>CM054125.1:123210726-125610726 GCA_028751855.1 Ambrosia trifida | reverse complement strand
TAACATATGTTAGGATTGCATGTTCATGTGTTAGGATGTGTTAAAGCGCGTTAAAACGACAAAACTGGAAAATCTAGAAAAGACAAGGTTTGGTTCGATCTTAAGGGGGTTCGAACCAGGATATGTATTGCTTGTAAACTCCATTCGACTACTCTTAAGTCCCATTCGACCCCTGCAAGGGTCGAACCAGCCATCAGTATAAATACCATACTTTGCAATTTTTCATCATTTCACAAACCTTAAACGCCTCTAAACACTCTCTCACAACTTTAATCACTGGGCAAGGAGTATTTGACCTTGTTTTTCACAATCTAACCTTTTATATCATAAACAAGTGAAGATCTAAGGTGTGTTCTTCATCCAAAATCCTTTTTAAGCATTTTTGTTTCGTTTACATTAAACCCCAAATGTCCATATTTGTTTTAAGTTTGTTTTTATGATTAAAAACCTTTCTAACACCTTTCTAAACAAAACCTCATCATAAAACATAAGTTTTCATACAAATTAACATGTGTTAATGGCCTTTTATGTTGTATTATGTGTTGCTTAATGATTGAATGTTGTGTAGATGTTATAGAGATATTCTAGGACTGTTATTGATGATGAGTTTTGGTTATCTTAGGTCACAAGTTGTTGGATGATGATGTTTTGTCTAATTTGGAGATTTTTGATAAATCTAGGGTTTGATTCTTGATTATTATGTTAATGAAATGATTGGGGGTTTTCAAATACATACTAATCTGAGCATTTTTAGCTAACTGTTGAATGATTTCATAAAGTTTCCAAATTGAGTAAAATTCCCATGCATGATGTGACATTTCCATAATTTTGCCATTTTGGGTAAGTATTAAAACGGACTGATTTTGGAGTAAAATTCGTAAGGTTTCATGGGAATATGTTATTTATACTTGACTGCTGTGTTTCGTGATATTTCGTGATGTTTTCGGACGGTTTTGATGCATTTTAGGATGTTTGCTGCAGACTGGGTCAAACCATAGTTCAATTTGACCAGTTGTGGGGTCAAATGGAGACCCTGGGGGTTGAACCAAACCTTGAACTAGGTCGAACGAACTTTAATTTGGTCGAACGAACATGATTTAGGTCGAATTAACACGTGTTAGGGTCAAATTAACATGTGTTAAGGTCGAATGAACACGTGTTAGGTTGTATGAACTTATGTATGGATCGAATGAACTTTAAATGGGTCAAACCAAGGTCATTTGGGTCAAACCCAGACCAATTCCATGTTGATTCGACCTTACAACTCCGTATGTGCGATTTTTGATGCAAACTAAGTATTTTATGCTTGAACCTTATGTGTAATCTATGTGAACTTGATTAGTTTATGTAATGGGTCACCAATGGGATGTCGGGTCGGTCTGGTGTGTCAGTTTAACAGTTAAACACGCTTTCAAACATACTTAGTCATGATCTGGACAATCGGGGACTAGTTAACCTTAGGGTTATTAGTCAAAACACTTATACAAACTTTTATGATAGATATCCAGTATTTGGGATTATCAAGGCTTGTCTTTTATTCTTTATTTCGAAGAACGCAACCTAAGGTGAGTGTCACAGCACCATCCTTTATTGTTTTCATACTTTCGGGGGAGAAACATGCGGTACAAACTTTCATACTTTAGACCAACATTACATTATATCACATGGATACTTAGTGACTTTTATTCATCTGTAAAGTCCTCTCAAACTTAGTGAACCATTAATATGTGGATACATAGCGGGGAAAGTGTGAATAGATCTATTGGGCCTGGCAAGCCCTACTTGGGTCGACTGGAGGTCGGTGGTGGGTGCATATTTGTCCTACAACTTACGGCACCGGGCGATGAACCTGTGATGGGTATTGAGGTATTCTAACGTTCAGCAGTGGTTCACGACACTATAGTATCATGTAATGATGTCTAGCTAGCATCAGGTATAGATGTAAGGATTGTTGGGTCTGGATTACTATTGTTACAAACATTTGCAAACTTTATCTCTATGACTCACCGGCACTGTATGTGTTGACTAACTTGCATGTTTTCTCAGGTCGATAAGGTAGCAGGGAGTCATAGGCACACTGGAGTCGCACTGCGTATAGTCTTGCATTTATAAGTAAACCGTGTTTGGTTTGCATACATACTTTTGAACTATGGTTTTGTAAACATCAAAGCTTCCACTGTCGTTGTTTGTTTTATTTTGAAACTTATAAACTGCGTGGTTGGTATTTCTACGATATTTTCATAGCATATAGTTGTCGTTTATTGTGACCGTTGACTTGGATCCTGGTATGTCACGCGCCTCGAGGTAAAACCCCGCAAATGGAATTTGAGGGTGTCACATTTTGACTAGGTATTTGACCATAACTCAAAGGGGAGACTATATTATCAAGTTTTTGGAGTATTCTTTATCATCTTTTCATCATTCTTTACTCTCGACAAACCAATTTCATTATCAAAATTGAAGATTGCAAACCAAAATTGAAGATTTGAATATGCACTTAATGAAGATGGAATGCTAATTCTCCTTGGAATCACCTAGTATAGACTTGTAGCTTATGGTTCTTAACAATTGGGTATTTTCTTAATTATTTTATATTTGGGATTTGAACAACTTGTTAATTGCGTTAATCTTGTCTTGAATTCTCTATGATAATTGTTTCTTGCGCCAATTACTAGGTGAAGGGATATGGTATCGAAAAATTATAAATATCATCCCATCGCCCAACTAGAATCGGCATCGCCTGACGTCCATCCGTCCGTTTTACGTCAGCTGATCGTTTAGCGTCCATCCGCCCGTTTTACGTCAGCGGAACGTCAGGCGTCCAACCGCCCGTTCTACATCAGCGATGCAACTGGCATCCAACGGATACCAGTAAGCAGCGCTACCCGCCCGTTTTACGTCGGCGATACACCCTGGCGCAACATCGCCCGCCCGTTCTACGTCGCCGGACTTAACATACTACGAAGCTTCTCCAACAAGCCAAAGGAAGCTTCGCCAACACAATTGGAAGATACCTTTTTGGGAAGCCTTGGGACTCACCCCTGCCCCAGGCGAAATATCTCTGACGCAGCAGGCGGCCCGTCAGAGTTCCTCTCCAATCAGAGACTGCTCCCAGTCTGACGAAAGTAGAAAGGACGATGACGTGGCGGCCTCTCAAACAAGATATCTTCTTGACAAAGCAGACTTTCTCAACCCGTCTCGAAGTCCAAGAAAAGTATGATTATCCACCGCCCTCGGTCGACTAATAGGCGGGCGCCACGTGTCCGCCGACCATCAACGTCCACTCGATGGGCGCCACGCATACAGTCGTCAGGACGGTAACATCCCCCTTAGTATTTTACTTTCTCGTTTTTATCAAAACCCACTTGCACCAAATGGGCTTGGGGACTTGGGCCGGATTCTTGGAGACACCTCTACCTGGGCCGGGCCCCATCAAGGGTAGAGGATGGGCTGAGAAAGTGTGGTATCCAGGTACTATAAAAGGAGAAGCTCCTTCTCCTTTTGTTTGCATCTAAAATCTCTCACACTTTCATTCAAGAGGAATACGAACTCTTTCGTACCTTCTTCAACCCCTTGTTTATTGTACTAACTTTTAGAGGCTTGGCTCTTCTAATCGGTAGTCTCCTAAACTCTCTGGTCTTGTCCTTAGACCCTCACGTATTTTCCAAACACGCTCTCTTTGCAAAATACCGTAGAATCACATACTGGATTAGCGCCTATACGGTGATCCAGGATTCGTGTTTCTTCATTGGCGCCATCCGTGGCCTTACCACAAATATTCTAAACAAAATAGCTTTAACAAATATATCCATTAACCCATATTGAAAAAATGACCACTTCACCTCCAAGAGTGTTCACTCCATCTGGGGCCGTCGAAGACATCACCGACGCCACTCCAGGATCTCAACCAACATCGGGGGACCACAACAATAATCAGCAACAACCTGTCATCACCCCCAGAAACCTAGCATCCCAGCTCGTCGATCCAACCCCTCCAACGGAGGAGGAAATCGACGCCCTGAATAATGACTGGTACGAACCCCAGAAACAAATTCTGGACGCACAGCTGGAACGACGCCGACTCACCGGAAAGGCGATCATGGGTTCCTCCTCTAAACAACCTGCACGAATCACGACTGCCGCCCGTCACGGGGAAGGTCCAGGGCAACCCCCTACGGACCAGGCCCGTGAAGAGCGCAACCGGTTCGACGACGAGGAATATGACGAAAGTTCATGGGAGGATGACGCCTCCAGGGACTATCGCCATAGCCCATACTACAGGCGGGAAAGACTAAACAGATACAATGACGACGCCACCACAAACTTGTCACTCCCCTACAGGCCAACGACCTTTGCGGACAAGTCCAAATTCACCAGGCGCATATCCCAAGCACCAATCCCGCCACGACAATGCCTGCCGACCAACGTCAGAATATATGACGGTCTTACCGATCCGGACGACCACCTCGGCATCTTCAATCAGGCTGGGGCCGTCATCGGATGGACCCTACCTGTCTGGTGTCACATGTTTGCCCAGACACTTACCGGGGCCGCCCGGGTCTGGTTTGATAATCTCCCCATTGGGAGAATCGACAGCTACGACCAGCTGATCGAAAAATTTTCCCTCTATTTTAGCCAACAGCGTCGCCACAAGCGCGACAAAAGCCAGATCTCCCTGTGCAAACGCAGGGACACTGAACCGCTCGAGGACTTCATCGTACGGTTCAACAAAGAAGCACTACAGTTAGGAACGGGGGACGAAGCAACCCAGACCTCCTTCCTGGCCAACGTCAACGACAACGACCTACAACACACCCTTCAGGGGAAAGATGGCATCCCAGATTCCTGGGAAGAGGTTGTTCGCATCTCCAAGCTATATGCGGGCAACCAAAAAACAATGCGCCAAAATCAACGAGGGAGCTCCAGTAACAGCCGCAGCCGCGGCAACAGCCGAGCATCTGTCTGGAACCGTATTTCAGGTTCCACCTATGAAGGCTGATATTCAAACTCCGGCGACGCCCGGAACATTATCGGTATCAAACAAACACGCGACCAGCGCATCGGCGGCCACCGGAATCAAGACTGGACCCCCCTCACGAAAACACCATCCCAGGCGTTGTCACAGGTCCTCTCAACTGGAGAGGTAACCTTCAAGATCCCAAAACCCATGGGAACAAAATGAAAAAACGTTGACACCACCAGATTCTGTGATTTCCATAAAGATGTGGGCCACTATACCGACAACTGCTACAGCCTCAAAATGGAGATCGAGGCAGCCCTACGCTCCGTGAAATGGGCCAACCTGGTCAAGAATGTCCGCGTTGGCGCACGCCGGCAAGACGAGCCCGTCAAGGCCATCAAAGACATCAAAACACACCACATCCGGGGCGCGTACAACAGACAGTGCAACATGACGCGCAACACCAAGCAGAAAACAAACCTCCCAGACATAGCGACCACGTCGCAACAATCAGAAATCGCAACAGTCAGAAACTGGAGAGAGGCCCAAGTCATCCTCCACACAATACCAGGGGGCGCAAAATCAACAACCCCACTCACCATCACAGCACTGTTCGGGCATTACCGAACTTACAAGATGATGTGCGATGGCGGCAGCAGCTTCGACATCATGTACCAACAGTGCTTCGATCAACTCGACGAGGAAGACAAAGCACGCCTGCAACCAGATGCACCCATTGATGGTTTCTTCAACGAGGTAATACACCCCATCGGTAAGTTTGAATTTACAGTCACACTTGATGACGGCACGCACACTCGCTCAGAAGTTTGCATCTTTCACGTCATCCCATCCATCTCCTCATACGACATACTGCTGGGCAGACAAGGTCTGGCAAACTTCAACTCCACCGCATCAACTCCGCACCAAACCATAGGTTTTCCAACACCCACGGGGATTGCATACATCCGAGGCAACCAAGAATGCCTCATGACAACCGACCCGATCGACGACGCAGCGCAGCCAGCGCCAGCCTCGCCAAAGGAAGAAAAATGGGTTCTCAACCCGGCTTTCCCCGAACAAACCATTACCTTAGGGCGGACCATGTCCCCCCAAGTAAGAACACACCTAAAGCAACTATTGGTGGCAAACAAAGACATCTTCGCCTGGCAATCATCAGACATGGTCGGCGTCCCATGACACATAGCCGAGTGACGTGTGCGTAACTATACATATTTTACAATGGATTTTAACACACGTTTTTGCTTTAATATTTATAAAAATGGTTTCGACCTTCATATTAAAACACACACACTAGGGCAAGTGTACCCTGTCATATATGTAGTAAGTACAGATAAGAACCAAGTATCGATCCATGGACGCGCGCGGAGCAATTGTACTAAAACTCTGTCCCCGATTTACCAGTAGGAAAAGATAAGTTTGAGTTTTGTTTAAAACTAAATTAATTCTAAAACATGTAAATAACTTAACTACGACTCCAAATAGAAAATATAACTATATAAACTATATTTTTGCCAATCCTAGCATGTTATCTAAATATAATAAGTAATATAGGCGCGTGATCAACATTCCCATTTTCCGACAGTTAGTGTCCCTTTCGGGCATCCTAACATGACAACTATACAGAAAGCTAACACGAATACACACGTTAACCGCTTCAAGTCGTTCATTAGCGAGCAGCTGATATGATCTCACGCAGATCTTCTAAAGATAAGTTAGTCATCCGTTAAGAGTATTCTAACCTCACTAATTTAGGGAAGCGATACCGAATACACAACACAGCCACCTAAACTAGCATAAAGTAGAGCATTTCACAACCTATTCCATTTTACCAACTTTGACTCCCGATCTACTAAGATCGCTATTTTTACCAAAATAACTACCAAAGATCATTAACCGTGTCAAAGACTAGTAACGGCACCATTAGGCTTTTTAAACCCTTTTACGTGCCGGTAAGCATTTTTAACCGTTATTCGACTGACTTTAACCAAACCAATACCCGGTTACAGTTTCATGGCATAAACTATTTAACAAGTTAACTAGTCTACTACCGGACGATTAAACGGACGGTTTTTCAACATGTATCCGCCTAACACATTCGACAATCGCTAAAGTCATTCAAATACAGCTACAAATCCATCAACAACGAAACAAGGTTGCGCTATGATCATCAAGATCTAATACGTGAAAAACGCCAAATTTATACAAAACATGATTACATGCCAAACGATTGTTTTTTCTACTAAATATTACTAAACATGATTACTAGGCTATAATGTATTACATAAACAACACAAACAAGCTTAAACAAACTGATTTGAATCAATTAAAAGCATAATAGATCAAACCATAAAACTCGAATGTGATGGATTGGATGATGATCGATGATCCGGATGCGTTCCCGAGCTCGTTCCTCGCCTTTCCAGCAGCTCACAGGTCCAGAAAATCGCCCCAAATCGCCCAGAGAACACCCAATATTTGATCAGTGGGTTCTGCTCTGTTTTTATAGAAATTCTGATTTTGTGCACGGCCGTGCGCATAAAGTGCACGGCCGTGCACTTTATCAACTTGAGTTGACGTGCAAGTGGGCAAGTGGTTGGGCTGCTCCTGGAAATATCTAGATATCTGGCACGGCCGTGCACCTAGGGTGCACGGGCGTGCCGGTCTGTGGTGGCCGAGTGCTTGGTGTGGCACTCCCTGGTGCACTGGCAGTGCCACTCGAGAAAAAGGGCATGCACGGGCACCCGCACGGGCGTGCTGATCTGGGTGCCCGAGAACTAAGGCTGCACACCCTGGTGCACTGGCAGTGCCACCCGTCTGTGTCCGAGTAACATGAGCCCGCACGGGCGTGCACCTGAGGTGCACGGCCGTGCCAATCTTCCAGACTTGGCTGATTTTGCCGAAACTTTTCGTCTTGTCCGTTTTTCGCCCGGTTTCTTCGACTTTGTTCGTGGGACATCGTTTAGGACCTGCAATGAACATATGAAGCGATTAAGTACCGAATTCGTGCAATTATGGTCGAAAACGCGTAATTTGGGAGTTTAATCGGGGATTTAAATATGTATATTTTAACGTATATCAAACCTCCCCACACTTGAACTTTGCTTGTCCTCAAGCAAACACTTAAACAGAAATAAACGAAAAACTCGCCAAGTGGCAACAAAGACAAAAATATAGCCTGTACAGACGATAGTAGACAAGCCGACAAAGATATATAAACAGGTGATAAGATAACTAAAAAGCAACGACTCACTTCCGATCTACAAACACGCAAACCCGTACACGACTCACAATGTTCACACACACTCGGTTTTATTTATGATACATACGTGTAATGTGTATGTGTAAATCGCTCCATTGCCAAGACAATGAATCGTGCAATATCATAAGCTTGTCAAAAGATCTAGTCTTCACCAACTAACGTGTGAAAAAGCACAAATCAAGAGGTCTTTGTAAGGGTTGTAATGTTTGGCAAAGGTAGGGGTGTGGAATGGATATTTAAAGTGACAAATCGGCTAAAACCCGGCGGTTATGTCTAACTAATAGCAACAACTACAACTGTACAATAAGAATTCTACTATAGGCGAATTTTCTTTTGAAACGGGCTAAACACAACTTTTAACTTTAAAGCTCTAAAAACTGCTCGAATCACTGCTAATTCACCCTATTTTAGGGTGTTCTATTTTTCTGGATTTTTTTTTTTTTTTTTTTTTTTTTTTTATACATATCTATGATATATATATACTAAACAGAAACTGAAATATAATCAACAAACGGGTTCTAAATATATAAACCCGAAACGAAATATTTACAACGTAAAAACTAGTCAAACAATAACCTAAACCGAGCTTTAACACAAAAAGGTTTAAAAGAAAAAGGCTATTTGGTTTAGTGGTGAAATGGTGTGGTAAATAAGAAAAAACACGGGATTAGGTTCAACATGGTTAACTAGTGGATAATATATGGGTGCGGGAAATAGATAGAACGAAAAGAAAAGGCTAAATCAAAAGGGTATCCTAAATGCCTCAATCATGTTCGTACAATCCCACACGTATCTGGTCTAAACAAGTATACTAGTGACAAGTTCTAAACTGCACAAAACATCCGGCTCACTCGCAAGCATGTCAAAGAAATGTTATCTATTCTAAGGCTCGAACGCTCACGTAACCGGAAGGAAATGGGTGCAAGTGTACGAATATAACACGCTCGTATCTCATCTGTTTGTCGCGCCTCGAGTTATCTTTGTCAAAATTTAGTTAGGCTTGATGTTTATATGAGAATATATACATATATGTACTTTTAAGGTTTTTTTTTTTTTTTTTTTTAACATATATATATATATATATATACAAGAGGACAAACACGATTATAATCCCTCCCCACACTTGAACTTCACATTGTCCCCAATGTGACAATAGAAAGCGTTTATGAATTAGCTATCTATAGTGGGAAAAATGAGAATAATACTCCCCTTTAGTCGATAACTCGAAAAGTACGGTGATCGCATTGAGCATCCATACCGGTGCTCGCCGTTTCCTGCACTATCACCATTCTTGACAAAACCAAAAGACATCAAATACATCCATACATCATCACAATTATTCAAACAAAGCAAATATACTGAAAATTAAAGTGCAGAAAAGTAAATAGTTCAAATGCAAAAACTAAAAAGTCATGGGTACGCAGACCCGAATACGAAATGCATAAATAAATAAAAAGTACTAACAATTGCATGCAATAGATGGTGGCTACTGGTCGTCGTCGTGGTGCTGACCGGAGCTTCCTGGCTGGTCGCCAGGAGCACCATAAGGGAATGAGGGAGGGTTACTGAAATAACCCGGATGCACCTGCTCTAACCCAGCGAAAAGGTACTCAAAACTGTGCCTCACATCCTGCTGCACACGATCCATAGTGGACCGCATGTACTGCTGGTCCTGCCTGATCTCCACCTGGTTTGCACCGATGTTGTGCATGTTCAGCTCCATCGCCTGGAACCGCTGGTAGAACTCAGGGTATGTCGGGATGTCTGGAGGCCACTGCTGGTCCTGGGGCTGGAAGTGCTGAGGAGAGTGGTGTGGAATGTCGTGTGGCTGGTCACCACCGCCTCCTGCATGCTGCTCCTGCATCTCCTCATCCTCGTCGCCCTGTGGTGCTGGCTCGGGGTCCCATATGATGTCCTGACTGATAAGGCGTGGACCCGCATCCGTGTCAACAACCAGGTTCTGAGACCTGACTAATCTAAGGTCCAATGTAACCCCAATAGTGACCAAAGTCAGCGTCTCCTTGACCTCAGGGGTCAGCAGTCCCAATGCCTCAACAATCTGGGTCACGTACTCTCCTCCATGTATCTCACTTCCCTCCTTGGTGCCCCCTGCAGTGAGAAAGAACTCGGCCATACGTGCGGCCAAGTTCAGCGGGGCACCCTCACGGAAATGGTACAAATATAGAAGGTCAGGAGTGGGACAGTTCCCCGAACTGTCCTTTCGGCCACAGATCGTGTGGCTGAAGATATGGTGTAGTAAGCGGAGAAGTGGGTCCTTAATCTTCGTTGCCTTGGCCGACCTCGGAACATAAGGTGGACCAATGGCAATCGATGCCCAAAACGCGGCCCGCTCGGCATTGTCCGCGAAGCTATGAATACCACAGAAATCTTCAGAGTTTGTCTCCAGGTAGTCGTATATCCCAAGCTTCCTCCCCAGTTTTGCTACCGACCAGTGATACCATTGTCCACAAAGCCTGAACCGTATATCTTTTTTATGAAAGTCCTTATACTGTCCTTCCTTTGGTTTTTTGTAGGAGAAGGAAGCTAAGAATTCGATTGTGATCTCCCAATAGATAGGCTGATTGATGCTCAACAATTTCGCCATAGGCTGCGAAATAAACCCATTATAGCGCTCACGCTGATTCAGCGTGTCTAGTAAATCGAGGTTGAGCCTAATAGGAATTCCAAATGAGTTCCGCCTAGCCCACAGCTTCAGGAGCTTGTCAATACACGGTCCTTCCCTCTTGTGTCGGCTGTCGAACCCGAGGTAGTCATGTTCCATCTGCATGCAAAAATGAATATAAAACTGTTAGTACACAAAAAACAGAGGTCCCGGATGTCCAAAACAGACTTCTGTACGTTCTGTCCTGATTCTGTTGAGTGTGCACGGTCATGTGCACGGCAGTGCACCTGGCCGTGCAGGCTTGATTTCTAGCACAGGTCTGGGTCGTGCACGGTCAGCTGCACGGGCGTGCGCTTGGCCGTGCACGACTGCACAGTTTCAAAATCTTGTTTATTTTGGCAACCAACTCACCCAAAATCCCCAAATCACAAATATTCTTTAAGGATAAACAATGTAAACACGATTTGGGGTGGCAAGTGCAAGGTTTATTAACAATAAACAAAAACTAAACTATTACAAACTAAAATTAAACAAGATTAGTGGGTTTATTAATTTTTATGAAGAGAACCCCCAAATCAAGACCTAACATACGAAAATAAAACAAAACTAAACTAAAAATCTCGAATACAAGTGCAAAGATATGAAGGGATTCGTACCTTGGTTGATTTGGAAGGAAAGGAATGAAGATTTTTGGCTTAAGATGATGAACAATCGATTTTTTTGAAGTGTGGAACGAGGGTGCAGCAGGTAGTGCTTATGTTTTTAGGGTTATGAAGTTAAGATGTTTAAATACCCATGAAATTGGGCTGGGCTTTTTGGCCCGCACGGTCAGGTGCACGGGAGTGCTCATGGCCGTGCACTTCCTTTATGCACCCCTGGTGCACCCCAGTGCACTATGTCATGCACGGTCAGCTGCACGGGCGTGCGCTTGACCGTGCACGACCTGCAGATTTGCAGTTTTGAGGCTGCAACTGCAGTTTCGCGCGCAGCGGTTCCACTTTGTCCGAAAACATCATTTTAGCCAATTTTAACCTGTTTGTCGACTGTTCACGCTCCATTGCTCCTTCCCGCTTTGTTCAAAACCGGTACGAACCTGCACAATACTCGAAACAACGTTAAACTACGAAAATTAAAATAAAGCAAGAAATATATACACTAATTACATATTTACCCTTTGGCGCGCCCATACACGCCGTGCTATATTTATTAACGAGTCGCTAGCTAGACTCACTTCCCCGCACTTATTAGGCGCGCGGGTCGTAGAGATCGATCATCTCCACGGATTTGTCAACCGGTCCATCAATGTAAACTTTGAGGCGATGACCGTTGACTTTGAAAGTCAAACCCTCCGAATTTTCAATTGAAACAGTCCCGTAAGGATATACTTCCTTAACAGTGTACGGTCCTGTCCACCGGGATTTCAACTTTCCTGGAAAGAGACGCAGGCGCGAGTTGTAAAGCAGGACCAAGTCGCCTACCTGAAAATCTTCTCGGTGTTTCAGGCGACTGTCGTGCAACCTCTTCGTGCGCTCTTTGTACAATATCGAGCTCTCATAGGCTTGTTGCCTAAGCTCCTACAGCTCGTGAATCTGTAAGAAACGTGTCTCACCGCCGGTCTTAAGATCCAAATTTGCCGTTTTCAGAGCCCAGAATGCCCTATGCTCCAGCTCGACTGGGAGATGACACGCTTTGCCATAGACAAGCCTAAAGGGAGTCGTCCCAATAGGCGTCTTGTAAGCCGTCCTAAAGGCCCACAGCGCGTCATCAAGCTTGTCCGCCCAATCCTTGCGGTTTTGATTAACCGACCGCTCAAGGATTCGCTTCAAACCACGGTTTGTGACCTCCACCTGTCCACTTGTCTGTGGATGATACGGGGTGGATAACCTGTGGTGGACACCATAACGTGCTAACGCGCGATCAAGCTGCGCATTGCAGAAATGCGTGCCACGGTCACTAATCAGTGCCTTTGGGGCACCAAACCGCGAGAACAAGCTCCTAACAAACCTCACAACAACTCGGGCATCATTTGTGGGCAAGGCTTGCGCCTCGGCCCACTTTGATACGTAATCAACAGCCACGAGTATATATCTATTGCCCCGTGAGGAGGGGAATGGTCCCATGAAGTCTATGCCCCAAATGTCAAAGACCTCACAGACTTGAATCGGGTTTTGCGGCATTTGGTCGCGTGCCGATATGTTCGTCGCCCTCTGGCACGAATCACAAGCACCAACCAGTATCTGGGCGTCACGAAAGAGTGTGGGCCAGTAAAACCCGGAGTCTAACACTTTCTTAGCAGTGTAATTCGCTCCATGGTGACCTCCGGTAGGCCCCTCGTGACAATCGCGCAAGATCTGCGCCGCCTCCACCCCAAACACACAACGGCGAATCAACTGATCCGCCCCGACCCGGAACAAAAATGGGTCATCCCAGAAGTAATGCTTAAGGTCCGCGAAGAACTTCCTCTTTTGCTGGTGCGACAACCCTTTGATGAGGATCCCGCACGCGAGGTAGTTCGCAAAATCCGCGAACCATGGTGATACATCTTCCACCGACTCGACGCTCATCAAGAACTCGTGGGGAAAGTTGTCATTAATGGTATCCCACGCGCAGTTCTCGGCATCATCATGCTCGAGTCTGGACAAATGATCAGCAGCAACATTCAGGGTACCCTTCTTGTCCTGAATCTCTATATCGAACTCTTGCAGCAGCAAGATCCACCTAATCAGGCGCGGTTTCGCGTCCTGTTTGCTGAATAGGTAACGGATCGCTGCATGGTCCGTATAGACAATGGTTTTAGACAGCACCAAATATGATCTAAACTTGTCGAACGCAAAAACTACAGCAAGAAGCTCTTTTTCAGTCGTGGTGTAATGCTCCTGAGCATCATGAAGAGTCTTGCTAGCGTAGTAGATCGGGTGGAAGTGCTTGTCCTTCCGCTGTCCCAAGACCGCCCCTATCGCGAAGTCACTCGCGTCGCACATAATCTCGAATGGAAGCTACCAGTCGGGTGCTACCAATATAGGGGCCTCCACAAGCAACCGCTTCAGAAGGCCAAATGCCTTCACACACTCTGCACCAAACACAAACGGTGCATCCTTTTCCAACAATCGGGTCATCGGACGGGCGATTTTTGAAAAATCTTTGATGAATCGCCTGTAAAATCCCGCATGACCCAAAAAGCTGCGGATCGCTCTGACAGAGGAGGGTGGAGGGAGCCTAGAAATGATATCTACTTTGGCAGGATCAACCTCCAACCCACTTTGGGAGACCTTGTGCCCGAGGACTATTCCTTCCTTCACCATGAAGTGGCATTTCTCCCAATTCAGCACAAGACTGGTCTCCTCACACCTCTGAAGCATCCGCTCCAGGTTCCCCAGACAATGATCGAACGAACTCCCAAAAACAGAAAAATCATCCATGAACACCTCCATGGAGTCCTCGATCATGTCATGGAAAATGGCAACCATGCAACGCTGGAAGGTCGCTGGCGCATTGCACAGCCCAAATGGCATACGCCTGTAGGCGAATGTGCCAAAAGGGCATGTGAAGGTCGTCTTATCCTGGTCCACAGGATCGATAGGGATCTGAAAGTATCCCGAGAAACCATCAAGGAAACAGTAGTACAACTTCCCCGACAGTCGTTCCAACATCTGATCGATGAATGGAAGCGGGAAGTGATCCTTGCGGGTGGCGTCATTGAGCTTGCGATAGTTAATGCAAACTCTCCACCCCGTGACGGTCCTCGTAGGAATCAGTTCATTCCTATCATTTGTGACCACCGTCATGCCACCCTTCTTGGGCACGACGTGCACAGGACTAACCCAAACAGAATCCGAGATGGGATATATCAATCCAGCATCAAGCAGTTTAATCACCTCGGATTTAACAACATCTTGCATGTTCGGGTTCAGACGCCTCTGGTGCTGCGCACAAGGCTTGTAGACATCCTCCATCAAGATTTTATGAGTACAGAAAGAGGGATTAATCCCCTTGATGTCTACGATCTTCCAGGCAATTGCCCGTTTATGAAGTTTTAAAACCCTCAACAACTCGCTCTTTTCTTCCACAGTCAATAAAGACGATATGATCACCGGTAGACGTCCCTCCTCATCCAGAAATGCATACTCGAGATGCGGCGGGAGCTCCTTCAGCTCAAAAGACGGTGGATCCTCAACAGACGGCTTCGCCTTCTCCTCTTCCTCTCGCTCAATTTCCACAAAACGCTCCGGACTTTGGGAACCATCATCACCGATCTGATAGACCGGCTGCTCATCTACATGGCCCTCCTGCATAATGCCATCTAGGCTCCCACACAACAGATGTGTGTCCGAAACATCTCTCTCCCAAGCACCTCTGATATGAGAGCTGACACACTGGTCTACTATATCAAGATAGTACAGTGTATCGTCTTGGCTCTCAGGATGGCACATTGACCTCTGAATGTCAAAAGTCACGTGCTCATCATTGACTCGGAGTGTGATCTGGCCCGCAGCCACGTCAACAATCGTCCTTGCCGTGTTAAGGAAAGGACGTCCGAGAATCAAAGGGACTTTAGAGTCCTCATCCATATCTAGGATGACAAAGTCCACAGGGAAAACGAATTTGTCAATCTTGACATGCATATTTTCTACAAACCCCCGTGGATACTTGATCGAACGATCAGCGAGGCGAATACTCATCCTGGTGGGTGAAGGTTCACCCAGATCCAACTTCTCGAAAACCTTATAAGGCATAAGGTTTATGCTGGCCCCCAAGTCTGCGAGTGCATTACTGACAGTCATATCACCTATCAGACAAGGGATGGTAAAGCTACCAGGATCGCCAATTTTCATGGGCAGTCTATTCTGCAGAATTGCAGAGCAGTTCTCGTTCAACAGAACGCAGGACAGGTCCTAAAGTTTTTGTTTATTTGTGAGGATGTCCTTCAAGAATTTGGCATACTTAGGCATCTGTGCTAAGGCCTCAACAAACGGGATGTTTATATGTAGCTGCTTGAACAGCTCGAGAAATTTCCCGTATTGCGCCTCGTCTTTCTGCTTCCTAAGTCTACCTGGATATGGAACAGGAGGAGTGTAGTCTGTGACTGGCTTCGGTAGCTGTGCTGTACTTGCTGGGACTCGCCTAGCGTGCACCTCGTCCGAAGACTCAGTCTGGACCGTCTCAGTGATCGGTGGTGAGCCCGATGTGTCTGGTCCCGTGGTTTTACCACTCCTCGTCATAATGGCATTAACATGCCCTCTTGGGTTCGGCTCAGTGTTGCCTGGGAGACCACCCTTATGTCTCTCAGACATCATCTTTGCCATCTGGCCAACCTGGTTCTCTATGGCCTGCATCGACGCCTTTTGGCCCCTCATTTCTCCCTCATAATTTGTGAAGCGCTCCTCATGCTGCTGGTAGCGCTGCTCAGCGATCTGATTGGAATTAGAGGTGTTGGTAAGGAGCTGAGACATCATCTCCTCCAGCTTAGAGATACCATGAGGGGCGTGCTGCTGGGAGCTGCTCCCGGCGCCCTGGTTCTGGTATTGGTTCGGTCTCTGCTGGGACGATTGGCCACGACCCTGGTATGGCTGTTGGTTGGACTGGTAGGACTGTTGGTTGGACTGGTAAGGCTGTTGGGACTGGTAGGACTGTTGTGGCGCAGCGGCTCTCTGCTGGAATCCGAGAGGGTTCTGATTGGAAGTACCAGATCTCCACCCGAAGTTCGGGTGATTTCTCCAACCCGGATTATAAGTGTTGCTGTAAGGGTTATTCTGGGGTCTCGTTTGATTACCCATGTAGTCCACTTCCTCGTGGCCTGTATACATCACCCCCTGAGCACACGAGCCAGGCTCGTGAGATACCCCGCACTCCACACACAAACAATCGGACTGCGCTACGTGTTGCTGAGAGTTATCGAATCTCGTAGCCAGAGCCGCTATCTGTGCCGAAATCGCCGTATAGTTATCCACGGCATGCACACCAGCCTTGGCAGATGAAGACCTGGATCTATCATTCTGCCGGGATTTAGATTTTAGGGACGCCTTCTCAATAATGCTCCACGCTTCCCTAGGAGACTTTGTTCCGATGTCTCCCCCTGCGTATACATCAAGGCGTTCCTGAGACGCATACCCGAGTCCCTGATAAAAAGTTTGCACCAAATGCCTTTTCGAAAGCTCATGGTGCGGGCAACTCAAGAGTAGGTCTTTAAACCTTTCCCAGGCTGTGTATAATGATTCATCGTCATCCTGACGAAATGTCATGATGCGATTCCTCAATTTTTGTGTCTTTTCAGGAGGAAAATACTGCTGCATGAATTGTTGTGACAACTCTGCCCAAGTCGTGATCGACCCTACGGGTTGTGACAGAAGCCAAGTCCGGGCTTTGTCCCGCAGTGAGAATGGGAAGAGTCGGAGACGGATAGCATCATCGGAGATGCCCGTCATCTTAAAGGTGGCTAAAACCTCTAAGAATGCAGCAATATGTCGGCCTGGATCCTCGTGCTCCAGTCCACCGAATTGCACCGAGTTTTGTATCATATTCACGATACTAGATTTGATCTCGAAATGGTCCGCCAAAATAGCCGGACGGACAATACTCGGCGCGAGTCCATCTCCTCCTGGACGACCACTATCATTCAGCGGAATGTCGTCATCCGCCATGATAATGTCGCTGTGGGCGTCCGACCCGTTGTCGTCGGCCAGATCGTGCCTCGCCTCCTCAATTGGGACCTCAACAATAGGAGCAGCAATAAGAATATCAGAAACAAGACGCAATTTATGAAGTCTAATCCGCTCGCTTCTCCTCAGGCGCCTTAGCTCCTCGTCAGAAAGATCACCAGAAGTCCCTGGGTTTGTGGACATCAACCTGCATGTAAGAATGATACAGTTGCAACAGGCGAATATATGATAGACCCAAAAAGGCGATAAAAGACAGAAAAATAAATAAATGAAATAAAGAATCAATAAATTCATGCGAAAATAACTGAGCGCAAATATATTCAAGAAAGTCAAATATAAACACATAGAATCAATAAAATGAACAGAAATAAGCAGACTAAGCCTAAAACTATACAAAGAATGAAATTAATAATAAGTCCAAATACGAACAAATAAATCTAATCAATCAAATAGCGAACAAATCAAATTCATAGACAAACCAATTAATCCAATATTCAATAAATTAAATCTATCAACATCCTAATGAAAAAATCAAATCAAACAATCCTATAAGCAGATAAATGAACGAATCTATATGCAACCTATAAACCAATCTAAAATTTATCCAATATATCAACAGACAGATAAATCTAATAAAAATTCAAATAATCATATATGCAAATTAATGAATGAAATAACGAATCAAAGAAGTATAAACAAGTATTCACAAGCATGTACACTGGTAAAAAGTTGACTCGGTTCGTTCCTAAAGCTCGTCCCGTCCCCGGCAACGGCGCCAAAAACTTGACGTGTGCGTAACTATACATATTTTACAATGGATTTTAACACACGTTTTTGCTTTAATATTTATAAAAATGGTTTCGACCTTCATATTAAAACACACACACTAGGGCAAGTGTACCCTGTCATATATGTAGTAAGTACAGATAAGAACCAAGTATCGATCCATGGACGCGCGCGGAGCAATTGTACTAAAACTCTGTCCCCGATTTACCAGTAGGAAAAGATAAGTTTGAGTTTTGTTTAAAACTAAATTAATTCTAAAACATGTAAATAACTTAACTACGACTCCAAATAGAAAATATAACTATATAAACTATATTTTTGCCAATCCTAGCATGTTATCTAAATATAATAAGTAATATAGGCGCGTGATCAACATTCCCATTTTCCGACAGTTAGTGTCCCTTTCGGGCATCCTAACATGACAACTATACAGAAAGCTAACACGAATACACACGTTAACCGCTTCAAGTCGTTCATTAGCGAGCAGCTGATATGATCTCACGCAGATCTTCTAAAGATAAGTTAGTCATCCGTTAAGAGTATTCTAACCTCACTAATTTAGGGAAGCGATACCGAATACACAACACAGCCACCTAAACTAGCATAAAGTAGAGCATTTCACAACCTATTCCATTTTACCAACTTTGACTCCCGATCTACTAAGATCGCTATTTTTACCAAAATAACTACCAAAGATCATTAACCGTGTCAAAGACTAGTAACGGCACCATTAGGCTTTTTAAACCCTTTTACGTGCCGGTAAGCATTTTTAACCGTTATTCGACTGACTTTAACCAAACCAATACCCGGTTACAGTTTCATGGCATAAACTATTTAACAAGTTAACTAGTCTACTACCGGACGATTAAACGGACGGTTTTTCAACATGTATCCGCCTAACACATTCGACAATCGCTAAAGTCATTCAAATACAGCTACAAATCCATCAACAACGAAACAAGGTTGCGCTATGATCATCAAGATCTAATACGTGAAAAACGCCAAATTTATACAAAACATGATTACATGCCAAACGATTGTTTTTTCTACTAAATATTACTAAACATGATTACTAGGCTATAATGTATTACATAAACAACACAAACAAGCTTAAACAAACTGATTTGAATCAATTAAAAGCATAATAGATCAAACCATAAAACTCGAATGTGATGGATTGGATGATGATCGATGATCCGGATGCGTTCCCGAGCTCGTTCCTCGCCTTTCCAGCAGCTCACAGGTCCAGAAAATCGCCCCAAATCGCCCAGAGAACACCCAATATTTGATCAGTGGGTTCTGCTCTGTTTTTATAGAAATTCTGATTTTGTGCACGGCCGTGCGCATAAAGTGCACGGCCGTGCACTTTATCAACTTGAGTTGACGTGCAAGTGGGCAAGTGGTTGGGCTGCTCCTGGAAATATCTAGATATCTGGCACGGCCGTGCACCTAGGGTGCACGGGCGTGCCGGTCTGTGGTGGCCGAGTGCTTGGTGTGGCACTCCCTGGTGCACTGGCAGTGCCACTCGATAAAAAGGGCATGCACGGGCACCCGCACGGGCGTGCTGATCTGGGTGCCCGAGAACTAAGGCTGCACACCCTGGTGCACTGGCAGTGCCACCCGTCTGTGTCCGAGTAACATGAGCCCGCACGGGCGTGCACCTGAGGTGCACGGCCGTGCCAATCTTCCAGACTTGGCTGATTTTGCCGAAACTTTTCGTCTTGTCCGTTTTTCGCCCGGTTTCTTCGACTTTGTTCGTGGGACATCGTTTAGGACCTGCAATGAACATATGAAGCGATTAAGTACCGAATTCGTGCAATTATGGTCGAAAACGCGTAATTTGGGAGTTTAATCGGGGATTTAAATATGTATATTTTAACGTATATCAAACCTCCCCACACTTGAACTTTGCTTGTCCTCAAGCAAACACTTAAACAGAAATAAACGAAAAACTCGCCAAGTGGCAACAAAGACAAAAATATAGCCTGTACAGACGATAGTAGACAAGCCGACAAAGATATATAAACAGGTGATAAGATAACTAAAAAGCAACGACTCACTTCCGATCTACAAACACGCAAACCCGTACACGACTCACAATGTTCACACACACTCGGTTTTATTTATGATACATACGTGTAATGTGTATGTGTAAATCGCTCCATTGCCAAGACAATGAATCGTGCAATATCATAAGCTTGTCAAAAGATCTAGTCTTCACCAACTAACGTGTGAAAAAGCACAAATCAAGAGGTCTTTGTAAGGGTTGTAATGTTTGGCAAAGGTAGGGGTGTGGAATGGATATTTAAAGTGACAAATCGGCTAAAACCCGGCGGTTATGTCTAACGGGCGTGCTGATCTGGGTGCCCGAGAACTAAGGCTGCACACCCTGGTGCACTGGCAGTGCCACCCGTCTGTGTCCGAGTAACATGAGCCCGCACGGGCGTGCACCTGAGGTGCACGGCCGTGCCAATCTTCCAGACTTGGCTGATTTTGCCGAAACTTTCCGTCTTGTCCGTTTTTCGCCCGGTTTCTTCGACTTTGTTCGTGGGACATCGTTTAGGACCTGCAATGAACATATGAAGCGATTAAGTACCGAATTCGTGCAATTATGGTCGAAAACGCGTAATTTGGGAGTTTAATCGGGGATTTAAATATGTATATTTTAACGTATATCACCGAGCATCGCCTCAACACATACAAAGATGCACGCCCGGTGGCCCAGAAAAAAACGGCCACTGGGCCCCGACAGAGTCAAAGCCATGAACGAACAAGTCGACGACCTACTCGAAGCGGGCATCATCAGAAAATTCAACCACCAAACCTGGGTAGCTAACCCTATCATGGTCCTCAAGAAGAACGGATCTTGGCGCATGTGTGTCGACTACAAGGACCTCAACAAAGCATGTCCTAAAGATCACTACCCCCTTCCAGAAATTGACTTGAAGGTAGACTCGCTAGCGCCATTCAAATACAAATGCTACCTCGACGCATATCGAGGATATCATCAAATACAAATGGCCTACGAAGACGAAGACCGAACGGCCTTCAGAATAGACCGCGGGGTATACTTCTACACCAAAATGCCCTTCGGACTCAAGAATGCTGGCGCAACTTACCAACGCCTCATGGACCATGCCTTCATCAACCAGATCGGCGTCAACCTTGAAGTCTACGTCGATGACTTAGTAATCAAAAGCACTCAAGAAGACACCATGCTAATGGACATCCAGCGCACCTTCGAACAGTTGCGCGATATCAAGATGAAACTCAACCCAGGGAAATGCTCCTTCGGAGCTGAAGAAGGAAAATTCCTAGGCGTCATTGTCACCAATGGCGGCTTCAAGCCAAACCCGAAAAAAGTCCAAGCTATCCAACGCATGCCATCACCAAACTCAATAAAAGACGTACAGACACTGATGGGACGCCTAGTTGCTCTCAACCGATTCCTATCAAACTACGCCTCCAAGTCTTTTCCTTTTGTCCACACCCTACGAAATGTACTAAAGAAAACACAGTTCCGCTGGACACCAGAAGCGGAAGTAGCATTTCGTGAAATGAAGCAATGTTTAACTTACTTGCCAACTCTAACAGTACCCCTGCCAGAGGAACCACTTACACTGTACCTATCTGCATCAAAAACATCAATAGGTGCGGTGCTACTAGTAGAACGCAACAAAGTACAAACACCAATCTACTACATCAGCCGCACCCTGGCAGACGCAGAAACCAGATATTCAACGATGGAAAAACTCGTTCTCGCACTAGTACATGCGTCACGACGACTAAGGCGATACTTCCAAGGACACCTAATCAACGTCCTAACAGATTATAGAATCAACACCGTACTCTCCAAACCAGAAATCTCAGGCCGCCTGGCGAAATGGGCAATCGAGCTAGGCGCACACACCATCATCTACAAACCAAGACCCGCAATCAAAGGACAGGTCCTTGCAGACTTCATCGCAGAAATTCCAATAGATAAAATCCAAGACTGCAAAGATGAGCAAGACCCCAAACCCATCCCAAACGACCGAGTAAGATGGTCGTTATACACGGACGGAGCCTCCATCGACCAGGGCGCAGGCGCAGGCCTTCGCCTCGTCAAACCAGACAAAACAGAATTCACATACGCCGTCCGTCTTGAGTTCCCAAGCACCAACAACGAAGCAGAGTACGAGGCATTTTTGGCAGGGCTACGCCTAGCCGACGAAATGGGCGCAAGACACCTCAACACCCATGTCGACTCTATGCTCATAGCAGGTCACATGAACGGCGTCTACGACGCCAAGGACCCAGTCATGGCCCAATACGTCGACCAGGCCAAGCTCCTTACCAAAAAATTCACAACCTGCACAATCCTCCACATCAACCGAAGTGGCAATAAAGAAGTTGACGCACTCAGCAAGATGGCCTCCGCGGCTTGGCCGCACATGGCCAAAGAGGTACGCATCGAAACCCTAGCTCAACCTTTAGTACCACTTAGACAGGTTAATAGCACACAGACGGGCGCCGGGTCATGGATGACCCCGATTCAAGCATACCTGGCAACGGGCACCCTACCACTTCAAAAAGCAGAAGCCCGAAAACTCCAATACAAATCCCAGCATTATTAGCTCATGAATGGAGTCTTATACCGACTCTCCTATCTTGGCCCACTCCTGAAGTGCGTGGATACCGCGACAGCCATCTCCCTTATAAAGGAGATCCACGAAGGCATATGCGGAATCGACGCGGCTTAGCCATTTCAGAAATGGGCTATCGATCTAGTCGGCCCATTCCCAATACCTCATCGTCGTCGTCGACTACTTCACAAAATGGGTAGAGGCCAAGCCACTTGCCTCGATCAGCACCGAACACACCAAAAAATTCATTTGGGAATTCATCATCTGCCGCTTCGGCCTACCCATGGAAATTGTCACGGATAACGGAACACAGTTCACAGACAAAAAGCTTCAAACCTGGCTAACACAACTAGGCGTCAGCCAGATATTCACATCCGTCGCCCACCCCTGAGGCTACGGCCAAGTAGAACGCATCAATAGGTCACTAGTTGAAGGCATCAAGACTCGCCTCGGATCAAAGCGCACAGGTTGGGTGGATGAACTCCCACACGTGCTATGGGCACATCGCACCCTCACCAAGACCAGCACCGGCGAAACCCCTTTTAGCCTAACTTATGATTCCGAGGCCGTACTACCCGCAGAAGTAACATTCCCATCACCAAGGGTCCTCAACACCGCGAACACTGACAATGACAGAGAACTGCGCCTCAACTTGGATCTCTTAGACGAAAGGCGCGACATCGTCGCTATACGCGAGGCAAACTACAAAAAACAATTGGAGCGCTATTACAACTCCAAAGTCAAAGCCTGTGCATTCGACATCGGCGATTACGTCCTAAGAGACAACTACGTATCTCACTCCGAGCGCCCAAGAAAGCTTGCACCCAACTGGGAAGGGCCATACAAAATCCAACAAGTACTAGGAAAAGGGGCATACGCGCTAGAAAGACTCGACGGCACACCCATACCTAGATCATGGAATGTAGCGCAGCTGCGCCCATGCTACTTATAAACATTTCAGTTTTCAACTACACCACCCTACACTCTGCCTACAAGCGCAAAAACCAATTAATTTACCTCAAACTTATGAAGCTAATTCACTCTTCATAAGACTTAACGTCAAAGATTTGTCACATTCCTAACTTATGAAGTTAATTTACCCTTCATAACTTAGAAAAAACAAACCTTTCGCCCTAAAGTTGCGTAGTTAATTTACCCTACTCAATGGACGCTAAGGTTACTTGCAACCTATGAAGCTAATCTACTCTTCATACACACAGCAATCGCACGAAAATACACAAGATGGACAAAAGCAAAGTCAAAACATCATATTTCATTACAGGCGAAAGGTCAGATTTACAAGACAAAAGGAAAATTTAAACAAACTACTGAGGAGGCTCATGAGCCGTCCCCGAACTACCCGCCCCCAGCCTTCTCCTTCCCCTTTTCAGCGCGCTCACGCTCGGCACGCTCAGACTCCTCGACCCAATGCTTAAATTTAGCAATAGGGTCAGGGTCCGCCAGACACTGCCTCACAATCTGAAGCACTGGAAACTCTATCTTCTCGAGCTTCTCAAGATCCTCCATCAGCAGCTGGTCAGTGTTCACATCCTGAAAAGGCTGCTCCTCAACTGGCGCCCCATCCTTGGTGGCAAGATAACCTTCCAGCCACCCACTATGAACGCCCATGGTACGCGCTGCATCAACAACCTCCGCAACCTGCTCGCCCATCTTTGGCTCATTCCAGCAGCGATCAAAGACCTACATCAACAAATACAAGATAAGTGAGCTACACAAAATACAAAACAAACGACAAAGTAAAGAGAACTTACGGCATATATCCCGTTAGACATAATCCACAGGGACTTCTCACAATACGCCTTCTGAGCATCCAGCAGCAAGGTCCTCTCAAGCTCCCAAGTCTCCTTCTCCTTCACAAGCTCACTAACCTGACCTTCCAGCTCGGACACCCGAGTGGTCATCCTCACCACGTCGGCATCCTTCACCTTAAGGTCACCCACCACGGTAGCATACTTAGAGGATAGCTCCTCCATCTCCTTGGCCTTCTCCGCCACTACCTTCTTCTGCTCAGCCAGCGCAGACTCAGCCTTCTGAACAAGCTGACGACGACGTTCCAGCTCCGTATTAACGGCCGCCGTCGACTTAGCCCAAGCCTTCTGCTTCTCCGCAGCATCAACATCCTTTTGGTGCAGATCGTACTCTAACTTCCGAACCTGCTCCAAGAGCCGCTTCCTCGCCGACTCATATACCTCCTTCTCCCGGGCCAGGCGCTCGGCTTCACTTGCAACCGACGCCTGCTCATCCTGAAACTCACCCTCTCCTCTGTGCAGGGCGTACAAATTTCCCAGAGTTTGTGTTAAGTTCATACACATCTCTGAGAAAAGAGTATCTCGGCTCTGAGACCGGTGATGCGCACGCTCAGCCGGCGGCAACGCATAGCTGACAAATTCCTCAGCCACGAAGGGGCTGAGGAATTGACAGCTTTTAGTTATACGCCACCCGGGCGTATAAACCGGAGCGTCCAACCTGAAGGCAGGACCACTCGAAGACGCCATAACGCCTTCAGCTTTCTTCAACTTGGGATCCTCAATCCCATCACCCTGAGGAGACGCCTCCAGCACGTCCCTCTCACTCAAATCAACAAAGGAGGGCCCAGTCCGCGAGCCCTCACCACCCTGAACGCCCATCCCTTGGGCCTGCTCCTTCTTGATCTTCTCCAGATCCTCGTGTCATTTCAACAACGCCAACCGGAGCATCCTCGGCCCGCTTGCGCTCCACCTCCACTTGGAGAGCCTGGGCCTCATCCTCTTTCTTCTTCAAAGCGGCCTCAGCAGCACGCTTCTCCTCCTCCGCCTTGCGCATCTACTCCTCTTGACGCGTAGCCTCAGCCCGAGACCGCTCCTCCTCCAGTTTCTTCTTTCGTTCATCCTGATATTGCTTCACAGATGGAGGAATCAAACCTATAGATAAACAAAGACGAATTAACGACTTTATAGAAATTGGTGAGAAAATTTCAAAAGGACGCACCAAAAGGTACTTACTACTCAGATTCTTCAAAGCCTTCTTATAGAAGGGCTCACGCACAGGCGGGGGATCAACCTCACCACTCCCGGTCGCCGCCCGCTTAGGCGACCGACCACCACCCACATCCTCTTCAACAGCTTCCGGCTGTTTACGCTTGTGACCTGCAAAACAAGATAGGTAAACCTTATAGAAATACAACAAACTACAAAACCGCATAGAAGGTAGAAACACTTACTCTCAGTAACCACGCCCTCAGCAACACTGGCCTCACCAGTCGTCTCACCACTTTGCGCCCTGGCCGCTGACGCACTAGTTCCAGCGCCACCTGCAGAGCAACGCGCACGATGAATTAGACCAGACGACGACCCACTCGACTCATCGTCTGACAAAAATACATAATCCACCCCAGCCGCCGTTTTCACGGACAACGACTCAGGATTGATTAAGAAACCCACTTCAAAATTAGAGGGCGCACCTTCCATCGGGCCGGGGAACAAAAAGTTCTCTACCATCAGCTCCAACTCCGAAACACCTCCCTCAGGTACTTCCAGGTAGGTGGTCTTCACAGTACGGGCGGCAAAAACTTCAAACTGTAATTCACTTATCAACAAACAAAACAGGCGTCAATCAACACAAACAGAAACAAAAATTAAACAAAATTGAAGTACTCACCTTCAACAGACAGCGGCCCAGCCTCGCCCACAGGTGCCACATCATAACCCTCCCTGACGTCAAGACGACTCAGCCCCAACAGACGGAGTACACCCTCCTCCAGCTTATCCAGATCATCCAGGCGGGTGGGATGTGGGCACAAATCTTGAAACCAGGCTTCTTCCTGGAAATCCTTCATCACTTCAAAAGATGGCACTTTCTGGCCCGCACTTAGCTCCAGCTTTTCCATCTCCACCGGTATCACCTCCTTTTTCAGGAAGAAAAAACATTTCTTCCACTCGCGAAGAGTCTTTGGAGAGCTCTTCGGCACAATCAAGGTCACCGTCTTCGACCTTTCTACAAACGACACCCAGCCGGAGTCTTTCACCTCAATCTTGTAGAACACATTGAAGTGTTCAAACTCCGACTCCCTTCTCAACGACCGGCAGGTGGCCTCGAAATGCATAATTCGCATTACCCCGAACGGGCTCATCTGCGAAATATGTACTCCATACTGCTGAAGAACGGAGATAAGAAATTTCGACACCGGTAGACGGAAAAGTTCCTTCAAAAAGAACGCCTCATAAAGGCATATCTTCCCTTCTGGGCAGTCCAACGGAGTCTGCCCTTTCTCCGGCAGCTCCGGTTCCCACTCCTGGGAAATACCATATTTCTTGACCAAAGATCGAAATTTATCTTTGGACCAAGAAATCTGGGCGTCTTTCATCACCAATTCTGTCTTCTTATCCTCAGACGACATCTTCGACAAAGGAAAGAAAGAAAATGAAAAACTTTCTCTTCAACGACTGATCGGAAAAGCTACAAACTCGTCGGAGGAAAACTTGAAAAGTTTGTGTGAAAGAAGAGAATGAAACGAATGAAGGATCAAAGGCACGTATTTATACCCATCGCATTAAATGCAGTGGCAGAAAGAGAAATCATCACAAGCAGGCTTTTCGCGCAGAGGTCCAATAGCAGACAGACACGTCAGACAGCCCACGTGACTAAATGGCACACGCGCGGCGCGTGGCCCACTCGCCTGACGGTTTTTCTACCCCAGCTGGCAAACGATGCCGATGCTTGACAAGTGTACGCCCACGTTCAAACCCACCACTAACAGCTGTCCTCATGCATCAGATGCACGACACGTGGCGGCCTAGCAACTCAACAGTCACAGTAACTGTCAGACACGATCTCCAAGGCAGGTGTACCAACCGTCAGCCACGTCTTTTCAACTTCAAACATTCCAGCCTTTAATTCACACAAATTCCAAAGAGACAAATTCAATGCGGAGTAAATGCAGGCGCCGAATACGACAAAAAATATTTTTTTCACAAGTTCTGACCGCGCAAACAGGCCCGACGCCTATCCCGGCTCCACGCCTACGCGCCAGAACCACATTTTTCAAAAAATATTATTTCACAAGTTCTGACCGCGCAAACAGGCCCGACGCCAATCCCGGCTCCACGCCTACGCACCAGAACCACATTTTTCAAAAAATATTTTTTCAAAAGTTCTGACCGCGCAAACAGGCCCGACGCCTATCTCGCCTCCACGCCTACGCGCCAGAACCACATTTTTCAAAAAATATTTTTTCACAAGTTCTGACCGCGCAAACAGGCCCGACGCCTATCCCGGCTCCACACCTACGCGCCAGAACCACATTTTTCAAAAAATATTTTTTCACAAGCTCTGACTGCGCAAACAAGCCCAACGCCTATCCTGGCTCCACGCCTACGTGCCAGAACCACATTTTCCCTCATACGCTCATTCCGTCATACGCCGACAGCTTGATCACTGTGCGCGCACCAGTTGAAGAAGGTCATACAAAACACACGTACACTTTGATTACATGAAAACCCAGTGACGACCGGATGTAACCCAAAGTACACCTGTAACAATCGAGTCCAGCACTCCCCTACCAAAAGGTGCAGAAAAGCACTGGACTGGGGGGACTTGAAGGGATATGGTATCGAAACATTATAAATATCATACCATCGCCCAACTAGAATCGGCATCGCCTGACGTCCATCCGCCCATGTTACGTCAGCGGATCGTTTAGCGTCCATCCGCCCGTTTTACGTTAGCGGAACGTCAGGCGTCCAACCGCCCGTTCTACGTCAGCGATGCAACTGGCATCCAACGAATACCAGTAAGCAGCGCTACCCGCCCGTTTTACGTCGGCGATACACCCTGGCGCAACATCGCTTGCCCGTTCTACGTCGGCGGACTTAACATACTACGAAGCTTCTCCATCAAGCCAAAGGAAGCTTCGCCAACACAACTGGAAGATTCCTTTTTGGGCAGCCTTGGGACTCACCCCTGCCCCAGGCGAAATATCTTTGACACAGCAGGCGGCCCGTCAGAGTTCCTCTCCAATCAGAGACTGCTCCCAGTCTGACGAAAGTAGAAAGGACGATGACGTGGCGGCCTCTCAGCCAAGATATCTTCCTGACAAAGCAGACTTTCTCAACCCGTCTCGAAGTCCAAGAAAAGTATGATTATCCACCGCCCTCGGTCGACCAATAGGCGGGCGCCACGTGTCCAGCGACCATCAACGTCCACTCGATGGGCGCCACGCGTACATTCGTCAGGACGGTAACATCCCCCTTAGTATTTTACTTTCTCCTTTTTATCAAAACCCACTTGCACCAAATGGGCTTGGGGACTTGGGCCGGATTCTTGGAGACACCTCTACCTGAGCCGGGCCCTATCAAGGGTAGAGGATGGGCTGAGAAATTGTGGTATCCAGGTACTATAAAAGGAGAAGCTCCTTCTCCTTTTGTTGACATCTAAAATCTCTCACACTTTCACTCAAGAGGAATACGAACTCTTTCGTACCTTCTTCAACCCCTTGTTTATTGTACTAACTTTTAGAGGCTCGGCTCTTCTAATCGGTAGTCTCCTAAACTCCCTGATCTTGTCCTTAGACCCTCACGTATTTTCCAAACACACTCTCTTTGCAAAATACCGTAGAATCACATACTGGATTAGCGCCTATACGGTGATCCAGGATTCGTGTTTCTTCACTAGGGAAATGAATTCAGTTAATTATGCTTTAACATGTCATTAGGGTTTGTATGTTCTAGAGTAATGAAGTGTTGTTTAGTCCATCTTTGATGTTTATAAAACTTGACACCTAAGCCTATTGAAACAATTAACCCGTTAATCCTCATTGCAATTATCTAATTAATCCCAATTTGTGATAGAAATCTAGGTTGCTTGTTGAACTGGGTGTGATCTCCATTTTCACAATCATTATTTAAAATTCAATATTTTCAATCAAGCACTTTTGTATTAATCAAAGTAATCATTTTTATTATTTCAATCATCATCTTGGATCACTTGTTGGTTCACAAAACTTTCAAATTAAATTCTTAAATGATCAAAAGCTATAAACTTCATAATTTTTTTGCATACTTATTTTGTAAATAGCTTTGACAAGCAAACAACTAGTGTGACGCAAACCACATGCTCCTCATAGATTTGATACCCTACTTATCCTAGCTACCTAGGTTATTTAGGTTTTGCATGACCTCGGACGACAAGGTCATCAACGTTCAAGTTTTCAATGAAACGAGTAAATAACATTTGTAAAGCTTAGTCACATTATCAGAACACTTTAACATCAAGAACACATATAACATATTAATTATCATTATACCATTAGTACATAATGCCTTCGTCAACTGCCAGGGTTCGTCGGGCTTGTTTACACCGATATAATATTTCATTACCTGCTATGTCGTCGCGCTCACAAGTTTCCATAAATACATTAATTGTCCATTCATTCTTCATTATTAGTTAACCCTTTAAACTTCACACAACATCCATTATTGAACATCTAGCTGTCTGTCAATATCAAACCATATCGTCAATCAATTAGTAATCATGTTGATTAGTTTCGTGTCATTTTCATTTGCATGTACATAAGCCCAAAAGGATCCGAAATCGCTAAATGGGTGTCTAGAACTCACCTGATCGTTGTCAATAACTCTGTGCTATCATGCCTATGATCAATCAAACATCAGTGAATCTGCACGAGGATTAACACATGAAACTAATCACTTTCTAATACTCATCATCAAGAGTGCCACCATTTGGTGACACTAAGAGTGTCACGAGCTCTTACTATGAGTGTCACCATTAGTGTCATCAAGAGTGTTGCCAGCCTAGTGTCACTTGTGAGCGTCACTTGTGACATGGTTGATTAGAACATTGTTGCATAACTTGCGTTAAGACTTTCTTTTAACTCCATTCCCACCTTTTTTTAACTTCCATGAAGCCAGATCCACGGGTTTTCGGCATCGTAACATGTAAAAATCCGATCTTTACGAAGAAAACCCAAGTTTACCCTAAAAACTCACTTTAAACCAAAACCTCATATTTGAAATCCAATTCTTACCTGTTTCTTGTTCCGATTGATGTTGTGATGCTATACAATCATTTGAAAACCGCTATCAAGCTTCAGTTACAGATTTCTTGACGTTGGTTTCAAAACCACCAACTTTCTCTCTTTAAAACCCACACTTTGTCTCTGTAGATTAGTGAAGAAGATGATGTAAATGAGGCTAGGGTTTCCACTTTTTCCTTATATAGTAATAATTAGAGTCAACCATCCCTTTAGGGCTTTCCATTTTGGGCCTAATCCACTTATAAAACTTTTGTTTAAGAATGGCCAACAAATTCACCAAGAACTCCCTTCGAAGTCCTTACTCGGCAAAATCAGGACCACTTCATCCCCGGCAAAGCTAGGCAGTGTAAGGGAGCTCTTGGTTCACCAGCTCCGAGGAAAGTGATTCCTTCTTTAGAGTTTGCTAAGGTTTTCAATGCAGTTGGACATGTTATCTTTTTAATGAGATACGAGTTTTGAAAGAGATAGACTACCATAAAAAATGTTAGTTGTTCACCTAATTAATGTTGACGTGTTCATAGTTTAATTATATATAACAAATGGACTTCAAGTATGAAAGATCATTTAGCATGGTGTCTTGGTATGTTAAATGGTACCCCTTTCATTGGAGGTCAAGGGTTCAACTCCCGCCCGAAATGGACAATACATGTAGAATTAAGATTAGATTAGATGGGTGTAGGAGTTGCAATTAAAGGATAGAATACTGAAACAACTTTAAACAAAAGGTTAGCAAGCAAATAATCACTCGTAACAAAACTATTATTCAGTAACCTAGTGGCCTACTACGACCTACTAAGTGATCTTATCATGATGCCAAATATATTGTACAAGAAATGAAGCTAAACTATTTATGATTAACGTAAAGCATATAAAATAAAAATTATCTCAAAACACATAGTTTGTTTTTGTAAAAACGTTTCAACATTACTGTCACACCCTTACCATGTGCAAAATCCACGGTGTGTGACATCATAATTGATAAAAATACCTAAGCAATAAAGAAATTTACCATTAAATACTCATAATTCGAATTACATCGTTTTCCATTAAAAATAGAAACCAAATAAACAATTATTCACACCTAAACATAAAAACATATAATTGAAATTTTGTTTCTTTAATATCCAGGCGATCCTTAAAGCGTGTCTTGAATCTCAACCTTGAATATATCACCTGAAACATATAGAAAATCGGTCAACTATAAAATAGTTAGTGTGAAACATAGGCTTTATGTAAGAGCTTGAAAACATACAATTCATAACAAGTATTATCCATCAATAAACATTATTAGAAACATCACATGAGGTAAAACACACAATCAAACATCATGAAATAGTGCTAGATTATGGTTTCAGTCATCCCAGTAACGTTGGATGTGGTTGTCATGTTAGAATAAATATAAATTACGTTTTTTATATTTATTTTGTTAGCCACCATTATCATTTATATTACAACTACTCAATTATCTTTATATCTCTAAGTTAATAATATGTGATTCCTTGATGGACGTAATTACCCTTAGTAACATTATTTGGGTGTCCATTGGGTGTATAAATAAAGAGTTTATTAGAGGTTGAACGGGTTCGCAAATCATAACACCATTACTCAATTAATTTGTTTCCTACCTCTCTCTCATTAACGAGTTCTTCATGAACTCCTTAAACACCCTAAAGGGAACCCAATAACAATACTGACAAGGATGTCATCTTCCTCCAACACTCTCTCTGTATCTTTTGCTGGTTTCACTAATCTATCAGGTATCTTTATTGTTATTTGCATATTTTCCATTACTTACAATCAGAATGGATCAACATGTCAATCCTATACCACTATAATTATACTACCGTTTGCTTGGTTTAGTTAATGATTGTGCTAGAATAATAGTGTCACAGCGTATCTTTATTTAACAATAAAGTGAATGAATATTAATATAGCTTATTTGAAGATTGGCTCGTACCACCCTCTAACATCGTACATTACCCAGACCTAGCATCGTACATGGATAGGAGATTGGAGACCACATGACCTAAGAACCGAACCCGATTCATCCTCCTCGACGACCTTCTTCCCGCCCGCTCCCTCTAGTTTTCGTTGTGCACTCCCTAGGCCAATAATGGCCCAGGGCTTCACCCTTTATGTGTTTTAAACCCAAAAGGTTGTGCTAAGTTCCCTCATGTTTCACACCTAGTGTCTTATTTCTCAAAGCTACTCCGTTAAACTTCGTTTATGTTAGCAGATGCTTCACAATTCTTCACACGACCTGTCATTATTTTGTTGACTAAGGTGTGTTTGTTTTTTTGAGGCAAAAGGTCTATAGTCTGCGGACCACATCTGCAGAAGAAAAGGTGGACCAAACCTCTGCAGTCTTGAAGAAGAAGACTGTTTGTTTTTTAACTTCTGCAGGGTGCTGAAATAAACTGATTTTTTAAAGCAAACAATAGTTTTTCAACATTTAAATTTAAATAAGAGTTATACAACACTGAAATAACAACAATAACATTTTTTCAAATAACAACAATTTTTCAAATAATTTATTCCATACTTTGCATTAACTTCTCGGCAATTTCATCTTGTAATTGAGTCATATATTCACGATTCGATGCAGTACCATGTACTTCAACCTCTTCTTCATCAACATCAACGAGCACATGCCTATTTCCTAATGACAAATCGGGTTGATCGTATTCAGTAAACAAGAATACAATACTCACCAAAAAAAACTGCTTAAAGAAAACACTAATTAAAACACAAAAAAAAAAATATCTTTACCTAATAAACAAAAAGTATGAAGCTTGTATGAATAATAATAATAATAATATTAATAATAATAATAATAATAATAATAATAATAATAATAATAATAATAATAATAATAATAATAATAATTGATTAAAACACTAGAAACAAAGAGGGTCAAGATTGATGGTGTTTGAGTCAAATCGTTATAAATGATTTTTGAACGCAATAAATCAATTATCAAAATCTAATGGGTTTTTTTTTTAAACTGAACTTCATTAAAACATGCAACCGGTCCTCAAAACAAGGACCGACGCAAACCGATTACAACATATACAAAGGGAATGTCACCCAATCCTTCCAAATTAAACTTTTAAACCTAAATTGTGACCTTAACCAAAGAAAAGACAAAGATTTAATCTTAGCGACAACCTAACAAATTTTCGCTTGTTTACCCCTAAAAATCTTCTCATTCATAGTATTCGAAATAACCCAAAGGGAACCATAACTATCCCAAGGACAATCTTCTTGGCTTCTTTGTTTGTTCTCCCATTCGCAATCTGTAGTAAGTATTTAAGTTCAAAAGCATGCATATGCCCAATTTTGCACCATGAACCAATCGCCGACCACACGCCAAAAGAAAAACCGTAGCCAGTGAAGAGATGCAAGGAGGACTCGTCATCCACGTCACACAAAACGCAAGTCGCATCAGGAACATTCGTGTGTATTCTACGTAAAGCTTACCTCGTTTGCACACGGTCTAGCTGAACTGAATGGATTATCTATAATAAATATGCATAAGATATGAGTAAAAAACTGGATCAATTGCTGTTTCAACACTTAAAACTTAAAAGCACGACTATCTATATTGTATAGTTAAGCAAAGGACAATCAAACATATAAAAGGAAAAATAAAAAAAACGAAAATACATATACTTGTAGAAGAATCGGGTCGGGTTGATGGAGGAAGAGAGGAGGCCAGGCTGGGCTAGAGGAGGAGGGGGAAGGCGACTCAGGGAGAGGAGGGAGGAGGAGGGTTACTAGGGTTTTGAGAGAAAGGAGAGATGTTTGTATGTGTTTATTGTTCTGTGAGGAGGTTTGGAGAGGTGTAGAAAAGGTGGGTTAATGTCTGCACCAGGAAGAGGAAGGACAAACCTTTTTAAGGCGTATGTCTTCTAAAAAACAAACAAGCTGCTCGCCTCAATTGTCTATCCGCGTCTGCATGGTGCAGACAAAAGTGGTCAGAAGCACGTACGTCTCACAAGAAAACAAACACCCCTAAATCCCCACCAACATCATCTCCATAGTCAATTTCGTCTCTGTAAATCCACCTTAAATCCACCCCACTACCATCGGCTTCAACCCAAACCCATCATAAATCCACCACCACCATTGGTGGTTGTTAATCGATGAGCCTTCCATGCAATCAATAGTAACTTCAAGAATTCCACTATCTATCCAAACATTATCCTTTTCAAGGGTTTAGATTTGCAGTTTCATTTATATGATTATGCGGTTAAGCCATGGAAGCGACGTCGTAGGGGCAATTAAGTGATTTTGCGGTAGTTATTGTCGATGGTGGACGGTGATTGCTATTCATTTTCTCTTTAATCTCACGGGGGATGAGGGGTGGAGTGGTAGTGGTGGATGCTGAGCGGTGATGATTATTGTGTTGGACGATGATGGGGGTTGAAGTCGATCGATGGGGGTGGAGCGGGGATGGGAGGGAAGGGGTTTTATGTTTTGATGTTTGCTTTGTTTTTTATTTATGTTTTTAATGATTTTGTGGGTTAATGAGAGAGGCGTTATAATCTTAATATCATGACTTAAGAGAACTGTTTTAACGGTGTTAGTGGTGTGGAATGAAAATAAACGAATCAACAAATTAATTGATGATAAATGCAAATTTTAAACTATTGAACTAAGAATGTTAAAATCAACAAACCATTAGACAAAAATGAAGGTTTACTCTACTTTTCTTCTTCATCAATTGTTGAAGATTCATGGTTGACGTACTTGAATCTATAAGTGATTACAACATTCAAATCCAATAATGTGTATGTGAAAACCCTTTGGTTTAATTGTTAGTTTAACAGCCCAAGTTAGACAGTTACCATCCACATTCACAAACATACATTTTAATAAAAAAATAATTTATCTTTCTTCAATCTACACAACCCAACCTTAACACATATTCACAACCCAATTCAACCTAAAAATATTTTTTTAAAAGAACTCGGTTTTTAATAAAATTAATATCGGGACGTTCACAAAAAAAGTTAAGAAATACAGTGTATTTAGTTTTTTTAAACTTAAATATTATAAGTTATTTAAGGTTTTAAGTTAGTGGGTGGCTTATTTGGTTGCAAACAAGGTTGCCACCACAAACCGATTGACGTTTGTGAGTTTGTTTGCAAACTTTTGAATTTTTTAATATTATTTCCACAAACAAACTTGAGTTTGTTTGTTAATGTGGATGGTCTTAGGAAGCCGGTACTACTAGAAAACTGTTATTGTGACAACATTATTTTTCGCAAAATTGTATGAAACTTTATGGTTTTGTTTGTTTTTATTTTTTTTAGCACCGCTTACGGCTGTGCGCATATAATGTATATATGTGTGGCCTTCGATGGGTAAAAGTAAAGTTGCACTAATTTTAGCATTATTTTTTTGATTTAGTGAAAATAACGTTAAAAATGATGGACGGTTAATCATGCATCATGTGGTGGCGTTGATAGCCAAAAGACAAGGGGGTACATGCACCAATCGGGTTTGTCCCAATTGCTAAGTGTTGTGTGCTTTATGTCCAAGGCTTGATACAAAACCATTATCGAACCGGGGGTCGCACTGGAAGTAGCCTCTCTATTCCCATGGGGTAGAGGTAAGGCTGTCTACATCTTACCCGCCTTAGATCCTACCTTTTTTGCTATTGATGGGATTAACTGAGTATGATGATGATGATTTGTTTTTATTTTTTGGACATTCCTAGCAACCGTATTGTAAATATTAAAATTGTGGGAATTTGTCGGATCTTTTTGTAGAAAAAAAATACTCATTTTGCGGGAAATTTTTATTTTCATTGTTTTATCATTACGAGAGCATCCATTCCCTTGTTGCTATTATTTATTAGGGTAAGACTAATGTAAAAAGTAGCTTATGGTGAGAAGCGTAAGAAGAAATAAAGAATTGACACATGTCCCTAGCAAAAAAAGGGTATTATTGTCCATCAGCATAATTGTTAACTTTTTTCAACTTTCACCCCCATTTTTAAAACGGCCATAACTTTTTCATACGACATTATTTTTTTAAAAAATTACACCATAAAAACAAGTTTTTCATCATCTTTAATTTCCATACCATATTGCTATACTTTAAAAAAAAAATTGCTGGGTTGATAACTTGTGTTTTATTAAGGGTATACTTGTGTTTTAGAAACGCAAGTTATACCTAATAAGACGACCTGATCAAACGCAAGTTATAAATGATACAACGCAAGTTATACATGCTAAAACACAAGTAAGTAATATCAAGTTTTTACATTTAGACGCAAGTTATTATTGTTTATTATTGTTTAAACACATGTAGGTAATATCAAGTGTTTACATACATATAAGCAGGTTTACTGATTAATCATATAAGTAGGTAATAAGGATTCTCTTTCTTTACAAATTAATAATTTTTAAGGAACTAGTTTGTGGGAATATAACGACAACAATATCCCACTATCACATGAGGTGAAAGAAGATAGATATTAGCAAAACCATGAAATAATGTCAAAGAAGGTTAACGAAGGTGATCTTCGTACCTCGAGTTAGCAAAACCACGAAAGAATGTCAAAGAAGGTTAATGAATGTGATCTTCGAACCTCCAGTTATTATTCACCTCACAAAAATAGACAAACATAAGAAACAAAATTATTACTGTTCTCACATTGATTCAAATTGATTTCCAACCTCGTGGCTCTCTGATGCGTTTGGTTTTAGTGTTAAAAATCAATTTCCCCGGTGCCAAAAACTTTGATTTGTCAATCCCAAAATAATGGTTTGAAGGACACGACTGAGTTTACTAAAGTCTCATTAACAAAGTTTTAAATTTATAAAGTAAACAATAATAACTTTAGAAACTAAAACCAACACATAGGCAGAGAACCTGGCGTGCATAGTATAGCCTCTAGGGTAAGTATTGAGTATCGTATTCCAGAGTTCACACTTTCCCCTAATCAACCTTTCATCATTTAATTGATCGGGTTTTTTAAAAAGAAAAATAAAACGGGTGGGTTCTTTAATAAAAATAGTTTTTGAAAAAGGTTTGGTTTTATAAAAGAGAAGATAATATAGTAGATAGATATGCACATCTCGGGGCCCTCCGTATAAGCAGTTAAGTTTATTATTAAAATTAATAATTTAAATAATTAATTGTGCAGAAGACGAGAGTGGTCTTGAAGTGTTGACTCCTTGATAGAGAAGCGGAGGCTACTACTGAGTAGAATGCAGAACCTCTCTAGTGTGTGTCCACCTGGGGTACTCTGCCAGGGCCTCGCATATAGTGGGCTCCTCAAACCGCAGTCAAGTCTCTGGTCCTTGAACTTATCATCTTCTTGAATTGGAGGCTTCACTTCCGAACTGGAACACCGTACACCTCCCTTAGTTCTCGTGTTCTGTACCGAAGGGTCTCTCTATGGAATCAATCCTGGTAACCTCGTATCCCTAAATAGGTTAACGGTCATGAAGACCGAAGGATCTCTCTCATGGCTGTCTCAGGCGACTCGTACCCCCATTGGCTACCGTCGTTGTAATAATGAGAACTCGATAAAGAATCTTTATTTTATTTATCTTTTAGGCGACACTTTATTATTTATTGATCAATTAAATATAAAGTTGGTTTAACTAAATGACGACTAAATTACCCAACCCATAACCTATCGAACTGAATGAAATCCTTAATAAAGACGACACATAATCCTAAAGGCGTGCAATCCGAAGATCACTGGTGCGCCCGTAGGGAAACCATCCTTTACCAAAAGGTCATTCAATCATCTGGTAAGTACCAGAAATGTGTCACTCAGATCTAGTCCACTTCAGAAGCCATTGCTTAGAATCCAGTTTGGATATCAGAAGCCCGAAGGATCTGTCTCACTACTGGTTTCCTTGCCTTGGATCTAGCTTGGGGTCACTAGAAGCTGACTATACCTCTAGTCAATTAATTAAGTTATAGTAATAATAATAATAAAAGTCTACAAATCGAAGCGGGTTCGCGAATAATGAAAAGATACAACCATAGAAAATAGTCAACACAAGAACATGGCTGCTCATAGACAAGCTCTCAATCTTCAAGTGATATGTAGCTCTTATGATCCTCACAACCCTCGATGTTTATTGCATACTACTCTACGATCCCTTACTTGGTCTTAATGATCAAGGTAGGACGAGGCCTATCCTTGTTGGGTGTATTAGGATGGCCCTAAGGCCTTTTACAAGACCCCAAGACCTTTTACAAGACCCCAAGACCTCTGGAAGACTCTTGGAAGTCAACCAAAGAAGGCTCGAGTCAAGGTGTGAAGGGATGATCAAACTGTGGGGGTTAGCTTACTATTTATAGGCCTCCAGGAGTAGCACGGGCGTGCACAAGAGTGTCAGGGGCGTGCTTGTTGTCTCACGTACGTTATGTTGCTGCTTGACAGATCCTGTTTGTACGTTTTGTCTGAGCACGAGCATGCACAAGTAAGTGGCACGGGCGTGCATGTCTGTTTGTCTCTGTTTGCTTGCTCTCCAAGTTTGTTGCGTTGTTTTCTCGCATGAAGGACCTTCGTGCAAGTGTGCGTGGGCGTGCTTGGTCACTCCCGGACTGATTTCAGCATTGTTTAATTCCTGGGATCGTCTTCAAACATACAGTGAACTGGCTGAAAGTCTCATATCTTCAGGAATTTCCAGTTGTTGCTCGTTTTAACCCGGAAATCCTCTGTTTCCGTCTTGAAGCTCCATTTTTCTGATAAATACAAATAAGAACGAATTAAGTATCAAATATTAATAATATAACCCTAATTGTTTCCTATTATGAGACTATTTATGCTCCTTTTATATGTTAATTTTGTGAGTTATCACTCTCCACCTAACAAAGAAACAAGCTAAAAAAACAAAAAAGCTATTGTTACACTCAGAATGTTTAAACGCAAGTAATAATATCAAGTTTTTACATTTAGACGCAAGTAATATCAACCCAACAATTTTTTTTAAAAATGTATAGCAATATGGTATGCAAATGAAAGAGGATAAAATGCTTGTTTTTATGATGTGTTTTTTTTTTGAATAATGTCGTATGAAAATGTTATGGACGTTAAAAAAATGGGTGTGGAACTCAACCATTGTTGGTTATACCTATTTTGCTATTCTCCTCCTCTTTTAGAAACTCAACGTATATTTTTCCCCTTTTAATCTCATCCATTGATTTCTTTTGATTAAAAGCCCAAAATATTTCTTATTATTTTTACGTTAAACTACTATATCCTCCATAAAACTAGATGTGATAAAAGTATTTAATATCTAGGCTAATGGATATTTTCAAAAAAAAAAAAAAAAAAAAAAAATCTAGCCTAATGGATAAGTCGTTTTGGCCGTTATTTTAAGTCAGATTGATATTTGGAGGCATCAATTTTATACAACCTTCTATTTCTTGATTTACAAGTTAATTACTAGTAGTATGATCAAAATTCGTAAATAATATTATAAGAATTTACTACTAATCAAGAATTGTTTAGAAAATGAATTTTTTTTTTTTTTTAAGAAACCGTATTTGTAATTCAGATATTTTATCTTATTTTAATTTGTAATCTAAATTTATTTGTTACCATGAATATCTAACAAGGATGAGGGTAATAGCACATCCCTCAAGGAACAAGTTGATAGTAAGGTTAATATGCATGACGATATTGTCTCTCTCACCATACCTTCACATGTGGGAGAACATGTTCATGTAAACATTCACATGGTTGTAACTATCCACTCCATTTTTTATAAGACCACCCGTAATGGCTAGCCAAATAGGCACTAAAGGGGCATTTTAGCGCCCCATTCACTCAGCAACATCGCCCCCATGTGGGTTAACCGGGCGTGAAGGCCTCCCCCGCAAAAAATCTCGCTCAAGACAAATTTTTGCCTAGCCAATTGTAACATTTCGCATTTTAAACTTGTACGTTACACTATCATATTTAATAAAACGTCAAGTTCTATCTATAATATTCGCATTAATTATTTTTGTCGCACTTGTGAGACCCTAATACTATATATATTATTAATATATATGGCTAAATCATGATTTTTAACAAAAAAAATATAAAACTGCTTGGGCCGGGATTCGAACCCGCGCCCAAGACCGGCCCAAACCATACACAAACACACTTACCATCTGGGCTGACCAGCTTATTTGTTCAAATCTAGGCGCGTTTTATATTTATACTTGATTTGAATCTTCACAGTTGACTAGAAAAGTCAACTGTGGACGCGACTTGCCTTAATCCATCAAATAAACTCGTAATTGATCCATTCTTGGCAACTGAGCACGATTATCGGCCATCAGTGACTCACCAACACGCTAATTGTCAATCAATTGATACCCAATTTAAACCAATTACGCGTATAGACTTCAATGTTTGGTCAACCTTGCCAATTCATCAATCCAGTGATCCACACTATAAATTGATCATCTACGAGACTTCACAACTCGCCAATAATCCTTTCTCTACCTCCAATATTCTTTAATTTACTCTGTTTATTATTTCACGATCGCTGTTTGACTTTTAATCTTGACCGAGCAATCGAGATCAATACAACGTTGTAAGTTTAAAATTTTATGTGGGTTTTGTTCATCGGCGTTCACTCATCAATAGCCCCATGATTAATTGGGCTATTGATGAGTGAATCAAGCTATTGCAGAAACTAGGGTTCGTGAGTATTGATTTGGGGATAAATTGATTTCAGCATTGTGTATTTAATTTAATTAAATCAGAGTTAATCACAACCACTGGCCTAGGCCAAGTGGTTGTGACTGATGGTATTAACCCCAGCCACCCGGGTTCGAGTCCCGGCCATGGCGCCCCTTTTCTTTTATTTTCATTTTTAAAAACCAACCAATTATATATATATATATATATATATATATATATTATACCTTTAATCTTGTAAATTCATTTTTAATTATTAAAACCTTTTTATAAATTCTAAAAAAATTATTTTTAACAAATCTGATGTAAAAGTTTTACCCACAATTTTTAGTTTTCTGAAATTAATTTATTTAATATATATAATAATTAAATCAATTTTATGCTATTATATTTATAAAAATCCATTAAAATATCAAAACAATTTTATAAATTCCCACAAAAATTATCCTGAGTTTGTACAATGATAAATTTTACTGAAATGATTTTTAATTCTGAAAAATCATTTATTTTATATTTTTAATCAATTTTTGTTGGTTTTAATCATAATTAAATCATAATAAATTCAATTTTTATTATTTTTGCACCAAAATTTTATACAATTTATTTCTGAATATTTAGAACAGAAATATAATTTTTAAACCAATAATTCTTTAATTTTAGTATTTTTAAATATTAAAGTTTAATTTTGGCAATTTGTAATAAATAGATTTAATAATCTATTTTAAAGAAAATAATTTTATAAAAATTATTTTTATACTTCAAACACATTATTGTGAACATCCTAAATTCAAACTTTATAAAAAGACTTTCATTTATTTAATTATCAAATTTCCCTTTATTTAATTAACATTTTATTATAAATTCAACAATTGGATATCCCCAATTCGAAACCCCAGAATATACTTGTAGACTAGATAGACTTAGACTTATTTGTTGCCTTATACATAGGGTAATACTTGGCAATCTATTGGGCTACACTCATACTATTTCTCAATACCTAATACTATACCAAGGTGAGTTTGCGTAACCATGTTTATGCGATTCTTTATACTTGCAACATTTTATTTAAGCAATTCAACATGCATGTCTAGTAGTAAACTTTATTGCCTCATGAATTAGTCAACAGTTTCAACGAGTTTCAACGAGTTTCAACATTACATAATCATTAGCTATGGCCAAGCCGGCGATACTCAATAATAGATCTATTGGATTGACAACCCCACCCGGATACGCGTACCTCCTACATATGTAGCGTGGGTGATTGTTATCGTTCCAACATATTATAAGGTGAACCGTAGATGACGGGATGGACCTAAACTAGTCGGAGGTTTGATTATGTCGATTCAACATATTATACTATTCATGTAGACTTAAATTTACGATAGACATACGAATTGCTAGACTTTTATACTTAAACTATTTGCTTAACATGGATTATGTATTCTCACCAACTTCTAGTTGACCCCCCATTTTTACAACTCAACAGGAAATAATGATGCATGAAGATTAGAGGGTTTTATGAAGACAATAAGGAGTCTATGCTTGCTTGATTCTTGTGTGATGTATTAGATTTCCACATTTAAAACTCTTATGTAATTCTATTTTTGGATATTTGCAATTTAAATTTATTTCAATTAAAATTTGGATTACCATGTGCTACTGTATACTCATTCTTACGTGACACCTCGATGTTTCCGCCATCGGTTGGGGTGTTACAGATTGGTATCAGAGCCTTGGTTATAGGGAATTAGGTTATTAGAAAATAATCTAGACTATAACCTTAGGGACTTAAACAGTACTTGCTTCTCTTACTTGTAACCCTAATTGCTTCCCTAATCCTATCCTTATCCTATACCTTATATAACCCTAAGCCTACATGTGACTACTCTTATTCGTCTGCTGCAATCCTGATCCACCATTAGATTAATAGGACAAAATCCTCAGGTTTAACCTGAACCCCCTTGAGATCTCGTCGAAGTTCTAGATTTTAATAACGAACACGTGCAATCTGGAAGGGTGAACGCTTGTATTCTGAGTCTTATGTCTAGGCTGGCATTGCGCATATATCCCAATCAGACGAGGGACCCGGATGCCTACCTGGGAATTCTCGGGATGAGTGTTCACTTATAGGCTAAAGCATGTCTTCATATGTTATTAAAATTTAGAATCTTTGATAAGTCAACGTTTTCGTTTATTCGTTTTAATTAATGAATAAATGATTACATTCCTTATATAATCTCATTCATTTCATTGTGTCTATTACAGATCATGCCTCCACGTCGCAGCACTCGCAACAGCAATGGTAAGAACCACGAAGAAGGTGGTGACAACCATAACCATGACCAAGGTCCTAACCACAACAACAATGGTGTCGATGCTCAACTGGTTGCGATCATTTCTCAACAAATGGCGCAGCAAATCGCAACTCTGGTTCCCAATTTGCTAGCATAAGTCATCGAAATGAACGGCAACGGGAACGGTCATGGCAACGGGAACGGTAATGGCAACGGGAACGGGAACGGCAATGGTAATGGAAATGGACCCCCAGCCTGCACCCTTAAGCATTTCAATTCTTGTAACCCTCCAAAGTTTAGTGGTGAAGAAGGAGCTACAGGACTCCTCCAATGGTTCGAGGGTATTGAGAATACCTTCATCAACAATGAGTGCCCCGACAACTTCAAGGTTCGTTACGCCATGAGTGTTCTCCACAAACGAGCACTCACTTGGTGGAATGAGGAGAAGCGCACTTGTGGGGCCGAAGTTGCTCTTGCTATGACATGGGACCAAGTCAAGGAGGTCATGAAGGAAGAGTTTTGTCCTCGCAATGAAGTTAAGAAGCTTGAGGATGAGTTCCACACCCTAGCTCAAGATAGTGGGGAAAACCTTGCCTACAACACCCGCTTTCACGAGCTTAGCTTATTGTTGCCTCACAAAGTCACTCCCCTGCCGGTAGCCATCGAGAAGTACATCGGTGGTCTGCCCATGCAAATCCAGGACACCGTTTGGGGAAGAAATCCTGCAACTTTGGAAGAGGCCAAACGTCTAGCGGCCACTCTTACTGATAATCACGTGAAGAACGGTACTCTCTTCCGCAAGGGCACTAAGAAGACGGTTGCCAAAGACACTCCACAGCCTGCAATTGAAGTCAAGCCTGAGACCTCAAGCAACAAAAAGCGCAAGGCTAGAAACTACATGGTTGCTGCTACTCTACCTACTGCCCAAAACCCAGCCAAGAAGCCATATGGCGGGACTCACCCTCTTTGCAACACCTGTCAGTTCCATCATCTTCCTGGTAGACTGTGCCGCCAGTGTAATAACTGTAAACGGTATGGACACTACACCAACGCCTGTCAAGCCCCTGCTGCCCAAAACAACCAAAACAACCAAAACAACCCAGCCAGAAACAACCCAGCTCCCAACCAACAAAACAACAGGCCTACTCGTGGTCAATGCTACGAGTGTGGCAGCCCTGATCACTACATCAACAACTGCCCTAATCGTAACCAAAACCAAAACCAAAACCAAAACCGCAACCAGAACCAAGGTGCTCGAGGTCGCGCCTACAATCTCAACGCTAACCAGGCTCGTGACAACAACGAAGTGGTGAATGGTACGTTCCTCATTAATAACCACTATGCATCCATATTATTTGATTCGGGAGCTGATAAGTCATTTGTGTCACTGAAGTTTGAACCTTTACTTAACTTACCCCACACTAATCTAGAGGAACCTTTATGGTAGAGGTAGCTAACGGGAAGTCTATTTCGATCGACTCTATTATTCGTAACTGCTTGTTGAACCTCGACGATCATACCTTCTCTATCGATCTCATCCTCATGCATCTTGGAAGTTTTGATGTTAAAGTAGGCATGGACTGGTTGTCAACTCATCGTGCCGAAATTCTGTGCTTCGAGAAAGTCATACGCATTCCTCTTGAATCTGGTGAGATTTTGAAGATCTATGGTGAGAAACCCTGTGGCGAGCTTAAGCTTATGTCTTGTACTACTGCCCAAAAGTACTTACGAAAGGGGTATACAGCCTTCTTAGCTAACGTGATAGAGAAGAAGGACAAAGGCAAAAGTATCCAAGACATTCCTATTATTCGAGACTATCCTGAAGTCTTCCCAGAGGATTTACCTGGTTTGCCTCCTGCTCGACAAGTGGAATTTAGAATTGACCTTGTCCCAGGTGCTAATCCTGTCGCCAAAGCTCCTTATCGTCTTGCACCCTCTGAGATGCAAGAACTCGCCAGTCAATTACAGGAACTTTCTGATAAAGGGTTCATTCGCCCTAGTTCTTCTCCATGGGGAGCCCCTGTCTTATTCGTTAAAAAGTAGGATGGTTCTCATAGAATGTGTATTGACTACCGTGAACTCAACAAACTCACCATCAAGAATCGTTATCCACTGCCTAGGATTGACGATCTCTTCGATCAACTTCAAGGAGCAACTCACTTCTCGAAGATTGATCTCCGTTCTGGTTATCATCAGCTTAGAGTCCACGATGAAGATATTCCCAAGACAGCTTTTCGCACACGCTATGGTCACTATGAATTCATGGTTATGCCTTTTGGATTGACCAACGCTCCCGCAGTATTTATGGATTTGATGAATCGGGTTTGTAGACCCTATCTCGACAAATTCGTGATCGTCTTCATCGATGATATTTTGATTTACTCTAAATCAAAATCCGATCACGAGCAACATCTTCACTCTATCTTGAATCTCCTAAAGAAGGAACAACTGTATGCCAAGTTCTCAAAATGTGAATTTTGGCTTAAGGAAGTTCAATTTTTGGGACATGTCATTGATATGAACGGGATTCATGTTGATCCCGCAAAGATCGAAGCTGTGAAAAATTGGAGTGTTCCTCAAACTGCTTGGGCCGGGATTCGAACCCGCGTCCAAGACCGGACCAAACCATACACAAGCACACTTACCATCTGGGCTGACCAGCTTATTTGTTCAAATCTAGGCGCGTTTTATATTTATACTTGATTTGAATCTTCACAGTTGACTAGAAAAGTCAACTGTGGACGCGACTTGCCTTAATCCATCAAATAAACTCGTAATTGATCCATTCTTGGCAACTGAGCACGATTATCGGCCATCAGTGACTCACCAACACGCTAATTGTCAATCAATTGATACCCAATTTAAACCAATTACGCATATAGACTTCAATGTTTGGTCAACCTTGCCAATTCATCAATCCAGTGATCCACACTATAAATTGATCATCTACGAGACTTCACAACTCGCCAATAATCCTTTCTCTACCTCCAATCTTCTTTAATTTACTCTGTTTATTATTTCACGATCGCTGTTTGACTTTTAATCTTGACCGAGCAATCGAGATCAATACAACGTTGTAAGTTTAAAATTTTATGTGGGTTTTGTTTATCGGCGTTCACTCATCAATAGCCCCATGATTAATTGGGCTATTGATGAGTGAATCAAGCTATTGCAGAAACTAGGGTTCGTGAGTATTGATTTGGGGATAAATTGATTTCAGCATTGTGTATTTAATTTAATTAAAACAGAGTTAATCACAACCACTGGCCTAGGCCAAGTGGTTGTGACTGATGGTATTAACCCCAGCCACCCGGGTTCGAGTCCCGGCCATGGCGCCCCTTTTCTTTTATTTTCATTTTTAAAAACCAACCAATTATATATATATATATATATATATATATATATATTATACCTTTAATCTTGTAAATTCATTTTTAATTATTAAAACCTTTTTATAAATTCTAAAAAAATTATTTTTAACAAATCTGATGTAAAAGTTTTACCCACAATTATTAGTTTTCTGAAATTAATTTATTTAATATATATAATAATTAAATCAATTTTATGCTATTATATTTATAAAAATCCATTAAAATATCAAAACAATTTTATAAATTCCCACAAAAATTATCCTGAGTTTGTACAATGATAAATTTTACTGAAATGATTTTTAATTCTGAAAAATCATTTATTTTATATTTTTAATCAATTTTTGTTGGTTTTAATCATAATTAAATCATAATAAATTCAATTTTTATTATTTTTGCACCAAAATTTTATACAATTTATTTCTGAATATTTAGAACAGAAATATAATTTTTAAACCAATAATTCTTTAATTTTAGTATTTTTAAATATTAAAGTTTAATTTTGGCAATTTGTAATAAATAGATTTAATAATCTATTTTAAAGAAAATAATTTTATAAAAATTATTTTTATACTTCAAACACATTATTGTGAACATCCTAAATTTAAACTTTATAAAAAGACTTTCATTTATTTAATTATCAAATTTCCCTTTATTTAATTAACATTTTATTATAAATTCAACAATTGGATATCCCCAAATCGAAACCCTAGAATATACTTGTAGACTAGATAGACTTAGACTTATTTGTTGCCTTATACATAGGGTAATACTTGGAAATCTATTGGGCTACACTCATACTATTTCTCAATACCTAATACTATACCAAGGTGAGTTTACGTAACCATGTTTATGCGATTCTTTATACTTGCAACATTTTATTTAAGCAATTCAACATGCATGTCTAGTAGTAAACTTTATTGCCTCATGAATTAGTCAACAGTTTCAACGAGTTTCAACGAGTTTCAACATTACATAATCATTAGCTATGGCCAAGCCGGCGATACTCAATAATAGATCTATTGGATTGACAACCCCACCCGGATACGCGTACCTCCTACATAGGTAGCGTGGGTGATTGTTATCGTTCCAACATATTACTAAGGTGAACCGTAGATGACGGGATGGACCTAAACTAGTCGGAGGTTTGATTATGTCGATTCAACATATTATACTATTCATGTAGACTTAAATTTACGATAGACATACGAATTGCTAGACTTTTATACTTAAACTATTTGCTTAACATGGATTATGTATTCTCACCAACTTCTAGTTGACCCCCCCATTTTTACAACTCAACAGGAAATAATGATGCATGAAGATTAGAGGGTTTTATGAAGACAATAAGGAGTCTATGCTTGCTTGATTCTTGTGTGATGTATTAGATTTCCACATTTAAAACTCTTATGTAATTCTATTTTTGGATATTTGCAATTTAAATTTATTTCAATTAAAATTTGGATTACCATGTGCTACTGTATACTCATTCTTACGTGACACCTCGATGTTTCCACCATCGGTTGGGGTGTTACACCAATGGTATGCTGCCACGTGGCAGCTTTAAAAAAAAGGGTAAACCGTCAAATTTGCAACGGATCAAAAAATATAGCTGTTGGGCTATTTAATAAAAAAAATTAATTAATTTACCCTAATATAAATAACCTCTAACCTTTATAATTTTTCACTACCAATTTTACTCACCTTCACCAAATATTTTATACAATCCTACTATTTTTTTTATAAGCCATCAATCAAAAAATGCAACCATTCCGCCCACCTTTCACTGTACCATCTCGCCCGGGCAACCCAAACGCTATTCGCCCAAATACCACACAACCTCAACAGCCGTATAACTTTCAAGATTTCGACACGAGCAACATGGGGTTTTTACTGTTACTAAACGTGCCCAAACAATTCTTCCAAGGCCCTACGGGATACGCTAATATGAATATTAGCGTTGGGGGTATGTCGGGGTCTCAACAAGAACCCGAGCAAGTACCGGAGACGCAACCACCCGAGAGCTCCCAACCAAAAAACTGTCGCATAAAAATGGGAGAGCGTGGTTAGACATTTCGGAGGATCCCGAAGTTGGTATATTTTTTTAAACCGTAACTTTGTATTTTTTTAAAAAATTCATAACTTTGTAATTTTTTTTAAAATACCGTAACTTGTATACTAATATATGTTATATATTTTTTTGTAGCGAACTATCAAAATTTACCTCTCTTTTGGATAAGGATTCACGAGACGTTTTACAACGCGATGGGTAGAGGAGAATATCGGGATAAAGACTCGGTTTCGGGAAAGTGGACGGACATCAATAAAAAATGCCATGGGTTTCAAGAATAATATCAACGTTTGTATGATAATTGGGGTAGCGGTCGTGGCAATGTTGATATTTTGACGAGAGCGTTGGAGGAGAACAACGCCGATCGTGGGACATTCCCGTACATGAGGTGTTGGGAGCTTCTAAAGGGAAGCCCTAAATGGGCAAACGTACCAAGCATGACGGGGGGTAGGCACAAAGCCAAATGGTCGAAAACATCTTCTACAATGGATCCAGACACGCCCAATTCGGATGCTCGGACCGTGGGTTTAAATGAAGAGGATGATGAAGAAGAAGAAGAGTTGCCTCGACCACCGGGAAGAAGAAGCGTGCGAAAGGATGGACGTGTGGAGTCGTCTTCGATGGGTGTCGAGCTGAAAGACGAGTTTGAGGTGATGAATCGACATCTTGAAAGTTTACAAGACCTTAGAACACATCAATTGGAGACCATGCAGGAGAGGGCTGCCGAAAACAAGAAGTTCGTCGAGATTCAAGAGACGCGTCAATTGGAGAAGGACATCGAATTCCTCAACCAATCGTTCGAGGGACTCACACAGGAGGCGCTAATTTTATTTAACCTTCGCAAGCAACAAATCATGGCAAAATATAATAATATAATATTAATGTTTGGATTCTTTTTTTAGGATGATCGCTTTTTTTCTGTATTTTTTTTAATTTAGTGAATTAATATAATTTTTTTATGTTTATTTAGTTAAATATTTAAATTAAATAATAGTTTGTTTATTTTAAATATTTAAAAAATAATACAAAATGGCATGTGGCCCATAGGCCACATGTCAAGAAATGCCTCACGCCAAATTTCACCCACTATTACACCCCTTGCCCCTTTAATGCCCATTTCACCCACCAAATTGGGCCCACATGCCACATGTCATAAAATGCTCCTTTAATGCCCCTTTAACCCACAAATTTAACCCACCATTACACATGGTCTAAGAGTATTCACGTCCCGTCCACTAAATTATGTGAGGGGTCCCACAAATTATATGGGGTGGTTGTGAGTGGAGGAGAGAGAAAATATTTGTTAAAAACACTTTCACCTCTATATTTAAAAAGCTACTGTTTACCCATATATATATATATATATATATATATATATATATATAGGTAAAGTATATGGAGAAAACCCTCCTTATTTGGTAAACTCTGGAAACTCTGACTTCCCAACTTTTTTTTTTTTTTTTTTGAAAAAAATAGGGTATGTAATATACATTTTTTTAAGCATTTTGAGCCAAAAAAATCGAAAAAGCGCCGAACGGTTTTTTTTTTAAAAAATAAAAAACGTCTACTGTTTACATATAGTTAACACATGGTTAACACCTGTTATTAGCGCTTAACACGTGTTAGCCAAAATTTTATTTATTTTTTTAAAAAAAACTACTCGGCGCTTTTTTAATTTTTTTGGCCCAAAATGCTTAAAATCATGTATAATACTTGCCCTATTTTTTTCAAAAAAAAAAAAAAAATATTGGGAAGTCAGAGTTTCCAGAGTTTTCCAAATAAGGAGGGTTTTCTCTAGAACCATTCCCTATATATATATATATATATATATATATATATATATATATATATATATATATATATATATTTTAATATGTTTGTAATTGGTTATGAGTGATGAGAGAGAAAATATAATGATAAAAGTTTGAAAAAGTATTATTATTTTAATTAGGAGAGAGAAAATTTAGAGGTAGAGTAGTGATTTTTAGTGTAATTTGATGGAGATGATTTATTAGACGGGTTGTGAATGCTCTAATGTATTCATAAATTACGTACATGGGTCTATTGGTCTATATAATACGGGAACCACTTTGAGAAAGAAATATATTTATACATCATTGTAACTATAGGGGGGGGTCAGGGCATCACCAGAATTGATCACGGGTAATCCACGACTAGTACAGTAATACCGTCACCAGTGATGCTGGTAGTGGATCCATCAACTTTAAGCTTTAATTATGTTTTAATCTCTTCTCTCTCTTTATTCTTTTAGTTGTAGGTATTGTTTATTTTTAATTTTTTTACATCTGTGAAGAATACTATATGAAGATGGAGATAGATATAAGTGTATGTATAGATGAATTATGTGTGGAATGTATAAATAAAGAGAAAGAAATGGAGGGAATAAAAGCTACAGTAAATCTTTTTCTACTGCTCTTTTTTTTATTTAGATTACATTTACTTTAACTTAAGATGAATATTTTAAAATATCAATATCTATGTTTATTAGAAAAAGATGAGACTAGATATGTTTAATAATGTTTATTTAAAAAAATTAGAAAAAAAAACATTTCAGTGAAGTGTTGCCTTCAAAAAACTGTTTTAGTGAATGAGATCAGTGAAGTGGTGTGGTAGTGTAGGATTGATTGAAACCAGTAAAGTTGAAAATAACTCCCGGGTACCCCCCCCCCCCAAGAGAATGTGTTTCTTTTTATATTTTTAGGTATGTTTAGTTCCTCTTGAATAGATACTTTTTCATAATTATCTATATCTATACTACTATATAGTGTATTCTAGACGGCCAAAGTAGTACTTTCACATGCATCTAAATAGGCAAGATTGTAATTTCATTTATTTGATAAGACAAATTTAATACAACATATTAAATACAATATACTTGACTTTAAAGATTCTATTTTGTTTAAGAGTTTCATGTAATCTAAATGATCATGATTGAATATAAATTCTAACTATTACATTATGACCCAAGTTTTTCACCATATATCTATAATATATTATAATGTTTTTGGAAAGAATTTGTGTAAAATTTAAATAATATATTACAACATTTTAACCTTATAGTACAATACTTAATAAGTTAATAAGGGAGGTAAAATTATCTTTTTTATATCATTAAGTTTTGGTTAGTTAAAAAGTACTTACACCTTCTTTGCTTTCCCCTTCATATTTACTCAACTCTTAGGGGCTGTTTGGTTGATTAAGTGCTGAATCATTAAGAAGTCTGAATGGTTAAGTGCTATTTTGTTTGACCTCTAATGGTTAGTCTTGTTGTCCCACATTGGAGTAAAAATGGATTCATTTAGTGCTTAATGGTTCAGCAACATCCTAAGTCTTAATGGTTCAATCTTAACCATTCTATTCAGATGATGAAACAAACGCACTGAATGAGCTGAATGCTGAATCATTCAGCACTGAATGATTTAGAGGCTCATTAAGAGCCTTACCAAACAACCCCTTAGTAATTTAAATAATACTTGGATTCTCACCATCCCATTTTCCCAATATATTTCTTTTAGTTAATTTTTGAACAACAATAGTATGTCTTTAGCTATTTCGATATGTTTGTGTTTCGTGGTCCATTTTATCTTATACAAATGCTAATTAATCATTATGTATTTTATTTTGAATATCACATCTTTAATGCATCACATTGGTCTCATATTCATAGGCCAATCCTACTTAACAAAGTGGGGAATATTAATTCATCACTGGGAATTTGTTTTATCCCCTTGTTTATCAAAATATTTTCTATAAAAAAATAAAGAAAAGGAACATAATTTCTCACTTCATTAGTCTACCGCAACAATAAGAAAACGATTTGAAATATCATTGGGTATTAATATTATCTTTATCTTTATATATTCAAAAGCATCTGGGTATCTCTTATTTATGTATGAGCTTAATTTTAATAAGGTGTATTGTTTTTGTTTTTATTTTTGCACCAAAGAAAAATCAATTTAATAAATGTTAATAATCCATTAAATGTTGAGAAGAAATCAATAGTTTTTAATAATCATATACTTGTAACATGATAACAATTAAAAAGAAGACTTGAATGGATGTAACTCCTTAAAAAGTTAAATAATCTAATAATTAATTGGGGAGAACTGAAGAGACAACACACTCCTATAAATTCTTGTTCTATCTTCATCAGAATCCTCCATCTTGTATTTGCAGTTTAATAGCTGCAAAACACAAAAATTAAGCATGCCTAATGGTCCAAAGAATAGGAAGCTGAATTGAGGAAGAAGAATGACACCATTTCTAAAACTTTAACAAACCCTTAATTTCATGCACATGATATAAATCTTTCTGTAATTTGGTATTTTTAGATATATTATTTATTAGTATTTTTGTTTTGAGAATTTCTTTACTCTTCGTGGCTTGTTGTATCTAAAAGAGTAATTGGTTGCCGTTTTCGAGAGTTTGGTCAAACTGTTGATCAGAATATTTGCCTTCAAAGTGCTTAGATGTCAAATAAATATTTTGATGGGTAAATAAGAATTTAGATTTGATAGTAAATATTGCCATTTCAATGACAAATAGGAGTAATCAATCTTTATTCTATGAAAATATTTGCTTTTGGTTATTGTGAGCTAATCTGTTCGGCTTTTTTTTTTAATCTCTAGGTGTTATGCCTTGATTTGGCTTTAGTTTACCTTGTCTATATTTTTAAACGGTACGGTCTGTTGTTTTCAAGTCCTTGTTAATTTTGTTTGATAAGTGTTTGCACGTCTCATCCTACACAAAATTAGACATAATTGTTTAAATTTTTGGACCAATGCTTTCTCCGGTATAAGTGTTTCTACCTCATTTTTTTTACAAAGAACAAACAATAAACAAAGCCAAAAATAAAACAAGAGCGAACATAAAAAAAACTAAAAAGAATAAGGGAACATGTGCATACTCACTTTTCTTTATTACATTTTGATTTTTAATATTATTATTTTTATTTTTTTTTTGTGATTTTTGGGTGGCATTATGCAATTTTGTTGTGCAGCTGGCTTTATAAACAAAAACCATAGTAGTAGAATGGGGATTATTGTGTTACCCAATCACGTCGTGTAGCGATTCTTGCAATTGCAAAGCGGATGGCTTTCACCTTGGTGTTGGTCTTGGGAAGTAGGTTATTTCTCAACTTAGGGATGCCAAGATGATTGTAGCATTGTTGTTCAATCAAGTTCATGACTGATGGAATACTGCTTAGAGAACTATAAGTTTTTGTTTTATTTATTTTAGCTGAAATTATTAGATGAATGATATGCCCATATTTTAACAATTGACTTATCCATGCTTCATAATGTATGAACTTTTATATGATCTTCATAGTGACATGAAACTTGTATTCACTTGCACATTTCAATCATGTCAAAACATAGCAAACCCTGCAACAAATGCGAGCTCAATGCATTACAATATTTGTTTGCTTTTGATGTAGATGTTGTTGGGAGAATTATCATGGGAGAGCGGATAAAAAATTACAAGTATGACAATTGATACGCACGTGGGTCAAAATTGAATCGAATCGCCCCGTACAATCCTTGAAATCTAAATGTTGTTCTCCCGCTGCATCGCGTGGGGACCCTACTGAAGGGGTAGGGTACCACTTTTAGGCGCACCCTACTCCCCGCCGAGAATATTACTCCAAAGACACTACAGCGCCAAAGGCGCGGACGCACCAGTTGGCGGCACCCGAGAAACATCCCCCTTGGAACCCAACTGGCTTCCTCTCGTCAGGTGTCAGCTGCCAAGTGGTCAGCCGCCTGACAACTGACACCCCTGCCGACCATCCACAACACGCCACGTGTATGGAGGACAAAGCACCTCCCGGCCAGCCAACCACGAGGCGACACGTGGTCCAATCGAAAGAAGCCCTCCTCAACTTGGATCACTTTATCTAACTAAAGGTTAGAATCCAACTAGGTGGGCCTACTAACCGGCCGGCCCGATCCTCAAAGCCCGGCCCATCAACGATGAATGGGCTGGACGACCCTTGGCCCATACATCTCCTATAAAAGGAGAACTTGACCTCCTTTCTATGGACGTTGAAAACCAGCCAATAAGAACTAACACACTTGTATCTCCATTTGTATTGTTATTCATATTATTCATCAATAAAGATCACCTTTTACAGTGGACGTAGATCTTACAAGATCGAACCACTTATACCCTTGTCTATTGCATATGATTGCTCGCCATTTGTGTACACAACCATAGACCAACCATCGTTGTGAGCTAAGGATTATACCCTGCTGCGAACACGAGTCGTTACCCCATATATTACCTTGCCATTTACCACTCATTATACTCGTTGTTTCTTCATTGGCGCCATCCGTACCGGCTGAAAGATCCCCAAAACTTTCAAAACCACATCCTTAATTCACACAATGGCTGATCTAACCCCCGTCGGAAGCAAGGGAGCAACCCCCTCTACGGTTGTTCAGACCGCCAGAGCGGCAACGCTCCAAACTCCGAACAAGGACACGCAACTAGCAACCACAAGGGAGGAAACACCGCCCCGTGCGGTTTCGGCCTCAGAATCCTCCGAATCGGACGCACCCGACACACCCATGGACCCCGACGAGTGGCTCTTTAGAAAACAACTCAAAAACACCAAGATCTACCAGAATATGCTGGCAAAAATCCAAACCAGTAAGTCTAAAGGTAAGGCTTCCCCCTCCGCCAAACATAGCCGGAAGGGGAAGGAAAAACAAACCACACGCCCAAAGTCTCAGGGTGTAGGTCGCAGTAAGAACACACGCGACCAGGACCTAGTAGACTCTGCGTCGGAATCCGACGGCTACCAACCCACCAGCGATTCAGACGCAACAGCCTCAAGGGCCAAAAAGCGGAAGCTAGCAAAAACTCACTCGGCGACATCACACCACAAAGAAGACGACGACTTAAACAGACCGTACAGGCCTAAGTCGTTCGCCTTAAGTTCAAAATTCTGTCAACGAATAGCCACCGCACCTATAGAAAAACAAGCAAAACTCCCCAGCAGCATCGGCAGATACGATGGCCTGCGAGACCCCACAGATCATCTGCATGATTTCGAGTGCGCCGGAACCACAGTCCTCTGGCCTGTACAGGTTTGGTGTCACCTGTTTGCACAAACCCTTACCGGCGCAGCCAGAGTTTGGTTCGACAACCTCCCCATTGGGGGCATCTTAGACTTTGATGACCTCATCCAAAAATTCAAAGATCACTTCTCCCATCTCAGGCGGCATAAACGAGATAAGGCCCACATCCTCCTTTGCCAGCGCACAGACAACGAATCAACAGACGACTACATCGTGCGCTACAACAAAGAGGCGCTGCAAATCGGTTGCGGAGAAGAACTAACCCGCGCAGGCTTCGTTCACGGAGTACGCAGCGAGGATCTGATGAAGACCCTATCCGGGAAAACAGGAGTCCCCGATTCTTGGGAAGAAGTCATCAAGGCTTCAAAAATATACGCATCCTCGGAGCGCTCCATCAAACAACAGCGCGGATATAACCAAACCAACAACTCTAACAGAAACAAGGGCAAGCAATCCGTGTGGTCGCGCATTTCAGGACCAACAGACGAAGGCAAATACTCGCCCTCCAATGACGCCCGCCAGACGATCACAAACAAACAATCAAGGGACCACAAAGCCCAATCCAAGAAGACCACCGACTGGACGCCATTAACCAAAACTCCGTCACAAGTACTCAAGACAGAGCAGGTCACTTTCAGGGAGCCTAAAGTGTTGGGCAAACGAAAGAACGTGGACCACACCAAATACTGCGAATACCATAACGATTATGGCCACCTGACGGACAAATGCTACAGCCTAAAGTTAGAAATAGAGGCGGCACTAAAGACAGGCCAACTCGGTCATCTTGTCAAAAACGTTAACAGAGGCGGGCGCAACAACCAAGACGACAAGAATGAAGAGCCCGGAAAGAAACCAATCCAGAATCTACAAACAACTTACATCAGGCATACCCCGCATCATCATTGCAACATGATCTCCGACGCGGGAAAACGCCAAAATAAAGGAAAGCGCTCGAGAGAAGTAAACGACTCCTGGAAAGAGGTGGATGTCCTCCTCCCTCGGGTACGAGGCGGACCCTCCGCAACTGCGCCATTAATCGTCACCGGTGTCGTTGGACACTATAGAACTCAATCCATGTTTCTAGACGGCGGAAGCAGCACTGACATCATCTACGATCAGTGTTTCCAACAACTGGACGCCGATGACAAAGCCCGCCTCATCCCAGTCAACGCACCAATCTCGAGCTTTATTGACGAAGTCATCATGCCGCGCGGCATAATCAGCTTCCCAGTCACCTTGACGGATGGCACTCATGAACGCACAGAAATATGTGACTTCATGGTCCTACCAGCAACATCCCGGCACGATATCCTACTAGGGCGGGAAGGCCTGGCAAAATTCAACGCCAACGCCTCCACCCCACACCAAATGGTGGGCTTCCCGACCCGAACCGGCGTTGCAATAATCCGCGGCAACAAGCAATGCCACGCGATCGATGTCGCAAAACCTCAAACAACACAAACCCGATCGGAACCGGAAAACTGGGTTCTAAACCCTAAATTTCCGGACCAAACGGTCATCATCGGCCCTGAAATCTCCAACACCATACGAGCGCACCTTAAGCAACTATTAGTCAAAAACATAGACATATTCGCCTGGCAACCATCTGACATGATCGGCGTTCCACGAGAAATCGCGGAACACAAACTCAACACGTACAGATCAGTGGAGCCAGTCGCCCAAAAGATGCGCAAAATGGGGCCGGAGAAAACAAAGGCGATGAACGAACAGGTCAACGAGCTACTACACGCAGGCATTATCCGCCCAATACGCTACCAAACCTGGGTAGCCAACCCGGTCATGGTAGGAAAGGAGACAGGCGGATGGCGCATGTGCGTCGACTACAAAGACCTAAACAAAGCCTGTCCAAAGGACTGCTACCCTCTCCCAGAAATCGACCTAAAGGTAGACTCCCTAGCGCCATTCCGCTTCAAATGCTTCCTCGACGCCTACAAAGGCTACCACCAGATCCAAATGGCGAAGGAAGATGAAGACAAAACAGCCTTCCGCACCGACACAGGCATCTTCTGTTACACAAAAATGCCCTTCGGTCTAAAGAACGCGGGAGCTACATACCAACGCCTCATGGACAGCGCTTTCATCCACGAGATAGGGGTACGCTTGGAGGTATACGTTGATGACCTCGTCATCAAAAGCAAAGACGAAGCCAACATGCTGGAAGACATCCAAAAGACATTTAATCAACTGCGAAAGGTACGCATGAAGCTCAACCCCAGCAAATGTTCCTTCGGCATGGAAGAAGGAAAGTTCCTAGGCGTTATAGTCACGCGGGACGGTTTCCGCGCAAACCCAGACAAGGTCCTCGCCATCGAAAGAATGCCTTCACCAACATCCATCAAGGAAGTCCAAACCCTAATGGGGCGCCTAGTCGCCCTCAATCGCTTCCTTTCAAATTATGCTTCCAAGTCTTTTCCATTTGTAGACACTCTAAAAAATTGTCTTAAAAAAAGTAATTTCCGCTGGACCCCTGAGGCGGAAAAAGCTTTTCAAGAAATGAAAGAATGTCTTATCAATTTACCTACTCTCACAGCACCATTACCTAAAGAGCCGCTAACCCTGTACCTCTCTGTAACAGAGCGGGCAATCGGCGCGGTACTCTTAGTAGATCGGAAAACCGTTCAAACACCCATCTACTACATCAGTAGAACCCTGCTAGATGCAGAGACTAGATACTCCACCATGGAAAAATTAGTGCTAGCCCTCATCCACGCTTCGCGCAGATTGCGCAGGTATTTTCACGGCCATCCAATAAACGTCCTAACAGACTACAGGATCAGCGACGTTTTACGCAAGCCAGAAACCTCAGGACGCCTAGCAAAATGGGCAATCGAACTCGGCGAACACACTATCAACTACAAACCGAGACCCGCCATTAAGGGACAGGTACTCGCAGATTTCGCCACCGAAATCCCAACAGACAAAATCGCGGAGTGTCTAGCAGAGCAAGACCCTGCACCACCAACGTCGGAAAACGAAAGCTGGAAGCTTTACACCGACGGCACATCCAACTCCGATGGCGCCGGCGCAGGGTAGCGCCTAATCAGCCCAAACAAAAAAGAATACACGTATGCCATTCGATTAGATTTCGCCGCAACAAACAATGAAGCGGAATATGAAGCGCTACTAGCAGGACTACGCATCGCACACCAAATGGGAGCCTCCCACATCGATGCGCATGTCGATTCACTTCTAGTAGCCGGACATATAAATGGCACATATGACGCAAGGGACGCCACGATGGCATTATACTTGCAGCAGGCCAAACTACTCATACGCAAATTCGCTTCTTGCACAGTCATCCACATCAACCGAAGCGAAAACAAACCCGCCGACGCGCTAAGCAAGATGGCTTCCACAGTCTTTGAGCACATGGCCAAAAATGTCCGGGTCGAACTACAAGAAACCCCATCAGTCCCTACAAGGCAAGTCAACGTCATCCAAACAGGAAACACCTCTTGGATGGCACCGCTGAAGGCTTACTTCACATCCGGAACGTTACCCGATAACAAAGCGGAAGCACAAAAACTTCAGCACAAAGCCTTGCACTATCAATTAACGGATGGAATCCTCTATCGACGATCATACCTGGGTCCACTACTGCGATGCGTCGACAAAGAGGACGCCTCTTTCCTCATCCGAGACATCCACGAAGGTACATGCGGACTACATGCAGGACCTAGAATGGTGGTGGCCAAGCTAATGAATGCATGCTATTATTGGCCAGGCATGCACCCAGACGCAGTGGCTGAACTGCGCAAGTGCGATTCATGCCAGCGCCACGCGCCAAACACCCTGCGCCCTAAAAACGACTTAATTCCCGTCACAGCGGCATGGCCGTTCCAGAAATGGGCAATAGACCTTGTTGGCCCATTTCCCACGGCACCAGGAAACGTTAAGTTCTTAATAGTGGCAATTGACTATTTCACAAAATGGATCGAAGCAAAGCCACTAGCAAAAATTGACGGCGCACACACCAAAAAGTTCATATGGGAATTTATCATATGCAGGTTCGGCTTGCCATATCAAATTGTAAGCGACAATGGAACCCAATTCACCGACCAACACTTGCAACAATGGTTGGCGCAAATGGGCGTCCAGCAGATCTTCACCTCAGTAGTTCACCCCCAAGGGAATGGCCAAGTCGAAAGAGCAAATCGAAGCATCATCGAAGGTATCAAAAAGCGGTTGGGGACGAAACGAACAGGATGGGTGGACGAACTTCCGCACGTCCTATGGGCAAATCGCATACTCACCAAAACAAGCAATGGCGAAACCCCCTTCAGCCTAACCTATGGCTCCGAGGCCGTCATTCCCGCCGAAATAGGATGCCCCTCCGCAAGAGTACTCATGGCGGAAAAAGGGCAAAATGACAAAGAGCTGCGGCTAAACCTCGACTTACTTGAAGAACGACGGGAGCTCGCCGCCATCAAAGAGGCCAGATACAAAAGTCAGCTGGAGCGCTACTACAATCAAAGAGTTAAGCTACATAACTTTAACATTGGAGATTATGTTCTCAGAAACAATAGCGCTTCAAACACAGAAAAGCAAGGCAAACTTGCCCCAACATGGGAGGGACCCTACAAAATACAAGAAATTCTGGGCAAAGGCGCATACGCGCTAGAAAAAAATTGATGGCACGCCTATCCCGCGCTCTTGGAACGCGGCACAATTACGTTTCTGTTACATGTAATCCTTGTAAACACTTAGGCTACACATGCCTAAGCCATTTTTTTTTTTGGGGAAATTCTAAGAAAATTCTATTGCCTAACTTAAGGTGTGCAATACTGGAACTTGGGTCTTCAAGGCATAGATACCATGTATCACTATCGCCGGACTCAATAATCAATCCAAAAATACACAAAGTTAAAAACAAAAATTTCATTTATATAACCCAACAAAAAGAGGCGTTCAAGCTGCCTCAAGCTTTACAAGACCTGACAGAAGACAATCACAACACATACTAAGATATCCTATTCCTCGCCGGACTCATCAAAGTCCACCAACTGTTCTTCAAGGTCCTCCGGACGCGTCCCAGACGGACCTTCACCACCACTCGCCGCTCCTTTCCCCTTCTGCTGCGCCTCCGCACCCAAACGGTCGGATTCTTCTATAAAGTAACGGAGGGCGCCAGCTGGATCAGCATACTGATTACAGTCCGCCACCGTCTTCAGTATGGGGAACTCGACTTGCTCAAACTTCAGGAGCTCAGCTTCATACTCCTTCTCCCTGGGTTTACCATCATGCGCACCCTCAGTAATACGCCCTCCATTCAGCGCATGGTAAAACCCAGTGTCGAATCCCTCAGCCTCCCCAGCAGCACGCGCAGCAGCGGCAATAGCGGCAACCTGATCGCCGAGATTGGGTTCATTCCAGAACCGTTTGAAAATCTGAAACAAAAAAATAAAAAACAAACATCAGAAGGAGAATACACAAGGACAGTAAAAAAGAGAAAAGTACTTACCCCGGCGATACCCTCGGTCATCACCCAGCGGATGGACTCCTGGGACTTCTCATGCGCAACAATGGCCTCATGCAAGAGAACCTTGGCATTTTCAGCCTCTGTCTGCGATACGGTCAGGGATTCCTCTAACGAAGCCCGCTCCTCCATCAATGCCGCCCCCTCCTTCAACCACCCCTCCTTCTCACCCGCCAACTCAGAAAGCTGAGAAGAGGCGCCAACAAGCTCATCATCCTTGTTGCGCAAATCAGACCGAAGACCCGCCACCATGGAGTCCTTATCAGCCAAAACCTTGGCATGGCCTTCGGCGGTCTGTTGCAGCTTGGCGTTCTCATTCTTCAGTGCCTGGATTTGATCCTTCAACCTCATCGTCTCTTGGTTCGTAACTTGACAGGCATCAATCCAGCTTTTATGAGCCAGCGCATGCTCCTTCTCCAGCTCCCTCACCCGGTCCTCAGCTTTATAGGCCCTATCACGGTACCTATCCACCTCTGACTTCAGTTTTTCCTCCCTCTGTGCCTGGCTAGCCCGCCGAGCATTAAACTCCGCGATATCCCGGGCATACTTTTCATCACGCCGCTTTAAAGATTCAATAGCAGCAACTTGAAGCGCCTGCCCAACACAGATATCAGTGATCAACTGCGACCGGGGCAAGCTATCTTGATACTCCCTTTCCTTGGGAGGAACAACTTCGGAAACAAATTCCTCAGCCGTCAGAGGATTGGCAAAGCGGGAGTTCTCCCGGATACTCCAGTGCGGACGCCAAATCACATCGCCCGCGAAGTAACCCGGGTCACTCCGATCCACACTTGACCTCCCACCAGAAGGTCCACCACCACCACCCCCAGGAGAACCACCAGAGAACGCCTGAACACTGGCGAGCCTGGCGGCCTCCTCCTCCGCCCTAGCCTTGGCGGCCGTCTCCTCAGCCCTGGCTTCAGCCTCAGCATTCTCCTTCTCAAGACACAGCTTTTCAGCTGCCACTCTTTCCTCCTCGGCTTTCCTAGCCGCTTCCTCCAGACGTAGCTTCTCAGCTGCTACCCTCTCCTCCTCCTTGGCAGCAGCTTCCTCGGCCCGTTTCTCGGCCTCAGCTGCCTCTTTCTCCGCGCGAGCCTTCGTCTCCTCCTCCTCCTGCCTTTTCTTGGCAACCTCCGCCTCACTTGGCTCGGAGGCAGAACCTGAAGCTGGTGGAGAAACAACTGCAAGGAAAAACAGAACACCTAAGAAATATGCATCAATATACAAACGAGAAAGGAAAAAGGCAGAACACTTACTAGTAACCTTCTTCAACGTCTTCTGGATCAGAGGACGACGCTCAGGCGGAGGACTAATCTCCAGTGAAAAAGGCGCGGGCCCGGCCCCGCCTGACTTCGAAGTCCCAGACTTCCCAACCTTGCCTATCTTCCACTTCTTTTTCAGCGGACTAACCGCCGCATCCTCTTCAGGAGCGGAAGAAGATGATTCTGCACGTCTCTCGCGCTGACCAAACAGAGGACCTTCACCACCTGCACTTAAAGGCGCAGATTTAGCTTGAGACAACACCTTATGCTTATGAAAACGCGGCACACTCTTCTTACGACCACGCGGAGGCGTTGGATCCACCATTTCTACAGAAGACCCAGTGGACTCCTCGTCAGAGGAAACGACAAAACAAGGGTCTACCCCCGCATGAGGAACAGAAGATAAAGGGTCAGGGTTTATAGGATGCTCACGTGAAAAAAGAAGGACGGTTGGCTTGAACTCCAGATAGGGAAAGTAGAACCTATCAACCATCTCATCTATCACAGACACCCTACCCTCCGCAGGATCCCTCCATTCCAAGGGAGCTTTATCCCTTAACAGAAAAGCATCAAATTTTGACATCCCTAAAAGTCAAAACAAAACATAAGTTAGTCCAACATAAAAAAGATAACGATTGAAAAGCTTGGAACACACTTACCAGGTACCACAATCACCGGCTCTTTCCCCTGCACAATCTGAGCCCGGCTCATACCCAACAAAGCCAACATGGCTTCGGAACACATACCCGTGTCAAACGGGGAAGCATGAGCCAACAACTCCTTGAACCAGGCTTCATCCCTGTAACCCTCCATAACCGGGTGATCACCTACTCTCTGACGCTCGGCCACCACTTTCCATGGCATGCCCACAGGTATCACACCCCTCTTGACGTAGAAAAACTTCTCCTTCCAGTCATGGAGTGATTTGGGAGCAGTTGTTCCACACGGAGGCACATGGGGACGAGGAACAAAGTTGAACCAGGAACCCTCCATGTTCAGCAAATAAAAGACATTGAACCGTTCAAAAGACGGCTCAATGTCTAGAGCACGGCAGCATGCTTCAAAATGGACAAGCCGAAGCATCCCAAACCCACTCACCTGGGTGACGTGAACACCATACCTCACCAAGGTATCCACCTGGAACTTGGTAGCAGGTAAACGGAACCCACATAAAGCAAGGTGGGCCCCATATAAGCTCATCTTCCCTGGAGGAGGAGCCAAGGCAGTATTCTGGGCAGATGGTAACTCCACCTCCCAGGAGGAATCAAACTCCATAGCTTCCAGAAATTTCGCGAAGCTTTTCTTACCCCACTTGCAGGTGGTGTTATGCAACAGCTTCTTAGACGTCTCAGCAGCCTTACTAGGGTTTCCCCCAACATCAGAACCCTTAGACATGGTGACGAGAGTTTTAAGAAAAAGAAAAAGAAATTTTTAAGAAGACACCGGAAAACTTGAAGCTTCACCGGAGAAGATGAAGATTTTTCAGAGAAAAAGAAGAAAACGATTCGAGAGTGATAGGAAGAAACTCCAAAAGGCTCTTCGGGTATTTATACCCATCGCATTTAATGCGAACAGGAACAGCTGGCAGAAGACCTTTCATCTTGCCAGGGAAGGACACATCTGGACGCTACACGTGGCACAACAGCTGGATGAGCAGTTACTCACCAGCACACGATGCCACGCGTCTGCCAAAAGGACGATCCCCCACCTGCCCAACGTCAGCAATCAGACTGACAACTGCACCACTCGCGCGAGTGGGCGGCCACTCGCCTGACACACGGTGGATAACTCCCCACCCACACGCTGACGTGACGGCCAACTATGCAGACATCCTTTCTGCACTCTGACACGTCCACCAAACCGTCTCATCTTCCGAAGCACGTTTCCTAAATATTAAGGAAACCTTTCAAAATTCCAAAATTAAATACAAGGGGAACATATTTAATACACCATCAATATGACGGCCACGTCATCACGTGGCGCTGGGTTAATGTGAATTCCAAAAGACGTTCTCCGCCGGATTTCACTTTCCAACACCCAGACTGCCACGTCATCACTTGGCACTGGGTTAACGTGAATTCCAAAAGACGTTCTCCGCCGGATTTCACTTTCCAACACCCAGACTGCCACGTCATCACTTGGCGCTGGGTTAACGTGAATTCCAAAAGACGTTCTCCGTCCGAATTTACTTTCTAACACCCAGACTGCCACGTCATCACTTGGCGCTGGGTCAACGTGAATTCCAAAAGACGTTCTCCGCTGGAATTTACTTTCTAACACCCAGACCGCCACGTCATCACTTGGCGCTGGGTCAACACAAAGCGTTGAAAAACGTACTTTACAAAAAATATTCACTCTTGCCAAACTCTTGGCAACACTTTTATCAAAAAGAGCCATGTACAAAGATAATGGGACGCCAATATCTTTCCACATGTCACAAGAGTTGCAACGCGCACTCTTTCGCTCAAAATAAAAGTTTCAAACAACACAAAGGACACATTTTAGTCCAGCGCCCCACCAGCTCTCTAAGCAAGACCAAGAGACACCCTGGACTTGGGGGACTTGAAGGGGTAGGGTACCGCTTTTAGGCGCACCCTACTCCCCGCCGGGAATATTACTCCAAAGACACAGCAGCGCCAAAGGCGCGGAGGCACCAGTTGGCGGCACCCGAGAAACATCCCCCTTGGAACCCAACTGGCTTCCTCTCGTCAGGTGTCAGCTGCCAAGTGGTCAGCCGCCTGACAACTGACACCCCTGCCGACCATCCACAACACGCCACGTGTATGGAGGACAAAGCACCTCCCGGCCAGCCAACCACGAGGCGACACGTGGTCCAATCGAAAGAAGCCCTCCTCAACTTGGATCACTTTATCTAACTAAAGGTTAGAATCCAACTAGGTGGGCCTACTAACCGGCCGGCCCGATCCTCAAAGCCCGGCCCATCAACGATGAATGGGCTGGACGACCCTTGGCCCATACATCTCCTATAAAAGGAGAACTTGACCTCCTTTCTATGGACGTTGAAAACCAGCCAATAAGAACTAACACACTTGTATCTCCACTTGTATTGTTATTCATATTATTCATCAATAAAGATCACCTTTTACAGTGGACGTAGATCTTACAAGATCGAACCACTTATACCCTTGTCTATTGCATATGATTGCTCGCCATTTGTGTACACAACCATAGACCAACCATCGTTGTGAGCTAAGGATTATACCCTGCTGCGAACACGAGTCGTTACCCCTTATATTACCTTGCCATTTACCACTCATTATACTCGTTGTTTCTTCACCTACTAATATTATAATACCTATACTCCAGTGTATTGGGTTGTGACTGAAATTTTTTTATATCCATGTCATAATGTTTCAGTTGTGGATGCATATCAACTAGATTTACAAATTCATCAAGAGTTGGGTTACTGAATCTAAGATAATAATTAAATAGTTAAAATAATTAAAACTAATAGATAATATATTTGAATTGTAATTATGGATAATAATTATCATTAATATTGTAGTTAATCTCTTCCCTAAAATAAGGGAATGTATATTGTATATATTGTGATGCTTAATAGAATAACATTCAAGGGTTTGAACTATAGATTTTCAAATGGTATCAGAGCCACTCCTGTGCCGTTCGGGATGGTGGGGCAAACCTCATCGAGGACGATGAGTCCCTAAGGGGGGGTGATTGTAACAGTACAAATTTCTGAGAAGAGTAACATGGACCTTTGTATGACACCCTAGGCAAATCCCACATCGGCCGTGGCCAGGAGAGATCCTTGGTTCATAAGTAATCCAAAGCCTCTTAAATCACCAACGCGTTTTGGGCTTAATGCTAGTAGATGAGAGGAGAACTCCACAGTTAAGCGTGCTCAGGTGGGAGTAGTATCAGGATGGGTGACCTCCTGGGAAGTCTCCACTGGGGCGACCAAAAACAAATCCGTGAGCTCTGGATGGGCAACCCATCGGGGCAAAGAGGACAATATTGGTGGTGAGAGGGGCCGGATGTTACAAATGGTGTTAGAGCCACAACCTTTTCTTTAAACCCTAATTTTCATTTGCTTCTTCCTAATACTGCCGTAAACATTCCATTCCCTCTGTTCGATTATTTTTTTTTCCCAGCCATATTCTTGTTCGACCTCAACCATCTTACACCAACATGTCTTCAATCCACCCTGCCGTAGCTGTTACCAACATCAAGAATTTTATACCACTCATACTTGATCGCCAAACCGAACACTACAACACCTGGGCTGAACTATTCATCATACAGTGCAAAGCGTATGAGGTTTATGATCACCTACTACCCCGCGCCCCTCCTACTCCGGCTGCCAAGGACGCCGAGTCATCCTCCAAACCCACCTACCACGAGTCTTGGGAGCGATTAGATGCCATAGTTCTCCGGTGGATCTATGGCACTATCACCCAAGATCTCGTTCACACCATTATGATCACTATTACCACTGCCTACGATGCCTGGTGTCGCCTCAAAAACCTTTTCCTTGATAACCAAGTTGCTAGAACCATCGCCCTACAAAACAATTTTTTAACACTCGTCTAGAGCGTTTCTCTGACATGTCTTCTTATTGTCAACACGTGAAACTTCTCTATGACCAACTCATTAGCCTCGGTTCCAATGTCACCGAAAACCAACTCGTCATGCAAATCCTCACCGGCCTAACCGACCAATATGAAACTATAAAACTTATCCTACAACAAACTAAACCTTTACCCGACTTCTGTAACACCCGCTCTCAACTCTGCCAGGTTGAAGACCAGAAAATTACCCAAACATCCCAAGCGGCTCAGTCCGCTGGCACCGCCCTTAATACCCTCTCAAACCCCACCTAACCTACTCAATCCTCTAACCAGCCACATATTGATGACTCTGACCGTGGGCGTGCCCGCGGCCGCGGCCGTGGTCGAGGCCGTGGTCGTGGTTCCTACGGCCGGGGTCGTTTCCAACAACCTGTCTGGCAGAATTCTCACTCGTGGCAACAGCCACCACCTTGGGTCGGTACACCACAGCAGCCTTACAACTTCTCCCCATGGGCCCAATGGTCTTTCCCCCCTTGCCCTTATCCCTCTAGCCCATTACCCCAATACCCAACATCCCCTCAGGCCTAATCACCCTTCAATTATTACTCGGCTCCTTCCAACAGACCACCACCAGGCCCACATCAGTCCTCTTCGGCCCAACAGCCTAAGCAACCCAACTCCGCTGCAGGCCTTTTAGGCCCCAAACCGGATGGCACCCATGCAGCCCAATCGTACTCGACGTCTTACTCCCTTACAGACATCGCTCAGGCCCTGTACAATTTGGCGATCCACAATAATGACTCATCTTGGACCATGGACACCGGAGCTACAGGTACAATGTCTCCTCAATCTGATAAGTTCCCCTCTATTTTTAATTCTAGCATTATTCACAACATTATTGTTGGGAATTGTAAAACCATTCCAGTTTTAGGCCAAGGCAATATAACCTTACCACCACCATTCCCACTTTTTAAACTTAATAATGTCCTTTATGCCCCTAACCTTGTTAAAAACCTCATATTTGTTCGTCGTTTTACCATTGATAACCAATTATCTGTCGAATTTGACCCTTATGGTTTTACTGTGAAGGACCTCCAGACCAGGAAACCTATCCTACGGTGCAATAGCTCAGGGGATCTCTACACTCTCAGCCCTTCCAACATCACCAACCTCACTACTGCTTCCACTTATGCAGCTATCTCACAAGACATTTGGCATCAACGGCTCGGTCACCCAGGCCCAGCTATTTTAAACAATTTAAAAACTTCAAGTTCTATTTCGTGTGGATCTTTAAATAATAAAATTTGCAGTGCTTGTATTTTTGGTAAACACACTAGACTTCCGTTTTTTACTTCTAATACAAGTACGGTTATGCCATTTGATCTTGTTCATAGTGATGTTTGGACTTCACCTATTATGTCTAACGGGGGTCATCGTTATTATGTATTGTTCTTGGATGATTTCACCAATTTTTTATGGACCTACCCAATTGCCCACAAATCTGATGTCTTTGCCATGTTCACCAAATTTAATAATTTTGTCCAAACCCAATTTCACACTAAAATAAAACAACTCCAATGTGACAACGGTCGTGAATATGCCAATAACCAGTTTCATAAATTTTGTGAATCTAACGGCATGCACTTTCGTTTTTCCTGCCCTCACACCTCCTCCCAAAATGGCAAAGCCGAACGTAAAATCTGAACCATTAATAACCTTATGCGAACCATCTTGACCCATTCCTCCACGCCCACCACTTATTGGCCCCATGCCCTTGACACCGCCACTTACCTCTACTCAACATCATCCCAAGTAAAATACATAATTTCCAAACCCCTACACAACGACTATACCATTGCCTTCCCACATACGATCATCTTCGTGTGTTCGGGTGTGTCTGTTACCCACTAATCCCACATACCACCATTCACAAACTAGCATACCGTTCTCACCCATGTGTCTTTTTGGGGTACCCTTCCAACCATAGGGGATACAAGTGTCTAGACCTCAAAACCCGTACCATTACAATTAATCGTCACGTCTTGTTTGATGAAACCATATTCCCCTTTTCCAAGTCACATAAAACTACCCCTCACACCTATACTTTCCTAGATGATACCCCTCACCCCTTCCTTCACAGATTTCCCCTACCCCATCACACGCACCGTCTGACAACAACCATATCCCTCCCACATCACCCCTACACTCGGCCCAACACCCAACCTTCCAACCAGGCCCAAACTACCAAGCCCACAGTCCCCCCTCTCTGCCCTTACCCACTGTCACTACACCACTCGACCCACATGCTCCCTCAACTTCCACAGCCCACACCCCACATCACACTCCACTCGCCCCAACCGACCCCCCATCCCCCGGCCCGTCACCTGCTACAATACAAAACCCGCCACCACCTCCCCCTACCCGCACCATTCACACTCGGGCCATGTCCGGTATCCACAAACCCAAACAAATATTTAATTTGTCCACCTCTACCATTGCACCTTTACCAAAGAACCCAATTGATGCCTTGTCCAAACCGGAGTGGCATAACGCCATGAAAAACGAATTTAATGCTTTAATTAAAAACTAGACTTGGGAACTTGTCCCGAGACATCCTGATATGCATATTATTCGTAGTATGTGGCTCTTTCGCCACAAATACAGGTCTGATGGTACACTTGAACGGTTCAAAGCTCGCATGGTTTGTGATGGTAGAAACCAAGAAATTGGGGTTAATTGTGGGGAAACATTTAGCCCGGTTGTTAAACCGGCCACTATTCGTACTGTGTTGACTTTGGCACTTTCTCAGTCTTGGTCCATTCACTAATTGGATGTTACTAATGCCTTCCTACATGGAAATCTTTCAGAGACCGTTTATATGTATCAACCCATGGGATTTCGACATCGGGATTACCCTGATCATGTATGCCGTCTGACCAAGTCTCTTTATGGTCATAAGCAGGCACCTCGGGCATGGTACCAACGTTTCACCGATTTTGTCACTTCTATTGGATTCGTACAAAGTAGATGTGATAACTCTCTTTTCACCTACCACCACGGGGGTGATATTGCTTACTTATTAATTTATGTTGATGATATTATTCTCACCACTTCTTCAGAGTCTCTTTGGAAGAAGCTCATGGGCAGCCTCACGGCTGAATTTGCCATGAAGGATCTTGGACCACTCAATTATTTTTTAGGTGTATCTGTCTCTCGCACAGGTAACCAGATGTTTTTGTCACAGCAATCCTATGCTTTGGAAATTGTTAGTCATGCAGGTATGGATAATTGTAACACGGTTGCGACTCCGGTTGACACCAAACCAAAGTTGAGTGCCACCTCTGGTGCTCCATTTGAGAATCCAACATTATACCGGAGTCTAGCGGGGGCCCTACAATACCTAACTTTCACCAGACCCGATATTACGTATGCCATACAGCAGATTTGCATTCACATGCAGAACCCCACCTTGGATCATTGGAATGCTTTAAAGCGCATCATCTGTTATATTCGTGGTATTGCCACGTATGGGCTTACATTATCCTCTTGTCATGAGGTTTCTCTTCGAGCTTACACAGATGCTGATTGGGCTGGATGCCCGGATACTCGCCGCTCTACTTCGGGTTATTGTGTTTACATGGGTCCCAATCTATTATCTTGGTCGTCTAAAAGGCAAACCACTATTTCTCGATCCAGTGCTGAAGCTGAGTACCGTGCGGTTGCTAATGTTGTTGCTGAAGTTTGCTGGATTCGCAACCTGCTCCTCGAGTTCCGTCGACCATTATCTACTGCTACTCTTGTTTATTGTGATAACATCAGTGCTATATACTTGTCTAATAATCCTGTCCAGCATCAACGAACAAAACACATTGAACTTGATATTCATTTTGTTCGTGAACATGTTAAACGCGGCAATATTCGGATTCTCCATACTCCAACACGTCTACAGATTGCTGACATATTCACCAAAGGCCTTCCACGTGTGCTATTTGATGACTTCCGCTCCGGTCTCAACATTCGCCCTCCTCTTGCTGCGACTGCGGGGGTGTAATAGATAATATATTTGAATTGTAATTATGGATAATAATTATCATTAATATTGTAGTTAATCTCTTCCCTAAAATAAGAGAATGTATATTGTATATATTGTGATACTTAATGGAATAACATTCAAGGGTTTGAACCATAGATTTCTACAAAAACAATGTTAAGTAACTTCTTTTCTACAACTGTTGGCACGAGTTTTCATGTCTTGGAAACACTTTGCAACATATATAATATTTAAAACAATGTTAAGTAACTTCTTTTCTAGATAGCAAATACAAGATTTATAGATTAAAAACATCTCAACAGTTGACGTGTGGATATGAAAATTGTTTCTTTATTTTCACCATCAAACTAATTACAAAATTGAATATACCATACAACTTGCCAAATGTTGTGGAATAATAGGATTGGGAATGAAAATCTCGCCCGGTTAATGTGTAAACCTAGTTGCAACTTTTACACATATTGGAACTTCTCAGAAGCACAAGCATTAAAGAGGGTATAGACACATGGGATTGGTCTTCGGATAAAGGAGTGTATTATGCAGTGAAAGTGATCCGCAAAGAGTTGTCAAGAGCTGCGTTTCCAAGCTCTGAAACAAGAAAACCAAAATGGTTCAGCTGGGCAATTCCAAAGACGAATATATTCATATGGAGAAGTTTGGAAGGCAGGATACTGACCCGTGTATGGTTATCTAAAAAAGGAGGTCAAGTGGGGAATGTGGACTGCCCAAGTTATGGAATCATGAAGTAAACGGCCAACCATCTACTCGTGTCATATTTATCGGCTAAAGCTATATGGTGGTCGATTGGCCTTTTAGTTAAAGAACATGGAAGTCATTAGATGCGGTAGTGTTAAAGAGATTATAGAAAGGGCAGGAGACATGAATATAACTAAGAAGAAAAGATCGAAAGGCTACAATAAGCATTGCCATGGCTACATTATGGAAGATTTGGTCTTTTAGAAATGACAAAATATTCAAGGAAGTTCATCACACAAATTCGAAGGTTATAGAGGAAATAAAGGAATGCACTTATCATTGGATGAAGCATAGAGCTAAGGCGGAAAGTCTAGTAGTAGACGATTGGTTTATGAATGTGATTTATGCGATTGATAGTTGGACATAAGTTGTAACTTTTGCTTTCATAGTTGGACATAAGTTGTAACTTTTGTATTCAAACGCTGGCAAGAAAGTTTGTTTGTGATGAATAAATCGCTCCCTTTTCCGATTAAGAAAAAACACTTGCCAAATGTTTTATCTGCTTTCACATTATGAGTGTGTTTGTGGAACTTATACATGCAACTTTGTTTTTCTTCTCTTAGTTAAAATCATTTATGCACATCTAACCAATATTTATGGGATATAACTCGGAGGGCGATTTCGGCGATCAGCGGCGGACAGGTTCTGACTTCAATATGGCGGATCGGGAACGTTACAAACCTAATATCTGGTATGATGTACCTCCTAAGAAGAATCGTAAGAGCGTCCAACATCAAGATCCAAGGCTTCCGATTGATGAGGTGAAGTTTTTTGTTTCAAACCTTCCTGAAGGTTGTTCGTCATCCGATCTGAAGGAGGTTTTGTTAAGGTATGGGGATGTGCAAGGAATATACATTGTGAGAAAGTACGATAAGATGGGCAAACGATTTGGTTTCGCTACGTTTAAAGTCACTCGGAATAGGGCAGATTTAGAAGGAAATCTTAAAGATGTTTGGATCGGAAGTTATAAGCTGTATATCGTTCCTGCAAGATTTGTGGGTGATCAAAAACATATTGGTGATAAAGGGAAGAAGACTGACCCGTTCGTTCACAAGGAAACGGTTTGGAAACCGGTGACGAATCCGGAGGTTCATGAACAGATGCCGAATCAGAAGGAAGGGGAAAGAATGGATGTTGAGGGCTCCTCGTCTGAAGGGGTAGAACAGCGTTCGTTTCGGGATACTCTCATTTATAAAAAACCAATCGATAACATTCCGGAAATTGTCGTTCATTCTGAAGGGACTAATCTTCAAGAATTGTATGGGTGCGGTGTAATCGCTGAAGCCTCCTCTTTGGACGTTCTTACATCGTTAAAAACCAAGTTGAAAGATGCTGGGTTTGTGGGTTGTATGATACGGTACTTAGGTGGTTTAACAGTAATGTTGTGTTTTGAGAATGCTTTGGATAAGGATAGATTCTTGAATGATAATGATGGTTGGCGTTCATGGTTCAAAACGGTTGAACAGTGGAGTGGCCAAGTGGTGAATACGGATAGGGTTGCATGGATTAAGATTCGTGGTTTGCCAATGCATGTTGCTGAGATGAAATCGTTTAATGAGATTGCAGGCATGTTTGGTACGGTGATAGCTGAAGCCCAGTACCCAGAGGAGGGTGACATATCATATGCTATTGTGGGGATTCGTCTTCAATCGCAGGGTCGTGTTGGTGGGTATGTTAAGGTTGTTTGGAAAGATAGCTCGTATTTGGTGTATGTGGAGGAAGATTTGGAGGAGTGGTTTCCTGAATGTGTGGTAGAATGTGACGAGGAGACAGAGGAGGGGAGGGTTGATCCGGTGGAGCTACCAGAGGCTACTACTCATAATGCAGATTTATCTTCGGAACAAGATCGGGTGCAAAAAATGGTAGAAGATCAGGAAACCTTGCCGCATCTTAACGGTCACTTTAACGATTCGGTGGGTGCCGGTTCAATATCAAAAAGTTGTAAAAGAAAAGGTGGTAAATATTCGAAGAAGAAAGGGTGCTATCGGCGATCTACATCGCCTTTGGATAAAGATAGACCAAAGAAGAGGGTACGTGAAGATAACGATATATTTGACATTGATAGGTTTATTTTTGATAATCCAGTGCAGGTGGAGGTGGATAACTCTAGCGTAAATCAACCTCAACAAGATGAATTTATGACTCCTGACCTTAACTGCTCTGTGGTCCATGACTTAGTTGTGGAGGGAAACGCTTATGTATGTGAGACTCGTGGTGAAGTTATTAGAAGGGAGGTGGAAGATACCTTACTTTTCGCTAGGGAGCTTGGAGTGACTAACATGGATAGCTTCCAGGAACCTCTAGCAAATACGGTCAATGAAGAGAGCTTACAAAGTGTTGATCAATGAATATTATGTCTATAAATATTCGAGGTATGGGTAGGATGGATAAGGCGGGTTGGATTTCGAATATTAGAGTGGCCAATGAAATTAGATTCGTTATGTTTCAAGAGTCTCAGTTGGTGTCTATGCAAAATGTTAATTTGGATAGGTTTTGGGGTAGAGGTGAGTATGATGTCGAATGGGTTGAAGCTACGGATAGATCGGGAGGGATTGTTTCTATGTGGGATAAGAAAGTGTTTCAAAAACTTTCGGTTTCTAAACATAGAAATATTCTTGTTGTTCATGGTATTATTAAAAGTAATGGTTTAAAGGTGGGTATGGTTAATGTTTATGCGCCACAAAAGATTGATGAGAAGCGTGTGGTTTGGAGGGAATTGGAGAGGATTATTCGCCAAGATTCGTGTCTTTGGATAGTTGGCGGAGATTTTAATTGTGTTCGCGATAGAAGTGAAAGAAAGAGCTCCAAATTTGATGCTACCTCCACTAATGAGTTCAATGATTTTTTAGATGGTATGGATTTGCATGAATACGGGTTACAAGGTAGAAAGTATACATTTGTTGCGGGCAATAAGTGTAGTCGGATTGATAGAATTTTTGTTTCTTCTAATTTTTTGAATGATTGGCCTAATGCGGAGTATCGGGCGTTACCTAGGGGTAAATCGGATCATAGCCCTTTGATTCTTAAAGTTGAGTACCGAAATTTTGGCCCAAAGCCTTTCAGGTGTTTTAATTCATGGTTAGATCGAGAAGGGTTCGAGGAGTTGATTATTTCTAATGCTAATCGGTTTGGTGAAAATACTTGTCCGGATTTATTTTTGCTTCACAAGTTGAAATTCATTCGGAGAGCTATTACCGATTGGAAGTCTCGGGTGTCAAAATTGGAGGAGGAGGAGGCGCAAAGTATTAGGGTGGACTTGGATGAGTTAGACGTGGAGGTGGAGGTCCGTGACTTACGGGAAGAAGAATTATGGGTTTATTGTGAAGGGAATAGACGTTTACGGGAGATCGAAATTGGTGTTCAAAAAGATTTAAGACAAAAGGCGAGAGTGAAATGGGCTAGAGATGGAGATGAAAACTCGAGTTTTTTCCATGGAGTGGTTAACAAAAGAAGGGTGTCGAATTGTATCCCGGGTATTATGGCTAACGGGGTTTGGGTAACCAAACCTAATTTAGTTAAACGTGAAGTGTTTTCTTTTTTCAGGGATAAATTTGTGGAAGACATGGAAGTCAGACCGAATCTGGTCTGCGATGATTTGAAGATGATTTCTGATGCGGAAGCCGATTCTCTGGTGTGCCCGTTTTCGCAAAAAGAAATAAAGGAAGCGGTATTTGAATGTGGTAGTGACAAGGCGCCGGGTCCAGATGGTTTCAATTTTCGATTTCTCAAGCGATTTTGGAATTTATTTGAAGGTGACTTTTTGAAGATTTTTCAACAATTTTACGAGTCTGGGACAATAAGTAAGGGGGTTGGATCTTCGTTCATTACTTTAATTCCTAAGGTGGAGAATCCGGTGGGTCTAGGAGAATATCGCCCTATTACTTTGATTGGAGTTATCAGCAAGGTGATATCGAAGGTGTTGACGAATAGACTGAAGACGGTGATGGAGTCGGTTACTTATGAGACGCAATCGGCTTTTCTGTCCGGAAGATATATTTTAGATGGTCCCTTGATTATTAGTGAGATCATGTCGTGGGCAAAGAGGAGGGGTAAAGAACTATTTTTGTTCAAGATTGACTTCGAAAAGGCATATGATAATGTGCATTGGGGGTTTCTAATTTCCATTATGAAGCAAATGCGGTTCCCGGCTAGGTGGTGTGATTGGATTCTTGGTGTATTATCTTCGGCTGCTTCATCTGTTCTGGTGAATGGGTCCCCAACCTTTGAGTTTTCGTGTACTAAAGGTATTAGGCAAGGTGATCTGATCTCCCCTTTTTTGTTTATTATTGTCATGGAAGCTTTGTCTAGTATTATTCGTCGTGCATGTCGTATGGGTATGTTCGAAGGGGTGCGTTTGCCTAACAATGGCCCGGTTTTATCTCACTTATTGTATGCGGATGATGCGATGGTCATGGGTGAATGGACACAAGCTAATTTTCGTTCCCTGCGCAGGATGTTGAGGGTATTTCGTTTGTGTTCTGGGCTTAGAATTAACATTAATAAATCCATGTTGTATGGGATTGGGAAGCCGATTATGGAGGTTCAAAATAAAGCGACATGGTTAGGTTGTCGGCATGGTGAGGTACCGTTTAAATACTTGGGTATTCTTGTTGGTGGCAATATGTCTAGAATTAATAGCTGGGAACCGGTGATCCAAGTGTTTAAAAAAAGACTATCCTTATGGAAGGCTCGCATCTTATCAATGGGAGGTAGATTGGTTTTGATTAAGTCAGTGTTGGAGAGCATCCCTACGTATTTTTTTCCTTGTACAAAGCCCCGGTTGCGGTCATTAATAATCTTGAAAGTCTCATCAAGCGTTTCTTGTGGGGAGGGACAGATGAGATTGGTAAAATACATTGGGTGGCATGGGATAAGGTTGCTCGTTCCAAGGAGCATGGTGGTTTGGGTTTGAACCGTTTAATAGATTGCAATCTATCATTGATGTTCAAGTGGATATGGCGATATAAAGTAGATGGAAATGTGTTATGGAAACGGGTTATAGAGGCGATTCATACTTCCAATCGGAGGTGGGATATGGTTCCGTGGAATAAACAATCTAGTGGTCCGTGGAGCAAGATTGTTAAGACGGCATATGCGACTCAGGTTCAGGGCACAAGGTTCATTAACATGATTCGTGGTTCGATTGGGAATGGGTTGGATATTCGGTTCTGGGTTGATACGTGGATTTGTGATGAACCTTTAAAAAATCTCTTTCCGAGTTTGTTCCAGATTGAAAAAAACAAGTGGTGCAAAGTGGCTGACCGGATTAGTAATGGAAATGGTAATGGCGTTATTCAGTGGGATTGGAAGCGGTACCCGGCGACAAATGACGAGACACGGGAATTAATAGATTGCCATCGCTTGGTCACGGCTATTCAAATTCATCATAGAAACGATTCGTGGAGATGGAACTCGGGGTCTAATGTTATGTACACAGTTAAGGAAGCTAGAAAGTGGCTATGCAGTGATCAAGGTAACCCGAATGGTGATATCTTCAAATGGTGTAAATGGATCCCTACTAAATGTAACGTTTTTATGTGGCGAACTAACTTGGATAGAATTCCTACGGCGTCTAATCTGGCCCGTAGGAATATTAATATTGGTGAGGGGTCGTGTTGTTTTTGCGGAGAGACGGACGAATCGACAGAGCATATATTCACTGCATGCTTGTATGCGAACGGGTTATGGAATGGATTGGGTACCTGGTTGAAGCTCCCGCCGCTGTTATTGTTTTCTGTCAAAGATATCCTTCGAAGTGTGGAGGTTTTGCCAATGTCTAATTCTCGAAAGGAGCTCAGCTATGGCATTTTGATCATTATGTGTTGGAAGATATGGTCGAACCGGAATGAGATCATTTTCAGACAAGGAAAGGCTAACATTTCTAAGTTAATAGCGGATGTTAAGGCTATTAGCTTTTTTTGGTTTAATAGTAGATCGAAAAAGGCTAAGGTAGAATGGAACAATTGGTGTAATTTTGATGTAACTTGATGTTTTGGTTGGTGGTTATCTCCGGCTTGGAGATAGCCCGGTTTTTGTGTTAATGAAGTTAGCCTTTCAAAAAAAAAAAAAAAAACCAATATTTATGGGGGGATTTAAGGTTTTATCCTAGTCCCTAGATAAGTGTAATATATTAGATGTACTTTAGGAGGAGTAGAAATAGGGATACATTTTTATTAAAAAAATCTAACGAATATTACAAACTTTATTATATCAAACTCATGAAAATTATCGCATGAGTTCAAAGTTGGAAAACACTATTGGATTTATATAAATATCACCATTTATTAAAACAAACAAATTTATAATAACAACAGGTGAAACTAGACCTTTATATTTGTTTTTTGTGTTAATAAAATTGTCATCTATGTTGATCGTTTCAGTATCATGTTTTTCATAACCAAATCCTTCAACTCTAAGAATACACGAGTTTTTTTTCCTATAGCAGTGTTGGTGGAAAAAATATTTACCAAAATAGTGTTGGTGAAAAAATAATTCTCAAAATGGTGTTTTCTAGGATTAATTTGTTTCTTACTTCTAACCTAACCTCATTGGATATATTTAATAAATTAAAAACTAGTAATTTAATCATGCTATTGGATCTCTCACATAACTTATAACTTATTCTTTTATAAGTATATTACAAAAACTATTCTTTTTATAATACTTACTCGAAAAAAACTAACTTTAAAATTTTTTTTTTTTTAACAGAAACTTTCATTAACACCGGCAAGTTCTAAAACGCTAGAACCGCCAAAAATTTAATCACACATATACAACGGGTACTTGACCCAATCATTCCAAGCAACACTTCGGAATTTCGATCTATGCTTTAACCATAAAAATGCCTTTATCTTGACCTCCGAAACTACCTCCATAACCTTCTTGGATTTATTTTGAAATACTTTAACATTCCTTGTATTCCAAATAGCCCAAGTGACGATCATAACAATACCTCTAATAGTCTTTTTTCTCCATTTTCCTCCATGAACATTCTTATAAAGCGAAAGAAGATCCTCATAATCATACGCATAGAAAGGATCTAACCTGCACCATTTAAAAATGCAACTCCAAATCCCATAAGCAAATCCACACCCCACCATCAAATGCCAAACATCTTCAATCCCGAAACTGCACAAGGGACAAGTAACATCTTGAATATTTATCCTCCTTCTAACCAATGCTTCCCGAGTAGGAATATGATCTTGAGCGACCCTCCAAGCAACTAAAAATACTTTAATTGGAATCCATCCTTCCCATTTCACCTTCTGTTGAATCGCCCCATTATTATTCAAATTCACCAGCTTTCTAAAATTCTGCACAGAAAAGGAAACATCGGACCCATTATTCCACATCCATTTATCCGTCAACCCATTATAGACTTAACCGGAGAGCATTCTATGAACATCTTGCAATTCCGACAACTCTGCAACAGTTCGAGGATGTCTACGCCAATTTGCAGCCATTAACAAACCATCCACTCCTTGCACAACCCTGTCTCGAACCAAGCATGTTTTATACTTCTCCAAATTATACAAACTCGACCATCTCTCTTTTAAAATCGTGTCTCCCAACCAGTAATCAAACCAGAAACGAATCTGACCCCCATCCCCAAGAACACCTCGAATCAAATGGTGAAAAGGTTTATTATTAACCCGAGTTGAATCCAACACTTTGATTATAACTTTCCAGCAACCTGGAATCGAAGGTTTAACCGGTAACAAACTCCAACAACCCCTTCCACCATGAATACCAACAATAATATTCCTCCAAAACGCACCACACTCCACCTTAAACCGCCATGCCCACTTTGCAATAAGAGCTAAATTAATGTTCGATAAACGTAAGATCCCCAAACCACCTATTTTTTTAGGAGAAGTAATAACCTCCCAAGACACCCAATGTATCTTTCTATCTTCATTTGTGCCGGACCAAAAGAAGTGTCTCATAAGCCTCTCCATAGTCTCAATCACACCCACCGGAGCTTTATATAAAAAAAATTTGTATTTAATAAAAAAAAACCTTGCCACTTGTTATTCTTATAATAGTTATACCCTCATAATTCATAACTATTATTTTATAAAACATAGATATTCGATCAAATATATAAACAGTTATTATTAAAATTCATTTCGCTTATATTTCCTATAAATCTATACATATAATAAACCAAAGTCATTTTAATGACATGGCACTCAAAGAGGCATTCTTTTCTTTGAGTGTGCCATGTGTCATGCCATGTGGATTGAGATATTTTAGGAAAAAAATAATTTAAAAACAAAATTGGATTTTTCACCCTCATGATTCCTCCCATAATTTTTAAACGTTAATATCTTTAATATACGAGATTTTTTAAAGAAAAAAATTACACCAAATTAACGAGCGTTTTATTATCTTTCCAACGAGTACCAAAGTGCTATATAAAAAACGGAGAAATTTTTTTGTGGGGTTTTGTTCATACAGGAAAAAAAAACACAAAGTGTTTAGGTAAATCATTAATCATGTATAGGCAAGTCACTAATTATGTTCAAATCAGTAAATATGATTTTTTTTTCAACCAGAGCCGAATAGGTTAATAGAGTTATACATTGTTTTAAGTTAGGTATCAATATTAGTATGTTAGAGTTGTACATTAGTTTGGTCTTTAGGATAGGTGTTAATATTAGAGTTACATTAAATTTTTACATTCTTCTAGGTTAGGTGTTAGCATTGGAGTTGTACATTGTTAATTTGTTTTAGGTTACATATTAATATTAGAGTTATACATCAGTCTATTTCATATGTAAAATTGATGTATCATATTAAATTTCTCAACCCGGGACGCTCCCGGGGTATAATCTAGTAACATAATAATATAGTAACTTTTTTTGTCACACTCTCAAATTCCACGTGTGGGGTTTTACCGCGAGGCGTGTAACACACCAGGATCCAAGTCAACGGTCACAATAAATGACACTATATGATATGAAAACAACGTAAACTGCCATTGAGTTTCAAAACCGTTCTAACACAGCGGAAGCAAAATGTATTATTACAACTCAAAAGTAAAACTCAAAGTCTGAAATGTTTAACAAACCTTAAACAATCATCAACACACAACATATCATCATTAATCCTTCATAATCATTCAAACGGGTCAAAACGCCTAATATCAATATTACCCATCTATGAACCTTCAAACTCCTAGGTTATCATCATATTACCTCATTTAGGTCAGAAACATAATAATCATACAAGAACAATCATGTTTAAACAATAAAAATCCTATCTTGCATGAATACATCACATATAACAAGTATTGAGGTTTGGGTTTGTTTAGAAACTGATTTTACAGAGTTTTCAAAGACACAAATGTTTAGAAATCAGGTCTGGACCTTTAGGGATCAAAACAATATCATTACAAAGGTTTGGGATGAAGAACACACCTTGAAATGATGAGATTATGAGGTTTAAAGCTTGGAAATGTGATTTCTTACTCAAAAACGTGTTGCAGATGTAACATTTCCTATTTTTAAATCATGTACGTTTAATAATTAATCAATAAAACGCCACATTATACCCTTCTAGCATGTTCTAAAAATGTTTCGTGACGATTTTGGACACGTATAATCATATCTTATCCATAAAATAACATATTAGTTATGAATTAAATTCCAAAAAAAATAATTGTTTGGGCCGGGACTCGAACCCGCGTCCCAAACCGGTCCGAATCACACACACATCTTAACCAGCTGGTCTACTGCTTGTTTTGGTATTAACCTTCAGATGCATATATATTTATAACATGTTTAAACGTGCAGTTGACTTATGAGAAGTCAAACTACGATCCAATCCTTCCAATTATAGCACCAATCCATGTTTTAAATCCTGTTATGGTAAACAAGGATTGATTGACTGGTCAATCCGCGTATTATACACGCCAATTAGCAATCAAAACATACCAAATCGAAGCCTAATCACGCGTTTATATTAAAAGCATTGGTCAACTTTCTAAATAACCCAATCCATTGGTGTTAGTATAAATTGAGCCCCTCTTGACAAGCTAAAATCGCCGAAAATCATATCCCTACTCTCAATTTCCTCTAAAAACCTCATTATAATCTTCATTTGGTTCGCGTTTGACTATCCGGTTGACCGGACAATTCATCATCATTTCTGGGTTGTAAGTCACAATCTTTTACGTGTTTTCATTCATTGTTATAATCCAAACAATAACCCTATAAATTCAGGGGTTATTGTTTGTTGTTTCGTATTATTAGAAAAACTAGGGTTCGACCCTTATCATTTGGGGATGATGATACATAACTAATGTTATTTATATGTAAAACAGATCAAAACCTATCACCAACTGATCAGTAGATCAGTTGGTATGGCCCCTTATGTTAGGACGCGAACCGGCCGAAGGCCAGGGTTCGAGTCCCACTCACACGTGTTCTTTTCTTTTTCTCAAAATAGTTATAAAACTGAAACAGATAAGTTATATAATTAATTTAAACCAAGGATAATCGTTCTCAGGGTCTAGACCAGATGGTCTAGGCTTGTGATTTAAACCACGAACCGGCCAGTGGCCCGGATTCGATCCCTAGCACATACAAACATTTTTTTTTAAAACCCTTTATACTTATATATTCACTATTATTTTTAAAAATGGTTTTAAAAATACTAAAAATGCTTTATAAATTCTACAAAAATTATTTTATGATATTATAATAGAAAAGTTTATCATACAATTTTTAGTTTTTCAAAAAACTTTTATTTATTTTATATAATAAATATTACAAGTTTATTCAATTATAATTATAAAATTCAACAAAAATATAAAAACGATTTTATAAAATTCCACAAAAATTATCCTAAACTTTTAAAACAATAAATATTCCAGAAATGTTTTTATTTCTGAAAAATCATTTATTTAATATTTTTAATCGATTTTTGTTATTTTAATCATAAATAAATCATAATAAATTCATTTTTCATTATTTTTACATCAAAATTTCACATAAATTATTATTAATCATTTAGATCAGAAACATAAATTTTTTATTCGAATAATATTTTTAAATATTAAGTCTATATTTTGTCAAATAAGTATTAATATATAAATATTCATGAATTAAGAAAATAATTTTATAAAAATTATTTTCACATTTATTACATTATAATTGAAATAATTTTAGTTAATATTGGTCAGAAAATATTTTTATTAATTATTTCTTTATTTATTAAAGTTATTCAAATTTGATTATAAATCAATTATTAATCCCTAAATTAGGAACCCTAGCACATTTTAGACTAGAAAACTTAGACTTATTAAGTTTTCCCCAACACTTATTTATTACCTTGAAATAGGGTGATATTTGGATACACACGAGCCACATTTACTTATATAACAAGGGTCTCCATTTTAACACTAAGGTGAGTTTTACATAGCCCCTTTTCTATTTCACTATTTTGGGGTGAAACATGTTACAACATTCTATCTACAATTCAATCATAAGTGTCTATGTGCTATTCTATGTTGCATTATGTCTTAAACATTACTAGGGTAAGTACATTATTCTAGCATAATCATTAACATTGATCAGCCGACGGTATACAATGATAGATCTATTGGACTGACAATCCCACCCGGATACGTGTACCTCCTACATAGGTAGCGTGGGTGATTGTTATCGAATTTATAACATAATCGAGTGAACCATGAGCGCATGGGATGGACCACAATATTCTAGTCACAAGGGTTGATTATGCACTCGATTTACCCGATTGTTTTGTTTTCACATATGGACTAGACTTGCCATGACACTCGAATTGTACAATCTAGAACTTCGACGAGATCTAGAACTTCGACGAGATCTCAAGGTGGTTCAGGCTAAACCTGAGGATTTTGTCCTATTAATCTAATGGTGCATCAGGATTGCAGCAGACGAATAAGAGCAGTCAACTTGTAAAGGCATAGGGTTGTATAAGGTATAGGATAGGGATAAGATTAAGGAAGCAATTAGGGTTACAAGTAAGAGAAGCAAGTACTGTTTTAAATCCCTAAGGTTATAGTCTAGATTATTTTTCTAATAACCTAATTCCCTATAACCAAGGCTCTGATACCAATCTGTAACACCCCAACCGATGGCGGAAACATCGGGATGTCACGTATTGATGATTGTTTCAGTAGCACATGGTATATATTGAAATTTTAAATAATTTATTCATAACGTAAATATCCAAATGAAATGATGTCTAAAAATCCAAAAAAAAATACATAATATCAAATAAAACAAATAACTTCAAATAACTTCATTGAATAAAACTTGTACAATTCAAGTGTCATGGCAAGTCTAGTCCATATGTGAAAACATACTATCATGTAAATCGAGTGCATAATCAACCCTTGTGACTAGAATATTGTGGTCCATCCCATACGCTCATGGTTCACTCGATTATGTTATGCGATAACAATCACCCACGCTACCTATGTAGGAGGTACACGTATCCGGGTGGGATTGTCAGTCCAATAGATCTATCATTGTATACCGTCGGCTGATCAATGTTAATGATTATGCTAGAATATTGTGCTTACCCTAGCCATGTTTAAGACATAATGCAACATAGAATAACACATAGACACTTTATGATTGAGTTGTAGATAGAATGTTGTAACATGTTTCACCCCAAAATAGTGAAATAGAAAAGGGGCTATGTAAAACTCACCTTAGCAAAATGTTAAGTCTCGTGAAAATAGAATAAATGTATCCCAACGATGCCAAGTATTACTCTATATTTAAGGTAATAAATAAGTCTAAGTCTTTCTAGTCTACAAATATTTTCTAGGGTTTCGAATTTGGGGATAAGTATTCGTTTGATTATTAATTAAATTGTTTAATAAATAAAAGAAATTCGATAAATAAATAAACAAAAGTCTTTTTGTAGACTTTAGATTAAAGATGGTCACATTATAAGGTTTTACGTATAAAAATAATTTTTATAAAATTATTTTCTTAAAAATAGAATATTTAGTCTATTTATTTCTATTTTGCCAAAATATAACTTTAATATCTAAAAATATTAAAATTAAAGAATTTTTAAGTTAAAATTTGTATTTCTGTTCTAAATGGACAGAAATAATTTATATAAAATTTTGGTGCAAAAATACTGAAAAATGAATTTATTATAATTTATTTATGATTAAAATAAAAAAAATCGATTAAAAATATTAAATAAATGATTTTTCAGAAATAAAAACAATTTCTGGAATGTTTATTGTTTTATAAACTTAGAATAATTTTTGTATAATTTTATAAAATCGTTTTGATATTTTTATATAATTTTATAATTATAATAGAATAAACTTGAAATATTTATTATATATAATAAATAAATAATTTTTGAAAAACTAAAACTTGGATAACAAATTTTATCACTTGAATAACACAAAATAAATTTTGTAGAATTTATTAAGCATTTTTAGTATTTTAAAACTATTTTTAAAAATAATAATGAATATATAAGTAATAAAGGTTTTAAAAAAAAGAGTTTGTATGTGCTATGGCTCGAACCCGCGTCAAACCCGGGTCAAGGTCTTTAAATCACAAGCCTAGACCATCTGGTCTAGACCCTGAGAACGATTAAACCATGGTTGAAATTAATTAAATAGTCTAACTGATTTGTTTTTAATATATATATAAAAAAGATTCAAACCACGGGACTCGAACCCTGGCCTTAAGGCCGGTTCGCGTTTTAGTGAAAGGGGCCACACCAACTGATCTGTTGATCAGTTGGTGATGAATGTGGTTCAGTGTAATATAAATATTAATGTCTGCAGATCAATTATCCCCAAATCAAAAGTGTCGAGCCCTAGGTTTTACAATAATCAGAATTTACGATTAATAACCCGATTTTTCATAGGGATATTGTTGTTATAATGCCGATAAACAAAACCAACAAAAAAAATTGAGACTTACAATACGTTATTGTGCGATTAGAAACAGTCAACGAAAAAGTCAACTGACTTGATTCTTCACGAATTAGAGAGATAATCAGAGAGTTTTGAGGGTAGGGAAAGTGTATGCGGTACATTGAGACTACACCCCTGGGCCTTGTAACCGTCACTAAAATCCTCTTCCTTCTTGACTGAGAATGGATTCTTGTTTAACCAAATCACTCGGTTTCTTCCTTCACAGGTTCCTGGATCTTTAGGCTCTGATGCCATGATAGAATTCTGATCTTTGGGCGGATATAATTAATAACAAACTATGATAATAATGTGCAGAATTATTTGACAGAGTTTGAGAGAGATAAACAGAAATCGAAAAATGATATTAGATAACATTTAGTCCTATTTATACAATACTAAATGGTGTGAGTATGAAACAACACAACCATTGACCCATAGCTGCCTAGTAACTACTACCCTATTGACCCATGTGACTTATTTAAACTATACATTTGTCACACTAATAATAAACATAATACTAGACTTATGATATGATGAATAAAGATTATTTTCCAACATTCTATACCTGTTCTTACTGATACACATTGTCATATGAGCTCTGCCAATTACCGATTGGTTATCATAGCGTATGCATTAGGTCGATGCCGGCTTCGGCCACCTAGGTATATCTTTGACAAATTGACGTAGTCATTCTGCCTATTCATCCTATAAAGCGATGAATTTGAATTCCATCGTGGATCTAGCAATAATCGTTTCCTTAGATGATTTCCACGTTGTCGTAGCACCTTAAGTGTGAACACATACCCACTCGTTGCCTTGGAATCATTCGTGTCAGATATCCAACTCGCGTCACATTACACTTTCAATAACTGTTGGATATCTTTTATATTGCAGCATGTAGTCTCGTATGTATCTTAAGTACCGAAGCAACTATGTCACGCAATTCCAATGAATTGAACTTGGGTTGCTCGTGTATCTATTTAGCTTGCTGCTAAATCTGATATGGTACACCTCATCATATACATCAGGCTGCCAATTATTCTTGAGTACTTTAATTGGTTAACAGGCTCACCTCGATTCTTAGCTAGACGTTGACTTGTGTCAATGAAAGTTCTAGCCACATTAGAGTCATTTCCATGGAACTTCTCAAAAAAACATTTCCACATAATAGGGTTGACTTATAACAAGTACATACTGGGTTCGTGTGATTTGTACCTCCCAAAATCACATAAGTTCATATCAAACCTTCTATTTACAAATGCAAGTAGCCTCCACACTTATGTGTTTATTGGATAACTACCAAATGGGGTGATGAAAGTTTCTTCCTTTCATATGTAGTTTGAAAACTTCTCAAGTACCATTTTTACATCCCTACGGATTGTTTCTTAAATGGCTCTCCCCCCACATTGCTTGCACTTTGATTAAGTTCGAGTAGTATCACTCATGATGACATTAGATGCCCGTGATAAGATAGCGACTATTTATATCTTTGTGTTATTGAGGTCATCCATTATATTACTCATCCCATATTTCTCACACGAACCTTTTTCTAAGCTATATGGGTTCTCCTCATATTAAGCTAAATAGTTTCATAACCAATGAACTATTTATTCGGTCCTTTCGAGTCATCATTTTTAATGAATTATATATTTGCTTTTACAAAATTCATTATTATGTCATCACATATGTTTGAATGTTCAAAGTTAATTTATTCTCCTTGGAGCATCTAAATTAACAAGTATTAGTCTAGCATGCTTTAGACTACGAATACTTAGCATGTGAACATAAGATGCCTCATTCTGATTCTTCACAGCCTTAAGAGATAACTCATTATCTCTTCCTAACATTCACATCTTAATTTAGACACAAAATGATATTTTGTTTACCATTTCAAAACCTCGGTTTTAAGAATGCTTCAAAACCATAATGAATTCCACCCATTAGGATCAAGACTCGTTTGCCTTTAATCTCCAATGCTTCACCATTTACTCTTTAGGACTTAAGCATAAGTCTTAATATAAGTCACTTTGATGTACATACTCATCATCAGCAAGTCAATTAGAATGACACTCAACGACATGACATTCATATATGCCTAAGTGATATGTATACATTTTGTTTAAACTATTTGTTGGGTGACTCTCCAAAATATATCACGAATCCTCCATATAGTTCAACCAACATTGATGGTTTGTAGAGACTCTACACGTTCATCAATATTTTACGTCTTTATAATACATCTCACAAATTTTTATCAAAGACTTATGAATAATAACATCTATTTCTATCATATGTTATAGTCATAAAAAAACCACGTTTGTGCATTTCTACGTAAATGCTCTCACCATTAGATGACATATCTTGTTTTCGTGTATTTAACTTCAATACACTTGCCACGCTGTTCATGATTCTCTCATGATGTGGTTGTATATTTGATGTATGATTTATGACTAATTTCATAATTCATAATAACAACTCGCACATTGTGTTTATGCAAATCGCTTCTTGCATATATATATATATATATCCTTATTAAATCTATCGTCCAAAAACATATTCTCTTACATATCCTTTTCATATATATATTAATCCACTTGATTATTTTTAAAAATTATAATAGATAATCCAAAATATATATAATATATTACTTTACAAAAATATTAAAACAGATTCATATAAGGATATATAAACATCAAATCTCAAAGTGTTATTCTCCTCAACACTTTATCGTCCGACGATCGTCTCGTGGCATCTCTCGAGGTACTCCCTCAATACATTGTTCAAAACAACAAAGTTGTTTACAATTAACTACTCACAAGTAGTCGAACAAGTAAATATGTCCAAAACAACATCAAGTTGTTTTACACTAACTAGTCTCTCAAGACTATTATATGGTTTAAGATATCATACTTCTCATACAAGCATCAAACCATATATAATTTGCAAAAGACATGTTTTATTCCTTCAAAACATTTCTCCTTTTACAAGTGTTTTTTAACCATAAACTATACATATTTATATTTTGATTACAAATCAAAACCATAAACTCTAATATAGCTTTATTATTTTAAACCATTTCTTACTCATTTGTTAAAGTATATGGTTTTCATGATTAACCGCTTCTAATTCACTCATTAGAAACTATACGTGTACCATATAAACATATGCAGTTTAAAAAATTAACCATTTCTAACATACTAGTTAGAATACAAACGATTACACGTTTTCATCATATAGAGTTTTGGTTATATTAAATAAACTTTTTTCTAACACACCCGTTAGACATAAACGATTACCCAAAACCGTTTTAAAGGTCATTGGTTTACATTCTCAACCGTTTCTAACCTACTTGTTAGAAATACACGATTATGACAATCGTTTTAGAACTTATTGGTTTATATAAAATAAACCGTTTCTAACAGGCTCATTAGAAATTAAACCATCTACATAAATGGTATTAGCTTTGGATTTTCTATAATACACCCGTTTCAAACTTGCTCATTAGAAACCATCAAATTTTAACCAAACCTGTTTAATGTTGATTATTTTCCAAAATAATCATTTCCAACACGTTTGTGTATTTTGTGCAATAATATTTTTTAACACATTCGTTAGAAAACATAAACATCTCATTTGTCTTTACAAAATCATCAATTTCTAACACGCTCGTTAGAAAAATCAACATATAAGTTTAAAAATTAAACTTGCGATTTTGTAAATAATGATTTCTAATACACTTATTAGAAATATTTCATGACACGTTATTCTTTCAACGTCGTCGATTCTAACACGCTTGTTAGAAATACATGTTTCAAAACCTTATATTTCGAAACCTTTTATTTTCCAATACTTTCATTGGAAAATGTAAACATTTCAAATACTTTGAAATTATCTTTCTAATACAGTTACTAGAAGGAAAACGTTGTCAAACTTTTTTTACATAGGTTTACAAATATTATGTCTTTTCTAATACTTTCATTAGAAATTCATTATTTCAAAAATATGTAAACACATGTTAGAAATGTTAATAGACCGGTTTATCTAAACATAACCCAAAATCCATGAATCCGAAAAATTGAATCAAAAATTCGTTATGAAACATAGCATTTTGGATTAATCTGATTCGTTGTAATACAACATATTTCCAAACTGAAAACATTTACAAGATTTTAACATTAATCTTGATTAATGTTATAAATTTTTCGTGTACCCACAAATCCTTAGAAAAGGATTCAAGATTCTATCGACAATCTATACGCAAGACTGACTTAAAATTATGTTTAAATTTGTTTGAAACCTTACATTAAGATCGAAGACGAAATCGACAACATGAACTGGGCTTGTGTTTGATACAATTCCTTAAACAGATTCTCGGTTTGTTCCCAGGGTACATCGTTCTTTAACAGTGATGGTGTACTGCCGAACTATCCCACTTGCTTGAAAAATGATCAGAAGTTGGCTGCTTTTACATTTATGAATGTGTGTGTGTATGCTACTTGAATGATCATAAGTTTTCTCCTCTATTTTCTTGTATGTTTTTTTCTCCTCACAAACTAGGCACCAAGCCTACTACCTATACAAGACCCATGGGTGATGAAAAGCCTCGCTTAATTATACAACTAGTTAGAGACTTAAACTCTAATAAAAACTAATCACGTGATATGAGAAACCTCTACTAAAGAGTTAATCACCATACATTGAAGAGTTTTATTAATAATTATAATTACCAAATTATAATTTCAATATACCCGTAATTGGTTTTCATTCAAACTATCACCATGGAAATAAGACAAATTGTTTTTTTCTGTAATATTAACTTGAAAACCGATTATATAATCTTTGGAAATTAAATTCAACAGAATAACAAGCTAAGACATTATAATCTTAACTTATTAAAGCTAAAATAAACCTTATAAGCCAGTTATTGTCTATTTGGTAGCCTCTTAATGAGCCTCTGAACCATTCAGCTCTAAAAGGTTCATTATTCAGCGTGTTTGTTTCAACCTAAAAAATGCTCTGAATGGAAAGGTTAAGAGCTGAACCATTCAGACTTGGTGTATAGCCGAATCGTTAAGCACTTAATCATTCAGAGCTTCATAACCATTCAGACCTCTTAATAATTCCGCACTTAATCAATCAAACAACCCCTAAATAAATTTACACCGAAACAATAAGAGAAAAAGTAAAAAGAATTAGTCGACTAATTTGTAAAACAAGATATCATCAAACAAAATTTGAAAATTAATATTTGAAGAGCGAAACATATACATGCGACTAAGCGAGTGCAAGACCCGGCAGGCGGCAGCTTGAGCCAGATAAATAGTTTCAATCTAGACTAGAGGGACCAATTATTTTCGCCTTTCCTTAATGGGCTTTTGGTTTGGTTGGACTCTTATTCCTTTAAATGGGTTGGAATTTTAAACAAACTTATTGTGTTCGACTTTCAAATAAGAAAATAAGATAAAATCAATGGCCTTGACTTTTAAATAGCTCTTTTTTTTTTCTTTTTCTTTGATGTTTCCGATTTGTTGTAACTTGTAATGTGGCCTTGTTTGTTTCGGCCGTTTATGTTTTTTTTTTTTTTTTTGGTTTTAGTCCCTTGTTGGGTTCTATACATATAGAATTTTCACTGTTAAAAATAAAACTGCACTGTCATTATAATCTCTACTACCTTATTAAGGAGGAGAGATGGGTAAGAAGGTAATTTCACCATCATTTTAAGATGACATATAAAAAGTCTCATGCATAAATCTCTAACTTTTATCTTTTTCTTCCATCTATGCCCTTATGTACAAGTCACTAATACAAATCCATTACACCATTCAATACATTTAATTCATGTATTAATTTTTTGTTACCTAGAACTATTACTAAGTAATAGATTAATTCATGTAACTTTTTTTTAATGGATTAATTTTTTGTTACCAATGAAATTTGAATTATCACCACAAGAAAAGGCTAAGCCTTATTTAACACTTTGTAATCAGTAGGCTAAAGGCTCTTTGGTTCATGCGTGTAACTAAATGTTGCAAATAAAAATCAAGCACGGATCGGATTGGATAAATGACAGTATGGTGTATAAAGTTTTGGCAATTTAAAATGTGAATAAAAATACATACCCGCGGCAACGCGCGGGCATTCCACTATTGATTACTAGTGGAGCTCACAGTGTGATATTACTATATAGAACTACCTATATGATAGCGGCCTGGTTTTTTTGTGGGGTATATCGTTACCTGGACTAAGAGCATTCACAGCCCGTTCTCCATCCCCTATTTCCTCACAACTAATCACAACCACATATTACATTAAAAATCATTACAGTTTCTCTCTTCACCACTTTCAACAAATATTAAAAAATAAATACAGTTTCCTATTTTCCCCAAAAGATTCCCAAATAACCCCAATTATACCGATCAACAGTAGATTCTCTATTTTTCTTTACTCACTAAAAGGGTAAGAAGTTAAAAGCTATGTAATTGAATTGATGCTTTACAATAGATGAATACAGGAATTTATAGACTAATTACAACAAGGAAATGGATAAAGTGAAGGCTAATTCTATGGGATCTTTAGTCAAAGGTCAATGAAGGATGTAAATATATAGAGCTAAGATTGTGCAAAATAGTTAAGATGATTTAATATTCCTTATACGCCTCCGCAAGATAGAGGATCCGTCGGAGACTCCTATCTTGGACCTGTTACGAAGAAACGGAGCACGCTGAAGCGGTTTGAGTGAGCATGTCTGCAAGTTGGTCTTGTGAACTGATGTGGAGGACACGTAGTTTGCCAGTTGTTACTTGTTCTCGAACAAAGTGATAATCAAGTGCGATATGCTTCATGCGTGAATGGTAAACTGGATTGGCACAAAGATAAGTTGCACCTGTATTGTCACAAAATAATGTTGGTGATTGAGATATAGGAACACCTAATTCCTATAATAAGTGCTTGGTCCAAATTAGTTCCGCAGAGGCATTAGCTAAGGCCTTGTACTCGGCCTCTGTAGAGGAGCGGGAAACAAACTTTTGACGAGCAGATTTCCATGAAATGATGTTGGTGCCAAGGTAAATAATGTATGCAGTGGTTGACCGACCGGCATCATGTACACCTCCCCAATCAGAATCTGAGAAAGCCGAGAGATTGAGAGAGGAATTGCGATTTAGAAATAGACCATGATGAATTGTTCCCTTTAAGTAACGAAGAACCCGTTTAAGAGATTACTAGTGAGTTTGGCATGGATTATGCATGAACTGGGAAAGCTTGTTAATGGCAAAAGAGATATCGGGACGAGTAAAGGTAAGGTATTGGAGGGACCTAACAAGTTTCCGATAAGGTGTGGCATCAACAGAAGGAGACGAGTCGTTGGCGGACAGATGGTCAGTGGCACTAAGCGGAGTAGTGACATCTTTTGCACCATCCATGTGAAATTCTTGAAGAATATCTTGGATGTAACGATGTTGAGAAAGGAAAAGTCCCGAGGGTGTGGGAATGACTTCAACATCTAGGAAGTGATGAAGCATGCCAAGGTCCTTAATGAAAAAGGTGTTGCTTAAGGCATTAATGAAGCGGTTAAGAAACGAAGTGTCATTTCTAGTAAGGACAATGTCGTCCATATAAACCATGAAGTAGCAAGTGACTTTTGAATGTTGGTAGATAAAGAGGGAGGCATCGGCTAAGGATTTACGAAATCCAAAGCGAAGAAGAAAATTTGTGAGCTCATTGTACCAAGCGCGGGGGGCTTGTTTTAAACCATATAGGGATTTTTTGAGTTTGCAGAGGTGATGAGGAAATTGTGGATTGATGTAGCCTGGTGGTTGGGTCATGAAGACATCCTCATGAAGAGTACCATGAAGGAAGGCATTATTGACATCAAGTTGTCTTAATGGCCAATTCTTCGAGAGAGCAATGGAGAGAATGGTTCGAATGGTGATAGGTTTAGTGACAGGGCTAAATGTGTCAAAGTAATCTTTTCCATGTTGTTGGAGAAAGCCTTTGGCAACGAGACGGGCTTTATATTTAGCAATGGAGCCATCAGGATTGCGTTTAATGCGAAAGACCCATTTGCATCCTATTGGTGTGTGAGAGTTTCCTGGAACAAGTTCCCACGTTTGATTTTGTAGAAGGGAATTGAATTCCAAGTCCATTGCATTACGCCACTGTGGGCTTTTGGCAGCTTGAATGTGGGTGGTGGGTTCAAGGGTGGATGGTAGAGGATGAAGTGTAGTGGTATTTACGAGGTTGGGGTTGTAATATTTTGAGTTGGGTTTGCGATTACGCTGGGGACGAGTGGGAGTGGGAGTTAGGTTGGTAGTAGAAGTGTTATTAGGGACAAAAGTGTGAGTGGGTATCGGAGAGGGGAAAGGTACGGAGGTAGTGGTGTCGGGAGTGGTAACATGGTTCGGAGAGGAAGGGAGTGAGGATATAGGTGTATCGGTAGTAGGTAGGGACGGAGATTGGGAGAGATTTGTGCGGTGTTCGGTAGGACATTGGTTTTGGTGATGAGTTTGAGCGGAAACAGAAGTGGTAGGCAAGTGTGATTGGAGGGCGGAAGTGGAAGGAGGGGAATGATTGAGAGATGCAGGTGGTGAAGGAAAGGGATGGGTAAAGAGGTGGAACGAGAGGGAGGTGTGGTGATGAAGTTGTCTGGGTTGGGTAATTTAATTGGACTGGCACCATTCATTGAAAACGGAAAGATATGGTCAATAAATTCGACATGACGCGAGTGGTAGAGGCGGTGAGAGGTGGGATCATAACACTTGTATGCTGATTTTGAGGAGGAATAACCAAGAAAAAGGCATGATTTAGATCGAGGATGAAGTTTTGATGGAGCATATGGACGCAACCAAGGGAAGGATAAGCAACCAAAAGGTTTGAGTTTGGTGTATTTGGGTGGATTTTGGTATAATCTTTCATAGGGTGATTTAAAATCTAAGATTTTTGTAGGTAGACGGTTGATGAGATAGACGGTGGTCTGGAATGCGTGTGACCAAAAAGAAACTGGCAAGTTGGCATGTTGTAAAAGAGACAGCCCAGTTTCAACTATATGACGGTGGCGTCGTTCGGCCACACCATTTTGCTCGGGGGTATGTGGGGGAGTGGTAAAATGAGAGGTGCCATTTTGTTGAAGGTAGGGGAGAAAGCCAATGTATTCACCACCATTGTCTGAAAAAAAGAGAGATAAGTGGTGTGTGAAAGAATTTTTCAACGAGAGATTTGAATTAGGGAAATAAAATGGAGACATCAGATTTTCTTTTCATTGGATATAGCCATGTATATTTGGAATAAAAATCGACAAATATGACATAGTAAGCATAACCATCATTAGAGGTTTGAACCGGACCCCAAACATCCGAGTAGACAAGCTCAAGAGGTTTGGAGACATTGAATGAATTTTCACCAAACGGTAATTTATGACTTTTATTTAAAGAGCACGCAGTACAACGAAATAAAGCATTGGGCATTTTATTGAAATCAATTCCTAAATTATTGAATAAAAGTTTTAGAATTTGATGGAAGGATGCCCAAGTTTGTGGTGCCATGAAAGAAGTGATCTGGATGTCTTGTTGGTTAAGTTGAGTTGTGTGAGAGAAGTGTGGTATGTTGGAGATGCATAATATACATCATTGATGTTCACACCCCGCATGAGTCGCGTCCCCGTGCGAAGATCCTTGACAAAAAACAATGAAAAGGAAAAAATTCAACCGAAACATGATTAGTCTTGCAAAGTTTTGCAACTGAGATCAGATAATTGCGTAATTTAGGAACAAGCAAAACATCGTTTAGATGTAAAGAGCGAGAAGGAGTTGAAATAGACGATTGACCGATATGAGAGATTTGAAGAGTATTACCATTTCCTAGGATGATCTCATCGGGCCCCCCATATTCTGATAGATGGTGCAAAGATGCATGGTCGGATGTTGCATGACTAGATGCCCCCGTGTCAAACATTGGTGTGGATGGGTGTTGTGACGAGCTTGCCATGGAAGCGTTGATGGTCGGACTTGTTGATGATGTCGCAAGAGCAAGGTTATTGTTTGGTAAAAAAGGGCAAACTTGCGACAATCTTTTGTGTCATGACCTGGAATGCTGCAAAATTGACAATAAAGATTAGTGTGATTAGTACGAAAATTTGTTTGGGAGCCGCCATTAGTGGATGGGTATCGGTTTGGTCTTGGGCCAGATTGGTTGGGCTTAATGTTGGTGCTGCGAAAGTCAGCACTAGATCTGGGCCTTGAACCATGTTGGCGCTGGGTTTTATTCACTGTGGTAATTAGGGCAGGAGTAGAGGAGTCTTGTAGAGATCTTTCATGATCTACAAGTTTCTCAAATAGGTCATGGAAGGTGATGGAAGTATCTCGCATCTTGAGAGCAGCCACAATGGGCTTGTAATCCTCCCCAAGGTGAGTGATAATATGAACCACGAGATCATCATCATTGACGGGCTTCTGCGCTAGGGCAAGTTCATCAGCAATTGCCTTCATCTCGTAGAGATAAGTGGCAATCGGTTTGTTTCCTTTGGTGTTGGTAGCAAGTTTTGCTCTGAGAGAGATTATGCGAGACCGAGATACCCTGGCATAACTCTCAGTCAATCGGTCAAATAATTGCTGAGATGTTTCAGCTGAGGAGACAATGGGTAGTGTTGTGGCTGAGCAGCTTCCAAGGAGTGCGCCAAGAAGAATCTGATCTTGTCAAAACCACAACCTATAGGCTGAATTGGATTTGCCTTCGAGAATTTTTGGTGGTGGTTCGGTAAGACCATCAACAAACTGCTCCAGTTCCAAACCTGTGAGCGTGGAAAGGACTTGTTTCCTCCAAGAAAGAAAGTTATCAGCAGTTAGTTGGATTGGGAAGTGAGTGTGGGTCGAGAGGCTGGTGACTGTGGTAGAGGAGGTTGCCATTGGAGACTGCTGGATTGCTGGAAAGGACAGCATGGAAGGAAAAAAAATTGGATCTTAAGACTCAAAGGAGTAGAAAGGCTCTGATTACCATAAAAGGGTAAGAAGTTGAAAGCTATGTAATTGAATTGATGCTTTACAATAGATGAATACAGGAATTTATAGACTAATTACACAAGGAAATAGATAAAGTGAAGGCTAATTCTATGGGATCTTTAGTCAAGGGTCAAGGAAGGGTGTAAATATATAATGCTAAGATTGTGCAAAATAGTTAAGATGATTTAATATTCTTATACTCACAACCCCTCATATCCACCCCATATAATTTGAGGGACACACTCACAAAAAAATGAGGGATGGGCTGTGAATGCTCTAACAGAATTAGAATTTTTGGGGGGTAAAACATTGTTGCGTATTTTTAGAGACATTGATAGGCAAGTGTTTAATTTCAGACTGTGAACCTTGTTAGCGTTAACGCGCCAACATTTTAACAAATTATATTGAAACGTAGATAAAAAATAAGGATGTCACAACGGTGTATACTAAGAATTTCCTAGAACATTATATTTCAAAAGTTAAAAAAAGAAAACCAAATTGTATTAAAAATGATGTGCTTGTGCGCGCATACATAAGGAAGAGTTATTTTGGAAACCCACTCAAGATAAGAAAACCAGTGAAAACTCTATGTAAATATTTTGAGATAAAATCAACTCAACAACAACAACAACCAAGCCCAGTAAATCTCACAAATAGCAAAGCTATTAGTAGGGTCTGGGAAGGGTGGGATGTAGGCAAGTCTTACCTCTACCTCTAGGGATAGAGAGACCGCTTTCAAGGAGACCCTCTGCTCAAATACACAACAAAAAACACACACGCACCAAAAAAAACGAGGAAGATACACACCACAACTACTGATAACATCAAAGACATTGAAAACAATGCATCGAACGAATAGACACTATACCTCTATAAACAACCTTTGCACAAACATACAGGAAGACAAACATATAAAATCCGCATAACGCGAAAACAAAAAGTAAGACCCTGCGAAACACCTAAAATGCCTTTTTCCCATATCCTAATAGTCCTTAGCCTTTATCCTTTGCCTCAATAAACCCCTATCATGGACCATGTCCTCGGAGAGGTGCAACCCCAGTAAATCTTGTCTAGCCCGCTCATCCCACGTCAGTTTTGGTCTACCTCTACACCTATTCCCTTCCACAGTGAGACCTTCTACCACTCTAACTGGCTCAGTCGTCTGTCTCCTCTTCACATGCCCAAACCATCTCAATCTCCCCTCTTTTATCTTATCCGAGATACTAGCTACCCCCAATCTATCCCTTAAAACCTCATTTCTTATCTTGTCTAACCGTGTGTGTCCGCACATCCACCGCAAAATCCTCATCTCAGCTACTTCCATCTTCTGTGCTTGCATTTTCTTGATTGCCCAACAGTCAGAGCCATATAAAATAGCCGGTCTAATAACTACCCTATAAAACTTCCCTTTTAGGTTAGTTGGAAACCTCCTGTCGCACAAAACCCCAGTAGCTGCTCTCCACGTACACCATCCAACCTGGATGCGGTGGGCTACGTCACTATCTATCTCTCCATCCTTTTGTATAAATGATCCTAAATACTTAAACTTAGTTACCTACGGCACCACCTGTCCCTCAATGGTAATCTGGGTGTCCTCGTCATTGCCTACGCCACTAAAGTTACAGTACAAGTACTCCGTCTTGGATCGACTAATCCTTAAACATTTACTTTCTAGCGCTACACGCCACTCTTCTAGCCTCGCATTCAAACCTTGTTTACTCTCGGAGACTAACACAATATCATCTGCAAAAAGCAAGCACCACGAGACCGTCAACTGGATCGACTTTGATAACTCGTTTAGGACAACTGCAAACAGGAAAGGGCTCAAGGCACACCCTTGATGGAGTCCTACTTCTACAGGGAAAGATTCAGTATCTCCTGCAGGCGACCGAACGCTAGTCTTAGTACTAACATACATATCCCTAATTAGGTCTATATACTTCCCAGAAACCCCTCTACTCTCTAAACTATCCCAAATCAGTGTACGAGGCACGCTGTCATATGCCTTTTCAAGATCAATGAACACCATATGCAGATCTCTCTTCTTCTCCCTATATTTTTCCACCAATCAACTCAAGTTATAAGTAAATTTAAATAATATTTTTGAGGCCTTATAATTTATTTAATCAAATAATTTACGGGAAAGTCATCAAATAATACCAGTCATTGTTAAGTTTAAAAAGTGCTACAAATTAGGGATGAGCAAATGGTACCGGGTACCAGTACCAAATCAATTTCGGTATCACTACCGGTACCCACATTTTTAGTTTCTCGGTATCGGTACCGGTATTTATCGATTTTTAGATTCAAATACCGGTACCGTACCGGTACCCACTTTTAGGGAATTTCGGTACCAGACTGATACCATGCTCATCCCTACTACAAAAGACAAATTCAATGAGAGAAAATAATGGATAAAATTATAAGACTTAAAGTGGGCTTACAACTCTTATCACAACCACTAGGCCTTGTGAGATACTATAATTGCTTGATTCATTTCTTTGACATAAACATATATACATACAAGGCAATCATTAAAATAAGGAAACTTATTAAATACAAATTAATACAATGAGTGTAAAATAAAAAGCCGATCTTGATTTGCTTAATTATCGGCTAACACACCCCCGCAGTTTGAGCCGCAGGAAACCGAAGGCATGAACTGGATCGAAAACATTGAAACAAGTGCTTCGGAAGGCCTTTTATGAAGATATCTGCTTATTGGTAATCATCAGGGACATGTAGGACTTTGACGGAGCCAAGTCAAACCTTTTCTCTAACAAAATGGATATCCAATTCGATATGTTTTGTGTGCTGGTGTTGAACTGGATTGTCAGAGAAGTATACAGCAGAGATGTTGTCAAAATAAATGATGAACGCATGGCTAACAGGGATCTACAGCTCGAGTTAAAGGTTGCGGACCCAGATGAGTTCAGCAACTGCGTTTGTCACGGCACCATATTCGGCTTCTGCACTTGATCTTGAAATTGTTGATTGTCGTTTGAAGGACCAGGAGATCAAGTTGGATCCCAAGTAGACACAGTTACCGGAAGTTGATCGGTGTGAGTCGGGGCACCTGTCCCAATCAGCATCAGAGTAAGCAGTCAAGTCTGTGGAAGTGGATGGGGAGAGTTGTAGACCTTGATCTAATGTACCTTTGATGTAGCGAAGGATCCATTTCAGAAACTGAAAATGTGGTTCTCGAGGGGGGTGCATGAAAAGGCAGACCTATTGAAAAGCATAGGCAATGTCAAGTCTAGTAATGGTGAGATATTGTAGGGCTCCAGCTAAACTCCTGTATAAAGAACCATCCTCGAAAGTGGAGCTGTTGTCGGCACTAAGTTTAGAACCAACTTCGACAGGGGTGTTAGCGGGTTTGCAGCTAGACATGTTTGCTCGAGACAGTATATCAGCTGCATAAGTGGATTGAGATAAGAATAACCTGTTTGCTTTTTTGGTGACAACAATACCCAAAAAATGGTGCAAAGTTCCTAGATCATCACTGGAGGCAGTCAAAATAATGTCATCCACATATAATAAAAGATAAGCCATCTGGTTCCCGTGATGGTAAATGAATAGAGATGTGTAACAAACACTGCTCCTGAAACCGCACCTGCTTAAGTAACCTGCAAAACGTTGATACCAAGCTCGAGGAGCTTGCTTTAGACCATATAAAGATTTTTTATGTTTGCACACATGTTTTGGTTTGTCTGTAGAAGTGAATCCAGGCGGTTGAAACATAAAAACAGTCTCCTTCAAGTGCCCATGTAAAAAAACATTTTTAACATCGAGTTGGTGAGTCGACCAACCGCGTGAGATGGCAAGGCTAAGTACCGTGCGAATGGTGGTGGGTTTGACGACTGGGCTAAATGTTTTGTCGCAGTCAACACCCACTGTTTGGCCTTTCCCATTTACTACCAAACAAGCTTTATGGCGCTCTAAGGAACCATCGGCGTGGAACTTGTGTTTGAAGAGCCATATGCATCGGATTATCGGAACATCAGGTGGTTAAGGGACAAGTTCCCATGTGTTGTTATACAATAGAGCTTCTTATTCGTCAGTCATGGCACGTTTCCAGTTGGGTCGCTGAGGGCTGTTAAATGGGACTTGGGGAGAGGTGACATGGTGAGATCGGTATGGGTATGGAGAGAAAATGGTAGTCTAGGTTTGAAAATGCCCAATCTCGAGCGAGTTTGCATATGGCGTGAGGGTACAAGATCAGGAATGTGTGGTTGAGGTGGTTCGGTTAGGGGTGGGTCGGACAATGGTGGATCGGTTTGGTTGGTTGGGACCGGGTAGTTATGGGTCGAAGTGGATGGTGTGGGTTGGGTGCAACGAGTTGAGAATGGTTGTGGAGTGTGGGCCGGTTGGTGGGTAGGAGAGGGTGGAGGGGATTGGGCCGGCTGTGGTGAAGGGAAAGTGGGTGATGTTTGGGCCGAGGGGGTGGGCTGTTGAGGATGGTGAGGGTGGTCAGTATGTTGGGTGGGTGAGGAAGCAAAAGTGGTCGGGTCAGTCAAAGAGAAGGGGGTTGGGTTCGAGGAAGTCATGGGACGGTGGAGAGGTTTGTGGGTTAGCCATGGGGAAAGATTCCTCGTCAAACGTGACATGATGGGAGAAGATTGTTTTGCCCGAGGTGAGATCAAGACAACGGTAACCGCGGTAGTTGGCTGGGTAACCAAGGAAAAGACACGCGGTGGCACGATGAGTGAGTTTATTAGGACGGGTTGCAGAAAGGTTGGGATAACAAAGGCATCTGAAAACGCGTAAGTAGTCGTAGGAGGGTTCCCGAAGGTACAAGAGGGACACAAGGGTTCAATTTTTATGGAGTTTGGTAGGGAGAATATTGTGGAGGTAACTAGCGGTGTGAAGAGCCTCGACCCAAAAGTTAGAAGGGGGAGAGACATGGGTGAGGAGAGTAAACATGATTTCGTTTACATGACGAATCCTACACTCCGCTTTGCCATTTTGTTGAGAGGTGTGGGGACATGAAAAACAAAGTTGGATGCCATTTTGAGATGTGAAGTTGAGAAGGTTTGTTTTGTCGAATTCGCCACCCATGTCACATTGTATGGCTTGGATAGGTAAACGAAATTGGGTGGTGACAAATTGGTGAAAATGAGTTATTTTGGAATACGTTTCGGATTTAAAACGAAGTGAGTAGACCCATGTGTATTGTGTAAAGTCATCAATAATCACCAAATAATATTTATGACCTGTGTAACACCCCAACCGATGGCGGAAACATCGGGATGTCACGTATTGATGATTGTTCAGTAGCTCATGGTAAATAATAAATTTCATTATATGATTTACATAAATTACATACAATTGTTCTACAAGAATTCGTACATCAAATTGAATAAAACTATGCACACATCTTCAAGCATTAATTCAAATCTTCAAGCAAGTAGAACCTGAAACATGTTAAGTTGAAAATATTTTGGGTCAACAAAAGTTGGTGAGAATTACATAGGTTTTGATAATCGAATAAAATTGTTGTGCAATTCATGTGTCATGGCAATCTAGTCCATATGTGAAAGCATACTAGAAGTAAATCGAGTGCATAATCAACCATTGTGACTGTTGTATTGTGGTACATCCCATACGCTCATGGTTCACTCGTTTATATTGCAGTAACAAACACCCACGCTACCTTTGTAGGAGGCACGTATCCGGGTGGGATTGTCATTCCAATAGATCTATCAATGTATACCGTCGGTTGATCAATGTTTATGCTAGAATTGTGCTTACCCTAGTCATGTTCAAGACATAATGCAACATAGAAAAACACATAGACACATTGATGATTGAATTGCATAAATGATGTTGTAACATGTTTCATCCCAAAAATGGTGATAAATAGAAAAGGGGCTATGTAAAACTCACCTTAGCAAAATGTTATATCTGTTGAAAAATTGAATAGTGGTGTTGCCCAAATGTGTCAAGTATCACCCTATAATAAGGTTATAAATATGTCTAAGTCTATCTAGTCTACAAATGTATATGTTCTAGGGCTTCGAATTGGGGATAAATGCTCGTTTGATTAATATTAAAAATGTGTGATAATTGAGAGAAATTTAGTAAATAAATAGACAAAAATCTTTTTATAAAATTTAAATTTAAGATGGTCACACTAATGTGTTTAAAGTAAGAAAATAATTTTTACAAAATTATTTTCTTTAAAATAGAATATTAATTCTATTTATAACAAATAATCAAAATTTAACTTTAATATTTAAAAATACAAAAATTAAAGAATTATTAGTTTAAATTTTATACTTCTGTTCTAAATAATCAGAAATAATTTGTATAAAATTTTGGTGCAAAAATATTAAAAATTGGATTTATTATGATTTAATTATGATTAAAACTAACAAAAATTGATTAAAAATATTAAATGAATGATTTTTCAGAAATAAAAATTATTTCAGAAAAGTTAATTTTCATAAAACTTAGAATAATTTTTGTGGAAATTCATAAGGTCGTTTTGATATTTTATAGAATTTTATAAATAAAATAGAATAAACTTGATTTATTTATTATATATATTAAATAAATAAATTTTTGAAAACTAAAAATTGTAGGTTAAACTTTTTCATTAGATTAACTTAAAATAATTTTTGTAGAATTATTAAAAGAGTTTTAATATTTTAAAACGAATTTAATAAATATATAAGTAATATATATAATTAAATTGATTGTTTTGATTAAAAACAAAACAAGTGAAAAAAAATTGCCACTGCTGGGTTTCGAACCCGCGTGGCTTGTACAGAAGGCACCAGACACAACCACCTGGTCCAGACCAGTGGTTGTGTTTGGTTTTAGTTTATTTAAAATAAATAGTATACGTGTTCTTCCCCAAATCACCATACGAGCCCTAGATTTGCAATCGGCCAATTTACACAACCTCAATTCAATTAACCATAGGGTAAACGTTGTGTACATGCCGATCAACGAAACCCATATCAGAAAGCAAACTTACAAACACGATTGATACTTGATTGATTGGTCAAAGCCCGAAGTCAATACACGATCAATAATTCGAGAACAGAAGATTAACAAGAGGAATTGGGGGTTGGAAGAGAGTAGTCGGCGAGTTGTGAATGTCCAAAGATGCTCAATTTATAGTGTGGTCGCTCAATTATCAATTTGGAAGGTTTGACCAAGGCTCGGTCAAACTGAGCAATAAACTCCATTTAAAGGTTGTTTAAGCGAGATTAGTGGTCGATTAAACGCGTTAATTAGCCGGTCAATCAATCAGTAATCAATCACGAGGTGATTGACTCAATTAAAAGTCAAAGAAGCTTGACTGGTTCGGCTTTCACGTGCAGCGAACCAAAAGAGAAACAGATAGGTTTCTTGTTTAGTGTTAAATAGTTAACGTTCCAGGATTCTAACACAAAGGACAACGTGGACCAGTGGTGGTGTTGTTGTGTGCTGAGGTTGAACCGGTTAGGGACCCGGGTTCGATCCCCGTCCCTAACATTATTTTTCCAAACTTTTTTTGTGGGCCGGGCACTGGGCTAGCAATCTGGGCCGGATGGGTGTTGGGTAGGGGGTGAAGGGGAGAGTTGATGTGGGCCAATAAGTTGGTTGGGTTAAATGGCAAAACCAACTAATTATGTATCATCATTTTATTATTATTATTATTATTATTATTATTATTATACCTTTATATATATGTATATATATATAAATATATATAAGTTGTGTGGTCGGAAAATAAAACTTAGGCACATTATAAATGATAAAAAAAAATATAATATACGTATTAGAATTTGAAAATTTTGCGATGTTACAACCTGCATGACTCAACAAAGGTGAGGTCCATAAATCACAATGTAATAATGAAAAAGGACACAAAGTATTATTACTAGAATCAGAAAAAGGTAGCCGTTTATGTTTTGCCAATTGACAAGCATGACAAAGAGATGAACTCTTGCGTTTATTACATGAAATAAAATTATTCAAACAGAGAAAATCCCTCACAGGTTGACCAGGGTGACCGAGTCGATTGTGCCAAAATGGAGATTCTTGGGTAGAAGCAAAACAAGCGGTGGTGGAAGCATTTGGAGTGAGCGAGTACAGATCACTCGAACTATTGTGACAGCTCAGGATCGTGCCATCCTTGAAATCCTTCATAGAAAAACCATAGGGGTTAAATTCAATGGAAGTGTAATTGTCAATATTGAACTGTCGAACAGATATGAGGTTTTTGACAATATTGGGATTAAAAAGGATGTTTTTAAGGTATAAGGGTTTGCATGCAAAGTTAAGTGTAGTTTGTCCCGAACCTAAAACTGGAACTTTATTGCCATTTCAAACAATTATTGACGCTATTGGTGCAAACGTGGAAAAAATTTCAATATTATTTTTATCTGCAGAGATATGAGATGACGCACCTGTGTCAAAGTTCCACTGGTCATCACTTTCACCTAAATCCATAGAGAGGGCATGAAGAGCTTCAGCGAGCTGAGTGGGTTCAAGAGGATCAACCCATTTACATTAAAAAACCTCTAATCGACTTCTTCCCGTGAGTTTGCGTTTTCAGGCAAAACTTGTTTCTAGCTGTCTTTTGTCGGCTAATGTTGGGTCAAAGAGGATTGACAAGCCTGTTAACCTTAGTCTAATTCCTCTCTGCATATTTTGACTAAGTATGGAAAGTACTTAAGAAGAAAAGGGAAGTACTGAAGAAGCTGATACAAAGTGCTGAAGAGTAAAGTCCTGAAGGTGAACCAGATAAACACCTAAAGAACAACTTTGATTAGTTTACCCATCAGAAGTTGTTTGGTCTTCAGCAGTTGCAATAGAAGCTTCCCACCGCCCTAATCTTCAATAGTTCTGTATTATATTAGTTTTTGTTTACTTTATGTACAAGTTCCAATACTACAGCCTGTTGTAGTGTTATAGTATTAGTTTTTATACTTCCTATCTACGTTTACTTCTGTCTATAAATAGATGAGTTCACACCATCTATTTTAGTCAGACTTGCAGAAGATATCTTTTCTAATATATGAGAAACATTTGAAAACTCTTAACTGTTTTATCATTTACTACTTTGATTCTCATATAATACTTGTACTACTTTAGTTAAACATTTGAGGGGGAGCATTTACTGATCCCAAAAGTGAATTGTTAACTTAGAACACTTATTGTTATTCCGCTGCATTTACATTGATACATTAAATATAAGTGCTCATCCAAGAACTGTTATAAAAAACTGATCCAACAACTTATCTTCGGCCAGAGAATTTTTTTTGATAAATCTTCTTGCTTCACACAGATCTAACGAGTTTATGGGTGAAAATTTTAAAAGGGCATTAGGATTTTTACACAAATATATCACTAATATTTTTAATAAAGAAATTTATTATATAATATTATTATTTAAGAATGAGCAGGCATTAGAGAGTAACATATGTCCAAAAGATTTTCATTTATTAGTATAGAGGACATCTTCAACAAATGAGCTAACAAAAATTAACATTTTATTGTAAATGTGGGGTAGCCCACTTGGTCCACTTGGTAAAGTGTCACACCCTCAAATTCCACTTGCGGATTTTTACCATGAGGCGTGTGACACACCAGGATCCAAGTCAACGGTCACAATAAACAACACTATATGAATAAAATAACGTAACCAAACCATGCAGTTCAAACGTATCAACCACAAATACAACGGAAGCATAATAGTTTACAATCCTCAATTGAAAATAAAAGACAACGTTTAAAAGTTTAACATGATGCATGAAACCTAGATGCCATGAGACCCCGTACGCCTATCCAATTCCTGTTACTTTAGCGACCCGGGAAAACATGCTAAAAATGTCAACATACTATGCTGGTGAGTTCACAGAGTTTATATATAAAAAAAACATTTCATAAGTTTTGAAAGATCAATCCCGATACTACTATGTTATGCGAACGTTAGCTAGACGTTACGTATGTTACTACTACGATTGAAAACCATTACTGACAAGATGATCCATATGTAGCTGCCCAATGAACTACTGTCATCAACAGTAGAGCCTGTAGTCCGAGACAATATGCACCCGCCTGACCTTCAGGCGACCCGGGTGGTGTTTGTCAGGCCCAATAGATCTATCTACATTTCCCCCGTTATGTATCCCCACATATTCATGGTTTCCCTGGGATTTGGATGAGTCGTATAGTAAACAAGAGATAACAATAGTATAATATGATCTTTACGTATCCAAAATATGTAACATGTTTCTCCCCCATGAGAAAGTGTGTGAAAATGTGGCCGTGAAACTCACCTTAGGTTGCGTTCTTCTTAAAAAGATAAATTAATAATTCAATGATAGTCCCTAATACCGGCGACCTATCATAAAATGTGTATAAGTAACCAGACTATTAACCCATAGGTTGACTAGTCCCCGATTGTCCAGACCATGACTATGTATGTTTTCAAAACTTGTTTGAATGTTGACCTGACCAGACAAGACATACTCGACATCTCGTTGGTGACCCGTTACATCAGTTGATCAAGCATATACAGTTTACATACAAGCAATGCACATAAAACAATTAGTTTATATCAAATGTTCATATTTTCACTCGTAGGTACGAACGAGAATTATTTCCTTTCATTCATACCCATTGATGGGTCGAATGAAAACCAATTCCTTTCATTCGTACCCTTGAAGGTACGAAAGAAAAACTCATTCGACCTGAAAGTCTGCTGTACTATTTTGACGGACAAAACCCATCAAATCTGATTGAAAACTCCACAAAAAGCTACAAATCACAACAATCAACCTTATCTATCCTATCCACATGTAAATACACCTATTTCATACATTAATTCATCCAATTTACATTCCAAATCACAACCTTACCCAAAATAGCAAATTATGAAGATGTCACATCAATTGCATGAAAACTTTACCCAAAATGGAAACTATTGAAATAACATCATTTTCAGATCAATAAGCACGGATTTACATGTATTAGCGAATCCCTAATCATACCATCATCATCATATTCATGAACAAACCCTAGGTCTAACATAAAACCCCAAAATGGGTGAAAATCCATTAAACATCAATTAATCAACTACAAACCAATGAATCATGTTCCAAATCAGTCCTAAATCATTTATACAACGTCTATACATCATTTTATTAACAGAAAACACATAAGATAGTCACCAACATCATTAACACATGAGTTTTCATAAAGAAATCATTTGTTTAAGTATAGATTTAGTGTAGAAAGATGTTAGATGAGTTTTTATTTGTGTAAACATATTACTTTCAGATCTGAACACTTAGGGTTTATCAAAAACATTATAAAATGGGTTAAAAGGGTTTAGATGCTGAATACACCTTGAATTTTCACTTGATATTGATATAAAACTTGTTTTGGCTTTAGAATCTAAGAAATAAGAGCAAAAACTCGTTTCTACATGTTTGGGTTTGAGAGAGAGCACTTGGAGGCGAGTTAGGGTTGTGAAATGATGAAAATGAGGCAAAGTGACATATATATACCCTGTACTCATTTGTACCCTCTTGGGTACGAATGAAAATCATTTTCTTTCATTCGTGCCTTTCATTTTAACATATTGTCATTTTAACATATGTTATCACACTTAATCACATAAACATGCATTCACGAGTTGTCAATCATCCATAGCACATATAATACTTGATAAATCATCCCAACTATGTAATTTTACCTAAAACGGGACTCAAGACTCATATGTGTGTATGTGTTTTTCCCCAATGATTTCCCCGAATCATTAAACCATGGATATTTCGTGAGTGTAAACCGACTCCCGATTATTCCCGAATCATCGAACCAACTCAACTAACCGGAATAAGATTCTTTACCAGAAAAAAAAAGTTCTTTTTATATTCATTTTTAAAATTTTCGAATTAACAAAAAAAAATTTATTACAAAAATATTAAGTAAAAAAATATAATATAAAAAAGACGCAAAATAATGTTCAACACAGAAAGAGTATAATTCAGTGCAAAGTTAAAAATAAATAGAAATTATTACATCGTTTAATCTTCTTCGGACAACGGGTGCTCCATTCTTATTTTGTGTTTTGTGAGTTTGTTTTGTTGTTATGCTTCCGAGTTATTCAATATTTTGTATGTGTTTAACATTTTCTTGTCTTGAAGCATTATATAAAACTACTGGAATTTTCCGCGCTTTATCATAGGTATGCATATTTTTATACAAGGAAATGTTGCTATCTTTTAGTTATTTAGATGAGATGTTTAAACATACCTTCAATTAAGGGGTGCTTAACGGGTCGGGTTCGCGGGTCCAACCCGAACCCGAAAATTTTACATGAACCCGAACTAAAATTATGACATACATATGAACCCGAACCCAACCCGTTCAACCTGATTTTTTTTTTATTTTTTTCACAATGTAATGTATTAATATTAAAATTTTACTACAAAAACACAAACATATATAAAACATTTATGTTTTATTTATAAAATTTAATACCAATTTCTATTTTAAGTTATAAATGTAGCATAAAATACCTAATCAATTTAATTATCGTATCTTACATTTATAATAGGTTCTTGTCTACAGTGTAGAAAGTGCCCTCCATTTTATAGTTATTTACAAAACATGCCATCGGTCATTACTCTATCTTACATTTGCTTGAAATGTCTTCTTACGACCTCTCCACCGCCGCTCTTGCGATACCCCCAAGTCAAACACTTCTGTCCACTGATCACTCGCCCTCTCCCGCAAAGTAAGATCAATGGCGTCTACTTTCTCTTTCTTTTAATTTCTCTCCTCCTCCGTAACTTCATTCGTCTAACTGAGGCACTACAAACACTACCACGTGCCTTCTTACCCCAACTATATATCCGCACCGCCACCACCATCACCTGACCACCACCACCACATACAAGGCAGTCAACACATAGTCTGAAAAGTCGTCGCTATAGACCAAGCTTACGAGGGTGTTAAGGTCTCCACTACGAGGCATTCGAAACACTTAGGATTCAAGTGTCTTCGCCATAGAAGTCAGCGTTGTTGCATTTTCAGGTACAGGATTAAGAAAACCTGGTCGACTATCTAATATATCAACAACAACGATGTGCCGATGTGGTGTTATAAATGGGTCGGGGCCGCCGGTTGCGGTGCTTAGTGATGGTAAAGCTAACAACTTGATGTATGAAAATGGGATTTTTTTAATTTGGTTTTTTGGAAAAAAAAATAGTGAATTTGTTGTTGGGATTAGGTACAGTTTAGGCCCTAAATCTGCTAATGTTATTGTTTGGACTGTTGGTGGTGGAGTTAGGGTGTCAATTAACTCTACATTCACACTTTCAATGGATGGGAGGCTAATATTGTTTGATAACCTTAGGATCTTTATAATTTGGAGCACTGATACCTTGGGACCTCAACAGGAATGGTTCTGATGAACAAGGGGTTTTATTGCTAACTAGATTTCCATACGTGTTGATTTTCATACTGAGCACGTGTATCGTAAACCTAAATATGCTATTATTAGACGACATAAATTCGAGTTGTGCCCCGCAACGCGGGGCGAATAAAAACTAGTTTATAACATAAACCATATTGTAAAAAAACAATATATAGTATAAATATGTTAAACAGGTCAACCCGTCAACCTGCCCGGGTTGACCCGAACCCGACCTGTTTAGCTAAACGGGTTCGCGGGCTCAACCCGAACCCATTTAGTGTTAGGTTCGGGTCGTGTCAGAAATTCACACCCCTACCTTCAATGATGTGTGCCTTGACAATTGCTTTGGCTCTCAGATTATTAGTGTTAGCTCCTTTCACAACACCAAATTAACTTTGCAACCATGCCTTATGTCACATGTCCCATGTGTAAACCACCATTAGCATACTGAGGGCCATCATGAAAAATAAAACTCCCCTATCAAAAGAACAAGCTATTTAGATAGAGTAGAGATATTAACTTTTGGAGAAATGCCACACAAATGTAACCAAGTTTGCTTGGTGTTCTAATTAAGTCACTCAAACTTTTTTTTGTCTCTCTAAAGTCATTCAATTTTCATTTGTTGTTATAATACTATGTAATTACCAGGTCATCAGGTCATCTTTTTTTTTTCTTTCGTTTTAATGCTTATGTGGATATTATTTTTATTAGATGAGTTTTATAAAATGAAGATTTAAAAAAATATTTTTTTTAAATTTTACATGTTTAAAAAATTTATTAAAAAATATTAAAACCTGACACATCATCACTTTAACCTGGAAACCTGATACATTACATAGTATTGGAACACTAAATGAAACTTGAGTGACTTTAGAGAGACAAAAAAAGTTTGAGTGACTTAATTGAAACAGTTAGCAAACTTGGTTACATTTCTACAAAGTTACCCCTTAACTTTTTAGCATAAAAGATAAACTCAAATAAGCTTCAAAACTGACCTATTATTCTTTTCATCGACTTTCTTGAAAATTTCACAATAATACCTCCCCATATTGATACCACAGTTCGTGCATACACCAGAAACCTGAACGATGATAAAAAACACTCATAAACGATGATCACGGTGAAAAAATACAGAAAGTATGAAACTCGATCATCAATCAGTTCTATTTTGAATTACAGTATACAGGCTACTCAGTGTCACAAACAACACAAATAACCTACAACAGTAATGAATTTCATCGCAACGAGATAGTACACAACTCTTAAAACGTTAACTTTGAGTCTAGATTAAGCATTAACATATTAAAAAGATGCCCAAAAGCTAAATCAGTGAAACACGTTTGCTTTACAATACGTTCTGAAGAAGATTAATATAATTAACCATCAATTAGCAACTATTTAAAGAGACAGAATGAAGAAGTCATACCCGAAACTCCGAAAGCAGCGACCGAAGGTCCTCTTTTCCCGACACAGACTAACAAGCAGCCGCTATCAACTACAATGTCACTGTCATTGTTTTTGAAACCCATCTTTGTCGTCTTTATCTTCGTCTTCTCTCTCTCTCTCTCTATATATATATATATATATATATATATATCTCTCATCATGGTGAAGCCTTAGATGTCTCATCCATTCTTCTTGATACCACAAGTGTACACAAGCTAAAATAAGAATACATATTATCCCATCAATGAAATATTAGGCACATGCTATTACTTACTAATCAAACTATAAAATGCTCAAAGTACATATCTGAATTCAAATCAAAGTAGTAACAAGAGAGAGTTATAGAAATACTAAACCTTGGGTCTCCATATAAACTGGTAATCGAACCTGGATTGAAATTGATATTAGTTTCTCAATTTAAGGTATTGAAATCGAACCTACAATAATTAAAGCGACGATATGAAACCCCTTTCAACCGGCCTGAGCATTACCATGTATCAATTATCAAAATCAAGTCTTTAATCTTTAACTGAAGCAATTAGATTGTGTGGTTAGGAATATTGAAGAATTAGCTTGTGAGGTTACGAATTGAATTCATTTTGATGCTCTAAAGCGAAGTAAAAAATCGAAGCCCTTTTTTCAAATGTAATTATTATAAACCAAGGTCCTTTAAAAAGTAGTATATTTTTATATATTTTTACAGTTTTATTATATGCAAATTGTTTAATTAAAATTTTGAAATTATTTTTTTCTAACATCTTCGTATCATGTGACAAAGTAGTTAATTCTTTTAATCTTTATTGTGAATTTGTAACTCTTAAATAATTTCCAACCATTATACTTTGAAAAAACTACTTTATGCAATTTATAGGCAACCTTTAGATTTGGTATCTCATAAAAGGTATTTAACCTTATTAATAATTTCTTTAAAATCGAATAATAATTTACACAAATAGTAAGGTGTAGGCAACCTTTAAAGCTGCTACGTTCATAACAAGGTGCATTCAACCCTTTCATTCAATATCACAAAAAATGTACAAGTTGCTTTTGCAAATAGGTGTACTATTGGAAGAATTTTCATAATATCTTGGGTGTGAAGCAAAAAACTCTTCATATGTTATCTTAAAAATCATAGGAAATTACTATTGTAGCCACGTTTGGCTATTTATCTATAATACATTATAAAGTAGGAGTGATGTACAACATAGTAATTTTGTATATCATCCAAGTATTATAGCAACATGTACAAGTAAATTAAGCTTATATCACAAGGGTATAATTGGAACTTTGTGGAACATTAAGACACTTGCAAGGATATTATGGTAAATGTATGTAGACCTTTTAAGTGAAAACCTAAATGTTACTTCCATTCTTACCCTTTACCATGCTATTCGACATCCCTCCTTCAATACCTCTTTATTCTCTGACTCCTCAGTTGACATACCACCCGACATTAACTTTAGAGTTACCAAATCTTCAAAGATTGGGCAGTGAAATTGACTTCCCCCAAAACCTGTGTGTGGAATTCCTTCTAAAGATGATATCCATCCATGCTTCTTCTCCATCTCCAAGATTCGATGGTGGTCTGCTTCAATCAGGCGAGTTCGATGCAATCCGGCTCTTCTTTTCTTTCAAAATAAGAAGTATTTTGCATTAATTGCATCATTTGCAATACTTTTATCTTTTTAATCATGCTTTCTTGTAGGAACATATGCATATTTTAGGCTGAGGACTGCCAAGGAGATATTGAAACTGAGAGCTGACTAAACATATTTTGTGTTGTGTTATACGCATGTGGTGTACATAACCATCACTATTAGGCAAATCATGAGGTAACATATTTCCCTGATTTCCATTTATCAACATTGTGAAGACTTCAACAAAGCAGCCAGAAATATAGTTAGTCATATTTTTTGTTTGTTTTATTAGCTAATAATGTTTTGTTATTTAGATGATCCCGAGACTATGTTTCTATTATGTTGGTTCATATTATGGGAACCGTTATTTTTTTTTTGCTAAGGAGTGGCCTTTTTGTAGCCACTGATGCTTTTGGATAGAATATTCAGATACAGTTCCTATGGATTTTATTGTTCTTGTTAGGAAAATGATGTGTGAATTGACAAACAGGGGAAGCATATCTCCAGCAACATTTTGTCAAACTTTTCTGTGCCGGGTTATGGTTCCATGTATACTTGAGGTAAGCTTAATAACATTCATTTCCAATTGTTTTCCTGGAACTCATTAAAAGGGGGCTGGCTAATTGAGTTTCTTTTAGTAGAAAATAACACAATTATATGGTGTGTTTTAAATTTGTTGTTTCATGACTGACTAAAAAGGTTGGACAACTGAGTTTCCCAAACAAAACTAAGACCCCATTTTGGTGAAGAAGTAGTCGATTTACATTAAACTCAACCAAGTTAGTTCTTGACTTGCTTTTGATTTTCTTCTATTTTTAGTTTACGCGACATTCTTCTTTACCGTCAGGTTTGTTACAGTATCCGTAATTTTATATAAATTGAAGGAGAAATCATGGATTTTTCAACATAAGGAAGCGATTATGAATTATATGGTTGCGTCATTCGCAGATAGTTTATTTTTGATCTGTAGATAGGCTTAAAGAGTATGATTTTTGTCTAGAATATATTGTTTATTTTGTTGAATTATGTGTATATATTGTTGGTATTGGGATATTAGCCATTGGTAGTAGAATAGTATATGTTTTGAACCTACAGCCTGCTAGAAATGTGTAAGTTACCTGGTGATTTTTTGTTTTATTAGAAAATACTTGACGAAAATATGTTTTGGCGATCGCATTTGATAACCTTTAAAACATGTTATGCAAGATCAACTATTCATCATTTAATATTATTTCATATTATAGCAATCAGTAAAAAAATCCAATGTGTTTATCATTCTCACCAATATACACTAATGGTTTCATTGAAATAAAAAGCCTAAAAAGAGCATAGTTCTATATTGCAGTTGCAACCCATTACTTTTACCTGATCTTGAAATAAACCTCATACCCAACCTATTTAGATGGATAATTTTGTTCGTCTTGTTATGTTGAATCTTTAGAAAAGCACATTAGGTGTTTTATGTGATATGCCTGACTGAACAAAACAAGGTGTTTTTTTTTTCTTTTTGTTATATGGTTGTTTGTGAACTCTTGCACCCCTGTTTCTGCACATAGCTTTATGAACCTGATGTTAAGAGAGATCATATAGACCTAAATGGGTTATTTGTGTTTTTGTAGGGAACTTAAGTTATTATGTTGATAGTGAGAAACTGGCTCATTTGTTTCAACAAGCTGGTGTTGTTGACATTTATGAGGTAATCAACTAATGACTTTTTTTTTTAAATTATGGATTTTAATTTAAATTAAGGTTTTTGTTGGTGGTTTTAAGGTTATTTATAATAGGGAGACTGATCAAAGCAAAGGTTTTGGGTTTGTGACTATGAGTAGTGTTGAAGAAGCAGAGAAGGCTATTGATATGTTTCATGGTTATGTAAGTTTCTTTATTGCTTTTCGCTTGTAATGTTTCTATTTTTAATACTACTAAGGGGATTTCCCGCGCTTCGCAGCGGGTGTTCGGCCGATATATTTTCGGTTTGTTACAGCAATGGTTCGGTATTTTACGGTACCGGTATGATACTGGCACTTGGCAATCGAAAAAAGTATGCACAAAAGGATGTCAGTACGTTTTTACTTCAATCGAAAATCATAAAAAATGAATGATGATATCTGTACCTATGTTTTTCGGCCGGCATCGGTTCGTTTCGTTTCGATACTGTTACTAACTATAGCTTATGACTTGTCACAATAAAACTTTTACCGAAGCGGGGATAAAAATAAACACGTCTCCGAAACTTTACCTTTAATATTTTGTATTCCTAAATATTTCCTTCAAACCGAAAATTCATTTCTATAGTTTAACATGAATAATTAGTTGAACATGGTTTAAAGTTGATTCAACTACCCTATTTATATTACTTGATATGTAGAACCAAATGGTATCTATAATCATCTTTAACCATAAATGAGCAAGGGATTGAGAATTTTTGAAGAAGGAATTGTCTTTATGGTGTTTGAAACAGGAATTATGAGGAAGGATCTTGACTATGAACAAGGCTGCAGCAAAAGGATCAAGACCTGTACGTGCAGAGCGCACACCTTTGAATTCTGGACCGTCATACACAATATATGTCGGGAACCTACCATGGGTGACGGATGCTGAACGTCTTGAGCCCCTTTCGGTTTGAAGAAAATATTTACGAATATAAAAACGGTTTTTCGGTATGGTATCGTGATTCGTTTTTAATCGAAGTGAAACACCTATCAATATCCTTGATAATGGTATTGTAAAAAAAGGTATCATAAGGTATTGTAAAAAAACCAAATAGATATCGTAATGACCCAAAGCCAAATCGACCAAATATCCGTTACGAAGCGCACCCGCAGCAACGCGCGGGCATCCCTACTAGTAATATAGTATAGATAAGTATCGCTCAACTCCAAGAGGAGATATTTTCCATTGGATTGCAAGTTCCACCCATATGGCTTCCCAACCAACTCATGACTGATGCATGGTTGTAAATCCAAATTTGCCGAAATTTATGGGTTACTTGTTAGAACTTGCACAACAACTAATTCACTTGAAGAAGCCCAACCAATTAAAGATTCGGATAAACCGATTTCAAATACCATTTGACTGTTAGAGAGCATTTACAAGATTAGAGAGAGTTTGTAAGCATTTTTGTGTTTTTGAGAGCTAAAGAAGTGTTTATATCAGAATTTTTTTCAAGAATAGGTAATTTTCAAGATGGATGAGTGTTTTTGGGTGGTGGATACAAAAATTTATAAAAGTAGGTAAGTCGTTGGATGGTTTAGCGACCTTCAACAAAGAATTTCAAGGTCTTGCATCCAATACGCGACCTTCAAAGAAGGTCGCGTATTCAATATGCTACCTTCAATCAAAGTCATCAACCTTGAATCATTTGAATTTATCACCTATGAAGGTCGCTTATTGAATGTGTGATCTTGGTTGAAGGTCACTTATTCAATGTGTGACCTTGAAATTCTTTTGTTGAAGGTCGTTACACCATTCAGCGACCTACCTACTTTCATAAAATTTTTATCCACCACCCAAAAACACTCGTCCATCTTGATTTTTACCTACTCTTGAAAAAAATTATTTATATCAATAGATGGTGGAAAAATGATTAAAAAAGAGTACAAATGGCTATATCGCCGTTCCGTTTTCAAACAACTATCATATTCTAACACTAATAACTGGTTAACCGATATTAATCAGTTAAAAAATGATTTTTTAACCGGTTCCGGTACTAGAAAACCCAAACCGACTCCTAACGTATGGTTTTCATCAATTTGTAATTTGTTCTTCAATAACCGGCAAGCTACAAAACAATTTTGTTTTTGGTTATTAACTGGGTTCGGTTCTTAATTAAAGCCGGTTTATTGTGCACCTCTAGTTTTGACATATCTTTTTGGCAACAATGCTGCATATATGATGACTAAAGTAACATATACTCTTACATAGTTTAGTGTTTAATTTGTTTTAGAATTGCACTTTGGTCTACTAAAAAATAAAATAACAAATCAAATTATAAAATAGTGTAACTTTTTTATTATACAAATGGTGATGGATGGGACAGTAGGTTATAGCTGGATGGAAAGTGAGCACTACAAATCTAGCTGTATAATGTCTTCCCACCAATCAAGGAACACAAAGTCTAATTGTTCCCAATATCACTCATCAACAATTCAACATTGCATTACATTTGACTTTTACGAACATATAGAGTACGAGGTTGGTAAAATATAATACTATACACATATATGATATGTTACAAAGAAGGTGATAAATATGAAAAACGAACTTTACGATAAAAAAAATACACATTAAAGCCACGTCCTTCTAATGACATTTTTGTCGTCATTAAAAACATAAATATAGACAATAGGATTTGATAAGGATGGATGGGTCATTTTCTCACGTCTCTTAACCTCCATCATCATCATCATCATACTCAGTTAATTCTGTCAATAACAAAAGCTAAGGTAGGGTTTGAGAAGGGTAAGATGTAGACAGTTTTATCTCTACCCCGGGGGAATAGAGAGACTGCTTTCAATGATACCCCCGGCTCAATAGTGGTTTTGTATCAAGCGTTAGACATAAGGCACATAACATTGATCATCCGACTAACAAAATCTTGTATTAACATGAGTATCTATTGTTATTTTCTTGTTATTTAACCTTAAACTGTGTCACTGGTGATAGAACAATACGTGAAAAATGGGAGAGAGGAGCACTATAAGTGAAAAAAGTTTGAGAGAGACCGTTTTTTGCAAAAAACCCGATTATATACGTTGAAAAAAAAAACAACAGAAAAAGAAAAACTATTGTGACAACCAGTTGTAAAAGTTCTTGATTCTTATCTAATTCAAATCTTATATTATATTTGTGTTCTCGTTCACCTTAACCCGTACCTACTCTCTCTGTATTCACATTTAATCAAATCAATATAATCTGAAATAGCTTTAAATCTCATTGAATTTAAATATACATATTTCAATTACAACATACATGTGTAAACAATAAATATCAACACCATAGAAAGAAAAAAAAAGTAGCTGCTTATGGATTATTGTGTCTTGAATATATTGGTGCAAATGGGTTCCTTTCAAATGCAATATTATTGCGTGGAGGGTGAAGATGAATCACATTGCTATGACGATGGCGTTAAGTAGAATATATATATTCACATTCCCGATCAGACTTGTGTGATGCTATTAGGAGGTGGAGTCGTCAGAGCATCTGTTTAATTACTTCGTGTTTGATTGCTACTATGGTATAGCATATAAGTTTATGGTGCCTGGTTTCGCATATTATGTCATCTCCTTTAGAGATTTAATTTGATGGAACGCCATAATTCTTTTAGTTTGATGGAACCGGTTAAAGAGGCATTGCATGGTATTATTATTTTTGGATGTTAGAGCTTATAGAAAGTTGATAATGCTAAACAGTTCTCCAACAAGATAGTAAATGTTGAAGAAATAATTGTAGAGGTTCAACCGATTCAACCAATCGGGTTTTTATGGTTTAAAAATAGACCTAGACATAAGTCTATTTCTTGGATTAATTGGTATAGATTCTTTTTGATGTAGCTGTTTCCTTTGTTGTTTGTGTTTGCTGCCCAAATTTTTGCTTGACGCGATGCTTTGAATGAAATTTGTGTTTCGAAGAAAAAATTTGTATTATAAATGTGTGTGCGTAGTATATATTTGTGTGTATATATGTTTTATAAAACTACAAGTATAAAAAGACAACCTTCACATATGCTTAAAAGCATCATTATAAAAAGATCCCTAGTAACCCTTTTCCATGATTGAGAATTGAGGAAAAAAAAATAGGTTGTCATCCAACTATCATGGTCCCCCTTTATCATCTAGCATGTTGACAATATTTGGAATTCAATTTAAGTGATTACACTTAGCAATCTATTAGGTGGCATTGCTCATTATTTGATTCTAAATATCAAATTTATTCTTAATTAACTGTAACTTTTAAGCTAAATATTCCTAAAGTCGGATAAGCAAATAAGATGACATGCTTGTTTACATTTGATTAAAACTTATATTCTCAACTGTTTGCAGTTGAAGTAAATGGGATTTGTAACTATACTCCATAAGATATAAATAAGACTAAGTGACTAAGGTAACATGTTGGAAATGATGTTGTATGAGATTAAAAATTTATGTTTTAAAAATGAGTATGAAATAAATGGAAACTTTAAAAATGTTTAAAGATCCATTAGAAGAATCTTGGCACATGGTGGGGGCAATGTGAGTTTTGTTGTTCATATGCCTTTAGCCTTTGTTTATTTGAGTACTCGATGATCAACATCTTTTTCAGGAATTAACAACCACCATGGGAATTCACACATCACTGTTATTATAATAACTTTTGTCTTATTTATTCCAAAATAGTATATACACTTTTATCTTATTCCGTTTTACTATGCTGGTAATAATGTAATGAAGCATATTTTATTGTTCACTTAGGTGATTATGGGTTCAATTCCCACTTCCAACATTTATGGTTTGGTATTCGGGTGAAGATCAAATACGGGTAGCGTCGGTTCGAATCTGACGGGCGGCGAGGTTTTACCGAGTTCTATAACACTGTCGTGCCTTCGGGCGGGTGGGGCTCGGGTTTCCGCGCATCGGGAGACGGCGGGGGCTGCTGGAGGTCGAGTAGTCGATTCTTGGGCACGACGTCCCGCAAGGGTGGTTGCCACACAGTTGTTCGCCGATAAAAAAAAAAAGCATATTTTATTAACTAGTTGATGGTATTTTGCACTCAAATTATAGAATAGTTATGTTCTACGTTGACTTAGGGGCTGTTTATTTCATATGTGTATGAGCTCTTAACAAAACAAATGTCTGAATTAGTGAACCATAATTCATTCAGACTGTCTCTTTCATAAACAGATGTCTAAATCAGTCAGACGTTTGCTTTTGAATGGATAAACATTATACTAAGTTTGAATGGTTCAGACCTTTTATTGGTTCAGCACTTGCCCTTTCAGAAGTTATCAAACAACCCCTTATACTTTCATCTATACAAATTAAGTTACTTGGTAGTAAAATGTTCCATTCTTCTCATTTTTAATGAGTTATAGTATCACTGGTGTAAATTTGTGAGACAAATCGTTGCTACACTGATATAAAATATGACTAGATTCAACATCTTATTAAGTTTAATGATTAAATTAGTAGACACTAACGCGTTTTGGGCTTAGTGCCTTAGTTGGGTTGTGGAGCACGTGAAAACTTCACAATTAAGCGTGCTCAGATGAGAGTACTACTATGATAGGCGACCTCCCGGGAAGTCTCCAATGGGGCAACAAAAAACAAATCCGGAAGCTCCTGGCAGAGCAATCCATTGAGGGCAGAGCGGACAATATTAGTGGTGGAAGGGGTCAGATGTTACGACTCCTATGATAACAATTGTGAAAAAGAGTTATTGATTATAATAAGAGACGTAATATTTGATTTATCCCACTTGTCATGCTCTAGTTTTCTTTTGTAGTACTTTTATCAGAAAAAGAGAAATAGGATTGGCATGTCTTAAAGGATAATTAAGATTCAATAAGATTAAATTTTACAGAAACTCTCTAGTTAAGCAAAACATCTTAGATTTTGAAATTAGAGTGGTTGCCTTTCACCTGAGATACTTAAAGAAGAATTTGCAGGGTGACTTATATTATGGTTAATGTTTTCAGAATTGGATCGGACGTCGAATCGGTCTCCTTACAGGTTTATTGGTCCAACCGGTCGAACCGGATGGTGTCGTGAAATTAACATGGCAAAATATTATACAAAAAAGTCGGTTCAACCGGTCTGGTTCCTGGTCCGATGCACCCCTGGTTCAATACCCGAACCGAACCAGTTTGACCCCTAGTTTCCGGTCCAACCGATCCGACCAGCCAGTCCGGTCCGGGTTTCAAAACAATGATTATGGGGTAATCAAGCAAGACAGACTAAATTATGATCATGATATTAATGAAAAATGATCAATGTAAGGATTATTATCTAAATGAAGATGTTATGATGTATATTGTAAACACCAAAACTAGTAGACTAAGTAAGGTTCTACTTAAACAATAATATACCACCTTTGGGCATAGGTCAGACAATTAATTTGTTAAACATAAATTAGTTTTGCAAGACATAAATGTAACACATCACCTTTAGGTAAAAGTTAAACACTTATGTATATTAGGCAAGATGTCATGTGTATATCAATTAACAACTTTTAGCAAGGTGTGCAACATAAATATAACACATCACCTTTGGCTAGATGCGTAATATTCATGTATATAAGAGTAATGTCACATGTACGTTTGCGTCAACCTTAGGGTGACTTGTTTTGAGGACACACATTATATGACTGGGCATGTTCATTGTTAAAGATGTACATTAAGTGACAATGCTTAGTAAGACTAGAATAACATTATAGACGGAACATATCACCTTTGGACAGAAGTGTAGCATTTACAGTGTTATCAAGTTAAGCGATCTTAGTTTCGTAAAAACATTTAATATGTAAGGTTTAACAAAACAAATCAATTAGTTTTATGTGACTTAGAGGACCCAGTTCGGTTCACGTGAAAACAAAGGCATTGTGACTGAAAATGGAAAGCGTCACCAATTTTAAGGCAGTACCACCAGATTAATGACGTCGATGGGTTAATAACAGTGGCGACTGGTAATGACATTGTCGACGGGTTAATAACAGTGTCGCCAGTTGCGACAATTTCGGCAGTTATTACAGTGTCGCTGGTTATACTCTCAGTGTCGCTGGTTTCAATTAGACTTGAGTGTCGCTTAGTGGTTGTGCCTAGAGATACTTGAGCCTCGCCTGATGGAATTGTCTGGAGACACTTGAGTGTCGCCTGATGGCATTGCCCTGAGACACTTGAGTGTCGCATAATGGCAATGCCCGAAGACACTTGAGTGTGGCCTAATGGCCTTGCATGAAGACACTTACATGTCGCCAGATGGCAGTGCCTGATGACTTTTGAGTAGGGATGAGCTCGGGACGGTATCGGTATCGAACCGATACCGATCCCGACAATACCGATACCGAAAAGTCCAAAAAACCAATACCGATACCAATAATACCGAAACCGAAAATCCATAAATATGGGTACCGATACCAATCCCGAAACCCCTCGGTTCGGTATCGGTTCGGTACGGTATCGGGATCGGGAAGAGACGGGATCGGTATTCGGCCTTATATGCTCATCCCTACATTTGAGTGTCTTCTAATGGTAGTGTCTGGTGACACTTGAGTCTCGTCCGATGGCAGTGCTTGGAGACACTTGAGAGTCGCATGATGGCTATGCCTATAAACACTTAAGTGTTATCTGACTTTAGTGTCAGCCGACTCAGTGTTGGGCAACATCAATGTAACCTATTGTCGACGACTTAAGTGTCAACTGACATGCCTAAATTTGCATTTAGGAGTTTAGGATAGTGTCACCAAAGCATATTAGAGTGTCACCAATGCATATTAGAGTATCACTAATGCATATCTTTGACACAAGAAAACTCAAAGGACTACAAGGGCAATTGTTTTTCAAATTTGGGGTTTTTAGATATTTTCAGGATTTTAGAAGATTTCTCACTAATTAAAAACTACTTTAACTAGAAACTTGGACAACAATTTACCCAATAGCTAAGTTGGTGAATGGACCAGGGATCTCTTTTGGAGGTCTCAGGTTCGATTCCCACGAAGGACATAATGAGAAATGATGGATGACTCATGGCCTATGGTCATGAGTTCGAGTCCTGATCTCGCCAGGTTTTACCGGTTCACTACTGTCGTGCCTTCGGGCGGGTATGTGGGTCGGGTTTTCCATGGAAGCGGGCTGTCGGGCGGGCTAGGGGCTTTGTGCGTCCGGAGTAGGCCGGGTTGTGCCCCTGTCTTTACCACTGGGGGGCCACGTACGAAGTACCCGGTGTTATTTAGTTGGCCGTTCAAAAAAAAATTATCTAAAACACATTATAATCCAAATTTATCACCTACTTATGTTATTTTCATCAAATTTAGGATAGAGATCATCAAGAACATCAAAATTATTTTCATCTGATGATGGCTGAGTTTTATAAAAATGCTGACAAAAACAAAAAACACTCAAGTCTATGGTTTGCCTGTTTGAGTTTTTGTAGGACTAGTAGGAATGCCCGCGTGTTGCAGCGGGTGCATCTGTTTTGCCCCTTGTGCATTGTGTTTGTTGGTTATTCGTTATGTTAAAGTAGAAAACAACGATGTATAAAATATATGTTATCAAAAACTGAAACTCATAAGTATATCTTCTGAATATTTTAAATGGGTACATCACAATAGGTCGTACTATTCCTTACAACACCCTTAGATTGGCACACGTCCTTCGGTGGGACCCTTTTATGTATCTCGAAGGCAGATAAGTATGCCATCGTAGAGCGGTACTTAGCGTAGTGAAGTGGCGTTATATCTCTTAATGACCATAAGATTGTAGTGGAAGTGATGTAATTACTAAATGCAGTTTGTAGTGTGCAACATATTCTATTATTTTAGGGCACCCACGAGATGCAGCGGAGTCAATGATTTACATATATACTCTCGTTTTATGTTAGTTTGACAAGCGTCGTAACAAATATATTGGACCAAACAAATTAGTAATCAATATAGTTAAAACTACCAAATCGACTGATAAGAACTTGTCTTCTTTTGGATATGTAAACAATTGGTGACTTCGTGAGATCAGAAACTTAAATTCTATTCCTAGAAGCTTATAGTAGCGGAGAAAACAAAAAACCATCGAGGAAGATGATGACGTTGCTCATGAAGTATCTCTACCATATTTGCTTGTATAAAAGTCAAGCCTACATATATCGCTCACTTTAATGGGTTGAAACGTGTCATGGGTTGGGTGTGTTGGCAAACTTCAAGCCTACATATTCATTTGTGTGTAGAAGTGTCACATCATACCATCCACATAAATTTAAAAAGAAGATATAAATACATAATATATGATGTAATTTATTTACTATAAACATTGAAAGATATGTAAGTTATGTATGTGAAGAGTCACCACATTATTTATGTACTAAATACATGACAACTATTTATAAGACTTTAACATTGATACAAACATAATAAAGACATCGAGGTTATGAATGTAAAGAGTCACCACATTATTGTTAATTTCCTAATCAATTTTATAATTATGATTAAATTAATTTCTTCAACAATTTAATAGGTATAAAGACAATTTTACGCTCTAAATGACTTCAATAAGCATTGTACTATAAGCAATAAAGGTTGTATTTACTTAAATTTTGCGGGTATCCTTCACTGATGCTTTATAATATATAGTATAGAAGATAAAGATTCGGGTTGATTCATTAGCGTGAGCGTGAATTTATGGCGTTTTGATTTCTTATTTCTTAACACAAATAATATAAGTAACTAACACATAGTTAAGTTTTTGTTTTCTTTTTATGCTAGTGTTTAATTTATTTTATTAATTAGAATTAGAACTTAAACAATATACAATTGCCGAAAGCAAAATAATATTGTGAACCACACTTCATACAACGTTTAACAAGAACATTAAAACAAATACGTTAAAAGTCTTAGAACAAATATAGTTTATGTATAAAGTTATATTTGAGCATGCATATATAGATTTATAGAGTTAACTATTTCATGGCGTTCAAGGAGACCATGTTGATTGAAATTGAGGAATGTCTCCATACCCTTCTCCAACCATCCTCTCCATCATATGTCCTTCATGTCCATTTGTTCCCTGCAACATCAGGTTTCATCCCATGCAGTAAGTGGAAGTAATATTTATAATATATTAGAAACGTATTAGCAAATCTAGAATGTTATATTTATAATTTTGTCCGTTGTATTTAGTTAACAATATATATGATTCAAAATAAACAACTTCTTAACAAGGATAGTTAAGAAAGCCACATGTCACCTTCAAAGAGGCCATATCATCCAATTCAGTAGAGTTGAGGTCAATAGGTCATAGAACATCCTGGCTTCTGGAAGCTTCATAGAGAGAAACTAAAAATGCACAAAGAAGAGAAAAACTGTACTAATTAATTTTGAAAAATATTTTCTCATTAATAATTTTGAATATTGTTTGTTTATTGTTTTAATTGTTAGCTGCACAATTAAATTACCTCAATTTGATTCTGCAACGATCCAACATAGTTGATTATTACATCCAACATCACTTGCATTCCCATTGTATATAGCAAATAACTAAATTTAAATGGAGCAAAAAATGGTATATTATGAAGATAAATTTTTGTAATTGTCAAAGAAAATATGAACAAGTAGAAAAAAAATGTATATATATATATATATATATAAAGATTAACTCATATCTTTATACCTTGTAGCATCCGGGAACCATATCTTGCAAGAGTCTTAACTTCTCATTGATTTTTTTCTCTTCTCATCTAATGAAGACATAAAATTTTTAAACAAAACAATGTTTCAAAGCATGAAATTAGCTCTAAGATTTTGTTTGGGGTTATGAAAAGACTATTAGCATTCAAGAAATTGATTATAATGAAGTATATATAATAATATAGATGGGGGGTTAAAAGATCTCACATTTAAGATGCATCATAAGTTAAATTGTATTTTGTGTTTTAAAAGTTGGACATAAGGGCATAATTGGGATAAGATTTTAGGATGTGAGGTATTGGATTATGTTAAATTTACTAATCTACCCTCCTAAGTGTCTTAATTGTCACAACTATGCCAATAATACCCTTAATTTTTTTGCTTAAATATGTTGTACATGTTGTTTTTTAAGTTGTACGGAGGTGAAAATGAATATGTTATACATCACTCATCCTTTATAATGTATTATAGATATAGATTATAGATGTGGGTTGGAATAGGGTTTTTAATGAGCATGGTGATTCTTCCGACCAAGAAGAATTAAAGGTATGCAAAATTATCACTTATGCTTTAGAAAAAAAAAAATCATATATTCTTATAGTTCTAAGTGGCACTATAATTTATCTTGCAATAAAAAGTACCAACTGCTTGAAACTTAGAAATCAGAGGGTTGTGTATGCTGTAACAGTAAGCGAAAAAGTAGGTATTGATTGTGAATGAACTATTTAGTTTGTAAGGTTACAAATGTTAAAAGGAAAGACCTCAAATTTCCATTTGATTTAGTTTGTTAGAAACTTATATTTTAGGGCCTATGAAATGATTTCATATAGTATATTATTAGGTTATGTACCCGTGTGATACACAGGTTGAAAAAAATAAATTATATATATTATATATTAAATTAAATTACCTTGTAGATTGCATGTACAATAAAACAAAAAAAAAATCAAAAGTAATAAGAGTAAATATGTTTAGGCTAATATATAAAAAAATGAAATTAATTTAAAAGTATGTCCTCATCCGTTAAACCATCTCAATCGAGTATAGTTCATTTTAGAATTTGACATCAAGTTTCTTCCAAAGCCAAAGTATATATATAACCGTGAGTGTATAATCATTTTTTTTCCTAACATCAAGATCTTTAAACATAATGACATTTATTGGTTCAATCTAATTGTAATTACAAAAAAAGAAGATTGCGTGAATTAATAGCATGGAAATGAAGATTGAAACGAATTAGTAATGAAAAGACTGTGGCCACTCACTTAGATATTGCATTGCTTTGTTGAAGTAACTTAAAAAACAAACTTATTGAATATTTCAAACAATGATTTTTCATATATAAAATGTATTTTATATATCAAGCTAGTATGATACGAAAATACCCAAACATATTTAGTTTTGTATAAATTCAAATATGTAATTGATGTAGATTGATTTATTTTATTTTGTTTGTTAAGAACATTATAAGAAATATAGTTTTAAACTTAAAGTGTAAGACCACGTATTAAAAGATAAGTTAATTTAAGGTACACGGTTTAAATTTAAATTTAATAATATAAATATGCTATCTTAAAAGGGAATAGTTTTTTCATAAAGTTTACTTCTGTTAGTTAATAAACATTTTAAAATTATGTCTAATAATTTATTTCTAATTTTGTATTGAAATATAATTATATTAATTAATTTACAAAAACATATATTATATATTAAACTGGATTTCGGTAATTATATTAATAATTATAGTTATAACCAATAAAAACTAAAAAAATAATAATTATTAAATAAATAAACAAAATAAAATAAATGTATTGTTTTAAATAATATAATGGAAGGCTTATGAGGTAGTTCTATGTACTCCATGTGTTGTCTTTTATTAATATAAATAGAAATAGATTAATGTTGATTGATTTATTTTATTTATTTGTTCAAAACAATATGAAAGTTTCACAAAAAAAAACTTAACTAATTACATTGTGTTATTATTAATTTGTTTATTTGACTTTTGAACTATTTTAAATATCTAAAATTAATATGTATTTGGTGAGCATATTTAACATTTAAAACAATGACTAAAACCCGTAATAATAAAACTTAGCAATCATTTGTCAAACATCGTAGCAAACATAGTTTTAAACTTAGAAGAAAAGATCAATTTTTTTTTTTTAAATGGGTTAATTTAAAGTACATGATTTAAAATCAATGTTAAAAACATATAAATATGTTATATAAAAAAGAATCACCAATGTTTTAATAATGTTTAATTCGGTTAGTTAATAAACCTTTTCAAAGTATGTATAATAATTTATTTCTAATTTTGTATTAAAATATAATTATACTAACCGCACAAACATAATATTTATATTAAATTAAAATTTAGTAATTATATTAACATTTATAGTTGTAACATGAATCATTAGAAACCGAATGAATGAGAATCTATTTATATTAATAACAGAATTAATTCAATTCGTTTTTAATTATTTCTGTTACAACTAAGATTATTAATATTATGTCACTAAAATCAATTAATTCATTTAATATATTATATTTGAATTTATTGTATTGTAACATGAATCATTAGAAACCGAATGAATGAGAATCTATTTATATTAATAACAGAAATCATTCAATTCGTTTTTAATTATTTCTGTTACAACTAAGATTCTTAATATTATATTACTAAAATCAATTAATTCATTTATATATTGTCACACCCTCAAATTACCACTTGCGGGGTTTTACCGCGAGGCGCATGACAAACCAGGATCCAAGTCAACGATCACAATAAACAACTCTATATGAAACACGTAACAGACATAACCATTAATTTAACAAGCGGAAACGTTTCAGTAGCATTTAATTAGCTATGCTATCAACTCAAAAGTTGTTCCAAATGCTTTTATTACAAAACGTGCACTAAATCTAGACGCCAATGCAGACCCGTGCGCCTAGTTCCGTTCATTGCTACCTTAGCGACCTGAGAAAAACATGCCAAAAGATGTCAACATATAATGCTGGTGAGTTCACAGGTTTGTTCAAAATGTTACTAAAATGTTACCATGTCCATACTATATCAATGCTACCAAGTACGCTAGCTAGGCGTAAGTTTTATTACTACTACGATTGGAAACCATTACTAGACACGTTTAGCAATGTTCAGCATGTTTAAGCAGCCCATATGTTCAGCATGATACCAATGTACCTGTTCGAGACAATATGCACCCGCCCGGCCCTCCAAGCCGACGAGTGGGGCAGGTCACGCCCAATAGATCTATCCACATTTCCCCCGTTGTGCAACCCCGCACATTCATGGTTTCCCCCGGGACTTTCCAAAATATCGTATAGCAATATAAAGTTAAAACCATAGTATGACATATGTTACCAAAACCGTTTAGCGCATGTTTTCTCCCCCAAAAGTTAAAGCAGTAAAAGTGGGGCCGTGAACTCACCTTAAGTTGTGTTCTTCAAATACAAGTAAAGACGTTTAGCCCTTGATAATCCCTCTACCGGAGATCTTTCAAAATGTTCTCATAAGTGTTCTGACTAATAACCATAAGGTTATCTAGTCCCCGATTGTCCAGATCGTAACCAAGTATGTTTTAAAACGTGTTTAAATGTTTAACCGACACACTAGACCGACCCGACATCCCGTTGGTGACCCATTACCCTAACTAATCAATTACACATAGATTACACACAAGGTTCAAGCATAAAACACTTAGTTTGTATCAAAAATCTCATTTCTGCATCAGAACGGTCGAACCAGTCAGTTTTAAGTCTCCTTCGCACCTTTTACATCTCGTTCGACCGTTTGATGCTTCCTTCGCCCGTTTTATCACATTCGTCCAAATAAAAACCCAGGTTCGACCCTGGATCCCTCCTTCGCACCCTCGACTGGTCGAAGGAGGCCAGGTTCGCCCCTGTTGCATAGTTTTTCCTAAAAACGCTTCAAACACATTCAAAACGACCCGAAACATCATCAAACACATCAGTCAAGCATGAATAACTTATCCCTACAAAACCCCATCGATTTCCCCCGATAATACGTCCGTTTAAGCCCTTTCCCAAAATGGTAAAGATTATGGAAACATCACTTTCATGCATGAATTATTTACCCAATTTGGAAACTTTTGAAATCGATTCATGTTTAGCTTAAAATACTCAGTTTGTCGATTATCCGATCTTTCTTATTCATTCTATTGATCATAAATATTCATACATCAAGTATTAATCCAATAAAACCCCCAAAAATCAATATATCCAATCCTAACCCTAGACAACAATATTCCCTCAATAACAACAATCCTATATCATGTTTCTATCATAGATATAGCCGCAAATCAGTGAACAACACATAACACCACATAACACACAATTTACACATGTTATTCATTATGAAAACCTATGTTAAATGATCATGTTTTGATTTAGAAAGATGTTTAAAAGGTTTTTAATCATAAAAACACCCTTAGAACAGATCCGGACAATTAGGGTTAGATGAAAACGAATTAAAATGCTTTTAAAAGATTTAGGATTATGAACACACCTTGGATTCTTGTTTAGATGTTGTAGATGGGTTAGATTATGAAAAAGAAGTGCAAAAACTCCTTCCTTAGTGTTTAAGATCGTTTGAGAGCGTTTTGGGACGGTTAGGGTTTGTGAAATGATGAAAAATGACAAAGGTTGGTATTTATACTAGTTTTCCTTCGCACCAACTCATTGGTCGAATGTAGTCTCCTTCGCCCCTTTCACAGGGTCGAATGAGCCCTGTTTGGTCGAAGGGAATTTCCCAATTTCCACTTCCCTGGTTCGCCCATTTTACAACGGTCGAACCAGGCAACTTCTTCTCCTTCGACCACTCGAAGTGGTCGAACCAAGACCTCTTTTAAACTAGTTTTCCAGTTTGTCGTGTTTAACGCATTCTAACACATCTTAACACATAAGCATGCATCCTTAGTCTATATTTAACATATTTAAGCACAGATAATCATTTACTCATCATTTAAACACATCTATGCATATAATCCACCACACGACTCATAGTCTACACATATACTTAATTAGTTCATGTAATGTCACCAACAACGGAACCCGGTACTAGTGTATTACCAAAACGACTCCCAATGATCCTCCAGATCATTGTACCCTGGACAATCCTAACTTGACCCGACTCAACTAACCCAGTTAAGTTTGTTTATAAACGTTTCTCGCTAAGGTAGACTTAGATGTTACTAATATGTTTAAGCCGAACATGTCGGGTGTCACATCATCCCCACGTTGAAAGAATTTTCGTCCCGAATTTTCGACCAACCGCAGATGTTCCTCATGATCCGCCTTGTTCTTGGAATAGATCAGAATGTCGTCAATAAACACGATGACGAACTTATCAAGGTAAGGTTTGCAAACGCGGTTCATCAAATCCATGAACACCGCCGGTGCGTTAGTGAGACCGAAAGGCATAACCAAGAACTCAAAATGGCCATAACGAGTGCGAAAAGCAGTCTTCTGAATGTCAGCCTCCCTGACGCGCAACTGGTGATAACCGGACCGCAAATCAATCTTCGAATAATAACTGGAGCCCTGAAGCTGGTCAAAGAGATCATCAATGCGAGGAAGAGGATAACGATTCTTGATGGTCACTTTGTTCAGCTCACGATAATCAATACACATACGAAGGCTTCCGTCCTTCTTCTTCACAAACAAAATAGGAGCTCTCCACGGGGAAGAACTCGGTCGAATGAAACCCTTTTCCAAGAGTTCCTGTAACTGGCTGGACAACTCTTGCATTTCGGGAGGTGCAAGACGATACGGGGCTCGGGCAATAGGATCTGCGCCCGGAGTGAGATCAATACCAAACTCAACCTGACGATGGGGAGGAAGACCAGGTAAATCATCAGGAAACACATCAGAAAAGTCACGAACCACCGGAATATCCTCGATCTTCTTCTCATCGTCAGAAGAAACGTTAACAAGTGCCAGAATGGCCGAACAGCCCTTCCGAAGATACTTACGGGCTTTCATGCTAGAAATGATATTCAGCGGAGCACCGCTTTTCTCGCCACGAACCGAGAGGATCTCTCCATCAGGGAGAGGGATCCGAATAACCTTGTCAAAACAAACGATCTCCGCGCGATACAATGATAACCAATCCATGCCAACCACGACATCAAAACTACCCAGAGGTACCGGCATAAGGTCAATGGGGAAAGACAAACCCGACAGTTCCAAGCGACATTCCCTAAGGGTGTGTGTCGCTTCGATTTTCTTACCATCAGCCAATTCTATTAAGTACTTAGCCTCTAAAGGTGTGGGTACTATATCTAGCAATCGACTAATATCCAAAGATACGAAACTCTTATCGGCACCAGAATCAAACAAAACAGAAACATAGCGATCATTAAGAAGGAACGTACCGGTAACTGTGTCTGGATCCTGCCTAGCCTCTGCAGATCCAATGACGAAAGCACGTGCAATCCTGCCTCCGCCGCCATTATTCCCGTTACCGTTCCCGCCCCTCCCATTATCGCCCTGCTTCAGTTTGGGACAATCACGCTTGAAATGCCCCGTGTCACCACAGTTATAACACCCCTGCCTCCCCTGAGTCCCCTGAGCAGCAGGAGTAGGAGTAGCCGCAGGAGTCTGAGTTGGGGTGAGCGCCACCTTGCAATCCTTAGCATGGTGCCCCAACTGATGGCACCGATGACAACGAGCCCTATCACAACTCCTAGAGTGATGAAAACCACACTTGTTGCATTTGGGATGCTTCCCAACATACCCACCCGTCTTCGACCCAGAAGAAGACCCAGATGTATCAAACTTCTTCGCCGGCTGAGCTGGCACCACACTCTTCCCCACACTCTCCCACTTCCTCTTGTTTCCCTCAGCAGCCTTCATAGCAGCACCCTTGGGTGGCAAAACGCCTTCCGCCACCTTCAGGTTAGTCATCCGATGAGCTGATCGGACAACTTCAGCAATAGTGGGAAGATTCCCAGCAGCCACCAACCCAGCAATCTCGGGCACTAGTTCAGACACATAGTGCTCGATCCTCCTATACTCGGGTGTGTGCAAATCAGGACACAACACTGCCAACTCGTTCCTCCTCACAATGTATTCCTCAATCTCCGACCCAACCATCTTGAAACTCCAGACCTCATGTTCCAACTTCTGTATCTCCTCCCTCGGACAATACTCACCTCTCAAAAGCTGCACAAACTCCGCCCAAGGCATAGCAATAGCCTCCCCCAGTCCCACGTTCTGAGTAGTAGCATTCCACCACGACAATGCAGGCCCTTCAAATGTCGCAGTAGCATACTTCACTCGGTCCCCAGCAGGACAGTTACACATGACAAACACAGATTCCACCTTCTCCAGCCATCGGAGCAATCCCACCGCTCCCTCAGTTCCAGCGAAGTTATGGGGCTGAAAGTCCCTAAACTTCTTATAAGAGCACTGAGGTGGGGGTGGATTGGCACCAACACCTGAAACACGGTACGCGAGTAAAACATAAACGAAAGGACACGAAACCCAAAAATGAGGCAAGGTCGACAAAAATCAACTCACCACCCATGGCATTAATTCCAGCCTGGAAATTAGCCATAGCCATGTTCACTTGCTGCTGGAGCAAGTTGTTCAGTTCAGCTTGGGTCATGCTGATGTTCCCACGACCACCGCCTCCGGCACGACCACCGCCGCCAGCACGGCCACCGCCTCCACCATGACGTCCACCACCGCGAGCACCAGACATGATCTAACAAACCAAGAAATCGAGAGATTCAGATTCACTCCCAGTGTCAACCACTAGAAATTTATAAGAGTTAACCTAGGGACAAATTCAGGACTATACATCCAAACTCGAAGTCCATCGGGATTTTCATGCATTCCAGTTTATTATTTCGTGTGCACCCGAAATGATAAACTGCTCTACATGGTCCTCCAGATGTACCCTTAATCTAGACCCCAGTCACATCCAAATGCTTTTATTACAAAACGTGCACTAAATCTAGACGCCAATGCAGACCCGTGCGCCTAGTTCCGTTCATTGCTACCTTAGCGACCTGAGAAAAACATGCCAAAAGATGTCAACATATAATGCGGTGAGTTCACAGGTTTGTTCAAAATGTTACTAAAATGTTACCATGTCCATACTATATCAATGCTACCAAGTACGCTAGCTAGGCGTAAGTTTTATTACTACTACGATTGGAAACCATTACTAGACACGTTTAGCAATTTTCAGCATGTTTAAGCAGCCCGTATGTTTAGCATGATACCAATGTACCTGTTCGAGACAATATGCACCCGCCCAGCCCTCCAAGCCGACGAGTGGGGCAGGTCACGCCCAATAGATCTATCCACATTTCCCCCGTTGTGCAACCCCGCACATTCATGGTTTCCCCCGGGACTTTCCAAAATATCGTATAGCAATATAAAGTTAAAACCATAGTATGACATATGTTACCAAAACCGTTTAGCGCATGTTTTCTCCCCCAAAAGTTAAAGCAGTAAAAGTGGGGCCGTGATCCTCCAAATCATTGTACCCTGGACAATCTTAACTTGACCCGACTCAACTAACCCAGTTAAGTTTGTTTATAAACGTTTCTCGCTAAGGTAGACTTAGATGTTACTAATATGTTTAAGCCGAACATGTCATACTATGGTGAGTTACTTAAACGGTTTTGGTAACATATGTCATACTATGGTTTTAACTTTATATTGCTATACGATATTTTGGAAAGTCCCGGGGGAAACCATGAATGTGCGGGGTTGCACAACGGGGGAAATGTGGATAGATCTATTGGGCGTGACCTGCCCCACTCGTCGGCTTGGAGGGCCGGGCGGGTGCATATTGTCTCGAACAGGTACATTGGTATCATGCTGAACATACGGGCTGCTTAAACATGCTGAACATTGCTAAACGTGTCTAGTAATGGTTTCCAATCGTAGTAGTAATAAAACTTACGCCTAGCTAGCGTACTTGGTAGCATTGATATAGTATGGACATGGTAACATTTTAGTAACATTTTGAACAAACCTGTGAACTCACCAGCATTATATGTTGACATCTTTTGGCATGTTTTTCTGAGGTCGCTAAGGTAGCAATGAACGGAACTAGGCGCACGGGTCTGCATTGGCGTCTAGATTTAGTGCACGTTTTGTAATAAAAGCATTTGGAACAACTTTTGAGTTGATAGCATAGCTAATTAAATGCTACTGAAACGCTTCCGCTTGTTAAATTAATGGTTATGTCTGTTACGTGTTTCATATAGAGTTGTTTATTGTGATCGTTGACTTGGATCATGGTTTGTCATGCGCCTCGCGGTAAAACCCCGCAAGTGGTAATTTGAGGGTGTGACAGATTGGTATCAGAGCCAATGGTTATAGTGAACTAGGACTGCATGTAGAGTCTGGTCTATAGCCGAGTTGCACACACTAGACGGTCACATACTTGGGGTCTATTAATGGGATATGTACTAACGTTGTCGGGGTGTCCTTACATCATCATCATGCTTCTCCGTTACATCATCCGTTTTTATTTGGGTTCTTACCTACTCTTGTCTTCTTCTTCTGGATTGAAGGAGGAGGGGTTGATTTGTTGATTCTAGCACACACATGCCTTCTTACACTTGCACCTATTGCCACATAGGCGACAATGTTCGGTGACTGGGGTCTAGATTACGGGTATATCTGGAGGACCATGTAGAGCAGTTTATCATTTCAGGTGCACACGAAATAATAAACTGGAATGCATGAAAATCCCGATGGACTTCGAGTTTGGATGTATAGTCCTGAATTTGTCCCTAGGTTAACTCTTATAAATTTCTAGTGGTTGACACTGGGAGTGAATCTGAATCTCTCGATTTCTTGGTTTGTTAGATCATGTCTGGTGCTCGCGGTGGTGGACGTCGTGGTGGAGGCGGTGGCCGTGCTGGCGGCGGTGGTCGTGCCGGAGGCGGTGGTCGTGGGAACATCAACATGACCCAAGCTGAACTGAACAACTTGCTCCAGCAGCAAGTGAACATGGCTATGGCTAATTTCCAGGCTGGAATTAATGCCATGGGTGGTGAGTTGATTTTTGTCGACCTTGCCTCATTTTTGGGTTTCGTGTCCTTTCGTTTGTGTTTTACTCGCGTACCGTGTTTCAGGTGTTGGTGCCAATTCACCCCCACCTCAGTGCTCTTATAAGAAGTTTAGGGACTGTCAGCCCCATAACTTCGCTGGAACTGAGGGAGCGGTGGGATTGCTCCGATGGCTGGAGAAGGTGGAATCTGTGTTTGTCATGTGTAACTGTCCTGCTGGGGACCGAGTGAAGTATGCTACTGCGACATTTGAAGGGCCTGCATTGTCGTGGTGGAATGCTACTACTCAGAACGTGGGACTGGGGGAGGCTATTGCTATGCCTTGGGCGGAGTTTGTGCAGCTTTTGAGAGGTGAGTATTGTCCAAGGGAGGAGATACAGAAGTTGGAACATGAGGTCTGGAGTTTCAAGATGGTTGGGTCGGAGATTGAGGAATACACTGTGAGGAGGAACGAGTTGGCAGTGTTGTGTCCTGATTTGCACACACCCTAGTATAGGAGGATCGAGCACTATGTTTCTGGACTAGTGCCCGAGATTGCGTGGTTGGTGGCTCCTGGGAATCTTCCCACTATTGCTGAAGTTGTCCGATCAGCTCATCGGATGACTAACCTGAAGGTGGTGGAAGGCGTTTTGCCACCCAAGGGTGCTGCTGTGAAGGCTGCTGAGGGAAACAAGAGGAAGTGGGAGAGTGTGGGGAAGAGTGTGGTGCCAGCTCAGCCGGCGAAGAAGTTTGATACATCTGGGTCTTCTTCTGGGTCGAAGACGGGTGGGTATGTTGGGAAGCATCCCAAGTGCAACAAGTGTGGTTTTCATCACTCTGGGAGTTGTGATGGGGCTCGTTGTCATCGGTGCCATCAGTTGGGGCACCATGCTAAGGATTGCAAGGTGGCGCTCACCCCAACTCAGACTCCTGCGGCTACTCCTACTCCTGCTGCTCAGGGGACTCAGGGGAGGCAGGGGTGTTATAACTGTGGTGACACGGGGCATTTCAAGCGTGATTGTCCCAAACTGAAGCAGGGCGATAATGGGAGGGGCGGGAACGGTAACGGGAACAATGGCGGCGGAGGCAGGACTGCACGTGCTTTCGTCATTGGATCTGCAGAGGCTAGGCAGGATCCAGACACAGTTACCGGTACGTTCCTTCTTAATGATCGCTATGTTTCTGTTTTGTTTGATTCTGGTGCCGATAAGAGTTTCGTATCTTTGGATATTAGTCGATTGCTAGATATAGTACCCACACCTTTAGAGGCTAAGTACTTAATGGAATTGGCTGATGGTAAGAAAATCGAAGCGACACACACCCTTAGGGAATGTCGCTTGGAACTGTCGGGTTTGTCTTTCCCCATTGACCTTATGCCGGTACCTCTGGGTAGTTTTGATGTCGTGGTTGGCATGGATTGGTTATCATTGTATCGCGCGGAGATCGTTTGTTTTGACAAGGTTATTCGGATCCCTCTCCCTGATGGAGAGACCCTCTCGGTTCGTGGCGAGAAAAGCGGTGCTCCGCTGAATATCATTTCTAGCATGAAAGCCCGTAAGTATCTTCGGAAGGGCTGTTCGGCCATTCTGGCACTTGTTAACGTTTCTTCTGACGATGAGAAGAAGATCGAGGATATTCCGGTGGTTCGTGACTTTTCTGATGTGTTTCCTGATGATTTACCTGGTCTTCCTCCCCATCGTCAGGTTGAGTTTGGTATTGATCTCACTCCGGGCGCAGCTCCTATTGCCCGAGCCCCGTATCGTCTTGCACCTCCCGAAATGCAAGAGTTGTCCAGCCAGTTACAGGAACTCTTGGAAAATGGTTTCATTCGACCGAGTTCTTCCCCGTGGGGAGCTCCTATTTTGTTTGTGAAGAAGAAGGACGGAAGTCTTCGTATGTGTATTGATTATCGTGAGCTGAACAAAGTGACCATCAAGAATCGTTATCCTCTTCCTCGCATTGATGATCTCTTTGACCAGCTTCAGGGCTCCAGTTATTATTCAAAGATTGATTTGCGGTCCGGTTATCACCAGTTGCGCGTCAGGGAGGCTGACATTCAGAAGACTGCTTTTCGCACTCGTTATGGCCATTTTGAGTTCTTGGTCATGCCTTTCGGTCTCACTAATGCACCGGCGGTGTTCATGGATTTGATGAACCGCGTTTGCAAACCTTACCTTGATAAGTTCGTCATCGTGTTTATTGACGACATTCTGATCTATTCCAAGAACAAGGCGGATCATGAGGAACATCTGCGGTTGGTCTTGGAACTTTTGAGACAGGAGCAGTTGTATGCTAAGTTCTCGAAGTGTGATTTTTGGTTGCGTGAAGTTCAATTCCTAGGACATGTGGTGAATGAACTAGGAATTCATGTCGATCCGGCTAAGATCGAAGCTATTAAAGACTGGGAAGCACCGAAGACGCCATCTGAGGTGCGGCAATTCCTAGGTCTTGCGGGTTATTATCGTCGTTTCATTGAGGGATTTTCGAAGATCGCTCAACCCCTCACTGCTCTTACCCAGAAGGATCGAAAGTTCGACTGGGATGAACCACAAGAATCAGCATTTCAGATGCTGAAGCTTAAACTTTGTTCTGCACCTATCTTATCCCTGCCGGAAGGCACTGATGATTTCGTTATGTACTGTGATGCTTCTATTCGTGGTCTCGGTTGCGTGTTGATGCAGCGCGGGAAGGTTATTGCTTATGCTTCTCGACAACTCAAAGTTCATGAGAAGAACTACACTACTCATGACTTGGAACTGGGTGCGGTAGTCTTTGCGTTGAAAATCTGGAGACATTACTTGTACGGTACCAAGTGCGAAGTATATACCGATCACAAGAGTCTTCAGCATATTTTCGACAAGAAGGTGTTGAACATGTGGCAGCGTCGCTGGGTTGAACTCCTGAACGATTATGACTGTGCCATCAAATACCATCCCGGCAAGGCGAACGTTGTGGCGGACGCCTTGAGCAGGAAGGAGTCTGCGAACCCTCGCCGTGTTCGAGCCTTACAGCTCACCATTCATTCGTCGTTGCCTGACCGAATCCGTTCTGCACAGTTGGAAGCCTTGAAGGAGGAAAACCTTAAGGCTGAAACGATGCACAGTGCTGACAAGCATCTTGAGCTCAGGACCGATGGCTTACACTATTTTGCGGGACGTATTTGGGTCCCATTGTTCGGGGGATTGCGCAAACTTGTTCTGGATGAAGCTCACAAATCCCGGTATTCTATTCACCCTGGCTCCGATAAGATGTATCAGGATTTGAAGATACTTTATTGGTGGCCGAACATGAAAGCTGATATAGCTTCTTACGTCAGCAAATGTTTGACTTGTGCTAAAGTCAAGGTGGAGTATCAGAGGCCGTCTGGTCTCCTGCAACAACCAGAGGTTCCGGAATGGAAGTGGGAGCGAATCACGATGGATTTTGTCACCAAACTGCCAAGATCACCTAGTGGTTATGATATGATCTGGGTGATTGTTGACCGGCTGACAAAATCAGCACGTTTTATACCTATTAAGGAAACCGATGGACTCGAGCGGTTGGCTCGACTGTACCTTAAGGAGGTGGTTGCTCGGCACGGGGTGCCTGTTTCTATTATCTCTGATCCTGATTCTCGTTTTGCTTCGCGTTTCTGGAAGGCTCTGCACAAGGCTTTGGGTACTCAGTTGGATATGAGTACGGCTTATCATCCGCAAACTGATGGACAGAGTGAGCGGACGATTCAAACCCTGGAAGACATGCTTCGGGCATGTGTTATCGATTTTGGCAAAAGTTGGGAGATCCACCTGCCGTTAGTGGAGTTCTCCTACAACAACAGCTATCACTCTAGCATCAAGGCAGCTCCGTTCGAGGCTCTTTACGGACGGAAATGTCGATCACCACTTTGTTGGGCCGAGGTGGGCGAGAGCCAGCTCACTGGTCTGGAACTCGTGTACGAAACTTCGCAGAAAATCGTACAGATCCGTCAACGTTTGGCTGCTGCACGGGATCGTCAGAAGAGCTATGCCGATCGCCGTCGAAAACCTTTAGAGTTCCAGGTTGGGGACAAGGTACTTCTGAAAGTTTCACCATGGAAGGGCGTCATACGCTTTGGAAAGCGTGGCAAGCTTAACCCTCGTTATGTCGGACCGTTCGCAATCTTGGATCGGATTGGACCGGTGGCATACAGACTTGACTTACCGGCAGAGCTCGGTAGTGTACACAACGTCTTCCATGTGTCTAACTTGAAGAAGTGTTTGGCTGATGAATCTCTCATTGTACCACTGGAAGAGATCAAGGTTGATGATCGTCTTCGCATTGTGGAGGAACCTGTCGAGATTCTCGACTACAAGATTCGTAGCCTTCGTCGGAGTAAAATCCGCATCGTTAAAGTCCGTTGGAACTCGAACCGTGGACCTGAGTTCACATGGGAACGGGAGGATCAGATGAAATCTAAGTATCCTCATCTCTTTCCGAAGCGCGCTTTTGAATCGAGGCATGTTACTGCTGAAGCGGAATGAATCTCGGGTCGAGATTCCTTTCAACGTGGGGATGATGTGACATCCGGTAAGTTTCTTTTTGTTCGGTTCTTTTCGTTTCTTTCTCTTTGGGCTTTGCGCAATTTTCGGGACGAAAATTCTTTCAACGTGGGGATGATGTGACACCCGACATGTTCGGCTTAAACATATTAGTAACATCTAAGTCTACCTTAGCGAGAAACGTTTATAAACAAACTTAACTGGGTTAGTTGAGTCGGGTCAAGTTAGGATTGTCCAGGGTACAATGATCTGGAGGATCATTGGGAGTCGTTTTGGTAATACACTAGTACCGGGTTCCGTTGTTGGTGACATTACATGAACTAATTAAGTATATGTGTAGACTATGAGTCGTGTGGTGGATTATATGCATAGATGTGTTTAAATGATGAGTAAATGATTATATGTGCTTAAATATGTTAAATATAGACTAAGGATGCATGCTTATGTGTTAAGATGTGTTAGAATGCGTTAAACACGACAAACTGGAAAACTAGTTTAAAAGAGGTCTTGGTTCGACCACTTCGAGTGGTCGAAGGAGAAGAAGTTGCCTGGTTCGACCGTTGTAAAATGGGCGAACCAGGGAAGTGGAAATTGGGAAATTCCCTTCCACCAAACAGGGCTCATTCGACCCTGTGAAAGGGGCGAAGGAGACTACATTCGACCAATGAGTTGGTGCGAAGGAAGACTAGTATAAATACCAACCTTTGTCATTTTTCATCATTTCACAAACCCTAACCGTCCCAAAACGCTCTCAAACGATCTTAAAAACTAAGGAAGGAGTTTTTGCTCTTCTTTTTCATAATCTAACCCATCTACAACATCTAAACAAGAATCCAAGGTGTGTTCATAATCCTAAATCTTTTAAAAGCATTTTAATTCGTTTTCATCTAACCCTAATTGTCCGGATCTGTTCTAAGGGTGTTTTTATGATTAAAAACCTTTTAAACATCTTTCTAAATCAAAACATGATCATTTAACATAGGTTTTCATAATGAATAACATGTGTAAATTGTGTGTTATGTGGTGTTATGTGTTGTTCACTGATTTGCGGCTATATCTATGATAGAAACATGATATAGGATTGTTGTTATTGAGGGAATATTGTTGTCTAGGGTTAGGATTGGATATATTGATTTTTGGGGGTTTTATTGGATTAATACTTGATGTATGAATATTTATGATCAATAGAATGAATAAGAAAGATCGGATAATCGACAAACTGAGTATTTTAAGCTAAACATGAATCGATTTCAAAAGTTTCCAAATTGGGTAAATAATTCATGCATGAAAGTGATGTTTCCATAATCTTTACCATTTTGGGAAAGGGCTTAAACGGACGTATTATCGGGGGAAATCGATGGGGTTTTGTAGGGATAAGTTATTCATGCTTGACTGATGTGTTTGATGATGTTTCGGGTCGTTTTGAATGTGTTTGAAGCGTTTTTAGGAAAAACTATGCAACAGGGGCGAACCTGGCCTCCTTCGACCAGTCGAGGGTGCGAAGGAGGGATCCAGGGTCGAACCTGGGTTTTTATTTGGACGAATGTGATAAAACGGGCGAAGGAAGCATCAAACGGTCGAACGAGATGTAAAAGGTGCGAAGGAGACTTAAAACTGACTGGTTCGACCGTTCTGATGCAGAAATGAGATTTTTGATACAAACTAAGTGTTTTATGCTTGAACCTCGTGTGTAATCTATGTGTACTTGATTAGTTAGGGTAATGGGTCACCAACGGGATGTCGGGTCGGTCTAGTGTGTCGGTTAAACATTTAAACACGTTTTAAAACATACTTGGTTACGATCTGGACAATCGGGGACTAGATAACCTTATGGTTATTAGTCAGAACACTTATGAGAACATTTTGATAGATCTCCGGTAGAGGGATTATCAAGGGCTAAACGTCTTTACTTGTATTTGAAGAACACAACTTAAGGTGAGTTCACGGCCCCACTTTTACTGCTTTAACTTTTGGGGGAGAAAACATGCGCTAAACGGTTTTGGTAACATATGTCATACTATGGTTTTAACTTTATATTGCTATACGATATTTTGGAAAGTCCCGGGGGAAACCATGAATGTGCGGGGTTGCACAACGGGGGAAATGTGGATAGATCTATTGGGCGTGACCTGCCCCACTCGTCGGCTTGGAGGGCCGGGCGGGTGCATATTGTCTCGAACAGGTACATTGGTACCATGCTGAACATACGGGCTGCTTAAACATGCTGAACATTGCTAAACGTGTCTAGTAATGGTTTCCAATCGTAGTAGTAATAAAACTTACGCCTAGCTAGCGTACTTGGTAGCATTGATATAGTATGGACATGGTAACATTTTAGTAACATTTTGAACAAACCCGTGAACTCACCAGCATTATATGATGACATCTTTTGGCATGATTTTCTCAGGTCGCTAAAGTAGCAATGAACGGAATTAGGCGCACGGGTCTGCATTGGCGTCTAGATTTAGTGCACGTTTTGTAATAAAAGCATTTGGAACAACTTTTGAGTTGATAGCATAGCTAATTAAATGCTACTGAAACGCTTCCGCTTGTTAAATTAATGGTTATGTCTGTTACGTGTTTCATATAGAGTTGTTTATTGTGATCGTTGACTTGGATCCTGGTTTGTCATGCGCCTCGCGGTAAAACCCCGCAAGTGGTAATTTGAGGGTGTGACAGTAGATTACTCTATTGAGTATCGGATAGAGTTTGTGTACTTGTCTTCGTGGCAAATGCTACGACCGAATTTTATTTAAGTTTTAGTTTTAGTTTGTGTTTTAAATTTATTGTTTCAAAATTTATGTTTTTTTAGATGTAGTTTTTTTTTTGTTTTAAATGTAATAATGTTTAATTTAAAATATAATAAATGTAATGTTATGTTTATAAATAAAAAAAACAAAAAAAAAAACCATGGTGACATGGAGGCCATCTAGCCTTCGTCCACGCTATCAACACCCCGTGTAATTTTATTATTTTTTTTTTTGCTTGGAGGACAATTATACCAAAAGTGAGGTGGATGCCACATGTTGTTACATGCCCTCTCTTTTAAGGGCATGACCACACCGTGTAGCCTTATTTTTTATTTTTGAACGGCTAAAATACACCATTTTTAACCTCTTTCCTAACCTCCCATTTAAAACCCTAACACCTTTACCACCACACCACAAGAGGTGGGGCGTGTAGCCTTATGATGATGGTGTTATTATTATCTTGTGTCAATACCAAAACCTCTTTAATGAGCCTTATTCTCTTAGTAAGGGTAAATACGTCTAATTAATAAAATAGAGGCAATAAGGTCAATGATTAAATATACATCTACATCTACATCTACACTATATAATAAAAGAAAACACATGAGGGACACATGACACTCTTTCATAAATTAGAAAATTCATGAGGGAGTGTCATGTGTCCCTCATGTGTTTTCTTTTATTATATAGTGTAGAAGTGTAGACGTAGATTACTCTATTAAGTATCGGATAGAGTTTGTGTACTTGTCGTCGTGGCAAATGCTACGACCGAATTTTATTTAAGTTTTAGTTTTAGTTTGTGTTTTAAATTTATTGTTTCAAAATTTATGTTTTTTTAGATGTAGTTTTTTTTTGTTTTAAATGTAATAATGTTTAATTTAAAATATAATAAATGTAATGTTATGTTTATAAATAAAAAAACAAAAAAAAACCATGGTGACATGGAGGCCATCTAGCCTTCGTCCACGCTATCAACACCCCGTGTAATTTTATTTTTTTTTATTTTTTTGCTTGGAGGACAATTATACCAAAAGTGAGGTGGATGCCACATGTTGTTACATGCCCTCTCTTTTAAGGGCATGACCACACCGTGTAGCCTTATTCTTTTTTTTTTTTTTTGAACGGCTAAAATACACCATTTTTAACCTCTTATGAGGCTTCAACTCCTAACCTCCCATTTAAAACCCTAACACCTTTACCACCACACTACAAGAGGTGGGACGTGTAGCCTTATGATGATTGTGTTATTGTTATCTTGTGTCAATACCAAAACCTCTTTAATGAGCCTTATTCTCTTAGTAAGGGTAAATACGTCTAATTAATAAAATAGAGGCAATAAGGTCAATGATTAAATATACATCTACATCTACACTATATAATAAAAGAAAACACATGAGGGACACATGACACTCTTTCATAAATTAGAAAATTCATGAGGGAGTGTCATGTGTCCCTCATGTGTGTTCTTTTATTATATAGTGTAGATGTAGATGTAGATGTAGATGTAGATGTAGATTAATTGATTTGCAAATTCATAATATAAATATATTAATAACATAGTTGTAACATAAATCATTAAAAACGGATTTGATGATTTCTGTTATTCATATAAATATTAAAATTCTATTTAATATACTTATATTATGTTTCGTAGTTAATGTAATTATATTTTAATACAAAATTAGATATAAATTATTAGACATAATTTGAAAAGATTTATTAACTAACCGAATTAAACATTATTGAAACATTAGTGATTTTTTTATATAACATATTTATATGTTATTAACTTTAAATTTAAATCATGTATACCTTAAATAAACCCATTTATAAAAATTTGATCTTTTATTCTAAGTTTAAAACTATGTACGCATTGTGTTTTAAATTTTAGGATAAATGTTTTATACTCTTTTGGTAGTGGATCATATAGAAAAACAACAAAAGTAACAATTTAAAACACAATCAAATGGATTCTATGCATTAAATGTAAAACACACTGATTATCGTTAGAACACGCTGATTATATTTCTTTGCATCGTGTTTTAGATTTAATGCTTAGAATACATTTGATTGTGTTTTAAATTGTTAATTTTATTGTTTTTTTATAGAACACAATACCAAAAGAATATAAAACATTTCTCCTAAAATTTAAAACACAATACCTACATAGACTTTTTACACTTCTTAGGAAAAATAGACTTTTTAGCCGACTCTTTACCTATATATATATATATATATATATATATATATATATATATATATATATATATATATATATATATATATATATATATATTCTATGGTTTTGTAAATCAATTAATATGATTATATTTTAATACAAAATTAGATATAAATTATTAGACATAACTTGAAAATGTTTATTAGCTAATAGAAGTAAACTTTATTAAAAAATATTCATTTTTTTAAGATAGTGTATTTATATGTTTTTAAATTTAAATTTATATTTAAATTGTGTACTTTAATTAAAAGTATTTTTTTAATATGTAGTCTTTCACTCTAAGTTTAAAACTATATTTCTTAGAATGTTCTGAAAAACAAAATAAAACAAATCAATCCACATTAATTAAATATTTGATTTAATACAAACTAAATATGCTTGGCTATTTTCGTATTATAATAGCTTGATTTATAAAATACATTTTATATATGAAAAATCATCGTTTGAAATTTTCATTGACTTTGTTTTTTCAAGTTACTTCAACAGAGAAATGCAATATCAAAGTAAGTGCCATCAGTCTTTTCATTACTAATTCGTTTAAGCTTTATTTTCATGCTATTAATTCACGCAATCTTTTTTTTTTTATAATTACAGTCATATTGAACCAATAAATGGCATTATGTACATTGATGTTAGAAAAAAATGATTATACACTCAAGGTTAAAAATATTTTGGCATTGGAAGAAACCTGATGTCAAATTCAAAATAAACGATACTCGATTGGGATGGTTTAACAGATGAGGAGATATTTTTAAATTAATTTCATTTTTTACATCTTAGCCTAGCCTAAACAAATTTACTATTATTACTTTTGATTTTTTTCTGTTGTACCTATAGTCTACTAGGTAACAGCCACGATTAAGAAGATATATTTTGGAAAGTTTGAAAATAGTTTTATGTATAGATATGCATGTCTTTTACAAGAAATTATTTAGAGCTGATGAATATTTAATATTTTTCTGTTGTAAAGGCAATTTTATTTATTTTAAATGTAATATGTAATCTAATTTTTCTTAGTTATATTTTTAATTTATATATAATTTAAATTGTTCAACCCGTGTATCACACGGGTAAATAACCTAGTATAATATAAATGATAATAGTGACCATATTGAATATATGTATATTAAACATATTCTTACAATGTAATTGCGTCTGTTTACGACCGAAAATGCAATAACAAAAACCTAGTTAGAATCGGTATTGTGTTAAAATTTAAAAACGAGCAATACTCAACAACTAAGGAGTGACACTTCAAAGGTGATGGAACTAAAACAAATCTTCTCAAACTTTTTGTCGCTCATGACTAGCAAAAGAATGACAACATTATTATTCCAAAAATTCATCTAAACGACATTTAAGGGTGTGTTTGGTTCGCATGAATTGAATGGAATTCAATGTAATTGGAATTTGAATTCCAACTCTTTAGGTGTTTGGTTTATTGAATTTGTTGGAATTGGAATTTCAATTCCAATCTTATGTGTTTGGTTGACAAAGGAATTGGAATTGTAATTTGGTATGAATTCCTTCAAATTCCTTTACCTAAGGGAAATCAAAATCCTTCCAATATTAGAAGGAATTCAATTCAATTTACTGTAATCTTCGAACGGTTGGCATCATTTTGACCTGAATCGATTCGAACCATGCCATTTCAACGCGAACCGCTTAGATCCGAACCAATTCGGACCGTACCAATTTCGACCCAAACCGTTTCGTACTATACCAGTTTTGACCGTACCGTTTAGACCCGAACTGTTTCATACTGTACCAGTTTTGAACGGTATCGTTTCGGACCATACCAGTTTCGACTGATACCGTTTCAGACCGAACCGTTTCGGACCGTACCAATTTCGACCAGTACCGTTTTGGACCGAACCGTTTCGGACCAGTTTCGACCTGTACCGTTTCGCCCGTAACGTTTCGGACCGTGCCGGTTTCGACCAATACCGTTTCGGACCAGTTTCGACCGACACCGTTTTGACCGGTATCGTTTCGACCTGTACCGTTTCGCCCGTAACGTTTCGGACCGTACCAGTTTTGACCGGTACCGTTTCGGACCAGTTTCGACCGATACCGTTTCAACCGGTATCGTTTCGACCTGTACCGTTTCGCCCGTAACGTTTTGGACCGTACTGTTTCAAACCGTACCAGTTTCGGCCGGTACCGTTTCGGACCAGTTTCGACCGATACCGTTTCGACCGGTATCGTTTTGACCGGTGTCGTTTCGACCTGTACCGTTTCGCCCGTGACGTTTCGGACCGTACCAGTTTTGACCGGTACTGTTTCGACCGGTATCGTTTCGACCTGTACCATTTCGCCCGTAACGTTTCGGACCGAACCATTTCGGACCGTACCAGTTTCGACCGGTACCGTTTCGGACCGGTATCGTTTTGACCTGTACCGTTTCGCCCGTAACGTTTCGGACCGAACCATTTCGGACCGTACCAATTTTTACCGGTACCGTTTCGGACCAATTTCAACCTATACCGTTTCGACCGGTATCGTTACGACCTGTACCGTTTCGGACCACACTGTTTCGGACCGTACCAGTTTTGACCGGTACCGTTTTTACCGGTACCGTTTCGCCCCGTACCAGCTTCGATTGGTACCGTTTTCGACCCGAACCGGTACGGGTCGAAACGGTGCATGTTGAAACGGTACAGGTCAAAACGATAGAGGTATCAACAGTTCGAGTCAAAACGGTACCGGTCGAAATGGTACGGGCCGGTACCGGTCGAAACGGTACAGGCCGGTACGAGGCGAAACGGTTTGGGCCGGTATGGGTCACAACGATGCGGGTCGTGGGGGCAAAGGTGATAGATTCCAATTTATTAACCAACCAAACACAATAATATAGGATTTGAGAATCCAATTCCAACAATTTCCAATTACTTTTGGAATGTTTGAATTACAAATCCAATTCATTCCAATTCCAATTCCAATTCCTTCACAAATTCCAATTCCAAACAATTCCGTAAACCAAACGCACCCTAAGATATTGTTTCATGATATTTAGTTATGTTGCCACAGCAACTTTGCTGCTGCAATCCGAGAAAACAAAGTGTCATGAACACCCTGTTGGATAGGTTCTATGATCGATCATCAGCGGAAGAAATTACACATCGCACCTTTTTCTCTTAGTATTTACAATCTTTATTAATTTTTCATAACGTTAACAAACGGAAAAACATTTCCACATATATTAAAATCAATTCTATATTTGCTTTTCTTTACTACGTTTTATCTTATTATATACTACCGTCTACGCACTAAGGGCATGTTTGGTAGCCTCTTAATGAGGCTCTGAACCATTCAGCTCTTAATGGTTCAACATTCAGACTGTTTGTTTCAAGGCTCTGAATCAAATGGTTAAGAGCTGAACCATTTAGACTTGGTGCATAGCTGAATCATTCAGAGTCTCTTAACCATTCAGACATCTTAATAATTCAGCACTTAACTAATCAAACAGCCCCTAAGATAGACCAAAAGGTGAGTAGCCCAATGATACTACGGTATTTATTAAGATGTAATATTTTCAATCGGTGAGAAGTCAATTCCCAATGTCCCATTGTGGGCAAAATAGTTGTTCTATTCAGGAGTATGTTAATTTATTGTTCAAAAATAAAAATCTAGTAAGACTTTCTGTAGTGGTTTAATTAAAAAGTGAAAAAGGGGATTGTTACCATATCACTTTTCTGTTAAAAGTTTAACTCAAAAGGTGGGTGATGTAACTTGATGTGATTGGCTATTTTTTTCACTTTCTTCTACAATCCCATCCTCGTGCCCGTTACCACCTTTGTGCTCGAGGCCATGGCAGCCCCTAGCTAGGGATAGTGTTTGGCGCCAGATCAGGTTGAGGTGGATGTGAGTGCAAACCCATTACGAAGAGTGAGAGTGGGTTTTAATGATACATAATCCCTTATGCAATAAACAATCAACGATGTTTTTAAACAAATTAATAAAAAGGTAATAGTTTCCAGAACGTGATTACTCCACTTGGCTCATATATGACAACATATTACATATGATTCAAAGTTGAAACCGTCGAGTCAATTTGTAGACCAAGTCAAATAATCTCCTTTTGCCAATATATACCAACTCTTTACTTTGAACATGACTACATATTTACTTGGACTTTCATAACTTTTTTTTATGGTCAACTCAACATAACATTCTAATACAAGTAATGACAACTTATAATGTGGCATGCAAAAAGGTTTTCTACTATTAACTTCACAAAATCTATCGTTTACAATTAAAAATCAAAGATCAAACTTGCAAAACTTATTTTAATCGTTAGACATTCAATCGACAAATTAAATTGTTTGTTGATCAACTTAAGTTGTGGATGATGGGGAGTACTCTAAAGTACTTGTTAGGTACAAGCTGGCAAAATTGAAGGACCATATATATGTGTTTAATAAAGAACAATGAGACATCATGTAGGGAAAGACAATGCTAGCCAGGGAAGAGTAACCCAATTGGTATGGACAATTTGTTCGGTTTGATAATAAGTCAAGAACACACAATTAAAACTATGGGACAAGGATATTTAATGCTGCATTGAACCATCTATGTGATTTCTTATATCATCTTGATTTTTAGTTTTAGAAAAAGAAAACATTCAAGAAATCGAAATTAACGTGTTGTGAATTCTAGACATCCTTAGAAGAATACCAAGTAGATATAAACCGTTGATAAGTATATTGATTTTTGATATGGAGCTGGTCTAAAATTGTTGGACTCGTATATAGAACAACTTGAAAGAATCAGCTGGTCTAGAAAGGAGTCAAAGACTAAGGGTGCGTTTGGTTCACGTAATTGTTTGGAATTGGAATTTGTGAAGGAATTGAATTGGAATGGGAATGAATTGCATTTGTAATTCAAACATTCCAAAAGTAATTGGAAATTGTTGGAATTGGATTCTCAAATCCTATATTATTGTGTTTGGTTGGTTAATAAATTGGAATCTATCACCTTTGCCCCCACGACCCGCATCGCTGTGACCCGTACCGTACCGTACCGACCCGAACCGTTTCGCCTCGTACCGGCCCGTACCGTTTCGACCGGTACCGGCCCGTACCATTTCGACAAGTACCGTTTTGACTCGAACTGTTGATACCTCTATCGTTTCGACATGTACCGTTTCAACCTGCACCGTTTCGACCCGTACCGGTTCGGGTCGAAAACGGTACCAATCGAAACTGGTACGGGGCGAAACGGTACCGGTAAAAACGGTACCGGTCGAAACTGGTATGGTCCGAAACAGTGCGGTCCGAAAACGGTACAGGTCGTAACGATACCGGTCGAAATTAGTCCGAAACGGTACCGGTCGAAATTCGTACGGTCCGAAATGGTTCGGTCCGAAACGTTACGGGCGAAACGGTACAGGTCGAAACGATACCGGTCCGAAACGGTACCGGTCGAAACTGGTACGGTCCGAAATGGTTCGGTCCGAAACGTTACGGGCGAGACGGTACAGGTCGAAACTGGTCTGAAACGGTACCGGTCAAAACTGGTACAATCCGAAACGTTACGGGCGAAACGGTATAGGTTGAAACGGTTCAGTTCGAAACGGTACCGGTCGAAACCGGTACGGTCCGAAACAGTTCGGTCCGAAACGTTACGGGCGAGACGGTACAGGTCGAAACGGTATCGGTCGAAACTGGTCCGAAACGGTTCGGTCCAAAACGGTACTGGTCGAAATTGGTACTGTCCGAAACGGTTCGATCTGAAACGGTATCAGTCGAAACTGGTATGGTCCGAAACGGTACCGGTCAAAACTGGTACATTACAAACGGTTCGGGTCTAAACGATACCGGTCAAAACTGGTATAGTACGAAACGGTTCGGGTCGAAACTGGTACGGTCCGAATTGGTTCGGATCTAAGCGATTCGCTTTGAAATGACATGGTTCGAATCGGTTCGGGTCAAAATGATGCCAACCGTTCGAAGATTACAATAAATTGAATTGAATTCCTTCTATTGTTGGAAGGATTTTGAATTCCCTTAGATAAAGGAATTTGAAGGAATTCATACCAAATTACAATTACAATTCCTTTGTCAACCAAACACACAAGATTGGAATTAAAATTCCAATTCCAACAAATTCAATGAACCAAACACCTAAAGAGTTGGAATTCAAATTCCAATTACATTGAATTCCATTCAATTCATGCAAACCAAACGCACCCTAAGGGATCCAATTTTCGTAGTCTTGAGGGTCGATTTTGAGTTTAATGGTTCTTCCCTGAATTCTTTAGCTGATTTTGTTTTGATTGTAAAAGCTACAAACCCGTGTATTTAATTGATTCGCGCGTTAAATGTGGATTCCATCATCTATCGAATGTGGTTTCTGTTATGAACAAGTGATTGTCTCCATTAAAATAAAATGTAGGGTATTTAATTTGTTTAATTGCGTTCTTGCAACGAGTTAGAAATAACTGTTTTCTTTTCTAAGTTTTGAGGATTATTTGTTTCTAAAAGGAATAATGTCTTGTTTTTTCACAAAACAATGATTTCGAGCTATTAATACTTTGGTTAAGTGTGCATCACGTTATGATATTTGGTTTCTTTTCTTCTAATCCTCATGTCGTCACCAACCCAACTTGAGACCACCTTCTGTGACTGAAAAGGCTTTGCGACCAAATCTAGCGAAAAATAGATAAATAAATTTATAACTAAATTTCAACCCGCTTGCACATAATCTTATTTAATTTTTGCACCCATTTGCAACATGTATCTTAACTTCCATCTTTATTAATTTATTTTATTATAAAACTGTTACTTGTTTGCATTCCTAATTTTTAACTATAGCAAGTATATATTTTATCCGCTATGCATTGCGGCGACTTTAAAGTATACAATAACTTCAATTTATACCGTTCAATTTATACCGTCGAATGAAAATGTGTTATATGTAACCGACTCATTTTTCAACAAAATTTATGTACATTTGTCAAAATGTAGATCAACCGAAAACGTACATAAAAATAAGCATAAAAACGTATAATATGACTCGACTCGTTTCCGAAAAATATGTAAAACGTAGACCACCTGAAAACATAGTATTATATTTGACCCAACTCGTGTCTGAAAAAAATTACCGTCGAAATGTAAACCAATTTGAATTTATGCAAACATGTACATAAGAATAAGCATGCAAGTAAATAATTTTTGTAATGACTAGTTAAAAACATACATAAAAATAAGCATAAAAACATTTTATATTTTATCTGACTCGTTTCCATAAAAAATTACGTTAAAAATTAAACCAACTTAAATTTATACCAACACGTACATAAAAATAAACACGTAAGAAAATAGTGTTTTTAAGTTAAAAAAAAATATAATTACTGTGGTAACCATGAAATTTTAAAAACTCAAGGGATGTAACACATCATTGTTGAAAATTGAATGGCCAAAGCCGATGGGAAAATTATCCACCGACATAAAATGTTGAAGGACGCAGCATATTGCGAGGTATTAAGTTGCGAAAATTACTCCAAAACGTAAAATTTAATCATAGAAAAAAATAACTAAATCGAAACGATAACAAAACCTCCGTATAATAATTGACGTCGAAACAACGATAAGAAGAAACAATTTTTAACATGTCCAAATAACCAAACTGTATAGTTAAGTAAAGACGTTTAAATGTAAAAATAGATTTAGTTAAAGTTTAGGGATTGTATAATAACTTTATTAAATTTAGTGGGCATAAAACGTAATTCGGTTAAAAGAAAGGAATAAAGGAAACTAATTAACTTTGTAGGGGTGCCAGCGTAAAATACATACTAAAAAGGCTAAAAAAAACAAAAAAATATAAATAATTAAAAAACCTGTTGTAAAACAACAACCTACTAGCAACCAACATACAAATTATAAGAACTATGAACAAAGATTAGAGGAAGATGCAGAGAGAGATAGAATAGAGAAGTCTTATTCATTGAGCGTGTTACATAACAATTACATGAAGCTTCTATTTATAAAGCTCTTACATTAATACAAAGGATATGAAGAGATGGGAGTTGGAATGTGGATAGTCACCATAATAACTTATTTTATAACACTCCCCCTTGGCTATCCACGTGATAAAAGAAAATAATGTAGTATACGCTTGGAGATGCTGCCTCGTTAAAAACGTTGCCAGGAAAACCCGGTGGGACAAAACCTCAGCTAAGGGAAAAAGAGTGCAAGGCGTATTACTCTTCCTGATATTTCTGGATCAGGTATGTTGCCTCATTAAAAACCTTACTAAGAAAACTCAATGGGACAAAACTTAGTTAAGGGAAAAAGAGTGCAACTTGTATGATACCCCCTCATTTGAATATGTAGTCTTTCAACAACATGTGTCAATCTTCCTTGAAAGTTGCTTAAATCTTCTATAGCCAATGAAATGTCGCTCGATCCCTTGAATAGCAATCCTTCATGTTGAGCAATAGTGTATGATCTTCATATGAGATTTTTCTAGTACCTCCTCTCGAAAATAAATATCATATGATCCACTATTGTTGTGTTACATTCCCAACATCTACAAGACTAACCGAACATGTTTCCATGGGTTAGAAAAATAAAATCAAACATCATTCATACCTGTAATATTTGTTTTATCTCATTCCAATGTCTACTTGCTTGTCATACGCTATATCGAGGTGGCTTGTCATACGCTATATCGAGGCGATAAGTTCAAGTGAAAGATATTACATTCATGCATATAGGAAGACACATACTAAAGTACATGTATGTTTAACTATGGTACTTTCTAGAGTAAAAATCTCTACTTTTGTAGGAGATGAAATTAATAATTTTGCATATCAAGTAATTGGACGACCTTTAATGCACTTTATGTATGAGCTATGTCTATTATAAAATGTCCCACCATCTTTTCAAGATGTACTTTGATGGATTGGAAAACATATCACTACACATATTCTTAAATTGTAGGTCAAGCAACAAGTGCATTATGTCAAGGACTTTCAAAAAATCCCCATTTTAAAAGTTCTACAGAGTCTCTCGATAATGCTTAGACATCATCACTGCAAACAGCGAGTGAACTTTTAAGAGAGAGCTTTTGATTAAAAAAAAAACTGGATAATACTATCAAATTTATGTTGGCTCTTTATCGGGATATCTCATGAGTTTTACAACACTCAACCCTCTTATTTTAGTCCATATATATTTTATTACCTTTACATAATACTTCTTAAGGTATTGATGTCAATGCTTGAGGCATCCTCAATCCATTAAGGACTTTTCCATCTTGACCAATTACGCAAGTGCATTCACTTTTCAATTGGAAAATCGATAACATCTATTTCTCCAATACATATTGTACCATTCTTATATATTGAAGTATCATGATCACTGGGTTCGGTTTATTATCTGTGGTGTATTGATGCACAATAATTACATCCTATGATGTTTCATATTACCTTTTAAACACTTGGTTGCTTTAGAATACTTATGAGGAGTTCCACTTATATTCGATTCAATCATATAAAACATAAAGTATTCAGAATTGAATCTTTTTATTCCTATCATAACGTTCTCGAGAACTTACGTTACATGAGTTTGACACATTAAATCCTTCATCAGGTATTTTTCATGTAAACTTTTAGTTTCAAGTGAATCATGATATTTATTAGATGCATTTCAATTCTCTCTTTGAATTACCAGACTAATAACATAATGAAAAATCATTGTATTTACCACTGGAGAATGCGTCTCCTCGTAATCAATTATGGGTCTTTAGCAAAATTCTTGTGCCACCAATTTTATCTTACATCATTTTCCTCTCAAATGTTGATTCGCACAAAAGACCTTTTCGTATCTATATGTGATGAGTCCCAAAATTAACATATTTTACATGCATAAATTAACCTATTTATCACTTCATTTTATGCATTTATCTTGGCATTGTCACGTTTTGTTCTCCTTTGTTGATAATTGCAGGAATTGAAGGTGAAAAGTAGAAAGAAGCAAAAACAGGCAAAAAAGACAAGGATTAGAAGACTTTTAGAGAAGATCCAGATGAAGCACGCCCGTGCTCATGACTAAGCACGGCCGTGCACATATCCCAGGTATACCAGTCAACATTTTTCAATCAACAGAAGGCAAAAATGAGAGTTCCAGACATGCAGGGGCGTGCTCACTCCTCAAGCACGGCCGTGCTCAGCTTCAGCGTGTTCTCCAAGGCTCAAACCGACAAAGACTGACAAGAAGGTTGCTCCCAACAACCTGCACGGGCGTGCCAGTTAATATGGCACGGGCGTGCAGCACCTGGTACAGACAATACTGCGCGAAATGACTCTGCAACAGTACGCGTTGTCGTGCATGGGCGTGCCAAAACAGTTGTCAAGGGCGTGTAAGAGTTGTTTTGCCTATAAATAGAGGCCTCCACTCCACATTTTGGGCATCCCATTTCACTTGAGTTTTACTCACACTTTAGCCACATCAAAGGTCTTGCAAGTCACCTTTGGAACTTGGGATCACTCCATAAAGGCTTGAAGATTGAGAGTATTGAGAGAGTTCACTAAAAATCATCCAAACCACCCTCTTTAATCCACTTCACACTCACCACCATGTATTCATCATTGTCTATTGCTAGTGTGAATGTTGTAGAGCCGATGTTGGGCTAGATTACTTGAGTGCTGCTAGGATGAAGACTTATTTTGGCATGGATTTATATAGTTCTTTTTAGTTAAGTGGTGTTGTGTTCTTGTTAAATTCTTATATTTAGAATCTTGTTTGGTTAACTAAATAACTAATTAACTAGTCTTTGGTCTTGTGGGTGTCTTGATAAGAAATGGGAGGAACTCATGAGTATACTCATGGTGTGTAAAAACCCATGCACTTGTGAACTTTAAACCCATAAGTGAGAAGGATTCATGAGTGTATCCATGGTGTGTAAAAACCTATGCACTTGTGAACTTTAAACTCATGACTTGTCAAGATCTCGCTTAGGGTCGGTACGGTCTTTATACTTGGTCCTAGCGATAAGTCGGGTCTTAGTTATGCGACTTAGCTTCATTGTCTATGTGGTAGCTTTGGCGCAAGCAAAGATTTGATGAACCCGCGTTGAGAGAGAACGGTCTTTATTTTCTCTCATCTTTATACTGCCGCACAGTTACTGATAAACCACTCACTTATTAAAATAGTTATTTGGGTCAAGTAAAGGATGCACGTGTGCGGGAAAAGTCACGACTCCTTTATGATATCAAGTGGCTTCTTGTTCGGTCATGCTCCGGCCACCGACAAGTTGTCCATAGAGATTTTTAAGTATTAGATGTCATTATCGCGGCTTTGGGAGTTGGATTATTCGGGGTTGGGTATACACTGTCCTGAGTCATCTAGTTGTCATAGTCGAGAGGTGAGCTTACCAGACCAGGGAGACCCTCATTTTCAAAACAAGAACACAGCTCGTATTGCGATAACAAACACCATTAGAGAATGCTGTAGCAACTCCAAGTTCAGTAAAAGTGCGCACTTGTTTACACCACTTAATTAGGAAGTTACTATTAGTCCATGCCAAGAAAAAGTCGGATCCCGAAACAGCACTTCGTTTGGTATTTTGGTTTTTATTCTGATCACTCTTGCTCTCTTTCTTATTTTATTATCTTTTGTTTTTATCACAACAGCTTAGAGTTGAGTAGGGGAAGTCGTATCTTTGTTTTCGATACTCGGTACTTGATATAGACTATACTGCGCTCGATAGGTCCACCTGCCTATCGTGTGAGTTTAAAGTAGTCAGCAGCTATCGTTTTATTTTTATAAATTTAAAACTTAGATTAGTCTTTTAAAAAGGTTTTGCTTAATTAGTCTTTTTACTAAGTCTTGACACTTCTTTCGAGAAAGTGTTGGTTTTAAAAAGGACATTTAAAAAAGACCTATTCCACGCGAAATCAATATGTTTTACAACTTTTGTTGTATGGACTACTGGTCCAAAACAACCCTTTTCAATAGAGAATTCAACTTTTTCGTATTTATGTTTTTTCATTTTGGCCAATCATTTCTTTGTATTCCTTCATAGGCAGATCTTACATCTTGATCCTCATTTCAAGTGCTACATTACATACAAATTTATAACGACGTCACTTTTATTTTGATTCCATTTCATAGACATGATACTATATAATGAGATCTCTTTATTTTCAGGTACCTGAGGTTCTTCTGGAACCATCATGTCTAATGTCTCTTCAGGAGACCTTTTTACTATAACCTTGACTTGACCATATTTATTACTTGCTCCAATTTCTCGAGGAATTTTTATTCTTTGGAATCGACTAGTCTACCACGCTTCAGGCGTGCAGTAGGCTTATTGCCAATATATGATTGTCCTTCCCGGACACTCATCTTAAATGGAGCATTTGCAGTTGGTATATGTGACTTGATTAGCTATTCATCATATTTAGGTCAATTAATGCGTCTAGTAATTAATTCGCTAATCATTGTTAATGAACTGTCCTTTGAACTTCTGGTTCCCATTGTTTAGTAAGAGGATCAATGATATTTCATTCTAACTCATTTCTATTTCCAACTGCCAAAATCTCCCCCTGATGTTGGGAATGTTAATCCATTGAGATGGATATCAATTAATTGTGATGTAAATAAATCTCTTGTTGAAGGCTCATAAATCATCATATATTCCCAATCACCTTTTAAGATCCCATCTCCGTGCATCGTGGTGGATCAATTTCAATATATGTCGCACAACAAAAATATTATATGGGCAATATTTGGTTCCTGACCAAAAACCAACTATAATGGGGAGAAACTATTACCACGTATTGGCTTGATGTGACTAAAAGTTACTACATGTAAAATCACATTTAACCAAACATAAACATGACCTTTTGCTCTCATGATTATTGACGTTGCAATCAATAGTAAACGTTTAGTGATCATCTCAAAGAAAACAATATGTGTATCAACATAAGCTACTAGTATTTCAATATTTAGGAATTGAATTCACTAAATATGCCATTTTGGAATAATGTGCTATGTCATATATCACACAAACTTCAGGTTGCACACTTGATAACTATTTAGACGATTCATCGATTTTAAAGACTTAATGGTATCATGTTAGGATACGCATATCCTTTAATCACTTCCAAAATATTTAGGGATAATACCCTATGTAATAATCCTTGAGAGCAAACCTTATATGCTAAATATAATTAGCTTGAAGAATCTTACAGTTTTTCAATATGTTTCACATCACTAGTGACTTGGTGTGGTCTAACTAGTCATGCCAATTAAGTAAATAATCATGATCCATAAACTTCTGGTTTATGATCGTATATGCTTTTAGCTACACTCATGTTTGTTTAATACACGATAGGAAATGCATGGGAATAATAATTATTATTTAAAACATTTATGTTGTAACATGTTTCCCATATTTTCCTCATAGAATCACTCCCATAGTGGCTCATTTCTTGTGATCGATTAACATGATCGATTATAGTTTTCTAAGTAATGACCATGATCATTATCTTTACATCAACCAATATTATCGCATTCACTTCATAGAATGGAGCAGAACCATATTTTTACATTGATCAATACCGTCACATTCATTTCAGGGAATGGATTGGAACCATATAACTTTCATGACTGCATCATTATAATTTCCTTATTATATATATGATCACAACTTTTATACAAGTGATTACATCAGCACATTCACTTCAAGGAATAGATTAAAACCACATAACTTTCACGGCGATCATTTCAAACCTTATACTTTTAACAATATTGCTACTTCAGGAGCATAATTCAAATTTGACAAGAAGGAATTGTTTTATTCGACCCTTTCTTATAAATAACTTCTCGTTACATAATAGATATCAAGAATTAGTTATATCGCTAAGTCATTAAGATTTATCGTCCTAAAGTATTATAAGCTTCCATAAATTACTAATAATCTTTAGGGAGTTAGACATTTGGGTGTCATATTGTAAATGAACCTTGGCCACATTTCAATCATGTTTATAACTTGCGATCATATACCAAAACTTTAGATATGTTATTGATGAGTCCTTCAAAACTGATAACATATGAAATACAATGTATATATAAATTATACTATGAAATTATAAATTCAGATTATAGTGAATGAAATTATGACATGTCATAATATAATTAAACATGTTTATGCTAACACACTATGATATAATATATTTTCTTTCATCAATCGTAAGCAAATATATAATACTAACTTTTGTCATATGCATGCAAATACATTTCCACTAGTTTATAGAAATATTTAAAGCATACCATTAAAACTTATGCCATATGACAAGATATTAACCTTATCAAACGAGTAAAGAAAAAAAAATATTTGCGTAAAGGTTCTTTTTTATGTTTGAAACCATTACAAACACATCTAGATCTATGATCATGAATGTAAATAATCATTATGGTTTATTGTCAATCATTTGCTTACTCTTAATTAATGCATGCATATAACCATTTGAGTAAATTATAAAACAGTTACACAATAATTAAGTAGCTAAAAATTGAATCGTGTAAAACCATATGAAATATTGTCAATGAAGACAAAGAGATAGCTGAATTAAATAAAACTATTCATTAAATATTGGGGACATGATAAAACCAACAACTAAATATACAAATGGGAACAATAGTTATTTGACATATCACTTTGAAAAGTCAGCGGCTCCAAGAAAAAAAGGTTTTAATGTGGTTTGTTTGACTATGGTATGGTGCACACGGAAGGGACGCAATGAGGTGGTGTTAAATAAAAATCAATGCTCTTTATAAATCTTATGTGTGAAATCAAAGCGACGAGTCTACGTTGGTTAAAGGCGCGGGCGAAGCAACACGACTTGGATTGGGAAAGTGGAGGAGTTTTAACTTATCCAATATTAAGTGGTAGCATATTGTTGTATTTATTATTGGGTGATGTACGTATAATCTTTATTTTACTTTGGGTGATTTTGCTAGTATCCCGCTAGCCTGGGTGAATAAAATAATTTTGTTGGCCGTTCAAAAAAAAGACCTTGTGAATTAAATAAAATTGATTTTCTTTTATATGTCGGTTATGTCTGCCTTCCTCCCCAAATTTGTTTCTGTCGAAATTCTGATTACGATTTCATGTTACTTGGAAATAAGCACGTTTATGTAATAATAATACGAAGTAATGATTTAGAGTACCCACTAATGGCTCATCATATTCTGTCCTTTTCAAGTTTTGCAAACTATAGTTTACAAAGCAGGACATAAAAAGACATGTGATCTTTCATCTCAATATCCGTGCATAAGTTGTAAGTTATAACGTTATCATTCATACACAAGCATGTTAGAAAATTTTCAACCACATATAATAACATGTTAAAATCTCAGTGAGTAGGTTAAAATGTTAAATTAAAAATTATAAAGGGAATGATTATAGAATTTGTATCTGTAAATCCATAATATGTATATTTATGAGGATCATGAATTTTGAATGATTATAAAATACAAGGTATTTTATGACTGAAATAGATAACGAAACATAACTTAAAACCTGATACAAATTTATTATTTATTAAACAAATTAAATTTACATAAACATACAATGGAAACAAATCAGTAACCACAATTCTATCTGTCCATTTAATACAATCAATTCATTACTGAAAAGTTTCGTTTGTTTGTTTCTTTTATCACGGAAAACCCCGGAAAGTTGAAGACAATGAATTTTTTTATGTTCTTTGGACTAGAGATCATATTAAAAGCAATGGAGATTATATAGTTACCTAATTTAGTTGGCTGAATGTGGATCGATCAAGAAGGGCCTATTGATAGCCGCCGTACACACCAAGCATCCACACAATCGCATCAAACGATGTCAACCCCAAATCAACAAATAGTTACGTACCACCATTTACGAATCTTAGACCAAGTACTTTCGTGCTGATAACGTGTTGTAAAACAACTGCCTACTAGCAACCAACATACAAATTATAAGAACTATGAACAAAGATTAAAGGAAGATGCAGAGAGAGATAGAATAGAGAAGTCTTATTCATTGAGTGCATGACATAACAATCACATGAAGCCTCTATTTACAAAGCTCTTACATTAATACAAAGCGTATGAAGAGATTAGAGTTGGAATGTGGATAGTCACCATAATAACTTATTTTATAACAAAACCTAAACTATTCCTAAACACCCTTAAATATTATATATAATAATGTTGGTGTATACTTTCTTAACTATTTGTGAGCGTTATGTAAATTTAATTTTTTACTTTTGTTGACATCAAATCATCGGTTTGCGAATGAATTAAAGTAGCTGAAAAGTTCGTAATCGATTACGCTAAATGAATTATGCACGCTACTATGCAGCCAGGTTGCTAATTTAACAACTGTTTTTTTTTTTTTTGTCACAACATCCAATAGTTTTTTTTTTTTTTTGAAGGCTCAATTCATTACGATGGAAACTCCGAAGAAAAAGGGATACCAATATAACACCAACAAACAACTACATAATTACAAATTTACACCAATTAGACCAACTAATCGATTTGAACACGGACTTATTTTTTAACCAAAGGAAACCGAGAAATTTGATGTTATTGATTATTTCCTCTTTCTTGACCTCTTTATTAGAAAACTTTTTCTCATTCTTAGTTTCCAAAGACACTAATCAACCACCAAAATGATACTAGGAAAAATTTATATTTCCATTTCCTCAGTTCCGTTATGAAAATGGAGCTCCAAAAGAACTAAAACCATAAAAGCAAAAATGGGACCAACTCGAAAACAAGAGTTAATGTGTTGTCATATCACCGTGTAAATCCAGCTGCAAGTTGTCAAAAGGTGGTCAGCCGGTTCCAATTCGGCAAAAACACAACTATCCCCAAATTGAATATTTCTTCTATAAAGAGCGCCAAGAGCCAGGCTGCAGTTTATTTACCCCCTCCATATTGAATTTCTTAGGGAACTGTATACTCCATTTCATTGCAAACCTATTGATAAAATACTCATCCCTGCTTATAAGGTATTTAACCCCAGCCAAACCCACTTGTCATTATTATTCGAAATCTGGACCGAGTCTAACAAGGCTATAAGATGGTTCCATTCTTTAATTTACAGCTCAAAGGCTGGGGTATGTAACCAATTCCAAAAGTCCATTAAATATCAGAAAGGCTACTGAAACAGTTTTTGACGTAATACTCCTTCACATCTGTGACGACCGGGAAAATTTTTCTTTTTATCGCTTCGTTCTCTTTGACTTCGGAAAATTTTCGGGACGAAAATTCTTTCAACAGGGGGATGATGTGACACCCGGCACGTTTAGGTTAACATGTTATAAAACACATAAGTCTACCTTAGCGAAAAACGTTTTCAAACATACTTAACTAGGTCAGTTGAGTCGTATCGATGATTCGGGAATCATCGGGAGTCGTTACAATGGTCCGAGGGACCATTGGGTGTCAGTCCATAACCACGTGTACAAGGATCGGTGATTCGTGGAATCTCCGGGTTTAACGCACACATGCAAGTCTCGGGTCCCGGGAATTGGTGATTGGGTGGGAACGTGTTATTTATCGTGCATTATATGTTGGTAATCATTATGTGACTTGTCGGTATGTGAAAACGTGTTTATATATGTTAAAATAGGGTTTAACGCGCCAAAAACTCGGGTACTTAGGCTATAGGAGATTAGGGCATGTGGGATAGCCCTAATAGCCATTAATGAAGCGAGTAGGAGGCCCCTTGGGGCGATTAGGGGCTAAATGCTAGTTGTTACTAGCGAGTAGGACCCCTAATCGCCAGTAACAGTTCTGTACTCGCCCATACTGCATGTGACGACTAAAAACGCCTATAAATACCATCCTTATGTTTTAAAACATCATTTGTGAAACCCTAATACACCCCAAAGCCACCCCACACCTTATCCAACCTCTGCAACACGTTTTTGAGCAAGAAACCACATTTCCAAGCCTTACAACCCATAATCTCACCATTTCAAGGTGTGTTCTTCATCCCAAACCTTTGTAATGATATTGTTTTGATCCCTAAAGGTCCAGACCTGATTTATAAACGTTTGTGTCTTTGAAAACTTATTAAAATCGGTTTCAAAACAAACCCACACATCTATACTTGTTATATGTGTTGTATTCATGCAAGATAGGATTTTTATCGTTTAAAACATGATTGTTCTTGTGTTATTATTATGTTTCTGATCTAAATAAGTTAATATGATGATAATCTAGGAGTTTGAAAGTTCATAGATGTGTAATATTGATATTAGGCGTTTTGACCCGTTTGGGTGATTATGGTGGATTGATGATGATATGTTGTGTTTTGTTGATTGTTTGAGGATAGGGTTTACTCTGGGATGATGCTAGAACAGTAGGATCATGTCGAATAACGTCATTATGTGATGAAATCTGAGTATTTGCTAGTTAGGGTAAGTTTTACATGTTGATGTGATGCTCACATGCAAGTTATGCTATTTTGGGAAACCGCGTGCATTCGGGACGGCTAGGGTGATGATAAATTAGGGGTTTTTGCTTGAAATAGTTGGGGTTAATGTTTTGGGTTGGGTATTGGGTGTTTACACATGTTTCAGATCTGATTTGGAGGGTTAAACGCGCAAAAAGGGCGGAACAGTGCAGTACTAGCAAATAGGAGCCCTATTCGCCACTTTACTAGCGAATAGGAGCTCTATTCCCCACTTCAACTAGCGAGTACAGCTCTATTCGCCACTTTAACTAGCGAGTACGGGCCTATTCCCCACTTTTACTAGTGATTACGATCCTATTCACTAGTTTGATTCTCCTAATCACCAGTTGAATTTTCCTAATCACATGTTTGATTCCTAATCGCGTGTAATGCTGCCATATGTATATTTTAACATCCCGAAACATGGATTGTCACCTAGGAACATGTTAGGAACCCCGTAACATGTCTAATGACTTAGTAACACATGTTCGGACTTGTTTATGCATTAATTGGGCGTTATGTTAGATAGGGTGAATGTATGCGCATGCTAAGTGTTTAATTGCATAAGTTGCATGATATCTTGTATGTGACTAACACGTGGGATGTCGGGTCACCAATGGGATGCCGGGTATTGTCCGGTTTGGTCGGTTTAACGTTTAAACATGTTTTCAACATACACGGTCACGGTCTGGACAACTTAGGGACTGATTAGCCTTCGGGTTAGTAGTCATCACACTTATGTAAACTCATTGATAGGTCGTCACTAAGTTGGGTCATCATACACGTGTTGGGATTCTAAATATCTGAAGGCGCACTCTAAGGTGAGTTTCACGGCCCCACTCTTTTACTGGTTTTACATTTTCGGGGGAGAAAACATGCTGTGTTCTTTAAACGTGTGTCAACTATGTTTTCATAAAAGGCGTTTCAACTATGTTTGGGTATTCATGAATTCATTGGGTCTTGGAGTATTCATTATGTTTTAAAGTATTCATTATATTACTATGTGATCTTTGGAAATCCTGGGGAGAACCATGAATGTGCGGGGATGCACAACGGGGGAAATGTGGATAGATCTATTTGGGCTTGACCGGCCCCACTCGTCGACTGGAGGTCGGATGGGTGCATGTTGTCTCTTAGGTATTCAGTATGCAGTATTCAGTATTCAGTATTCATTCGGGCACGTATTCAATATTCACAGTATTCGAGTCCAGTAATGGTTTTCCAATCACAGTAGTAACAGGTATTCATATGATTTGCATGTATGTGGTCTGGATCGATCATGGATATTCATTTGGGAGTTAGTATTCATTGGAGTCGGTATTCATTAAAAACCTGTGAACTCACCGGCATTATTTGCTGACGTTTTTAGCATGTTTGTCTCAGGTCGCTAAGGTAGCAGCTGTCGATAGGCGCACGGAGTCTCACGGCGTCTAGGATTCATGTGCATCTCATTTAGTATTTTCAGACTTTCGTACTTTTCTTTTCGTGTTGTAATAAAGTTTACGCTTCCGCAGCGATGGAACATCTATGAAAACTTAATGGTTTGCTTATGTCATTTTTACGTATCATATAGTGTCGTTTATTGTGACCGTTGACTTGGATCCTTGTGTGTCACGCGCCTCGCGGTAAAACCCCGCACGTGGAAATTTGAGGGTGTGACAACATCTTCCAAATTAAATAAGTAAGAAACACGTACGGTGTAAGAGGGATCATTAACCAACCAAGGATCAACCCAAACCTGAATATTGCTCTTACCAACTTCCCATTTAAATATTTGATGTAGGCGAAGGCTGGGTATGACCACCTTCGATTCCCATTTGACTATATTGTTCCAAACGTTTAAAATGTTGTTATAAACTAGCAAAGACGACCAACTTTTCTTATTATGATGAATGACATGTATAACCATCTTCCACGGATTATTAGGTTTGTTCTTGCACCTCCACAACCACTTGGATAGAATCCAATAGTTGTTGTCTTTCAACTTTGTTAAGCTAAGGCCGACTGCTAGCAACACGATACCAAGCCACCCAATGCACCTTCTTTATCTCGTCCGACCCACCCACAAAACCGTTTACTAATAGATTTCAGGCCTTCAAACACTTTAACCGAGGCCTTGTATAGATAAAACTACAAATTTGAGATTGACTCGAGCACTAATTTATAAGACCTGAAAGATGGGCATCTAGTTTGCTACTCTTTTAATGTTGGATCGGGCCATAAGGCCTAGATAATTAAAAACAAACAAACATGTTTTAATCTACATTCCGAAACCATTTCATCCACTTCCGAATTAGCAACCATAATGTCGTAGCAAGATGACTTTCCAAGGTTATTTTTCAAGCCCAAGTATAAATAAAAACATCTCAAAAGTCTAGCAATTTTCTTGACGTTTAATAGAGATCACTCGCTTGGGTTGATAGCACGTACAAAAGGTGTGAATTACAAGGGTCGTTGTTTGGAAGACAAATACCATTAAAAACACCAACATCACATGCCTTTTTTTAAATACCCAATAAAGCTCCACAACTATGATGAAAATAAACGAAGAAAGTGGGTCACCTTATTGCATACCTTGGGAACATTGAATTCATAGGTAGGAGCTTCGTTCATCAAAACTGAGGAGAGAATCCACTAGAGCCAAGAGCACCATCGAGACGGGAATCACATTTACTTCATGATAGAGATGATAAAGTCATGGTTCACATTATCATAGGTTGTTTCAAAATCTATTTTGAAGGGGAAAAAACCTTTTTTCTTGTGTTTTCTAACCCAAGATAAAACCATATTCACTATAAGCAGGTCGTCCAAATTGTATCTCCCGCTTAGGAAAGTTGATTGATCAATTGAGATAATCGAACCCAAAACCTTCTTTATAACCCCGACTAACGTGATTGGATGGTAGTCATTCAAGCTAACTAGATCTTTTAACTAGGGGAGAAAGCAATAAAATAAGAACTACAACCCTTGTTAATAATTCTTGTCTTAAAGAAAACCGAAAATATGCCCTTGAAATTGGCCTCAAAGATATTCTAGAACCTTTTGGTGAATCTAAGGTTGAACCTGACTGGACCAGGGGCACGATCGTCATCACATTCGAAAAATGCTTCTTTGATTCCCATATTAGAAAACAAGGAAATAAAAAACTCAAAATCCAACCACAAAAGTATCACACCCTCAAAATCCACTTGCGGAGTTTTACCGCGAGGCGCATGACAAACCAGGATCCAAGTCAGCGATCACAATAAACAAGTCTAAATGAACATATGCAATTTCAAAAACATAGTTTAATTCCCCAAATACAGCGGAAGCTTATTCTCAAAACATAATCCAAAAGTAAACCAATTTATTCAATGTTTGAAAACCATGCAATCCTAACTAGACGCCGTGCAGACGCGTGCGCCCTAGTTCCGTAGTGCTACCTTAGCGACCTGAGAAAACATGTAAGAGTTTACGTCAGCACAAAAATGCTGGTGAGTCCACAGGTTTTGAAATCAAAGTATCAAGTTCAACCTGTCCATACTATATCAATTTGTAAACCAAGTACGCTAGCTAGGCGTATGTTTTGTTGCTACTACGATTGGAAAACCATTACTAACTCGCAAACCAGATGTTGTGCCCGAATAGTAAACCTGTTCCTGTTTGAGACAATATGCACTCGCCCGGCCCTCCAAGCCGACGAGTGGGGTTGGTCATTCCCAATAGATGTATTCACATATCCCCGTTGTGCTAACCCGCACATTCATGGTTTCCCCCGGGACTTCCAAAGATCGTATAGTAAACCATAGAAACCCATAGTATGACAGTTGTTACCAAAACATAAATTTAACACATGTTTTCTCCCCCAAAAAGTGAAACCAGTTAAAAGAGGGGCCGTAAACTCACCTTAGGTTGCGTTACTTCGTAATATGAATAAAATCAGCAAGCTATGTCAGCCCCGTAAGGCGGCGACCTCACATATGACAGTTACAAGTAATTAGACTAATAACCCGTAGGTTAGTTAGTCCCTAGATGTCCAGACCATAACCAAGTTCGTTTGTAAACACTGTGACTATTAAATTAACCCAACGTACAAGACTCGACATCCCATTGGTGACCCGAGCCTCCCCGTGTTATACTTGCCCTCACAAACATACAATCATGCAATCACACTTAACATACGTTAAAGCCCAACAAGTTGTAGCACGTAGTTCAAGTATCACATAAATAAGTCCGAGCACATGTTACCAAGTTATTAGATATGTTACGGGGTTCCTAGCATGTTCCTAGGGGTCAAATCGGGTCCCGAAATGCTAAATTACACTTACAGCAGCAGTACAGGCGATTAGGAAAAGTCAACTAGTGATTATGTGGGTCAACAGGCATTTAGGAATGCTAATCGCCTATACTATAGGTGATTAGGGTTATATGGTATGCAAATTAGGAGTTTATAGGCGATTACGTCGTAAGGCATGCAATTCAGGGCTTAACTAGCATTTAGGATCGTAAATGCATGAAGTAAAGGCATTTAGGCTCCTATTCGCCTATACTATAGGCGATTAGGGCATCCCATTAGGCGAATAGCCTCCTAATCGCCTATAGTATAGGCGATTAGGGTTCCTATTCGCCTATATCACAGCTGTTCCGGTTTTTCGCGCGTTTAACACTCCAAATCAGATCCAGAACGTGTGTAAACATCAAATATCAATCAAACAACCATATCAAACATATTTCAATCAAAATCCTTCGTTTAACCTCGTTCTATCAGCCCTGCATGCAACCATGTATCCCAAAAACAACACACATAACATGAAACATCACATTAACATGCATAACCGTAACCCTAATGAACAATTACTCAGATTTCATCAACATGTTATCATCATCAATCTGTAACTACCTTAATATTATGTTATCAATCCTTCTTGAATCACAAAAACCCTAGCTTTTAATTATAAACCCACATACAACATGCATAATAGCTATAATCCAATTAACAATGATTATTAACGAATATCAGAAGACACATACGTTTATAGACAGGTCTGGACCATTAGGGATTCAATAAAAACATTATTAAAGCTTGCATGAATGAAAACCACACCTTAGGTTTATGATAGATTGATGTATTAGGCTTGAAATCTTGTGTTTTGATCCAAAATCGTGTTCCAGAGGTTGTGTGTGTGTTGGGACGAGTTTTGGGACGACTAGGGTTGTTATAATGAAGTTTAGGAGGTCAAGTATTGTATTTATAGTCGTTTTTAGTCGTCCAGCACGTTATAGGCGATTACGCAGCTCCTATAGGCGAGTAGGGTTGCTAATCGCCTACCCTATAGGCGATTAGCATGCTATTCGCCTATAGCATGCCCCTATTCGCCCCTCCTATAGGCGATTAGCCCTCCTAATCGCCTATAGGGGTTGGTTCAGCGTATTTTGCGCGTTAAACCCCGTTTTAACATATGTTAACACATTTTCACATACCGACAAGTCACATAATGATTATAAACACATAATACATGTAAACAAACACATTCACACTCGTTCACCAATTCCCGGGACTCAAGACTTGTATGTTCCCCATGCTCTGACGATTCTACGAATCGTCACCCTTTGTACACTTGGTTAAGGACTGACATCTAATGAGCCTTTAGACTAACATCTAATGATCCTCTATACTAAACTAACAGTTCCCGAACCGTAACACGACTCAACTAACCCAGTTAAGTATAATATACGCGTGACTCGCTAAGGTAGACTTTAATCTCGACAGCGTTGTTAACCAGAATTTGTCGGGTGTCACATCATCCCCACGTTAAAAGAATTTTCGTCCCGAAAATTGCACAAGTACCAAAAGGAATAACAAAAGAAACAGACAAAAGATAGAAACCAAGAGAAAGATTTACCCGAGTTGTCACAAAAAGGGACTTCTGGAAGAACTAAAAGGGTCTTTTTAATGCGTATTTTAAAGAAGCCAAACACTCTTTTCTTGACCCTGGTAGGCTTAGTTATCCAAACCCCACCAATATCGAGACCCGAAATACCATTACTCTCACATTCCTGTTGTTTATAAAACTGTGGAAAAAAGAGGTATTATCATCACCTAGCTCTGCCCACCTATTTCTGGAATTCTGTTTTTAGTCTTTAGCCTTGTAAAGATCAAGCTCCAGAATGTTGTTCTTTCCTTCCATTCGTATCTAGGATTCGTTTTAGATAAATTTCTAGACGCTAGACTCCAGGACCTTATCTAAGTCCCCTAATTTAGAAAAGGCTATGCATCTAATGAGTTATATATGAGCATTTAGCCCAATGGTATTTTGATGTGTTAAATGGTGTTCTCTTTCCCTAGAGGTTGAGAGTTCGAGTCTTGTCATAGATATGGAGGATAATTAGGAGTAGATTAAATAATTGAGATTTGCTATTCTAAAAAAACTAATGGGTTATTCAAAATAAATATAAGGACCAATGTAAGTGAAATAAAGAATTTACCTCTTCTAGTTGCTTCCACTTATCAATTTCTACGCATGATTGACTAGGTCAAATATTTTAATGCAACTTAAAGAAGTGTTGAATGTGATAGCAATAATAATTTCAGGTCTACCACAAAACAGTGGGTGAAGCTAATTGCAATTACGTTTTAAATATAGTACCACAAAAGAAAGAGGAGAATGCCCCATACTATGTTAAGGTAGGAAACTATATATCGTGCACACACTTATGTGTAGGGTCATTCAAAAATATCTAACTATCTTACAAACACTTGAGTAGGGTCATTCAAAAATATCTAACTATCCTACAAACACTTGAGCAGGATCATTCACAAATATCTGTATCCGGGCACTCGCTTCCCATATCCGAATTATACGTATTCTAATGTTAACATTCTAAAAGTTCAAATTTGAGTAACTCAAAATACATTTTCCCCCCGGTACCAATCTATAATGAAGTCTTAACGAAACCCCACCCCACTATTCAACAATAAAATGTTATGATCAACTACTTAAGGTTATAGTAGAATAATTCCTAGATAAGTTAAAGTTATTGACAAATAAAACACAAAAGTTACTTACATTGGTCAGAAAAAATTCTCATGATGTAATGATTTTAATACTCAAAATATTTAAATTCAATGTTCAAGAAAATCAAACTTTTGTTTGCAAAATAACACCCACAAATAAACATGTTCATATGATGGTTACAAAAAAATCAAGTGACAAATAAACATATTCGTTTGATGGTTTCGCAAAATCAAGGAAAAAATAACCACATGTATAGATATTTATCATCATAAACTAACGGTCATCTCCATCACTTCTAGTTGAATTGAGAAGATCTAGTCGTTGACAAACTCATATCTAATCTATAAAAAAAATAGGAATAGCATAAAGGCAAATGATAATGACTGAACCTCACCTCTATGTGGTCCTAGCTTCTCAAATTCCTCTTCTCGGCCTTCAACTTGTGGTACTTCATGTCTATAGGGATGTATCGACGTGAACATACTTAAGACAACGTGTATATACTTAAGACGAGTGCACCTTTCCTTTATATAAAAATATCCTATAAGTTGCAATAATACGAAAAATGAGTAAAGAATGGAACACTTTTTCAGCGTTTACAGGCGTGTCCTGATCACCAAGTATGGTGTGATACTATATTGTTTCAATAATCAAGACAATATATATAGCGTATTTCTCACTTTTTTCTAGTTTGTAAGACACATATTTAGTAACCAATATATGATAATTGGATTAGAAAGAGAGTAACGTAATGTCATTATATTGTTAACTACAAATTTTCGTATGCTACCTGTGTAACCATATATGTCCCTCTACTAGCAATGCATACTTAAGTTAATAGCTCTAATTATAAATTTTGATTGTTTAAAATTTGACTGAACAATTAATATAAAGCGATTTTATTTATCTATTATACTAGTTTATACCTCGGGAGCGTCCCAGGTTAAGAAATTTAAGTAAAGTGAATAAAATTAGAAACATCTAAACTATAAAAATGGCATCTGCCAATATATGATTAATTAATATTATTATTATTATTATTATTTTAAACAAATCTCTTTCATAAGTTATCATATTCTAATATAAAAAAAAAGGTAATTGGGTCGGGTATCACATATTCCCAGGCCCGACCCAAACCCACAATTTTTTTAAACTAATTCCAAACCTGACATAATACCTGCCGAGTTACAAAAAATAGCCATTTTTTTCTCCGTTTTTTATATAGCACTATGGTACTCGTTGGAAAGATAATAAAACGCTCGTTAATTTGGTGTAATTTTTTTCTTTAAAAAATCTCGTATATAAAAGTTATTAACATTTAAAAGTTATGAGAGGAAACATGAGAGAAAAAATAATAAAGTTTTAATATTTGCATTTAGAGCATTCACAACCCATCCACCAAACCTTCCCCCATTTTTAAAATTTAAAAAAAAATCTACTAAAAACATACTACAACCCATCCACCATTTTATACCCTATCTTTATATTATAAAAATTTGTCATCTTAGCTTTTCATATATGAAAAGCTACTATTCATCCTCCACCAAATTTGTGTGAGTGTATAAAAACGAGAAATATAATAAAATATATGTTTGTAAGTAAGATAAAGATAAAAATGATGGATGGGATGTGGGAAGTTTTTTAAAGTGAGAGATAAATTTTAAAAAGTATGATTTTTAGTTAAATTATAAGGTAAAAATGGTGGATGGGATGTGAATCCTCTTAGTAGATTAGGTATTTAATAGATTATGTTAAATCATATTTAAATCATATTTATTCCTTTTTTTAATTAGTCTAGAGTTGCTACATCACATCATATGTGGAATCTCTCAAAAGAGAGATTTCATAATATTATGACATGTCATTAAAAATGTTTTGATTTATTATAGATATAGATATAGATACGAGTAGGCAGCATCTATACAGAACATTATATATTACGAAAAGACGCAATCCTAATGATCATTCATTTTCTCAATTTTAAAAAACTTTCAAATAAAAGAATGTATGTTTATCATTCTCATGCTAATCTTGTGAAACTCAATAAAATATGAATAAATTACCTATTTACCTAAACATGTGTACCTAAACATGTGTAGATTACATTTCATACTGATTTTAGAGGACGATATTGTAAAAAAGATCATTAACGTAATAAGTATAAGGAGTAACATTAATCATTAGATTAGGTTAAACAAAGCAGTGGCATGATTGTAATTATTTTGCATCCTTAATTGATCCGAAGTATACGAGGAGGGTAGATTAGTAAATTGCACAAATCAATCCTTAGTTATATTAAAAAAAATAAAACGTCACGCTCAACAATATCCTCTCCCAACACTCTCTGTAACCGGCTAGGCGATTTGAAGACGGAGGGAAAACAGAGTAAAATACCATTTCCACGCAAGTTACTTTCGCCAAATAACGCAAAGTGCAAAAATTAGCTTTTGGTTTGCATCAAGTTTTTATATAAGCACAAGTTAAATAACATTTCCACGCAAGTACAATGAACAAATAACTAATAATAACGCAAGTTTTTATATAAACGCATGTTTTTAACAACTAATAATTATGCAAACAATATATAATACTAACGCAAGTATCATTTATAAAAAAAAATAACAGATAGATAACAATGGAAGTATTATGAACAAAATATGCAAGTACTATGAACAAACAACGCAAGTAATATCAACTTTGTCATAATAACGCAAGTTAAAAAATAACGCAAGTATCATTTATATGTCCCCACAATAAAAATAAAGTTAAAAACGCAAGTACTATGAACAAACAACGTAAGTAATATTTTGAATGGAACAATGAATCTCTGTTTTACAACAAATTGTGATTTGCATATGAACAAGATGTATAAATCGTGATTTAATTGAGAGTTAATTGCTAATTTAATCCTTGAGGTTTGACCAAAATGTCTCTTTAGTCAAAATAGTTTCTTTTTCTCATCTGTGTCCCCAAGGTTTCTCATTTTTTTTTTCATTTTCATCCAACCCCCTAATCCGTCAATAAAAGTCAGTTAAGTTACTGGTATTTTGGTCACCTTACATATATATTTCTTTTTTTCCGTTTTCATCCAAAACCCATTTTAAATTTATATCCCTTTCTCTTTATCTCTTTATTTCATTCTAAAACCACCACAACCACAATCATTCCATCCCATCGTCATCAATAAAAGTTAGTTAAGTCAATAGTATTTTGGTCACTTTACATATATATTTCTTTTTTTTTTTTGTCATTTTCATCCAAACCCCATTTTAACTTTATATCTCTTTCTCTTTATATCTCTCTGTCATTCTAAAACCAACGCAACCACAATCATTCCATCCCATCGCCATTTGGCACCGACACACTAATACGAACAGGTCCCTATCACAAAACAGACAACTCTGATTATCACACTGATCACACTACAGGTAAGGTTATTACACAAAGCTTAAAATGATTAAAAAATGTATTTTTTGAAAAAACAAAAACAATACTTACCGGATGTTGAGCCAAGAACTGAGGATCAGGGACAAGCAAAGTGTACCCACCCTAATTTTGGCAAACATTCTTTCCTTTTGTTCTTTATACTTAGGGTCAATAAGAGAAATGCGCATGTGTTCTGACATCTCATTGACTGGAATCAGTTCACCGGTAATCGAGGGAACAATAGTGTTAGCTGGGTTTCTCTCTGCTGCTGCTAGCCTTTCCTCAGGCTTCTTATAATTCTTCACGATCCTCATTTGTGGCTCATTTTCTTCCTTGATTGTTTCGACATCATTATTCTCTTCAAGAGTAGAAGCCTTCTTACCTTCCTGCACAAGTTGTACCTCTTCTTCATCCATTTCCATTTCCTTTTCACGTTCCACAATTTTTTCCTCGACGGCCGCTGATATCTTGCTCCTTCTTATAAATTCTTCTAATGTCATTGGAGGCGATAGATCATCATCTTCATCATCTGCAAAATCAATGGTCTCCACAACAACAAAATCATGCCAATCGATGATGGCCATTATCTGTCTTTCCTGTTCTATCTCATCCTCCTCCTTTTGTCTTGCCTATTCCTGGGATCGTTCCCACTCAAGCCGGTGTAAGGACCGTTCAAGAACAATCATCATGTCGGTCACACTCTTTTTCAACTTATCAGCCGGCCCAGTAGTCTGTTACCCACTCGCCTGTTTACCCCCACTAGCTAATCAAGCATTTCGAGTAACAAACTAAACGAATCCACACATTTCTGTTAACAAATACGCAAATAATAATAATAAAGAGATTGATTGTGTATTTGTTGATTCCCTCTCTAATGTGAAGCAAAGAGAGAGGAGGTGAAACGAATTGGGGGGTTGGGCTGAAGAGACGTAGGCGAATGTTGGTTTGTGGATGTTGATGTTGTTGATGTTGATGGTGGAAGTGGTGGGTGGTGATTGTGGTTTTGGTGGTTTGAGAGAGAGAGAGAGAGAGAGAGAGAGAGAGAGAGAGAGAGAGAGAGAGAGAGAGAGAGAGAGAGAGAGAGAAGATTAAAATGGCTTTTGGATGAAAATGACAAAAAAAAAAGAAATATATATGTAAAGTGACCAAAATACCCCTAACTTAACTGACTTTTATTGATGAAGTTAGGGGATTGGATGAAAATGTCAAAAAAAATGAGAAACCTTGGGACACAGATGAGAAAAAGAAACTATTTGGATTAAAGAGACATTTTCAGTCAAATATCAGGGACTTAATTGGCAATTAACTCTTTAATTGAGCCATAAATCGTAGGATATGAATTTGAAACAAACCGGATATTTTCAGGATTGGAATTAGAAAATAGAGGATTTGATTGAGATTACTACGTTTATCAATTGTTAAAAATACCCCTGACATAAATAATCAATCATACGTGTAGGAAATATTTTGGACCTTTAGATCAATAAATCAAGGGATGCGATGATAGAGGGCAAAATGAAGGGAACTTTTATACATGAAAAATTGTTAGGGGATCTCGAAAGAAAAAAAATGGATATACCATACAATATTATTTTTTCAAATGTTCATAACTTTTCCATACTATATTATTAACCTGCGCAAAAACAAAATATAACGTGCGTCATTATAAAGTATGTTACGTAATTATCTACACTTGTGTCTAATTACGGCGGCGGACGAGAATACTCTTTTCTCTAATGTCACATATATCGCTCTAACGCCTTTACGCTTTACAGTTTAAAAAGTGTGTATATGTTAACTAACGTGTGTACTTGTAAGCAGCATAAATTTTAAAAACAATAAAGTAAATATGTTTGGCGAGGATGAAAAGAAATATTATTTATTGATAATATTGATGAGTAGATGGGTTTTCTAGATAATTAGCAACTTTTGACCTGTAAGTAGAAACTGAATTTGAGTATGGCAGGACAACTCATGATTAGTAAATAATCAAACAAAAGTTGTACAAAATACGTTATTTACATTTGACCAAAACGTCAAACTCCAGCACACCATTCTCCCCACACACACCACTTTATAACCACATTCTTTTAAGCCACACTTTCTCCCATTAACCAAAATAATAACCAAAACACACCACCACCATGTCCTCCCACCATCCCACCACCCCTCGCCACCATTCCCCACCACCACCACCATCATCCTCCAAACCCAACGTCACCACCACCCTCTACCACACCGAAATCGGCATCTTCGCCCTAACATGGTCCCGCACCCTCTTCACCCGCTCTCTCCATCTCCACCTCCTCCCACCATCATCATCCGCCGCCCACGACGACACTGACACCCCCTCCACCACAGCCTCATTCCACCTCCAAATCAAACCTTTTATTTTCTGGAACCGATACGGCACGAAACAAATCCCTATTTCCAATACAAAATCAGGTTCTATTCAAATCTTTTATGATCTGTCCCGGGCCAAATTTGCATCTGGCCCGGAACCCGTATCCGGATTCTACATAGCCGCCACTTATGGTGGCGGCATGACACTCCTCATTGGAGACTCACCAAAACAAGCTTATGCCAAAACAAAGCTTATCCACTCCAACAAAATCTATAAACCTCAAATAACAATACTGCGCCGCGAACATGTCGCGGGAATATCCAACAAAAAGTACACCACCAAAGTGTTGTTTCGCGGGAAAACCCGCGAAATAACAATTGACTGCACCCGCGTTGCCGGCGGAGAAGATTCTAGGTTAACCTTCTCCGTCGACAACAAGCGGGTGCTGGTGGTGAAACATTTGCAATGGAAGTTTAGAGGGAACGAGCGTGTTGAAATCGACGGCGTTCATGTTCAAGTATCGTGGGATGTACACAACTGGCTGTCGGATGAAGAGGTTGATGATAGTTACGCGTTGTTTATGTTTAGGTTTGAAAAATCCGGGTTTGACTACCATGAGGATGATAAATATTTGGCCCGGTTAAACGGGTCCGGGTCCGGTGGGTTTGGAGTCGGGTCGGGTTTGGGTTTCGGGTTTGGGTTCGAGATGAAGAAGATGAGGAAAGAGAAGCTGAAGCGGGCGAAAAGCTCGTCGACGTCGTCATCGTTGTCGTCGACGTCCTCCGGATGCGGGTCGGTTATGGAATGGGAGAGTGTTGAGGAGAATGAGCTTAATGGGCCTTCGGGTTTTTCCTTGTTGGTTTATGCTTGGAAGGGTTGATCGATGACCCGAATGAGCTAAACGGGTTATTTACGGTATACTTTTGGTTTTTATTTTTCTTGGCAAGTGTACAGTGAGATTGGTTTTATTTTATTAATATTCTTAAAGAATTGGTGAAGATTATTTTCTGGGAGAGATTGATTCATTGATTACGAATTGCTAAAAATATATAAAAATGTTACAAGATTCTAATCATTAATGCCTTGATCTTCTTCATCATTTATTATTGCGCGTTTGGTGATCATCAATCATTCGAATACAAGGAGAACCTTGTGATCACTAATCATTCGAATACAAGGAACACCATGAAGGTTTCATTATCCATCTAGTGGTATTAGGCAATTGTTTCGTGCTAAAATGATAAAATAGTGCGTGTTTAAGTCTCATAAAATGGGTAACATGTGAATTATATGAGTAGAAGTTATAAAATGGCTGTTTGCGGTTTAAAGTAAAAAAAAAATACTGATTATTTAGTTGCATCATGTGTTTATTCTAACTCAAATGGTATGAATTTGGGTTAAAAAAAAAGTAACATGTGAATTATTGATGCAGATTTTAGGAAAATGTGTAATGTTGGTGTAGATTTTAGGAAAATGTGTTCAAGAATAAATAAATCTTGTTAAAAAAAGAATAAAGAAATAGAAATTGGTTGTTAAATCTGGCATGAGTTGTGATTAGATTTGGAACATAGTATTCGTTTCTCTAGGGATTCCCCCACCTATAAATCTTGGTTTAAATTTGTAAGTGTTTTTAAATTTGTTGGTTACCCGTCACTCACTTGTAAAATTTGTTGGTTTTTAATGATAATTATTATTGTTTTTAATTGAATTATTTGTTTGTTTGATTTATTTAAATTTTGTCAAATGTTGTAACTTGCTAGTTGTTTAATACAATTTAAAACAATCATTCGAAATGTATTAGAAAAGCGTAGGGAACATGTATGATCCATGCTTAATGGATGATTAGTAACAAAAAAAACGACAGCTAATTGGGTTGGTATTTAAGTTTCAGGTTGGAAAATGTTTACTTATATTTAAAAACCCACTTGAGAACTATGGTACTCGTTGGAAAGATAATAAAACGCTCGTTAATTTGGTGTAACTTTTTTCTATAAAAAATATTGTATATAAAAGATATTAACGTTTAAAAATTTTGGGAGGAAAATAAGAGAGAAAAATTTAAATTTGTTTTTAAATTCTTTTTTCATAAAATAACTCAATTTAAATTTGGTATATTAGGTTTTATATTATTATTTATTTATTTTTAATTTGCCACATGACATGACACATGACACACTCAAAGGGGAGAATGTCTCCTTGAATGTCATGTCATTAAAATGACTTTCTTAGGCCTCCATTAAATGTCACCTCATCAATATTCAATTCTTTTATTATAAGTTATAGATTATAGATATATAGTTTGATTTATTCAAATAAAATAGAGTTAATTATCAAAACCTTATTTATAGTTTGCGCTATTTTACCAGTCCAACCCAAAATTCAAAAAATTGCTTGAACAGACACTTGAGTTTGACGAAATAGGCCGAAACAGTCTATTTCATTAACTGGGTTAACTTAATGTCTGTTAAGTCGGGGGCAAAATTGTCAAGTCACCTCAAATATTCCCTATTAAAATATAATAATTAAAAAAATCAAAAGAAATATATAAAAAATATTTAAAAACTTAAGTGAGACCCACCACCCACCTCATCTTCTTCAATCTATACCGCCCACAAGTCCACCAACATCTTCACCTTTCACCACCACCACCATCATCACTCACTTCATATTCTTCAATCTAATTTAGGGCATGTTTGGATAAACTTATTTAAGTAAAAAAGGACTTTTAGCTAAAATGACTTATTAACTTATGACTTTTTAAAAATGAGTTTTTAGAAAAGTGTTTGGATTAGCTTATGTGGTGGGGAAAAACAATAAGTTGATAAGTTATATTGTAGAAAATTGTTTGGTTTAACTTATTTAGGTAAAATGACTAAAAAGGGTATAAGGAGGGAAGGTATAAGGATATAAGAATGGCATGTAGGTAAATAACCATCAATAAGTTATAAGGAGGTTCAAAAAGTCACTCATCTCTTACTTTTTCAAAACAACTTATCATAAGCAAACAAAAAGTTAAAACAAAAAGTATTTTTCTTTTGCCAAACACTTTTTTTAACTTATTAACTTTTTAGAAAAGTTATAAGTTATAAGGAGGTGAAAATAAGGAGAGCCAAACATGCTCTCACTTAATAAACTATATAGGACCTTGTATGAATTAAGATTAGTAAGATATACTTCAGTGGTTTTGGAATCCAATATACTTGGTACTCGTGTTAGCAAGGGAGCCACCAACAGAGGCGGCAGACTCCAACTCATTTTTCTATGGAGCAAAAAGGATATCACAAAGTGGGGCCACATTAAGCTTCAACCAAGATAGCGGTGATGCCAAAGTAGAAGTTTCACCTCGTGACATAGTCTACACACAAGCTGCTGATGGCCCTGGAGATAAAAAAAAAAAAAAAAAAAAGCCAATCATCTTTTTTAAGCTTGATCTTCGTTATGGGTGAGTGTTTAATTAAATCACAAACGAACATATTAATCATGCTACAGATAAGTTAATTAGCTTTTATGTGGATATCAGTGAGACTACATTAAAGCAACTGACACCTGGTTTTGGTTGAAGCTTATTACGATGTCGTATCTGGCGTGGGTTGGTGGTGGAGAGACGGTTGAACTGGAGGATGCAGTAGCAGCCATTGATTGAGGGATTATTGAGGAAGATATTGAAGGAATTGAAGGATTGAGAATTAAGGTTTTGGTTGATTATATAGAAAGAGGAATTGAAGAAAAAGAAGGGTTTGTCAAAATAAGTGTAATGTTGCCAAAACAAGTCCCTCAAATTTGTATTTTGTTTTAAAGATAACATTCCATCTTTTGCATTGCTATTCAGCAGGTAATTGGACGATTTTACCCCTAACTTAACGACATTGAGTTAACCTCGTTAATGAAATGGACTGTTTTGACCTATTTTGTCAAACTCAAGGGACTGTTCAACCAATTTTTTTGAAATTTGGACTGGACTGACAAAATAACCCAAACCACATTGACATTTTTTGTAATTAACTCAATAATATATAAAAAAATAGAAAGTATTGGGCACAAAGGATTATTAACTTACAAAGCATTAGAAGGAAGCAGAGAGCGCCACGTGGTTTTAGTCGTTTTTACTGTCAAGGGTAATGTAGACATTTTAGCAGCGCTCGCACAAACATGATGATCTTAATTATTTGGAGACCTATGATTCATGATCTGTCTAATTAACAAACACCTTTCACCACTGAAGATAAATCACCACCTGCAATCTAACAATCGAAATTATCCACCACCTTCAACCTCCATCCACCACCAACATGCAACCCAACATTCAAAATCAACCACGACATGAATTTTGTTAATTCTTTGCTATTTACACAACTCAACATGTAAATTGTTATCAAAACTGTAAACTCGATGCAAGTTCCCTCCACCTGTCACACCACGCCAACGGCAGAAACAGGTGGTGCAACGCTCGAAAGCATATCAAAGTCAAGATTAACATAAACCATATTTAATTAGAAAAGATTATTTTATTAAGTTGTCAAAAGTAAGTACCTTGTTACAGCATTTCACAAAAACCACAAACAACAAGTTTCATACACGGGGTTTTTCCATCTAAGTCCCAACCCAATGGGAAATATTAAAGAAACCCCAACGAGTATCCGACATCCCATATTTCCACCGCACTAGCCTCATATCTATTCAGCACTTAGTTACCTGAAACATTGTTTATATAAAATATTGGTGAGTTCACAGGTTTTAGTTCCATAACAACAACATTTTAACAACAACAACATATGTGAAACAAACACAATTAGTGGCCTTTGTAAGGAGTAGCTAGCTCCTACAAAACTACGATGACAAGCATTCCCATGAGCACATAACCAAACCAAGACTAATAATAATGCCCCGCGAGTAGAAGTTGTTTCTCAGAAAATAACAACTTAGTTTAGAATACGTGCACCCCTGGCATACACAGTTGCATAATCGACGCTATCGATTAGGGGTGGGCCTTGTCAGACACCAATAGTACTATCCAAATATTCCTTCGGTTTTCGATTTCAACACACGAGTAAATGGTTACAGTAGCGAGGACTCGCCCCGAGTGGTGTAAAGCAACAAAACCCAAGTACTCATCATGCCACTTATCACATTTTAACATTTAAAAACATTTTACATGTAACAACATTTGACAAACATATCTTTCCCCAAACACAAAACAGTAAAAAGGGGGCCATAAAACTCACCTGAAGTGCAATCACCTTGCAGAGAATAGCAAGTCCAAGGTCAAGCACCTACGAATGTCCTAGTGCATATAAGTCACTACGTCTATAGCGCGTGTTATTCGGCAAGTTGTACGCCCAACTCCCAACACCACTATTAGACACAATTCCCCGTTTAATTAAACACATGTCCTAGGATTGTTGGTGATAGATTACCCTTATTATAAGTTACACTTATATTTTCGTATTAATTATCTCACAATAGATTATCCTCGACTCGACTCACTTTACTGTATAATTATTTTCTCATTAAATAATTACACTAGGATCTTGTCGATTGATATATCACATACAACACTCGACTCGACTCATTTCACCATATATGTATATTCCCATTAAATAAATATACTAGGATCTTGCCGATTCGACAACATATTTTACTTTGTTAAGTTCGCATACTTAACTTAGTTTTAAACGTGTAATCGTTATGGATCATTTAACGTTAATTCTCCCACGAATATTTTCCAACACTTAGGAAAGTGTTGCACATTCTTCACCCATAAGTAACCTTATACATTTTAGTTCCAATTATATATATTCATATCCACATTTGACGGGATAACATATATGCGTATCTTGTAGGAAGTTATACAATATATACTTAACCTTCCATTTCACATTTTGTCCGTCAACACGTCGTAATATAAATACGTCAACAATCAATTATTTGTATATATATATATATATATATATATATATATGGGAGGGTTATCTTGAGAACGCTAAATATTGTGAGAACCGTGAGAACAAGTAAACAAATCAATCAAAATAAATTTTTTTTAATACAAACCTCATTATAATCAAAATACAACATTAATAAATGAATTTTCTTTCCAAATAATTAATCTTTTCTTGCAAAAACACTTTCAAATTAACTTTTTACACATGTGTAAATAAAACAGTTTACACATGCATAAACAGTAAGTTTACACATGTGTAAAAACAATTTATTTTAGTATACGTTTGAATTTTTATCCGTAAATTGTGTTTTTGAGATTGTATTTTAGTAATAAATATAAGTGTAAAAAGAAATTTTGAATTTGAATGGTGTTAGATGTCGTTCTCACGGTTCGCACAAAGTTCTCAAATTAACTTTCCCACACACACACACACACACACACACACACATATATATATATATATATATATATATATATATATATATATTCGAGTCCCGAATAATACAAGTTGTTCATATATATATTTTGTAGGAATAATTACTTGTCGTCGTATTATTTTTTCCACATCCAAAATATATATTTGGTTATTTTTCTTAAATTCCCAACAATATGTCTTGCTTGAAATTAACCATCTTTTAATTTCTACATATTCTTACTCGGGAATTTATAAAATAACTTTTATATTTTTAAAACCAAGACTTGATTATTTACATCACCAAAAACGCTCCAACACTTTTACATTCACATAGATATAAAAGTGTTCGTTTTTATGCAATTTCTCCAAGTCTTTTAAATTGCCAATTTAGTATAAAAACCTTTGTTTTTATTTTTATTTTTCCAACATGTTTGGTAATTTATATTTTTATAAAATCCTATTTTATAAAAAATACACTTATACAAAAATACATTTTTGTATGTTTGAAAACATTTTCATTAACAACCTTGAAAGTTATAACTTTCCATTTTCAACACTTAATCTTTACAAAAATCACAATTTTAGCCACAAGTTTTCAAAATAATATTTTGCAACCTCTAACTTTTAAAGTTACCAAACAACATGCTCAACTTTTAAAAGTTACATTTTCTTCCTAAATCTTTCAAAAGAGTCAATTTTTACACTAAACTAGTAAGCTTAGTTTTGTCGACTTTTGTCAATACGGATTTTTATTACGATCCAACATTTTCACTAGTCCATAACAATATTATTAAGGATAATAATAGTGCATTTGGTATTTTTAGTCCAAAATGTCCATATTTGGTGTTTCAAGTTAGTAAGTTTGAACATGGAACTTTTATATCGTGATACGATTCATAGATCCATCATATTATTATGTTTTAGATGGTTATATTATGATGATTAAAACCACTTTTAAGTATGTTCAAGTTATTTTTATAAAAATTGCTCAAAACATCTTCTAACACATGTGTATGTGAACCTTTTAAAAACTATAAAAAGACTAACATTTTTACACCAAACTCACGGCCATAATCTTATTTTTGTAAATCTATATTAAACTTGTAAAAACATACATCATCTTATGATCAAAACTCTTGTTAAGTATTATGTTAGAATCTTTAACATGTGTAAGATTATGTTAACTTTTTAAACTTACAAAAACATCAACATTACTCATCATACCCTACGGCCCATACATACATGTTAACACTTCCATTTTAGTCTTGTAAAACATATGTTTCATTACGTGAAAGTTCATTATCCTAACCCATGTACAACTTGCTTCTAACACATGTTAAATAAAACATACATAAACAAGAAGCAAGAATAAGAAACTTACAACTAGCACAAGGCTAGGGAAGACTCAAAACTCAAGTGGAAATGAGGTTTAAGTGTGTTTTCCAAGGGTTAAGCTCCAAGTTTCTTGTACACACTTGATTAGGGTATGGAATGGAAGTAATTAGTGAAGTGTTTGATGAAAAACAAAGGGATGTGATGGTAAAGGCCTTATGGCCACGTGTTTCTTCAAAAAAAATGAAGGGTTTTTGTTTGTTAAAATGTATATATTTTGGCTTATAATGTGTAGATATTGTTATGTGTTAAAACCATATATAATATTATATTATAAGCATGCAAAACATCATCATTTGTGTGTGTACCATGGAGACAAAAAGGTGGCTCAAGCCACCTTCCTAGAACCGGCCATGATGGCCTAATAGGTCCCACATCCTTTTCAAAAATATCTCATAACTTATTTAGTTAAGTTCCAAGTGTTTCGGTTAGGGTTTTCGGGGTTTTAACGCGTGTTTATTACGAGCTATTTCGGACATATAATTGACTCCCAATTACCCTTAAACATGGACTACTTTAGGCATTGGTAAGTTATTTTGGCTTTATTTGGATGAATTTATAAGTTGCGCGTATCGGGTGCGATACGCGAACTTTTTCGTTACCGGGAGATTTTTGTTTGGAGTTTCCATTTATGGTTTTGGAGTTCCAAAACACATAATATTTCATTAAAATACCCTTTATTTTATATCTTGGGTGTTTGGGATCGTTTTCGGTTAATTAATTGTTACCGAGTAATCACCAACGTCCGTTTTGGATAAGTTTATTCGCACGTGATTTCGCCGTGCTTTTAATTAAACAAATGCATTCCTATGCATCCTATGGAGAATTTGCTATTCTCTAAAGGCTAAATTAATACAATTAATTTAGAACTGCACTTAATTACTGTTAATTACATATACTAATTACCTACGGATGTCACACCACCGCTAACCTGTAAATCATATTTAGAACCAGCTGTAAAGGCTTTTTTATAACATGCGTTTTTATTTATAACGTCCATTTTTATTTATAACGTGCATTTTTATTTATAACGTGCATATTTTCATTTATAACGTGCATTTTTTCATTTATAACGTGAATTTTTATTCATTTATAGCGTGCATTTTTATTCACTTATAATGTGCATTTTTATTCATTTATAACATGCGTTTTTCAATCACTAACTGTGACACCCGGCAAACTCAGGTTAATAACTTTTATCAAACTTATAAGTCTACCTTAGCAAAACATTCATAAAACAAACTTAACTGGATTAGTTGAGTCAATTCAACGATTCGGAGAATCATCAGGAGTCGTTACAGTGATTTGGGGAATCATCAGGATTCGCTTCGATGGTCCAGAGATCATCGGGAGTCGGTTCGATGGTCCAGAGATTATCTTTTGGAACATGTTTTGAATTGTAGCTTTTACAAGTGTTTATGGTGTTTTGGTTGTCTAAACTTTTGGGACGGTTTGGTTTATCTTTATTACATCGTTTTTCCTATCATATAGTTGTTGTTTATTGTGACCGTTGACTTGGATCCTGGTATGTCATTCGCCTCGCGGTAAAACCCCGCAAGTGAAATTTGAGGGTGTGACACTAACAGACACATATGATTCTTCTTTACCCTTCATTATCTGATTCTATGATACATGCGTTATTTTAGTGTTGTGCAATTACAAATGCTCTGTTTTTGTTAACAAAATATAGATACAGGAATGTGTAATTACCAATCCTTTGTTTTCTAAACGAAAACAGAGCATGGTTCCGGAGTGGTGGTAAATTCATTAAATATGTGTTTTAATTTTTCTGATCGTAAAACTAATTAACGAGAATGCTGTCTACGCAATTTAAAGTGAATGGGGATTTGATTTTGCAATTGGACTAAAATACCCTTTCCTATGTTAGCGGTTATTAATGAAGCTTAAAAATTACGATCGTGCCACCGCGTTATATTTAACCATAATCTACGGTTCACGTTCCTTCTCACGCTTTGTAGGTTAAGATTCTTTTGTATCCTTCCTATTATGTTATAACTATTTTTCATTAATTAAATACCTCATAATACTAGTTGTAAAGACAAATAATGACAAAAATACGAGTCACAATCGACTATGACAATATCTTATAATAAGCAAATACAAACAAATAAATTTTCTTAAATCAAAATATTTACACATAGCGCTAGAATCAAATACAAACTTTTCCGAGTTAAAAGAACTTTGTGAGAACTCTTAGTTTTCGAACTTTTTGTTAAATTGTTTTACGAAACTTTATGGTTTTTATTAGTTAAGAGATGTAGCATATATATATATATATATATATATATATATATATATATATATATATATTGTATGAGTATTTTTACATTTTTGTTTTTTGGGTTTACACAAGTGTAATTTTTTTATAAGAAATATTGTATAAAAACTAGCAAGTCGCGAGGACGAAAAAGAAATAAGGAACATTACATTACATAAAAAGAAGCGGGTTTTGCAAACAACTCACTCAACCAATGTTTAACATTATATTCCTATTTACAAACCACAAGTAAGAATAATTAATTATTTGATCTAATAAACTCTTGTCTTTTATCATCATGAGCAAAAACAGTTTCATTGTGAAACCTCTGGATCACCAAGCAAGTTGTTAGAACAATGCCATGTATAACTTCTGTTTCCGTTGCAGAGATCTCTAGAGCATCAGCCCAAGTAGCGGCGAAGCTTGAGCGGAAATTTCAGGAGGTCGGAACTCACCGCTAACTGGGGGGGGGGGGGGTCGGGCGTTCCTGCCCGCCCCTACAAAGCTAGGCCCTTGAGACCAAGTAGTGGCTAACTTCAAAGGATAGCAATTAGGAGGCAAGGTCAACTTTAACCATTCAGCAATTAAACCACACATTGTTTTAGCATTATCACACTTAGCAAGACCATGATTTTACGTCTCAACTGCCCATCACAAATGGGACATAACTACTAGGAACGTCAATTCCTCGATCAACCAAGTTGGACCTATTTGGAAGCTGATTTAATAAAATGTGCCACCCTAATATATTAACCTTTATTGGAATGTATCAGATATATCTTGTAACCCCCAAGCCATTCGGTAAAATCATGGAATCAATAAATTTTCGAACATCTTGCACACTAAAAGAACCATCCACATCAAAATCCCAAAACCAACTGTCTTGATCAAAACCCAAACTAATAGTATTCACGACTTCAAGCATGTTGTTAAATTGTTCCATTTCAACCCCACAACCCAACATCATGCCTCCACGACCACTCCGACCTTATATTGCTTTTATGGTCTTTAATTGAACAATCTTTATCAGATTCTAAGTGAAACAATCTAAGAAATCTCACACACAAAAGGGCATCACCCATGACCCAACCAAATATCCTTCCAAAAAGACGTATCTATCCCATTTCCCACTTTTTCTTTAAAGTTGACTATGAAAGAATAATTTAATCATTCAGACTTCTAGACGATCTTAAAACATTTTTGTTAAAGCGTGTGATTAAAACTTCTCAAACTTCCTACACCCAACCCACCTGTATCTTTTCCACTAGAATCACATCCCATATAACCTAAGAGATTTTCCGAACACCCTCACGCTTGCCTAAAAAAACTTAGCTCGATTTTTTCCAATAATTTGGAAACAACGTTCGGCATAAGAAATAAAGAAAAGTAACAGGTCCCAAAGCCCCCAAGACAAATTTTAAAAGGGTAATACCTTCCTACAACTAATAACATTGATATTTGATATAGCATTTTGCAAGCCTTAAGTGAAATTTGTTGATAACATGTTGCTAACTAGCTTTTTTTTTTTTTAACATTTACTTTCATAAACAACGGCAGGCACTCAAACCGAGCATCGCCAACTCAAATACACATATACAAAGGATAGTTGGACCATTCTTTCCAACCAATACCTTTACATTTCGATCTATATTTTAACCATAAAAACGCCTTGGACTTCACCTCTGACACGACGTCCATAACCTTTGTTAGGATCTGAGTTTGATTGTTTTGATTTGTTTAAGTAAAATGAGAAATGAATGAAGTGAATATATATGGAAAGTGCATCGGAATAATAAACTATAATCAAAATAAAAGGAATAAATGTTTTTCAATCGAATGCTTTCATAAACTCAAATGATTACAAACGATTATACAAGTACTCCCCCTCAACCTGATCACTCTGTGATTGTTTGTCTGAGAGAATGTTGTGAGTGATGAATAGAACAGTACAAGCACTATTCTATTTATAGACAAATCTAAACCACTGGTGACCTGGGCTGACGTCACCTAAGATAGTGACCTCTAACAGAATAACAACATAAAACATCTGCTATTTACAAACTACTGTTACATTGCAAAACACTGTAAGGTAAACTACTGTTGAGGAAAACTCTGATGGTCTTGTATCATCTGTTGGAGCCTAAGTGTTGTTGGCTCCAACAGACATTTAGTCTTCAGCACTTGATCAGCAGTTGTTCTTTATCAGACCTTTGGTCAGCAGTTGTTCTCTATCAGCTGTTATTCAACAGTCCTTTAGCAGCAGCAGTTGTCACAGCAGTTGTTTGGGTAGAACAGTTGTTAGGGTCAACAGTCTTTTGGGAGGAGTATGTTGTAAATGCTGTTTATTAAAATGGATCAACTGTTAGTATATTTTGGCTTTTCAATCATCTGTTCTTCTTCAGGTCAGGAAACCCAACAACCTTTCTGTCCTTGCCTTGAAAAATCTTCAAATTCCTCGTATTCCATAAAATGATATTAGAGTACTTTACAAAACCACTAAGGTGTTGTTTGTTTTTTGCTTAGAAGCACTTCTGACCTCTTTTGTCTGTGTCACGCAGACGCGCGCAGACGTTTGAGGTCTGCAGATTGTTTGTTTTTTGGAAGACATTTCACTCAAAAAGGTCTTCCTGACATCTTCTTGGTGCAGACTTATTCCAAAGTCTTCTAAGGTCTTCTCCACTTCTCTTCTCCTCACCCACCACCACCACCACCACCACCAAGACCACCAAGACCACCACCACGGTCCACCACCACCACGGTCCACCTACCACCGTCCACCACCACGCACTACCACCACCACCCACCACCACCACCGTCTACCACCACCACCATCCATCACCACCCTTAACATCGACCACCACCGTCCACCACCACCATCCACCACCGCCGTCCACCACCACCATGGTCCACCACCACGGTCCACCACCACCACCCACCACCACCACCGTCCACCACCACCACCCACCACCACCACCACCGTCCACCACCACCACCACCTACCACCGTCCACCACCACGCACTACCACCACCACCACGCACTACCACCACCACCACCCACCACCACCACCGTCCACCACCACCACCATCCACCACCACCCCCACCATTGACCACCACTACCACCACCGTCCACCACCACCACCACCACCACCACGGTCCACCACCACCCACCACTACCACCACCACGGTCCACCACCACCACCACCAACCACGGTCCACCACCACCGTCCACCACCACCACGGTCCACCACCACCACCCATCACCACCACCACCACCACCATCCACCACCACCCACCACCACCACCACCGTCCACCACCACCCACCACCACCACCCCCACCGTCCACCACCACCACGGTCCACCAACACCACCGTCTACCACCAGACTGCTGTAAAAAATTAGTTTATTTAAATTTCAGTTTATTTCAGCAGTCTGCAGACATTAACAAACTAACAGTCTTCTTCTTGCAGACTGCAGACCTTTGGTCCACCTCTTCTCCTGCAGATGTCTGCAGATGTGGTCCGCAGACTGCAGACCATTTTCGGCAGAAAAAACAAACAGCACCTAAGACTCCAAATTTTAACTTTCAAGGCCCCATTTTATATTTTGATATTTTATTTGGAAACGTAATTCACTAGTTATTTGATTAACAATCTAACACATCAAATTAAAGATATCGTTTATTTAAACTTCAAAAGTAATTTGCTTGAAGACAAATCCCTTATTTTGTACTTATTATTGATTTAATAAGTGTTATTAGTAGCAATCTCGTTGAACTATGTGTTACAAGTTCACATGCTGCACCTAACGAGATGACAGGTTTATAATATTTTTACTTTATATAAATATTTTAGTAAATATTTATTTATTAGTACAATATTTAAATAACAAAACAAAATGCATACATATATCCCCTCACAGAGGTAGGATTAAATACAAAATTCTCTTATTTTATGTTCGTAGTCCATTGATCTTATATTTAAAATGTTAATATTAGTTTGATGAAAAAATAAATAAATATTAAAGTAGGGTTGGGGAAAGATATGGATGTTAGTAGTTTAGAAAGAGATTTTGTTAAACGACTTGGAATGTAGAAATATCCGGTTAATATAAGGGAGAAAATAAGACTAGCTTATATTAAAGGTTGACGAGCTGAACTGTAATTCTTCATCCAGGTACCCAAGCTTTGTCTCCTTTTAAATGTTTTAGTGACTTTGTTCAACTTTTTTGTTAAAAATGCTTAGAACTTTGATATTATGGTATTTAATGTTTGACTCGACCCAAATCGAATTACCGACCCGAACATATCATCCGAAACCTAGCTATAGAAAAAAAATTTGGTCCCGTCCTGTGACTGGTGATTTCCGACCCCCAGACTAATTTCTCAAGCTTCGCCACTTATTCTAGACTTGAAATTTAAAACACATTGGTTAATTTTTTCGCATGTTGTTTTAAATTGCATGTCGAGAAATACATTAGATAGTGTTTTAATTTGTTACGTTTTGTGCTTTCTATATAATAGTATGATAAAAGAAAATAAAACATCATTCCTAAAATTTAAAACATAATGTTTATATAGACTTCTTACACTTTGTACAAAAATGCACTTTGTACAGGAACCTCACCCTATATATATATGGGGAATGTATAAATTGAAAACCCCCATTGAGTTGAGAAAACTTTAAAAACCCATGTAAAAACCATCTAAAAATTTATTTTATTTTTTTGAAAAAAAATACACAAGATAACATACACGTATTTAAGCGTTTGGGCCAAAAAAAATTAAAAAAAAAGCAAATGGGATATTTTTTTAAAAAAATAAGCAAAGTTTGTGCTGTTACATATGTTAAAAATCAGAAAACATATGTTAACAGTGCAAACTTTGTTTATTTTTTTAAAAAATATCTCATCGGCGCTTTTTAATTTTTTTTTTTGCCCAAAACGTTTTAAAAATGTATCTTACCTTGTATATTTTTTCAAAAAAAAAAATTAAAATTTGTTTTTGATGGTTTTTACATGAGTTTTTCTATGTTTTCTCAACTCAAGGGGTTTTCAGTTTATTCTTCCCATGTATATATGATTGGGATTATTTAAGAACTCATCTGAGTTGAGAGAACTCGAAAAGTCCCCTTAACTGATCATTAAGTGACACTATTAATTTAATGATTATTATATTAAATGGTATTTTTATTTTATAAAGGGTAAGTTAGTAATTATTTCAAGCCCCATCTCTCTTCTCTTGTCAAATACAAGTTACATCAACCTATCAACCATTCAAATTGACAATCCAATCTAACTAAATATATAATAATACTCTCCCTCCTCTCTCCCTCTCTTATTTTTCCAAAACCAAATCGATTATCCCCCTCTCATTAGACTATCTTCAATCAAATGATTATGAACACTATGGCGGTGGTGACGAGGAGTAAAGGGGATGGTGATGGTTGTGGTGGGTAAAGGATTGTGGGGTTTGGTTATCGTTACAGGGGTGAAGTCGGCGGTCTATTGGTGGTTATGGTGGTGAAGAAGACGACGACGATACAAGCCAATGTTGTTAGATCTCCTTGTTGGAACATTTTCTCAAGAAACGAAGGTCACGAAGGTTCGTTGTGTGAGGTCACAACTCCTTTCTTCCTTGTTTGAGCTTTCTCTGTCTATGAAACTAACCCTTGCCTTTTACTTCTCCATAAAGATGTGTAGTTCAGTCAATGAGGTTGTGGATTACGGTGAAATGCATCCACACAATGTGAGGAATTGTTTTCAAGAAATAAATTTGTTATTTATTTTTTCCATTGGTTTTTAATGGTGCGTTTTTTTTAACGGAGATTTTTGAAGAGCAAATTTAGTGTGATGAAATCAAATCTTATTTGATTAAGCATTTTGATAGAAATTTTCTTATTTACAGTGGCAAACGATTTTACAATATTTATATTTTCTTTTCGATTTTTGTAGTGTTCTATTTTTTACACACATGTAAACACCTTGTTATGTAAATAGGTTGCTAGTCGTTCGTGCATAGTGACTTTTGTGTTTTACACTAATGAAAATAGGAGTAGCCTATGTTTTTTTTTCCTTTTGATGCACACTAACGTAATGGAGTTTTATTTTCATACCTCTATATTGTTTTTTTTTTCATTTTGGTGTACATTAATGTAATAGATTATTTATGGTAATATTTGGGCGCTTTTGGCCAAAGATTTTCAGAAGTGTAATATTTTGAGCAGCTTTGAAGGCTTACACTAATGTAAATAGAATTTAGGGGAAATGGATTTTAACACTCCCAACTATCGTCTGTTGGCGGATATCACTCCAAACTTTCACTTTTGCCAATAGCACTCTCAATTTTCAACTTATTTTCTTCCATCACCCCCAAACTAACAGAGGTCTAACCTGGTAAATTTTCGTGACAAAAATGTAAAAACCAAAATTTAAAGGACCTTTTTGAAACTTTTATTTATTTAGTATTATTATTATTATTATTATTATTATTATTATTATTATTATTATTATTATTATTATTATTATTATTATCCCAAGCCAACCCCCCTCTCGTGACAAAACCCCCTCCTCTTCTTCTGTCTCTATCTTTTTCTATCTCCAAAAATCACCACCATCTACCACCACCCCACCACCATCTGCCACCAACCCACCTTACCACCATCTACCACCACCAACTGAGAATTCGTTTTAGGATCGTAATCACGAACCGTGATCTCACGAATACCAACCGTAGGGTGCGGAATCCCCTCCGATCGTGCAAAATGATTCAGAAATAAACCATAACGATCGTGATGAAAACAGATAACGAATCACCGAGCAATTTCCATAACTTTACTCTTGTATTAGATCAAAATATCAACGATTACAGATGAAATCCTAGACCTAATACAAAGAATATCACACACACACACACACACAAACTAGGGAAAAGCTCAAAATGATAACCCCCTAAAAATAACAAACTTTTCCCTTTATATATACTTCCACCTTCGCCCTTATGATTAGGTCGAATGTGGAACTTTTCCACATTCGACCCTTTCATGTGGTCGAAGGTGTTCATTCGACCCTTTTAAGGGTTCGAATGAAACCATCTCTAACATTCAATCTACATTCGACCAGTTATAAACTACATTCGACCTCTCGACTGGTCGAATGTATCTTCAGGATAAAGTCTTGGACGTTTTCTGATTATCTGAACCTTCGACATTCAGTACTGGATCACTAGCTGGGGACATACATGAATAATGCACTTACAATCTCCCCATTGGACCTAGCTAGTCATGTACCAAATCAGAAAGTTAACAATTCTTCAAGTCTTGATCTTATCGTCTTGAACGACTTGAAAACTTTCCATCTTCTTGCATGTTTGTATCGAGGTTCTTGTCTATCTCTGCAGTAAGCTTCAAAATCTTAGACAGACTCAAGAAATCTTTGCTTTGTCATTTGTTGGTCCAGAGAAGAAGACAGACATCAAATCTTGAATTCTTCAATCTTCAATCATTTCTTTAACAACCTCTTACTAGCTTATGTTGTTCTGGTGATCTTGATGTTCAGGTTTGGGTCTTGTTCAGTTACACACTTTGTCGATGAATCTTGAGTAGTGCACCTGTTGTGTTTGATTCTGCAGAAAAATTTACTAAAAACTGCACAAACTACAACCAGCATTAGACACGACAAAGTAGAAACAAAACATTTTGATTTTTCAAAGTTTATGCTAAAACACACCAAAAATCTTTTTGAATTTTTTAAATGGAATTGCATAAAAGTAAACTGAACATATTTTTGTGAATTTTTCGGTAAGAGGATCATATCAGTATTGAAACAGTCAGTCAAAACTCTTTTTGATCAATTTTCTGTTTTTGACATTGAGCATCCTACAACCATTACCAGTATGTTTGTCCATTTATACTCAAAATCATTATTCATTGTTCAGCACTTCAGATACATTATGGTAATATTAGATACTGAAAAATCTATGGTCCCCGCATACGCGACACATTCCCGTATCAAGAATTGCACAAAGTTTCATCGTAACGCGTGATTATACTGTAGTTATTCGTAAGTTACAAGGTACGAGGCACAACGGTGACAGGACAACAAATTAATGCTTCAAAGCGACTTATGCACTCAACCAGGTTGAGGACTAATATCATACATGATTTTCATCATAGTATTGATACGATGCATTAGATAATCTTTGACTATCATCACACATGTTAAGTTCCTCATTCGGTAACTTAAGGTTTTGTCGTTAAAGATTTTTTATTAAGATACCCTGTCTGATCTAGGTCCGTAATGACTTACAGCAGAAGATCAGAGAGGCTATCCCCAGATAACTTTCAATATAACGACCCGAAACCTCCGATTTTGGCAATCAATCAAACGAAATTGCGGTACTAAGACCATATGTCAACGAGACGTTGATCCACATGATTTTCAGTTAATGTTTTTAGGTTTATATCACCATGCTTTCAAACTTTAACCTTTGATTTCAAGCCTACCAATATATAATTGTAGTGGCTACTCAATGTTTATCAATTTATTTTGTTTTCAGAGTAGTCTGACAATCCACTGATGTACTATCATCTCCTCTTTTTCTCTAGGAAAACTCATTTTTGATTTTCTAATTTTTTTTTAATTTTGATTTTTCTGAAATTTTCTCCCCCTAATCTAAAAATAAGCAGATTTTTGGATTTTTCAACTTTTGAAGAAAAACAAAATAAAATGATATCCGATGTGGTTTACTCATTGAATTTCAAAACCAATTTTCTCACTTAGATTACTTGCCTCACTTTGTTCTTTCAAATAGTAAAACCATTGACAAAGATAAGAGAATTTATAATAAACCGTAATGTCGCATCTGTTGTAGAAATCCATCACCTGAGAGCAATTGCATGAGATTGCAACTTTTTCCGACTTCACAGGTAGGAAACAGACGACAAACACTCTCCTCTCTGTTTAAATCTTGTTTTCCTTTTTCAATATCCCTTCTTTTGACCTTCACATCTCCATTAAATAGTTTGTATACAGATGCTTCACTATCAACTATTAAAAATAGCTAATAGGTCTGTCTGGAACAATCTGCACACTTGTTAAACAATTAGCACGAGAGAGGCACCCATCCCTTCACAATGATGGGTCGTCCAAGGTCATCAATCCCTGGAACATCAATCCATTCTCCTTTTGAAAAATCAATTGGTTTTTCAATGGATTGATTTGAAGTAGAAATTGCTATTGATTTAGAAAGTGATTTGGGTTTCCAAACACGTTCAAAATTTATTTTAGATTTTGTTTAAATTGTTTTGATTGTTGACTTTTCAGGTTTCATGTTTGACACCTGCTTCTGAACCTTGTTTGGAACCTTCTCAGACTTAACTGATAAAGGTTTAGGTTTAGAGTTATTCTTAGGCTTAGCCTTAGAACTCCCCCTTACCTTAGCAACCTTATCACAATCGACATTTTTATTCAAGGCAATTTTGTTACGATTGTCATACACAACCTGTTTCCCCTTTTGTTTCTTGATTGATTTTGGGGATACAGACTTTTTGACATTGCCTGAATTTTTATCAAATTTCACTTCGGTCTTTTTCTGCTTAACATACGGACATGCAGCAACTAAATGCCCACACTCTCCGCAGTTATAACAAGACCTATATTCCACAAAATCACATGCATACCCCTCATCCCAATACCAGTAGGGACAATGAGCAGCAATATGACCAACTTCATCACATTCAAAACATCTTCTCCATTCAACATAACCATGAGAATACTGTGGTGAGTTGTTTCTCCAATAACCATCAAATCGAGAGGTATATGAATAATCATAAGAGTCATATGATCTAGATGAAAAATTTCTTGAATTCTTTTGATGAGAATTTTTCATCTGATCATTACCTTTCGATTTGTTTGGTTTTGGTCCTTTTTCCTTAGGACTCTTCCTGTTTTCAATCTTTTTATTTTCAATGTTATTCTTTTGATCCTTATGTTGGTTAGGATTGAGTTCAAACGACAGATGATCAAATTGATTTTTAAATTGATTTAACAAATCAATATTATCAACATAGATACATTTAAGTAAAGATTGTTCGATATTATCAATTGGAAAATCTTTGTTGAAAATCAATTTGTCCTGTCCTACCAACATATAGGATCCTTCAACTCCTTCAGGAAACTTGAATATGGGTATCTCTTCAGATTCAAGTTTTGAATTTGCTACCACATTTTCATTTTTCACTTCAAGTTTTGATTTCACCTCAGAATTAGGATCAATAACACAAGGTGTTGTGATTTCCAACTCTGATGTGGAATTATTCTTTGAAATGATGTTATGAAGTTCTGAAATCTCTTTCTTAAAAGATTTAATTTTATTAAAAAAAATGTCCTTCATTATTTGCTAAAATTTTATTTTCAATTTGAAATCTTTCAAGTTTATTTGTTAAGTTCTGCTTGTCCTCAAGAAGTTTCAGCACTTCATTTTTCAATTTGACACACTCAGAACAGTTAGCTCATTCGGATTTTAAAGTTACCTCATCATCTGCATTATTACCATTTTCAGAATTGTCATCAACATTTGATGTATCACTTCCTCTTGATTCACTCTTTTCTGAACTCGTATCAGAACTCAAATCACTCTCTGACAATTCACTTGAATCATCATTCCCCACTTGTTTGACAAGACACACAACATTACTTTTAACACTTTCTCTGTTAACACACTCATTCACATTGACCATTTTATCAGTTGGTTGCACAGCTGGTCGTGTAACAGATTGTTGAATCTTAGATGCAACAACTTGTTCCCATGTTAGCTTTTGTTGCATTGCAGCTTTTTTCAACAAAAATTGTTTCAAAAATTTTCTAAAAACAGGCTTTCAAAATTATCCGGATATTCGTAGGTTCGAATGTGGAAGTAACCAGTCTTATTCGACCTTTTACAAGGGTCGAATGTACATCTGTCTTGGTTCGACCTCAAGAATGAAAATCTTTGAAAATCAGATTCTACGTTCGACCCTTTTCAAATGTCGTGTGGTCGAATGTGAAAATTAGTCCACGTTCGACCGTTTGATAAAGTTCGAATGTAGAAAATAACAAACTCAGTTCACTTTCGACCGTTTAAACCCACGTTCGACCACTCGATTGGTCGAATGTACCCAATAAGGTCGAATGAACAAAATCACACTGAAACTTTCTTGGTTCGACCAACTAACACTCCACGTTCGACCAAATAAGGCTACGTTCGACCCTCAAATCTCACATTCGACCGTTCCAGGTCTGTTCATCATCTTCAACCTCAAGAACACGAATCTGATCGGTTTTGACAAAATTTTCACCAAATGTAATGAAATTTGATAGGTTTTGTTCGGAATTGAATTTAGACAAACATTTGTGAAAGAATTTGTGAAAATAACATCAAATTCAACTCCAAATTAATTAAAAACCATGTTTTTATGAAAAGCTTCAAAATTTCTTGGGTTTTGATCTTTAAACCAGAATTCTAATCTATTTTCATCAATTCAGATCAATTTGCAATCGTGAAATCGAACCTACGCTCTAATACCACTTGAGAATTCGTTTTAGGATCGTAATCACGAACCGTGATCTCACAAATACCAACCGTAGGGTGCGGAATCCCCTCCGATCGTGCAAAATGATTCAGAAATAAACCATAACGATCGTGATGAAAACAGATAACGAATCACCGAGCAATTTCCATAACTTTACTCTTGTATTAGATCAAAATATCAACTATTACAGATGAAATCCTAGACCTAATACAAAGAATATCACACACACACACACACAAACTAGGGAAAAGCTCAAAATGATAACCCCCTAAAAATAACAAACTTTTCCCTTTATATATACTTCCACCTTCGCCCTTATGATCAGGTCGAATGTGGAACTTTTCCACATTCGACCCTTTCACGTGGTCGAAGGTGTTCATTCGACCCTTTTAAGGGTTCGAATGAAACCATCTCTAACATTCAATCTACATTCGACCAGTTATAAACTACATTCGACCTCTCGACTGGTCGAATGTATCTTCAGGATAAAGTCTTGGACGTTTTCTGATTATCTGAACCTTCGACATTCAGTACTGGATCACTAGCTGGGGACATACATGAATAATGCACTTACACCAACCTATGTAAAATTCAACCTCCATCCACATTGAAATCCCAATTTACATTCTAGCCATCAACCCTTTATTTTCTTCAAAGAAACCTCGATTAATAATTGATTTAATCACCAAACAAAAACTAAAGGCCAATATGATGCTCCGGTTTAGATGAAAACAACAAACATAAGGATGGGTTTGTTTGGGACTTACAAGTCGATATGCTTCCAAATCGAGAGTCAACATAACAGTTGACCGGCGATGAAGATAAAGATGGTGGTGGTGTCACCGGCGGTTGGTATAGGTGATGGTCGTCGCTTTCTATCTCTACCTCACTCTTTTTCTCTCTCTGTAATTTTTTGAAATCTTGGTGTGTAGGTGATGATGCTCGACTTTAGGGTTTTGTTGGTGTAGGTGATGAACTGGTATCACTCGTCGCCTGAAACGTCTGGTCGAACAACCAGAAGAGAGAGAGAGAGAGAGAGATAATAGTGGTGGCGTCGGTGTTGTTGGTAGAGAAGGGGCAGAGAGACGGTGATTGGTGATGACGGCGACTGGTGATGCTGGATGTTGGTGTATGGAGACGATGGTTGCCGATGATGATTGGTGATGCTGGATGTTGATGAAGCCTGATGCAGAAGATGGGGAGGGGGGTGTTGGGATTTATAGAATTTAAAATAATAATAATAATAATAATAATAATAATAATAATAATAATAATAATAATAATAATAATAATAATAAAAAGTTTAAAAAATGGCCCTTAAGTTTTGGTTTTTACATTTTGGCCACATAGAAGTTTTGGTTATTACATTTTGGCCACGAAGACTAACCAGGTTAGACCTCCGTTAGTTTGGGGGTGATGGAAGAAAATAAGTTGAAAGTTGGAAGTGCTATTGACCAAAGTGAAAGTTTGGAGTGATATCCGTCAACAGGCGATAGTTGGAAGTATTAAAATCCATTTCCCCTACAATTTACCAATGTTTGTTTTATTTGTTGTACACCAACATAAATGGATTTTTGAGGGTTTACATCACATTATTAAATATGTAAATGAATAAATTTGGAATAGATGAAATCCATATAACATGATATTGTACAAAAAAAAAAAGCTCGTTTTTATAAGCAATATTTTTTTTTCATTTTGGGCTTTAATGTTCTTGAATTAATGGTGTTTCCCATTTACTGTTTATGCTTAATTATCGACTTGGATTTGTCTATTCAAATGAGCCTTTCAACCATACATCTTACAAAAGTGTTAATTAAGAGAGGAGAAATGACAAAATTATGTAAAATTTGTAAATTTCTTTTAGATGTTTTTACTATAATGTAGATGTTTTTTACATAGAGATGACAGAAATATGTAAAATTATGAATTTTATAAATAAAAAATATGATACTTTAATAATTGAATAAAAAATTAATATGATATTATATTACGTTTTGAGTAAATTACCAAAACCGTCCATGTGATTTGGCCCAATATGCCACTCCAGCCCAAACTTTAAAAAATTGCTTGAACAGCCCCTGACTTTTGAGAAAATAGGCCAAAACAGTATAAGGATTTAACCCAATTAAGTTTTTTACGTTAAGTCATGGGCAATTTGGTAAACTCACGTATAAATTCATCTTCTTCCCTAATCAGACCCACCATCACCCACCATCTTCACCATTCACCACCACCACCACCACTACCCACCATCTCCTTCACTTTCACCACCACCACTACCGACCATCACCTCCACCTTCACCACCACCACCATAAAACATCTCTAACAAAGAAAAACCTAGAATCAAACTAAAAACTAAGCTCAATCAAGATGATAACAGAGCATATTTGCAGTTTTAAACATTAAGAATTAAATCCCCCGAATGCTAGGTCTAAAACCTGATAACAATTGAATAAAGAAAGAGAAAGAGAAAGTGTTGGATCAGTATTGCTCTTTGTATGAACTTGCTAGTGAACACTTAAGTGTTTAGCAAGTTCTTTATCAGTTTTAGCACAACGGAATGTTTTAAGTTAAAGCTACACTTATCAACAGGAGTTATTACTCCCTCTGGATGTTTGAGAAAACTAAAGACATGTATTTAATGAGAATCTAAGTATTTAATGAGAATGAATACTTAAACAGATTCCCAGTAAATGAAATGGAAATAACAGTGATAAGCTTTGAAGGATTTCTGTATATAAAAATCAATGTCTAAAATAGAGGGATGAACCCATCTATTTATAGACTTTACATATACATGAACCTTGCCAAAAAGCAAGTTCAGAAACAAGTTGCAATCTTGGAACTCGTACAAAACGTTAAAGTAATACTAAACTAATAAACTACTGAAACATAAGGCGGTGGAAAGATTCTTGAACAAGTGCTGATGAATGACAAACTACTAATGAGTAGTTTGTCTTCAGTAGTTCTTCAGTGAACTGTCTAGTTTGAACTTCAGAACTTCTGATGCATTTCTTCTTCAGTTCTTGTAGAATCCTTCTTCAGTACTTTTGTCTTCTTTCTTCAGTAGTTCTATACATAGAATATTTTTGACAGAAGTGAATTAGACTTAGGTTTCCAAAAGTGGTTTCACCAATCCTCTTTGTCCTAACAATCTCACCCTAGATTGATGAAGCCAAAACCTTTTCTAATTCTTTATTGTTTTCTTCTGTCATTCACAATCTTCCATATCTCCTTGAACATGGAATTCTTCAATTGATTAAGCTACTCATCAGTGAGAGATCCCTTTTGAGGTTCCAGATGTTGAATTGTAAGCAAGTCTTGAGTTGATAATTTCTTTAGTTCATTCATGGACTTGTAGGCCTTGATTGTAAGATCTCTCCTTGTCACTAATACTGAGTTGTCATCAGTAAAGGACCATCTGGTGATCAGCACTTTAGACTTGTCAAAGTCTGAAGTATAGGGAACCATGCTGGTCCCTTGGGATGTTCTTGAGTGTTGGATGTTTTCAATTTCAGTGACTCTCAGGTGGGATTCACTTCTTTCTTCTTGTTGTATCACATCAGGTAGTTGGAAAGTTGGTAAGTGATGTTCAGTAACTACCTTAGTGTGCAGTTTGTCTTTGATGGTCTTTTGGATTTGGTAGGCAAATGTAGAAGGATCCCTGAACTGTGTTAACAGAGGTTTTTCTTCAATATCAAAGTCTGAATGGACTACTGTGTTTCCTTCTAGTAGTACCATCTTGAAGTCAGTCTTTGTATTGTCCTCTGTCTTCTTTTTCTTGGTAGCAGGTCTTGTAACACCAGAAGTTCTAACTACTGAAGTTGATACTTCAGAAGTTTTGAACTTCTCTGGATTAGCAGCCTTGGCAGCCTTGTACTTCTTGTATGTGTCTAGTAGTCTTTCTTCTTTCCATCTTGACACAGAGGCTTTTGAACCATAGTTATTTGCTACCAGTTCTTCAATCATCTCAACTCTCTTGGCTTTTCCATCTTTATTTGTTGCAAGTTTGTCTGCAACAAGTTGAGCTCTTCTTGTCAGCTCATCCATGGAGAGTCCTTTCAGTGAAAAGGCTTTAGTCTTGCTGTTCTTTGTAATGTAAGACATCAGTTGTTGTCTTTTGTCTTCTTCAGCAATTTTTTCAAGGTTAGGCTGCCTTTGTAACTCTGCTCCATAAGCCTGTAATTTTTCATTGAAGCTTAAGTCATCCCTTTCTTCCAAAGTATTCCATACCTGATCTTCCATGGCTTTTCTTTGGGTTGCAACTAAACTCTTCTCAAGAAGTTCCTTTGATTCAGAGATTGGAGAAGGGTTTAGTACAGTCATTGTGGTAGTGGTAATTGTAGGCCTTGGAACAGGAGTTGGTTGAGTTCGTTCAATTGGTTTGGAAGGCTGTTCTGTAGGTTGTATATTGGAAGTGTTAACTTCTGATGTGTTGACAACTACTGAAGGTTTGTCAACTACTGAAGGATTTTCTTCAGTACTTTCTGAGTCATCATCAGAACTTTCATCAGCATCAGAAGTTTCTTCATTATGGCCTTGGGATGTTTCAGCTTCTTCAATTTCTTGTTCAGAGACACCAAATTGTTGAGCCAGTTTTTGTCTTCTGGCTTTGTCTTTGAGTTCTCTTTCTTGGAGAGCCACTCCTGCTCTTATTCTGGCTTCGAATGACTCCCTTGGTTCCTTAGTTTTCTCCCCCTTTTTGGATTCATCAAGTTTGAGTTTGGAAGGTTGAGAGAAAGTACCAGTGAGAGTGGCGATCTGTTTTGAATTGTGGTCAATTTTGTTGGACAGATCGTTCATTTTTGTCTTGTCTTGATCACTTCAAATTGGTTCTTGACTGACAGCTCCAAAGCAGCTGTGTAGGTTCTGAAGTGATTGGTTATAAGTGTTTCATCATATGGTATAAGGGACCATCTAGGCTGCATAGATGGTTCAAGTCTATGCTTGTTGACCCAGGGAATTGGGTAGGCATTTGTAGTGAGGGGTGTGTTTTGGGGTGATCTTCTTGTTGTACAGAAGATGCCACTTTAGGGGAATCAGGGATCAAGTGGACTTTAACCTGATCTGGTGTGACCAGCTTTTTGAGCTTAGATACACCAGGTGCAGGACCTTCACTAGCAGCCGTCAATTCAATGTTTGGTTGTGAATCATCATCCAAATCAATGGAATCATCTGAATCCCTGATTACATCCTTAATGATGACAGTATCAGTTACATCATGAGCTGAGCCCAACTCAGTTGTCTCATGTACCTCTTTTTCTTGGTTCAGAGGATTTCCTACCTCAGGCATTAAGCCTTCATCAGTAGTTGCCACAAATGAGGTCTTAGCAATGTTACTTCTTTCCTCGGATCCACCACTGGGTGGTATGTGAGTAGTAGCAGCCTCAAATGTACCTAGAGTTTCTAAGTTTGGGCTTAGAGACCCTGGTTCATCCTCATCTCTTGGGTTAGGGCTTTGAGTGTCCACATCCATGTCAAGTTCTGAAGCTATGTCCCCTGTTTGATTTGGTTGTTGGGGACTGACATGTTCGGATGGGATTCTCTCTTTTAGCCCAGAGAGAAGCTTGGCAATTTCCATTTCTGGTTCAGAAGTTTGGGGTGCTGGTTCAGTAGTTTGGACTATGGGTTCAGCAGTTTCAAAAGAAGGGTCTATTGGGATTGTTTTCTTGAATTTATTTCTTTTGAAAAGGATTGTTATTGGTGCTCTTGGTGGGGTTTGAGATGGATGAGACTGAGAGGATGTTTCAGTCACATCTTTATCAAGTGCAGATTGCACATTAGCAAGTTCAGGCATCTCAACCTCTTGAACTGCCTTTCTTTTTGGGTTGGTGGGTTTTTGTTTTTGTTTCTTGGGTTTTTTGGCCTTTGGGGGTGAAGGTTTGGAAGATGAGGGTTCCATGGGGACTGTTTCTGGTTCCCCTTGGTCATCTTCTGGCCAGGCAGCCGGTTTGTTGTGCCTTGAGTATGCTTGTGAGGACAAAGGGTTTAAAGTTGTAGTTTTACCCACAAGCACCTCTTCTCCAAGTTCTTTTATTATGCATTGCATAATAAATCTTGGGTACAACAAAAACTTCTTTTTAGTATTGAGATGATGTAACACCAACTCATTAAAGAAAAGTGATGATGCCCTGAATTTTGTTTCATTCACTATGGAATGAAAAATAGGTTGAAAAGTTGAGGGCATCTGATCATAAGATCCAGTTTTTGGACTCAAACACATAATAATATAATGAAACAGCAATTTATACTTTGGTTCAAAATATTTCTTAAAAATTGTAGCATGTGAGAGAGTACCTTGGTAACCACACTCTGTAATGGTTAAGTGAATCTCAGAGTTTGTAAATTGGTATGGGGCGTGGATTGGAGGGTCGATGGTGAGGGCGGTGAAGTATTGGGATTTGACGACCAAATCAATGATTTCGTCGTATTGGGACCAGGCTTCAAGTTTTTCGAAGTAGCCTCTTTGATTGTGTCCTTGTTTTAGTATTAGAGCCATGTGGTTTGTGTGTGTGTGTGGATCGAACAGTGCTTTTGCAGGTTTAGGTCTTGAGAGTGTTTTGTGAGAGAGATGGAGGGAATTTTTGCTTTTTGAAATGATAAGTGTTGGAAAAGGTATTTATCAGAAGTTTATAATCGCCTAGGTCAAACTTCTGATGTGGGAAAAGTCTGATTTATCCTTTTTGACCAAACTGCTGATGATGAACAATTATCATCAGTAGTTCCCACTTTCTCTTCAGTAGTTTGTTAATAACTGATGAGAATGTTTTATAAATACTCTATTCATAACTTCTGAAGGTTATTTTATCAGAAGTTAATCATTTTTCAGAAAATATTCCCATACTGATGTTTTGTTCATAAGTAGTTTCTCTCTTTTTGTTTTTCAGAAGTTTTCAGACTTAAAAACAGATGTAAGTGAAAAATGAAAATATGTGTAGAAAAATAAAAAGAAACACTTACAAATTTAGCATCCCAAGCATGGATACTAACTTCTGAAATGTTGATGTGTCAAGGGGTTTAGTGAATATGTCAGCTATTTGATTAGCTGTTGCTACAGGTTTCACTTCAATCTTGCCTTTTTCATAGCAATCTCTTATGAAATGATACCTGATTTCAATATGTTTAGTTTTTGAAAACTGAACAGGATTTTGAATGATGCTAATGGCAGATTTGCTGTCTACAAGCAATGGTGTCTTGGTCTCTTTGATTCCATAATCAAGAAGTTGATACTAGAGCCATTGTATCTGTGATGTACAACTTGCAGCTGCAATGTATTCAGCTTCAGCAGTTGAAGTTGCAACAGATGTTTGTTTCTTTGATTGCCAGGACACTAGACAGTTTCCCAAGAATTGACAACCACCAGATGTTGATTTTCTTGACATTTTACACCCTGCATAGTCACTATCTGAAAAAGCTGATAACTTGGTATTGCTTGAAGCAGGATACCAAATTCCAAGTGTTGGAGTTCCTTTCAGATATCTGAAGATTCTTTTGACTGCAATGCGGTGTGATTCCCTAGGAGCTGATTGATATCTAGCACAGACACATGTTGAAAACATAATATCTAGTCTAGAAGCAGTTAGATATAAAAGGGAACCTATCATACATTTATACATGGTTTGATCAACCTGTTTTCCTTGATCATCTGGTTCAACTTGTGTGGTTGGTGTCATGGGAGTGGAACATGATTTACAGTCTTGTAAAGAAAATTTATTCAATAATTCTTTAACATATTTTGATTGATGTATAAAAGTTCCATTTGTTTGTTGTTTAATCTGCAGTCCCAGAAAGTGCTGCAGTTCTCCCATTGTACTCATCTCAAATTTTTATTGCATAAGTTTCTTAAATTCATCACACAGTTTTGTGTTTGTTGAACCAAATATGATATCATCAACATATATTTGAACAAGTAAGACATGATTTCCAACATGTTTTATGAAAAGAGTTTTATCAATGGAGCCTCTTGTGAAGTTATTTTTGAGCAAAAAGTTAGAAAGTGTTTCATACCACGCTCTTGGAGCTTGTTTGAGCCCATAAAGAGCTTTATCTAGCTTGTACACCCACTCAGGATGAGAAGGATCCTCAAACCCAGGTGGCTGACAGACATACACTTCCTCTTTTATTTTTCCATACAAAAATGCACTTTTAACGTCCATTTGAAAAACTTTGATTTTGTTGGAAATCGCATAGGCCAGAAATAACCTGATGGCTTCAAGCCTTGCAACTGGAGCAAAGGTTTCATCATAATCAATTCCTTCTTCTTGAGAGTAACCTTGTACTACCAGTCTTGCCTTGTTCTTTATAATCATACTAGCTTCATCTTGTTTGTTCCTAAAAACCCATCTTGTGCCAATTGGTAGTTTGTTTGGTGGTAAGGGACAGATTTCCCAAACCTGTTGCTTCTTGAACTGAAGTAACTCATCTTGCATAGCTTCCACCAAATTGTTGTCTTTGAGGGCTTCTTGGTACTTCTTAGGTTCCAACTGAGAAATGAATGCTGAGAAGAAGCAAAAGTTGGAGAGCTAGTTTCATGTGAGAACACCTGATGCAATATCACCCATGATTTGTTCAAGTGGATGATCTTTGTGTTCAATCAGTTGTTGTAAACCACTGACAGGTGTGGGTGGCTCTTGTACTTCATCAAACAAACCACTGAGGTTTATAATGTCTGGTTCAGCAGTTTCAATGTCTTCAGTAGTTGTAGGTGCTGAAGCAGATGTTTGAGTTTGTACATCAGCAGTTTTTGAATCAGAAGTTTGTGAAACTTCTGATGGTTTGGAAGTTGACTTAATGACTGTTTGAGGAGTCCATGGTGTTGGATCCTCATCATCAAACCTCTGATCACCATAATAAGTAGGTTTAGATGAAGTAACAGTCTTTTCAGGTCCGAAATGAAAGTTGTCAAAGTCAAAAAGTTCAGCAGGATGTGCTGGAATAAGAGTGTGTTTTGACTCATTGAACTTGACATTCAGGGTTTCTTCTACTATCTTGCTTCTTGAATTAAAAACCTTGTAGGCTTTTCTAGTGGAAGAATAACCAAGAAAATAACCTGAATCAACTTTGGTAGAAAACATTGAAATAGAGTCTTTAATGTTTAGAATGAAACATTGACATCCAAAAGCCCTGAAAAAGGAGATTAGGGGCTTTATGCCATGAAGAACTTCATAGGCAGTCTTAGAGTGTCTCTTGTTGACAAGGACTCTATTTTGAACATAACATGCAGTGTTAACTGCTTCTGCCCAAAAATATAATGGTAGGCCAGAATCAGCTAACATTGTTCTTGCTCCTTCAATTAAGGTTATGTTCTTCCTTTCTACTACGCCATCTTGTTCAGGAGTTCTAGGAACACTGAATTGTCTAATAATCCCTTTAGACAAACAGAATTTATCCAGAGTTTTGTTCCTGAACTCTGTCCCATTGTCACTTCTAATGGCTTTGACAGACAGAGAATATTGTTTCTCTACTTGTAGAATGAAGAACTTGATGATTTCAGCAGCCTCATCCTTGGAAAATAAGAAGAATACCCATGTAAATCTTGAATAGTCATCAATGATGACCAAGCAGTACTTCTTCTTACCAAGGCTCATGATTTTTACAGGCCCAAATAAGTCCATATGGAGTAGTTGAAGACATGCAGTTGTTTTTGATTCTTCAATAGACTTATAGGAGGACTTATCCTGTTTTCCCTTCAAACAGGATACACAGTGTTCTTGAAACTGGTATACTTTCAAAGGTAGACCTCTGACCAAGCCCATTTTTGTGACTTTATTTATGGTTTTAAAATTCACATGGCCAAGTCTCCTGTGGCAGAGATCAGTCTCTGAAGTTGATGCCTTTGAGAAGAAACAGGCAGTGTTGTTCAGTACTTTGTCCTTTGCAATGTCCACTGCATAGACATTGCCACATCTTTTGGCTATCAACAAAGTATGATCTTCAATGATCTTCTCTATCAACTTCTGGCCTTCTGGTGATATGATCTTGCATGTTGTCTTTGTAAAAAAGGAAAAATATCCTTTATCACACATCTGAGACACACTTAGCAAGTTGTACTCAAGGTTTTCAACCAGATTGACCTTGTCAAACTGTATTTTGCCAGAGGAGACATTGCCATGTCCTAGCACATATCCCTTAGCATTGTTCCCAAAGGATACAGATCCTTCTCCTTGACTGATAAAATTGTTTATCAGGTATCTGCATCCAGTCATGTGCATTGAGCCTCCACTGTCAACATACCAAATGCTATTTAAGCCTCTGGAAACTCTCTGCACAAGATAGCAAATTAGTTAGATTTGGGAACCCAAGCCAGTTTGGCTTTGGGTTTGCTCTTGAGAACATTTACAGTTTGTTCTTGACCAAGTTGAGGAATCCATGTCTTTTTGGCAATGGATTTTTCATTAAGAGCAATGGTGGTATCCTTTTGAGGACTACCATCAACTTTGGTCATTAGTAGTTGTACCATGTTCATGAGATCTTTAGTCTCAGCAGTTTGTGAAACTGCTGATGATTTAGGTCTAACTACTGAAAGAGAATTTTGAGAAAAAGATTTTTGTTGAGATTTTGTCTTTTTCTTAGAAAAGGTGTTTTCTGGTTGTTGTTTCTTGGGATAAAAAGTTTCTTCATAATCATTTCTGATTTTTTCCCCATAACCAGTTGTTGAATTTTCTTGTTGTACTGAATACCTTTTCTGTATCTGCAAAATTCTGTCTTGTGGTTGAACAGACCACAGATTTCACATTCTTTTGTCTTTTCTTTTAAAGACAAGTTTCTGACTGTTTTGATTGGTTTTAGGTCATCAGTAGTTTTCAGGTTCTAAACTCCTGATGTAGATGAAACTACTGATGGCTTAATGTCAGATTTTATCAATACTTCTGAAGAACTTTCATTGTTTGTTTTTAGAAAGTTTTCATGGAAAGATGTGCATACTTTCTCTTCAGAAGTTTCACATGAAACAATTTTTCTCCAATCTTCAGTAGTTTTGGGGGGAAAATCTGTTGGTGTTTCAGTGTGATTGTACCCTATGCCAAACCTAACATTTGAAGCACTTTGTTTGTTTAGCAATAGTTAGTACCCCTTACAAGATTCAACCCATTTTTCACAAGTGATCTTGGTGTCAGCAAGCTCTTTTCTGACATTTCCTAGGTCATCTATCATGATTTTAATTTGTGCTTGGATTTCAATAGTAGTGTTAGTTAATTTAGAAACTTCTTTTGTTTTTGCAGCAAGTTTTCTTTCTAAATCACATTTCATCTGAGAGAATTTTCTCTCAGAGTCATTTGCTTTACCTTGTAAGTGCACATTAGTCTCTCTTATGAGAGCAAAAGATTCTTTACAAGAATTTGAACAAAGTTTTGTCAAAGATTCTTTTGATACCTGTGACAAGGCAGATTTTGAGGTGCATCCCTCAAATGCCATCAAGGCAAAGTTCTTTCTGCCATTGTCAGGCTCTCCCTAGTTGATGTCAAACATCTTGTTGTCTGCATCAGGGTTACACTCAGTAGTGTCAAAAGGAAGACTGCTCCAGTCAACATACCCTGAAGTAAATAAACTTTGTTGTGAGGGTTGCTGAGTCTGTGGAGGTTGTTGAGCAGCTGGAAAGGGAGGGATTGATTGTTGGCTCTGCATCTGTTGAGCAGGCATCTGTGCATATTGTACTTGTGGCACATATTGGTGTTGTGGAGCTTGTGCCTGTACAAAATGTGCACTCCCCTGTGTTCCATTATTCCTGTTATAACTGGGGTTAATATTATTTCCAGACTGAGATTGGTTAAAGCTAGAGCTTCTACACTCTCTAGCAAAGTGTCCCAACTTTTGACACTTGTGACATCTAAGTTTAGATTTGTCAAAACCAATTTTTGTGGAACTGTTGAGTCCTGGAAATTTCCTTCCTGACCTTTTGTAAAATTTGTTTTATTTTATACTCAACATGGCCAGTTGGTGTAGAATATCCATTTCTTCCAAGTCATCACTGCTGAAATTTTTTAAATCATCCATGATAAAACAGATGTTATCAGCAGTTTGACTAAAATCATTATTGTCATAACCTGGGAATGATCTTTCAGATGAGATCCCAACAGTTATGTCAATATGGTCAAAAGATCCAAAACTATTTGAACAAGTTGGTGAGTCTTGTCCTAATAGTGTTGTACTACCTGGTAGATATTCATCAGCTGTTTTACCTGAACTTTGTAACTTTTTCTTTTGATCAATTTCTCTTTCAAAAGTAAGTAATTTCCCATGTAGTTTTGTAAGAGTGAGGGAGCTAAAGTCTGGTGAAGATCTTAAGACTATAGAGTATGTTTCCCATTTTTTAGGTAAAGACCTTAAAAATCTATGAAGCATAGATACAGTTGTCTAGGTCTGACCATTTAATTTTAGCTCAGATATTAATGAGGAGAATCTTCCAAATTGTTGTGTTAAAGTTTCCTCATTAATGTGAGCAAAAGTTTCGTATTGTTGAGCCAGGATTTCTCTGGTGTTGGCAATCACCTCTTCAGTTCCTCCAAACTGTTCTTTGAGGCAGTCCCAAAGCTCTTTGGCACTATCACAATGTAATAGGCCAGAGTAGATTTCATTTGGGAGTGCCATTTCCAACATAGAGAAAGCTTTAGCATCAAGCTCAAGTTTTAGGAAATCATCATCTGTATAGTCTTTTGGGTCTTTTGGTATTTCTTCTTTAGTTTCAAGATTGATATTTACTGGTTTGTGAGGACCATATATCACAGATTTCCAGCAACCAGTGTTGGTGTGTGATAATGTATGTGCCATTCTCCTTCGACAGATATTGTATGCATTTCTTACTAGCATAGCAGGTTCATTGGCAGAACCAGTATTATGAGGATCCATTTTAAAGAGTATTGATTTGTCAAATATCTCTTAAAGTGATGGATGTTGATAAAAGTGAACTTTTAATCCTTTATTGAATATCAATAAGAGCCCGTGTCTGATTCTCAATGTGTTAGATTGATATGTGATCAGGTAAACCAGTGCTCTGATACCAATTGTTGGATCAGTATTGCTCTTTGTATGAACTTGCTAGTGAACACTTAAGTGTTTAGCAAGTTCTTTGTCAGTTTTAGCACAGCGGAATGTTTTAAGTTAAAGCTACACTTATCAACATGAGTTATTACTCCCCCTAGATGTTTGAGAAAACTAAAGACAAGTATTTAATGAGAATCTAAGTATTGAATGAGAATGACTACTTAAACAGATTCTCAGTAAATGAAATGGAAATAACAGTGATAAGCTTTGAAGGATTTCAGTATATAAAAATCAATGTCTAAAACAGAGGGATGAACCCATCTATTTATAGACTTTACATATACATGAACCTTGCCAAAAAGCAAGTTCAGAAACAAGTTGCAACAAGTTGCAATCTTGGAATTCGTACAAAAAGTTAAAGTAATACTAAACTAATAAACTACTGAAACATAAGGCGGTGGAAAGATTCTTGAACAAGTGCTGATGAATGACAAACTACTGATGAGTAGTTTGTCTTCAGTAGTTCTTCAGTGAACTGTCTGGTTTGAACTTCAGAACTTCTGATGCATTTCTTCTTCAGTTCTTGTAGAATCCTTCTTCAGTACTTTTGTCTTCTTTCTTCAGTAGTTCTATACTTAGAATATTTTTGACAGAAGTGAATTAGACTTAGGTTTCCAAAAGTGGTTTCACCAATCCTCTTTGTCCTAACAGAAAGAGATAGATAGATACAGTCAGAGTAGTGGCAGTAGCTCCAATTAGACCGACGATTAGAATCCCCCGACGATAAGAATCCCCCAAATCTTTTGAAACGAACCTTTTCTCAACAATATAAAAAAGCTTGAAATAATTCACAAGCACGCATCTTTTCCAACTCTCCTCATTTTCTCAGACCCATTTCTTCTTCTTCCAACCTTTTCTCAACAATAACAATGGCTTCTTCTTCATCAGCATCCTCTCTACTCCTTCCATCACTCTCTCTAAACCATCATCACCCATCTCTTAATTCATCATCATTCAAGAACCCTTCTTTTGATTGTTCCAGAATCCTTAATAATCATGGGTTCCATCGTCTTAATCTTGTAAAATCCAGAGTCACCATGAGCTTATCAACTAGACCCACCACTATACTTGATGATGCTTTGTTTACTGATTATAAACCCACCACTGCTTTCCTCTTCCCTGGTTAGGTAAAGTTTATACATTTCAAAAAGATTTATAAATTACGAAACTTTGTCTAGTTTATTGTTTAATTGGAAGTGAATTCAAGAAATTTACTATCTTGATCTGTGAAAAATACTGTCTTGAATCTTGATTCATTGTAAGTTAATTAAAGAAAACTGTTGTATTGATCTGTAAAATTACTGTTTTGATTCATTGTAAAAATTACAGCAAGAGTAGTGGCAGTAGCTCCAATTAGACCGACGATAAGTCTCTGACTGTGGTGGTGAAAGGTGGAGGAGATGGTGGGTAGTGGTGGTGGTGGTGGTTGTGAAAGGTGAAGATGGTGGTGGGTGGTGGGTCTGATTAGGGAAGAATACAATGGGAAGAAGATAAATTTATACGTGAGTTGACCAAATTGCTACTGACTTAACGTCAAAAACTTAACTACGTTAAGTCCTTGGACTGTTGGCCTATTTTCTCAAAAGTCAGAGACTGTTCAAGCACTTTTTAAAAGTTTGGGCTGGAGTGGCATGTTGGGCCAAACCACAGGGACAGTTTTGGTAATTTACTCTACTTTTTTCTCTCTCATGGTATTTTTTACCTACATACCCCTCATGTACTTTATTTTATAAAAAATCACTAATAAAAAAATTAATTAACATATTAAGACAAAAAAAATTCTCATCATATAATATCAACCATTGGATCATCAAGATCAATGACTCAAAAGAGTTTCTATGGTTTTCACAATTCAATGTGGTTCTCAAATTATCTCATCCCTATATATATACTAGCGGGGAACCCGCACTTCGCTGCAGGTAGGATCTTTATTTTCATGAGTTTAAAATTGTTATTTTTAAACGTTCTTATGCAATTCCGCATGTCCTTTTTATAGGGTACCACTTAACCATTGTGCCTTTGAAAACTCATTCTTATTTATTCATTTGACTTACTTTTGTTTGAATTATTTAAGGGGTTTGAGATAAAAGGACAACCCAAATTAACCTATTCATAGGTAAGTTGGAAATGTATAACCCGTCAAACCCTTATACAATCTACCCTCCTACACCTTATTCCTGCCTTTTTATGTGATCCAGATTCAGGCATTTGCTTTGGTAAGGATAACATATGCTTAAATGTGCTGCAAGAGGAAGTGCACATCTTTCGCCATGCACATCTGTCATATTTGGGATCAAATCACTATTGCTAAATCACAAGATATCAGTAAATGATATGTGGTCTTGTGTGATACCCGGTAACTATATTGTCTTACGAACGATTTGGTAAACGGATAACTTAACATGACTTATGATATCGAACATCGGACTAAATAACATTGGACTATATCGTCGGACTATATTATATATATATATATATATATATATAAGTATACATGGGTGACGAAACGTATACAGTCTCATGAATCGAAGTTGTGGATAAAAGGATTTGAGAAATTGTGTTTGAAAGTTGATTTTTGGGAAAAATTGAAGACAACGGGTGTTGTCTGGTTTGTACAAAAACAGGGGAAACTCTACCCATTTTTTTATAAAATTAAAGCGTAACGAACTGCCAATTTTATAAATAAATTCCCCTAAGTGCTTTGGACAAATGAATTATTATATACAAATCGAAATGTCTTTAAGGACTATTTATTCGTAGCAATAAAGATGATTTCCAAACAATATTTGAGAAAAAGTAACAAATGTTATTAATCGGTTTTAATAACGAAATTTGTATTTCCTAAAGAAGTATTTTCTAAAACATAATTACACAAAACAAATACATTTATATGATTTATGAGACAAGCTACGATTCAGGATAATTATACATTTCGGGGTACTAGTCCAACATGGTTTATACACAAATAGTAACAAGTGTGCAACTTGGGTACTATGTTGTATGTAACTCGTGAATTAAGATAAGTTATGATCGGTTCGTCGAGTTGAAACGTTTTAAGACTCGTGTTGGTACACACGAGTCTAGACAGTCGAATTTACTATCTTTTAGGCGGTTAATAAGCTAGGCTTATGTGTGATAGACTGTTAAGGTGTCCTTTGTTGGTAATTAGGGCACAAGGAAGTCGGTCAAGGTTTCGGGCTTTGTTTGCTAGCTTAGCACGGAAATTAAGGTGAGTTCATGACCCCACTTTTTACTGTTTTTGTAAATGTTTTCGGGGGGAAGACATGCTTCTTTTATGAAAAACTGAGGAATTTAAAGCAAAACAAAGTTTTGGAAAATGAAACGAGTTGCGTGAGTCCACGGCCCCACTTTTACAGCTTTAACTTTTGGGGGAGAAAACATGCGCTAAACTATTTTGGTAACATATGTCATACTATGGTTTTAACTTTGCATTGCTATACGATCGTTGAATGTCCCGGGGGAAACCATGAATGTGCGGGGATGCACAACGGGGGAAATGTGGATAGATCTATTGGGCGTAACCTGCCCCACTCGACGGCTTGGAGGGCCGGGCGGGTGCATGTTGTCTCGAACTTTGCTAAACGTGCTGAACATTATTCGGGCTGCTTAAACATATGCTAAACATTGCTAAACGTTTCCAGCAATGGTTTTCCAATCGTAGTAGTAATAAAACATACTCCTAGCTAGCGTACTTTGGTAACATTGACATAGTATGGACAGGATTGAACTTGGTAACATTTCGGTAACATTTTATACAAACTTATGAACTCACCAGCTTTATGTTGACTTTTTAAGCATGTCTTTCAGGTTTAAACTTTGGTAACGGCACGGTTGGAGTGGGCGACGTCTTGGGATCGGGGATCCTAAAGGGTTAGAATTTGCGTTCAGGAAACAAAAGGTCTTAGATGCAACTTTCCGCTGCGCTGGCAAAGGCACCAAACGTCGCAACCGACGAGGGAAAAGTCGGGGTGTGACAGTTTGGTATCAGAGCCATAGGTTTTAGCGAATTAGGTGTCTGTGTAGATATCTAGGCTTTAACCTGAATTTGTTTTGAGATAGGGACCAAAACTTCTAAGACAATATTTAGCTTGAACGCCTAGGAACTGAAATTCCAACCGTTGCCAAAGCAGTGACATGACTAGTGGTGTGTTACACTAGCTCAACGTACATTTCTTCGTCGTAAGAAACATATACTTTTCTTATGTGAATAGTCAGTATTTTTCTATAATGGTATATAGAAAGGATAATAACACGTAGTGGTTAGGCATACCTCACTGGTGACTGGCGAGTCATCGCTTTAGATATCAGAGTGGTTATTCACATAGAGTTAGCTGAGTCATTGTTTCTTGGTATGAGGAACAATTTACTTGCTTATATATCGTGTGCATTTTCGTAAATTATATATAAGTACGTTTCGTTAATAATACGTATCGCCAATAGTTGTCGACTCAAGCTTGGACTTATCTAGAACGCTCACACGTGTCGTGTTAGTTGAACGAGTTGGCAAAGGGATTGTTGCAGCATCTGTGGTCTCGCATCCCTGGTTCGGAGCATGCTATGTCGTCAGGGTCGACTTGGGTCAGAAGCGTCTTGATGAGGCACATCGTTTTGCCGATGATGTTGAGAAGCTGGAATGCGGACGGGAAGAGCACTGGGAAAGGTGGCGCACACAACAAACATTATATTATGTAATATATCTATACGTATTACTATGTGGATGTAATGAGTGCTTGTGATATATTCATGATGGAGGTTAATAGGATGATCTTGTGAGGTAAATTTTTGATAACGTAGACGTCACGTTATTGCAAATTTACAGGCACTTGATAGTTCTAGGAAAGTCTATCGTGAGGGTATCCTATATGTTGTTGTACATATATTTATATAAAAAAAATAATGGATAAGATTATTCATTCTTTTGTTGTTGCGAACGCGATTGCCAATTCTCCCCTATTTGTGTCATTTGTGACTTTGCTTTTCTTAAACCAGTTTAAGATGTTGATGATCTTGTTCCTTGAGCTTCTAAGGTTCCTGTTTTAAAACCTAGTTATATCCTTGGACTCGATTTACATTCCTCTTCTTTTGTGTTTGTGGTCTTCAACATTCTATCCTAATTGAATCTAATTTTTGTTGATTCCTTATTTTTCCACAGAATTAGACACGTATTTTTGTACACGTATCAACTATTGTATGTTTGGATTCTTTAAATTTGCGAAGGTCCATTGTAGGGCTCCACATCGAACAATTGTTTCGTTAATGATTGTTTATCATTACGTTGCTCGTAATGCTTGCTTTCCAATCTTGATGTGTCAGGCCATTGTGGGCAATGAATCTTTTGATACTCCGTCGATGAGTTTCTTTAAAGTTGACACTTCGGTTGAAATGAATTGTTAGGAACTAATACAACACCTTGTGGTGAATTATCAACCGACTTGGAATAATGAGTGATCTTTATTGGCGTGACTCATTTTCATTAACTTGTTTGTTATTGTCTTAAATCCAACACGCCTTGTGGTGTGTAATGAAAAAGTTGGTGCATTAGTTTCTTCGTTTGAGGTGCACCAATGGTACTTGTTCACAAAGTTATTGTCTACACTTTGCATTCAGTTAATTCTGAAACGTTATCTCGTGCCATTTGTACCGACATGTCCGTTGACTCTTTTGGTTTACTCCCATTGGTTCTTCGAACATATCCTATCTTAAATTTTGAGGACAAAATTTCTGTAACATGGGGAGAATGTGACAACCGGCAACTTTCGATCAATACCGATGTGATTATAAGTAACTATTTATTATGGAAAATTTTAAATTATTAAGTTTCAGAGGTTAACGGATCGTTTTAACAAAGGAAACTGTGATAGAATCTTTTAACGCGTGTTCTGAAAGCTCGCGTCGGACAATGGAAATAATTATATTTTTGCTCGGTATATCTTTATTTTAGATTTCGAACAAAACTGACTAATTTTTATAATTAATTGACGAGCCTAAATATAAACCGAGACGTGATACGTTTAGAACGGGTTCAGATACGCGGTATACCTCACCTACCAACAAACCCTAACTATAAAACCCCCCTTCTTCCTTCTCCTTTCATTCTTTGATGCCACCACCCCCAATTAAACCCTAACTCTCTAGATATTCTCTCTCCCTCTCTCTCTCTCTCTACTCTCTCTCTCTCTTCGGCTCACCCTCTCCCTCTCTGTTTCCATCAACAGCCGACCACCACCATGATGGTGGTAGAACCGGATAACCAACGAGCGTGGAGTGGGGACTAGGTCTTTGTCGTGGCGGCGTCGTGGCTAGATCAAAACAAGGGGAGTTTAAGACCACATAGGTTGGGTTCGGTGCGTAGGGTGGAGGTAGGTGATAGCGGCTGGTATAGGGTGGTGATGGTCCGATGCGGTTGTGGTTTGGGTGGTTCCTGGTTCGATAGATGGCTCGTTTCCAGCAGATCCGAAGGGTGTGGGTGTAGTGGTTGGTGGTGAACGCGATATGGTGGTTTTGACACAGGTAGGTGGTTGCTATGATCTTTTTCATCTGGTACCAGGTAGGACCCGAGGTGTTGATTCGGGTTATGATCTAGGGTCTTGGTTTTGTCTTGGGATCCGATGGTTTGGGTTATGGTTGTGGCTCGGGTCTGTTGGAGTTGTTTTCGAGCTCAGGAGGACTCAGTAATGGTTTGGGTTCGAGACTTGGGTCAAATTTTTGGTGCGGTTGTAGTGGCCCAGTTGGTGGTCCGATTATGACAAGCAGTTGGTTCGTGTTCATTTTGGTCTTCGGGTCAGATTCAGTACGTGATCAGGTTCGGTTCGGTTTTCAGTCGCGATTAAGGTCAGCTCGGGTTAGATCTGTTCAACCATCTCGCGGGTCAATGTTCCGGTCTACACGTAGTTCGAGGCGGTTCCCTGTTATGCGCGTGCGATTCGGTATACTTGATTTCGTGTTTATTATTATATTTTTATAGATATCATGTATTTATAAATTTATATATTTGTAAATATTGTTGTATTTATGAATATTATAAATTTATAAATATATTGATATGGACGAATTAGTTTTAACTCGCGAATGGACTGAATGATAATAATAGACGGTAACTATATTATCTTACGAACGATTTGGTAAACGTATAACTTAACATGACTTATGATATCGAACATCGGACTAAATAACATTGGACTATATCGTCGGACTATATTATATATATATAAGTATACATGGGTGACGAAACGTATACAGTCTCATGAATCGAAGTTGTGGATAAAAGGATTTGAGAAATTGTGTTTGAAAGTTGATTTTTGGGGAAATTGTAGACAACGGGTGTTGTCTGGTTTGTACAAAAACAGGGGAAACTCTGCCCAATTTTTTATAAAATTAAAGCGTAACGAACTGCCACTTTTATAAATAAATTCCCCTAAGTGCTTTGGACAAATGCATTATTATATACAAATCGAAATGCCTTTAAGGACTATTTATTCGTAGCAATAAAGATGATTTCCAAACAATATTTAAGAAAGAGTAACAAATGTTATTAATTGGTTTTAATAACTAAATTTGTATTTCCTCAAGAAGTATTTTCTAAAACATAATTACACAAAACAAATACATTTATATGATTTATGAGACAAGCTACCATTCAGGATAATTATACGTTTCGGGGTACTAGTCCAACATGGTTTATACACAAATAGTAACAAGTGTGCAACTTGGGTACTATGTTGTATGTAACTCGTGAATTAAGATAAGTTATGATCGGTTCGTCGAGTTGAAACGTTTTAAGACTCGTGTTGGTACACACGAGTCTAGACAGTCGAATAGACTATCTTTTAGGCGGTTAATAAGCTAGGCTTATGTGTGATAGACTGTTAAGGTGTCCTTTGTTGGTAATTAGGGCACGAGGAAGTCGGTCAAGGTGTCGGGCTTTGTTTGCTAGCGTAGCACGGAAATTAAGGTGAGTTCATGACCCCACTTTTTACTGTTTTTGTAAATGTTTTCGGGGGGAAGACATGCTTCTTTTATGAAAAACTGAGGAATTTAAAGCAAAACAATGTTTTGGAAAATGAAACGAGTTGCGTGAGTCCACGGCCCCACTTTTACAGCTTTAACTTTTGGGGGAGAAAACATGCGCTAAACTATTTTGGTAACATATGTCATACTAGGGTTTTAACTTTGCATTGCTATACGATCGTTGAAAGTCCCGGGGGAAACCATGAATGTGCGGGGATGCACAACGGGGGAAATGTGGATAGATCTATTGGGCGTGACCTGCCCCACTCGACGGCTTGGAGGGCCGGGCGGGTGCATGTTGTCTCGAACTTTGCTAAACGTGCTGAACATTATTCGGGCTGCTTAAACATATGCTAAACGTGTCCAGAAATGGTTTTCCAATCGTAGTAGTAATAAAACATACTCTTAGCTAGCGTACTTTGGTAACATTGACATAGTATGGACAGGATTGAACTTGGTAACATTTCGGTAACATTTTATACAAACTTATGAACTCACCAGCTTTATGTTGACTTTTTAAGCATGTCTTTCAGGTTTAAACTTTGGTAACGGCACGGTTGGAGTGGGCGACGTCTTGGGATCGGGGATCCTAAAGGGTTGGAATTGGCGTTCAGGAAACAAAAGGTCTTAGATGCAACTTTCCGCTGCGCTGGCAAAGGTACCAAACGTCGCAACCGACGAGGGAAAAGTCGGGGTGTGACAGTTCATGACCCCACTTTTTACTGTTTTATAAATGTTTTCGAGGTGGAAGACATGCTTCTTTTATGAAAACCTGAGGAATTTAAAATGAAACAAGTTTTGGAAAATGCAATGGGTGCGTGATTTCACGGCCCCACACTTTACTAGTTTTGTTTTCGGGGGAGAAACATGCTTATACATTTTGATCATACATTTACATGTTATACATTATAAACACACGTTTTCATGTTATACTATGGCTCACACTTTATTACTATAAGGTTCATCTAAGTCCCTTAGAAACCACTAATACGGGGATGTAGCGGGGAAATGTGGATAGCGCTATTGGGCCTGACAAACCCCACTCGACGGTTGGAGGCCGGGCGGGCGCATATTGTCTCAATCACACTAGGCTTACCGAAGATGAGGTAGTCTGTAACAAGGGTATCACACAGTCAGCAATGGTTTCGCCCGTATGAGTAACACACTTGACGCCTTGCTAGCGTTCACACAAGCATAGTATGAACAGTAACAATAACAGTAACAGTAATGGTAACAGTTTTAAAGGATTAACGAAACATTTTTCTAAAACTCATAAACTCACCAGCATTATATGTTGACTTTTTAAGTATGTCTTTCAGGTTTAAACTTTGGTAACGGCACGGTTGGAGTAGGTGACGTCTTGGGATCGGGGACCCTAGAGGGTTAGCAATGGCGTTCAGGGAATAAGAGTCTTAGATGCAACTTTCCGCTGCGTGGCGAAGCTACCAAACGTCACAACCGACGAGGGAAAAGTCGGGTGTGACATCTTGGGCACCTCCCCACAAGTCGATTAAAGAACTAAGGCTGTGCTAATGCTTCTCATAGCCAGGGCTTCGAGTATAGGGATCCTGTCTATAGCTGCCCTCCAACCAAATAAACTAACTTTCCTTGAAATCTAGTTTATCCATTCATCATTGTTCCTTTTATGAAGTATTTTTTAGGTAACTTAAATTGAAGTCTTATTTTAGTAGAGGCGTAGAGCCATGAACCTAAGTTGATACATGTCATATTCGAGTATAAATTGTATAAATCTACCACAAGTCATTCTCAACAAATTGAACAGTGAGAAATGTCAATTATGTGTGAATCCCTACGAATATGAACAAAGTATTTTGTATGTGACATTCATGTTTCGGTAATTGTTACAGTTATAACTTCGCACAAAAAAAGGGAATTACGAACATTGGCCCTTCACATCACATGCCAATTCTGAATTTCTCAATTTCATTGTGCCAAAAAAGAAAATATCACACATTCCTCACATTTATGATGGAAGAAGTTAATATTTTTTTTTATCACGAACTACACACCGAATGTTGTCTATCCGCTAGCTTCGATTTTAAATCTCTCACGACTGGAATCCCACCATTTTGTAATGTCTTTTCCAACCATGCTATGAGTTCATCCTATCAAACCATGATCACATCAATTGGACGCCATAGGTAACTGGAAAACAATGTTGTCATAAGAAAACTATTTAGTAGTACCGGTTTAAAAAAAACTAGTGAATTCATAAATAATTTTAAAAGTAAAAATAAAGACATGTTAAACAATATATTTAATATAGTCTGAAACAAACAAAACAATAGGCCATAAAATGGAGGTAAAATTAGTAAATTTTTGACTAATTAAGATTTTGAGAAGAAAATTTGGCGCAACCTCCGGTTCAATTTGCTTGTTTAACTGGTCCTATCATTAATCGGCCAATTTTAATGGGCTAAACTTGACCAATCAATAATGCTTTAAAATGCATTAAAATTCATTTTTTTTTAATAATAAGAAAGTTGAATATAGAAAACCTAATACAGAAAAAGTGAAAAACAAAGTTTACCTCTTGAAAACATTGTTAAACAAGTTTACTTTGAACAAGACATTCACCATTTCCAACTTTGACTTTAATAAATTTCTTCAAATCTTTACATGGTGTTTCTCCTTGTTATCCTGTCACAATATATAAATAAAAATGATTTTTTCCCTTTTTTTGGATTTGGGTATTAAATTATATATTAAACATGTTATCAAAATAATTTGAAGCCATATCTGTTATGCAAGCAACATAATACCTTGATTCCCCTGGCTCCCAGCTCTTCCCATTTTGCAACCCGTAACTGTAGACAAAATCCATCCAAATTATGTCCTACCGATTATGGAGAATTCAACCATCTCGCATTACATAACGCGACGTTAATAAAAAGAAACTTGTTAATAAAATCAAAACTTAAATGATACTATCCAAACAAATGGTGGGGAAATAGAATATTTTCTTTACTTGAGGATATCAATAGGCGACATTCAAAGCTTCCTTATGGTGTCAAACATTTCTTTTGGCGCTTCTTTCCTTACTCATTCGTAAAAGCTTATATGTTTCACATTCTCTTTATCTTTTATTTCGAAATAACCAAGTGATCCATGGCTGCATTTTTCGGCCAAAACTGTTTCTTTTGAGCTGGAGCTGCCAATGGATTTATTCTAAAACGGTTAACCAAAATGTTTGTTCTCAAAACCACCAACCCGTGTATCATAAATGTTATGGTTGTTCTTTAATCCTTTCAACGTATTAGAATTCCAGTTCATGAACAAACAAACTTCGGCTTGATTCTTGATTTGTTTACTTCCAAGAATCAATTGTTGTTCGAAGTCACATTTCCTCTTTCTTTATGGCAATAAATAGCACTTCTGCAACTCTCCATGCTTCAAAGGCTCCCTACTTAGTGTTTCTCACCTGTTTTGTAATGAAAGATTGCAACTTACACAAACAGCTAAAAATTTTAGCCAATACATACCTAATTCAAACAATGATCAACCAATCTCAACATCTATATCCCTTAATATAATCCACTCAACCGACAATAAGCCCAAAAAGAAGAAACGGGGTCTGTACTCACCAGATTAATGACCATCATGACCACCATAGTCTTCACTGTAGTCACCATCAATAACAAATTGGGGTTTACCAAATTCACAAACAGAACAAATAAAAAAAAAGCAAGTCAATTTGGGTTTTCCTAAATCAAAATCGTGCCTGGAAATAGGCTAATTGTAAATGAAAATTCAATTATTATTACTCATTGAAAACTCACCTCTTTCTCCCAAAACAATATCTGACCATCAGAGCACCGTCTGCATATCGCTGTTGTCCTTGTCATTTGGGTATGATTCTGATTTCCATGACAGTGTTCTTAACAAGGGTGGTGGCTGGAAACGGGCAGGGTGATTCATACCCCCACTGAAGGAGAAACGATTCGATTGTAGTGTATGAGATAGCAAAAATTAATTATTGCATTCAATCACATTAAATCCATTGTATTGAATTGGCTTAGAGAGACAAACAACCGGCCTGGAGAAGAAACAGCGCCAACAACGCTTAAAATATAATCTAGCGGCAAAACAGAATATTACCACAGTAAGGAGGATAAATTTTGAATTGGCAATCCGCTAGGCCTATTTATGTTTCTAACTGATGTTAATGTTAGTGTGTTTTTCAATTTTAAGCCACTCATATAGAATTGTATAAGACTTTCGGGACCCCCCGTTCGAAAATTTTGTTCAAGCCTCACCACTTGATAAAATCGTTTTGGTTTTGTTAAGTTCACAGATATTGAACAATGAGCCCTTATTTAAAATACTATCAAAAACCGCTTTTGGTTTAAACTCAAACGTTAGATCAAGATTTATAGAGATCTAAGCCGTTTACATTAGACAGTTTTTGTGTTTAGTGACGGTTACTCAATAACCGTTCCCTCCATTTTATGTAACCGTCCTTAATTCGAATTTAATAACTGTTCCCACTAATTTTTTATTTCATTTTTTTTCATATTCGCCTATAAATAAGAGGTATAGATGCATTATTCTCCTTCACTCCTTCGATTCTGCCATATATGTCAATTATGAGATTCAGGTTGCATTATTTTATCCATGAATACGCTTACTTACTGTTGAAATTGGAATGAGAGATATCAGTTGGGATTTTGCATTATTCTCCTTTGTAGAATTCGACCAAATCTGGATACTTTACACTTGTATCACTATTTGCTTCATAAAGGTAACACTCATAATTTTCAATTCACTTATTAATATGGTTTGTTTTGTATATTATTATTTTTTTACTATTTATACGTTTTCCTTCAATTCCACAAAAAGAGTTTTCATAATTTTTTCTAATTAGAGGCCGATAAAGCTGTAATTTTCAAACTTTAATTAATATCTTTCTATAAAAGCTTAAACAAATCTGGGTTTCGTTAGAAAACTGTTTATAAGTTTCAGTCTTGTACTAAAATGTTTTTACATTTCTGTAAGCTACAAAAATTGATGTGATGAGGCCAACAAAAATTTATGACTAACTTGCAATATGTGTGTTTATGTGTTTGTATCTGTTGCAATTTTTTGGACTTCAATATGCAGTGAGTACTTTAGGGTATTTATATTTTTGTTGGTTGCATAGACTTTTTATATACTAGCACAAACCATGGATCATCATCAATAACAGATAATTCACAGAATTTGAAAAGCCATTCAAATGGCTAATTACATGCTATAATCAATATTTGGTAATTAATTTTTTTATAACTCTCCTTGTATCTCTCTTGATAATGTTTTCATTCCATGTAAATACTTGGCCTACAAATGTCATATACGTTAGTATGAATAAAATGTAATCATGGCGTATTTGGCATTTATAGGCCAAGTATTTACAATGAATGGAAATATTCACGAGATAGATACAAGGAGATTTATAAAATAATTAACTATCAAATATTGACTCTAGCATGTAATTGGCCATTTGAAAAGGTTTCCAACTTCTGTTAACTTTCCTTGATTGACGATGGTCCATGATTTGTGCTAATATATAATAGGTTCATCCTAACTCAGAAGAGAATACACTTAAAAAACCGGAATTATTAATGAAATAAGAAGCTTAAAGTCCTTTACTTGCAATAGTGAAAGTGGGTATGTCATAGTACAAATATTTATGTTATTTTATTCTTTACTACTTATTTTTTGTGGTTGTTACTCTTTTTCCTATTTCTAGCTTGAAGGCTTCTTGGTTTATGAAAAGATAGATCTCAATTAGTATTTACGTATGCATGGACGAGTCAGGTAACTGTTGACTTTGCTAACTAATGATGAAGTAGTCTAACTAACTAACGGACATTAACAGAACTCTAACTAACTACCTATCAGTAGATTAAGTCTTCAGAAGTTATGACTTCAGCAGTTGTTGTCATCAGAGGTTAGAACTTCGGTAGATGTTTTCTTTCCTCATGAGTAGTTACCTCATCAGTGGTTAACCACTTCATCAATAGTTTGACTACTTCATCAGTAGTTACCAAAGTTAACAGTAATAGATCGGCTAGGTTCGGGTTAGAATAGGTTCAAAACAAAATGGGTACAAATCAAAATGGATTGTTTAAAAAAGTGGTTATTTTGGTTTGGATCAAAAAAGTTCAGACCATCGGTTGAGATAATGGGTCATATAGGGTTTGGGTCTGAATGGGTTCATCCCGGACTGAGTACGGGTCAACTAACTGTTAAAGGTACTAACTACCAAAATATCACTTATACCTTATAGTTCTGTTTCGTTTGGTTTGGTTTTTATATAACCTTAAGATTGATATTGTTGGTGGACATGCACTAAGGAACATGTATGAAGGTGTTGTTACCGTGCTGCTACCTTCAAAATTGGGACTGTTTGTTTGGATGTGTGTTTAATTCACACAAGTGCCAATTCTATAGCATTTTGTTTTTTCTCATGAACATTTTCGTTTTAGGTTAAATGGTCAAAATTTTCAACTTATGGTGGAGCCCCTGTTGCATATGCTTCACAACTAAACAATTTTATCATATAAATTATACTTTAATATACTATTTTAATTTGCTCATTTTTATTTTCATACAAGATGAAGCTTGGAATTTTCGTGAAGTGGCAAACAATGGCAGGGGTAAACAGGTCACGTTGAATCTAGAAGGAATTGGAATCGGAAGGTACACCTTTCATTATAACAAGTCATATTTATCCAATAACTTTGGCATAGCAGGGAAATTAGTGCATAAAAACTACTAACGGGCCAAAAGGCATGAAATTCTAACGGGCCAAGGGGCATGATGTGGCAGTAAAACGGATGGGTTATCATGAAAAACTTACATTTTTTTATTACACCTCTAGAAGAAGGCGATTCTACAATACATGATCTAAGCGACAATGCATCTTTATTAGTTTTGAATATATATTAATTTTGTTGCTTTCCCACTGATAACCGTTCACTAATAACCATTCCCTCCAAAATTAATAACCGTCTCTTAATTTGAATTTAAATTAACTTTCGATTTAAATCATGTTGTTATGATTTTGAATTATCACTCTTAGGTCTAATTGCAAAATATTTTACTGTTACTATTAGGTATAATTGCAATATATGAATTAAAAAAAGTTAGATTATTACTCCATTTGTTAAGAAGACTTTATGTTGCTTATGATTGTATTTTATTAGTTTTTTTTTTTTTTTTTTTTTTTTTTTTTTTGGCATGACTACTATTTGGTGAAGATAATAACAATTTTTTTAAGATGGGGTGATTAAGTATAATATTTTCATTAGTTGTAGTTACCCTTTTAGAATCTATAAAAAAAGAACTATGTGGATGAACATGGTTGATGTAAATTTAGAGATGAAAAGAGATTTCGGAAAAGACTATGATTATTATTCACATCAGTTCCTATTTATATACCAACAATTAATAGAAAGCTAAGTAACTGTAACAATAACTGTAACATAACTCTAACTAACTAACTAATGAAGATATGAAATCTAACTAAATATTGTAAGTTAGTATCTAGCTATCAGTAGTTGACTGTCGTACTCTTCAGTATTTGTTGTTTGTTATCAGATGTTATCTTCTTCAGATGTTGTCTTTCTTCACCAGTAGTTTGCCTCATTAGCAGGTGTTTGATTCGTCAGTACTTTACCATCAGTAGTTTTATCAGCCATCAGTGGTTAACAATGTCATCAGTAGTTACCATCAACAGAGGTTTCATCATAAGTAGTTGTTATCCTTCAGTAGTTATAACCAACACTAGTAGATTGATCTGAAGAACATCAGGATGGCGGTGTTGCTGAAACCATGCAGACTATATAATAGTATCTTGCATGAACATTTGTTGTTTTTTTTTCCTTTAACCTTATATACTTTTAACAAGGTCTATACCTTATATATTATATATACCTGTAATAGGAATGTGGTGTATGGTTAAGTTTTTTTTTCCAGTTTGTCTTTAATGGCAAGAGATGATTTCGTTCGACTGTTGTCTATAATGTTGTATATAATGTTGTTTTGGATGGGAAGGGGGCAAAGTAAAAGAAAGAAATGTAATGTTGTAATCTATAACTTATAATAAAAGAATTGAGTTTGTATGAGGTGGCATTCAATGGAATGTGCCATGTGGCATCATGTGAAGCTTTCTTTTAAATTTATTTATTTTGTATTTTAAATAAAATTTATATCTATCTTATCTTAAAATTTAAAATATGTTAATTAATATCTTTTCCTTATTTTCCCCTCATATTTTTTAAATGTTACTGAACTATTAATTATTTTAAAATTTCAAATATGTTAATTAATATTTTTATCTATATTTTTTTCTTATTTTCCGCTCACAATTTTTAAACGTTAGTAACTTTTATGTATGACATTTTTTTGAAAAAAAAAATACACCAAATTAACGATCGCTTTATTATCTTTCTAACGAGCACCATATATATACAAAAACGAAAAAAAAATGTTTTTTTTTTTTTTGTGAGTTTTTGTTCATGTAGAAAAAAACACAATGTATTTAGGTAATTTCTTAATCATATATATGCAAGTCACTATTCATGTTATGATAGTATATATGTTTTCGAACCTACTATTACATATATGAATTGCCCATGTTCATGTGCTATAACGATATGCTTAGCATTAAAAGAGGTTGAGATTTTTTAATCTGCTGGGAACGCAGCATGAGAACCCCTTTTGATAGTATAAACATTAGAACAACTTTCTTTAACATTAAAAGAAGTTGAGACTGTTTACTTATTTTATCTTTTTTTATTAAGTAATATTAAATTTTTTAACCCCGGGACACTCCCGGGGTAATCAGCTAGTTTTTGATATAATTTAATTGCGCTACCCATACTGTGACGGGTATAAAACTAGTTACTTTTGGCATCGACCGATCTCCTTGATTATTTATAAAATTTAAAGTATGTTTCCGATCTTTCTTTGTAACACAATCGGATCCTTGGTTTATGGCGATTATTTAGTAAAACATCCGGTAAATTATTTGCCAATTGCATAAAATTGAAATCGCCAATAGGCTCAAACAAAAATCGGTGAAGAACAAACACACCCAAAGATGTCTTAGACATAATTTTGTAAAATTATATAATGCTTTTATTAATCTTCACGAAAATAAAATCACATGTTTTAGCAACAATGTCTTTAAATCTGGTGACATCTTATTTTTCTTAAAGTCAAGTTTAAATCATTTTAATTGCGACTTGTTTGTTAGCAAGAATTTTAGTTAACTGAGACATATCCTTTTTTGCATGAAATTGAATTTGCTAAAATAAAAGACATCACCCTACAAATGACTTCTTGTATACTGATTATGTATATACGATAAACATATATAATGCGATTAAAGAAGCAGATTAATGATCAAAGTTCAAACAGTGTGTTCTAAATAAATATATTTATAATCGGTCATGAGGTCGGGTATAAAATTAGAAAAAAGTCACATGTAATGTTTTTAATCGAACGTTTTACTGGTTCGACCTTGTTTGCTTTGTAACTGCCTAGTTTGGTTTTCTAGGTGCATATTGTAACATCCAGTCCCTCTCACCATCAATATTGTCCGCTTTGTCCCGATGGGTTGCCCAACCAGATCTCACGGATTTGTTTTTGGTCGCCCCGGTGAAGACTTCCCAGGAGGTCACCCATCCTGATACTACTCTCACCTGAGCACGCTTAACTGTGGAGTTCTCCTCTCATCCACTAGCATTAAGCCCAAAACGCGTTTGTGATTTAAGAGGCTTTGGATTACTTATGAACCAAGGATCTCTCCTGGCCACGGCCGATGTGGGATTTGCCTAGGGTGTCATACAAAGGTCCATGTTAATCTCCCAGAAATCAGTACTGTTACACATATAGACCGGTGCACCTCTCAGACCCTGTTTAACCAGCCAGTTTGGTTCAGTTAAGAAAACAATGGCAAATGAAGCATGGATGAGTTATATCCACGAGATTTGATTAAAGCCCAATGTGTTGCTACAATATAGTGTATATTCATAATTCATGGTTGATTATAAATGGGCTAATGGATGAAAGTATGAAACCCAGGTAAACTAACAATGAGTATGTTGTGTGCCAATTCCTTTGGTTCCATCCACTCCTCACTTACGCTGTGTTCCAGAGATTAAATAAAGGAAAGAAAGGAAAGGAATTGGAAGGAAGTTAGGAAAATTAGTGTTCCAGAGTTTTTTTTTGAGGAGAGAATGGAAGAGAAGAGGAGGGAAAGTTGAGGGTTTTTATCCTTCATATGTTTGCTTCCAAATTGGAAGGATTGGGAGAGAAAGTATCAGATAACAATCACGTTTTGATTTCAATTACATCTTTACCCTTATCAACAACAAGATGGCGGGTATATCTCCCACCACCCCGCCATATTGAACCCACATTCCATATCTATCGGTTCTTAACCCTCCATCCCACAGTATATTATCGTCTCCAGCCTTTCACACATATTCACCTACAAATCGACCTGCAGTTCATCTTTCAGGTATGATTTGTTTATAAAATTGAATGATTTGCTGATGCTTCTTTATGGTATGGTCCAGACCTGTTATTTAATAATGTATACATATACAAATATACTGACCTGATGCTTCTTTAGGCTGATGCTTCTTGCTGATGCTTCTTTATTTACTTAGTTTGTCTATTTGTCTTTTGTGTATTTGTCTTTTGTGTGTGTATTTGTCTAATGACGAAACTGATTGTTTTTTATTTTCTTTTTTTGGCTTCATTTTGATTTTTTTTTTGTGTGACGAAACTGAGTTTTTGGTATCATCAGTTTAAGTTAAGGAATGAGGTTAGGTCAGGGTAGTGATGTTTAGCTTTATCAAAGAGTAATAAGGTAAAGAAATTATCTTGATCAACCAAACATTAATAAATTTGCTCCATGATTGCTATTAGGTTTGTGTTGTTATTAATGTTTCTTTGTTGATACTGAGAATTTGTGTTGTTATCTTTGGGGAAATGTAGGAATGCAAACGAGCTGAGCTACTCGCGAGCTACTCGAGCTCGGCTCGAAAAAAGCTCAAAACGAGCCGAGCCTAAACGAGTTCGAGCCGGCTCGCGAGCCTTAACGAGCCCAATATTTATATAATTTTTAATTAATATATTAAATATGTATTTAAATATAATATTTAATATTTATAAAATTATGAATAAATAACCAAATTATATATAAAATAACTATTACAATTAATATAAATTAATAACTAATAATCGAGCCGAGCCCGAGCTTGAAAACCATCCTTCGAGCCGAGCTCTAGCTTTAGGAACAATGCTCGAATCGAGCCGAGCCGAAACGACTCACCTCGTTTGCACCCCTAGGCACTGTTTTTGTTTTTTGTGATGTCTTTTCTTCGTCTGCCGTGTGTTCTGTCAGTAAAAGTGCTTGTTATGATAGATCTTTGAAGAGGCATGTTATTTACACAATAAGAAAAAGTAAGTTTGCACAGCCCTCTACGGCCCGTAGAGGGCTCTACGGGCCGTATAGGGGGTCAGTGTAATAAATGCTCAACCCTCTACGGCCCGTAAAGCCCTCTACGGCCCGTAGAGGTGGTTTGGTGGAGTGCATTTAAACCCTACACGAGCCGTAGAGGTCTCTACGGCCCGTAGGCAGTACGAGGTACGAGGTCATTGAATGAAGTGTCTGACATTCAGTGTGTCAGTCTGAAAAAGCTAACCCTATACGGGCCGTAGAGGGCTATACGGCCCGTAGAAAACCTGGTTGTTGGGAGCATTAAACCCTCTACGGCCCGTATAGGCCTCTACGGGCCGTAGAGGGTCCAGATATATTCTTCTTCCTTGTCTTCTTTCTTCAGTTAACGAAAGAAAATTTAAAAACGCGGTGCACAAAAATCCGATCGATTCCAAGCTACCACGATGTCTTCGGGTCACTACGGTAATGTTTCGGATGAATGGTAGCATTCGTTTAGCCTATCTCACGTCTCGGAAAGCCTTTTCGGAGCCGTAGAGGAACGTGGGGAGGAGGAGGTTAGCTCCGTTGTTCGCTATGGTGACGGGAATGCACTACCCGATTTGAACCTGCTGCCTGATTTGAACCAGGAGTACGTAGAAGAACCGGAGTCATTTTACGTGCCTCCGCCAAGTCATCCACAGTACGAATACGCTGGTAATCATTCGCACGAGGGAGGTGATAACGGTGGCGAGGAACCTGTCCCGGATGTTTCGTACGAAACGAATCAGGTGTGTTTATGTATTTGCACTTGTTTATAATTACACCCGTGTATATTTAGACTCGTATATTTAGGGTTTGTGAGATATTTAGACCCGTGTACATATTTAGACTCGTATATTTAGTCTCGTACCTAAATTTGTTTTAGGGTTTGTGAGATTTGAACTCGTATATATTAGTTGTTATTTGAACTCGTAGGGTTTGTGAGATTTGAACTCGTATATATTAGTTGTTATTTGAACTCGTAAGGTTTGTGAGATTTGAACTCATAGGGTTTGTGAGATTTGAACTCGTATATATTAGTTGCTATTTGAAGTCGTATATAAATTTTGCAGGTATTCAGGTCTCTTAAAGACCTCACAGAGTGGGTTTATCAAAGAGCAAAAAAAAAATGGTTACATTACCGTATACTCACGTACTGTTTCGGAAGGCAGGGGGCCGAATAGGAGGGTAACGACGGCATGGATACGATGTGACCGTAGTGGCGTACATCATAGTGTAGCCACGGTTCGAAAGACGGGCAGTAAAAAATGTAATTGCCCGTTTCAACTAATAGGGAGATACCACTCCGGCCACGATGGTTATATTTTGGAGGTCCAGAACCAAACACATAATCACAAACCTTTCCAACACATCGAGGGTCACGCGTATGCTAGGAGGCTGGGTCCGGGCGAGTTAAAATTGGTGGATACACTTTATTTTCAAAATGTTACGCCAGTAGACATACATTCGGCCGTTAGAAAACAAAACCCAGATAGTCCCTGCATCTTAAGAGACATACATAACACAATAACCAAGGTTAAACATTTGTTATACGGCGGCAGGACTCAAATGCAGGTATTATTATTATTATTATTATTATTATTATTATTATTATTATTACTACTTTATTATTATTTTTTAATTATTATTATTGCTATGCAGGTACTCGAAGCCACATTGGTGGAAAAAAAATTTGTTTACTTCACCCGGAGGAATGACTCGACAAATGCGATCGAGGATATTTTGTTTGTCCATCCCACCTCGCACAGGTTATGGCGTGCGTTCCCGCATGTGCTGATGATTGATGCGACCTACAAAACGAACGAGTATAAACGTCCGTTTGTTCAAGTTGTGGGTATGACATCAACATCCAAGTCGTTTTGTGTCGCCCATGCATTCATCTCCCGTGAAAAAAAAGGATAACTACCTATGGGTGCTACAAAGGCTTAAAGAGTTGCTAGAAGATAGTACGGAGCCCCGTGCTATAATAACTGATTGTGAGAAAGCCTTGATGAATGCATGCGACATTGTATTTCCAGCAGCTTCGAAGTTGTTATGCAGGTATACATATTATTATTATTATTATTATTATTAATTATTTTTATTATTATTTTTTTATTATTATTATTATACATTCAGGTATCACATTCAACGAAATATATTGAAGCACTGCAGACAAGCCTTTGGAAATGCAGATTGGGAAATATTCGTGAAATCTTTTAAGCGATTATGTAGATCTTCATCTCCGGAATTTTATAGTCTCTGGTTAGACCGATTCTACAAACGACTATGTCAGGACGAACGAGCTGGTACATATTTTATTAATTTAGTTTAAAACGCATACACACATTAACAAATATCTTTGTTCTATCTTTTACAGGTGTTTTTGAATATATAGACCGGGTCTGGCTCCGTGACTACAAAGAAAGGTTTGTTTCTGCATGGACAGACACAAACTACAACTTTGGTCAGTATACGACCAACAGAGTTGAGAGCCAGCATTCAAGGTTTAAGATGCACATTAAGGGGGCTAACAACTCACCCCACAAACTTGTGATGATTGCAGACGATGTTGTAACGTCACAAGAGAGGGCAATAAATCACTCGTTTGAAGAGAGTTTATCTGTGAAAAAGGTGCACCATGACATACCTCTTTTTGAGGACCTACTCGGTAAAGTTTCCCATGCAGCGATCGAGAAGTTGATAACTGAGATAAAAAATATAAAGAGGTTGAAGGAACAAAAAATGAGTTGTGGTCACCAGCTTTTCACGAGTTCTGGGTTGCCGTGTGCATGTCAATTAGATTCGTATATAAATAAAGGTAATACCATTACTTTATTATTATTATTATTATTATTATTATTATTATTATTATTATTATTATTATTATTATTATTATTATTACTGCTACTACTATTATGTTTATGTTTATGTTTATGTTTATGTTTATGTTTATGTTTATGTTTATGTTTATGTTTATTGAATACAGGAATAAAAATACAACTGTCCGAAATAGACGTCTTCTAGACACGACTGAATTACGAACCGGAAGTAGTATGGGGGGAACGTGACCTTGCGAGTGAGTGGGAGATAGTCAAAGAGACACTGATGTCTCAATCACCACGCGTTCAAAGAAATATGTTGTCAAAAATAAAGTCGGTGGTAAATCCAAGTATGATTGACACTTAACCTCCTGAGGTACAAAAGAATACTCGCGGGCGCCCAACTACAAAATTAAAGAAAAAAAACAGCAGGAGGATGCGCAAGAAGATGTTAGTATTATTATTATTATTATTATTATTATTATTATTATTATTATTATTATTATTATTATTATTATTATTATTATTATTATTATCCATTGTAGGAAGACGAGCCTGTTAGAAGACGTAGGCCATCAGACCCGGGTAAAGATAAAATGAGAGTGTGTAGCAAAAAGTATCCACTCTTAGTAGGGGACAGGTACATAAATAACTATTTATACATACATACATATGTACACATCCCCTAATCATGATTTCCCAATGTTTGGCGGTGACAGGTATAAATTTGTGCTTAGACAATTTAAGCATCAGATTGATCCCCTTTATCGACGGTTTGTCACGCATATTCAAAATGTTCAGCCAGACGGTAACTGTGGGTTCCGATCTGTAGCTTTGGCTTTGGATATGGAGGAGGAAGACTGGGATTTGATCCGCCACGTTCTTAAAGAAGAGATGATGGGTCAATACCATGAGGATTGGTACGAGATTTTGAACGGATTCGACGATAACGGTTTCGCCCGCATATACTCGTCCTTAGATTGGACGGGAGTCGGGAACACACCCAATTCAAAGTGGATGGAGATGCCTTTGACTGGATTAGTGATTGCTCAGGCATTTGGTGTGGTCCTTCAATTCTTCAGTCCTCTTGGAACGAGCACATTCTTCCCTATTCACAAGCATCCTCAAAGCGTGCCAGAACATCGGGTCATTTCGATGGCCTTCGTGAACGGCAACCACTTCATCATGCTAAAGCTAACAGACGACGATCCGATGCCTTATCCGAGTGAAGCATGGAGGCGTTGGGTAGATGTAAATCACAACCCATGGTTAGCACTATACAGGGATCGTCTTGATGAGGGGCGTAGGCTATCTCAAACAGATCCAGAGTGGTTTGACCTAACAGGCTGTCCTGATTCTTCTGATAGTTCGGTGTAAATTTGTTTTTATAATGTATAATGATTTATTAAATACATTTTTTTATTTTTTATTATTATTTTACATATACAATATGAAATGAAAACGTTCTTTTATAAAAAAAAACCTATACCACCTAATTAAAACTAACAAAATTTAAAAAAAACAAAACTTCTACTGGGCCGTAGAGGGCTCTATGGGCCGTAGAAGTGATTTAGCTACGGCCCGTAGAGGGCTCTACGACCCGTAGGCTTCTGGAACAAGGTCGTAGAGACCATCTATGGCTCGTAGAGGCCATTCAGTCTACGGGCCGTAGAGGTCTCTACGACCCATAGACAAAAATTTTTTGGTTTTTAAAAACTTTGTAAAGTTTATAAATATAATCAGGAGTTTTTTAAAAAAAATATGAGTCTACGACCCGTAGAGGTCCCTACGGGCCGTAGGCTAGGATTTTTTTAAAAAAAAATTGTGGTTTTCAGTGATATGTTATATATAATTTTTCTGGATATAATTCCAGCGAACTAATAGCCCAGATGGTTTATATATGTGTGTATATATGCTCTTGTATATGTGTGTGTGATAATGTGCCCAGGTTCGAACCTTGTCCCACCCCGTTTTTTTTTTCAAAATTTTCATTTATCTACGGCCCGTATAGGCCTCTACGGGCCGTAGGTACGTTTTAAAATCAGATTATCATCGTGCCTCTGTTCAGTTTCTTCCAAATCCCCGGAAACCAACCCCCCTTTACCCCTTTACCTTCAAAACCTAATAGCCACCACCTTCGACCTTCGACCACCACAACCACCTTCGACCACCACAACCACCCCCTCTCTGCCTCCTCCTCTACTGCAACCACCACCTCCACCCTAATCCACCACCACCACCGCCTTCTCCACCAATCTCCACCAAACCCTAATCCACCACCTCCCCATCCTTCTCCACCGTCTTCCTCATCCTTCCTCTCAGGTATTATCATTATTATTGTTATTATTATTGTTATTATTAGTTTTAGGGTTTTTTTTATTTTTTTTAAGGTTGTGGTGGTTGGGTGTGGGTCTGTGGTGGTGGTTGGGGTGGGGTTGTTGTGGGTCTGTGGTGGTGGTTGGGTGGGGTGAGGGAGGTGGTGGTGGGGCTGTGGTGGGGGTTGGGTGGTGGTTGGGTAGGGTGAGTGGTGGTGGTGGGGCAGTGGTGGTGGTGGGGCTGTGGTGGTGGTGGTGGGGTGGGTGGTGGATATAGTTTTGGCGATGTTTTTGAAACGCCAAAACTAATATAGTTTTGGCGTTTCTTTTAAATCGCCAAAACTATATTAGTTTTGGCGATTCTTTTGAATCGCCAAAACTATATTAGTTTTGGCGTTTCTTTTGAATCGCCAAAACTAGTATAGTTTTGGCGTTTAAACGCCAAAACTATATTAGTTTTGGCGATTCTTTTGAAACGTCAAAACTAATATAGTTTTGGCGATTCTTTTGAATCGCCAAAAACTATATAGTTTTGGCGATTCTTTTGAATCGCCAAAAACTATATAGTTTTGGCGATTCTTTTGAAACGCCAAAAACTATATAGTTTTGGCGATTCTTTTGAATCGCCAAAAACTATATAGTTTTGGCGATTCTTTTGAAACGCCAAAACTATATTAGTTTTGGCGTTTCTTTTGAATCGCCAAAAACTATATAGTTTTGGCGATTCTTTTGAAACGTCAAAACTAATATAGTTTTGGCGATTCTTTTGAAACGCCAAAACTAATATAGTTTTGGCGTTTCTTTTGAATCGCCAAAACTATATTAGTTTTGGCGATTCTTTTGAAACGCCTTAATTATAGAAACGCCTAACTAACTATAAATTCTTTGAGTTTGCAGTTATGGCAGATTATGAAGACGAGGACTTCGTGAATGAGGAGGAGCAGGAGCAGGAGGATCAGCCCGTGGTCCAGGGGGCGCCTGCCGCCTTGGCATGGGGTGACTTACAGGGCTGGGAGCATTGCAAGTTTCTACGCGTCGATTACCCGACGCAAGATTTCAGAGGTTGAGGAAAAAGAAGATAGATAAGCCGAGGGGGATTTCTTGGGACGCATTTCGGCAGATTACGGAGGGTGCAGAGGCGATTGCCCGAGAGTGGATCCCGGAAGGGAGCCCATTGGACAGGTTTCTCGGGGACTTTTGCGCGCCGTCCCATCGGCCGTTGGTGATAGAGTTCCTATCCACCTTTCGCTTTCGGCCCCCCACCGAAGGATTGTCGGGCGCCGGATCGTCGGGCCGCCCACCGCGGGATGTCGAGTTTTCCATACTCGGCGTTGAGTATGGTTATTCCCTAGATGAGTGGGCTACGCACACCCAGTGGTACACTCCCAACGAGCTTGTAGAGGTATTAATATTATTTATTTTTATTCTTTTTATTTTTGTTTTTGTTCTTATTCGAAATGTTAATGTTAATGATAATGTTCAGGATGTCTACACTAGAGGTGTGACTACTGTTGCTGATGACGTGATGGATGCGTGGTGGCCCACCATTGGCGGTCCAGAGTTCGGGAACCCGACACAGAAGTTTTATTATTATTATCATCATCATCATTATTATTATTATTTATCAATATCTTTGTTCTAATTATTATTACTATTATTATGCTGTGCAGGGAGAGGTGTGACAGGGCATCTAACATTCGTCACCCCATAGTTCGTTACATTCACCGTTGCATTACTTATTCCCTAACGGCACGGGGAAATAGTAACGAGCGGGTGACGAAGATGGACCTGATGTACCTCTATTGCATACTCACCGGCAGGCCGATTGCCTTGCATCGGTGCATGGCCGAGTACTTTGCCGCCTTCCCCATAAGCCGTTGAAGGGAGGCATCACATGCGGGGGGTCATCAGCAGGATTGCCAAGCGCTGCAATGCCCAGCTGTATTTCGATTATGTTAATCGGAATCAGTTTCCGCCACTACCGCCCAGGTATTTCGGTCATTATTATTATTATTATTATTATTATTAATGTTTATGTTATTGTTTATTTGTTTCAGCCTAATAGGGATACCCACGATGAAAGCTATGACTTGTGTGGCGAAGAAGGCGAAGACGCCGGATCAGCCAGAGTTCCACTATTTGATTGCTCAGGATGGCGGGGAGTTTGTGCATGAGCCGTTGGTACATCAGGGCCTTGGAGGTATTATTATTATTATTATTATTATTATTATTATTATTATAATTATTGTTTGGGAAACTTGTAGACAACTTGTGTTGTCTGGTTTGCACGAAAACAGGGGAAACTCTGCCCAATTTTTTTTATAAAATCCTGGATTATTATTATTATTATTATTTATTAATTATTTATTAATTATTATTTGTTATCCATTGCAGGTGATGCTGTGGAGGTCGGGTTGCAGTTTGTTGCTGAGCAGGAGGGGGGGTGGTCTGAGGGACGTCGAGATGCCTCAGTAGCAGCCTGAGGATGTGCAGATACCGGCGCGCGTTTATCACTCTCTCAGGTTGCCTGCTGATGTTAGGGCGGACGTTTGTGCGGCTGCCGAGAAGGCTGTCGAGATGCGTGCGTGGCATCAGCAGATGGACACCTGGCGTCAGCAGCAGGACACCTGGCGTCAGCAGCAGGACACCGATACGCGTCAGTGGCGTGATCGGCAGGACGACGCGATGCGCTGGTTGATTGCTGGCCAGCAGGATATCTATCGCCACCTAGGCATGCAGACTCGTGTCCCACCGACTTTAGGGACCAGCACGCACGAGCCCGTGACGTCCTCCCAGCAGCCCGAGATGTCTTCGCAGCAGCCCGGGACGTCGCCGCCGAATGACTCTACGATGTTTTATTTCTGATCATCTTATGTGTTTAGACAATCTTTATTTTGAACGCTTCTGTTAACGTTTAGTTTTATCTTTTTGCGTATATAAACGATTAGTTTTATTTTGAACGCTTCTGTTAACGTTTATTTTACACGCTTATCGAGACGACGTTGGTTTATATTGGTTTATGTTATAAACAATTGTGTTCACGTTTTACATGCTTGTGTTAATGTATTACACGCTCGGGATTAATTATTACATAATTAAAATGTTTTTAAAAAAAAACCCTCTCTACGGGTCGTAGAGGCCTCTACGGGCCGTAGAGGGTGCCTAAGACTGGTTTATGTTACATTAAAATTTTCCAACTAAGAAACCAGCGAACTGGTAGCCCAGATGGTCCCCATATACGAAATAAGACTTTGTGTGTGTGTTTGTGTGATAATGTGCCTAAGATCGAACCTCGTCCCAAACGTTTTTTGTTTTTTTTTTTTTGTCTACGACCCGTAGAGGCCTCTACGGGCCGTAGGCCTCATAAGACATCCATCTCTCCCTTCTTCATTCTCAAAAAATAATAAGACTCCTTCTACGAGCCGTAGAGGCCTCTACGGCTCGTAGAAGGAGTAAAAAATGGGCTCTACGACCCGTAGAGGCCTCTACGGGCCGTAGAGGGTTGTATGAATAAAAAGTGGACTTGTGCAAATATCCGGAGCCTCTTTGAAAACATTCTTGAAACTTTGAACTACAAAGTTCATTTCGTGCACAAAAACCTATGTCTTAGTTGATTTTGTGATGGTTATAGTTGTACTAGCTAATTCTTTTAAGACGTTTAATGAGCTTGAGCTTAGAATCATGCATACTTCTTTCATATGTTTCTTTAGCAAATCAGGTGCCTGTAAGATCATGTAAAAAAATCTGAACTGATTTTATATAATAGAATGAACTATTTTATATACTAGAATGCATGGTTGTAGAAGGCCATTGTTAGAAAGTTTTATTTCTTAGCTTTGCTTCACAGTCTAAACTCAATTGGCAAAATGCACTACACCTATGAGATTAAGTGAATCATAATTCACTTCACTGTTGACAATTAAGTCATTTTGGAATCAAATTAAACATAGGTTTAGCTTCATATTAAAACTATATTATATTTACAACCATAACTTATTAAGTTATAGATTTGGGTCGTATATTGGTGAGCATGAATGTGAAGTGTTAAGTAACAATTTCGTAATCTAAATAACAATTTTCAACAGCAAGTTGAGCTACAATGGATAATCAGATACGCAAGGTTATTCAAATTTTGCAAGCAGTTAATCTGATTTGCTTATTGGTGGCTTTCATTGCAATACGTAGACTATCAGCCGAAAACCGTGCTAATTTACCTACTAGAGATGAAATTTTACAGCGACGATATGTACGAGAAGAGATGTTACACAACCTTTTAAACAGTGGTAAATGTCGTGACCTTATCCGCATGAGTGAGAAAGCTTTTATGACATTGTGCAATATCTTAAAGCGTGATGGTGGACTTCGACCTACTCAACGCATATCTGTTGAAGAGCATGTTGCAGCTTTTTTGCATATTGTAGGTAATGATTTTAGAAATCGATTTACCTCTTGGCTATACCGTCGTTCTAGATCAACAACTAGTAGGTGCCTACATAGAGTTTTGCAAGCAATTATATCTTTAGAAGGTCGTTATATTCAACAACCTAAAGGTGATATTGTCCCGAAAGAAATTCAGGAAAAAAAGAGATTTTATCATGTGGGATAGGTTTAAGTAATTAAGCGAATGTGTAGTTATTTTAAGATATGCATAATCAAGTTCTTAAAAGTTTACAACGTGAATGTGTAGTTAAAACCTGAAACAAAGGCCATGTTTACAACTTGAATGATAGGTTTAAGTAATTAAGCAAGGTAAGGATGCATTTATTAATGTCCGCAACAATGTCGGCCACACTCGAATTCTTGCCCGAAAAAACTTTCTCGTTCCTGGCCCTCCAAATCCTCCAACAAGCGATTATAAAGATGCCTGGCAGCAACATCTTCCTGTGCGCACAGAACTCGTGCAGTACCACCAGGTCAGCAATACTGAAAACAAACACTTCAGGAATGCGACACTAAGTTGGAATGCAATGCCAAACTGTTCAGCGCTGCAAGCCGCTTCACGCATCCATTTTTTAGTTCCCGATACCGTGAACTCAATGTTACTGCTATCATTCCATTCCCATTTATCTTCTCGGTCCTCCAGCGAACACCCGGCCAGCAATACTTCCAGTTCTGTCCTTTGATGCAGCTCATAATCCGAACCCAGTGCTGCTTTCCAGTTCCACGTGATCTTTAAACCAACTTCTGAATAGGCTCAACGATCTGCAACTGGGGCAGCGATCTGCAACAACACGATGTTTATTTTTTTTCAACCAATATAGCTTATACGTTTCCCATTTGCAGAAAGCACTAGACCGACTTTTTGTTATGAATCTTGATGTATCATGGGAATCACAATTCTTTGGACTTGGGTGTTAACTGTTAAAGGATGTTTTGATGATTAATGTGAACCGTAGTATTGTTCTTGTAGTTGGAAGGAAAAGAAATGAACTAAGGGTATAGTAGTAAAATAACAACTTTCTCTTCTTTTCCTTCCAACTCGGGAACACATAAAATTTTAATTTCCCCTCTTTTCATTTCCTTTCTATTAAACTCGGGAACACGAAATAAAATCACATCTTTTCCTTTCTTTTCTTTCCTAATTTCACTTCCTTTCTCTTCTTTCCTTTAATGAATCTCTGGAACACAGTGTTAGCTTTACCCATGTTCTATGAAGATCCATATCATGTGATTAGTGGGTTGTTTCTATTAATTCTATATAATAATGTCAGTAGTAGTTATCTAGTATTTATTTTCCGATTTATTAGTAGTAGTGGGTTGTGTTATTAACCTATTTATTTTATGTTTTAAGTTGATTATGAATGAAATATATGATTGTCTAATTTTTTCTCTAAAATTCTTTCTGGATTCTTTCTTATTTTCTTTGGCAAATTGATTATCGGTTGCAACAACAACTCACGTAGCTTTACCCATGTTCTATGGAGATCCATATTATGTGATTAGTGGGTTGTTTTGTTAATTCTACATAAGACCACATGTAGTGATACAAAAAAAAAAGTCCCATCCACTTGGGCTCATATGATTGGCTCCCAAAAAAAGAAGCAGGTTCACACCCTATTTGGGCGTTAGTTTTTTCATGCTAAAAGACATTTTTGGTTCATAACGCCCTTGGGGGTGATTCACACCCAATTCAAACCCCCATAACGGGTGGTCTAATAATATCAGTATTAGTTATTGTAGTATTTAGTTTCCAATTTACTAGTAGTAGTGGGGTTGCGTCATTAACCTTTTGTTTAATGCCTATAAAAGGCTTTTTATGTTTTGAGTTGATTATGAATGAAAAATATGGTTGTTTAATTTTCTTTCTAAAATTCTTTCTGGATTTCTTCTTGTTTCTTTGACTAATCGATTATCGGTAGTAATCAGAACAGATTAATAAATTACCGCTTAACTTATATACACACACTCATCAAAATATCCAATATATGTATGGTTACCGTTTATAATTTGTTTTTTTTTTTTTTTTTTTTTTTTATTCTGTACGAGTTTGCTTAGAGAAACTCATCTTACACCTTGCTAAGAACTTATTGAGTTATTTTGGGGCAATAACGAAATTTTGGAAATTCAGGGCGAACTTTTTTTTTTTAAAGTTAAGAACTTAGGGGCTGTTTGGTTGATTAAATGTTGAATCATTAAGATGGTCTGAATGGTTAAGAGGCTCTGAATGGTTAAGAGCTGAATCATTCAGCATCCCTTATTAGCTTAATGGTTTAGAACTTAATCATTCCATTCAGATGCTGAAACAAACAGTCTGAATGCTGAATGATTCAGACCTGAATGGTTAAGAGACTGATTAAGAGGCTACCAAACAGCCCCTTAGTGTTCTAGTGTTTCGTTACCGGAAGGAAAAGGGAAGGAAAATCTTCCCCTCATAACTTTCCTTTCAAAATATAGCCAATCCCCTTATGGTGAGTGACACCCTCCTTGCTTTCCTTGTGAGAGGTGGGGAGTTCGATATGTACCGGCAACAAAATACTGCTGGTGGGCCGGGTTTTACCGCAGTGGGCCTTCGGGCGGCGGGGTTTTCCCCGGGAACTGGTGTAAAATTACTGGTGGGTCCGGGTTACTCTCGGAGTACTCCTTTGTTCAGTGGATACTTCAAGATTGTTCAGAATTGATTTGTTGACCGTTCAAAAAAAATTGAAAAGTATAGAAGGAAAACGAATATAACGTTTTATCATTTATAATTTTAGCACATCATTTAACCTATAATCAAACCCAGCGATGGTATAATTGTAAAATTATACACTGCATTTCTCTTTCTTTCAAATTGGAATTACAAATTTGTTACTTCCCTTTACCTTCCATCTAACTCGAAATAATGATATGAAATTATATGTTCCCCTTTACCTTCCTAATGTCCTTTATGTTATTAACTAGTTTTATACCCGCCGCGCGTTGCGGCGGCGGGGGCAAGAGGGTTACTGCGTACGTTGCTGGTTGCAGCCTATCGATGACGTCGCACGCACCGGACATCAGTAGCTTCCATGGGAAAGCAAATATGTGTATTAAGACCACCCGTAATGGTTGGTGATTTGGGTGCTATCGTCAACCAACTGTAGCGTAGACACTAAGCAGTTCTGAAACAGCAAAAAAAAAAAAAAAGGAAAGCTGCAGTTAATTGTACACAAACATAAGCAAAAGAGTTTGTAAACAACAAAACAATACTAACAGGCCAAGAAAAAATTGGATTCCCAACATCAACAATGCATACGTACACATTTCTTAAAAGAAAAGCACAATTATATAACACATTAACAGCTCCTTAACATACAGCAACAAACAACCGTAACAAACATAATCAGAAGAAAAGCACAGGGTTTGATATGCATATGCATAATCATGTCATATGAATACACATTTATTCTCAGGCAAATTTCAGAAACAAACATTCATGGATGGAGGGCCCATGCTCTAGATTGTTATATGTTATCCAGCTTGATTTTTTAGTGTGAATGTGAGCTGTGCACCAAAAATAAGTTTTGATTTCTTATATATTGTCAACTTTGTAATTTTTTTCTGAAAACATGCTTGGTGCTATTTCTGTATCAATTACCGCAGTTAATCTCAAAGATATATAATATAATCGCTACTCTCTAGGTAACAATTAAATAACAGCTCGTTAATACACAGCAACAAACATAATCAAATAATTTAAAGAACCTATAATTACAACAACATGCAATCAGTACAAACACAGAATTTAAGTTTTCCTAAATGAAGAATAAAAAGGAGCGGCTCACTTGTTTGTTCTCCGGCGAGAGTATTGTAGCCGTCGGTTTACAATAATATTTCTCTAACAGGTGTAAAGTAAGTAATATGTTGAATCTGCAGGTTCTTCTATGAAGGCTATGATGGCACACACATATACTATCAAGTAAGCACATCCCGGTAATTAAATGCGCGCTTTGCTATAGCTGCTCGAACCCTCATTTCGACTGTGTAACCGCAATCACTAATTCTATAGCAAGAATAACAAAATACTTAGGTAGGTAATGCAAATAACTTTAGCCACGCACGTGAGCCGTAAACATGTCTAAAATAGCGAAAGTAGCAGGCAATCCGATAAGCATTACTATAACGAACTAAATCAGCAGGAAGATTGTAGGAAAGGTTGTGGGGTTTTTGTAACTTACTGAAACTTTGGTATTCTTGGTTGTTGTCGCGGGCGTTATTTCTCTACGTGGCGCATGCTCTTGTAAAATGAAGGCTCTTCTCAGCCTGTATGACAATTTATTTGGACAAATAAACTAAAAGATAAGTCTATGACAATTTATTTGGACAAATAAAGATTATTTTATATAGAAAAAACTTCTATTAATGGAGGCACCTAATTTGTTTTAATATCTATTTTTCTTGTGTATGGATTAAATAGCTCAAACTATAAGATTTGATTACATATATGTCATTTTGAAAGTCAAACGTAGTTAGTTTGACTAAAAAAAAGTCAATTCAAGCAAAATCAGGATCTTCTTTATCTATATTTTCTTATTTCAGGTGCGATTCCATTTTTCAGAAACGGGTCCTGTGTACTGCATGCCGCCTCCATGTTCTGTTTTGATACAGGTAAGTAATTAGTATTCTGTACTTAAATGTGGTTTTTTGTTGTTGTGTGAATGAAAGAAAGCAAAAAACTCACATTTAACTTTAAATAAGATAGTACATCAACAAATGCTACCTATTGAACAGGTCATTCATTCATCGCTATAGTCGTAAAAACGCGCAAGTTGCAGAATGGGTTCTTGGCAGCATCTAAAATGCCGGTGTGTGTCGGTCCCACCTATGCCAAAAGTAGCACGATCACAATCGACATCCACATCGTACACGCTAACATCATAGCCAAGACACGCCAGAATTAACACAATCAAGAGGCTCAGTCGCACAACGATAAGTCACTGCAGTAGCGCCATCACAATCGACAACCACATCGTACATGCTAACATGATTGCCAACTATCATTTCAAAGGAAAACAACCCGAAGAAACCTGACCCATTCGATAACCAATAGCGACTATCGCCACGAAACGCATCTTTAACAAAAGCTTTCGAAAGCACTACAAGGCGTAAAATTAAAGTACAAAGCGAAACAGTAAAATGCTCTCAAAACATTAGCAATGACATACCGCAATTAACACTTCAAATTCGAGCAAAACAAATTGTGCAAGCAATTCTACAAACAGTTGGCATGCACAACATACAAACACACATACCTAAGAGTAACACTTGGCGTACAAAGCAATTAGCTAAACCTAGTTACTAAAAAGAAGCAGAAAATATAATCGATAAAAACAGGAATAAGATTTTTGACCTAAAAATTTGCAGACCATAAGATGATCATTTGTAAGAAAAAAAACAAAAAATAGCGGAAGCCCTGAAATTAAGACCCAAAACCATCGAAGCTAAAGAAACAAAGCAAGAAGCAAAACCCTAGAAATCAAGAAATAAAGCAAGACAGGACTAAGAGGGACGGAAACAAACCGGTGAGGCGGAAGGCACGATAAACCCTAGAACAACACCACCGCTATGACCAGGGCCACCTAGGGTTTCAAAATCGAACCCGGCAACAGCACCACCGTTAGCACCACTGGTACATGCCTCTGCTAGTGACGGAGTCCGTGACGGTTGGAGTGCACAGCGGCGAGGAGATGCGGTGCTTTTTGGATGGGATGATGGCTGACACAAAGAGGAAGCAGAGGAGATGAACGAAAGCTCTAGAGAAGTAGGAGAGAGTGGACTAATATAGCTTCCTCACTGCAGGCTTCACGTAGTTGTACGTAAGGAAAATGACGCTTCACGAACTTGTATTGAGCGAAACAGTACTCCTCCCTCACATCAAATTTTGCAAATTGTATATATATATAATTTGTGATTTGCAATAGTTTTTATTAAAGTTACTGATTTTGTAATAATACATAACAATATTTATTTATATAATACATTTATGAGAATAAATTACTTTAATTTGTTAAAAGAATAAGCATGGTAAACTAAAATGATCGAAATATGTTGTTTTATCATGCAGTTTAAAATAGGGTGCGTTTGGTTCACATGAATTGAATGGAATTCAATGGAATTGGAATTTGAATTTCAACTCTTTAGGTGTTTGGTTCATTGAATTTGTTGGAATTGGAATTTTAATTCCAATCTTGTGTGTTTGGTTGACAAAGGAATTGGAATTGGAATTTGGTATGAATTCCTTTACCCAAGGGAATTCAAAATCCTTCCAATATTAGAAGGAATTCAAGTTAATTTATTGGAATCTTCGAACGGTTGGCATCATTTTGACTCGAACCGATTCGAACAGTACCATTTCAACGCGAACCGCTTAGATCCGAACCAATTCGGACCGTACCAGTTTTGACAGGTACCATTTCGACCCGAACCGTTTCGTACTGTACCAGTTTCGACCGGTACCATTTGGACCCGAACCGTTTCGTACTGTACCAGTTTCGACCGGTATCGTTTCAGACCAAACCGTTTCTGACCAGTTTCAACCGATAGCGTTTCGACCTGTACCGTTTCGCCCGTAACGTATCGGACCGAACTGTTTCGGACCGTACCAGTTTCGGCCTGTACCGTTTCGGACCGAACCGTTTCGGACTAGTTTCGACCGATACCGTTTCGACCGGTATCGTTTCGACCTATACCGTTTCGACCTGTACCGTTTCGGACCAGTTTCGATCGATACCGTTTCGACCGGTATCGTTTCGACCTGTACCGTTTCGCCCGTAACGTTTCGGACCGTACCAGTTTTGACCGGTACCGTTTCGGACCGAATCGTTTCGGACCAGTTTCGACCGATACCATTTCGACCGGTATCGTTTTGACCTGTACCGTTTCGCCCGTAACGTTTCGGACCGAACCATTTCGGACCGTACCAGTTTCGACCGGTACCGTTTCGGACCAGTTTCGATCGGTATCGTTTCGACATGTACCGTTTCAGACCGTACAAGTTTTGACTGGTACCGTTTTGCCCGGTACCGTTTCGCCCGGTACCAGTTTCAACCGGTACCGTTTTCGACCCAAACCGGTACGGGTCGGAACGGTGCATGTCGAAACGGGACAGGTCGAAACGATAGAGGTATCAACAGTTCGGGTCAAAACGGTACTGGTCTAAACGGTACGGGCCGTCACTGGTCGAAATGGTATGGGTCGGTACGGAGCGAAACGGTTGGGGCCGGTACGGGTCACAACGATGCGGGTCGTGGGGGTAAGGGTGATAGATTCCAATTTATAACCAACCAAACACAATAATATAGGATTTGAGAATCCAATTTCAACAATTTCCAATTCCTTTTGGAATGTTTGAATTCCAAATCCAATTCATTTCAATTCCAATTCCTTCACAAATTCCAATTCCAAACAATTCCGCGAACCAAACGCACCCTTAAAATAGCTTAATGTATTGATTTAGCGTACACCTTGAATTAAGCAAATAAGGTTTAGAGTAAAGCATGTTTTCTCAAAGGGGTCTCTTTTTTTTTTTTTACCTCAAGTCCTAAACTATGACTATATACTGCTAGCACAAAAATACCAAAATATTTACATAAGTCTCATTTCTTTACATATTAACAATATTCACATTCTTGCCCATCACATTCCGTTCGATCGAACATCAACATAGGTCATTAAGATGCCACATTTTATGTCACTTCAAGACCAACTCCGGTGATGGGTCAGGGTTTAGAGTTTAGGGTGCAATGGTCGATGCTTGAGACTTGTCCAATGAGTTTCTAAGCCTCTACTTGACGTTACATGTAGTTGCAACTGCTGGCCGAGGCGGTGTCTCGTTCCATCCATCAGGAAGAACACAAGAATAAAGAAAATCTTCAAAACCATAAAATAACAAAAATTAAATCAAATAGGGGTTTAAAAAGTTTTGCTATAACTTTATTCAAGATTTCTTGATCAAGATTTGATCTAATTAATCTAACCTAATCCAGCAAAAAAAAAAAAAAAAAAACAAAAAAAAAAAAAAACAAAGTGTGGTGATTCTTACTGAGTCGAGCGAGTCGGTTGACCCAACCAGGGATTGACTTTCTGGTCAACCTTCGACATGTATCGTTAGCGAAGTGATTGCAGTTCTTGTAAATGATGTTGTAACTATTCCCAGGATAGTCTTTTGCCAACTTTTTAATAAATTCTTGACATTCTTTTTCACTCATTTCTGTTCTTCCTATTAGAATAGATTTTCTTACATGTAACCCTTGAAAATGTCTTGGTTCTAGTTTAACAACCCCGGGTCTTGAACTCTCACTACCACCAAATGCATACTCGACTCCGTAAACTGTCCAAAACCAAAATCATATAAGCTTTTAAAAGTGTTCTCACAATCAAATTCATTGGCTTTGAAACCAATACAACTATTGAATGAGCATAAGATCTTTAAGTGATTATTTGACTTGTAGAGATGACCATCATGGTCTCATTCTTGCACAAAGCGCAACGTCGTAGTTATTGGATTTATGTCAATTAGAGGTCATAGAAACATTATCATTTTGAACCAAATGGATATCTCTATCTTATTGGAAGTGGTTTATTACTGCATTGTATAAAAAATTGTCTATCAGTTTACTTTGTGCTCATTTCCTCATGATGCAAACTAATTATGCAAATCAATTCGCTCTTATGTAACGGGTTGGAATTTCACTCCCTGAAGAGAATATATAGCCTCGGATTGGACCATCATCGTCGGGATCCTTATGCTTTGGACCACAGGCCCATGGGCCTAGACCTCCGAAGCCCACGAGAACAGTATAAATAAATACCCCCTCTCAACCCTCATTAAAGGGTACGGGAAAACTTCTGAACCAATCACTTTACTCTCCTTCCTAAGATACCCATACTTATTCTCACGCCGGAGAGTGGACACACAGAGACCTTCCCACTTCCTTTGACGAGCCTAACGGTGTTTTGTTTTGCAGGTTAACCAGATCAACTAACTCACTTAATCCTGATCCCATCTTCACTAGATCTTTGTTCCTACCATTATCCGGAGGTTAACTCTTTTCCTCTTCAATTGTAAATCCTCCTAGAGGTGTCGTCATAGGTTGTGACTGCATTGTAAATCTTCCTACCATTATCCGGAGGTTAACTCCCCAAACGAACCGTTTAGATCAAAGGAGTTAACTCTATAGAACATTGTTATATACAAGAATTAGTGAGTTTAAATCAAATGAGTCAAATCCAAGTCTTCCAAATATGGTGTTCACTTTTACAATGAAAAGTTCAATACTTCAAAAGGCTTTATGACAAAACAAGTAAAACTGATATTTTATAGTTCTATGACAAAAGAAAGTCTAAGTTAGACTTTTAGAGTGTCAAACTAGTTCATTTAAACATCAAAACTAACAGGAATTCATTAGACTTTTAAAAGACTTAACATTATCAAAGATAACAAACCCAAAACATCAACACCAATTCTGCATAGAATTATCACCAAATGCAATCAACAATGCAACAAACATTTAAATTGGGAAATAGTAAAAATCAAACCTTGAACACCAGAGTGATAGAATCCAAGGCCAAACCAATACGCGTATCGGTTGATGGGCATAAGATCATACACATTTATATACACCGGAGTCCCTGTCTTCTTTTTTTTGTGAATCATCCCACACAACATATTTCAAGAATCACAAACAAACCCTTTACAAATCACATAAAACTCACAAAAAATCATCAAATTCACACCTTTGTTATGAAATGGTTTTAAAAGCTTACCAAAAAAATAAATAAAAAAATTGGTAGTTTTAAAATCGGTTGATTGAGTTTGATGTTAAGGTTTGTGTGGATAGAATTGGAAACAGATCTCAAACAAACCCTTTACACAATGGATCATATACATTCATAATCTGTTTATTCTGTCGAAAGGAAGAAGCGGGATGTTTCAAAAGAATCGGAACAACCTGAGGAGGCAAATGGGTTAAGTTTTTGCAAAATATTCACCTTTTGCCCTTATAACTTTGAATATTTGTTAACATATAGGTAGCTAATGTTACAAAATAACAACTTAATTTCCTATTTTTGGAATTAATATATAAATTTAAGAGTGTTTGAATAACGAATTTTCAAACTAACCGAATTGAATTTTTGGAGTTTTCGGTATCTTTTACAGTATTTGATTCATTCGATTCGATATGTATTTGAAACTCGAATTCAAATAAATTACTTTCCTCTTTAAAACTACTACATACTAATTATAGTTAACTTAAAAAATAATAAAATACAAAATTTATAAACTATGAATATGTTAAAAGACCAAAATTACAAGTTAGCGTTGTTAGCGGTAACGATACATGTTAAGATGAAAGTTTTATATTAGTTGTATGGGCTATTTGATTTTTTGGGCTCGGTAGTGCTATGTATGCTAGACTTATCATGTATGGGTGTAATTTATATTTTGGCCAAAATGTAGAAATTATATGTGTGTATACATTAGAAATATGTATAAATGGAATTTGAATTTCGAATTAAAATTCACAAATTCATATTCGATTACTAGACTCGAATAGGAATCGAATTCGAATCAAGTCAAACTTCGAATATTTTTTAATCCAAACTAAATTCTAAACACCCGTATAAAATTAACCAATCAGTTATTCTGCAAAAGTAAGTGTAAGTATAGGAAAACTTCTTCCATTAGGGTGGAAGGTTGGTACCCGATAGGTGACTATATATATATAATAAAAAATTAATAATATATATATGTATAAATGAATAGTATAAGTATTTAGTGAAAACTCTTCTTATAGTGAAAACCCTAAAAACCCATCTTGTGGTTAGAATTAAGCCACATCATTCCAATCAAAATTGATTTTTATATTACTATGGGGATAGTAAAGTAATTTACCCCACCCATCAAATCAATTGTCTCTCATCTCTCAAGTACCATATGTGTCAACCCACACACTTTCCCCTATGTTGATTTGACAAGTTTGAATTTTCTTTTTACCAACCTACCCATTCCCCCATGTAAATCTAAAATCTCTCATTCCCTTCATCTTTCTCATTTCTCCATGGATTTTAACATATCATCTCCACCTTCAAACATGTTACCGTTCAATTCATCTCCACCTCGTGGTGTTATTCTGAACAACTTCTCAGCCGATGTTATTGCAGTAGGTTTGGTTTCTTATTCAGTCAAAGAACTCTGCTCCTGCAATACATCTTGAAGCTTTGAACAATGCCAATGTAGGATCCATATTCGAAGAAAAAGAAGAGACCCAAATCAAAAGATCCCTTGTAGATCCCTATTTTCATCTAAAGATCTCAAAAACTTCACCTCCTTTCTCACCTTAAAGTGGATTTCAATATATCTTATGAACAAGAGTTGAAGACCTTATCTCCTCCTCGAAGTGTTATTTGTAAAAATTTCTCAATTGATGAAGATCCATCAAGTGCCTAAAAATTTCTCTGTTTTTGATTTTTTATATGCATCTATGTTTTATCTTGAAGTTTAAACATTTTCGTGTCTTTTAATTATAATGTCTTTTGTGTTTTGGATATATGGATGTCCATTTAAAGTTAATGGTGAATGTATGGAAGGTAGTTACAAGGTTTTTGTGTTTTGGATATATGGATGTCCATTTAAAGTTTATGGTGAATGTATGGAAGGTAATTATAATGTCTTTTGTGTTTTGGATATATGCACTCCATGTGTTTGATGAAATGCTTGACTGGGTTAACACATGTTACCCTTCCATGCAGTTCATTTGAATGTCCTAGGTAGGTTTATCTCTTTTTCAATAGTTTGTAATGATATTTTGTAATAACGTGTGTTAATAGTTTGTATGCTTTTATTTCCCAGTAAACTTATGAAGTGAAAATTATAATGGTAAGCAAGACAAAAAATGGCTGAAAATAAGTACAAGTTATTTGTTTAAGTGGCTAGTAGTTTGTAATGATACTTTATAATAACGTTTGTTAATAGTTTGTATGCTTTATTTCCCAGTAAACTTATGAAGTGAAAACTAAAGTGGGAAGCAAGACAAAAAAAAAGGCTAACAATAAATACAAGTTTAACATATGTTACTAAATAACACATTTTAACCCCTCATGCAACATTAACACATGTTATCCTTTCATGCAGTTCATTTGAATGTCCTAAGTAGGTTTATATCTTGTTCAGTAGTTTGTAATGATACCTTGTAATAACGCGTGTTAAATAGTTTGTATGCTTTATTTCTCAGTAAACTTATAAAATGAAAACCATAGTGGTAATTAAGACAAAAAATGCTGACAATAAATACAAGTTATTTTCTTAAAGCAGCTAATAGTTTGTAATGATGCTTTGTCATAACACGTGTTAATAGTTTTGTGTGCTTTATTTCTCAATAAACTTCTGAAGTAAAAACTATAGTGGTAAGCAAGACAAAAAAAGGCTGACAATAAATACAAGTTTAACATATGTTACCAAATAACACAAGTTAACCCCCCAGCAACATTAACACATGTTACCCTTCCATACAGTTCATTTGAATGTCCTGGGTAGGTTTATGATGTGTTGCAAAACACATCTAATTTCCTTTGTATTTTGTAGTCATTTTCGAGTCCTTTTATTAGTATTTTATTAGTTTTAGGCTTGTACCTGCCTATTTTATTTATTTTAGCGTTTAATTAGATTTTTATTAGTCTTGAGTCGTTTTTATTATTTATCTATTTATTTTATTATTTTATAGGTGTTCGTAGAGAATGAGCTCAAAACGAATGAATTTTAATCAAGACACCAACACTTGAGAGCCAGTGTTCATGGACGTTGGAGCGTAGACGAGAAACTTTGGTCGAGCCAAGAACACCCGAGTCTAGAGCACTAAGTATAATACTATCAAATAATAATAATAATAATAATAATAATAATAATAATAATAATAATAATAATAATAATAATAATAATAATAGTAATAAAAAATAAATAAAGATGGACTACACACTTGGACTTACGTAAATAACAAAAGCAAGAAAAAAAAATGATAGTGCCCAACAAAAAAGAACCCTACGTGACATGGATGGAAAGATATTAAAAACAGCCATCGAAGGAAGAGAGGCAGATTATAAAAGAGGACATCAATATTAGGATCAAAAATATCATTGTTTTGACGAAAAGGGTATTATCTATCATCACAGTGATAGCCGCCAAAGACAACACAGAATCAGACATCGATCGACATATTTGAAGGTTAGAGCTTAATTGAAGGCCAGGAAGGCACGTGTCAAGATTGAAGGCACGGGTTCGACTATAATAATTTTTGGCTTTATATTTATTTATTTCGTGTTTATAAATATTAAGACCATGACTATATATTATTGTGAACCTATGTTTTTATCTTTTCCCGTTGTTATGAATAGCTAAACACTTAGGCTACCTAGGTCGGTATGATGAACACTTAGCGTTTTTATGACTTTCGGATTCGTTTAATTATATAATTGGCTTATGTTTTGGTAAAGATTTAATTGTGTTTGGTTATAATGCTTTTGCGTATTTAAGTCTAATTTATTATCTTTGATAGTTCCACATGTGTCTTGTTGAATGTCTTTCAGTTATAGATGCATGTTAGGTTACCTGCTTTGTGCTTGTAACTAGTTTATGGTTTTTGATGTCTAATTCCATAGGAACTTGATTTGAGAGTTTAGAGGACTTAGGTATTCTGCCATTCCTTGAGACCGGAAGGTGATAGGGTGTCGGGTTGTCTAGATCTTTAGGTATCGGGTAGAGGTGAGACCGGGAGGTGATCCTTGCCTAGTGTGTCTTTAGATTCTTGTAATTCCGAATTATTTCCAAACCAATTAGATTACTCCTTCACATTTTTGGGTGTGTTGTGACTAGCGAGACCGGGAGGTGAGCGAGTCTTTCGAGTACCTTAGCATTCCCTAGTGAGGTGAGACCGGGAGGTGATCCGAACTAGTAACCAGTGATTCACACGTCCCTTAGGATTTTCTTAGAGGTGTTAGTGAGACCGGGAGGTGATCTAGCATGCTTTAGGGGTTTCATGGGTCGGGCGTATCTTTAGAAAACCTGGTAGCCAATCCATTATTCGATTCCGAGAGTTGTGAGTCTGCGGGTAGGATTCTAGACCTAGGTAGTTGCCTTCCATATTATCTGAGTTCGATCCACTGTCCTTAGTTTCCTATTTTCGTCTTTGTGTTTTTTTTATTTTATTTGCATTTAGTTTAAAATTAATTCACAAAAGTCCAAATTAATAGGCTAGGAGTTGACAGAGGTTTAGTACCGAGAGTCGCCATATTGTGTCCACGGTTCGATATTCCGGACTTACTTGCTCTGCTACACTACGACCGGTACACTTGCCGTTAGTGTGTGGTTTTGTAGGTTTTTCCATTTTTAAAACTTGACCGATTTATTTACTACACATTTCACACATCAAGTTTTTGGCGCCATTGCCGGGGACACACTGCGCTTTCGAGGACGACCCGAGTCGGGGATCTAGTCATTTTATTGCTTTCGTAGTTTGGTAGATTTTTATTTTTAATTTAAAAAAAAAAGAAAAAAAAATATTTTGTTTATTTGCTATTTTTTTTTCTTATTCTAGTATAGTTTTAGTCTCTCTGTGTACATAGGAAGTACTTCGTTGCAGTCATAGAACATTTTGCCCACTAGATAGATCACATAGAAATGGCTGCACGTAGGACTGTCGCTGACCACATCAGCATTACACCCACTCATATCCGGTCCAGTATCACACTACCCACTGTTGAGTCGAACAACTGGACCATTGAACCCACTCTGATCAACACCATATCTCATTCAGTTCAGTTTCACGGCATGCGTGATGAAGACCCATATGGCCATTTAACTAGATTTAGTAGAGTCTGTAGCACCTTCCAGCTTAATGGTGCCACTGATGACGCCATTCGTTTGCGTTTGTTCCCGTTCTCACTTACTGATCAGGCCCTCACATGGCTGGACTCCCTCCCACAGGGAGCCATCACCTCTTGGACTGATCTTCAGATGAAATTCCTGCAGAAGTATTTTCCCCCTGCTAAAACTGCTCGTCTTAAAAATCTTATCTATGCCTTCACTGAGCAGTCAGGGGAGTCCTTCTATGAGACATGGGACAGATTCAAGGCACTTTTGAATAAGTGCCCTCATCATGGTCTTGAGGACTGGAGAGTCGTGGAGAAATTTTACACTGGAGTTTCTGACGCGACCAAAAGACTTCTTGACTCTACAGCAGGCGGTAATATGATGAAATCCAAAACCGCTGCTGAATGCCTTGAGATGATAGAGGACCTAGCCACTAGCACGTACATTGAGCCTGGATTTGGGGGCGTTACTGCTGCCCCTAAGGGTATCCATTCTGTCGAGAGTAGCATTGCACTAGCCGCACAGGTAGAATCCTTAGCTAAGGTCATGAAGGATATTCAGGTTAAGATTAGTGCTAAGTGTGAGATTTGTAGAGGGGGTCACGAGACCATAGATTGCCACGTAGGTCCTAGTGAAGAGTTGAACTATGTCCAAAGTTACAACTCTGGATGGCAGAGTATAGGAGATCCTAAGTCTGAGATTAGTGAGTTAATAAAGAAAAATGAGGAGAATCAGGCTAGGACAAATAAGCTCTTAGAGACCATACTGATGCAGCGTGAGACACGTTATCGGGAGCAAGAAAAGAAAAATCAGGAATTTGAGCTGTTATTTAGGAATCAGGGATCTACGCTTCAGAGTTTAGAGAGGGTCATAGGAGAGTTAGTTGGTAAGATGACCAGGATTTCGACAGATGTTCAGGTGAATGCGGTGTTCACCGAAAGTGGTAAGGGCACGGGAGTTGATCACCCAGTGTTGAGAGAGAGTGAGTTAGTTGAGGAGGAGAGTGTCGATGAGGAGATTAGGGTAGAGTCTCCGGGCAAGGTGCACCCTACTAGGCTAGACCCAGCAAGTACCGCACAGCCTAAAAGTAGGTTGAAGGAGAAACAGTCTGAGGGGGAGCCCAAAAAGGTTTATGTTCCACCTGCCTCTTATGAACCAGTACCACCCTATCCTGGTAGGTTGAATAAGAGTGAGAACTTAGAGCAATATAGGCCATTCATTGATGTTCGTAGAGATATGCCTAAGTATGGGAAGTTCTTGAGGGAGATGTTGTCCCGTAAGGAGAAGTTGAAAGAGCTTTCCCAGGTCACTCTGAGTGAGGAGTGTTCGGCTGTTGTTCTTAATAAACTACCGGAGAAGATGACCGATCCTGGGAGTTTCACTATCCCTTGTCAGATAGGTGGTTTGACAGTTAGGAACGCCCTCGCTGATTTAGGTGCTAGCATTAATCTCATGCCATATTCTATGTTTAAGAGATTAGATCTTGGGGAGTTGAATCCAACTAGGATGTGCTTACAGTTGGCTGATAAATCTGTTAAGTACCCTATGGGCATTCTAGAGAATTTGCTAGTAAGGGTGGAGAGCTTCATGTTTCCCGTTGATTTTGTCGTACTTGATATACGGGAGGACGAGCATGTGTCGTTGATCTTAGGACGACCCTTCTTACGCACTGCAAGGGCATTGATAGATGTCTCGGACGGTCGGATTACACTACGTATAGGGGATGACTCCATCACCTTTGGTGTTAATAGGTCTAGGGAGAGTACGAGTAGTCAGGTCGAATCTGCGTGCTTTCTTGGCACTTTCATGTCACATGTAGACCGGTGCATTGACTACATCTGTGGAGCAGACTTATTAGATAGGCGGCACCAAACAGAAGAGAGGCAGGAGGTAGAGATAGAGACTGTAGTTCTTATGGAGCATGATCCGGGCTGTGTAGCCGGTGAGCCTCCAGATACGTTAGAGGTAGTTAAGGTTGTTGAGAGTACCGAGGAGGTGGTTGAGAAGCCCCCGCTTCATATTTTGCTATCCTCCGAGTGTGAGAGTGAGCACCAGATAGATGAGGAGAATAAGACACTGTTTAAATTTAGCCTTGAGGTACTGAATAAACCTAAGTGTGGGGATAGGATCCTGATTCACCACTCGCATTTAAGAATATTTTCTGGTGATCCTAGATTTAGGTGGAAAAGATCGTGCTTTGAGAGAGATAACATAAGTGGGACGATTGATTTACATGAGGATGGTGTAGATATTCTCGTTGATCCAGGTTAGAGTGCTTGATAAGAATATGATCACACGGGTGAAAACCCAAATCTGTAGAGTTTGTATATATTTATTATTATTTTTTTTGTGTGTATATTTTGTCTGGTTGCATTTGTGCGTTTTTGTTTCATCTTATTTTTGTTGGATATTATGCTTGTCTTTTGCGTGGAAATATTTCATCCATACGAAGGTTGAGGTTCTTATTTTCACTTAAAAAAAAAGCCACATAACCTCCACCATTATCATTATCACCCGCCACTGACCACCACCGTGCTGATCCAGGTATGTTTTCCTCGCTTTCTTTTATTTTATTATGTTTCGTGTAATTGAGTCTTGTATTTTAATTTATTTGAGTCAGTTTTGTCTATTTTCATTTGGTCGAGTCTTGTGGGATTGCCATGGCCTTTTCATTGTTGGATTCCCCTCGCCCGTACTCAATCTCCATTCGGGTGGGTCGATCTTAAAATTATTTTTTGTAAAGAGGCATCTCACTTGTCATTGAGTCATTTTACTTTCACTTTCTTTTTAGTTTAATTTTGCAGGATTCTGACTATGGCCGCGAAGGAAATGCAATACGGCTGTAGATGATGGACGGACGGAACACTTTCTACGAGCTATCGCCACATATTCCAGGGGAGTTCGTTCCATTTATTTTGTTATATATTTTATTTTTGCATTTTTATTTGTAGTTTACGTTGTATCCTGGAGCACATTGAGGACATTGTGCCTTTCTAAGTGTGGGGATGGGAGACTTCGTCTTTATTTTGCTTAGTTGTAGGTTGAGTCAAAAAAAAAAAAAAAATCGAAAAAAAAATCGAAATTGAAATTCAAAAAAAAAAAAAAAAAAAAGTCCCTGATTTTTTGTGCAATTTTATATGGAAAATGATAGTAAAATTGGGATTTTTGGTTTTCAAAATATTATATGTATGAGAATATAAATAGATTGAAAGCGTGTTTGCTTAAGATGTGTCGGTAGGCCCAGCTGGCTTTGAAAGGTTCCCATGATTGTCTTAATATACCTTAATAAATCATGATATCTTGTGGGTTCTCATCTTAGGAGAAACGGTAGAACTGAAACCGCTGATAGTAATTAAAGGTACCACTGTAGGTTGAAAGCCCATATGTATTATTAATTAAATGGCACACTTGATCCTTTTTATGAGAATAAATCCGGTGAAAAGTGGCGCCCAAAAAAAAATCCACATGTCCATCAATTGAGCTAGACAAAAAAAAAAAAAAAAAAAAAAACTGAAGCCTCTGATCGAAACTCCGTCGAGGTCTAGTTGAAAAAAAATAATATATACCGAAGCTCATGCTGTCGCTCTTGGGGATGGTGACTCTGATTGAGACAACCTCTGGGTTAGGTATGAAAAAAAAACAAATGTGTCTAAGCTCATAAACTTCATCCATCATCCATCATAAATTTAATTTCTAATACATTAGGGAGTTTAGTTTGCAGTGGTTGGTAAATCTATATGGTTTAACCTTTGCTTCGAAAGCTTGAGGTGGGATTAGGTGAAGCTGGATATCTTGAGTGTGAGACCCATAGATTGATTGTAATAATATGAACTTAGTTGCTTTACATGATTGGGGCCTGATTAGCTGGTGGTTGGGTTTAGGTGGACAACAATACCGACAGTTTTGGTTGATGCGTAATTAGATCTTAATTAATGAACCTAAAAGTTTTTGAAACCAAGAATTCTAATTATGATTCCATTGCAGTCTTTTTCAGGGACGAAAAAGGTTTAAGTGTGGGGATGTTTGATGTGTTGCAAAACACATCTAATTTCCTTTGTATTTTGTAGTCATTTTCGAGTCCTTTTATTAGTATTTTATTAGTTTTAGGCTTGTACCTGCCTATTTTATTTATTTAAGCGTTTAATTAGATTTTTATTAGTCTTGAGTCGTTTTTATTATTTATCTATTTATTTTATTATTTTATAGGTGTTCGTAGAGAATGAGCTCAAAACGAATGAATTTTAATCAAGACACCAACACTTGAGAGCCAGTGTTCATGGACGTTGGAGCGTAGACGAGAAACTTTGGTCGAGCCAAGAACACCCGACTCTAGAGCACTAAGTATAATACTATCTAATAATAATAATAATAATAATAATAATAATAATAATAATAATAATAATAATAATAATAATAATAGTAATAAAAAATAAATAAAGATGGACTACACACTTGGACTTACGTAAATAACAAAAGCAAGAAAAAAAAATGATAGTGAAGCCCAACAAAAAAGAACCCTACGTGACATGGATGGAAAGATATTAAAAACAGCCATCGAAGGAAGAGAGGCAGATTATAAAAGAGGACATCAATATTAGGATCAAAAATATCATTGTTTTGACGAAAAGGGTATTATCTATCATCACAGTGATAGCCGCCAAAGACAACACAGAATCAGACATCGATCGACATATTTGAAGGTTAGAGCTTAATTGAAGGCCAGGAAGGCACGTGTCAAGATTGAAGGCACGGGTTCGACTATAATAATTTTTGGCTTTATATTTATTTATTTCGTGTTTATAAATATTAAGACCATGACTATATATTATTGTGAACCTATGTTTTTATCTTTTCCCGTTGTTATGAATAGCTAAACACTTAGGCTACCTAGGTCGGTATGATGAACACTTAGCGTTTTTATGACTTTCGGATTCGTTTAATTATATAATTGGCTTATGTTTTGGTAAAGATTTAATTGTGTTTGGTTATAATGCTTTTGCGTATTTAAGTCTAATTTATTATCTTTGATAGTTCCACATGTGTCTTGTTGAATGTCTTTCAGTTATAGATGCATGTTAGGTTACCTGCTTTGTGCTTGTAACTAGTTTATGGTTTTTGACGTCTAATTCCATAGGAACTTGATTTGAGAGTTTAGAGGACTTAGGTATTCTGCCATTCCTTGAGACCGGAAGGTGATAGGGTGTCGGGTTGTCTAGATCTTTAGGTATCGGGTAGAGGTGAGACCGGGAGGTGATCCTTGCCTAGTGTGTCTTTAGATTCTTGTAATTCCGAATTATTTCCAAACCAATTAGATTACTCCTTCACATTTTTGGGTGTGTTGTGACTAGCGAGACCGGGAGGTGAGCGAGTCTTTCGAGTACCTTAGCATTCCCTAGTGAGGTGAGACCGGGAGGTGATCCGAACTAGTAACCAGTGATTCACACGTCCCTTAGGATTTTCTTAGAGGTGTTAGTGAGACCGGGAGGTGATCTAGCATGCTTTAGGGGTTTCATGGGTCGGGCGTATCTTTAGAAAACCTGGTAGCCAATCCATTATTCGATTCCGAGAGTTGTGAGTCTGCGGGTTGGATTCTAGACCTAGGTAGTTGCCTTCCATATTATCTGAGTTCGATCCACTGTCCTTAGTTTCCTATTTTCGTCTTTGTGTTTTTTTTTATTTTATTTGCATTTAGTTTAAAATTAATTCACAAAAATCCAAATTAATAGGCTAGGAGTTGACAGAGGTTTAGTACCGAGAGTCGCCATATTGTGTCCACGGTTCGATATTCCGGACTTACTTGCTCTGCTACACTACGACCGGTACACTTGCCGTTAGTGTGTGGTTTTGTAGGTTTTTCCATTTTTAAAACTTGACCGATTTATTTACTACACATTTCACACATCAGTTTATATCTTGTTTAGTAGTTTGTAATGATACTTTGTAATAACGTGTGTTAATTAGTTTGTATGCTTTATTTCTCAGTAAACTTATGAAGTGAAAACTATAGTGGTAAGCAAGACAAAAAAAGGCTAACAATAAATACAAGTTATTTTGTTAAAGCGGCTAATAGTTTGTAATGATACTTTATAATAACGTGTGTTTATAGTTTGTGTGCTTTATTTCTCAACAAACTTATGAAGTAAAAACTATAGTGGTAAGCAAGACCAAAAAAAGGCTGACAATAAATTCAAGTCTAACTATGTTACCAAATAACACATGTTAACCTCTCATGCAACATTAACATATGTTACCCTTCAATGCAGATCATTTAAATGTCCAAGGTAGGTTTCTCTCTTATTCAATAGTTTGTAATGATACTTTGTAATAACGCGTGTTAATAGTTTGTATGCTTTATTTCTCAGCAAAGCTAAAGAAGCGAAACCTATAGTGGTAAGCATTACAAAAAAGGCTGACAATAAATACAAGTTTAGCATATGTCACCATGCCATATATACTAACATATGTTAAACTTAGAGTGTGTGTGAATGTCCCCCGGTGAGAATACTTTTGGTGGGACCGCATGTTCGCCCCTTGATAATATAAACATACAAGAACAAAGTGGCCAATAGTTTATTATGACACTTCTTAATAATGTGTGTTAATAGTTTGTATGCTATGTTTACTTATTTCTTTGTAAACTTATGAAGTGAAAACAAGAGTGGTAAGAAAGACAAAAAGACTGAAAAATGATACAAGTTTAACATATGTTACCACACCACCCATACTAACAAATGATAGATCTTCTCATGGGTATAGGGGGCAACAATTAAACTTTAACAGATCAGATAACACATGTTACCTCTTTATGCCCCACTAACACGTGTTACTGTTAAGACAAAAAGGATTGGTGAAACCACTTTTGCAAACCTTAGTCTAATTCACTTCTGTCAAAATATTCTAAGTATAGAACTACTGAAGAATGAAGATCAAACTGCTGAAGAAGAGATTACACAAGTACTGAAGAAGAAAAGTCATCAGAAGTTCTGAAGTCCAAACTAGACATTTCTACTGAAGAACTACTGAAGACAAACTACTCATCAGTAGTTTGTCATTCATCAGTACTTATGAGAAGATCTTTTCCACCGCCTTTTGTATCAGTAGTTTATTAGTTTAGTATTACTTTTACTTTATGTACAAGTTCCAAGATTGCAACTTGTTGCAACTTGTCTCTCAAACTTGCTTTTTGGCAAGGTTCATGTATTTGTAAAGTCTATAAATAGATGGGTTCATCCCTCTATTTTAGACATTGATTTTAATACAGAAATCCTTCAAAGCATATTATTGTTATTTCCATTTCATATTTATTGAGAATCTGTCTAAGTGTTTCATTCTCATTCAATACTTAGATTCTCAATAAATACTTATCATTTATTAGTTTCTCAAACATCCAGGGGGAGTAATAACTCCTGTTGATAAGTGTAGCTTTAAACTCATATCATTCCGCTATGCTATCACTGATTAAGAACTTGCTAAACACCTAAGTGTTCACTAGCAAGTTCATACAAAGAGCAATACTGATCCAACAGTTACCCTTCTTTTTTGCTAGTTTTGACGTTCTTTTTTGAAACATGTGTCATAAAAAGACAAGTGACCTTTATTGGGTCTTACTAGGCATGTTGATTTGGCCAAATAACGCATGTTACCCTCTTATGCATCATTAACACATGTTACCCTTCCATATAGTTCATTTGAATGTCTTGTGTGGGTTTTTCTCTTGTTCATCTTGACTTTGCAACCAAGCATGCAGACTTGGTTAGATAACACATGCTACTCTAATTATGCAAAAAAATAGTATGTGACCTTTATTGGGTCTCTTTTTAAAAGCTTTTTTATGCATAATGATATTTAAGGGTTCAGGTTAGGTATATTTTATTTTTTTATTTTTTTTTACTTGTGCTAATAGGCTTGTTGATTAGATTAGATAATACATGTTATACTTTTTTCTTTTCAAATCAAATTGATAACACATGTTACATACTCTGAAAGATAACATATACAATGAGGACACAACCACAACAAGCGTTTTTTCGAGAGGCTTTCTGGCACCAGTGACAACGTGAACATGTTCCCACTTGTTTTCCCATGACAATCAATACATACATAACACCAACATACATACATACATATTATAAAGAGAATAAGAGAGAAAGATGAATGAAGAAAGATGGGGGAGGGATAGAGATGCGAACATCGGTCCTACCAGTCACCTCACCGGCGAGTCTCCTTCTCCGTCCATCACCAACGACCAACGACGGTTGCTCCGGCAGCCAAAGGATCGTCCTTAACATAACGCGTCCCCTTCTTCTCTCCCAGTACACCGACGAGTCTCCTACCAGTTACATTCACCAAAGAGTCCACTTTTTCTCTCCTGGTACACGCCTCCGCCGCCACCACAGTCAAAGGATCATCCTTAACATAAAGATTTGTTCTTTAGAGAGAATGGAGTGAGTAGTCATGGCTTTTGCAGGTTTCTTTGAATAAGAAAGAAGAAGATAGAAGAACTTTATAGGAGAGAAGAAGAAAGATGATATAAGGAGATAGAAGAACTTTATGGAGTGAGTGGTCGTGACCTTTTGCAGGTTTCTTTGAAGAAGAAAGAAGAAGATAGATTTTGAAGAAGAAAGAAGAAGATAAAAGAACTTTATAGGAGAGAGGAGAGATGTGATGGGTGTTGGGAGGTGAGATGTGACAAGGGGTGTGACATGACCCTAAAGCAACTTTACCAAACTACCCTTATTTGTATTTGCCCCATTATAATAATATTTTCTTAAACAAAAAGTCTCCACATTTAATCCTGGCCCCTGAGCAAATCCAATGGATGGCTATGATTGGGTTTTCAAGGTTTTCACTATAACAAGGGTTTTTTTATATATCCATTCCCTAAATGAATATATATATATATATATATATTCTTGTACGAAAAGCTACGATTTAGAAAAAAAATTATCTTAAAGAAATGTATGGTCCAGAATAATTATCTCACTTCTCAGTTAACCAAGTACACTCTTAGAATCCCTACCCTTTGTTTTGTATTCATCTTTTTTGTATAATTTGTAAGGGAACACATGTGTAGTATAGAGGAAGGTTGATTCATTTTTATGCAACATAAACGCTTTTTTAACTAAAAACTAGTGGGAAACCCGCGCGTTGCTGCTGGGCGTTCTTGTGAGCTGGGGATAAATTTGTATTGTTTTTGCACCATTATCTACGTAACTTTTGGTTATATAAGGAGTAGTTACACTTTTGCCCATCATCTCTATTCATGTATTTCTTTAATTTCATTTTTGAACCAACAATGTAATGCCACAAGACACACCCAGAACAATGTCTTTATTTTTTTGTTTGCCATCTAGTAGGGTGTCGCGCTTTGCGGTAGGAACACGATGCATTTGTAAGCTTAAAGGTTTCTGAATACTAAACCAAGAATTAGACATTAGAACACAAACTATGCAAGTGGTTCAATTTATTCTTTACTTCACCTCGTTTCTTGGCAGACAATTGTTTGCAATGTTCATTTAAAGTGAATATTTGGCTTTGGAGTTTGTGAGTAGGAGTATAAATGGAAGAAAGTGGGTAAAATTTAGTGAGTTATATTGGTGCCTTTTCAAATGTTATTAATTTTGATATTTTGGACATATTTGCCAATGTCTCCCCTTTTATAATGTAGTATATATATATATATATATATATATATATATATATATATATATATATATATATAAACATATGCAATTTTAAAGAAAGAAGGAAAATGTAAAATTAATATTTGTTGAATATAATTATTTGAAGCTTGTGCCATCATATCATATCACATCACATGATATTATATATAAGATTTTGAACGGATTTTGCGAGAAACTTAATTATCTAGAAAAGAAACCTTATGTATCTCTACTACATGGTACAAGTATGTTAATGCATTGAAGGGTAATTTAAAGAAAATTTATATGACATTTGAGGGTTAAAGCATATGGATTTTCACATTCCATCTTAAGTTTACCAAGTTAGACATGTTTGCACATTGCTCACTTTTTATAATGTAGTAGAGATAAAAATAGCATGAAGGGACACCATTTTACTAAATATTTCCTTACCAACACACACTTTGAAAAAAAAAAAAAAAAAAAAAAAAAAAACCTCTAACTTTTGAAAGTCCTATGTGTATTTTTTTTCTTTCTTTTTTTTTTAATTTTTTTTTTATTTTTGTTATCACCTCGTTTGTATCTTTATCTTTGTTTTGATAACCATTCTTAACATTTTTGTATTTATTGTTATTCGTTAACCACACGAGAGATGGTCCAGCGTTGTCTATTTGTCACGTAGGGGTTTTTCACATGCAACATTAGGAACCAAACAAAGGAAACCTCACTATCACCGATTACATGAATGAACCCAAAAAAATCCATCATCATTGTTTTCATTTGACTAAAGCTTGATACCACCATGTCATTGCATCTTCACACAAAAAAATTATCTAGAATTACATGTGTATAACCTTTAAATTTTGTTCAATAGCCAACCTATTAAACTTTTAGTGATTTACGTTTTTTTTTTTTTTAAGGTAAATTTCATTCAAAAACGCCACAAGAGGTCCTCAAAGCGAGGACTCAAGGGCAAAACCGACATTACAACAGGTTTAAAGGAGAAAAACATCAAACATTCCACTCAATATCTTTTATTTTGGATCTATTGCGGATCCAAAAATACGACGTCGTTTTTATGATCTCCACGACTTCGAGGGGTCTCTGGCTTGTACCTTTGAAGCTTCTATTATTTCTTTCATTCCAAATCGCCCATATGGTGGTAATGATAATCCCTTTCAAAATGTATCTAGCTTGACTCGTGAACGTTTGTGACTCAACAATCTTAAGGAGATCCGCAACTTCAAAAACAATCATAGGATCCAGACGACACCAAACCTGAATCTGCGTCCAAATCTCCGTTGTATAAAAACATCCAGTGAATAAATGAAGCGATGTCTCATCATTCGAGTCACAAAACACGCACCAAGCATTCGGAAGAGGAACTCCCCGTTTGAGTAACTCCGTCTTCGTCGGTAAATGATTAAGAGTAACTCTCCACGCCATTATTTTACACTTCAAAGGAACCCACCCTTTCCAATTCATCTTCCAACTATTAGTAGGTGCAAAAGCATTCGACATCAACTCTTTAGCCTTATTAACTGAGAACATACCACTTTGATCAGCAGTCCAATTCTAATGATCAGCGCCTCCTTTCAAATCAAAATCATGAATGTCTGCTAATAAAGAAAACAGCTCGGCAACCTGCTATGGCGTGGAGGGAACTGCAGACCAGTCCCAAGTTAACGTTTTGCATCCGTTTATTACATGAATCCTATCCGACACTGTTGCCCATTTATTTTTTTTCGATTCTGAACAGATGAGGGTAAGTATTACGAAGTGGTTCATCGTGAAGCCAAGCGTCTACCCAGAAATTAATAGTTGTTTTGTCACCCACTGCACCAACAAAATAACTGTTCAGCGAATTTCCATTCCAAATTTTCTTTTCCCTAGTTTTAACAATGAATTTCCAGCAACTATTAGTCGAAGAAGAACATGGCAATAAAGTCCAAGATCTACTTGACCCATGGTAGCCCAAAACAACTCTCTTCCACAGATTGCTACCTTCTTTCTTGAAACGCCAAGTCCATTTAAGAAGAAGGGCATCATTGACGTGTTGCAATTTGGTGAGACCCAAACCTCCGTTCTTCTTAGAAGACGTTACAATATTCCACGCAACCCAGTGTATCTTTTTTTCTTCACTAGACCCGACCCAAAGAAAACGCCTCATTATCGCCTCAATATTCTCAATAACCGCCTTGGGGGCTTTATAAAGAGAGAGATAATAGATAGGCGGATTCTCAAGCACCGATTTAATAAGAATTAATCGTCCCCCAATGGATAAATGTTTAGCTTTCCATGATACCAGACGATTCTTTACCACTTCTATCACCGAATTCCAATTGCTAATTTTGGACATCTTTGCACCCACTTTAATACCCAAGTATACGAAAGGAAAGGCCCCGCGTTTACAGCCCAAAACCTCTATCATGCTATCAACCTCAACATCATCCGTACCGACCCCGAATAAATTAGATTTATGTAGGTTTATTCGTAAACTCAAACATAAATATAAAACTCTAAGTATTCGAGCCGTACATTGTAGATTGTCACGAGACCATTCACCCATAATAAGGGCATCATCCGCGTAGAAAATATGATTGATGTTCACTTCGTTAGCCGACAAACTAATACCTTTGTGTTTGCCAATATTTTTTTGCTTTATCCAACATCCATGAGAGGCATTCCATAACAATTAGGAATAAAAAAGGCGATAATGGGTCACCTTGGCGAAGGCCCTTTTCGCTAGTAAATTGAAAAGTAGGAGACCCATTAACAAGTATGGAAGATCGACTAGAAGCGAGTACACCTTTAATCTACGTGCACCACTTCTTCGGGAAACCCATTTGAGACATCATAGATAATAAAAAATGCCAATTGACGTTGTCATAGGCTTTTTCAAAATCTATCTTCAAGAGTAAAGCCTTTTTCTTCCTTTTTTCAACCAATCCATAATTTCATTCTCCACAAGCGGACCGTCTAGAATAAAACGATTGGACATAAATGCCGATTGAGATTCCGAAATCACTTTACCTAAGGCCTTCTTAAGACGATTAGTAAGGATTTTAGAAATAACCTTGCTAATCATCCCAATGAGGGTAATAAGTCTATAGTCTTTGAGTCCCACAGGCGCTTTAACCTTAGGGATCAAAGTAATGAACGCCGAACCGCAAGCCGAGTTAATAGTACCTGCGTTATGAAATTCCTCCAAAATATTACAAAAATCTACTTCCAAGAAATTCCAAAATCGCTTAACAAAGCGAAAATTAAAACCGTCTAGTCCGGGCGCCTTGTTCCCTCCACAATCGAACACAGCGTCTCTAATTTCTTGCTTGGAGAAAGTACCAATTAAAAACAAACGGTCTTGATCAGTTACGCGCTTTACCCCCGTACAATGAATAGTCGGCCGCAACGTGACTTCTTCCTTGAAATGATCTCTGTAGAATCTTAAAACTTCTCGCTTGACAAGAGCTGGTTTTGAAATCCATTCGCCTTTAACTTGGAGGCCTGGAATTGCATTTCTCGCTTGTCTACCTTTAACAAATTATGGAAAAAACTTGATGTAACACCCCAACCGATGGCGGAATCATCGAGGTGCCACATAGTGACGATTGTTCAAAAGCTCATGGTACTAAAATGTAAATATTTGATTATTGAATATTGTTTTACAACATGTGAAATTAAATACAAGACAACAAAAATAAAGATAATTGATTTATTTAATATATGTCCAAGGTCCTATGTGAAGCGTCAAGCAGCTTATCCTGAAACATGCACGAAAATAATTTTGTCAACATATGATGTTGGTGAGTACTACTTAGTTTTGTACATATAGTATAAGTTTAAAAAAAAAGTAGTACAATTCATGTGTCTAGCATCACCAAGGCATTATGTAAACACGCAAGTAACCAAACAAGACAAAGATCAAATATAAAGTTTTGTACAATGAAATTGATAATGATCACCTCAACACGTGTGAGTCTAAAAGAGCACCATAACATAAGTTATGTCTAACTGAGCACCGTAACATAAGTTACGTCTGAGTGTAAAGAGCACCATAACATAAGTTATGTCTAAATGTATGATTTTGTATGTAAGCTACGTTCATGTTCAAGCATAAGCACAAAGATAAACAAGACACGTATATGAATTGTAAATGAATAAAATGTATGTGTAAATGAATACGAAAGTTTTGTATACTTGTGCATGAATCACCCCAAAAGTTGTAAAAGCGGAAAAAGGGGATAAGTAATACTCACCTTAGCATGGTGGTAGGTCTTGGAATTGAATAAGTGTAAACCAACGTTTGTCAAGTATCACCCTATGTATAAGGTAACAAATAAGTCTAAGTCTATCTAGTCTATAAGTATTTTCTAGGGCTTCGAATTGGGGATAAGTATTTATTTGATTAATAGTCAAATTGTTTATTAAATATAAGAATTTTAATAAATAAATGAATAAAAGTCTTTTTTTGTAAATTTTAAGTTAAATATGGTCGCAATATAAAGTTTTAAGTGTGAAAATAATTTTTATAAAATTATTTTCTTGAAAATAGAATATTTAATCTATTTATTTCAATTTGTCAAAATATAACTTTAATATCTAAAAATATTAAAATTAAATAATTTTTAAATTAAAAATTGTATTTCTGTTCCAAATGAATAGAAATAATTTATGTAAAATTTTGGTGCAAAAATATTGAAAAATGAATTTATTATGATTTATTTATAATTAAAACTAACAAAAAATAATTAAAAATATAAAATGAACGGTTTTTCAGAAATAAAAATTATTTCTGAAATGTTTATTGTTGTAAAAGTTTAGGATAATTTTTGTGGAATTTTATAAAATTGTTTAGATATTTTTATTGAATTTTTACAATTATAAATGAATAAACTTGTAATATTTATAATATATATTAAATAAATTATTTTTGAAAAACTAAAAATTGGATGATGAACTTTACCATTATGAGATCATATAATAATTTTTATAGAATTTATAAATCACTTTTAGTATTTAAAACTATTTTAAAAGATTTATATGTTAAATATATATATAAAGAAGGTAAAAAAAATGTTTCAAGTGGGATTCGAACCTGGGCCGTCTGGCCGGTTCGTGACTTAGGAAAAGGGACGAACCAACTGATCTGTTGGTCATTTGATGTTGATTTTAAATTTCGAAATAATTATATACACAAGTTGTGATGGTGTTCTTCCCCAATTCAAAGGTCTTCGAGCCCTAGAATTGCAATTGACCAATTTACACAACATTAACCCAATTAATCATGGGGTTAATGTTGTGTATGTTCCGATTAATGAAACCCACATCAGAAATCAAACTTACAATGTTAAATCAGATACGAACGTCAAGTCAAACCTCAAAGTCAACACGAACAATAATTCCAAGAATAGAGGTTTCTTATGAGAAATTAGAGGTTGAGAAAGATAGATTGGCGAGTGTAGAGTGTTGTGGAACGTCCAATTTATAGGGAGATGGGTTGGATGAACGATTGGTAAGTTTTGACCCGTCTTTAAACTCACGCGTGAATAATTGATAAAATTTGAAAAGAATTGGTTGTTAAATACGTTAATTATGCACAAGATTGACGTGTAATCATTAGTCGGTCATAAGAAACATTAAAGGGTGATTATGGTCCCACGATTTTAGCTTGTTGATTTCTCTTTTTCTTGGCTTGACCATCGCGTGCAGCAGCAGAAGAAAGGAAAGGAAGATGGATCAGTTTTTAGATGGGGTTAAATGTAATTAGGGTTGGGTTTAAATCAGAAATGAGGTGTAGCCCGGTTGGTGGTGGTGTGTGTGTGTGTTTGGATTGGACCACCCCCAGGCTCGGGTTCGAGTCCTGGGAGGCGTTTTTCTTTTATTTTTTAACAGATTAAAGGGGGAAGGATTGGGCCTGGCGGATGGGCTCTGCTTCTGGGCTGGACATCAAATCTGGGCTCAACTATAAAAAGGGAAGGTTGGGTTGGTCTTGGGTTTTAAGAGTGGTTAGATTATTATTATTATTATTATTATTATTATTATTATTATTATTATTATTATTATTATTATTATTATTATTATTATTATTATATATATAAAAATAAAAGGAAAAGTGACGGATGTCACAGCATCCCCTACTTTTAGAAACTTCGTCCCGAAGTTATTAGAAACATAGGGTTATGGATGCTTGGGTAAAAATTAAGGTAACTGTGGTTTGGAAAATTTGAGTTAAGGCACGACGTGAATTTATAGGTAACAAAGTAAACTGTTTCAAATGATTTGGATAGGAGGTTTGATAGGTGTGAGTTAAGGATTTGATGAGGTTCGTCTCGATTTAATAAGGAGAATAAGCATCTGGTAAAACACTAAACTTCAAGTTTTAGGAATCCTAAAATAAATGTACGAGTTGATTGACTATAGAAAGACCAAATGTATTACCAAGTAACTAGAGTTTGGTAATTACCTAGCATTTTGTTCACAAAATATAATGTTCACAAAACTTAATAATAGTGCATGACAAAAGGAATTAAATCAAGTACGAAAAAAAAAACGAATTATGAATATGTTCATAACATCCATTGCAGCATGGTAATTACCTAGCATTTTGACATCGAACGTTGAAAGCAAAACGCATATCGACATCATCTTCTTCAAAATATTTACTCTTCATCATGCTTACGTGATGCTATCCTTTATTATGCATGCCAAAGATTTTTGGAACTCGTACAAAATACGTTGCACAATCCACAATAAAATAGTGCTTCACCCCTTGCTGTAGCAACCTGAAAGCAATAAATTGTATGCGTAAACCTAAAAAAAAAGTTAATAGTAAAGAAGTTAGATATATAAACAAATATGTATAATGTAACATTGGCAAAATACTAAAACTTTAAGGAGCATAAATGAATAGAACAAAAAAAGTTAAAATGAGACTTACAAAAATTTGTCATAGTTGTCGAAAAATCTCTTTCGATGCAACTTTTATAATGCATTACTCTAAAGTTTGAAAATTTCTAAGGTTTGTTGGGTGATTAAGAGCATTCACATCAGCTCCCCTATAATTTTGTGAAAGAAAACTCCATATTTTAGGATGGGGTTATGAGTGGTTATGAGTGAAGGATATGAGAATGTAGTATATTTGGGGGAACACTGTTCCCATGCCTTTATTATTAAAATATTTTTAAAGTGGTTGTGAGTAGAGGAGAGAGAAAAGGTAATGTTAAAAGTATTGTTTAATTGAAAAGGAGAGAAGCAAAAAAAACCCTAGTTGCTCCGATAAACTAGGAGACGAATTGACGGCGACCTCGACGAACAGGTTTCTTTCGACTTCGATTGCATGGCGGGCAGGGAGAAGTTCAAGCTAGACACTTGGTACGATGCACCATCAAGGAAAGGGAGAAGATCAATTCATTAGGAAGGGCCGAAACAAGACGATGTACCGGTAACAAAATTTTTCGTTTCCAATCTTCCACAGGGTTGTTCTTCCGCTGATGTAACGGTTGTTCTTAAAGGATTTGGCTCGATAAAAAGTATTTATATTGCAAGGAAATATGACAAACTCGGTAAGCGATTCTGCTTTGTTTCTTTTGTGAACGTTCGGGATCCGGAAGATTTAGAGAGTTTTATGAAGGATGTATGGATTGGGTCTTACAAACTGTATGTGGTGCTGGCTTGGTTTGTGGATGGTGAGAGGATAGTGAGGAAGGGGAAAAAGAAGTGGGTACCTGTTAGGAATGATGTTGATAACATTGATCCGAATAAGGGGTGTAGTAAGGAAACTGACGTGGAAGAGACTAGTAATGCGAGTCAAGGTTTAGGGGATGGGCGATCATTTAGAGATACGTTATTGAATGTTGATCCTCCGAAGAAGGTGCCAGAGATCGTAGTTAACTCTGAGACTAAGGGTGGTTTTTTATGGGAAGGGTGTGGTGTTGTGGGAAGGGTTTCGGACCTCAAGAAACTTTCTAAGCTTCGAATTTGGCTAGACTTGTTGGGACACACTAAGGTGGGGATACGATACTTGGGTGGCTTAGGGGTGGTGCTTTTGTTTGATTCGAATATGTGCATGGAAGATTTTCTACGTACTAAGGAGGTATGGAGGTTTTGTTTTGATTGTTTAGAAAGATGGGAGGGACATATGATATAGCCAGATCGCATAGCTTGGTTGAAGGTATATGGGATTCCCTTAATGCTGTATAATGAAAGATTGTTTGAAGATATTGGTAAAAAATTTGGCAAGGTTGTTCAAATGCCTGAGTGCGACGAAGCTACCGTTGATCTGTCTTGGGTAATGATTGGTGTCCTGCGAAAAACGGGTTTGAGAGTTAACGAGGTGATTTCGGTGAGATGGAAGGAGCAGGTTTTTTCGGTAGTTGTCGAAGAGGAAACGGGTGAGTGGGTGCCGGATTGTATAGATTCTTGTTCTATCTTTGCAGATTCGGTGGGGAATGTGGCTGACGGAGAAGATAGAGTTGACCAAGATGATAATATGGAACCGGTTGTGGACAGTGAGGGTGCCGAGAATCAAGTGGTTACGGATGTTGTCCCGGTAAAAGTGAATGTTGTTTCAGAGGTGGATGTTCAGGAAGCTCAACAAGTGGGGGGGGGGGTGATAACAACCAGTTGGACTTGAACGAGGTGGGGATTGAAAGTGAGGGTCTGAAAAATCGAAGTATGAAATCTAGAGGCTTCCGAAAGAAGGCGAGGGCTCAAAAGTCTCCATCGCCAACAGGCCAAGAAAGACCGAAAAAAGAGCAAGAGAAGGGGAGGATCTTTTTGATATCGACAGGTTCATTTATATGCTTAATGGGAACGACACACAAACTAATATGGAGGTTATAGAAGAGGCAATGGTTCGGCATGTGTAACATCGCGAATTTCCCCTAATTTTTTTTTTTTGATAAAAGAATGTATTGTTTTAAACAATATATGTTTTAAATACCTTAAACTAATAATTATTTGTATCTCGACACTTTTGTACGTTTTAAAAATATTTCGACTCACTTTCGGGCTTATATAATCATATTATGAATTTAGAATAATATAGTTTTAGGGAAATAATTGCCAAAAAAAAATATTTGTGTGGACCGGGACTCGAACCTGCGTCCACAGCCAACCAACACACAGTGACAACCAACTGAGCCAACTATCATCTTGTGTAGTATTTCATAAGAAAATAAACTTAACACATTCCTTAAATTGATTAGTCAAAGTCTTAGTCAAACAGTCAAAGTCTTAGTCAAACAGTCAAAGTCTTAGTCAAATAGTCAATTCATCATAAAACCTTACTTTATGGTGTTGACCAATTTTAATGGCTAATTGACTCCAAAACTAGTATAAAAACCCACCTATGACCCATTATACTTTGCACCTCTAAATCGATTGTTTCAATCCGATTAAACTTTCCCTCATACCTTTCTTCTATAGTCTATTACTTCTACAATTGAAGCTTTGATTATAAGCTCATGTAATTGGCGAATTGGAAGCTTGATATTCTTTCTTTTTCGTTTTCTTCAATTAATCCAAGTTCAGACTTGTTGCTACTTGCTAGTATTTACACGGTGAATTTCAGGTGAGTTTTACATAGCACCTTTTCTATTATTCACTATTTTTTGGGTGAAACATGTTACAACATTCTATATGCAATTCAATCATAAAGTGTCTATGTGTTTTTCTATGTTGCATTATGTCTTAAACATGACTAGGGTAAACACAATTCTAGCATAATCATTAACATTGATCAGCCGACGGTATACAATGATAGATCTATTGGACTGACAATCCCACCCGGATACGTGCCTCCTACATAGGTAGCGTGGGTGATTGTTATCGCATAACATAATCGAGTGAACCATGAGCGTATGGGATGGACCACAATATAACAGTCACAAGGGTTGATTATGCACTCGATTTACTTCTAGTATGTTTTCATATATGGACTAGACTTGCCATGACACTTGAATTGTACAAGCTTTATTCGATTATCAAAACCTATGTAATTCTCACCAACTTTTGTTGACCCAAAATATTTTCAAACTCAACATGTTTCAGGTTATAGCTTGCTTGATGATTAGAGTTGATGCTTGAAGATGTGTATTTAGTATTATTCATTTTGATGTACAAATTTTTGTAGAACAATTGTATGTAATATAATTAAATCAAATATTGAAATTTATTATTTACCATGAGCTACTGAACAATCATCAATACGTGACATCCCGATGTTTCCGCCATCGGTTGGGGTGTTTCAGATTGGTATCAGAGCCATGGTTATAGGGAATTAGGTTATTAGAAAAATAATCTAGTCTATAACCATAGGATTATAATCAGTACTTGCTCCTTTTACTTGTAACCCTACTTGTTTCTGTTCTCTATCTCCATCCTACTTCTTATCCCTACTTTAGTCCCTACAAGAAGATTGTTCTCCATCACAAGATCTACTCTTAGACTAATAGGACAAATCCTTAGGTTTAGCCTGAACCACCTTGAGATCTCGTCGAAGTTCTAGAATTTTAATAACGAACACGTGCAATCTGGAAGGGTGAACGCCTGTATTCTGAGTCTTCTGTCTAGGCTGGCATTGCGCATATATCCCAATCAGACGAGGGACCCGGATGCCTACCTGGGAATTCTCGGGATGAGTGTTCACTTATAGGCTAAAGCATGTCTTCACTATGTTATTAGAATCTAGAAGTTTTGATAAGTCAACGTTTTCGTTTATTCGTTTTAATTAATGAATAAATGATTACACTCACTTTCCTTAAACTAAGCTCTAAAATCTCAAAATTTTACAGCTTAAATCAATCTCATTTCATAACCATCTATGGATTTTACAATCACACTTCACCTTACCATCTTAGACAGTTTTTAAATATTCAACACCCTACCCAAATCATATTATTTCATTTCTTCACATGTTACTTATTTTTAAAAACTATAACCTCATACCTTAGCACAAACTAAAGATTTCTAAATCCTGTTGTATTTTCATTACCTAGTAACTTTACAAAGTACATATTTTTGTCAAAAGATGTCCTCGAACTTAAATTCAATTGTTTATTTATTGACGTAACAAACAATTTTCTATATAATGCTTTAAACTATTAAAAATCACTTAATAGAACCTTGATCTTCAAAACCTAATGTCATGTTTGAAATCTCCAACTAACGGGAATATTTTAATCAAAAGCCCACTTAGCTTGTACTATTTAACAACTTTTGCTTTATGTATAAAACAAATTTTGAAAATAAGATTTTTTTTATCCGTAGGAATAATATCTAGTCTCTAAATTCTCCATCGACACTCACTCATTTTCAACTTGTTCAAATTTTTACAATATTTGGCATATACCACAATCATGTTTTCTTATACACTTGATTATAACCTTTGATCCAAACCCCAAAATTTACACTGCTACATAATCTCCTTACTATAAAATAAACTCTTTATCAACTATCTTCACATTCACTATCTCTCACAACCTTGATTCTGCTTCAAGATTTTTCATCATCCTCTCAAGAACTAAATTCATATCCTTCACCTTCTCAAACTTGAACTAGTTACCCATGATAACCAAACTATTGAAACTTGGTTGTGTGTTGCATCAAACTTAATCCTTAGTTATACATGAGGATTCGATTATCTACCATATTTAAGCATTTGATACTAGAAATCATGGAATGTAAACTATTTGCTATAGACACACCTAGAGTCATTAACCTTGTCTAGGACAACACTATTACAACTCGCATGCTATGCTTGATACTTGATTGTTTATATGTACATATTATCAATTTGTAATTTATGTGTGAAATAATTGGTACACTTAATCAAACAACTGGTAGAGGATGAAGTACTTGCTCAACAGTTAGTTGAGTACCAAATAACCTACTCAACGATTGGTAGAGGTCATCATGTCTGCTCAACAGTCGGTAGAGGCCCTACAACCTGCTCAACGACTGGTAGAGGCTATCGCACCTGCTCAACAATCGGTAGAGGTTCTTACTCACTGACTGGTAGAAGTCTTTTTCCTACTCAACAGTTGGACTCATTTTTGGATACATTGTAAACGATTCAATCACAAGGTTATTTTGCATTACGTACATGTGTCATTAGAGCCATAGAAGGACACAAAACCCTAATGTAAGGTAAATTGGTGATTGCGGTCCGGAACGTAATCATGAATTTACAGGTACGTTAAGGTAGTATGAAATTCTAATAAGGTTTTAGTAGTTCATTTGGTTTTCATATAGCTAATCAATTCATGCAAGATTCCTAAAACATAAGTTTAGTATTTTGCTAGATTCTTATGCTTCTTGCTACTTCAGACGAACCTAATCCAATCCTTAAAACTCACATCTCAAACCTCTTATCCAAATTATTCGAAACAAATTATTCTATTACCTATATCATGTCGTGCCTTAACCCAAACCACAGCTGCCTAAATTTCTACCTAATCAACCTCAAACCCGTGTTTTTAATAACTTCGGGACGAAGTTTCCAAAAGTAGGGGAGACTGTAACATCGCGAATTTCCCCTAATTTTTTTTTTGATAAAAGAATGTATTGTTTTAAACAATATATGTTTTAAATACCTTAAACTAATAATTATTTGTATCTCGACACTTTTGTACGTTTTAAAAATATTTCAAGTCACTTTCAGGCTTATATAATCATATTATGAATTTAGAATAATATAGTTTTAGGAAAATAATTGCCAAAAAAAGATTTGTGTGGACCGGGACTCGAACCCGCGTCCACAGCCAACCAACACACAGGACAACCAACTGAGCCAACTATCATCTTGTGTAGTATTTCAGAAGAAAATAAACTTAACACATTCCTTAAATTGATTAGTCAAAGTCTTAGTCAAACAGTCAAAGTCTTAGTCAAACAGTCAAAGTCTTAGTCAAATAGTCAATTCATCATAAAACCTTACTTTATGGTGTTGACCAATTTTAATGGCTAATTGACTCCAAAACTAGTATAAAAACCCACCTATGACCCATTATACTTTGCACCTCTAAATCGATTGTTTCAATCCGATTAAACTTTCCCTCATACCTTTCTTCTATAGTCTATTACTTCTACAATTGAAGCTTTGATTATAAGCTCTTGTAATTGGCGAATTGGAAGCTTGATATTCTTTCTTTTTCGTTTTCTTCAATTAATCCAAGTTCAGACTTGTTGCTACTTGCTAGTATTTACACGGTGAATTTCAGGTGAGTTTTACATAGCCCCTTTTCTATTATTCACTATTTTTTGGGTGAAACATGTTACAACATTCTATATGCAATTCAATCATAAAGTGTCTATGTGTTTTTCTATGTTGCATTATGTCTTAAACATGACTAGGGTAAGCACAATTCTAGCATAATCATTAACATTGATCAGCCGACGGTATACAATGATAGATCTATTGGACTGACAATCCCACCCGGATACGTGCCTCCTACATAGGTAGCGTGGGTGATTGTTATCGCATAACATAATCGAGTGAACCATGAGCGTATGGGATGGACCACAATATAACAGTCACAAGGGTTGATTATGCACTCGATTTACTTCTAGTATGTTTTCACATATGGACTAGACTTGCCATGACACTTGAATTGTACAAGCTTTATTCGATTATCAAAACCTATGTAATTCTCACCAACTTTTGTTGACCCAAAATATTTTCAAACTTAACATGTTTCAGGTTATAGCTTGCTTGATGATTAGAGTTGATGCTTGAAGATGTGTATTTAGTATTATTCATTTTGATGTATAAATTTTTGTAGAACAATTGTATGTAATATAAATAAATCAAATATTGAAATTTATTATTTACCATGAGCTACTGAACAATCATCAATACGTGACATCCTGATGTTTCCGCCATCGGTTGGGGTGTTACAGCATGAAGGGGAAGTGAGGACTAACGTGGATACTGTTGATGAGGTGATTGGGATCGAAGCCAATGAAACGATAAAATTGGGTTCGGTTCTGGGTGTAGAGCAGTTTGAGAAGTTTGGTGATTCAGTAGTAAAGGTCATTAACGAAGAAGGCTTCCAACATGTTGACCAATGAATGTGATGTCTTGGAATATTAAAGGGATTGGGGGGGGAGGGTAAAGGTGTGTGGTGCAGGAAGTTAAAGAAGGAGAATGAGGTGGGGGCTATTTTGATCCAGGAAACGCAATTCAGATCCTTGGATATGGTTAACATTAGTAGTTTCTGGGGCTCGGGGGTGTATGAGTTCGAGCATGTGGATGCCACAGGTTGGTCGGGTGGCCTGATTACTATGTGGGATCCGAGGATGTTTGTGAAAGATTCAGTTTTGAAAGACAGAAACGTTCTTGTGGTGTCAGGGTACGTGAAATCTGATGGCTCCAAATTGAATTTAGTGAATGTTTATTGCTCGCAATGGTTGCTAGATAAAAGGAGGGTGTGGGAGTTTTTGAAGTCGTTAAAGTCCAATGGAGATGGGATGTGGATAGTGGCAGGGGATTTCAATAGTGTGAGGGATAGAACTGAAAGGCGTAATTCTAATTTTGACTTGGCGGATTCTAATGCTTTTAATGAGTTTGTGGATGATATCGAGTTGTTTGAGTTTGGGTTGAAAGGCCGGAAGTTCACGTACTTAGCTAATAATAAGTTAAGTCGGATTGATAGAGTGTTTGTTGATTGGTCGATCCTAAATAAGTGGCCAGGTGCGGAGTATCGGGTTTTGGACCGGGATGGTTCAGATCATTTTCCTCTTCTATTGAAAATTGGGTCGTATAATTTTGGCGCGAAATCTTTTAAGTTCTTTAACTCTTGGCTTGATCGAGACGGGTTTGATGAAGTTGTTAAAAAGGCGTTGGTGGACTTCCGGTTCACAGGAGCCCCTGATGTGGTATTGATGCAAAAGTTCAAAGTGTTACGCCTTAGAATTCTGGAGTGGAAAAAGAAGATGACTAGCGATGAGCAACTGGAGGTGGAGATTCTAAACAAAGAGATCAAGGAGTTGGAAATTGTTATGGAGGGTAGGGATTTACTTGAAGAGGAGGTGTGGGTGTTGGAAGAAGCAAAGAAAAGAATTAAACAAGTAGAGTATTATAGACTCAAAGATTTGAAACAAAAATCTAGAGTTAAATGGGCGAAAGAGGGTGACGAGAATTCGAGATTTTTCCATGGTACAATCAATAGTCGGAGGGTGTCGAATGCTATATTGGGTCTCACGGTGAATGAAGAATGGGTTCACAAGCCGAAGGATATCAAGAAAGAGGTGCTGCGATTTTATAAGGAGAAATTTATTGAAGATGCCCCTCATCGGCCAAAGCTAACTTGCCATGGTTTGAAAATGTTGAACGCTGATCAGATTGTGGAGTTAACTCGGCCGTTTGTTATAAATGAAGTTAAGGAGGCGATTTGGCAATGTGGGAGTGATAAAGGCCCAGGTCCAGATGGGTTTAACTTTCGGTTTATTAAACGGTATTGGGAGTTACTCTCTGTTGACTTCATGGATATCTTGAATCATTTTGCGGCATGTGGAGAAATTAGTCGGGGAGTGTCTTCATCATTTATTACTCTTGTGCCTAAAGTGAATGATCCGGTGCGGTTAGAGGAATATCGTCCAATTAATTTAATTGGGGTGATTAGTAAAGTCATTTCTAAAGTCCTGGCGAATAGACTGAAACCGGTTATGGATAGTATTATTAATGAGATGCAATCAGCTTTTGTGTCAGGAAGGTATATTTTGGATAGTCATCTTTTGATCAATGAAGTCTTGTCTTGGTCAAAAAAGTTTGGGTCGAAATTATTTATGTTCAAGATCGATTTTGCAAAAGCCTATGATAATGTTAATTGGGCTTTTTTAATCTCGGTTATGAGACAGATGGGTTTTCCAGATATTTGGTGTATTTGGATAGATGGTATTCTTAGGTCGGCCCGATCATCTGTGTTGGTGAATGGTTCGCCGACTTTTGAATTCAGCTGTGGGAAGGGTATTCGACAGGGTGATCCTCTGTCTCCGTTTTTATTCATCATGTTGATGGAGGCTTTTTCGGGTCTTATTAAAAAGGGGTGTGATGTGGGTGCTTTTCGGGGTATTCACTTTGATAGCGGGGGATTGGTTATTTCTCATCTTCTATATGCTGATGATGATAGCGGGGGTAGCTCCTTTTACATACCTTGGGATTAAGGTCGAGGCAAATATGAATAGAATTAATAGTTGGGAGCCGGTGGTTAACGTGTTCAATAGTAGATTGACTCGGTGGAAGGCTAAGACCCTTTCGATTGGAGGAAGATTGACTCTCATAAAATCGGTCCTGGTTAGTCTTCCTTCATACTATTTCTCGCTTATTAAAGATCTGATTGGGGTGATAAATGTATTGGAAGGTTTAATCAAAAAATTCCTATGGGGAGGTAATGTGGATGTGAGGAAACTTCATTGGGTGAGTTGGGAATGAGTGACTAAACCAATTAAACTCGGTGGCCTGGGCATACACAAACTAGGTGATTGTAATAAAGCGTTTTTGATTAAGTGGCTTTGGAGGTATCTTCAGAAACAAAATGCTTTGTGGAGAAGGGTCGTGGATGGTATTCATGGGTCGCAACGAAGGTCGGATGCTTATCCTCATAACTCTAGAATACGTGGTACATGGTTGAACATTGTAACTTGCGGGTCAAGGGTGACAGTGGGGGATCGTAATAGTGCTAATATGATCCGGGGTCGGGTTGGGAATGGGCTGGAAATAATGTTTTGGATTGATCCTTGGGTGGATGTTATGCCGTTAAAGAACCGATTTCCTGATTTGTTTCGCCTAGAGAGTGACAAGTTTTGCAAAGTTAGAGATCGGATTGGGGGTGGAGAAAGTGTGTTGAATGGTTTGTGGCAATGGAAAAGAAGTCCGCAGTCGATGTTAGAATTGGATCAACTTAATGCTTGTTGTGATTTGATTTCAGCACAAAGATTGGGTAACACAAATGATAAATGGTTTTGGGATAATGGTCCCCAAGATGGTTTCTCGATTCAAGATGTCAAGAAGTGGATGGATGTTGATCAAGTTTCTCATGTGTCTGCGACATATAGGTGGTGCAAATGGATCTCGACCAAATGCAATATATTTATGTGGAGGATGCTTCTTGACAAGATCCCAACTAAGATAGCGTTACAAAGGAGGAACATTGATTGTGGGAATCATGCTTGTAGTTTTTGCGAAGTTCAAGAGGAGAGTACGGATCACTTGTTCACCGGGTGTGGTTTGGTTAATGGAGTTTGGCATGGTATAGCAAGTTGGATGAAATTGCCCCCTTTCTTCTTCTTTTCGAGACAAGATATTTTGCAAGAGACCTCTTGGCCGGCTAGAAAGAAGATGGTGATTCAAGGGATTATGGTCATAACATGCTGGCGGATTTGGAAGGCTAGAAACGAAAATATTTTTCAAGATGACAACCGGAACGTGGTCCAGCTTGTTGCAGATATTAAAGCTTTGAGTTATGTTTGGTTTTCTAGTAGAAGTAAAAAGGGTGTAATAGGGTGGGAGGATTGGCAAAAGTTTGATTTTGATGTAACGTAACGGCTTTGGTTGTTGGGGATCTCCAACTTGGAGATTGCCCGTTTGGTGCTTGTGTTTTATTGAAATTAGCCTTCCAAAAAAAAAAAATTGAAAAGGAGAGAGAAATGTGATGATTTTTAGTGTAATATGTGATTTAGAGTGGATGGGGAAGCTGATGTGAATGCTCTAAGAATACCAAACAATTTACTTATACGATTCACATTTCTATCATTTTAGATTTCCTTTAAAATTTCATTACCAAACCCATAAAAGTTGCTCTTGAAAATGATTGTAAATGATTATCATCTATCACAAATTATGAGTAATAGAGTAATTTTAAGTCAAATTATAACTTATAAATAAATGACACGGTAAATTTAGCAAGAGAATAATTGTGTAAGAGAATAATTTAATTCGGTCAAATTATAACTAATTCAATTTAATTCGGTCAAATTATGAGTAATATCAATTTAATTCGGTCAAATTATATGACAGAAAAATTACAATATTTACAAATTATGAGTAAGAGAATAATTTTAAGTCAAATTATGAGTTATAAATAAATGACACGGCAAATTTAGCTAGAGAATACTTTTGTAAGTCCATAATTTAATTCGGTCAAATTATGAGTAATATCAATTTAATTCGGTCAAATTATGTGTAAGCAAACTCATAATATTTACAAATTATGCGTAAGAGGATATTTTTATTCAAATTATGACTTATAAATAAATAAATTACAGTGTAAATTGACGTGTAAGTTACAATATTTATCACAAATATTGTAAATATTGTAATTTAATGGTTGGAACAGATTTAGGATTTAGGACAAAACCTCACAAATTCTGGATTTGATATATGCTCGGTTGGTACTTACAGAATTTGACGACACTTCTTTAAACAATGACTAAACCGAATTCAAACAATAACAAAATCCATTCGATATATATGTTTTTTATGTTGCTTTACATTCTGTTTTTGTTTTCAAATAGTAAATCCGATTGAATGTTTAAGAAGTTGGTTTCATGTTTCAAATACAGAGTCCGAACATTGAAACGACCTCCTCAACAAATAATCAAAATTAACATAAAAGGATCAAATCCAGTTTCTTGTGTCATATTTTAAATCTGAAGATTCAAACGAATGGATACATAATCGATGTTTTGAATCCGAAAAAATAAACAGAATCGATAGACTCTTGAAAAGGATTTAGACAAATGAATGAGCGAAACAACAAACAAATACAACTCCGAAGATTCAAACGAATACATTTCAAAAATCCAGTTTCATTTAAATGAATAAAATGGATTAAACACACGATTTACATAAATCTTTTACAATAACTGTATAAATCAGAAATCAAACAAAAAAAATAGGATGATATAACTGCATAAATTAGAAATCAAACAAATCAGAAATCAAACTAAAAAATAGGATGATATACTGTATAAATCAGAAATTAAAAAAAAAGGATGATTTGCAAAAATCAAACGTTTGATGTTTTTTTCTAATGTTAAAAATAGAAAATGAGTAAAACTGATGCATGATTACCTCGAAGAAAATGAAAAAGAAGAATGAAGAATGAAGATTGGAAGAATTGTTAAGGAAGATTGAAGGTTGAAGGAATAATGAAGAAAAAAAATAACGACTTTTATAGATACAAAGCTGGAGCTCCGTATACCTACTTGGATCCAATAAAACGGGCGGGTCCACTTTTTTTTTTAATTGATTGTAAGGTTGACACGTGGATGGTGATTTGAAGCCTATGTGGAGGCCCTAGTAAAGGGACAAGTGAAACCCTAGTTACTCTTTTATTAGTGTAGTTAGATTAATAGTATAGGCAATTAAGTATTTTAAAGTATTCTTATATCGATTTTTCTTTGAAATGTTTCCATTGGTACCAGAACATTACAAGACATGTGCTTCTAAAAAAACACGTCTCATGTTTTATACAAGAAATACCTAACCATACATATTTTCATGTAACGCAAACAATGTAAGCATGTATCTATAAGTAACACTCTCTACTAAACATACCCCATTGGGAAAGGAAATTTTATAATGGTGGACTCTTATCCCATTTTTTTTAGCGAAGCGTGTATTTAACAACACCCACAGTAATAATATGGTCTAATTCTCTTCTCCCACACGTCACAGCTACCATCTCCACCACCAACGTTGCGCCCCATTGCATTATCGCTCCACCACCAAAATTATCGCCTCCACCCTTGCCACCATATATCAATGGTGGTGATGAATGTGGAAACATCAAAGATGACGAAAGGTAGGAGACGCAGGTGCGGGTGCCAAAGGCTACTTACATTTGTTGGTTGATGGTGACTACCATTTCGGATTTCATATTTTTATGATTGTTTTTTTTTTCAATTCAAACTTATTTATAAAATCTAAATCCATCGATAGATTAAATCATTTTTTTGAAATTTCATATTCAGTACTCTCTCAAATTCTGATTTTTTTTTTTATAAATTCTAATTCTTTAAAATATTTATGTAAACCAAATGCACCCTTCATTTTTAAGTAATTTGCCCACCAAATAACTTCCTGAAAATTTAATCACACATTATACTTGCTAAAAAAATATTTCACTATTCATATATCCTTAACATAAGAAAAATCTAGGATTTTATCAGAACTTTGTAATCTAGAGGACCGATGTTCCTAGAGTATTTACATTAGATTTTTTATCTCCATCGATATAATTTAATTGTCACTAGAGTCCTGACCCAGTAGTAGTAACCTTTGGATGCTTATGGGAGAACCCAAGTTCATTTCTTGGGGTGTTGCAAATATTTAGTGTTTAAAAAAATCTATATAATTTAACTAAAAAAACATTTCTTTTTCACTAAATTATGTTATTTTTCAAAACCTCACACGTTCAACTTTCTATCTATATCTCTATCATATTCACAAACACTTATTTATTATCTTTTTTCTATTCCTACGTACTCACAAACATTTATTTATTATCTTTTTTCACTTTCCTACATGCTCACAATAAACACATAGAGGGTTGAATATGAGCCTCTAAATATAAAGATGTACATTAGTATTTATAAAATTTTCTCTATTATAGAAATTCCAAACTGATGTGGTTTTTTTATTTTATTTTTTTTTTTTTTTTGATGCTTTCTCTACATTAGAGCATTCACAATAGAATCCTCATCCCCTAACTAATCACAACCACATATTACACTAAACCCCATTAAAGTTTCTCTCTTCTCCACTTACAACCACTTTTAACAAATATTAAAAAATAAATACAATTTTCCTGTTTTCCCTAAAAGATTCCCAAAGAACCCAATATATAACGACACACTGTAGATTCCTCATTTTCTTCACTCACAACCACTTCCAACCCCCAAAACAATTATAAGGTTTTGTCACAAAAAATAAAATAAAATAAAATAAATAGGGTCTCTATTGTGAATGCTCTTATGTAGAATGTATTAATATAGAGGCACTAAGGGCACAAGGGGCACTCAACTGAAATTGTTTTCACTTCACTGATTTCTGCCAATTCGGCACTGCCACATCACTTCACTGATTTCCTTCACTGAAACACTTTTTTTGTAAGCAGCACTCCACTGATCATTTACCCAACTATTAATTATTTTCACATATAATAATAATAATAATAATAATAATAATAATAATAATAATAATAATAATAATAATAATCGGGCCATTTGCACATTAAGTTACTATATTGGCCTAATACCTCCATTAATTTCATAAGGCCATAAAAAACAAAGCCCAATCCAATAACAATAAACCCTAAAAAAACATAACCATATAAAAACTTATCATTATCATCTTGTTCTACCCTTTAGAGCATTCTTATCCCATCTACCAAATCTCATCTATCAAATTACACTAAAAATCACTACTCCACCCCTAAATCTTCTCTCTCCTAATTAAAATAATAATAATAATACTTTTTCATACTTTTATCATTATATTTTCTCTCTCCTCACTCACAACCACTTTTTAAAAATATTAAAATATGTTTAGGGGTGAACAGTAACTTTTCATATTTAGGGGTAAAAGTGATTCCACCAAATATTCTCTATATCCTCCACTCACAACCACTTACACTCACCCCATATAATTTGATGGACACACTCACATATATTTGATGCCCGGGATGTGAATGCTCTTAACCCTAGACTGGTTATGGTGGCTGTGTGTCCTCAAGTGTGGCAGAGGCAAGGTGTGGCAAATGAGATTTCAATGGCCAATTCACGTATGTTCATATTATCTTTTTTTTTTTTTTGGTTTTTTTGCTACCCATTTTAATTTGAAGTAAAGAAAAAAATTAATTTTTGTGAAAGTTTGTGCCACAATCCGTGAACCAGCACGGTAACTAGAACCCGAATTTGGTTCACGGGACCACTACCAGTATTGGTGGCGACAATGTTTCCATACTGATAGTAGGGTGCCCGTAACCAATTCTGATAGCGCCCCGGTACCCCTAATATGAATGATGTTAGACTTGCCACCTCTCTCTCATAGGCTCTCTATATAACAAACAAAATATTAAATATTTTTTTATTCTCAACCAATAATTAAAACATGCTATTTGGCATATTTTCTTGGACCAAGGAAATATCAACTAATATTAACACCCTCCTCACATGGAGTGTTTTCTGACTATGTCAAAATAATTAAATCATGAAATGGACCCTTTTAATAAGAATTTTCAAATCAATGTACCTTAAAAAACCCACACAATGCATGTTTTTCTCTGGCTCCCCATAACCCCCATAAATAATTGATTTCCATATGAATTATAACTAGATTCATATTCACTATTTATGGGCTGCATATGCATCACACCAACTTAAAAAAATAATGATAAAGCTGTCCCCTTTTGTAAGTAACCATTTGCCCTCAAATCTTTGGAGTAAGATCTCAACTTTAACAAATTTGTGATGCATTTAGTCAAAAACAGTAGCAAAAACATTTCATAGTTTCCAGCTGTCAATGCTACACAAATTCGACTAGCTTTCGTTACACTTACGGATTGTTAACCTTTCACATTTGTTTCTGGACACCGGTTTTTTCTCGTTGATGAACTTGAAGAACGAGAAGCTAACGCAGGTTGAGTTTTAGATGCTGGTGAAAACCTGCTCGAATGGCTTCTAAGTTTCTTTTCGTTGTTGGAACCGTCTTCTGATTTAATTTGTCTCACTTTTGTCTCGTTTAATCCAGCCGGAAGGACGCAATTGCAAAGAAAACCTGTAAAACATCAACTTGATTATATAAGTAATACATTTCTATTTTATTATTGGTAGCTAAGGCTTGGATAATGGAGCAGCATAATTATTAGCAAAACAAGATCCATATTTTGCGTTTATATCACAAATGCAGATGTTTCTTGTAGCATAAAAAACTAAACTTGGCTAATGGAGTCATGGGTTGCAATGATATTAAACATGGGATCATGTGGGATTTCGTCTCGGTCAACTAAATGCTATTCAAAGTTGTTTCCTACACAAAGGACACCAAATTTGTATCAAGAAATTAATTAAGTAAATGCATCAACATTACCAGTCAATTTACATTGTGATGACAGCATGACACTGCATGATATCATCGGATATAATGGATTAAGTTTCTTAATATGTTTAACTAACTCCTTTCTATCAGTGAACTTAATCATATCATCTTATCAACCGATGTTTGAATTTTGATGATATTTTTAGTAGCATGTCATATATTGTGAAAGAGTTCCCTTGAGGTCAAAGTTGACAGGTGAGGAGATTATATTAGTTTCAAAATTGTTGACTTCAGTAAGAGTATACTAAACAGAAATATGTGAGTATTTTGAACCCCCCCCCCCCCCCCCCCCCCCCCCAAAAATAATAATAATAATAATAATAATAATAATAATAATAATAATAAATAAATAAAGAAAAAACATTATACAACGGTAATCAGATTTGACATCAATAGCAAGTATGCAAGAAAGTCCCTAAATTTGCATTATCCATTGAAAACTACTCTTCATTGTCATATACCGTATTAAAATCGCGATATAACTACTAACATGCCCGTTTCCTAACATCATAAATAACTTAAGTCCACAAGATTCAAAAAGCTATTTTAAACATTTTAAAATAGTCATAAACCTTCCTAGAACAATATTCTAACTTAAAGTTGAAGTTGCCCTCTAAAGATCAAACCTCTAAAAAGGGGAAACTGGCTTTAAAGCCAAGTTCAACGAATATTGAGCAACTTTTATAAATCGTAAAAGGCACCCTATCGAATAACCGGATAGAAATATATAACGATTCTAAATGAATAAAAGGACCAGAAATTTGGGATCTTACCAAGTCGAGCCAGGCGGTTAACCCAACTAGGAATCGGCCTATTGGTCAGCCTTAGACACAAATCATTACAGAAATGATTACAATTTCTAGTAATGAGATTATAACTGATTCCAGTGTACTCTGTTGCCAACTTTTCAATAAACGAACGGACTTCACGTGACCCAAAATCTGTCCTTCCAATCAATATCGATTTTCTAAATGTAAAACCGGGGCATTTCCTTGGCTCAACTTCAAAAATCCCAGTCGTCGAATGCTCATGTGCACCAAACGCGTATTCCACACCATGAACTGCCAAAATTCAAGAATCACATCATTACAATCTTAACAATAACAATGTTCTTTAGTAGAACACTAGAACTAATAATTGCACACAATTTTTACAAAAGTCAAACAAAGTGTGTACTGTGTAGTACCTTTTTAACAACTAATCAAAACACAACATGTTTCAAGTTTCATCAACAACAAACCAATAGGATAAGGTTCCACAATTGATTAAGATCTATCAATAGATAACCATATTGAACAAATCAGACAATAATATAGCAACAAAAGGGCTGCTCGAACCCATTCGGTCCGAACCAATGACTCAATGCTGATAAAAACACAAACCAAAATTCAAACAAAATTTGAAGAAGATCACAAACCTTGCACACCAGAGTGATAAACACCAAGACCAACCCAATAAGCATAACCATTGATAGGAGTAAGATCATACACATTCAAATACACAGGAACAGTCCCTGTTTTCTTCTTCCTATGAATCATCCTGCACAACATCTTTCTTGCCCCAACAAATTTCAACCCTCTAAAATAATATTCAAACCCCACAAAAATTCAAACAATACCCATCTGAAAAAATCAATCTTTAATTCAATTTATACAAAAAGATTCAAAATTTTCAAACTTTATTGACATCTGAAACAAACCCTTTACAATATGTCTCCACTTTCACAAACCCCACAAAGCTTTCTTGATGGAATTGAAGAAATTGGAGGGTTTTAAGGGATTGAGATCCAATAAAAGAAAAGGGGTTTTGGATAGTATAATATTAATATAGACACGGGAGTCGATGTGGGAGGAAATGGGGGAATATTATTTGACTGCTTAGGTTGCAACGGCGGCTTTTAAGGTTAAACAGTTCTATTTGAAGAAACTATGCTTTTGCTTTGGTTGTTTTGGGAATAAGAGAATCCAAATGGTATGTTATTTTACAAGTGGTGCACGTGTGACGTGTATTAAATGTGTATATCTCACTTTTATAGGCTGTCTTTAGTTTGCTTTTTTGTTAGGTTGAAGTGTTTAACTATAAGGGTTAAGGTGTGGGATCGGCAAGGGCTCGGCATGGCCAAGAGAGGTCTGACAACACCGCCCCTTAGGGATGGCGTCGACATCACCGGCAAGGAGACGACGGCCTCACGGCCTCACCTTTTCTCCACGTGTTGGTTTTTGAATCTTATGACCGTTGAACGGTCGAAACTTAAAAAAAAAACAATCAATTTCCAATTTTATTGTTATAAATTGTTATAAATACATCTCTTCCATTCTCATTTTTTTAAACACATTTCTCTAACTCTCTAAATATATTTAAACAAAATCAATATTTATAAAAAATTCCAAACCCTCAAACAACTATGTCTTCACCATCTTCTTCGTCTTCGTCTTCTTCGGGTTCTTCATCTACACACGAAGCCATAATTTTTTTTTATAAATATCGTGGCGCAAGTGGCGCAGATCATTGCCGAGGAAGAAGGAGAGGAAGTCGACTCGGTACCTCGAACTAGGCAAGCGACAATAAACAGAGACCGAAAAGGTTAGTTATATATATATATATATATATGTATATATATATATTTTAAGATTGCAGATGTTTATTATATTTATTTTTTTTAAGATTGTAGATGTTTATTGTGTTTCTATTTTTTTAAAATATGTGTAGGTGCCCATGATAGATTGGTAGCCAATTATATTGCCGACGAACCCTTGTACTCGGCAGCCTTATTTAGGCGTAGGTTTCGAATGAATAAGAGACTGTTCTTACGTATAGCCGGTGACGTGGCGAATTTTCGCCCACTTTTTACCTTACGATACGATGATAGAAAGAAAAGGGGGTTCACCACCATACAAAAATGCACAGCGGCACTTCGGCAACTAGCGTATGGGACTGAGGCGGATGCGTGGGACGAATATTTAAAGATGTCGGAAAGAACTACACGATAATGTTTGTACAAGTTTAGCAAGTGTGTGGTGAAGCTTTACAATAAGAAATATTTGCGAAAACCAAACTTCAGTGAGATCCAACAATTGTATCAGTTCCACCACCAAAGACATGGTTTTCCAGAAATGCTCTGAAGCATTGATCGATTGCATGCACTGGACTTGGAAAAACTGCCCAAATGCATGGTGCGGAATGTTCACACGAGGGGATCAAGGACATCCCTCAATAATCTTGGAGGATATGTGTTCACAAGATCTATGGGTTTGGCATGCTTTCTTTGGGATTCCTGGATCGAACAACGACATTAATGTCATTAACCAATCAAAGGTTTTTGACGATGTCATAAAAGGAACCGGTTTGGATACGAGGTTTACAGTATCGGGGGTGGAATACAGGCGCGGGTATTATCTTGTTGATGGGATCTACCCACCTTACTCTACAATCGTTAAAACTATTTACCACCCGTACGACGAAAAAAGAAAGAAATTTGTCAACTTTCAGGAGGCGACAAGAAAGGACATTGAACGGTTATTTGGGGTTCTACAAGCAAGATGACACATCATTGAAAACCCAGCACGTATGTTCACCCCAAAAAAGTTGTGTTACTATATGTATGCTTGTATCTTGTTGCATAACATGATACTCGAAGACGAAGGCGCGACCATCTGTGAGTATGACGAGAATGCCCCGACGGATAATACTGTTCATGTTGACCCACATCAACAAGATTTACACGAGTTCTCGTTACATAACGAGTACACGCATCAAAATCTTCTAGCGGACTTGGTTGAATATATTTGGAACAACGGACAACAGTAGATTATTTGTATTTTTTTATGTCGAGTAGTTTAATGTAATTTTAGTGGTGTTTTTTAGTAATGTTTTTTAATGTAATATTAACTTTTTAATATTAATATTAGAATATCAATTAATTAAAAAACAAAAAAATAAAATAAAAGATAAGATTGATGATGCTCCTATCCATACCCTTGGCCCATCATGGTGATGATGCTCCTCCTCCACACCCACTAGCCTAAATAAAAGGGTGATTTTTGTTATTATCGTTCTAATGGGTGCATTTAGAAGATGTATTTATGGTAGATGGGGTGAAGCCATGTTGTTTACATGGTATATGTCACATCCTCAATTTCCACATGCGAGGTTTTATCACGAGGCGCGTGACACCAGGATCCAAGTCAACAGTGACAATAAACGACAAATATATGAGAAAAGTGTACGTTGAAACAACCGTGCAAATTTAAATGTTTAGCGGAAGCATAAAAGATTTACAACCCAAATTAATCTAGAAAGTTACAATTCGAAATCCAACGCACACTAATGTTTGAAAGTGACCAAGACAAGTTCCATGCAACGAAAAATGAACAATAGAATGTGGTGCGAATCCGTGCATCCTAATCCTTGACTGCTACCTTAGCGACCTGAGAAAACATGCTAAAATACGTCAACATAGAATACTGGTGAGTTCACAGGTTTTTAACGTTGGATAACTCTCAGAAGGCTGGATTCACATATCACACTATTATGAAGAAAAGAAAACCAGTTGGATGTTCAAATCATTACTCAAGTATGCCGACTACTTCAGGTATTCCATGGTTCGCCCTACGGTTTGCCTTTTTGGTTTGCCCTACGGTTTGTCTTTGGTTTGCCTGGTTTGCCTTTCGGTTTACCCTTGGTTTGCCCATCGGTTTGCCCCTTTGTTTACCCTTTGGTTCACCCCTTTCGTTTGCCCCAGCCAACACCTCTGTTTTAATAGCTTAAATAGTTGCAAGGTTTGCTAGTGTACAAGTAACGTAATAGTTTTATGAAATCCAAAAGTTTAAAGTGTTGTAGCATGTTTCTCCCCCGAAAGTAAAAGCAGTAAAAGTAGGGCTGTGAAACTCACTTTAGGTTGAGTTCTTCAAGACAATGAAATACCAGACTTGTTATGGTAATCCCGACTACTGGAAACCTACCATTGATAGTCTATAAGTGTTTATCTGATGATATGTTTGTAAAGTAACCCTTAGTGTCCAAGACCTTGACTTTGAATGTTTGTAAAAGTGTTTAACGTTCGACATGACCCCACAAGACAAGACCCGACATCCCGTTGTTGGCCCGTTATCCCCGTGTTAGTCAAATACAAGTAAACAAGTAATCATGTGAAGATGCGCACTATATACGAATAACGATTCACCATGTTTAGCATATAGTTCACATAGTGCACGTATGAGTCATAACGCGTGTTACGAGGTTCCTAGACATGGCACGAGGCTTACATTATGTTCCTAGGTGTTAACACATGTTACGGGGTTCCAAAGTGCACTTTCGGCATCAAAACACACATCGAGGCATTAAAATAGGCGACTAGGCACCCCAATAGGCGACTAGCTAAGCTAGTTGCCCCTAAGGGTCACGACTAGACACAAACCAGGCGACTAGCCCTGCAGGCTGTTTGGATATTTTTGCACGCGAAACTCTCCAAATCAGATCCGAAACACGTAGAAATCCCCAACATCAATCCACAATCATCAAACAACTTAACCTAATCAATAATCCTCAATTTATCATCAGTCTAAGACCCTAATTGCAAGTATTTCTCAAAATGGAATAATATTGTGGAAACATCACATCATTGCATGAGAACTTTACCCTAAATGGCAAATAATCAAATTTCATCATTCAAACACATTTCAATCATCATCAAGTTGTTGTTACATCATTTTAGCATAAACCCTAACAACATGTAATCATCAAATCATCACATAATAACCTAAATCCTTCTAATGCCCCCAAAACGGGTCAAAACTCATATTATCAATAAAACACATCAAACAACCTTCATAATATGAGATAATCATCCTAACAAATCATTCATATCATCAAAGCATCAAACATACAAGAATCCCTATGTTTAGATCATCAAAAACAATTTCAAGCTTGTATTTTTATAAAAAAAACCCATGTAGATGTTAAGATATAGATTACAGTATGTTTTTTCAAGAGTTTTCATGGATAAAAACTTATTAAAATCAGGACTGGACCTTTGGGGTTCAAAATAATGACTTAACAAGAGTTTAGGATGAATAACATACCTTAGATCTTGCTTGGAAATGATGTTTTAAGCATGGAAATGGTAGATTTAGGGCAAAAACGAGTTTTAGAGGTTAAGGATGGTGTGAGAGAGGTTTGGGGTGGGTTAGGGTTGCACAAATGATGTTTAACAAGTTATGTGACACCCGTCACTCTTTTCTTTCATCAAGTTGTCATTTGTAGTCCTTTATGTATTTGAAACTTTATTTAAATGTATTACATTGGGCATTTAAGCAAAATTTTCATTTTTTTTATGTTTGATAAAAAAAATTTATGTTGCTAATGAAGGACCTTGTGATGTGTGTCACAAGTCCAAGCAACACAGGGAACCCTTCCCTTTAAGTGAACACAAGTCAATTGTCCTTGGACAATTGGTTCACTTGGATGTTTGGGGGCCTTATAGGGTTCCAAGCAGAGATGGTTTTAGATATTTCCTCACCATTGTTGATGACTACTATAGGGCTGTTTGGGTGTGTCCCATGAAACATAAATCAGAGGTGTTTAAAATGTTCAAGAGTTTGTTAATATACTTAAAACACAATTTGACAAAACTGTTAAGTGTTTTAGAAGTGATAATGAGTTAGAATTTGTTAATAACCAAATGTCCAATTTCTGTAAGTCACTTGGTATTTTGCATCAAACTTCATGTGCATACACACCCCAACAGAATGGAGTAGTAGAAAGGAAGCATAGGCATTTGTTAAATTTCACTAGAGCCTTGTTATTCCAAAGTAATCTTCTTGTTAGATTTTAGGTTGAATGTGTTCTAACTGCATCTTATTTAATCAATAGGACTCCCTCGTCTGTGCTGAATGGTATAACTTCTTATGAACTAATCTATAGGTTTGAGCCCTTCCTAAGTCATCTTAAAATGTTTGGATGCTTGTGTTTTGCAACAGTTTTAGATGAGTCAGATAAGTTAGTAAAGCTGAAAAATGTGTTTTTTTATTAGGTATTTTACTGAAAAGAAAGGGTATAAAGTGTATAGTTTAGAAAACAAAACTATTTTTTACTCTAGAGATGTAAAATTTTATGAGAGTATATTTCCTTTCAAAGAAAAAACTGTTTTTGAAAACAATAATGAAAACATTAATACTAAAGTCATTCAGCAAACTTTTTTTTATCTTTATGAAACAGAAACATCCAAACATACCAATCTACCCAATGATGATGGAAGGGATTTAGGTAAGAAAGAGTCAAATACACATGGGTCTCAGCAGTCTTTACCTGATTTTGATAAGGATAGTGAACCATCTAGTTCACTACTAGCCAATACAGAATCAGAAGTAGACAGGGTTGAGCATGTGAGGTATGACAATGAAAATACTTCAAAATCTAAGGGTGATGACATACAACATACACCTCAAACCATTGTTAGAAAGACTAGTAGGAGTTCAACCTTTCCCAAAAAACTTGATGACTTTGTTATAGAAGGAAAAGTAAAATATGGAATAGAAAGAGTGGTCAACTGTTCCAACTTATCCTACAATAACAAGTCATTTGTTGTTATGTTAAATAAGAGTAGTAAGCCTAGGAACTTCAAAGAGGTTTCTAATGATCCAAACTGGGTCAATGCCATGAATGAAGAAATAGAGGCTCTCAATAGGAATAATACTTGGGAGTTAGTTAAACTTCCTAAAGGAAGAAGTGTAGTAGGATGTAGATGGATTTATAAAATTAAGTATAAATCAATAGGTGAGGTTGATAGATTTAAGGCTAGACTTGTAGCCAAAGGTTACAGTCAAAAGGAGGGAATAGATTTTGATGAAACATTCTCTCCTATGGTAAAATTTGTGACTGTTAACTGTGTTATGTCTTTGGCTGTTCAAAACAGTTGGAAGTTATTCCAGTTAGACATAAATAATGCTTTCTTATATGGTGACTTACATGAAGAAGTTTATATGGCACTTCCTGAAGGGTATTTTTCTGAAAAGGAAAATAAAGTTTATAGGTTAAAAAAATCTTTGCATGGGCTAAAACAGGCACCTACAATGTGGAATGCTAAACTTGTTAGTGTCTTGCTTGAATTAGGTTTTGTACAAAGTAAATGTTATTACTCTTTGTTTATTAAAACCTTTGGAACTGTCATTTTTGTATTGTTGGTCTATGTGGATGACATTGTGTTAACAGGAAATTCTGTTAGTGAGATTAATAATGTTAAAGAATGTTTGAAACAAAGGTTTTTAATAAAAGATTTAGAAGAGTTAAAATATTTTCTTGGAATAGAAGTTGTGACTTGTGATCAAGGATTGTGTATGTCACAAAGAGAATATTGTTTAGATCTTCTAATAGAGTATGGCATGCTTGCTTGAAAACCTGTTAATAGTCCCATGGAACCAAATCATGTTATTACTTATATTTGCAGTGAAATAGTGAAGTATTGAGTAACATAACAGGTTACCAACAACTTATTGGCAATATGATATACTTGTCACATACAAGACCTGATATTTTCTATTCTGTTCACTACCTTAGTCAATACATGCATAAACCTTTAAGTGGGCATCTTAAAATTACCATGAGACTATTAAGGTATTTAAAAAATGATCCTGGGAAAGGACTTTTATTTTCCAAGTGTCCCAAGTTTGAATTAAGATGTCACAACCTCAAATTCCACTGCGGAGTTTATACCGCGAGGAGCGTGACACACCAGGATCTCCATAGCCATAAGTCATATGAACGACTCTAAATGCCCAAACCATTTAGCTCGTTTTCAAAAATATAATTTTAACATTTAACCAAAAAGTTTAGATAAGTTGTGGAAGCGTAAATCAAACATAATCGTTTAAGTTCATGCACAAAACAACGCGCCCAAAATAAAACTATTGAATGTAAAGCAAAGTATAAGTTAAATAATGTTCACAAGCCATTACACAATGATGCATGTCCTATCGTGCTCTGAACCTAGAGACCTGCAAAAGCATGCTATCGTGTGTCAACATAAAGTTGGTGAGTTCACAAAGTAAGGTAAGTAAAAGTGTAGGTTTCCCAAACCAAGAACAACAGTTAGGTTTCCCAAACCCGAAAGTAGTAATCAATAACCAAAACCAAGAACAACTAGTTCAGCGTATCCCAAGGGTAGCTAACCCATTCATGATAACTAAACAATGATATACCGAATTGCTATTCAAACGATGCACTCGCCCCGCAAGCTGGTTTTTTCCTTCCATCATTGCCTATCAACAATGATAATGTGACATCCGTCACTTTTCGTATTTATTTTAACATTTCTATGTACGTTGAAACTTCAATTAATATGACGTTACATTTTATCATTTTCGAACGTTCAAAAAAATATTTTGTGACATATTCGGGTTTATATAATCATACTATATGCTTATAACAATATAAATATACAAGAAAAATTGTCTAAAAATAAAAGGCTTGGGCCGGGACTCGAACCCGAGCCCATAGCCGGTTCACCACACCAAGCAACCCAACCAACTGAGCTACACAATCTGTTTGTCATGAGTCCACGCGTTTTATTATTATATCTTGCTTGAACATAGCAAGTTGACTTGGAAAGTCAACTGCACATCGATTGACTATAGATTACTCATCTAATACGCGTCTTGATCCTGATATGGAATGGTGTTGATTGCCTTGACTGATTCGCACCATTTACATGCATGATTATCGTCCAAATCATACCAATTTTACACGAATTGACGCGTCATCATCATCATGGCCAGTCAACTTACCAAATCGTTCACCCGGACCCTCACCCTATAAATTGAACCTTCCAATTCACTCTACACTCGCCGAAACCTTCCTCTCCATCTCCAGTTTCTGATTTTAATTGATTCTTAAGCATCAAAATTGTGCGGGTTGACTTTCTGTTTGACTAAGCCTTATACACGATTACGTCTTTGTAAGTTCACTTTTTTTGTTGGGTTTTGTCCATCAGCCCTTACACAACAATAACCCTATGATCAATTGGGTTATTGTTGTGTAAATCAGTGGATTGCAAAATTAGGGCTCGAAGGGCTTGAATTGGGGAAGAACACGACAGCAGACTAATGTATAAAACCTTTTCGAAGCAGAAACATAACAACCAACTGATCTAGATCAGTTGGTTTACCCACGTTGTTAAGGGATCAGAACCGGCCGAAGGCCAAGGTTCGATCCCCACAAACCAGCTTCTTTTTGCTTCCATTTAAATCATTTATCAAAACAAACACAATTAACCTTTATAATTAATTTAAATCCAGTTTAACTCGTTCTTAAAGGATAATGATATCTCATTAATTCTGTGTGTTTGATATTGATCAAAGGGTCTCCTTATATAGAGGAGTATACAAGCGATAATAAGGAAACAGGAATAATCACAATAATATCCCCACTATACATGGTAAGGGGATAATCCTAAATATGGATACAATAATTACAATAATAATAATAAAGACATTGCTAATAATATGGTGCTAATACTCCCCGGTAGTTTGAACGGGTGTAGGACAAACGCTCAAACTAGAACGAAATGATTGAAACAATTGTCGTGAGAGCCCTTTGGTAAATATATCTGCATACTGTAAGGCTGATGGGACATGTAGAACACGAATGTCGCCTACACGAACTTTTTCTCTGACGAAGTGAATATCGATTTCAATATGTTTCGTGCGTTGGTGTTGCACGGGGTTGTCTGACAAATATACTGCTGAGACGTTATCACAATAGACAATGGTGGCTTGCCGAAGCGGGGTGTGGAGTTCCAATAACAGATTCCGTAACCAAGATGCTTCAGCAACAGCATTTGCTACTCCACGGTACTCTGCCTCGGCACTAGATCGTGAGACAGTCGGCTGACGTTTAGAATACCAAGATAAAATATTGTCGCCCAAAAATACACAATAACCACTAGTAGACCGTCTCGAGTCAGGACACCCGCCCCAGTCTGCGTCAGAATAGGCGACCAAAGAAGTAGTAGACGACTTAACCATACGGATGCCATAATCAGTAGTACCCTGTATATACCGTATGATGCGTTTCATAAACGCGAAATGTGTGTCCCGAGGATCATGCATGAATAAAACAGACCTGCTGTACGGCATAAGTGATGTCTGGTCGAGTGAATGTCAAGTACTGTAATGCACCAGCTAAGCTACGATATAACGTAGGATCCGAAAAAGGAGAACCATCTGACGCACTGAGCTTTGAGGAAATGTCAACTGGTGTCGTACATGGCTTACAGGAGGTCATGCCAGCACGTGAGATATTATCCTTAGCATATTGTTGCTGTGAAAGAAAAATGCCATTTTTGATGTGATCGACCTGGATGCCCAAAAAATGATGTAATCGTCCAAGATCAGTCATAGCAAACTCCCGTGAGAGTGTGCCAATAATCTCTCGGAGGAGAGCATTGTTAGATGCTGTCAACACAATATCATCAACATAAAGCAATAAGTAGGCCACGTTGGCCGGGTCACGCCTGTAAATAAATAGTGAGTGATCACAAGCACTGGCTCGAAAGCCATGTGAAGTAATATAATTCGCGAATCTAGTGTACCATGCCCTAGGGGCTTGTTTAAGCCCGTATAGTGACTTCTTTAGTCGGCAAACCATGTGCGGAAAGCGGCGATCAACAAAGCCCGGTGGCTGATGCATGAAAACAGTTTCTTTTAGATCTCCGTGCAAAAATGCATTCTTCACATCCAACTGGTGAATAGGCCATGACCTGGACACTGCAAGAGATAAAACAGTGCGAATGGTGGCCGGTTTTACAACCGGACTAAAGGTGTCATCACAGTCAATACCAACCGTCTGTGAATTCCCGTTAACTACCAGACGAGCTTTATACCGTTCTAAGGACCCATCCGCATGGAATTTATGGCGGAACAACCACATACATCGAATAACTGGGCGATCTGTAGGGCGAGGAACGAGTTCCCAAGTCTCATTTTCCAATAAAGCTGAAAATTCTGCCTGCATGGCACGTGACCAATTAGGATCGGCAAGGGCTTTGGCATATGTGTTAGGGACGGGAGATATGGTGGTTGTAGTGAAAGTGGTTGCTGGGTGTTGGGTGGTACGAGTCTTTGATCGGGTAGTCATTGGATGGGTGTTAGTCGAAGGAATGGGCTGGGCCGGTTGATTTTGGGCTTGTGGTGGTGCTGGGGGCTGAGGAGTGGGCTGAGGTGGGTGGTTGGCAGCTTGTGTAGCGGATTGTATGGGCTGGGCAGTAGGTTGTTGGGCTGCCGTGGGCTGGGTAGAGCTGGCCGGTTGGTTTATTTTTGTTGAGGGTGGTGGTCTGGGCCTACGGGAGTAGGTGATGGGGTACAGGGTGGTAGGAGATGGTCGGGGTGTGGGAAATTGGAACGGGAGATTAATTGGGGGTGGGTCGTCAAGGAAGTTGTATGCGGTAGGTGATTGTGGTATGGTATAGGGAAAGACGTGCTCATCAAACGTGACATGTCGAGAGATGTGGACCCTTCCGGTAGTAGGATCAAAGCACCTGTAGCCTCGGAAATCGGGGGGATAACCAAGGAATATGCACCGAATAGCCCGGGGATAGAGTTTATGTGGTGAGGTGGCGGAGGTGTTAGGGTAGCAGGCACACCCGAAAACTCGGAGATGTGAGTAGTCAGGATGACGCAAGTATAGGGCGAAGGTAGGGGTGTAGAAGTTTAGTCTTTTGGTGGGTAAGATGTTATGAAGATAGGTGGCGGTGTGTAACGCTTCAACCCAAAAGGAGGGTGGAAGGTTAGCATGAATAAGTAGTGCCCGAATGACGTCATTGAGGCGACGAATCATCCGTTCGGCACGACCATTTTGAGGTGAAGTTTGAGGACAAGAAAACCGAAATAAAAGGCCATGGTGGGAGGCGAAACTTTTAAAAGCATGATTATCAAATTCGCCCCCAAGGTCACATTGAAAGGTTTTTATTTTTCGGTGAAATTGAGTTTGAATTAATTGGTGAAATTTAGAAAAAGTAGGGAAGGTTTCGGATTTATATTTAAGTGGGTATACCCAAACAAAGTTTGAAAAATTATCAATTAAGACCATGTAGTATTTATACCCGGACTTGCTAATGACGGGTGAAGTCCAAAGATCACAATGGACAATATCAAAAGGCGAGAAAGTAAAAGACATTGATTCATAAAACGATAACCGTTTACTATTGGCAAGCTGACATGAATTGCAAAGAGTAGACTGTTTGTCTTTATTACAAAAATGAAAATTACGATTTAAAACTTCTAGAACTTGAGCTCCCGGGTGACCAAGACGATCATGCCATGGTAGGGTGGTGGATGTGATGAAGCAAGCTTGAGGCGGAAGTTGAGGGGGTGTGAAAGGGTAGAGATCCCCGGTGCTATTGTGGCGTGAAAGATGCTTCTTAGTGATGAGATCCTTCAAAGAAAAGCCAAAAGGGTCAAATTCGACAGAAACATTATTATCACGAGTGAAACGTCTTACTGAAATAAGGTTTCTAATGACATGTGGCTATATAAGATATTTGGTAATATATAAGTACGGTTGGGTAGGGTGTGGAAGCCTGTGCCAGATCCTTGAATTGGGACACAATGACCACTACCGACGAGAATTGACATATTTAAAGGAGAAGAGTTGGGAATGATAATTTTACCTCGATCTCGTGAGACATGTGCTTCGGCCCCTGTATCCATGATATCTTGATTCCAAGAAGCATTTTGCTGATTAACCTGCATATTAGCAAACGCGACACTTAAATCAGTTGGGCTAAGGGCGTCATACCCGAACTGTTGTGGCCCATAAGAACCGTAGCTAGGTGGGCCAGAAAATCCAGAAAAATGGGCCTGAGACTGTTGATTTGTGGGCTGTCCAGATTGGTTAGTGGGCTTCTAGGATGATAATGTTGGATATGGACATGGTGGAGGGGTCCACTAGGCCCAATTGGGATAAGAAAAAGGCTGTGAGGGTCCATAACCAGCTGGAAAACCTGAAGAAAAACCTCGTCCATTTGTCCCGCGTCCCCTGCCTCGGAACCTGTTCCCGCGTCCCCTGCCACGACTGGTCCGGTTATATGTTTGTGTGTTATCGGGTTGGGTTTGAGCGGGTGGTTGAGTGGGCTGCTCTGTTGGATTAGCGGAAGGAGTCTTAGGGTTTGAGGTGGTTGCGGCGAGCATAACAGAGGATGTGGTTCCTTTTTGAGCCTCAATTCGAATCTCTTCGTCGTGAAGCAAACTAGGGGCCAAATCCCAGTCAGCATCGCGGTTATTTATGAAGGATGCGGTGGTGTTGTATTCTGTTGGGAGGCCACGGACAAGTTGAAGAACAAGCCGTGACTCGCTAACAGGATGGTCGACATCAGCGAGTTGGTTTGCTAGGGTTTTTAACTGTCGGCAGTAATCATCAAGAGAGGTGCAAGCAGCCAACGTGAGATTGCAAAAGCGGGTTTCAAGGGTAGCAGCCCGTGCCTTTTTATTGCTAAGAAAATTTTTTTCGAGTTGTACCCAAGCATCTCTAGCAGTCGTGGGATTGTCGAGGACGCGATCCAGATGTTTGTCAGCCACAGTGTTGATGATCCATTGTAATACTAGTGCATCGAGTTCTTTCCATGTCTCGTATTCTGGGGCAGTAATATCAGGAGGGGGTGTGCCATCAATATGATTGGCGACTTTGTAAGCGGTGACATGAAGGTTGAACATCTTAACCCAAGACGAGTAGGTCACGGTGGTTCCATCCAGGGTCCGAATTTTGGACTGGATGTTGGTGACCGAGTATGCGGGATGAAGGGCATGGGTTTTGGCAGATGGGGCAGAAGATTGTGAATCTTGATCGGGTTTGGACATGGCTGAATATGATCTGTGTAGTGGGTAAAAGAAAGCAGCGGTGGTGTTTGAAAAAGAAAGATGATAGGCGGCAGCAAGGTAGCAGCCGAAGGAAAAAAAGAAAAGGAATAGGAGCTAGGGTTATCAGAACCGTAGCTCTGATACCATAAAGGATAATGATATCTCAATAATTCTGTGTGTTTGATATTGATCAAAGGGTCTCCTTATATAGAGGAGTATACAAGCGATAATAAGGAAACAGGAATAATCACAATAATATCCCCACTATACATGGTAAGGGGATAATCCTAAATATGGATACAATAATTACAATAATAATAATAAAGACATTGCTAATAATATGGTGCTAATAGTTCTCAGGGTGTGGCTCAGTTGGTGGCCACACTTGTGATAAGCTCGAACCGGCCAGAGGCCCGGGTTCGACTCCCATAACCAACAACAATTTTTTACCCTTATATATATATATATTTAATATATTAATCTTTTAAAATAGTTTTTAAATACTAAAAGTGGTTTATAAATTCTATAAAAATTACTGTATGATCTCCTAATGGTAAAGATTATCATACAATTTTTAGTTTTTCAAAAATAATTTATTTAATATATATTATAAATATTACAAGTTTATTCATTTATAATTGTAAAATTCAATAAAAATATATAAACGATTTTATAAAATTCCACAAAAATTATTCTAAACTTGTATAGCAATAAACATTTTAGAAATAAATTTTATTTCAGAAAAACCGTTCGTTTAATATTTTTAATTAATTTTTGTTAGTTTTAATCATAAATAAATCATAATAAATTTATTTTTCAATATTTTTGCACCAAAATTTTACATAAATTATTTTTATTTATTTAGAATAGAAATACAATTTTTAATTCAAAAATTCTTTAATTTTAATATTTTTAGATATTAAAGTTATATTTTGACAAATTGAAATAAATAGATTAAATATTCTATTTTTAAGAAAATAATTTTATAAAAATTATTTTCATACTTAAAACTTTATATTGTGACCATCTTTAACTTAAAATTTACAAAAAGACTTTTGTTTATTTATTTATTAAATTTCTTATATTTAATAAACAATTTGATTATTAATCAAACAAATACCCATCCCCAATTCGAAACCCTAGAAATACATGTATCCTAGAATTATTTCCCTTACACATTATCAAAATTCTTTAGGTTAATCCTTTGGGATAATCTTGTAACACCCGGCCCCTCTTATCACCAATATTGTCCGCTTTGCCTATCCAAAGCTCACGGATTTGTTTTTGGTTGCCCAAGTGGAGACTTCCCAGGAGGTCACCCATCCTGAAATTTCTCCCACCTGAGCACGCTTAACTGTGGAGTTCTCCTCTCATCCACTAACATTAAGCCCCAAAACGCGTTGGTGATTTAAAAGGCAAGACATTACTTATGAACCAAGGATCTCTCCTGGCCACGGCCGATGTGGGATTTTCCTGGGGTGTCACATTCACCCCCTGTTAGAGTCTCATCGTCCCTGATGAGGTGTGTTCCTGGGGTGCCACATTCACCCCATGTTAGAGTCTCATCGTCCCTGATGAGGTGTGCACCCACCATCCCGAACGGCACAGGAGTGGCTCTGATACTATCTGTAACACCCCGCCCCTCTCATCACCAATATTGTCCGCTTTGGCCATCCAGAGCTCACGGATTTGTTTTTGGTTGCCCAAGTGGAGACTTCCCAGGAGGTCACCCATCCTGAAATTTCTCTCACCTGAGCACGCTTAACTGTGGAATTCTCCTCTCATCCACTAGCATTAAGCCCAAAACGCGTTGGTGATTTAAGAGGCAAGAATCTCAATTCAAATTACGTTGCCCGGTTGAATTTCAAGCTATTACGCGTACAGTGAGTACTTACTATCCCCTTTTTTGCTTTTATTCATTTTTGGGGTGTTGCATGTACACTTATACAAATTACATATACAAGTTTACATTTTTACAATACAATTCTAGTACTATGTGCATTTGCTTACAAACGTGCTTTATGCTTAGACACTACATGTAGAATACATTTATACTTAGTGAAATCATTAACATTGTACAAGCCGACCTTAACATTGGATAGCGTTATTGGATTGACAACCCACCTAGGTTGATTCTCCCCCTTTTCATCGGAGAATCCGTGGTCATTGTTAAGTTTTTATCCATTTATTGGATAAGTACACCGCCGTTCATTTTGTACATTATATAGTCACAGGATTGATTTCGCTCATTTGTATGATACATAGTTTACATATTTGCACTGTAGTTGCACTTGAATTGTATATCTTTTTCAACTTACTATATATATTAAAACTAGGAATGCTCACCAACATTTCATATGTTGACCAAACCTATTTTGTACATGTTTCAGGTGCAGTTTGATCTAGTGCTTTAGCATGGGACTTTTAGTGCTTTATTTTAATCAGTTATTTCAACATTTATTTTTCATTTAGACTTTGTATTTTCCATTTCCATGTAAGACAATTTGGCTTATTCAATAATATTTTACATTTTAGTACCATGTGCTTTTGAACAATCGTCACTACGTGACACCTCGATGATTCCGCCATCGGTTGGGGTGTTACAAATAAAATCTAAGGTCGTAGTTCACGCCCGGCTCCCAGCACGGTGTGAGGTTTTTCAAACCTAATAGCGCTATCAACTAGTAACCCGCTTGCCATAACCCGGCAACTAATTCGGTAAATAGTGAAGGACTTCCGTGATAGAATGCGGTTTAGTTCATCAAGGACACAGAGTGTGAAACTAGCAAACCCGACCCACACAAGGAGTTATATTATCCCAAAACGCGGGATGTGTAGTAGTCCCAAACCGGACTAGAAAAAGTTAAGTAAGTTGTCTCAAACCCGAGACGCATGCTTTTGAGAAAAGAGTAGTGAAACTCACCTTAGAATGCAAGCAAGTAGTCCAAACTTCCCCAAATAGGATGTGCTACCGACTCCCTATTACATGTGTCACTAAGTGAGTATATGTGTAATATCATTACACCATATGACCCATTTGTCCAAGACGTTTAAAAGTTCAAAACCGTGTAAGTGACACCTAATGATTCCACATGCACAAGTAAACCCTACGGACCCGTTGGTGAACACAATACGTAACATCAGTTATGCACTTCATATACATCCCATATAAGTGCTCATACAAGTTCATGTCAAATACAAGTCATACAAGACTCCAAATAGCCACATAGGTGTATGTTACATAATCTGTGTTTTTAGGACAGATTATGCGCCGTGAAAACTAATTTATTAAAATTACTTATCCAGTGAATTAGACTCCCAAAACTTTACTAAATATTCCATGGGGTCTACCGGATAAGTCCGTAATTTTAGTTCGTGATAAAACCATGCACAAAAATTATGAAAAATCACACAACACAGCTATGTACAGAAAATACACACAACAGATCAGACTAGTTGAAAAACTCCCAAAGATTGTGTATTCTTCTAAACGGGATTAATCCACTTGGAAAAGCCAATTTATTCCAATGTTGACCTATTTTCCAAATTTCATAATTTAATTCTTTGTAAAACTCAAGTTATGATCGTTTAAAGTTGACCCAGTTTACTAATCCGAAAATCTGATATGACCTTTAATCAAAGAAAATTCTAAAAACTTATCAAACGACGTCCAAATCAGATGATTTTACCTATTATAAAAATCTAAGACCATGTACAATGTTTTTATGCAAAGAAATCATCAAAACAAACACTTTAACATCTCGTTACAGCCTCTGCAAGTCGACCCAATCATTCTGTCCAGATTCCAAATCATGCATAAACCCTAGTTTTAATCACTATCCTTGCATATAAACGATCATCAATACTCAACAAACACCATATAACATTAATAACACATAACCTGATCAAAAATTAGCAAGATACATGCCAAACATCATCAATCATAAACCCTAGAAGTCTAAAACATCAAGAACATGCAATACCATGCAATACATACAATAATCATCACATAACATCATGTTTAACCCTATCAATCTTTATGAATAACAAGTTTTAATCTTTATGAAAACGTTTTAGACCTGGAAAAACTCGGTTATGATGTTTTGAAACATATTATAGAAGATTAAAACATAAGGGATTGAATATTATACCGCAAGCACTTCAAAACTATCAACCGATTGCTCTCCAAGCTTCCCGATTGATGTTCTTTAGCCTTAGCAGGTGTTTGAGGTTAAGTTTTTTTGTAAATAGGCAGTAGGGGGCGATTAGGGTTGAGTTTAGGGGATACAAGAGGCGTAAGATTGCTTAAATAGTGCATTAAGTCAGTTTATTTTGTGTCAAAATCCTGTGCGCGGCCGCTCGGAGAGAGTGAGCGGCCGCTCACTCCTCCCCGGCCCGCTCCGGGTGTCCTGCTTCGTTGTACCGTGTAACACCCCAACCGATGGCGGAATCATCGAGGTGCCACGTAGTGACAATTGTTCAAAAGCACATGGTACTAAAATGTAAATATTATTAAATAAACCAGAATTGTCTTACATGGAAATGGAAAATACATTGTCTAAATGAAATGTAAGTATTGAAATAACTGAATTAAAATAAAGCACTAAATGTCTCTTGCTAAAGCATTAGATCAAACTGCACCTGAAACATGTACAAAAATAGGTTTGGTCAACATAAGAAATGTTGGTGAGCATTCCTAGTTATATATAGTAAGTTAAAAAGATATACAATTCAAGTGCAAGCTACAGTGCAAATATGTAAACTATGTATCATACAAATGAGCGAAATCAACCCTGTGATTGTATAATGTACTGTATGAACGGTGGTGTACTCATCCAATAAATGGGTGATAATTTAACAATGGCCACGGATTCTCCGATGAAAAAGGGGGAGAATCAATCTAGGCGGGTTGTCAATCCAATAGCGCTATCCAATGTTAAGGTCGGCTTGTACATGGCTAATGATTTCACTAAGTACAAATGTATTCTACATGTAATGTCTAAGCATAAAGCACGTTTGTAAGCAAATGCACATAGTACTAGAATTGTATTGTAAAAATGTGAACTTGTATTTGTAATTTGTATAAGTGTACATGTAACACCCCAAAAATGAATTAAGCAAAAAGGGGAAAGGAAATACTCACCGTCTATGTAATAGCTTTGAAATTGAACTTGGACAACGAAATATGAGTTGGAATTATCCCAAAGAATCAACCTAAAGAAATTTGATAATGTGTAAGGGAATAACTCTAGGATACATGATATTCCAGGGTTTCGAATTGGGGAGAAACGTTTATTTGATTAATAAACAAATTGTTTATTAAATATAAGAAATTTAATAAATAAATAAAAGTCTCTTTGTAAAATTTTAATTTAAATATAGTCACAACATAAGATTTTGATTATGAAAATAATTTTTATAAAATTATTTTCTTGAGAATAGAATATTTAATCTAATTATTTTAAATTTTCAAAATATGACTTTAATATCTAAAAATATTAAAATTAAAGAATTTCTGAATTAAAAATTGTATTTCAGTTCTAGATAGTTAGAAATAATTTATATAAAATTTTGGTGCAAAAATATTAAAAAATGAATTTATTATGATTTATTTATGATTAAAACTAACAAAAATTAATTAAAAATATAAAATAAACGGTTTTTCTGAAATAAAAATATTTTCTGGATTGTTTAAGAATATATAAGTTTAGGATAATTTTTGTGAGATTTAATAAAATTGTTTATATATTTTTATAGAATTTAATAAATATAAATGAATAAACTTGTTTTATTAATAATATATATAAAATAATTTATTTTTGAAAAACTAAAAATTGAATGATGAACTTTATTAGTGGAATAGCATAAAATAAATTTTGTAGAATTTATAAAATAGTTTTAGTATTATAAAACGATTTTAAAAAGAATGAAGATAATATATGTATAAATGATAACCAAAAAAATGCTTATTCATTGTGGGACTCGAACCTGCGTGGTTCAGCTCACAGACACTAGACACAACCACTTGACCTAGCTCAGTGGTTGTGTTTAGTTTCTAACTGTTTAAATTATATGCATACGATTCGATTGATGTTCTTCCCCAAATCTACCATAATGAGCCCTAGTTTATCTAATTAAACGAATCAGCGATCTATAACCCCTGTAATGTTGGGGTTATTACTCGTCCATGGCCGATTAGTAAAACCCACAAAGAAGAATGCACTTACAAACACGAATTGATTATGATTTGCTCGGTCAAAGAAGCGGTCAACGCGAGCTCAAAAAAAGTCGCATGAACAACGATTGAAACAGAATTTGATAGTGAGGGTTTGTGTTTCGGTGTCCATAGCTACGATACAAGGGTTCAATTTATAGTGTTAGGCTCGTATGATCGAATTGGAAAGTTTTGACCATGGTTAAATGTGTATGCGTGATTTGTGTAAAGAAAAGGGAATGTTTTGACCGGATTAAATGGGTTTAATACGCGTGATACTCTACACGTTAATTAATTTAGTCAATTGTTGCCATATGAAAGGTCAAATTGATGGTCAAAGGTGAAGCTTCTTGTTCACTCATGCTGCTGCGTTCGTTCAGCATCAGAGAAGAAGGAAAGGAAGTCAGCGAAACAGGGTTTATATATAATGTAGGTTAGGATTAAACCAGGAACAAGGGCTTGGCCCAGTGGTTACGTGTGTGTGTGTCTACGGCTTCTGCTCAGGTTCGATTCCTGGCAGAAGCGATTAGTTTTTTTTAGTTTTTGAACAGGTACAAGGGGAAGGGAAGGAGTGGGCTTGGGCCTGCTGTTGGGCCGAAGTGTTTAGGCTCAGGAATTGATTAAGAGGGATATGGATTGGGTTGTGGATTATAAGGTTGATTGGGTTTGGTTAAAAGAAAAAAAAATGTATATAAAATCTGAATTTTTTTTATTTATATTATTATTATTATTATTATTATTATTATTATTATTATTATTATTATTATTATTATTATTATTATTATTCAAAGAAAAGTGACGGATGTCACATACCGCGTGTTTTCTTCGATGATTTCGCTATTTTGGACCATAACAAGTGAACCCCATGTGTTAAGACCCAAACCATCCTAATGGTCCACCGATTACGATTTTTATTAACGTTTTCGATTTAAGTTCACGTAATCACATATAGTTTGCACATAGTTTCACAGAGTTTCATAGAAGCACGTAATTGCAATCAATCTCAATCAATTAATTCATAATCATTTAATTTCATCATTCACCAACGTCCGAGGTTCACTACTCATGTATATAGTCTGGTTATTCCCCGAATTATCACTTCATGCAGTTATTAACCTATAACTGTGCGACGTGTGACTTATCTAGCTAACCATAGTTAAGTAGAATGCAAGGAATGTAACTAGAGTTTAGTTAAAGTGAGAACCTGAAATTGCGGGGTATCACATAAGAGCCTACTCTGATTCAGACTGGGCCAAGTGTGTTGAAACCACGAAATCAGTAACAGGTTTCTGCATCTATCTAGGAAACGGTTTGATTTCCTGGAAAAGCAAAAAAAAAAAAAAAAAAACCTACTATATCTAGATCTTCTGCAGAACCAGAATTTAGAGCTTTGTGTGCTACTGCTTGTGAGGTCATGTGGGTGATTAGTTTATTATCAGAATTTAGTATAAAACTGGAATTGCCTATACCTTTGTATTGTGATAACAAAGCTGCTTTGGCAATTGCAGCAAATCCAGTATTTTTTTTTTTTTTGACAAAACTAAAAAAATGGTATTGATTTGTTTTTTCTAAAAGATCTAATTTCTAAAGGTACAATTCAAACATATGACATTAGATCTGAAAAACAGGTTGCTGATATTATGACCAAAGGTCTTGGTCCTGGGCAAAATTTTGAGTTGTGCAAAGAACTTAGTATGTTTGACCCATTTGCTATTTAAGTGCTTATTTTTGTGATAACCCATTTGACCCATTTATGGGTGGAAAGGTTATATGGTTTCTTGTTGACTATTCTTTGAGTTTGTGACCCATTTTAGTTATTAGATTGAGGGGGAGGGGGGGTGTTAAAATAAGGTTTATATATTCAATCTAATAATCTAAATGGTTTGGTTTCAAGTGACTTTAATATTTTGCATAATTTTTGATTAGGTGAGATGATCTTGGAATGGTGCTGGTTGATGGAATGATGCTGATGATGGTGCAGTCAAGTATTAATGCTGGAATGATGATGGTGCAGTCTATTATTAGTCGTTTTGATATTTGGTCTCCTAAATATGCACTGGGCTTCTTCATATGTTTATGTGGGCTTCGTTTAATATTGGGCTCATATTCATAATATAAAGCTGATAAGGAGTAGTCAAGATAAAGGCCCAATCCGTGTGATGTCTTGAGAACATATCTCAACCTTTGATCTTAGTTTCAGGAGTTAATCTTAGCCCTTGGTTGAAAGCACAATCAAAGCTTCTTGATGCTTGTATAAAAGGCATCATATCAGCTTCTCTCTCCTGTATTCGTCTCATTATTTCTCATCTCTTCGTTTTAGTTGTTCTCTCTGTATAGGGGATTAGTATAGTTGTGATTATCAGTTTACGTCTTGTATTCTGTTTAACTTTTGGTCTAATATGTGTCTATTGTTGTTGATCGTGTAGATCTGATAGTTTGGAGGGTTGAGTTTGTATTGTTGAGTCATTTCATTGTGATTACTATTCTTGAATAAATCGTTGAATATTTTATACCATGTTTTCTAGACATTATTAATTGGCTCCCCTCAGAATTATGTATCTTCACAAAGTTAGAAAAATAATATGATTACATAGGCATGTAATTATGTTCTAAGGAAACATTTAGCGTTTTGTGAAAAGTATTGAGTGGGCTGAGGCCTGAGGACTAGCTCTTATATGAATAAATGGGTAAAGCCGTTGCTTAGGGGCCCGACAATTTATGGTGACTAGGGTTTATTTTCTTTGAATACCATCGATGGGATTAGTGGTGTGTACGGATCGGTTATTACTCTTAACTAAAATTGAAGTTATCAGTTGATTTACTTTAATAACCAATTGATTTTTGGTTAGTCGGTCTGGTTTATTCTGTTAGTTTGTTGTAGGATCGACGAACGTGTCACCCGACAATCACGAGGGCTATATTCAAGGTGCGGAATCCCTTGAATATGTCTCAATAATAGAAACGAATATGAAACAATGAAAAACGAGTAATTACAACACACAAATGGGTCAAAAGATTCACGTTTATATCATTAAAACAGAGCGCGAGTGTTACAATGATCAAACCTAGCAATCTCAGACCTGGGGAGGGTGTTTGGAGAGTGTGTGTGTGGCAAGAACTGATGATTAGGGCAATGATTGGGCCTATTTATACCTCCCGTACTCGTACAGGTCAGTATAGGCGAGTAGGATCCTATAAGACATGTAAAACTAGCGATTAGGCCTTAATCACTAGAACAGACTGGCGAATAGCAGTCTATTCGCATGTATTATGGGCGAATAGCATTATACTCGCCAATAGTATCCTCCTACTCGCCTGCAGGGTGCCAAACACCCCAAAACGCGTATAAACATCTCCAAACACCCCGAAACACGTCCAAACAACATATATACTAGCCTAGGGACATCATGCACTTACAGACTCCCCCTTGGACCAGGCTAGTATACGTACAAAGACTACATAAGACATTGTTTATAGCAAACACCAACAACTTTACAGACTCAAAATTGAGAACATACATAACAAACATAACATAACAAGACACACAACATCTTCAGTCTTCATCAAATCGACATTGTCCTGATCCTTGAATGTCTTGACCAGTCGCATCCAGCATGAACTTTGTTAGCGTGACAGAAACGAATCACCCGTTGATACTTCAAAGCTTGATCGGCTTCGGCCTTCAAATGCGGTATGGGATACAGGAACTGTTGGATCAGTATTAAGCTGCTCTTATATTTGAACTTGCTAGTTGACACTTAAGTGTTTAGCAAGTTCTTGGTGAGTGTTAGCACAGCGGAATGTTTATAACTTTATAGCTACACTTTGTCAACAGGAGTTATTACTCCCCCTGGAATCAAGAACAATAAATGAGAAGTGTTTATTGAGAATCTAAGTATTGAATGAGAATGAAATACTTTGACAGATTCTCAGTAAACACAAAATGGAAATAACAATAATAAGTGTTGAAGGATTTCTTGTATTAAAATCAATGTCTAAAACAGAAGGATGAATCCTTCTATTTATAGACTTTACAAATACATGAACCTTGCCAAAAAGCAAGTTCAGAAACAAGTTGCAACAAGTTGCAGTCTTGGAACTTGTACATAAAGTAAAAAAGAAATACTAAAGTATTAAACTACTGATATACAAGGGCGGTGGAAAAGATCTTCTTTAAGTACTGATGAATGACAAACTACTGATGAGTAGTTTGTCTTCAGCAGTTCTTCAGTTGAAGTGTCTGGTTTGAACTTCAGAACTTCTGATGACTTCTTCTTCAGTACTTCTGAATCTCTTCTTCAGCAGTTTGATTCCTTGTCTTGAGCAGTTCCATACTTAGAGTATTTTGACAGAAAGTGAATTAGACTAAGGTTTGCAAAAGTGGTTTCACCAATCCTTTTTGTCCTAACAATCTCCCCCTGGATTGATGAAGCCAAAACCTTACTAATTCCTTATTGTTCCTTTCTGTCCTTCACAATTTTCCATATTCCTTTGAACATGGAATTCTTGAGCTGGTTGAGTTGATCATCAGTAAGAGACCCTTGTCTTGGTTCCAAGTGTTGGATTGTAAGCAGGTCTTTGGTTGATAGTTTCTTCAGTTCTTTCATCGACCTATATTCCCTGCTTGTTTGATCTCTTCTTGTCACAAGTACTGAGTTGTTATCAGTAAAGGACCATCTGATGACTGGTACTTTAGACTTGTCAAAGTCTGCAGTGTAGGGAACCATGGTGGTACCCTGGGTTTCTCCTGGGATTCACCTCCTTGCTGTTGTTCCATCACATTAGGTATCTGAAATGTTGGCAAATGATGTTCAGTTGTTACCTTAGTATGCAGTTTGTTTGTGATGGTCCTCTGGATTTGATATGCAAAGGTGGAAGGATCCCTGAATTGTGTGAGCCGAGGCTTCTCTTCTATGTCAAAATCAGAATGTACTACTGTACTACCTTCTAGTAGTACCATTCTGAAATCAGTCTTTACTTTTTCCTCTGTCTTCTTTCTTTGGGTAGCTGGTCTTCTTTGAACACCAGAAGTTCTAACTACTGAAGTTGAAGCTTTAGCAGTTTGAAACTTCTCTGGATTAGCAGCCCTTGCAGCCTTGTATTTCTTGTATGTGTCCACCAATCTTTCTTCTTTCCACTTGGACACCGAGGCTTTTGAACCATAACCATTGGCTACCAGTTCTTCTATCATCTGAGCTCTCTTGGCCTTTGTGTCTTTACTTGTTGCAAGTTTATCTGCAACAAGTTGAGCTCTTCTTGTCAGCTCTTCCATAGAGAGTCTCTTCAATGTATGGGCTTTGACTTTGATGTTCTTCATAATGTAAGACATCAGTTGATGCCTTTTGTCTTGTTCAGCAATCTCATCAAGGCTAGCCTGCCTTTGTAGTCTAGCTTCATAAGCCTGAAGTTTTTCTTCATGGCTCAGGTCTAAGTCATCCCTTTCTTCCAGATTTTTCCAGATCAGATCTTCTCTGGCCTTCTTTTGGGCTGCAACTAAACTCTTCTCTAGTAATTCAGCTGATTAAGAGATTGGAGAAGGGTTTAGCATAGTCATTGTTGTAACTGTTGTAGTAGGCCTGATAGGAGCAGATGTTGGTTGAATAGGAGCAGTTGTTCTAGAAGGGTCAGCAGTTTGAGTCTTGGAAGTGTTAACTTCTGATGGCTTGACAACTTCTGAAGGTTTGTCAACTACTGAAGGATTGTCTTCAGTACTTTCTGATTCTTCATCAAAACTTTGGCCATCAGAGGTTTCTTCATTATGCCCTTGGGTTTCATCAGCCATTTCAGCATCTTCTATTTCTTGAATAGAGATACCAAACTGTTGTGCCAGTTTCTCTTTTCTGGCTTGATCTTGTTGATCTCTAGCTAGGATAGCCACTCTTGCCTTTCTTCTGGCTTCAAGTGTATCCATAGGTACCTTGATTTTCTCCCCCTTTTTGGCTTTATCACCTTTGGAAGTTGAAGCTTGGGAGAAATGACCTTGAAGATGAGCAAGCTGTTTGCTGTTGTGATCAATCTTGTTGGACAGATCATTCATCTTCGTCTGTATCACTCCAAATTGGTTCTTCATGGACAGCTCCAAGTCAGCTGTGTATGTTTGGATGTGATTTTTGATGAGGGTGTTCATCATGTGATACAAGGGACCATCTGGGCTGCATAGTTGGTTCAGGTCTATGCTAGGTTGCCCAGGGAATTGGGTAGGCATTTGTAGTGAGGGGTGTGTTTTTGGTTGATCTCCTTGTTGTACAGGAGATGCCACTCTAGGGGAATCATGGATTGAGTGGGCTTTAACCTAAGATGGTGTGACTAGCTTCTTGAGCTTAGAGACACCAGGTGTAGGACCTTCACTTATAGCCGTCAATTCAGTAGTTTTGAGTGTTGAAACATCTTCCAAATTAATGGAATCATCTGAATCCCTGATTACATCCTCAATGAGGACTGTATCAGTTACATCATGAGCTGAGCCCAACTCAGTTGTCTCATGTACCTCTTGTTCTTGGTACAAAGGATTTCCTACCTCAGGCATTAAGCCTTCATCAGTAGTTGCCACAGTTGAGGTCTTAGCTGTTTTACTTCTGTCCTCAAGTCCACCACTGGGTGGTAAATGAGTAGTAGCAGCCTCAAAAGTACCAAAGGTTTCTAAGTTTGGGCTTAGAGACCCTCGTTCATCCTCATCTCTTTGGTTGGGGCTATGAGTGTCCACATCCATGTCACTGTCTGAGTCTATGTCCCCTGTTTGATGTGGTTGATGGGGACTGACATGTGTTGATGGGACTTTCTCTTTTAGCCCGGAGAGAAGTTTGGCTATTTCTATGTCTGGTTCAGAAATTTGGGGTGCTGGTTCAGTAGTTTGGGCAGTGGGTTCAGCAGTTTCAAAAGAAGAATCTATTGGAATAGTTTTTCTAAGTCTTTTTCTTTTGAAAAGGATTGTTATTGGTGCTCTTGGTGGGGTTTGAGATGGATGAGACTGAGAGGATGTTTCAGTCACATCTTTAAGAAGTGCAGATTGCATAGTAGTTTGTTCAGACATCTCAACCTCCTGAACAACTTTTCTTTTAGGTTTGGTGGGTTTTTGTTTTGTTATTTTGGGTTTCTTGGCCTTTGGTGGAGTAGGTTTGGAAGATGAGGGTTCCATGGGGACTGGTGCTTGTTCCCCTTGGTCATCTTCGGGCCAGGCAGCCTGTTTGTTGTGCCTTGAGTATGCTTGTGAGGTTAAGGGTTTTAAAATTTCAATTTTACCCACAAGCACCTCTTTACCCAGTTCAGATATTATGCACTGCATAATGAACCTTGGATATAACAAAAACTTTTTCTTAGTGTTATTGTGATGTAACACCAACTCATTAAAGAAAAGTTTTGATGCCCTGAAATTTGTTTCATTCACAATGGAATGAAATATTGGTTGAAAGGTTGAGGGCATCTGGTCATAAGACCCAGTTTTAGGACTCAAACACATAATAATATAATGAAACAAAAGCTTATATTTTGGTTCAAAATACTTTCTAAAGATTGTAGCTTGTGAGAGAGTACCTTGATAACCACACTCAGTCATGGTTAGACGGATAGCAGAGTTGTCAAACTTCTCAGGGGCATTCACATCATTCAACCCCAGTCTGTTTGAGAGTATGGCCTGTGTAATGGCCATTTGTCTCCCTTTAATTGTTTAGTTGAGAGAGATAACTTCATCATCCACCATCATTGTCTCAGCATTAGTCCAGAACTCATTTAGAGTTTCAGGATGAATTGGTGGGTCTATGGTGAGAGCGGTGAAATATTGGGATTTGACGACGAGATCAATGATCTCATCGTATTGGGACCAGCCTTCTTGTTTTTCTAAGTAGGCTCTGAGATTGTGTCCATGTTTGAGAACTAAAGCCATGTGGTTTGTGTGTGTTGATGAATCGAACAGTGATTTTGTGTTGCAGGTTCAGGGGTTTGAGAGCTTTCTTGAGAGAGAAGGAGGGAATTTTTGTGTTTGAAAGGATAAGTGTTGAAAAAAAGATATTTATTAGAAGTTTTTAACCGCTTGGATCTTCTTTATTGTAAGTTTTTAAACCGCCTAGGTTAAAAATCTCTTTATCAGAAGTTTTAAACCGACTAGGTCAAACTTCTGATGATGGGAAAAGTCAGTTTTGCCCTTTTTTGACTAAACTGCTGATGAAGGATTATCTTCATCAGTAGTTCCCATTTCCTCTTCAGTAGTTTTAACAGCTGATGAGAAATAGTTTATAAATACGTTTATTCATAACTTCTGAAGGTTATTTTATCAGAAGTTAATCACTTTTCAGAAATTATCCCCATACTGATGTTTTGTTCATCAGTAGTTTCTCTCTTTTCAGAAGTTTTTCAAGTGTTTGAAAACAGATGTAAGTGAAAAACAAAAAATGTGCAGTAAAATAAATAGAAACACTTACAAATTTAGCATCCCTAGCATGGATACTAACTTCTGAAATGTTGATGTGTCAAGGGGTTTAGTGAAAATGTCAGCTATTTGATTAGCTGTTGCTACATGTTTCACTTCAATCTTGCCTTTTTCATAGCAATCTCTTATGAAATGATACCTGATTTCAATGTGTTTAGTTTTTGAAAACTAAACAGGATTTTGAATGATGCTAATGGCAGATTTGCTGTCTACAAGAAATGGTGTCTTGGTCTCTTTGATTCCATAATCAAGAAGTTGATATTGGAGCCATTGTATCTGTGATGTACAACTTGCAGCTGCAATGTATTCAGCTTCAGCAGTTGAAGTTGCAACAGATGTTTGCTTCTTTGATTGCCAGGACACTAGACAGTTTCCCAAGAATTGACAACCACCAGATGTTGATTTTCTTGACATTTTACACCCTGCATAGTCACTATCTGAAAAAGCTGATAACTTGGTATTGCTTGAAGCAGGATACCAAATTCCAAGTGTTGGAGTTCCTTTCAGATATCTGAAAATTCTTTTGACTGCAATAAGGTGTGATTACCTAGGAGCTGATTGATATCTAGCACAGACACATGTTGAAAACATAATATCTGGTCTAGAAGCAGTTAGATATAAAAGGGAACCTATCATACATCTATACATGGTTTGATCAACCTGTTTTCCTTGATCATCTGGTTCAACTTGTGTGGTTGGTGTCATGGGAGTGGAACATGATTTACAGTCTTGTAAAGAAAATTTGTTTAATAATTCTTTAACATATTTTGATTGATGTATAAAAGTCCCATTTGTTTGTTGTTTAATCTGCAGTCCTAAAAAGTACTGCAGTTCTCCCATTGTACTCATCTCAAATTTTGATTGCATGAGTTTCTTAAATTCATCTCACAATTTTGTGTTTGTAGAACCAAAAATGATATCATCAACATATATTTGAACAGGTAAGATATGATTTCCAACATGTTTTATGAAAAGAGTTTTATCAATGGCACCTCTTGTGAAGTTATTTTTGAGTAAAAAGGTTGAAAGTGTATCATACCAGGCTCTTGGAGCCTGTTTGAGCCCATAAAGAGCTTTGTCTAGTTTGTACACCCACTCAGGATGAGAAGGATCCTCAAACCCAGGTGGCTGACAAACATACACTTCCTCTTTTATCTTTCCATACAAAAAATGCACTCTTGACATCCATTTGATAAACTTTTATTTTGTTGGAAATGACATAGGCCAGAAATAACCTGATGGCTTCAAGCCTTGCAACTGGAGCAAAGGTTTCATCATAGTCAATGCCTTCTTCTTGAGAGTAACCTTGTACTACCAGTTTTGCCTTGTTCTTTATTATCATACCAGCTTCATCTTGTTTGTTCCTGAAAACCCATCTTGTGCCAATTGGTTGCTTGTTTGGTGGTAAGGGACAGATTTCCCATACCTGTTGCTTGTTGAATTGAAGCAATTCATCTTGCATTGCCTGCACCCAATTGTTGTCTTTGAGGGCTTCCTGGTACTTCTTTGGTTCCAACTGTGAAATAAATGCTGAGAATAGACAAAAGTTGGAAAGCTGGTTTCTTGTAAGAACACCTGATGCAATATCACCCATGATTTGATCAAGTGGATGATCTTTGTGTTCGATCAGTTGTTGTAAACCACTGACAGGTGTTGGTGGCTCATGTTCTTCAAACAAACTACTGAGGTCTATTATATCTGGTTCACCAGTTTCAGTGTCTTTAGTAGTTGTAGGTGCTGAAGCAGATGTTTGAGTTTGGCCTTCAGTATTTGTGGAATCAGAAGTTTGTGAAACTTCTGATGGTTTTGAAGTTGACTTAATGACTGTTTGAGGAGTCCATGGTGCTGGATCCTCATCATCAAACCTTTGATCACCATAATAAGTAGGTTTGGATGAAGTGACAGTCTTTTCAGGTTCAAAATGAAAGTTGTCAAGGTCAAAGAGTTCAGCAGGATGTGCTGGAATGAGAGTGTGTTTTGACTCATTGAACTTGACATTCAGTGTTTCTTCTACTATCCTGGTTTTTGAGTTAAAAACCTTGTAGGCTTTTCTAGTTGATGAATAACCAAGAAAGTAACCTGAGTCAACTTTGGCAGCAAACTTTGAAATAGATTCCTTGATGTTCAAGATGAAACATTGACATCCAAAAGCCCTGAAAAAGGAGATAAGGGGCTTCATGCCATGAAGAACTTCATAGGCAGTCTTTGAATGTCTCTTGACAACAAGAACTCTATTTTGAACATAACATGATGTGTTAACTGCTTCTGCCCAGAAGTATAAAGGTAGGCCAGAATCAGCTAACATTTTTCTTGCTCCTTCTATTAAATTTCTGTTCTTCCTTTCTACCACACCATTTTGTTTAGGAGTTCTGGCAACACTGAATTGTCTAATAATCCCTTTAGACAAACAGAAGTCATTCAGAGTTTTGTTCCTGAACTCTGTCCCATTATCACTTCTAATGGTTTTGACAGGTAGAGAGTATTGCTTCTCTACTTGTAGAATGAAGAACTTGATGATTTCAGCAGCCTCATCCTTGGAAAATAAGAAGAATACCCATGTAAATCTTGAGTAGTCATCAATGATGACTAGGCAGTACTTCTTTTTACCAAGGCTCATGATCTTTACAGGCCCAAATAAGTCCATATGGAGTAGTTGAAGACATGCAGTTGTTTTTGATTCTTCAATAGACTTATAGGAGGACTTATGTTGTTTACCCTTTAAACAGGATACACAGTGTTCTTGACACTGGTATACTTTTAAGGGTAGACCTCTGACCAAGCCCATTTTTGTGACTTTTTTATGGTTTTAAAGTTCACATGGCTAAGTCTCCTGTGCCAGAGATCAGTTTCTGAAGTTGATGCCCTTGAGAAGAAACAGGCAGTGTTGTTCAGTACTTTGTCTTTTTCAATGTCCACTGCATAGACATTGCCACATCTTTTGGCAATTAACAAAGTATGATCTTCAATGATCTTCTCTATCAACTTCTGGCCTTCTGGTGATATGATCTTGCATGCTGTCTTTGTGAAAAAGGAAGAATATCCTTTATCACACATTTGTGACACACTAAGCAAGTTGTACTCAAGGTTTTCAACCAGATTGACCTTGTCAAACTGTATTTTGCCAGAGGAGACATTGCCATTTCCTAGCACATATCCCTTAGCATTGTTCCCAAAGGACACAGATCCATCTCTTTGACTGATAAAATTGTTTATCAGGTATCTGCATCCTGTCATGTGCATTGAGCCTCCACTGTCTACATACCAAATGCTATTCAAGCCTCTGGAAACTCTCTGCATAATATAGCAAATTAGTTAGATTTAGGAACCCAAGCCAGTTTGGCTTTGGGTTTGCTCTTGAGAACATTTACTGATTGTTCTTGACCAAGTTTAGAAATCCATATCTTTTTGGCAATGGATTTTGCATTAAGCACAATGGTGGTATCCTTTTGAGGACCACCATCAACTTTGGTCATCAGTAGTTGTACCATGTTCATAAGATCTTTAATCTCAGCAGTTTGTGAAACTGCTGATGATTTAGGTCTAACTACTGAAAGAGAATTTTGAGAAAAAGACTTTTGTTGAGATTTTGTCTTTTTCTGAGAAAGGGTTTTTGCTGGTTGTTGTTTCTTGGGAGAAAAGGTTTTTGCATAATCATTTTTGATTTGTTCCCCCACAACCAGTTGTTGATTTTTCTTATTAAACTGAATGCCCTTTCTATATCTACAAAATTCTGTTTTGTGGTTGAACAGACCACAAATTTCACATTCTTTTGTCTTTTCTTTCAAAGACAAATCTCTGACAGTTTTGATTGGTTTTAGGTCATCAGTAGTTTTCAGGTTCTCAACTCCTGATGTAGTTGAAACTGCTGATGACTTAAAGTCAGATTTAATCAATACTTCTGAAGAACTTTCTTTTTGTGATTTTAGAAAGTTTTCATGGAAAGATGTGCATTCTTCCTCTTCAGAAGTTTCACCTGAAACAATTTTTCTCCCATCTTCAGTAGTTTTGGGAGAGAAATCTGTTGGTGTTTCAGTGTGATTGTACCCTATGCCAAACCTAACATTTGAAGCACTTTGTTTGTTTAGCAATAGTTGGTACCCCTTACAAGATTCCACCCATTTTTCACATGTGACCTTGGTGTCAGCAAGCTCTTGTCTGACATTTCCTAGGTCATTAATCATTATTTTGATTTGTGCTTGGGTTTCAATAGCAGATTTAGTTAATTTAGAAACTTCTTTTGTTTTTGCAGAAAGTTTTCTTTCTAAATCACATTTTATCTGAGTGAGTTTTCTCTCAGAGTCATTGCCTTTTCCTTGTAAGTGCACATTTGTCTCTCTTATGAGAGCAAAAGATTCTTTGCATGAATTTGAACATAGTTTTGTCAAAGATTCTTTTGATACCTGAGACAAGGCAGATTTTGAGGAGCATCCCTCAAATGCCATCAAGGCAAAGTTCTTTCTACCATTGTCTGGCTCTCCCCAGTTGATGTCAAACATTTTGTTGTCTGCATCAGGATTGCACTCTATGGTGTCAAAAGGAAGACTGCTCCAGTCAACATACCCTGAGGTAAATAAACTTTGTTGAGAGGGTTGTTGTTGCTGTGGAGGTTGTTGAGCAGCTGGAAAGGGAGGGATTGATTGTTGGCTCTGCATCTGTTGAGCAGGCATCTGTACATATTGTACTTGTGGCACATATTGGTGTTGTGGAGCTTGTGCCTGTACAAAATGTGCACTCCCTTGAGTTCCATTATTCCTGTTATAATTGGGGTTAAAATTGTTTCCAGACTGAGATTGGTTAAAGCCAGAGCTTCTACATTCTCTAGCAAAGTGTCCTAACTTTTGACACTTATGACATCTAAGTTTAGATTTGTCAAAACCAATTTTTGTAGAACTGTTAAGTCCTGGAAACTTCCTTCCTGACCTTTTGTAAAATTTATCTGTTTTTAAACTTAACATGACCAGTTGGTGAAAAATATCCATTTCTTCAAGGTCATCACTGCTGAAACTATTTAAGTCATCCATGATAAAACACATGTTATCAGCAGTTTGACCAAAGTCATTATTGTCATAACCTGGGAATGATCTTTCAGATGAGATCCCAGCAGTTATGTCAATGTGGTCAAAAGATCCAAAACTATTTGAACAAGTTGGTGAGTCATGTTCCAATAGTGCTGTACTACCAGGTAGATAGTCATCAGCAGTTTTACCAGAATTTTGTAACTTTTTCTTTTGATCAATTTCTCTCTCAAAAGTAAGTAATCTCCCATGAAGTTTTGTAAGAGTGAGGGAGCTAAAATCTGGTGAAGATCTTAAGACTATTGAGTATGTTTCCCATTTATCAGGTAAAGACCTTAAAAATCTATGAAGCATAGATACAGTTGTATAGGTCTGACCATTTAGCTTTAGCTCAGATATTAATGAGGAAAATCTTTCAATTGTTGAGTTAAAGTTTCCCCATTAATGTGAGCAAAAGTTTCATATTGTTGAGCCAAGATTTCTCTGGTGTTGGCAATCACCTCTTCAGTTCCTCCAAACTGTTCTTTTAGGCAGTCCCAAAGCTTTTTGGCACTATCACAATGTAATAGGCCAGAATAGATTTCATTTGGGAGTGCCATTGCCAACATAGAAAAAGCTTTTGCATCAAGCTCAAGTTTTAGGAAATCATCATCAGTATAGTCTTTTGGTTCTTTTGGAATCTCTTCCTTAGTTTCAAGATTTATGTTTACTGGTTTATGAGGACCATATATCACAGATCTCCAACAACCTGTGTTGGTTTGTGACAAGGTATGTGCCATTCTCTTTTGCCATATGTTATATTCATTTCTTACAAGCATGGCAGGTTTAGTGGCAGATGCAGTATTATGAGGATCCATTTTAAAGAGTATTGATTTGTCAAATATCTCTTAAAGTGATGGATGTTGAAAATAGTGAGCTTATAATCCTTTATTGAATATCAACAAGAGCCCGTGTCTGATTCTCAATTTGTTAGATTGATATGTGATCAGATAAACCAGTGCTCTGATACCAATTGTTGGATCAGTATTAAGCTACTCTTATATTTGAACTTGCTAGTTGACACTTAAGTGTTTAGCAAGTTCTTGGTGAGTGTTAGCACAGCGGAATGTTTATAAGTTTATAGCTACACTTTGTCAACAGGAGTTATTACTCCCCCTGGAATCAAGAACAATAAATGAGAAGTGTTTATTGAGAATCTAAGTATTGAATGAGAATGAAATACTTTGACAGATTCTCAGTAAACACGAAATGGAAATAACAATAATAAGTGTTGAAGGATTTCTTGTATTAAAATCAATGTCTAAAACAGAAGGATGAATCCTTCTATTTATAGACTTTACAAATACATGAACCTTGCCAAAAAGCAAGTTCATAAACAAGTTGCAACAAATTGCAGTCTTGGAACTTGTACATAAAGTAAAAAAGAAATACTAAAGTATTAAACTACTGATATACAAGGGCGGTGGAAAAGATCTTCTTTAAGTACTGATGAATGACAAACTACTGATGAGTAGTTTGTCTTCAGCAGTTCTTCAATTGAAGTGTCTGGTTTGAACTTCAGAACTTCTGATGACTTCTTCTTCAGTACTTCTGAATCTCTTCTTCAGCAGTTTGATTCCTTGTCTTCAGCAGTTCCATACTTAGAGTATTTTGACAGAAAGTGAATTAGACTAAGGTTTGCAAAAGTGGTTTCACCAATCCTTTTTGTCCTAACAGGAACAGTGTCTCCACGTCTTTCTCTGAGTAGTTTATCAGCCACATCAGATCCCATATCCTGATTTTCCTGCACGGTTTTGGTGAGTTGCTCAAGTCTATCACTACTTCTGTTTTCGCTGCATCATAATGCCAGTAGTAGAACTTAGAAGAGAAGTCTTGTTCAACCGGGACCAATGGAATCTTCGAAGCAGTTTCAGGTGGCTTGATTTTGTGTTTCCAGATAGGACTCTTTGTGACGGGATGAAGCTTGTTTGTCATGATGGATCTAGGGTACTGTGGTTTGAACTTATCCCATTCTCCAGCACTCTCTCTTTTCAGAATATTGTAGAAGCCTCTAAGATCACCGATAACCTCATGATACAAAGGATAATGCAATCTAACTAGATCACGAACATGCCAGAAAGGCAGACTGAGGACCTTCTTGTACGGCTGAAAATAAAGCAGACCGTCCTGCCATTTCACTGCCAACATCCTAGCATGCTTGATGTAGGCCCAGCTGATCACACTTCCCGACATCTTCACCAACTGCTTCTTGAAGATAGATGCTTGTACAGGATCTTTCTTCTTCTCAGACTCACCTCCAAATGGAAACCAATTGGGATACTTCTGTCTGATCTTGTCATGTCTTTCTTTTACTTTGTCAGGAACAGGCGTAGGATCAGACTTGAGCTTTTCTTCAGCCTCATTAAGCATCTCCTCGGAGATCTTAGGTATCCCGGTGCCAAAATCACCAACTACATACTCGGGAGAGGGCACACTTGTTCCATCTTCCATTTCTATCTCATGGTTGTCAGGATGCAGTTCTGGAGGAGTGTGACTTGCACCAGAAGATTCTCCTGGTGTCAAGCCAAAGATCTTTTCTAAATTCTCAGGTGTAACCTCAGGAAGTATTTCACCTTCTTCTAAATCATACTCAGAGGACTCAGGAGGTACGTACAAGTTACCATCATCATCATAAGCAAAATAGCTGTTTAGAGGCTCGACAATCTCTACAGCAACCATTGCTTGCTTCAGTGAATCTCGGAGTTGCTGAATCTTGCTCTTCATATGATCAGGCTCCCCCTGAGCAGAAGAACCTGCTACGGGATCCTTGCCCTGTTTGTCATGGTTCTTCTTCGTACGCATTGATCCAGATCCGGCTGATGATCTGCCACCACCTGTGGCTCTAGGATCACCACCATCACCACCCTTACCAAAATCATCATCACCATCATCTGACGCATCTTCATCGTCGTCCTCATCATCATCTTCTTTATCATCATTATCTTCATCATCATCATCATCACTAGCACCAGCCTCTGCTTCTGAACTAGGACCACCAGTGAGTCTAGGTTGAGTTCCAGTCAACTCATCTATCCTAGCTCTCAACTCTGTATTCTCTTTCTCAGTCTTGGTGATCCTTCGTTCATTGTTCACATTAATCAGTCGAAGCTCGCTGTTTGAGGCCTCTACACCTGCAAGTCTCTCCAAAGTGTTTTGGTTCGACTGCATCAGCTGCTGATGAGATTCCATTAGCAGCCTGTTCGATTCTATAACCTGCTGATTAGATAATGTGAGTGCATCAACTGTCGCTCTCAGCTCTGTGTTCAACTGGATTGTTTCCCCAATCAGTTCAAGCATTGCTGTCTCATTCTCTTCAATGTTAGCATTCTTCGTTCTCAACTCCGCTATCTCACGTGTCTGCGTAGCAACTATGGCAGTTAACTCGCTGATCTTTCGTTGAAGTTGTTCATTTGTAGCAGAAGCTGAAGAAGAGCTTTGATCGGTTGACTTGGAAGCCGTAGGCCAGACTTCTTGTCTCATCCTCCTAATCCTGTCACCAATAGGATTGGAAACAATCTGTGAACTAGTCGCTGCTTCGGTAACTGAGACTGGTTCAGTGAAGATTACCGAAGTAGGCATCGACATTGTGACTCTGGCAGGCATAGCTGCATTAACAGTAATAGGGACTGATGTTGTTGTTGTTGTTGTTGCTGTTGCTGTTGTTGTTGTTGTTGCTGTTGCTGCTGCTGCTTTAGAGGATTTAGTGTCTTGAGCCTCAAATGCTTCAGGAAGAGTAAACCGTCTCTTTCTTGAAGTTTTCTCCATTTGAGGTTTATGAGAAATCGTCTTCTTACCTCGAACACTATCCTTCTTGGCAGTCGTCTTATGTCTCTTTGCAGGAGGTGACGTCTCAAGCTGTGCATCTATGTATGCTATAAGATCCCCTTCTCCCACAACATAGGTAGGATCTCCATTAAGAGCTCTAATCGCAACTGCACTAGCTAACTCCTCCACTGCCTTTCTCTTTGCTCTTTGCTGTTTTCCAGCAAAAGTATCGGTGGAATCGCTTTCAGTGTCATCTGAGTCATCATCTGCATCAGTTATGTTAACTGGTGTGTCTTCATCAACATGTGCCTTTCCTCTGTCAGACTGAGAGGCTTCAGGTTCTTGTGCAGCACCAGAAGGTTCTGAGAAGTCTATAATCTTCGGATCAAACTCATCCTCATTACCTTCAGTTGTATCAGTGGTCCTGCCTGGGGCGTTCTCTCCTAACTCATCTGTCTCACGCCCTATATCATCCCCCTCTTTAAACACCAACCTGTGAATACGGAAGTCATCCTCTGAATCGCTGTCATCATGTCTCCACCTGTTGCCTGGTGGTGACACATAATCTTCTTTCTTCAAATGCCCATATACCCGTCTGCTTGGAGGATAATCTGATTTTGGTCGGTTCTTGTAACTCCTCATCCGATTTATTTCTTTCTGAGTTATATCCTCAATCACAATATACTTAGCAGGATGCTTCATCAAATCAGGTATTTGTCTATCAATGATCATCTATAGAAACCGGGGATAAACTATGAAAGACTTCTTCGTCGGCATCGTTAATATGATCTCTTTCAAATGATGCAGGATCATCTTGGAGAAGTTGAATGGCTTGTTGAGTGTCAAGGCGACAATCGCATAGGCCAACGTGTCCCTAATTGTAACTATACGCATTTAAAACTTGTACGTTACAATTATTTTGAATAAAACGTCAAGTTTCATTATTATTATTCGCTTTTAAATATTATTGTGACGCATATGGAACCCTAATACTATATCATTTATATATAATATACATATATATATTGTATAATTGACAAAAAATAAAGTGCTTGGGCCGGGAATCAAACCTGCGCCCAAGCCGGGTCAACAACACAACAAGCTTAACCAACTGATCTGCCCAACACTTTTGATAAAACTCCTGCACGTTTAAACTTTATAGTGACGCGATATATCAAACAGTTGACTTGAGAAAGTCAACTGTGACGAACGAATCCCACAATCAACACAATTTCAGCGTGTTTTTGGTCCTGAATTGGTATGTTTGACTGATTGCCTGTCTATTACGCGTCAATTACACGGTTATCATCATCAATCGTTTCCAAAATCTGCTTCAATCAGTCGCACCATCATCAATGACGAATCAACTTTCCAATCGTGCAATCCAAACCCTCTCCCTATAAATTGAACCTCCCAAATCCTTCCCAACTCGCCGAAATCTCTCTCTCAATCCTCAATTTCAGTTTTAATAACATCATTCGAAGCTTTTGTGCGGGTTTTAACTTTCTGTTTTGACTGGACGATTCATACACGATTTGGTGTTTGTAAGTATTCTTTTCTTTGTGGGTTTTATCCATCGGCATACACACAACAATAACCCCATGATTAATTGGGTTATTGATGTGTGAATCGTGTAATTATAAATCTAGGGCTCGAACGATTAAATTGGGGAAGAACACAAATCAGAATACGGTTATATAATTTAAACAAACACAAACCCAACACAACCACTGATCTAGATCAAGTGGTTGTGTCTGGTGCCTTTAAGCCGGTCCACGCGGGTTCGACCCCCAGCATCACCAAAGTATTTTTTTTAAACATTCAAGCTTTATATATAATTACTTATATTTTAAAATTTAGTTTTAAAATACTAAAACGACTTTATAAATTCTACAAAAATTATTTTATGTCAATCTAGTGGAAAAGTTTAACATACAATTTTTAGTTTTTCAAAAATTATTTATTTAATATATATAATAAATAATTCAAGTTTATTCTATTTTATTTATAAAATTCTATAAAAATATCAAAACAATTATATAAATTTGCACAAAAATTATTCTGAGTTTATATAGCATTAAACTTTCCTGAACTGATTTTTATTTCTGAAAAATCAATTATTTAATATTTTTAATCAGTTTTTGTTAGTTTTAATCATAAATAAATCATAATAAATTCATTTTTCAATATTTTTGCACCAAAATTTTATATAAATTATTTTTGATTATTTGGAACTGAAATACAATTTTGAAATTAATAATTCTGTAAATTTAATATTTTTAAATATTAAAGTTATATTTTGACAATTTGTAATAAATAGATTTAATATTCTATTTTTATGAAAATAATTTATTAAAAATTATTTTCATACTTAAAACTTTATATTGTGACCATCTTTAATGTAAAATTTACAAAAAGACTTTTGTTTAATTATCAAATTTCTCTTATTTATTAAACATTATATTTATTAATCCAACAAATGTTTATCCCCAAATCAAAACCCTAGAAATTACTTGTAGACTAGATAGATTTAGACCTATTTGTTACCTTATACATAGGGTAATACTTGGCAATCTTTGGGGCTACATTTATACTTTTTCTCGAGACCTAATACATTGTTAAGGTGAGTTTACGTAACCATGTTTATGCAATTCTTTATACTTGCAACATTATACTTAAGCAATTCTACATACATGTCTAGTTGTAAACTTTAATGCCTCATGATTTAGACAACAACAACAATTTCAACGAGTTTCAACATTACATAATCATTAGCTATGGCCAAGCCGACGATACTCAATAATAGATCTATTGGATTGACAATCCCACCTAGATTCGTTGACCATCTTTTATGGGGAGCGCGGGTGATTGTTATCGTTCCAACATATTATTAAGGTGAATCGTGGATGACGGGATGGACCTAAACTAGTCGGAGGTTTGATTATGTCGATTCAAAATTTCATGTTTATTCATGTAGACTTAAACTTACGATAGACATATGAATTGCTAAACTTTTATACTTAAACTATTTGCTTGACATGGCTTATGTATTCTCACCAACTTCTAGTTGACCCCCCCCCCCCCCACCATTTTTACAACTTAACAGGAAATAATGATGCATGAAGACTAGAGTACTAATATGAGAAGACAAACTGAAGTCTATGCTTGTTTGGTTTTTGTGATGTATTAGATCTCCACTTAAAACTCATTATGTATTTTCATTTTTGGATATTTGCACTTTAAATTAATTTCAATTAAAATTTGATTACCATGTGCGACTGTATACTCATTCTTACATGACACCTCGATGTTTCCGCCATCGGTTGGGGTGTTACAGATTGGTATCAGAGCCTTGGTTATAGGGAATTAGGTTATTAGAAAATAATCTAGACTATAACCTTAGGGACTTAAACAGTACTTGCTTCTCTTACTTGTAACCCTAATTGCTTCCCTAATCTTATCCCTATCCTATACCTTATATAACCCTAAGCCTACAAGTGACTACTCTTATTCGTCTGCTGCAATCCTGATCCACCATTAGAATAATAGGACAAAATCCTCAGGTTTAACCTGAACCACCTTGAGATCTCGTCGAAGTTCTAGATTTTAATAACGAACACGTGCAATCTGGAAGGGTGAACGCTTGTATTCTGAGTCTTCTGTCTAGGCTGGCATTGCGCATATATCCCAATCAGACGAGGGACCCGGATGCCTACCTGGGAATTCTCGGGATGAGTGTTCACTTATAGGCTAAAGCATGTCTTCATTGTGTTATTAGAATCTAGAATCTTTGATAAGTCAACGTTTTCGTTTATTCGTTTTAATTAATGAATAAATGATTACATTCCTTATATAATCTCATTAATTTCATTGTGTCTCTTACAGATCATGCCTCCACGTCGCAGCACTCGCAATAGCAATGGTGAGAACCACGAGGAAGGTGGTGACAACCATAACCATAACCACGATGCTAACCACAACAACAACACTAACAACAATGGTGTTGATGCCCAACTGGCTGCAATCATTTCTCAACAAATGGCGCAGCAAATCGTGACTCTGGTTCCTAACTTACTAGCTCAAGTCATCCAGATGAATGGAAACGGTAACGGCAACGGGAACGGTAACGGCAACGGAAACGGAAATGGAAACCACAACGGGAACGGGAATGGTCTCCCAGCTTGTACTCTTAAGCACTTTAATTCCTGTAATCCCCCTAAGTTCAGTGGAGAAGAGGGAGCTACGGGACTTCTACAATGGTTCGAGGGTATTGAGAATACCTTCATTAACAGTGAGTGCCCCGACAACTTTAAGGTTCGTTACTCCATGAGTGTTCTTCACAAACGAGCACTCACTTGGTGGAATGAGGAAAAGCGCACCCGTGGAGCTGAAGTTGCACTTGCTATGACATGGGATCAAGTCAAGGAAGTTATAAAAGATGAGTTCTGTCCCCGCAACGAGGTTAAGAAGCTAGAAGATGAGTTCCACACCCTTGCTCAAGATAGTGGGGAAAACCTTGCCTACAATACCCGCTTTCACAAGCTTAGTTTATTGTTGCCCCACAAAGTCACTCCCTTACCTATAGCCATTGAGAAGTATATCGGTGGTTTGCCCATGCAAATCCACGACACAGTTTGGGGAAGGAATCCTGCCACCTTAGAGGAAGCCAAACGTCTGGCGGCTACCCTCACCGATAATCATGTGAAGAACGGTACTCTCTTCCGCAAGAACACCAAGAAGACTGCTGCAAAAGACACTCCTCAGCCCGCTATTGAGGTTAAGCCCGAGACCTCAAGCAACAGGAAGCGCAAGGCTAGGAACTACATGGTTGCTACCACTCCACCTGCAGCACAAAACCCAGCTAAGAAGCCGTATGGCGGGAACCACCCTCTTTGCAACACTTGTCAATACCACCATCTTCCTGGCAGACCATGCCGCCAATGTAATAACTGTAAGCGGTATGGACACTACACCAATGCTTGCCAAGCCCCTGCTGCCCAAAACAACCCAGCCAGAAATGCCCCAGCTCCCAACCAACAAAACAACAGACCGGCTCGTGGTCAGTGCTACGACTGTGGCAGCCCAGACCACTATATCAATGCTTGCCCCAATCGTAACCAAAACCAGAACCAGAACCAAAACCGCAACCAAAACCAGAACCGCAACCAGAACCAAGGTGCTCGAGGTCGCGGCTACAATCTCAACGCTAACCAAGCCCGTGACAACAACGAGGTGGTAAATGGTACGTTTCTCGTTAATAACCACTATGCATCCATATTATTTGATTCGGGAGCTGATAAGTCATTTGTATCACTAAAGTTTGAACCCTTACTTAACCTACCCCAAACTAACCTAGAGGAACCTTTAGTGGTAGAGGTAGCTAATGGGAAGTCTATCTCGATCGATTCTATTTGTCGTAACTGTGTGCTGAACCTCGACGAACATACTTTCTCTATCGATCTCATCCCTATGCATCTTGGAAGTTTTGATGTCATTGTAGGCATGGACTGGTTGTCAACCCATCGTGCTGAAATTCTATGTTTTGAGAAAGTCATTCGCATTCCTCTCGAATCTGGTGAGATTTTGAAGATCTATGGTGAGAAGCCTTGGGGCGAGCTTAAGCTCATGTCTTGTACTACTGCCCAAAAATACTTACGAAAGGGGTATACGACTTTCTTAGCTAGCATGGTAGAAAAGAAAGACAAAGGCAAAAGTATCCAAGACATCCCAATCATTCGGGACTATCCTGAAGTCTTCCCAGAGGATTTACCTGGTTTGCCTCCTGCTCGACAAGTGGAATTTAGGATTGATCTTGTTCTTTGTGCAAATCCTGTCGCCAAAGCTCCTTATCGTCTTGCACCCTCTGAGATGCAAGAACTTGCCAGTCAACTACAAGAACTTTCTGATAAATGTTTCATTCACCCCAGTTCTTCTCCATGGGGAGCCCTTGTCTTGTTCGTTAAGAAGAAAGATGGATCTCTCAGGATGTGTATCGACTATCGCGAACTCAACAAACTCACCATCAAGAATCGTTATCCCTTGCCTAGGATTGACGATCTTTTCGATCAACTTCAAGGAGCAGCCCACTTCTCGAAGATTGATCTTCGTTCTGGTTATCATCAGCTTAGAGTTCACAAAGAAGATATTCCCAAGACAGCCTTTCGTACACGTTATGGTCATTACGAATTCATGGTCATGCCTTTTGGATTGACCAACGCTCCCGCAGTGTTTATGGATTTAATGAATCGGGTTTGTAGACCCTACCTCGATAAATTCGTGATCGTCTTCATCGATGACATATTGATTTACTCTAAATCAAAATCTGATCACGAACAACATCTTCACTCAATTTTGGGTCTCCTAAAGAAAGAACAACTGTATGCCAAATTCTCGAAATGTGAATTTTGGCTTAAGGAAGTTCAATTTTTGGGACATGTCATTGATATGAACGGAATTCATGTTGATCCTGCAAAGATCAAAGCTGTGAAGAATTGGAGTGTTCCTAAAACTCCAACAAAAGTCCGTTCCTTCCTTGGTTTGGCTGGTTATTATCGTCGATTCATTGCCAACTTCTCTAAGATCGCTGTTCCTCTCACTACCTTAACTCACAAGGGTAAACCCTATGAGTGGGGACCAAAGCAAGAGGAAGCATTTGAAACTCTTAAGCTGAAACACTGTGAAGCTCCTATCCTATCTCTACCTGATGGTAATGATGATTTCGTGGTCTATTGTGATGCATCAAACCAAGGTCTTGGTTGTGTTCTTATGCAACGAGGCAAGGTTATTGCTTATGCGTCTAGACAACTTAAGATTCACGAAAAGAATTATACCACCCATGATCTTGAATTGGGCGCTGTCGTCTTTGCTCTTAAGATTTGGAGACACTATCTTTATGGAACCAAATGTGTGCTTTTCACGGACCACAAAAGTCTCCAACACGTCTTCGACCAGAAAAATCTTAGCATGAGGCAACGGCGTTGGGTTGAGTTACTTAATGACTATGATTGCGAAATTCGCTACCATCCTCGCAAAACGAATGTTGTGGCTGACGCACTCAGTCGTAAAGAGCGTGTAAAACTTCATTGTGCGAGAGTTCGTACTGATCTTCAGGATCGTATCCTCCAGGCTCAACATACTTCAGTCACCCAAGGTAACATGTACGACGAAATGTCTTGTGGTGCTGAGACTCAACTTGAGACCAAACCTGATGGGCTACTCTATTTTCTTAATCGACTTTGGATTCCTGACCGTGATGATCTTCGTACCTTTCTTATGAACGAGGCTCATAAGTCTCGTTATTCTATTCATCCTGGAGCTAACAAAATGTACCAAGATCTTCGTTATTCTTATTGGTGGCCTGGTATGAAGAAAGATGTTGCTCTTTTCGTTGCAAAATGCCTCACTTGTTCAAAGGTCAAGGCTGAACATCAACGACCATCTGGTATGCTCGAACAACCAGAAATTCCTGTGTGGAAATGGGAGAGCATAACAATGGACTTCATCACTAAACTCCCTTGTACACCCAAAGGCTTTGACAACATTTGGGTAATAGTTGATCGTTTGACCAAGTCAGCCCATTTCTTACCTATTCGTGAGAAGTATTCTGTGGAAAGGTTGGCAAAGATGTACGTAAGTGAAATCGTATGTCGTCATGGTATACCTTTGGACATTATCTCTGATCGTGATGGTCGTTTCACCTCTCACTTTTGGGATTCTTTACAAGACGCTTTGGGTACCAAGTTGAACCTGAGTACTGCTTATCACCCTCAAACAGATGGTCAGACTGAACGAACCATCCAGACACTTGAGGATATGCTCAGGGCATGTGTCATCGATTTTGGTGGCGCATGGGATTCTCATCTTCCTTTGGTCGAGTTTTCTTACAACAATAGTTATCATGCCAGCATTAACATGGCTCCTTTCGAGGCACTCTATGGTCGTAAATGTCGTTCACCTGTCTGTTGGACTTAGGTTGGTGAAGCCCAGATTACGGGACCCGAACTGATCCAGGAAACCACAGATAAAATCAAACTCATTCAGGATAATCTTCTCAAGGCTAGAAGTCGTCAGAAAAGCTATGCTGATAAACGTTGTAAGCCCTTGGAATTTCAAGTCGGGGACCTTGTACTTCTTAAGGTATCCCCTTGGAAGGGAGTGATTCGCTTTGGTAGAAAGGGAAAACTAGCTCCTCGATACGTAGGCCCATTCAAAGTTCTTGACAGGATTGGAAAAGTGGCTTACAAACTTGATCTTCCACCTGAGCTAAGCAATGTTCACCCAACCTTTCATGTTTCGAATCTCAAGAAATGCTTAGCAGATGAGAACCTCCATGTCCCTCTTGAAGATGTGCAAATCGATGAAACTATGCACATTGTCGAGAAACCCGTCGAGATTGTAGACACTGGAGTCAAGAAACTCAAGCGCAGCCGCATTCCGATCGTTAAGGTTCGTTGGGAATCTAAACGAGGTCCAGAGTTCACTTGGGAACGTAAAGACCAGATGAAGTCTAAATACCCACATCTATTTCCACCAGACTCTCCAACTCCAACTTCGGGACGAAGTTCCTAAAAGTAGGGGAGACTGTAACTTTACGCATTTAAAACTTGTACGTTACGATTATTTTGAATAAAACGTCAAGTTTCATTGTTATTATTCGCTTTTAAATATTATTGTGACGCATATGGAACCCTAATACTATATCATTTATATATAATATACATATATATATATTGTATAATTGACAAAAAAATAAAGTGCTTGGGCCGGGAATCGAACCCGCGCCCAAGCCGGGTCAACAACACAACAAGCTTAACCAACTGATCTGCCCAACACGTTTGATAAAACTCCTGCACGTTTAAACTTTATAGTGACGCGATATATCAAACAGTTGACTTGAGAAAGTCAACTGTGACGAACGAATCCCACAATCAACACAATTTCAGCGCGTTTTTGATCCTGAATTGGTATGTTTGACTGATTGCCTGTCTATTACGCGTCAATTACACGGTTAATCATCATCAATCGTTTCCAAAATCTGCTTCAATCAGTCGCACCATCATCAATAACGAGTCAACTTTCCAATGGTGCAATCCAAACCCTCTCCCTATAAATTGAACCTCCCAAATCCTTCCCAACTCGCCGAAATCTCTCTCTCAATCCTCAATTTCTGTTTTAATAACATCATTCGAAGCTTTTGTGCGGGTTTTGACTTTCTGTTTTGACTGGACGATTCATACACGATTTGGTGTTTGTAAGTATTCTTTTCTTTGTGGGTTTTATCCATCGGCATACACACAACAATAACCCCATGATTAATTGGGTTATTGATGTGTGAATCGTGTAATTATAAATCTAGGGCTCGAACAATTAAATTGGGGAAGAACACAATTCAGAATACGGTTATATAATTTAAACAAACACAAACCCAACACAACCACTGATCTAGATCAAGTAGTTGTGTCTGGTGCCTTTAAGCCGGTCCACGCGGGTTCGACCCCCAGCATCACCAAAGTATTTTTTTTTAAACATTCAAGCTTTTTATATAATTACTTATATTTTAAAATTTAGTTTTAAAATACTAAAACGACTTTATAAATTCTACAAAAATTATTTTATGTCAATCTAGTGGAAATGTTTAACATACAATTTTTAGTTTTTCAAAAATTATTTATTTAATATATATAATAAATAAATCAAGTTTATTCTATTTTATTTATAAAATTCTATAAAAATATCAAAACAATTATATAAATTACCACAAAAATTATTCTGAGTTTATATAACATTAAGCTTTCCTGAACTGATTTTTATTTCTGAAAAATCAATTATTTAATATTTTTATTCAATTTTTGTTAGTTTTAATCTTAAATAAATCATAATAAATTCATTTTTCAATATTTTTGCACCAAAATTTTATATAAATTATTTCTGATTATTTGGAACAGAAATACAATTTTGAAATTAATAATTCTGTAAATTTAATATTTTTAAATATTAAAGTTATATTTTGACAATTTGTAATAAATAGATTTAATATTCTATTTTTAAGAAAATAATTTATTAAAAATTATTTTGATATTTAAAACTTTATATTGTGACCATCTTTAATGTATAATTTACAAAAAGACTTTTGTTTATTTAATTATCAAATTTCTCTTATTTATTAAACATTATATTTATTAATCCAACAAATGTTTATCCCCAAATCGAAACCCTAGAAATTACTTGTGGACTAGAAAGACTTAGACCTATTTGTTACCTTATACATAGGGTATTACTTGGCAATCTTTGGGGCTACACTTATACTTTTTCTCGAGACCTAATACTTTGTTAAGGTGAGTTTACGTAACCATGTTTATGCAATTCTTAATACTTGCAACATTATACTTAAGCAATTCTACATACATGTCTAGTTGTAAACTTTAATGCCTCATGATTTAGACAACAACAACAGTTTCAACGAGTTTCAACATTACATAATCATTAGCTATGGCCAAGCCGGCGATACTCAATAATAGATCTATTGGATTGACAATCCCACCTAGATTCGTTGACCATCTTTTATGGGGAGCGCGGGTGATTGTTATCGTTCCAACATATTATTAAGGTGAACCGTGGATGACGGGATGGACCTAAACTAGTCGGAGGTTTGATTATGTCGATTCAACATTTCATGTTTATTCATGTAGACTTAAACTTAGGATAGACATATGAATTGCTAAACTTTTATACTTAAACTATTTGCTTGACATGGATTATGTATTCTCACCAACTTCTAGTTGACCCCCCCCCCCCCATTTTTACAAATTAACAGGAAATAATGATGCATGAAGACTAGAGTACTAATATGAGAAGACAAACTGAAGTCTATGCTTGTTTGGTTTTTGTGATGTATTAGATCTCCACTTAAAACTCATTATGTATTTTCATTTTTGGATATTTGCACTTTAAATTAATTTCAATTAAAATTTGATTACCATGTGCTACTGTATACTCATTCTTACGTGACACCTCGATGTTTCCGCCATCGGTTGGGGTGTTACACTAATAGCATCAAAAGTACCTTTTCTCGGACCAATGCACTTCAGAACTACATGTGTCAGATACTTGATCTCAGGCGGAAGCAGCCTTTTCATGAGCATCTGTTGCTTGTTGACTTTTCCCAAATACTTCATCCTTAGAAACCCGCTACGAATCAAAATGGCGTCAAATACTATGGCACTACTACAATTAGTGTCATACAAATAGGAGATTCTATTACAGTACCAGTGCGTAACACTTCTACAGTAATAAATATTCTAAGTTGGGCTGAAGGTACGAAACTGATCCCAGGGCAGAATACGTAATTGATCCGGAGGAAGAATATCTTAATAGTTAACCGAAATCTTTGGATATCGATAAGAACCTGGATGGGCGTGATAGTGATCGTGACTACTCGTCGCACAATTCCCACTTTAGTTATTGATTTATGTAATTGTGTGCTAAAATGTGTAACTAGTTATGTATTAATTTTAATTTCAATTATGTATTAACTTTAACTTTAGTTATGTATTAATGTTAACTAGCGGGGTTCCTACACGTGTTGCCACACGTTCACTGTCATTATCGTTTTTGTTTATTGGGATACCAATGCAACAATGTTAGCTTAATCGATCATAATTTTTTTTTTTGAAAAAACGGTTGCCTCAAACCAGGTCAAGGACTTGTGACTTTCCCTTAGGGGAATGCACCTCAAACCACTACACCAGACACTTTACCTGAAAGTAGGGCTGGCAATGGGTAACCTGTTAAGACACGATAAGACCTGTTTGACTGAAAAGTACACTATTTGATTTTTTGACTTTTTTTAATACTTAGAATTAAGAGGCAAAAATCTTTCATTTCCCTTTTTTGGTACATAAAACATAAAACTGTGTTATAAACATGAGATATAAATGAGTTAAACGAGTCGTGTTCATGTTTAGAACTTGATTTGTTCGCGCGCGTCAGAGACCTGTTAACCTGTTAGGGACACGATTTGCCAGCCCTACCTGAAACCAGGTCTCAAACCTGACCTCCCTTGAGGGAAATGCACGTCAAACCACTACACCACCAACTCAAATTGTCTTTTATTCCTACCCTAATTATGTTTAACATCTAATAACGTTGTGGAAAAGAAAAAAAATATAAAACATCCACCTCCAGGTTTCAAACATAAACATGTGACCTCTTCTTAGGAGAATGCACCTCTCAAATCACTACACCACCAATTCAATTTGTGTTTTATTTCTAACCCAATTATATTTAACATTAAATAATATTGTGAAAATGAAAAGTAATATAAAATGCCACCGCCCCTCTCAACCGATGAGAGAGAGGTTGATACTATTCACCTAACTCTAAATTAATACATATATATAATTATCCTATATATTGATTTACTAAGTTCCATGAATAGTGCTTTTGTTTTTTTTCCATCTCTACTGTTGATAACGGTATTTATATCGTTTGGTTTGAACATATTACCAATAAAATGCTCCAGTACAGATAGTGTGTTGTTCTTGCGTTCAACTGATCCGCCTGGGTTCATCCCTTGCAAAGTATTTTTTTGTTAATTATCCTATATATTGATTTACTAAGTTTCATGAATAGTGCTTTTGTTTTTTCCTATCTCTGTTGTTGATAACGGTATTTATATCGTTTGGTTTGAACATATTACCAATAAATTGCTCCAGTATAGATGGTGTGTTGTTCTTGCATTGGGTTCAACCCTTGCAAAGTTTTTTTTGTTACTTAAAAATGATACTTTTTGCTAATTAAAAATGACGGTTCATGCCACTATTATATATAGTATTAATATCCCACCGTTCAAAAAAATTTGGTATATATTAGTTTAGTGCTTTCGACTTTTTTTTTTTCCCACATTCACGTGTTTTATGGGAAATGCTTTCTCCCTCACAATATTTATATGTACCCTTTCTAGAGCTTACCATCACCACTAATTTTTTTTTTTTTTTTCCAAATCATTATGGTTTTTAACCGGTTAGCCTGTTAGTCGATGATGGTGTGAAGATGAAAATCCCAACATCTCTGCTCTTTGCTGAGTGACTGCTATATATATTTCTGGGTGGTTTTGTTTTATATTTTTTTATGTCAAAATTATCTTCTTGATACTGTGTATTATATTTTACTTCGATGAAGTTATTTTAATTCTTGGTTATTGTTTAATCTACTTTTATATATCATAGTTTTATGCTCTTTTGTGTTTGATTCAGTTATGTAATCAGTTCTAGGTTTTGGGAACTCCGAATCAGGATCCTCATACCTTGCCTAATGATGAAGATGAAGATGGGATTGTCCTCACTGTCCTGGTCGTACAGTTTTGAACTTCCTCACACGATGTTGTTTTTTCCCATCTTTTTCTGATTTTGTTTATTAATTGTTTGGTGTGTTTTTGAAGGTTTGAGAAATTTTCCAACCGATTGCAGCAACTCCCGTATGTTACGGCCGGGATGAAGACAGAACAATCGTGGTACAATCGTGTGCAAATGTTAATACCTGGACGAGTGAACTATCATGCGAGTTGAAAATTTATAATGATTTAGGATGAATGTGTGAAGTTCTTTGTAAAGAATTTGCTTATTTATGTCTAATATTTTCAGCCCTCCAATTAAAATGTCATGTTTTAATTTACTTTCATCAAAAACATGTACACAAAACATCAGAAAAATAGGAAGAGGCCGCGCAACGCCGCCATAAATAAAGCCTAGTTATGTATAAATTTTAATGTTACATATGTATTAATTTTAATTAAAATGTCTATTTTATATAACAAAAGAAAAAAATATACAATTTAGGGTAGTGTTGCCTTAAAATTAGTGTTTTAGGCCGGATAATGTATCAGTAGAGTTTTATAACAGTGTAAGATAGGAGAAAATCAACGTAGTTCATGGTACTTTGCAGTGGTGCCCCTTCCACCCTTACAGGACACACTAGATATTTTGTATAAGAGAGGGTGAAATGAGAGAGGAGAGATGAGAGAGAAGTGAGGTTTGGTTTTGAAGATCCAAAAGCTGGACGTACCTCAGAGGAGAGGTAATTGACGACTAGCTTGATAAGATCTTGGATGAATTAACCTGCAAAACTAGACAAACCGTTAGGCTCGTCACAAAGGAGGGCTTGGAGGGCCTCTCTGTGACCACCCTCCGGCGTGAGGATAAGTATTTGTTTGGAGAAGAAAAGTGAATATAGAGAGAGAGAGAGAGAGAGAGAGGTTCGGAGTGTGTCAGAACGTGCCTTACTTGTACTTGTGTGGGGGTATTTATACTAGTCAGAATTTGTTGTACAATCCTTCTCCCAGGTGTACTAACCTTCGTCCTAGTGACCTCCGGTCGTTTGTGGTGAACACGTGTCTTTATGAGTCGCGTCATGTTGCTATTGTGCCGCGTCCTAGGAGGTGGAGGTTCGGACAGGAGGTTTTATACCTCTTCATGTCCCCTCAAGTCCATAAGTTAATTTATAACTTAGTGGAATTGTTCGTTCTATGTGAAATGCTTTCTAGCTGTTTTGATGGACGCGGCACGTGGCAGTCCCCCAGGCCATATATCGTGGTGGTTATTCCCAGGCGATCTCAGCCGTTGATATTCGATGATTTTGGTGAGCGATTACGACACGTGGCACCGTTTTGAATTCCACTTTTCTCGGGTATTTAAACCCACCTTTTCCATTTCTTTCTTACTTTTTTCCTCATAATCTTTTGCTTGCTCCCCTGCTACCTTTCTGTGATCTGCAACTATCCTTTTCAGGTTCGTTCCTTCATTTCGTCTCTTTTCCAGAATATTTTCCTTTTTTCTTCTTTATTGGTTCGTCATGGGGAAGGATAACATGAACGTTAGTTTCTCCACTCTTACCAAGAAGAAATTAGATAAATTTTTAGCAGATTATAGGATTCCTTTAGACCTTCATCCTGAACTCCCTGCCCCTGACCGAGCCATATATCCTCATCTCTCTGGTAAATTTAGGTTTTACACGAGAGTGTGCGATTTTGCTAACTGTAGGGTCCCCTTGACAAAGTTTTTGTTTAAAGTTCTTTTGTTCCATGGGGTTCACTTTTCCCAAGTGAACCCCTTTGGTTTGGGACGAATCTGTCATTTCGAGTTGAAATGTCGGGCTTTAAAGTCCAGGGCCGACCTAGAGGTGTTTAGGGCTTTTTACAAACTGAGCCAGGCCGGCGATTGGTATACCTTCGAGAAGAGGAGGAAGAAGCCTGAATGCCATTTGAAGGACACCTCCAGCCTGAAGAACTGGAAGACGCAGTTCTTTTGGTTGGACGATCGGTGTCTTCCAAAGGAGATGTTGGGTATATGGAGGAAGGAATATGTGTCATCTGAGTGGGAGCTTCCGGGTAATTTTGAGTGCGACTCAACTTTATACAATAAACTTGTGACGCATAAGTCGAACATTAAGAAATACCCGGAGCATATTCTGGTGTTGGCTGGGGTTAGTAGAATTTGGGATGAACCTGACCGATGGCCTGTTATCCGGTATAGGAAGAAAGGTGAGCAGCGTTCATTACCCCTAAATCTTTGTCTTGTAAATTTTGTTTTTAACTTTTATCTTTTTTGCAGAGATGTCGCTGCTCGCAGCTCTAAAGTTCGACGACTTTGATGATGACAATCTCTCTTTTACTAGCGAGCCCCTTGGGTCCAGCAAACCAATCCTGGAACAAGTGACTAAGATACAGGCACCTATCCGACCCGTGGGAGAGGAGACGGAGCACACTGAGAAGCCTTCGGGGGAAGGAGAAACTGCTGGTGAAGGTAGTGGGAAGGATGAAGGTGGTGATGATGGTGAGAAGGGGCGAACCCTTATTTTGGAGAGGGATGCTGATGACATTACTGTGGGTAAGATTTTTCCTAACCCCGATCCTCTTCAATCCGTGAGTTCTTCGAGTGTTCATGTTTTGGAGGATGACCTTACCGAAGACGCTTCCTTAGACCTGAATGTGGAAGCTCGGAAGAGGAAGGTCGAATCGTCTAAGGTCAAAAGGAGTCCGAAGAAGGTAATGTTTGCAGGACCGGCCATTACTATTTCCGAACGTACTCAAGGTAACATATTAGATGTATTTGATTTGCACATTTCTGGTGGGAAATCTCCTCGCGATGGTGAACTGATTTACATGCATGTTCCGGGGGATAAACTAGGTGGCGAAGGTGATAAGGAGGAGGACGATGTGTTTAAGGATATTGCCAACAGCCCTCCCCGGACTTCGGTAGCTCAAGCATCCGGTGAATTTTCTGTGGCTTCCCCGGGTAAGTCAACTGGTCGTGTATCTAACTTTCGGGCTAGTGAGGAGAATGAGTTTGGTGCGTCCTATTCTCCTTATTGGTTCGAGACTGAGACGCTGATCCTGTTTAATCTTGTAGACCCCCTGGATGACGCGATGGAGGTGGATCCGTCTACGGCCGAGGATGTGTTCGTCCCAGATTGGGATTTGAAGAACGGATCTCGTGTGATTGATGCCTTGTCATCGAAGATGATGCTCTTTAACTTGCATACCCCGGCTGATCACGCCCACTATCGGAGGCTGAAGGATACTGACTTGGGTGATGCCTTGATGATTAATCAAGCCCAGTCTAATTTCTTGGTGTCGGAGGCGTATAGACGATGGGTTGATTCTGAGTTTCAGCGAAGTAAGTTGGAGAAGAGGGGGGTGTGTAGCCATGGAAATGTGCTGGAGTCTCTGAAGACGAGCCAGGAGCAGGTTAGGTCTGTGCAGGCTTCTTTAGCCGCGGCTGGGGAAGAAAGGGACGTTCTTCAGGGAGAGTTGGAGGTCTTGAAAAAGAGGTTACAGGATTCTGAGCTCGCTCACGAAGCTTCAAAAAAGAAGTACATTCATTCCATCGAAGAGCTGGAGCGGGTTATGGAGAAGACCAAGGCTGCTGCGGACCAACTTGTGAAAGGTTTGTGCTCCTTCCACTTTTCGTTTTTTCTTCGTTCCCTTTTTGTACTTAGTAAATTTTTAATTTTCTCCTTTTTTCAGATAAGGACGAGGCTGTGGCTCGGGAGAAGGAAGCATTGAAGCTTGTTTCGGATTTGAAGGCGAGTATCGAGAAGAAGGACATGGAGCGACTTGACCTTCTTAAGGAATTTGAAAAGTTGTTGAGCTTTAAGCAGTTCATCCTGACCGAGGGAGTGGAGCTTATTTCACTGTACGTCCGGAAGTGTCCGTTGATGAAGGAAGCCGTGGCTGGGGTTAATAACGCGATGAATGGCATAGGTTACAATGCCGGGGTACGCGCCGGGCATGCTGCGGCCTTAAAGGGAGTGGCCATGAACGCAGTCCCCAAGCTTGTTCCCAATGCCAAACAGATTTTGCTGGATGCCGTTCAAGCCTATGATGACATCGTCCTTCCACCTATCTCCAAAATGCAAGATCTCGTTGGTGAACCCCCGGAGTCGATTGTCAAGGCTTTCAAGGACTTACTCATTCTTGAGGACGCTTCTCAGCATCCACCGAAGTAATTCTTGATTAGTAATGTTCAAGTACCACCCGTTCCTCCACATAGGTTCGGGGTTTTCTTAGTTTTGTCTTAGTGAAGCTTTTTAATCCTTGTTCTATCCGTACCCTTGTTGTTGGTACGGCCTTGTAATCGATATGAAGTCCCTCTTTAGGGATGTAGCCATGGTTGGCTTTTTGTAATTTTTTGTTAAGTTCAATCTAGGAACGGATGTAAATAATAATGGTGCTTATAAGAATGGGTATGCTTTTACTTTGGATGTTCCTTTCCTTTTTTTTTTATTTTTTATTTTTAGAAGTCAAACGTATATCTTACTGAAGTTTCGAAAGCTTCGGCTTGTATTTATATAGAGACCATATCATGCGTCCATGATTTTTTGAGCCTCGATAATAAGTTATGTCTTAAGTGTTTCAGAATTTTCTATCCTTAACAACTTATAACATTCGAAATAGAACGTTCGTTTTTCGCGAATTAATTTATTATGTAAAGATGCTACGTAGTCTTTGTGGGGCGTCTTCTAGGCTCGGTATCTTTGGGTCCTCGGGCCTGTTTGACCAAGAAGTCCGGACGAAAGGGCCTTCGACACCCCCATGTCCTAATTCTTATTCCCCTTTGACCGAAGTACTTTTACCTCGGTTAACGAAGGTTACATGTTGGTTGATTGTACATGTTAGACAAATATAATGAATTTGCAAAGATCATAAGGCTCGGTGCGTCGTATTTCATTCTTTAATATTTAATGGGTGCGGAGCATGTCTCATTCCGCGGTACATAATAGAAGTTGGAAAATTTGTGGGGCATTCTCATCCCACTTTTACATAGAAAGACAAATAAAACAAAGTATTTTATTATTCTAAGTATTTCTTTTTAAATGTAGCATTTTTTGAGATGCACTCCGTTCCAAGTCCGGGGAATCTCCTCCCCGTCGAGGGTAGCGAGCCTGTAAGCTCCTTTCTCCCCTACGGAAGTGACGACGTACGGCCCTTCCCATGTGGGGCTCATTTTGTCTGGTTTTTCTGAACCACTTGCTTCATTGCTCCGCATCACATATTCTCCGACCTTAAACCTTTGCTCTCGAACCCTGGAATTATAGTATTTCTCCAAGGTACTTTTGTACTTTGCCTCTTTGATGGCCGCGGTTTCTCGTCGTTCTTCTAAAAGGTCGAGATTGTTCCGCAGCTCCTTTTCATTTTCCTGCGGGTTAGCCACCCTATAGGTTGGCATGCCTATTTCAACTGGGATCATAGCCTCAGTCCCATACGTCAAGCTAAAAGGTGTTTCACCGGTGCTTGTTTTGTTCATCGTGCGGTATGCCCAAAGGACATTTGGCAACTCATCCACCCAACCACTTCTTTTCTTTCCTAGTCGCTTCTTAATGCCTTCCACTAGGCTGCGGTTTACACGTTCGACTTGCCCGTTTGCTTGGGGGTGGGCAACCGAAGAAAAGGCTTGTTTTATTCCAAGACTGGAGCACCATTTTATAAAAGGGTTGTGAGCGAATTGCTTGCCATTATCGCTGATGATGACCATGGGAAGGCCGAATCTACACACAATGTTTTCCCAGACAAACTTTTTTACTTCGGCCCCAGAGATTTTTGCGAGGGGCTTGGCCTCCACCCACTTGGTAAAATAATCCACCGCGACAAGTAAGAATTTTGCTTGGCTGGATGATGTTGGGAAGGGACCCACTATGTCGATGCCCCACTTTTGGAAGGGCCAAGCTGCGGTGACCGGAACTAGTTTGTTTTTTGCTCTGAGACTGATCGGCGCATGTCTCTGGCAGCTTTCACATTTTTGCAACTCATGTACTGCATCTTGATGCATTCCTGGCCAGAAGTATCCTGCGTTCATGGCCTTCGTAACCACCATTCGTGGTCCGGCATGAATGCCGCAAATTCCCCAATGGATCTCTTTTATGACATACTTTGCCTGTGCTTCTTCTAAGCATCGGAGCAAGGGACCCAGGAAGGTCTTTCGGTATAACGTGCCGTCCACCACTTGGTACTGCAGAGATTTGACTTTAATCTTTCGGGCTTGTGCTTTGTCTGGTGGCAATGCATCATTCAAAATGTAGTTCATGATGGGAGTCATCCACGATTCTGTACTCGTGTTTACTGCACATACTTCTGTTTCGGCCGTAGATGGGGTATTTAGTATCTCGAGCTTTACTTCTTGCGACATATGTTCCGGTGTGTTAGCTGCGAGTTTGCTCAAAGCATCAGCCTGCTTGTTTTTTGATCCTGGCACGTGTTTTACCTCACATTTCTCGAATTCTGTGATCAAACTTTTTGCCTGTATCAAATGAAAACAGAAGTTAGGAGCTATGCCTTTGTTGTGGGAGATGAAGTATTTTTGAGAGGTAAGGCTCGTACCTTGTGAAGGTATTGAACCATGTTTGCCTCTTTTGCTTCGTACTCCCCACTGATTTGGCGTGCAACCAACATTGAATCTACATGTGCTATAACCTGTCTGCAAAAACATGGTGTTCTAAGCATTAGATTATTTCATTCTTTCTCAAGTGTTTCTCTAAGAAAGGGTCATCCTCGTTTTGTTCGAGGGGTATACCTTTCGAGCTCCGATCTTTTTTGCCAGTCGGAGCCCAGCCAAAAAGGCTTCATACTCGGCTTCATTATTGGAGCTTCGGAAGTTCAAGCGGATTGAATATACAAGTTCTTGCCCATTAGGATCCTTCAGGACTACTCCGGCTCCGGAACCTTCGGAGCTAGAGGCCCCATCAGTAAAGATGTTCCACTCACGTTCAATCGTCTCTGTTGGTGCAAGTGCTTCATCTGGACTCATGGCTAACTCAGTGAGGAAGTCTGCAACCACTTGTCCTTTAACCGGGCCTCTTCTCTTGTAAGTTATGTCGAATGCTCCGAGCTCTATTGCCCACTTGGCGAGTCTTCCGGAGACTTCTGGCTTTCGTAATATACCTAAGATCGGTTGGTCAGTTTGTACTTCAATCTCAAAAGCTTGAAAATATCGGCGTAGCCGTCGTGAAGCATGGACAAGAGAGAGGGCGAGCTTCTCCATGGCAGGGTATCGTGTCTCGTAATCTCGGAGGGCGCGGCTTACATAAAAGATCGGTACTTGTGCTTTACCATGGGTAACCATCAGTACGGAGCTGATAGATGCATCTGAGGCTGACAGATAGATGGTAAGTACTTCCCCAGGTTCGGGTGCTGTTAATGTGGGTAGTTCTGCCAAGCATTTTTTGAGATCGCTGAAAGCCGTGTCTGCTTCTTTGGTCCATCGAAATTCTTTTGTGCCTGAGTATTTTTTCAGGACTGCCATGAAAGGAAGTGTTTTTTCTGCAGCTTTTGACAGGAACCTGTGTAGGGCGACTAGTCGTCCATTGAGTGTTTGAACTTCTTTTAAGTTGGACGGAGGTTTCATGGTTGTTACGGCTTCGACTTTCTTAGGATTAGCCCGAATGCCCTGTTTTGACATTAGGAAACCCAAGAATTTTCCCTCTTCCAATCCAAACGAACATTTCTTTGGATAGAGCTTCATGTTTATCTCCCGGAGTTTGTCGAATGTTTCTTTGATGTCTTTCAGTAGAACTTCTTCATCGGAACTTTTGATTACTAAGTCGTCCACGTATACTTCTAAATTTCGACCTATTTGTTTCTTGAAAGCTCGGTCCATGACCCGCTGATATGTAGCTCCGGCATTTTTTAACCCAAATGGCATTTTCCTGTAACAGTACAACCCCTGATTGGTGACGAAGGTTGTTTTGTCTTCATCAGCTTCGGCCATCTGGATCTGATGATATCCCTTGTAGGCATCTAGAAAACATTTTAATTTGAAGTTGGCTACGGCATCGACTTTTAAATCTATCTCCGGCAGGGGATAGCAATCTTTAGGACAGGCATCGTTTAGATCCTTGAAATCGATGCACATTCTCCACGATCCATCATGCTTCTGAACCATGACCGGATTTGAGACCCAGGTATGGTACTTTACTTCTCTAATAATGTCTGCTTCGAGCAAGATGTTCACGTCATGTGATATTGCTTTAATGCGATCCGGAGCCATACTTCGCCTTTTTTGGGCCACTGGTTTTTTATCCGGATAGATGTTGAGCCTATGTTCAGCTAAAGCTCTTGGTACTCCGGTCATGTCTGATTGTTGCCAAGCAAATACATCAAGAGATGTAGATAACAACCTCCACAAGGACTTTTTTACCGCGTCTGGTAATTGAGTACCTATGGTTATCTTTTGTTCTGGGAATGCCGGATTGATGGACCAATCTTCTGTCGTCTTGACTTCGGAACATTTATTTTCTGGGGGAGAAGAGCCTAAAGCCTGTCGTACTTCGGCTACATATACCTCTGATTCGGTGTGCATTGTTGCTACCCCTGTTTCGGTAGGAAATTTGATAGCTCCGTGAATTGTAGAAGTTACCATGCTGAAAGCTTTCATACCTGGTCTCCCCAGTATGATATTATGAACTGAGGGTGCTCCTACCACCAAGAAAGTAAGCACAACCGTTCTTTGGTGTTCTTCAGTGCCAAGAGTGATTGGAAGTGTTAATTGTCCCAAGGGATGTATGACTTCTCCGGAGAAACTGATCAATGGCATTTGAACCGCGACTAACTTGTCTTTGGTGGCTGGAGCTAGCTGTTGGTAGCATTGATAGTACATAATGTCGGATGCACTACCGTTGTCTATGTAAATTCGTCGGACCTTGTGTCCTGCTACGACTCCGGAGACAATGATCGGAGCTTCTTTTGCATCTCTTGGGTCTATTGGTGGGAAGAACAACAATTTCTCCATCCATGGAGCCATATGTTCGTTATTTCGCTTGGTCCCCTGTTCATGGATGGACCGCACCATGTGGATTCCTGCCTGATTGTTCGGATTGGCGATTTGTGGTGCGGCTGGTTTTCCTTCCTTCAATTCTCGAATTAGGTGGGACAATTTCCCTGCTTTGCATGCTTTGTCTATTTCTTGCTTTAGAGACCAACAATCATCCGTGTTGTGACCTTTTGCTTGGTGATACTCACAATATTTTTTGGTATTTCGGTCTGAGGTGGGTTTCTGTTTTGGTGGGGTTGGAAAACGGATTTGTTCAATGCTTAAAATTTCACTCGGTGTTTTGTTTAGGTCGCGGTAACTGGTGTGTCGTGCGGAATGTCCGGAGCTGGACCTTTCACTTCTATCGTTTCTTCCGTACGGCTGTGATCTGTGCTTCGACCATGAATTGTTTCTTTCGACCGGGGCCGAAGCTCCTTTCTTCCAAGAATTTCCTCTGGAGTTGCTTTTATGGTCACTTTCTGTTGATTGACCACAGGCACTTTTTCCTCTTGCAAAAGCTCGTGCTCGTTCCATTAATATTTCCATGGTCTTTGGTAAATCTTCGTGCAGTTTTTCGACCAGTTGGTTGTTTCGGACCCCATGACAGAAACCGGATATCCGCAGCTGATCGACAGCTCCGGGTATTTGCATGCTTTCTTTGTTGAACCTGTCGATGAACCTTTCAAGTGACTCTCCGTCTTTTCTACGGATGTTGTGTATTTCGGTAATGTCTTTGGAACATCGCCGTTGTTGGGAGAAGTTTTGTAGAAAAGCACGACGAAGTTCGGTCCAGTTTGCTATCTCCCCTGCTGGTAACCCATCGAACCATACTCTGGCTGCTCCTGTAAGGGTTTGGGCGAACATGTGACACCAAGCGGGCATGGGCCACATCTCAATCTCCGCGGCTCCCCCGAAGTCATGAAGGTGATCGTCTGGATCCGATGTACCCTCGTATCTTTTTATTGTTGTTGGCATTTTAAGCTTTGCTGGCAACGGGGCGCTAGCAATTCGGGGTGCAAATTTAGAGTACTGCGTCATATATGCTGGTCTATACGGGGCTGTGAGTTCTTCGTCGATGGTATCGGAACTTGTTTGCTGCTTGACTGGCTTCAGTGATACGGAGGTCATTGGCCCCGTGGATGTGAGTCCAGTTGACAGTGGTCCGGTATATCCGTAGGGCATCAGGAAGCCGTACGGTGTTTGCAACGGGACGGACGTTACCACAGTGGAGTATGTTTGGAGACTAACAGGGGTGGACATTACTGCGGCTGTTGTTCCTTCCGAGGGGAACAAATTAACCTGCAGACTACGGAGTTTTTCATCTTTATCTTGTTGTTCTTTTAATTTTAACAGGAAATCACGATTTCTTTGTAAAAAGGTTTCATCGAACTCTGATGGTACAGTTTGCGTCCCAGTGGGTGCAGTGACTGTTTCAGTAGTTGTGGCTGATACGAGATCTGATAACACCCTGGAATAACCAGCAGCGTGCTGTTCAGAGGCAGTGGTGTCATTGCTTTCTTTGTTGGTGATGTCAATGATGTTTAAATTTTCCATAGCCATTCCAGATCTGAGTGGAGAGAGTAGATCTGCAATAGGATGGCGCCAATGAAGATCCAAAAGCTGGACGTACCTCAGAGGAGAGGTAATTGACGACTAGCTTGATAAGATCTTGGATGAATTAACCTGCAAAACTAGACAAACCGTTAGGCTCGTCACAAAGGAGGGCTTGGAGGGCCTCTCTGTGACCACCCTCCGGCGTGAGGATATGTATTTGTTTGGAGAAGAAAAGTGAATAGAGAGAGAGAGAGAGAGAGAGGTTCGGAGTGTGTCAGAACGTGCCTTACTTGTACTTGTGTGGGGGTATTTATACTAGTCAGAATTTGTTGTACTATCCTTCTCCCAGGTGTACTAACCTTCGTCCTAGTGACCTCCGGTCGTTTGTGGTGAACACGTGTCTTTATGAGTCGCGTCATGTTGCTATTGTGCCGCGTCCTAGGAGGTGGAGGTTCGGACAGGAGGTTTTATACCTCTTCAGGTTTATTTCACAAAACACCTAAAAACACTTATTTGAGAGTGATTAGGAGATGACTGAAAATTATTGTTTTAAACAGAGCCAGTCCTAAGGATTTAATTGCCTTGTACGAGCTGAAAAAAAGGCCCATAGTCGATAATGAATTATATTAACCAATTTTTTTAAGCGGCGTTTTATCTATACACACAATAACGGAACTAGAATTGGTGAAAGTTCGAAATTAAATTTTGTTTTCATGTTCTCAATAGTATGACAGGTAGTTTTTTCTTATGATAGGTATCACAAGAAGGATTATTGATTTCTTTCAATATTGCTTTAATTTTTTAAAGGGTTACATAAATAATATTTTATTTTTTATATCATACAATATTTAAGAACATAGATTGAATACGGAAATCTGTGTAATAAAAACATAAAGCTTATAGTAAGAGCATTCACAGTAGACACTCTATAATAATATGAGAAGGGCCTTTATATTATATAGAGTGGGTGTAAGTGGTTGTGAGCAAGGTTTTCAGAACCGGACCGGACGTCAAACCGGTCCCCCGGCCGGTTCACCGGTTCGACCGGTCCGACCGGTTTGACGAACCGGCCCAAAAAACAAAAAAAAATTAAAAAAAATTAAAAAATCCGGTCCGACCGGTCCGGTTTCCGGTCCGACCGGTCGGTTTTCCGGTCCGACCGGCCGGTTCACCGGTTCAACCCCGGTTCGCTGCAAAAACGGTCCGACTACTCGAACCGGACCGGTCCAGGCCCCGGAGCCCGGTCCGACCGGTCCGACCGGCCGGTCCGGTCCGGTTTTCAAAACAATGGTTGTGAGTAGATGAGAGAGAAAATATATAGAGGAGACACTGTTCATCAGTAAATTTTAAGGAGACATTGTTCACCCTCCATAAGTTTTTAATATTTTTAAAAGTGGTTGTGAGTAGAGGAGAGAGAAAAGGTAATGATAAAAGTATAAAATAAGTATTATTAAATAAAAAATGAGAGAGAATGATAGTGATTTTTAGTGTAATTATAGAGAAAAAGATGTATGTAATGTGAATGCTCTAACACTTAATAAACTATAAAAGAAATAAAAGGACAAACAAATAGAATTAAAAATGTTAAGTTAAATAATGTGATTCCTTTAAAAAAAAAGTTAAATAATGTGATATAGAAATAAATAAATGGTAAACTTAAAACCAATGTCCATTATTAAATATTAATATTGTTGTTATAAATATATTACATTAATGTGGTTATCACCTCCTAAATTAGATTAGCTTATTCTTCAAGTTTTGTACTCCTATATATACCCTCATTGTACCTCATTATAAACACACCTATTAATAATAAAACATCTCTTTCTCTCCCTATTATCTTTTCTCATATTCTTGCTATTAGGCTAATTTCACAACACGTTATCAGCACGAGTTCGCTCGGTTTTATCACTTTTCCCTCATAAATTATAAGCCCGATATTTATCTATTAGTCGTAAAATATATCTGGCCGGAGATTGAATGGGAGATCAATTGCAGTGGGTGTATACTGTACAAGGCGACATCTGTTTTGCGGCATTCAAAGCCAATGTCAAGGTTTGCCAGAAACTCAATTGAAATAGGGTATTCAGTATACTGTTTACATCTTATGTTTTAATCGATATTATGCTCATGGCTTAAAAATAATAATAAACATATCATGAATCTGGTACGCATCTCTGTATATTCAAAACTGATTTTTGGTTAGATGGTCTCTGGGAAACTAAAACCGAGTTGTTGGCCATGAAAGCCGGAAACAGTTACGAATCCGTAGGTCAACCAATTTAATATATATTTATCTTTATCCTTAATTGATAATTTAAACCAATTAGTGACCTTTAATAGACTAGGGAAAGTGCAAGGTAAATTTATTTTAAAACTATGTTTTATTCAAATCATAACTGACTTGATTTACATAAAATTGAGAATTTCTTTGATTAAACGTCTATAGTGTTTGAGTTTAGAATACAGTTCGATATGTTATTGTTATTTACATATGTTTAAATAACTTGTGATTTAGTAAACTTTAGAATATGTAATTGAATCTAATTAATTATGCATATGATGCATTTTGATTGAAAAGTTATGCATATGATGCCTTTCAATTTGAGTTTTTATTTAAATTTTCACGTATTTAATTCAAATAAATTTAATCAATTAATATTACGTAAAAATTGGTTATAAGATGTTGCCTTAGATAATTAGGCTAGTGCATGACAATTGGTCTTAATATATTATATTTTGTTTCTAATTCGATATATGCTTTAATAATATGAATAATCAAACCAACATAACATGTTCATGCTGATATGAGCTTTATTACTAAGTCACTTGAAATGCATTATTTAGATTGTTGATTCATAAATCAATACTATATTATATTGTGACAGGTTAATAACATAAATTATATGTATTTGTTATAACTGTGGAAAAATCTTATTTTATAAGTCTTATGGTAACTTATTTTATATTGTGACACGTTGTAACGTTATGCATTGTATGATTTAATTTTGTATATACATTATATTTGCTATTATTTGTTTTAGATATTACTGAATAGAACTAATTATACAACGTGGGGTTATCACTCCTTTGAAAGCATATAAATATGTTCAGGTATGACATTTGAAGTGTCTTACTTTCTACATCTCATTATTGACTTGGTTATGTAAACATTTCACAATTTATATTATGTAATGAGAAGATTAGTTATAAGGGAAATCGGATAAAACAAATTTTGTTTGTCAAACCTTAAAATATGCTAGTGAAGTAGCAAGATTATTAAAGAATATATAAGGTTTGAAATGACCACTATGAAAGTGCTGTAGTTCTCATCCATTCCCTGAAGTGAATGTGATGATATAATGATTTAAGTCCATGATCATTGAGGAAATATAATTACTTCTCAATTTTATATGGGAAAATTGGATAGAACAAATTTTACTTATCATACCTTAAATACGCTCATGAAGTAGCAATACCATTAAAAGGGTATAAAAGTTTGAAATGACTTTATATTCTTATGTCCAAAAAAAAAAAAAAAAAAGTTTGGTTGGTTTTACTCCATTTTTGAAGTGAATGAGATTATATAACAATAATTGAAATTGTCATGATCATGGAGATAATCGAGAAAGTTGCAATGATGGTCATAATGTGTTCAACCATCAAAGATTATAATAATAGCCAAGTTAATAATGAGATTGATCATCAAAAATGCAATAATGATCATGTTACTAATGAGATTGACGACCACATGTGGCAAATAAAAAGAGTGATTATATAACATGATGGTTTGAACATTGAAGTTACAATACATTCTTTCATATCATATGTTTTGTATTACGTACATACGTGCAAGTAATACATATTCGATCATAATTATTTAATTAGTTGGCATGACCGGTAAGACCACACCGAGTCGATGATGATGTGAACATAATGAATAACTTAAAGATTCTTCAATCTGATACATAGCATGTAATGTTTGCTCTTAAGCAAAATTATATATTTTCCATATAAAGTGGGATGAGTATCACTACATATTTTGGAATTGATTTAAGGATACGCATATCCTAACATGAATACATGATACCATTTAGTATTTAAAATCGATGCATCGTCTAAATGGTTATCAAGTGCGCAACCTGAAATTTGTGTGATATATGGCATAGCTAATAAGATATCAAGCACATTATTCCAAAATGGCATATTTGGTGAATTCAATTCCTAAATATTGAAATACTAGTAGCTTATGTTTATACACATATGGCTTTCATTGAGATGGTCACTAAAACGTCTACTATTGATTGTAACGTCAATGATCTTAAGAGCAAAAGTTAATGTTTATAATTGATTTTACATGCAGTAACATTTATTCACATCAAGCCAATACGTGGTAATAGTTTCTCCCCATTATAGTTGGTTTTTGGTCAGGAACCAAATGTTGCCCATCTAAGATTTTTGTTGTGCGACATATATTGAAATTGATCCACTACGAAGCATGGAGATGGGACCTTAAAAGGTGAAAGGGAATATATGATGATTTACAGAGCCTTAAACAAGAGATTTATTTACATCTCAGTTAATTGATATCCATCTCAATGGATTAACATTCCCAACATCAGGGGGAGATAATAGGCAGTTGGAAATAGAAATGAGTTAGAATGAAATATCATTGATCCTCGTACTAAACAATGTGAACCAAAAGTTCAAAGGATAATTCATTCACAGAGATTAGCGAATTAATTACCAGACACATTAACTGACCTAAATATGATGAATAGCTAATCAAGTCACATATACCAACTGCTAATGCTCCATTTAAGATGAGTGTCCAGGAAGGACAATCGTATATTGGCAATAAGCCTAGTGCATGCCTAAAGCATGGTAGACTAGTCGATTCCAAAGAATAAAAATCCTCGAGAAATTGGAGCAAGTAAGAAAGATGGTCAAGTCGAGGTTATAGTAAAAAGGTCGCCGGAAGAGACATTAGACATGATGGTTCCAGAAGAACCTCAGGTACCTGAAAATAAAGAGATCTCGTTATATATTATCATGTCTACGAAATGTATGGAATCGAAATAAAATCGACGTCGTTATAAATTTTATGCAATGTAGCGCTTGAAATGAGGATCAAGATTTAAGATCTGCCTATGAATGAATACATAGAAATGATTGGCCAAAATGGAAAGACGCAAATACGGCAGAGTTGAATTCTCTATTGAAAAGGAAAGTTTTGGACCAGTAGTCCATACAACAAAAGTTGTAAAACATATAGATATGAAAAGGTCTTTTGTGCGAATCAACATTTGAAAAGAAAATGATATACGGTAAAATTGGTGGCACAAGAATTTCGCAAAGACCCATAATTGATTATGAGGAAACGCATTCTCCGGTGGTGGATACAATAATTTTTCATTATGTTATTAGTCTGGTAATGCAAAGAGAGAATTGAAATGCGTCTAATAAATATCATGATTCACTTGACACTGAAAGTTTACATGAAAATACATGATGAAGGATTTAATGTGTCAAAATAAATAGATTCAATTCTGAATATGTTATGTTTGTTATATAATTGAATATAGGTGGAACTCCTCATGAGTATCCTAAAGCAACTGAGTGCTTAAAAGGTAATATGAAACATCATAGGATGTAATTATTGTGCACCAATACACTACAGGTAATAAACTAAACCTGATGATTATGATACTTCAATGTATAACAATAGTACAATATAGATTGGACAAATGGATGAAATTGATTTTTCTAATTGATTTACTATATGATAAATTTCATGTACCAAAGCTCTTAAAGAGTAAATGCACTGGCATTAATTGGTCAAGATGGAAAATGTCCTTGATGGATTGATGATGTCTAATGCATCGATATCAAGTATTTTGTAAAGTTAACAAAATAAATATGGACTAAAATAGTTGAGTTGAGTGTTGTACAACTCATGAAGTATTCCTACAAAGAGGAATATAGGCTTATAATATTATCTATCTTTTGACATAAGTTCTCTCTTAAAAGTTCACTATAATCACAGTTTACAGTGATAATGCCTAGGCATTATCGAGAGACTCTGTAAAATTTTAAAGAGTGAATTTTTTGAAAGTCCTTGACATAGTGCACTTGTTGCTTGACCTACAATTCGAGTATATGTGTAATGATATGTTTACCAATCCATCAAAGTATATCTTGAAAAGATGGTGGGACATTTTACAGTGAACATAGCTCACACTTAAAGTGCATTAAAGGTTGTCCAATTACTTGATATGAAAAATTATTCATTTAATCTACTACCAAAGTAGAGATTTTCATTCTAGAAGTACCATAGTTAAATGCACATGGGCATTAGTGTCTTACTAGGTATTCATGATTATTATATCTTCCGTATGAAGTTATCATCATAATATATAGCCTATGTCAAGCGGGAAGACACCAGAATGAGTTAAAACAAATATTTCAGGTATGAGCGATATTTGATTATATTTCACTAACCCATGAAAACAAGTTTGGTTAGTCTAGTAGATGCAGGGAATATAACACATCACATTTGTTGATCTTGAGACATTTATTCACGAGAAGAGGAGACATTAGTTTTACAAACAGAGTTCAACTTAAAGAATTGCACTTACGAGAGCAGGGACTAAAAGTTTGGAATGAATATCATACATCAATGTTCGAATTAAAGAGTTTACGCCAAGTAATCAAGACACAAATCATTGACTACAAAATATTTGAGTAAATTCTACGGAGATCTAAACCAATCACTTAGAGAATAGATGTTCATATAAAGGGGAGCATTATACAAGTTGCACTCTTTTTCCCTTCACTAAGTTTTATCCCATTGGGTTTTCTTAGTAAGGTTTTTAACGAGGCAACATTATCAGGGGGAGACAATACGCTCTGCACTCTTTTTCCCTTAGCTATGGTTTTGTCCCACTGGGTTTTCCTAGCAAGGTTTTTAACGAGGCAGCATCTCAAAGCGTATTAAGTTGATAACCAAGGGGGAGTGTTATAAATATATTACATTAATGTGGTTATCACCTCCTAAATTAGATTAGCTTATTCTTCAAGTTTTGTACTCCTATATATACCCTCATTGTACCTCATTATAAACACACCTATTAATAATAAAACATCTCTTTCTCTCCCTATTATCTTTTCTCATATTCTTGCTATTAGGCTAGTTTCACAACAATTGTTAATATATTGTCGACTTTTTTTTAATCACTTTGACAATTTAACCCATTTTGAACAATGGGCTTTAGTTTGATTTAAAATAAAAGCTCAATACAAAGATAGAGTTATATTAGGTTTTATAGTCATTTTCTTCCTGTCTGTTACTACCGCCATTCTTTTGCCGACGACTGGAAAAATATGACATCTTACTTTCTCTCGTTGTTTTCATCTCAAATTCTCCGTGTCTCCACCGATGCAGTGAAGAAGGGTGAAAATGTTATATGTAAAACAGTGCCCTAGAAAAATATGGGCCTCGGCCGGGGGTGCGGCTTGCCCACCCCCAGAGCCGGCTCTGGTTTTAGAGAGGTTCAGTGAGTCACGTTAGAGAAAAAATGTGATTGGTATGTAGCGGCCATGTGACACTCAAAACATACAAACATTTTACACCATGTTGATCTTGTGTTTAACATAAACTAAACCAAAGCTTTAACTTGTTGATATTTGATGGAATAAATATACATGACGTTTCTATATTTATCAATAGCCATTATAATCATTTATATCACTACTAGAAAAATGGCCTATCTTGACACACATTTAATGACACGCGAGAACTTATGACACGCAAAAGCGCGTGTCATTAAAAAATTGTCATCTTTTAAAAAAAATGGTCAAACAATAACACTCTTTTTTGCGTGTCAACAATCTAATGTCAAGAGTTTAAAAAACATGGCAGTATAAGAATTGGGTGTCATGTTTAGTGTCAAAATTTCACACTTTTCATTTCCCTCCCAATGCACACATCCCGCGCCCTCTCTCTCTTCATATATTATTATTCCCAATAAACCCTAAGACTATATCCATCTTCTACCCCTTCACCCCAAATCAATCCTTTAAAAAAAACCCTAAGACTATATCCATCTTCTGTAATCGATTGAAGTATAAATAATGCTGCAATAACAATAGGGAAGAATCATACGTCTGAGAGGAAATATTATTGAAGGAGCTCAAGATCTGATTAGGATTCATTTAGGTAATTATTAGTTCCATTTGTGCTAAAATCAACGCTAAATAGCTATTATCTGCAATTATGATATGATGGTTTCTTGACTGATTGTTACTACTTGTCTGCTTAAGTTGGAAATGCAAATCTCCGATTAATCCGTCATCCAGATATTATGGCCGATAACGTCGCCGATGAACCACACCATGAGCAAGAACATGAACAGTTATTTGTTGAATCTGTGAATGAGAAGATCACTAAAACGTTTCACAACGAAGATTCGTCATCGGACTCTGATGGTGAAGGAATGAAGGAATCTCTAGTCACTGAACTCAAGAACAAGGTTTACCGGATTTTTGGCCGGGAGAGGCATGTTCATAAGGTGTTAGGAGGTGGTAAAGGTAAGTTTTGTAGATCTTTTTTGTTTGTAATTAATTATTATTTGTTATGTTTGAGTCTGTTAAGTTTAGTTTGGTTGATATTGATTAATTATTTGAGTATTTGTGATCTAGATCTGTGATGATTGTAATTTGACTTTACATTTGGAGGATCGGTAAACTTTATTGCTAGATTGGATGTATGTGTTGCTAAATGTTTATAGATCTATTGATTGTAGTATAGACATGGAATATAATGATCTATTTTTGGAACGATATAGGATTGGATCTATGACAATTTGTAGCAATTTCAAAAGGAATGGTTTGTTGATTTCTTTTTGTTCGGACAGTTTTTGCGAACTAGGGATGAGCTTAGTACTGGTACCAATTGTATCAGACTGAAAGTAGGGTATAATACCGGTCTTACCGAAAGTAACAATCCTAAAAAAACGCAACAAGTAGGTATCGAAATGGTACCGAAAATTGTTAGGTACTGTTTATTCGGTCTCTTGTATTATTTGCTCATCCCTATTGTGGTCTAATGCCGCCAGCTTTATCAACAAGTAATCTGCTGCTGTTTTCTTTCTTTTCATTTCTGTAATTTTAACCCGTCTTTATCTTTGGCCTCTTTTTTATGATATTGTCATCAGGTCGGCTCCTAGATTCCCAGAAGTCGCCCTCCCAGAAGATATTGTTCTTGGTGTGACCTCTGCCATGAGGACTGAAATCAACTCAGGTCTAGCAACCCTTAGGAACATTGCTTCCGGTAAAGATTTGAAGAAGTTTCTTGCTGTAAGTATAGTTTTTAATGTTTGTGTACTTGGCTATGGAGTAGGAGTTTTAGTGTTTTAACTTTTATGTGCTAAACAACCCATTTTCTTTTGCCAGGTGATTGCTGGTTTGTGGGCTCTATCAATATTGGGAAGCTGCTGTAATTTTTTGACTTTGTTATACACGAGTAAGAATCTTTTTCGGTTTTGTGTTATAGATATTTACAAGAACTGCCATTCTGAACCGCATATTTCTTTCTTTCTTTCAGGCTTTGTTCTGCTACACACTGTGTCTTACCTATATGATAGATATGAGGACAAGGTTGATGCACTTGCCGAGAAAGCAGAGGCCGAGATCAAAAAGCAGTATGCAGTATTCAATGTTAAGGTTTCGAGCAAGATTCTTGTTGGGGCATTGAAGCAAAAGTTTGCGTAAAGCCAATCTAGTAGTGTCAAGAAGAACTTATCTCTCGTTTGAAGTTGGAAATGCTGCACCCGCTGCGCGTTATTATAACGAATCGTGGGCCAGATACAGAACTCGTGGTTGCTAATCCAGTTGAGCTATCTGGAAGGGGACGGCCAATGGTTTTCTATGATACGACACTGGCACTAAAGGTTCTTGGGATATGCGTCTTTTCGGTAAGAAATGTTTTATTAGTATATATTGAGATGAAAATGAACATAATGAATAATGAGTATGAAACTGCATGTGTATGCGTGTGTAGGCCGAGATTGGAAGACATTCAACGGAAAATGGCGAATGGGAAGTGTACAAGTTTCTTCTGGATGAGAATTCGAAATACAAACTCGGAAACATGGTGGTCGCAATAAGGGGTGACAAAATAGGTGGGCTTATCAAGCTAGGAATCCAGGCTTAACAGGTTCAGAAACTAAGTTTATTGGTAAGTTTATTTTTGTTGCTCCAATATAGTTGAATACTTTCTAAACTTAAATAAAAACTTGACCATCATATATCAACTAGGAATAATTTATACGGATTATTGATTTTGTTACTGACTGGTTTTGTTTTTGTTGCAGTCCGGATGAAACTTCTTGGGATGGAGATACTTGAGTTACAAAGCATGCGACGTGTTCGATTGAATGCTTCCTATCTTATCGATCACAGGTATGTTGTGCACACCAAGTGTTTGTACTTTGTAATATTGTTGGTGTAATGTTTGGTAATTGCTTCAATTAACGTTATGTAAGTTGGTCGAGTCAAATTCTAGCCACCCTTGTTTTCTTGAAACTAAAATCACCATGAACCTTAACCTTCATCTTATTAATTTAATTGTTGTCTCAGGTTGGGGGAGGAGTAGATGTTTACACGGATGCGGATATTGATGTCAGTCGTGAAGAATGGTCAAGTTATGCCGCAACCTTCATTTTCAAGTGATCCGTATGTTTAGGTATAGACTAACGTAATGTATTGACACAATATTTTTGTAACCGTTAATACTTGTGGTAGGATTCGATAAATGCTTATTTTGTAATGGATTTTTTGGTGGTATATATAATATATGCAGTTTTATTATCAAATTTATTGATTTTGTAATTATAAATTTAAATATAAATACAAGGATATTAGTTATTTTGCAGATTTATTTTAGGTAAAAAAACCATGACACGCAAAATGAGTGTCACAAAGGTGTGTCAAGAATGTATGTCATTAAAGAGTGTCATTAAAGAGATTCATGAAAGCGTGTAAAAAAAGCGTGTCATGAACGCGTGTCATTAAAAGATGACACGCGTTTGCATGTCATAAAAATTTAATGACATGTTCTTCCTAGACACATTAGTGTGTGTCATAAACACCCTTTTATGACGCGCAATGCGCGTTAAGATAGGGGTATTTTTCTAGTAGTGTATAATAATGATTCAGTTATTAATATTATCCTAAGCCCATAACAGATATGTCTTTGATGGGCGGATTATCGGTAGATGGGTTTTATTAGGGTGTCCTCTAGGTATGTATAAATAAGGAGAGATCACTAGGGTTTAGGGGTTGCACAAAATTATTAACATAACACCTCTAAAACTTACGGCCCCCTACCTTCTCTCCATAACCGATTCTTCACCAAGAATCATAATTCATCATAACCGCATACCCTAAAGGGAACCTGAACACAATGACAATCATGTCGACCTCAACTCTGTCAACATCAGTATCATGTCTCACGAATCTCTCAGGTACAAGTTTATTGTTTTCCATTAGATACAGTCAAAACTGATCAACATTTGATTTCAAAATAATTTTGCTCAATCAGTTTTGATTATTTTCCATTAATATCTAGAATTAAAATCGAAAAACAATTATATTAAAACTTGATAATGGAGTTGACGGGTTCCTAATGTTTTTCGGCTAATGGTTAAAAAAATTCGGTTAATATTTTATTTATTTATTTATTTATTTTATTTTAACCGTTTTTCATGATTTTATTATTATTCTCGAAATCTGTTTATAAAATTAATGTTCACACATATCATAGGGTTGCCAAACTTCTCGATTTCACTTGGTAGGAACAACCCGAACCACCACATCGCTAGTTGAAGCACCTATGTGAGTCGAATCTTGTTAGCTAGAGGACGCCATTTGAGAGTTTTTTTTGGCTAATACTAAATGGTTTTTTTATGATTTTGGAAAGTATTAAGAGAGTATTAGAGTTGTGTAATCAACCCAAAACATCATGGGGTATTTATAGGAGGAGTCAAGGATTAAAAAGATTGGGGCCAAAAACACCAAAAAAAAACGGTTAAAAAATGACCCCAAACGGTCATATTACCGTTATTGCAGCTGCTGCCTTCTTTCCAACATTCAAAAACCGGTTAAACCGGTTTGTTTTATAAGATACTGAAACCGGTTTTTTGGGTCAACCGGTTTTAAAACCGGTTTTTTATTCTACCCGGTTTATTAACCGTTTTTTCTAAAAACCGGTTTAAAAAAGAAAACAAATCCTGCATACTTATAACCGGTCTAAAACTGGTGGTTTGGGCCGGGTTTAAAACCGGTTACAAAAAAACCGGTTCCGGTTTCTATATCGGTTAAAAAAACCCGGTTTTTTTGTACACGTCTACCCAAAGGTGTGTGTCACATTAGTTCGTTATATAAGGTCTCGTTAAGCATTGTAGCTTGGTTCATATAATTTCCATAAGGTTTCATTTCTGTCCAAAGGTGATGTGTAACAGATTATGTTGGTGAACTAAGTGTATTGCATTAGAACTTTGAGTGTCTCACTTCTGCCCAAAGGTGATGTGTTACATTCACCGTTTGCAACTTAATACTTAAATAAATAGCATCTTGCCAAAGCTAGAGCATGTTATTTAAATAGGTTATGATTTGGTGTTATAATAAGTTATCACAGCTTCATTAGTATAACGGTCTTTGTCATGCCTGCCTTAGATAGTTACTTGCCCCCTAGATCACTATAAGTTCTTCTCTAACTAAGTATCTTACTATTTTCATCTTTTCCACTATTAGCTCCCAACTGCGGCATCACTTCCTTAACTTAACTGGTGATAACTTTGCTGCATGGAAAGATTCACTTATGTAGACTTTGGTGTTGTTGGATTTCGATTACACACTGAGAGAGGATGCTTCTCCTGAACTCACTTACAAAAGCACCGATGCTGATAAAATGGTGCATGAGAAATGGGAAAGATGCAACCGTATGTCTCTCATGTTCATTAAGAACTGCATTAGCATGCTTATTAGAGGATCTATTCCAAATTCTAAGATTGCTAAAGACTATTCGGCTTCTGTGGAGGATCAATTCAAAGGAACCTCAAAACCGCATGTTTCCACTCTAATTCTTAAACTTGTGACTAATAAATATGATGGGAGAAGCAGTATTCGTGAGCACATTATGACTATGAACGACATGGCCCATAAGCTCAAGGGATTAGAAATGGAGATCAGTGACCGTTTCCTGGTGAATTTCATCATGACTTCGCTCCCCTCTTCTTATGACGCTTTCAAGATCAACTACGACACACAGAAAGAAAAGTGGACAAAGCAGGAGTTGATTGCTATGTGCGCACAAGAGGAGGAACAGATGAAGCTGGAGAAACCTGAAGTTGCTTACCTTATGACCGCTAATCTAAAGAAAAGGAAGAGGCAATCTAACAAGAATCATAACGCTAAAACTCGGAAGAATGATGCAAGTACCACATCTCGCCATAAGAACTCCAAAGGCAAGTTCCTCTGCAAGTTCTGTAAGAAAGAAGGACATAAGCAGAAAGATTGCCATGAATTTAAGGAGTGTGGCTAACTAAGAAAGGTAATCATCTATTTATGATACTTGAGTCCTTTAACTTAAATGTTCCATCTAATACTAGGTGGTTTGACTCTAGTTCTATGGTCCATGAGACTGATTCTCTTCAAGGATTTCATACAATCCAGAAGCTGGCAAGGAATCAAAGAACACTTAATGTTGGGAATGGGAATCACTTATTGTTGAAGCCGTTGGAACATTATAATTAAAATTCAAAACTAGTTTATGTATTATGCTTTATGTTACCTTATTTATTCCTGAGATTACTCGGAATCTTGTATCTGGACGAAAATTAGACATGAATGGTTTTGACGTTTCTCACGGTCATGACAAAATTACGATTACTTATGATTCCCAAGTGTATGGTCGTGGTTTTCTGGATGGTGGTCTCTATAAGTTAGAACTAAATGATGATTTTTCCAAGTCTTTGTTATCATATAACGCTAATCAATTACTAACAAACAAGAAACACAAGAGAGACTTAGAAACTTCATCCATATTGTGGCATCAATGTTTAGGCCACATTTCACGAGAAAGGTTAACTAGACTCGTGAAGGATGGGGTATTACCCTCTCTTGATTTCGATGATTTTGAAACATGTGTCAAATGACTCAAAGGCAAAATGACATCAGTAAATAAGAAATGTGCCACTAGGAGCTCTATACTAGCATTAGTGGCCATTATAACGTTACTAGAATAAATAAACATACTTCATTTATCACTTTCATTGATGATTATTCTTATTACATGTACTTGTATCTCATTAAGGAAAAGTCTGAATCACTAACAACTTTTAAAGATTATAAGGCTGAAGCTGAAAAGCAATTAGAGCGTCAGATAAAAGTTGTTAGATCAGAGTTTTGTAAGAGTCAGGGGATTGTGAACCAATACACCATACCAGGTACTCATCAACATAATGGTGTAGCTGAGTGAAGAAATGGAACCCTAATGAACATGGTGCGCAACATGTTAGCCAACTCAGGTTTACCTTCATTCCTCTAGACCGAGGCCTTAAAGGCCTGTTCATATAATCAATAGAGTTCCTACAAAATTTGTCCCCAAAACTCCGTACGAACTTTGGACAGGTAGGAAACCGAGTCTTAGATATATGAAAGTATGGGGTTGTCTTGCCGACGTTAAGTTATGTAACCCTTTCTTACGGAAACTTGACATGAAAACCGTCAGTTATAACATTTGCATGTTTCCTAAACTTTAACGTATTTGCATTATTTTGAATTCTAATAAATCGTTAAACTTCGTTGATCGGTATATTCTTGTTTGGTTTGTATGTCATTATTAATCATAAACGTATCGTAACTTAAACGTATTATGCTTGGACGTTTGAGAGAGTTTCATCATTTTAAATTCTAATATTATTTTATACATTTTCGTGAAAAGATTATAAGTTAAACGCGTATGAGAAACTCGTTAGGTAAGTTTGGAGAAAAGTTAAAGCTTTGAGCGGGAAGTTTTTATAATATAAAGAAAAAAAATGTTTTAAATATTAGAGTTTTTTTAAACATTTTTTTAGAAAGGTCCTGGTTTGAAAAAAAAATAAAAAAAATTCTGCTGTTCGGTTTCCTGCGAGAGCTCCGATGAGTATAATGAAACACAAGACAATGACCAAGGTCTTTCAACAGAGTCACAAGGGGTATATACCATAGTACTATTCATTGAAATACTAGGCCCTCAAAGGTTAATGATTTTAACAAGTCATAGACACACAAATTAACATAAAGCAAACACACATAAGAATTTCATTAAGAATAAGAATAACATTTGATAATAGAGTACATGAATAGCCCCAAAAGTATAAAACATGAAAAGGGGGAAAGATATACTCACAGTTTTGCTTAAGCATGATGAATCCAAATAAACTTGTCATGAGTTAAGACTAGGAATTCTGAAGAACTCAACCTATACGTATAAGAATACTAATAAAGGATATGTCTTAAAAGTCTAAGGTGTTAAGGTAGCAAGACACCTAGTTACACAACTTGTCGGTTTTAGGCGATACTTTGGCAATTTCTCAAAATTCCAATTCGTGTGACTTGTAAAAACATGTAGTATTTTAATGATACCTTTAATTACATATTTTTATTTCAAAAATACACTTTTAAGACCTGTTCTAAATCAGATTTGAAATTTATACAAATTAAGCCGTTTTTCGCCTTTTTACTACATAGCTTTGTACCGGACTTCGCCAAAATCTAGCTTTTGAACCAATACTCAAAGTTTTTGGTCAAAATAAGTTATTGGATGGACTTTTAGGTGATTTTTAGTATGAACAATCAGACCTCATATTTTCTTTCAAAATCTCCCATTAAAGCTCATAATTTAGGCATTTTTAGGTCAAAAATTATCCATTTTCTTATAAATCAAAATCCCATCATTTTCTTCTCAACATGAGTCATTTTATACACATTTATAGGTCTAAACTTTCTGATCTAAATCAGATTTTAAAATCTTCATTTTTATACATATATATACCTCACGACATACATACACATATATATAATCTTGTGTTTTTCAACATTTTCCTTAAATTTGTGTGTATAATTACATGAATTTTGTTATTCAAGAGGTTGATCATACATGCAATTAGAATTTTGAGTTTAGGTTGGAAGTATAAACAAACACATACATACATACATAAACACACACACACACTACACACACATATGTATACATAAGTATAAACTCACGCACACACACATATCCATCCAATCTCTCTTTAATTTTTATAAAAACCATATGTTTATAAGTTTAGTTGTGTGAATCATCCAAGTTAGAGATGAAAAAGGTTAAAATGAGATGAACAAAGTTGGGGTTTTTACCTTAAAAGAAAATGTTTGAACTTGGATGAATCTTGCTTTACAATCCTAAGAATCCTTGCTCAAATCTTCATATTTTTAAGTTTATTGGATGATTTAGAAGAAATGTGGATGATAGAAATGGTGTTCTTGGAAAAACAAGAGAGAGAGGGTGAGGGAGGTGGGTGGCGATGGTGCATAGGGGGAAGGGGAAAGGGTGGAGTGTGGTGATGGATGATGGAAGATGAATGGGTTAGTGTATGTATGTAGGTTTATATAATCATAAGCATGAAACATGAATCATCATCATAGACTAATGTGGCAGCCCACATCTCATGACACACACACACATATAGGGTTGATGATTCACAATTTTCATAATAATCTATAATACATTATAAAGGAGGAGTGATGTATCATATTGTAATTTTGCCATTGGTACAACTATTATAGTAACATGTACAAGTGAATCAAGCTTAAATAAAGAGGGTATAATTGAAACTTTTTGTACAATTAAGACACTTGAAAGGGTAGAGTGGTAAATTTATCTCCATCCTATGGTCACATTGTGAAAATCTATTCCTTCTTTGCCCCTCCTGGTAACCAAATCAATTCGACATTCATGTTGAGCATTCAAAGGGATGAATGAATCGTCTGTACGTTTCCAGACTCCCTCTCTTAAGAGCTCCGCAACTTCATTCCTGGAAGATGCAACTCATTCCAAGGATTCAATGCTTCATCTAATCATATTCCCTTCTTTATCATACACCCAATTCACTTCTACGATTTCATCCAAATCCATGTTGAATGAATGTTGCACTTGAAGAGTTGGCGATGGAGATAAAACCCTCACATGCCCTTCGATAATGGTACAAATCCTACTCAGTCAGATCGTTGGTCAGAAAACCGCCTTCGTCGTCTCCTCTTGATGGATTTTGGATATAATCGGAGAAAGAAGCTCTGCACTTCCCTAATTTCATCCAAAGGTACAATATTGTATCGTTTTTATTTGATTTTTAAGTATTTGATAATGTACCCAAACATAGATCTAACTTCAAATTTTTATTCAGATTTTTCAGTGGCATTTTATGTTTATTCAATGCTTTTTAGTCAACACAGACAATTTCTACGCACAAATTACTTTGTAATCATTTCCATATGTTTTTTTAATTTGTAATCATTTGTTTAACCCATTGGTTTGTTTAATAAATTAGTTTTTGAGAAATGGTTTTATTTCGTATGGTTAATTGTAATTAGTATGTTGTTAATTGTTTCTAACAGCATCTAAGCAGCCTGTTAAGTACCAATTTTTGTATTGTAGGTGTGCATCCCAATTATTGAATTGGGTTTAATAGAAAATTGAGGTGACCATACAAATGACAAGAAACGAGTTTAGATCTTTGAAAGGAATACTGTAAGAAGCATGTGGATCAAGCAACTCTTTTCTTTATTTGGTTTAGTTGTTTGATATTTCGTGGAATATGTCTACGGTTTTATTAGCAATGTTTAGGAGATTCTGTTAAAATCGATTTTGTGTGTAATACATTTGATATTGAATAGAATGATTTTGCCACAAGGAGCTGTTTACTAATGTCCGATCTTTGTTATTAAAATCACAAACACACATAAACCAAAAATGCTTCGTGATGATTTTGTAGTGGTACCTATTCGACGAACGATAAGGGGTGTACCAACAAGTGTCGGGATTGCAAGGGGTGTGTACCTATTATCATGTTAAAATTAGATATGGAAAAGAAAGCTTGTGATTTTTTGGGGTTTAGGTTTCTGATGTATCTATTGAACTTCATATGTTTGTGTCATTGTTGCCCCAATAGTATTTATTATTCTGACAGTTGGGAATTCTGCTATTGTTATGGGGCTCTGGCCTGCACATGCTGTCTGGACTTATTTTTGTGTTTTAAGGTGTTTTGTTTAGCTATTTTCTTGTTGAATTTGTTTGATTTATTGCTGTTTGTGTATATGTAATGATTATGTTTATATGCTTGTTGTTTTGGATTGTATGGGTGTGCGAAGTGGCTCGGGCCAGTGATGAAGCTATTGGTGTTTATATTGGTTACACCACCTTTGGATTTTTGGCATGTTTGTGTTGTTGTGGGTAGCATTGTTGGTGGCATAGTTTATGGCTTTCTTTGACCGTTTTTCGGTACTGTTAAAGCTGTTGGTGAAGGGAAAACGGATAAGTTTCGCCATTGTGTTACGGTGAGTAAAGTAGCAAAAGTTGGGCTCAGATTGTTAGGGGAGTTTTGGATGCTTATATAAGATTACTTGATGAAGTTATCAGCTTATTGTGTTATGGTAACACAATAAGCTCATAACATGTATAGTTAGTTTATTGGGCTTAGTGAATAGTTCGAAAGCCCTTAAGATCCGCAGAGAACACTTTGGAGGGATATTAGAAACAAAAAATTAGTGATTATCTTATTGACCGCCATATCTTGATTAGAAATCCTACGTCCTTTTATGGATTGAACATCAAACCATGTTTCCTCTTCCTGCCGCCCCGACATTCTCGGAGAAAATAGGGTTTCAATAGTTGTACGGTTCATCCAAACTGAAATGTGAAATCTTTGATTTTATATAATTGGATAATATCAACGTGATTAAAACAATTAACATTTTATCCTTAGTTGTCTTGTTATATCATTACAAGATTATGTTGTATCCTATTTACGTTATCAAATCTATAATTTTTTTTCCAATATATAAGAAATTAATATTTTTAAATAAAAACTATTTTTTTCTCAGGTATTAAACTTTTTAGATACTCACTAAACAATTGTGAATTTTAAATTAATTGGTAAATATATTAAATAGTAAATTTTATATGTAGATCAAAACTAAGTTTAGTTTATTTAATTAGCGCATTCATATTAGGTTACCTATATTTTTAGTGAATCCCCGATATTTTAAAATGAGGTTGTGAGTAGAGGAGATGGGGAACAAAGTGTTTATCGGTATAGTTTGAGATATTCGAGGGAACATAGTTTTCCCGCATTTATTTTTTTAGTATGTGTTGAAGTGGTTGTGAGTGGAGGAGATAGAAAAAATAATAATAAATATATAAAGAAATATTATTTAATTAAACAGAAGAGTAAAAATATAATAATTTTTAGTGTAATATGCAAATAAGGATGAGAAACCTATTGTGAATGCTCTTAATGTTACGGAAGACACCGAGACATCTAATGATTAATCGAAATAAAAAATAATTAAATCTGCCAATTAAGACGTCTTATAAAATATATTAGTGGTTATTATAATAAACGTGTAGATTTTAAAATGTTAGACAAAATCATAAAATAATGGTGTTGAAGTAAACTAACTTATTTGGAACTTAATAATTTACAATCAAATCTTTCTTAGATTTTGATATAATATTATTATGTATAATCTTATAATATAATGGAAGAAGACAAAATCTACCTTGATTAATTATGCACCATGTCTTATTTAAATAAGCGTAACCCAACTACCAAGCATCAATCTTCTTTTCATGTGGAAACGAAATTGTATAAGAAATCTTTAGGTGATATTAATCTTTTCATACTGTTACATAAATAATTTAGACAAATTATTTTATACCTCAAATGATTGTAAGAATTTATAGTAGCAAGAAATTTTGAAAATCTGAACATTTTTGAGGAGTTAAGGAGCTTCATCTGATGCCATCCAACCTTATTAGTTCATGGGTTGGTAAATTCTCAAAGATTAACGAGACAAACTTTGCCTAATTATGCAAAATTGAATTTTATAATACACTAATTTGAGAAGGTTTGTATTTTGCAAGCTTCAATAGGTTTAAGGAGCGTTTTGTGAGTTTACCAATGCTTTGGGATGCAAGTAGCAGTGTTGGCAACAGATAGCGGTGGAGATAGAATGATATCGAAGGTCTCGACGACACAATCATGTGGATATCTTATTCCCCCAAACGCATTTCATATGACCAAGTTATGAGAAATTTGAACAAGCGAATGTTCGAATTCTGGATACTGTTTGCAATTTCAATGACTGTAATAGTGACAGCTGGTGGTGATGACCGGTGGGGATGGTAGGATTCATCGATACAAATGTGTGGGCATATTATTCACCTAAAATGGAGTTCGTTTGACTCGGTTTCAAGCTACTTTAGTGTTGACATGCAAAACCAAACGAGTTGGAAGTCTATTATGAATTCTGTCAGCAGCCTTAGATTATTTTAGAGGTTGGTCATGTTGAGACGTTCGCGTAGATATGTGAATGGCACCAAATGGAGTTCTTATGACCAACATATGACCGGAACAAGATTAGCTTCGCACTTTGTTACAGGAGTTTTGATAGATGTTCCAAGGATGACATGTATGTAAAGGTATGCTCCCATAGAACTTTATATTCATTGTGGAGGACTATTTTGGGATGTGGGTGAATTGTCTGGGACGACTTTCGAGATCATTTTTAGATAACATTAAATTAGAGGTTTTTTATGCAATTGGACGTGTCAGATATACATTTGGGACGCTTTAAGGCGAGCTTATCGCTCATTGTTCTGGTATAAATTGATTGGTGATTTGAGATATATGACTTTATCGAAATAATTTTTGCGATAGTAGATTCATGTTTGGGGATGTATTCGTGAGACAGTTTTCTTATGGAATGAAATCTTAGCAACCCGTGATATCTTATCCCCCTATTTTCTTTACATATGTTTTTAGAGCTACCATACATGCTTTTTCACGTGTTTTCATACGTGTTACGATGTCGATTAAATTAACAACCTTTACGACTTAAATGTTTTATAAATATTTTCCAACGAGTCGGTTCTACAACGGTTGAATGTGTCAAGAGGATTAGAGATACCCTTTGTTGAGAGTGTGTTGCTTCATGGCGTAACATGAGGACTGATCAGGTCGACAGTTTACTTTTTGGTAGTGTGACATGAGTTGTATAGTTGAAGCAAGACGGGTATGAGATCCATATGTGAAAACGATTAGTTATAGCCTTAGAAATTAAACGGGTGGGCTGATGATGATTATAAGAGGTGTGTGGTTATTCCTTGTTATAGTACGATGAGACCCTAGACATTGTGTGTGTATGTATAGGTGTTTATGTGTTTCTCGTGATGTAGCAACCTTGAGGTGCTAATGCAGGTTACTCATGATGTAGTTGTTACCTTCGGGGTGGCGACATCACCTGAGTTGGGGGTCGTCGATCCAAGTGGTGGTGTCAACGTACCCTTGTAGTTATTATACCTTCGGGGTAACAAGTATGGAAGGTCAGACGGGCTATCGTTGGACGTGTCCAAAAGAGAGCTACTTGAAATATTTGCGTATATATTGACGAATCGGTGAGCGTATGTTATGTATTGGATAAAGATGTGAATTTAGTGTCTCATGTTGAATTGCACCTAGAGGTGCCTTATACAATAGAGTAACGAATATAGATTAACTAGCAGTGTTTAACGACGAGGAGTTTAAGTAGAAATGGTGGGTCGTATTTACAGAGTTACAGATTCATGGTTAATAGTCGGGATAGGTGACAAGCCAGTTACGTTTATGGGTCGCTTTGGGTAGTATGTTAATGTTAAAGTACTTAAATAAATAATAATGATGTTTTATGACAATGATGTTTGGGTTTTATAAATATATTGTTTTCTATGTGTTTTGAATATTTAAACTTAAACTATTAAAGCTCACTCAGTGTTGCTGACTTTTGCATGCATGTTGGATTGTTTTTTAGGTATGTGATTCGGGTCAGTGATGCTCTTGGCTAGTGGATGAGAATTACTCGTGATTGTGGTGAAAAACAATTTGTGTTTTTAGATTTATTAATAAATTGAGTTTTTAAAATAATTATTACAGTTTTAATTAAATTCCGCATGTGTTTAGAGAAGAACTATAAACAATATAGTATAATGAGACCCGACTGTAGGGTGCCTGGTTTAGGGCCTTATAAGATGCCTAGACTTAAACTTTGAGTGGGACTAACATAAATAATGCCACCATGAGTAAATGCAAGACAAGAGGTATGTGTAGAATAGTATTGTGTTTGAAGAAGTAAGAACCTGTACGATGCTCTGAGTCTTCTAGATGATACAAAAAGACCTTTCCCAGTTCGTTAAAAGATGAGTATGAAGATTGTTCCTACAAAAGAGAACACCGTTAGGACTCGCCACAGGATTGGGGGTAACCCTGTGACCACCCTCCGGCGTGAGAATAAGTATTTGTTTTCTAGTAAATATAGATGTGGTATATAGTGAGAGTAGAGAGAGAGTGATGATATGCTTTTACCTTTCATTCTCCTTTTATAGTTGTTAGTTTGCTCTTCTCCCGACCCTTTTGCGACAGGAAGGAATTATTGCATGAATGTATGCCCATTGACTTCGCCCTTTGACCATCCTCGTATTAATTACTCTTGACCATTTATGTTGACCATTTTGACTCCTATGAGTTAGTTGGGCCTTTCTTTATTGGGCTCATGTTAATGTGGTATGGGCCATATTAATCTGGGCCCTACCTCGTCATGTCCCCCCAGTCTAGTGATAAGAACGTGTGAATATTACTAGACTTATTGTAAATAGAGAAAACGTGAAAAATCAAAAGAATGGAATTTGAAGACTGAATTTGTGTTTTATGGCTTTAGCACGTGATGCAATTATTACCATAACCGTCGCATCAATCTTCCACATTAAATGGTATGGTAGCCTTGGGAGTTGACACCTGGCATTGTTGTTTTTTATTTTGAATTTAAAACGTCCCTTTTTTCTTCTGTATAAAAGGTCAGTTGTGTGTTCAAAAACTCTCATTTCAACCGTTCTTCTATTTCTTTGAAAGATGGCTCCTAAACCAAGTTCATCACGCGTTCCTGTGAACGTGTCTGATATTCCTTGTAACTGGCCGTCGTTTCCCTCATTAATAAGCGATTATCAGATTCCGTCAGAATGGGGAACGGTACTTCCGAGCAAAGATGACCGGGCTTTTCCTCTCAAGGAAGGCAAGATTACCTTATATGGTGAATTCTTCACTTTTTCCCACTTTCGGCTTCCGGCCACTAACTTTATATTTGATCTGTTATCGTATTATAAGGTAAACCCCTCTCAATTGCACCCTTTAGGTTTAATAAAAAATCGTCACTTCAAGTTTTGTGCCCTAGGGTTGGGTAGAGAACCTCGTCTGGAAATATTCCGGGTGCTGTATGTTCTGAAGTTTAAAGGGGAATACTTTACCTTTGACCGTCGTCTTGGTTCGTTTTCCTGCATAGATAATTTCCCCCAGAGCGTCCATGACAAAGAATGGAGAAAGAAATTCTTCTTTGTTGACGAACGTGTTCTCCCGGTTCAGGCCCCTATTAGGTATCCAGAGGCCAAAACTAAATTAGCCGATGAGTGTCCCCTTCCTGCTGTTTATGAGAAAGATCCATTATATCTTGCCCTTACTAATAACCCTACGGAATGTACTTGTATCCCAGAGAGGGCTTTGGTTGCTGTTGGTATGAGCCGGATGTGGGTAGATGATATGGTTTTTCTAGAGTATCGTCGTAAAGATCAGGCATCATGGCAATATTTTGATGTTCTTGACTCAGAGATTTCTTCTCAATTGGTAGAACATGATCGGCCCTTAGGTCCTGATGAACTTGACGTTCTCAGCCAGACCGTTTCTAATTTCCTTATTCCGGCCCCTGTTGGTTCTGTCTCACGGCCGGTTGATGATCCGGCTGTGTCTGTACTAGAGTCTGTGCTGTTGGATATTGGGAAAGGTTTGGCGGATCCAATTGATGCAAATCCTATCAACGTTGCTCCACCGCAGGGTGATGTGAATGCGGAGAAGAAAAAAGATAAGCCAAAGAAAAGGAAGGCCTCTGCTATTCCTGATGTTGAAGCCTTGTTAGCCAAGAGAAAGCAAATGTTAGATTTGAAGAAAAAATCCCTTTGTAAGTAATCTTTATCCTTGATCCTTTTGTATTGTTGCTTTCCTCCCCTTTTTGTGATACCCTTTATGATTGTTGTCTACAGGTGAAAGGATATCTGTTAGTCTTCCTCAGTCTGGACCTGAAGAGATTATTACAGCCTCAGTTGATGCCACGCAGGTCATCTCGGATGTTGTCGAGAGCAGCACCGGGGAAACTGTTATTGTTACTTCTTCCCCTGTTTCTGGTACCATTGCTCAGTCTTCAGTACCTATGACTAGTGTTCCTGTGTCGTCCCCAGGTCCTGTGTTCGCAGATGTTGCAGTCACTTCTTTACCAATGCCTAGCGTTTCGGTCCCTGTAAGTGTTAAACCGGTATTTTCTCCTGCTTGCCCCTCTGTTACTTCAAGTTTTGTGGTGGAGCCAAGTTTCTCTCAGCTCTTGCGGGATGTGCAAAAGAACCCCCTCCAATTTCCCGGTGGGGTTCGTACTGGGATTCCATCATCCCATGGTTCTGCTGGTTCCGGTGAGATGCCTGCCAATGTGTACTCACCCGGTATCAATTGGCGGCCGTCTTTAAAAGATGTTCGTTACACGCCGGGATGGCAAATTGCTGAGTCAGGCCGTTTGATTCATCCACACGTCATTCGTCACTGGTCAGAACATGCCTTCCCCCCAACAGAGAGGTCTTTTTTACAGGGATTGGATAATGCACAGCTTGCTGAAAACACATTGGGTTCCAGTGTTCGTTATACTGCCGCTTCATACGAGGTTCTTCGTCGATGGCGGGCGGATCTTGTCAGCCTTTTGGAGATCCGTGATAAGCAATCTTCTCTTATATCCCAAAATGAAAGGTTGGCCAAGCAGTTAGCTGACGCGAAGGTAGAGCTTGTGTCCCGGCAAGTGGGTATAGAGAAGCTAGAGGGTGATAAGGCCCGGATGGTTACGGGTCATATGGAGGAGAAGCTGAATTTGGCCCGGGCTAATGATGCCCAGGGCGGTATTATTTCTCATTTAGAAAGCCGGGTTAATGCTCTATCCAAAGAGCTGGCTGCAGAGAAGAGTACTGTTGCCCGTAACCAAGCCGAGATTGAGAGATGTAGGCTGCTTTCTGCTGAGGTTTAGAATTTTGAGTCCCGGATCAGACGGGCAGAGGAGGAACGGGATTCTGTTGGAAAGGCTTAACGAGTGCCAAAAGCAATTATCTCTTGCAAATCAGCGTGCTGATCAAGCCGTTGATTCTTCTGAAGACTCCAAGGCCCTCGCCATCTCACTTCAGTCTCAGCTGGATCATTCTCGAGGTGACCGTGATTGGTTGATTACCCGAGGCATTCCAGCTTCATGGCGTTTTATCCATACCAGCCAGGCATACCAAGATCGCATTAACGCTTTTTATGAGATAGCTATGGAAGCCGGGTATCTTGGTGGGCTAACATATGGGAATCAACTTGGCCTTGTTGGTCAAAAAGTGCCCCCACTCACAGTGCGGGAAAAAGACATCGGAACTCGAGTTGCTGATTCTATGCAGGCTTTGAGTAGTGACTCCTTGGAGGCCATCTCGCAGTTAAGCAATCAAGTTGGTGATGATGGTGTCTCATCTCTCCGATCTTTGCTTGAGCCTTTTATTAAAGGCTCGTCTGATGTTGAAAGTTCTTCTTCTAGTGGAGACTAAAAACTTTTTGTATTTCTAACTTTGTTTATTTGTATCTTTATGTTGCACGTGTGATCTCTTAAATATGTGGTGTGGGTGTGTGCCACTTGTCCTTATTATATTTAAAAGTGCTGACAGTTGATTTGACGACTATTAATGGCCTTTTGCATGTCATGATTGCATGACATTTTGAGTTGCCATTTTCACTATTTGCACAGATATTTGTGTCAGTGGTATTAAAAACGTATCTCTTGGTCTTCCCAAGAGGATCTTTATAAGTCACTTGACTTATCAAATGGATCATCACCCTTTATTCAAAAAATTTTGCTTTTTTACTTTTTCCTTCTTCCATGACACGCCGATCGTCTTCTATAATGGAGTTATTGAGAGAGCTTGATGCTGTTGATGGTCTGCAAATGCTCTATCAATATTCTCGTGATATGGATGAACGTCGAGCTGCTCTTGAAGATTTTAATATAAAGTATGCTGATTATGTTCCTGCACGACGGTATGGGAAGACATACTCTCGTGGTCCGCGAAAGCTATTTTTTGAGGTAAATCATGATGTTGATCAAGAGCATCTTCCAGATCCTGATTTAAATGTGATCCAAGACATGCCCGTGGTTCGTGACCCGAATGTGGTTCAAGTCATGCCGGTGGTTCATAACCCTGATGTGTTCACGGGCATGCCGGTTGTTCATGTTCAGGTGGATCCTATTGCTTTGTTGGATCACGGTAATGGTCCTGTCAATGATCAGGAAGATTGTTATGCTGGCGTCGTTGAAGATTTCCCTGACCATCCAGTTCCCCTGCCTGTTTAGGTAGAAGAGTTGTTGTACACCCCTGCGGAGGTGTTAGCGAGTCTGGACGGTAGGCTTTGAAGATCTTATGCCTGTGAATAGGCTTACTTTTGCTTTTGTTTGAACTAGCTAGTATTTTGTAGGGAAATGGTGTCTGGATTTTTGTCCTGCCCCCTGTTTTTGTTTTATGATGTCATGTATATGACTATATTTTGGATGTAGCACGTAAGTGTATAAAGATGCAAGAAATATTGCCGTAAAAGGCGTTTTATTAACACGGTATGCCGTGATCATTATAATAGTGGTTACATAAAATGTGCCTATCATGAAATATCAGGGGCTTGTGTCTAGTTTAGACGTAACACTTTTTTAACTGTGCCGCATTCCATGTCCGGGGTATTGGTTCCCCGTTTATTTGCTTTAGGGAGTATGCTCCTTTTCCTAGTACTTCAGCTATTTCGTATGGTCCTTCCCAGTTTGGTCCCAGTTTTCCTTGATCTTCGGATCTGCTTGCTTCATTATCTCTCATTACAAGTTCTCCTACTTTGAATGTCTTCTCCAGAACCCTCCTATTGTAGTACTTCTCCAAGAGCCTCTTGTATCTTGCTTCGTTGACACATGCTGCCTCGCGGCGTTCCTCTACCATATCCAGATTTGCACGGATCAATTCTTCATTATTTGCTTCATTGCCATTTCTTCTTAAGGATGGGATACCAATTTCTGCCGGGATCATTGCTTCTGATCCATATGTTAGACTGAACGGCGTCTCACCGTTACTTGTTTTGGGCATAGTTCTGTGTGCCCAAAGGACATGCGGCAGTTGTTCAACCCAGGATTTTCCTTCTGTATCCAGTCGTTTTTTCAATCCTTCCAGGATGCTTCGATTTGTTCTTTCCACCTGGCAGTTGCCTTGCGGATGGGCGACGGAGGTGAAAACCTGTTGAATCTGTTGTCCCTTGCACCATTCTTTGAACGATCTATCCGTAAACTGTGTACCGTTGTTGCTAACAAGGTATAGTGGGACCCCAAAACGGCAAAGTATATGTTCCCAAAGGAATTTCTTGATGTTTGATGCTTCGATTTTCGCCAATGGCTTGGCCTCGACCCATTTCGTGAAGTAGTCGACGACCACCACTAGATATTTCAGTTTTCCTGGGGCTAAAGGAAACGGCCCCACTAGATCCACTCCCCACTTTTGGAATGGCCACGCGGCTGTGACCGGTATTAACTTGTTCTTCGGTCGTATTGTTTATGGTGCATACTTCTGGCAGCTGATACATTTTTTCAGTTCTTCTACGGCCACGTTGTGCATTCCCGGCCAGAAGTACCCCGCGTTTGTTATTTTGGCCACTACTGCTCGAGGACCCGTGTGTATGCCGCAAATGCCTGCGTGTATGTCTTGTATCAAGAACCTTGCTTCTGATGGTGTTACACATCGCAGGGCTGGTCCCAAGTAGGATTTCCGGTACAGGTTTCCTTCGTGCATTTCGTATTGCAAGGCTTTTGTTCGGATCTTCATTGACTCGCCTTTATTATCCGGGAGTGTTCCCTTTTCCAAGTATTGCTGGATAGGGGTCATCCATGATATTTCTGCTGCGAATACGTTGTGTACTTCCGCCACATGAGTTGATGGCTGTCTTAGAGTCTCAATGTGAACATTTTCCTCAGTGCCTGAAGATGCCAGCTTGCTAAGAGCGTCCGCGATGTCATTCTTATGCCTTCTCACATGAATGAGCGTGATCTTTTCAAATTTTGACATCAGTGCTTTTGTTTTTTCCAGGTATCTTGCCATCGTGTCATCCTTGGCTTCATAGGATTCGTTAACTTAATTGTTTACTAGCAACGAGTCCACGTGAGCATCAACTCTTTTTGCTCCCATTGAAAGTGCCAAGCGCATTCCTGCTAGCAACGCCTCGTATTCTGACTGATTGTTCGAGCATTCAAAGTCAAAACGCAACGCGTGTATAGACTTTATTCCCTTCGGGCTTACTAGCATTAGCCCGGCTCCTGCTCCTTTACTATTTGATGCGCCATCAGTGTATAGTTGCCATGCTGAGCTTTCGTCCCCCGTCACAGGTTTGTGGCTTTTCCCTGGTAGCTGTGTTGTTTCATCTTCCGAGATTTCAGCCATGAAGTCTGCTATGACTTGTCCTTTGATGGAGGTTCTCTTCTTGAATGTTATGTCTAAAGCTCCTAGCTCAATGGCCCACTTTGCTAACCGCCCTGAGACTTCTGGTCGGTTCAGAATTTGTGCTAAGGGGAACCCGGTTAACACTTCGTCCTTGTGCCCTTGGAAATACCGGCGTAGTTGGCGGGATGCATGTACTAATGCCAACACCAGTTTTTCCAACGTTGGGTATCTTCCCTCTGGGTCAGAGAGGACCCGGCTAAAATAGTAAACTGGTGTCTGCAGGCTTTCCCTTTCTACCAGCAAGACCGCACTGACTGCATGATGTTCGGCTGCTACATACATTTATAAAATCTCTCCGGGCTTTGGAGCAGTAAGTGTGGGTAGGTTGCTAACAAATACCTATATTTGTTGAAACGCTTTCTCCGCCTCTTCAGTCCACCTGAACTTGTTCTTGTTCAGACACTCTTTCAGGGTAGATATGAACGGTAGAGATCTTTCTGCGTGTCGTGCCAGAAATCGGTTAATGGCCGCTAGCCTCCCATTTAGAGTCTGAGACTCTTTTAATGTCTTCGGAGAGGGCATGCTAGTAATGGCTATTATCTTCTCCGGGTTAACCCTGAAACCGTCTTTTGACACTACTACTCCCAAAAATCTTCCTTCTTCCATCCCGAAAGAACACTTCCCGGGATTGAGCTTGATGTTATACTCTCGCAGTGTCATGAATGTTTCTTCAATATCCGTGATGATATCCTCTTCCGTACAACTTTTGATCACCAAATCATCAACATAGACTTCTAGGTTGCGACCGATTTGTTTCTCGAATGCTTGGTCCATTAATCTATGGTATGTTGCTCCTGCATTCTTCAATCCAAAAGGCATCTTTGTGTAACAGTAGATGCCGGCATCGGTGTGGAATGTCGTCTTGTCTTCATCTTCCTGGGCCATCATTATCTGGTGATAACCTTTGTATACATCGAGAAAATATTTAAACTTGAATGGTGCCAGCGAGTTTACCTTAAGATCGATCTCCGGGAGAGGATATGCGTCTTTCGGGCATGCCTTATTCAGATCCTTGTAGTCTACGCACATTCGCCAAGTTCCGTCATGTTTTTTGACCATGACCGGGTTGGCGACCCAAGTATGGTACTTGGTCTTCCGTAAGATGCTTGCCTCTTCTAGCTTTTTTACCTCTTGAACCACAGCCGCCCGTCTTTTAGGAGCCATGCTTCGCTTTTTTTGAGTAACGGGTTTGATGGATGGGTATGTTGACAACTTGTGCTCTGCTTTTGATCTTGCTATGCCCGTCATGTCGGCGTGTTTAAAAGCGAATACATCCAGGTTTCTTTTCAGCACCTGTTTGAGCTTGTTTCGTGCTGCCACGGACAGGGTGTCTCCTAGCACGACCGTCTGTTCAGGGTATTCCATATTTAATCCCCATCTCTCCGGGCCAACTAATCCTGTTGGTGCCTGGCGGTGTGATTTGTAGTCTATGGTTGCACATGTTCTGTCCCCGGGCACCATAACTACCCCTTGAGGGGTTGGGAACATCAGGAAGCCTCTGGCTGTTGATACCAGGGCGTCGATTTTTCCTAGGGTATATCGCCCCATGATCACATTGTACTGGGAGTTGGCTGGGATGACCAAAAAAGTGACCAAAATCGTTCTCTCCTTCCGCCCATCCCCAATAGTGACTGGAAACGTGAGCTGCCCCAGAGGTTCAATGCTTTCCCCTGTGAAACCTCTCACAGGTCCTCTCGCGGGTTCAAGCATCCTTTGATCTTCCGGGCGCATACGCCGGAAACATGGCTCATATATGATATCTTCAGAGCTGCCGGTGTCTACGAGGATTCTCCTCATGTTATAATCCCCGACCGCGGCGGAGATCACCAAAGCATCCATGCTCAGCATCCGGTAATGAGGAGGTACGGTAATGGTCGCCTCCATCCACGGTTCTATCTTTTCAAATGATCTCTTTCGGTCATATCTTGATTCAAACTTTACTATATTTATTTCCCAAGGCCTTTTTCCTGCAGCCTTCTCTGCTCCAGCCGACGAGGTGTTTGGCTTTACATCTCTCATCAAGTGTGCTAACTTTCCCGTTTTGAAGAAGTATTCAATTTGTTTCTTCAGCTGGAAACAGTCGTTTGTCTCGTGTCCAACACCCTTATGGTAAGCACAGTATTTAGACTTGTCTTGTGACGGTGACTCCTTCAACGGGCGAGGCGTGTTAAGCCTCAAGTCTTCGGACTCCAATATTTGGAGTGGTGTTTTCGTCAGCTCCGGGTATTCGAACCTTGGCTTCGAGCTTTCTCCCTTTCCCACGAATGTGTTCTAGGACCTTTCGGATCGTCGTCCGTCATCTCTTCGGTCTTCCCGGTTGTCATTCCGGGAGTACGGATGTCTATCCGATCTTCCTTTATTTTTGGAACTTTGTTGATCCCTGAAGCCTTTAGAGTTTTTTGTCACCTCTTGTCTCTTCCTTACAGCATGGTTCATGGCTATGGATTTTTCCTGTTTCACATAGGCCTTCGCGATGGTCATCATTTCATCCATGGTCTGTGGATAACCCGTGGGGCGTGTAACTTTCGTAACAAACCATCGTCATTTACCCCCATGGTGAAAGCAGTACATGCTAATTCTTCGGTGACAGATACACCTTGACGAAGAGATGAGTGAGTGCCTTATGAGACATTTTACATGATGCCACATTTAGGTGGTGTTTATTTCTTATGTCCGGAGATTTTAATATTTGATGTTTTTACGTTGGCAGTATGACTTGGATGAGATTCATTCTGACCTCAACATTTATATCATGATTTAAATTCATTATGTGTGCTTTGTTATTTTATTGGGATCTTGGACTTGGTAGTTTTCTTTCTCAGTCACACGAGAATAAGAGCAGTTATTTGATGACGTGTTGTGTACTTAGACCTTTTTAGATTCGTCTTAAATGTGTGCCACTATTCTATAACTGACTAGTATAGATGGTAGATCTTTTGAGTCGATAGGGATAGAGTATAACGTAATCGATGATATGTGTTAGTGCGCATGTTTACGTGTGGGTTGACTTGTGTAGATACACATAGAGTTTTGTTTGTACCTTAGTCTTATGGCTACCTTCAAGCGTGTGTGAGTGTTATGTGTGACACTATGTGAGGTTACTTTATTATGACCTATACAAGATGTGAATATATGCCTAGACAGGGGAATGATTGTTAGACGTGATGATGGGTATGACCCTTACGACTAAATGAACCCCTATTGTAGGTATGATGAGTGGTTACGACCACTAACACGATGGGCACGTTCCCATAGTTTTAAGGTATGGGTTTGTGATGTATGAGGTTATAGTGGCTTTGGTCACTAGTAAGTGAATCCTATATGATTCACAAGTTAGTGTATGTTAAAATTGAGGTATATTGTTGTGTATGGCCTTTATTGAGACATGTGTATGTTAGCATATAATATTTGATTTATCATTAGTATATATTATATATCATAAGTCTAGAATAGAAATAAGTGAACCATTGTGTCACAAGTCAATTATAAGTAGTTATTATAGTTTGAAGGGTCATGTCTATTAGAGACACACCCATTAGCCAAGTATAAATAGGCTTGTACCCCATCATTTGTAAATTGTATGAAACTTTCTTTGTTTATAAAACACTTAGTTTCTCTCAATCATTCCCTCAAACGATCTTGAGATCTAACATTTGGCATCAGAGCGTTGGTTTCAAATTGTTCCACCGCTTACGAAGAAGACGATCAGAAGTGCGATCCCCTGTTTTCATTCAGAAAACAGAGACGATTCAAATTGATCAAATACCGAATCATTGGACGATTAATGGCCAACCAAGATTAGAAGAAGATCATTAAACCAAGTATATAACCGTTCAAGGAAGAAAAGAACCGGAAAAGAAGATTCCGGCGAGTCCAAGGAATTCCGGCGAGTCATCAGATTTTATACAGAATCGTTTGAACACGATCAAAAACGGTTATATCTATCCCTGACCCTCGTTTATAGTCAAAATCGAATACGTACATCTTAATCCGATCAGAAACATCAAGTTCATATTGATACTCTGTTTCTTTTGTTCGATATTATTTTTCCCGCCAAATTTTTTTTATCAAAAACAAGTTTTTTTGGATTCAAACTTGAACCGAACGATTACTAATACAGAAGCAATTCGTGTTTTTTTATAAAACTTATATAAAAAACATCAAAGATTAAGATTGTTTTTCGGGTTCTGAGAAAGAACTGAAACTTTTAAAAAATTCCATATTCGATCCTTGGATATTGAAAAGAATCCAAGTCTGAATTCGTGGAACACAATTGTAATTGTTCCATAAGATATTACAAGACCACAAGAAGTGTGGTTTGTATTTGGGCAGAAGTTGTTTTACGTGGGATAAGGAAAAAAGGAAGAAGGAGTTGACTATTAGGAAGTCAAACTCACAAAATAATATTATATTATTGAGGGATAATATAAGTTTGGATATTATCAGTGTTTTTTTGGGTTTTGTTCACTGAAAAAAATAAAAAAAAGGGAGATTATATGATTTAGAAAAGTAAAAAAAAAAAAAAACAAAAAAAGAGGGAGGAACGGTTCTGATTTGCCCTGCAACCGAAGGACCAGTTCCTAGAACAGTTGGTTTGATTTGCTTGACAACCGAAAAACCCCGTTAGTGGTTTTGATTTGTCCTGCAACCGAAAGCCCCGTTACTGTTCTCGGTACGCAACAATTGGTTTGATTTGTTAGACGACCGAAAGACCTAGTTGGTAGGTTTTGATTCGTCTTACAACCGAAGACCCCGTTATTGTTGTGATAAGAAAGGAATAGTTGGTTTTGCTTCGTTATAAACGACCGAAAGACCCCGTTACTATTCTCGGAATTAAGGTTTTGATTCGCTACGCGACCGAAAAACCAGAAGAAGATAATTTGATCCGAAGTCATTCAGGCTGATATCAAATTAATCCAAAGCAAGGTTGATATTGATTTGACCCGAGACTAGAAAAGTTGATATCAAATCAATCCGAAACCGAAGTTAAAGTTACGTTAGTGTATTTACCAATATTGGAAAGAAGAAAAAGAAGATACGAAGAATGACTAAGGAGAAAGAAGTCATAAGAGAAGAAGGAACGTCAATGACCTTCCAATGCCCAACTCTAAGTTCTACGAATTACACTATTTGGGCTGTAAAAGTTAGAGCAATTTTCAACGTACATGGAATTTGGGAAGCAATAGAACCAACAGGTGAAGTCGATGCAAAGAAAAATGCCAAAGCTATTGCTTATCTTTATCAAGCCATGCCAGAAGAACTAGTATTTCAAATCGCTCATCATACAAACGCTAAAGACATTTGGGAAGATTTGAAAACAAGGTATGTAGAAGCAGACAGAGTCAAAGAAGCAAGAATGCAAACACTCGAATCAGACTTTGAAGCTCTAAAGATGAAAGACTTAGAATCACTAGATGATTTTACAGGCAAAATTAGTAAACTTGTCTCACAAGCCAACAATCTTGGATCTACAATTGATAACAAAAGATTAGTAACTACTCAGTTCAGTACCAGAAAAGTACATCCAAATTGTTGCTGCAATCGAACAATTTGCCGATCTTAATACTATGCCATTTCAAGAAGCTATCGGAAGACTAAAGGCATACGAAGAACGCATCAAGAAACCAGAAGAAGGTGAATCACACAGTAAACTCTTATTCACCAAAGAAGATGCTAAAGGAAAATTCAGGGAAGATAAATGTGAACATTGTGGTCATGCAAATTCAAGTCAAGGACGTGATAAAGCTAAAAATTGGAAGACTTGGAGAAACAAAGACAACAGGAGGTACCAACAAAACAAGAGCTATATAAGATGCTACAATTGCAATGATTTTGGACACCTCAAACACGAATGTCCAAAGCTAAAAGAAAAGGAGGAAGCTCATCTAGTTCAATGTGAAAAAGTTGGACCAGTAATGCTATAAGCAAGACGCAATGAAGATGATCAAGACCCCACTGCAAAGTATTGAAGATAAATCAAAATTAAGGGGGAGAATGTTAGCATATAATATTTGATTTATCATTAGTATATATATTATATATCATAAGTCTAGAATAGAAATAAGTGAACCATTGTGTCACAAATCAATTATAAGTAGTTATTATAGTTTGAAGGGTCATGTCTATTAGAGACACACCCATTAGCCAAGTATAAATAGGCTTGTACCTCATCATTTGTAAATTGTATGAAACTTTCTTTGTTTATAAAACACTTAGTTTCTCTCAATCATTCCCTCAAACGATCCTGAAATCTAACAGTGTATTGAGTATTGTAGTATGCCTAATATGTTGATACCCTAGTGGTAAGTTGTTAATAATATGAGGTAACTAATTGCTTTGCCTATTGTGATGTGTGTCATAGGTTCAGATTGTACAGAGATAGGTTCAAGATGTTACGATGCCTGTTTTTGTTCACGATGGTATGCCTTTAGCGGTGTATACACTCAAGCTCTAGGACGTGCGGTCCTAGTACAAGTTATGTATGTCAGTGCACAACGCATCTTCTGTTTGTATGTGTGGTTGGTGGTGTTATAACCATGATGGAATAAGATTTGTGGTGCTAATGAGCTCGACGTTGTAAAATGAGGTAATGCATCGACTTGTGACGAAAGGGCTTCATGTGGAAGACTTAGTCGACGCATGTTCTTGAGGAATTGAGTAGTCAAAATCTATTTGACTAAGAGGAGACGACTTGCAATTAAGATGGATGTGAGTCGGAACCGAGGTAGTTTATAACGACTAATGGATTTATACTCAAATGATACTGCGCTGATGTTAATGGTAATCATAGTGTGTATGTAGGTAGACATATGAGAGATTATGCACGAGCTGTCAACAGCTTAGAACGAGTGGTGTTCTACGTTGGAAGACATTTACTAGGTGATACATAAGTTTCTTAGGATTACCGGGGTTCGATGAATCTGGAGCTAATTGAGGATGATCGGGAGTTGCACATGTGGTTAAGATAGACACTAAATATTACTAGTAGTGTTTGTTAATGTAAACTAAATTAATTGGATTTTACGTGTGTTGCACCAGGCATTTAGCAGTATAAATTTAGTTGGTTACAGTACTGGTGTGAGATCGACACTCAGTATATCAACTAAAAGAGATATGACCACAAGGAAATCGACATGTGTTCTTTTATCAATCAAAAATAAAAAAACGAATACCAATTCTAGTTCGGATTATACCGATAGTGGTAACGATGTTTTTTCAGTGGAAATCAGTTCGATTCATTATGATAAAGAAAAAAAAACTATTAATGAAACATCGATAAATATAAGTATAACACAATAGTATACAAAATTTTATAAAACATGAAGTTATATTATTAAAATAACAAAAATGGTATACGTTGGCGTCACTTTGTGACATGTGCTTTTGATCACTTATATAATATTATTCACAATTTGGTGTCATGTAAAATTTATATCAAGATATACATAAAAAAAAAGCATGTCCTAGTGTAATATTCTGAATTTTATTAAACATTGTATTTTAAAGTTATAAAACAAAATCAAATTATGCCTAAAATAATTAATAAAAAAGAAAGTTAGTATTGATACAGATAAAACCAAACATGTTAAATTTGCACTATGTAATAATTTTTTTTTTTTTTTTTTTTGAGTAAATAGCTAAAATCGGCTATGAGGTTTGCATGTTTTTTCTAGATCCATCCAATTTGTTTTCTAAACTGAACACTGAGGTTTCTAAATTATCGTCAAATTAATGCATTTCTCTAGCACCATTTAAAACTAACATTATCTAAAGGCTATTATTGTAATTTGCTGTATGCATTTAATTTTTTCTATATTTATATTAGGGGTGAGCATTTCGTGGTTCTGACCGAGAATCTTGGACCCAAACCTTTTTAAATATATAGGTCTGTTTTCGGTTCTAGATTTATATGAATTATCAGTTTCGGGTCGGGTCGGTTCCAAACCCACGGTTCTAATATATGAACCACAAGAACCGTTTGTATTTTAATTAAAAAAATAAAAAAAAAAATCTTTTAAAGTCTTTTTACTATTCGTTTTTTTGCGTGTTATTGTAATCTATTTCATGTATTCCTAATACAATATTAAAAATATTATTTATAATGTATTTTTCTTGAAATATTTTTCGACTTAAAGTATATGCATAGATGTGATATATTATATCCAAATTTGAAGTAAATTCTTATGTATGTCGCTCTGATGTGTGTGTATTTATGATGTATGCATAACAGATTCACATAATATTTCAAGTGATAAGAATGACAAAATTGTTATGAAAACATAAGTCGAGAAACGAAAAGTAACTTAAAAAAAAAACTCATGGACTATTGTTAGAACCATATGGAGGAATTCTTTTACGAGCATGGTAAATGAACAGGAATATGTAATCCTCTAAAAGTGGTTATTACATTAAAAGGTTCTAGAGGGTCATACCCTTTACCCGACCTATCAGAACCTTTAGGATCCAAAACCACATAACCTTTAAAGGTTCAGTTCGTGGTTCCTAATTTCAACAATAAAAGGGTATACGGTTCTGGTGGGTCCAGTTCGGATCGCGTCGGTTCTGGACCTTTTGCACAGCCCTAATTTCTACCCTAGTTTCTATTTTAAAAAATATGTTTAAAAAAAGTGACCAAAATTAAATCTATTTTAAAGAATATTTTAAGGATTATTTTTATTTTTAATTATATCTATTTAAAAACTTTAATCCTTTGTTCCTTTTCTCTTTCCCGTTCAACCTCACCAAACATTATCCCCTACCTTTATCACCACTCCCCACCATTGAGACCGCCTTCCACCTTCAACCACCACAACCAACTTTCCATCAACTTTTCTCACATCTATAAACCTGAACCCTAACCTACCTTCTTCACAACTATAACACCACTCATCATCTACACCATCACCATCGAAAAGTAGGAGATAGAAAGTTGGTGAGAGGAAATGCGGGGAGAGGATGTAAGTGAAAAAGGTGGAAAGAAAATGTGTGCTAATTTTACTAACTACCCTTTTTGTATTTTATTATATTTTAAAATTAAAATGTGATTATGACTTTCAACAATTGATCATCCCGATTCATTCTAATAATCAATGGATAAGATGGAGTTTTCAGAGTTTCTTTAAATTTTTAAGTTTTATCATCAATCCTTCCTCTCTCTCTCTCTATATATATATATATATGTATATATATATATATATATATAGAGAGAGAGAGAGAGAGTTAAGATCCTGTACAAAGTGTGTTTTGTGTGAGAATGGTGAGAAGGTGTTTTGACCATTAGATCATTTTAATCTATGGTGTGGATTAATTGTATGACATTTTTGTAATTAATGTTATAAAAACAAACCCAATATAACCGTATCCCTCACAATCTTTCATCCTTGATTATCGCCTTCCCCAAAACAAACCCATCTATTACCTGCAACTAATCTCCAAAAATCATGGAATGTGAGCAATTATTTGGGATAAAAGTGCAAGCGTAAAATTCAAACAAAGTCAAACCCTATCGTTGAAACCACTGAACCCTAAAGTGATAATTAAATTCAACCATGGGAAAATATAAAACTCTAAAAGAAAAGGAAGTATCAGAGAATATGTCAACTTAATACATCCACACCACGTCCGTCACAATGGGGTTTATACATGATAAATTATGGGTGCTTCAGGTCTGTAGTAGGATCTTGGCTTTGAAAATTATGATTTATTTTTTCTCATTTCAAGATAAGGTGTTTTAATAAATACACAATGAGTTTTAAAACACAATAATATGATTGTGAGTTTTGCATACAGTGTAGTGTATTATATTCATATTTATGTGTTTTATTTTCATATAGTTATATAAGTTGGTTTTATTTTTGAACACTTAAAAAATTTGTTATCGGTAAAACATTATGTAAGATTAACACCCTTTATAAGAAAAACAATAAAACACCAAACGATGTTTAAGGAATAACTAAAAATCCACCTTAAACATAAAACACCATACGTTGATTGTTAAAACACCATGACGTTAGTAATGACGATTATAATTGTGACCAGAGCTATCATCTGTCTCTCTTTCTCTCTCTCTCTTTCTTTACCTATTTTTATGCTCTCTCTCACTTCTCTTACCAAGATTATAATTTTAATCATTATTTAATAACATGTAAAAATTACTAAAATGCCCAAACACCTTGTGCCACGTGTCACAACTAGAAGCTTTCTCACCCTTCTCATACATTTTGGCCTTTGTACATGATCCTAAACATATATATATATATATATATATATATATATATATATATATATATATATATATATATATATATATATATATGGGGTTGGGTTAAAATGAGAACTCCCTCTAGTTGTGAGAACTAGAGAACCCCTATGGACCATTGATCTTGTTGATTTAAGGGTTGAGAATCAATATTGTGGTTTTTTGTTTTATAGTGAATTTAATAGTCTTGATTATTATTTTAGAATAAAAAAAATGCTGAGAAGGGCATTTTGGGTATCACAAAAAATACATACTGACATCTCTATCCCACCATCATATCACCCCCCCTCCTATTTTTTTTTTTTTTTTGAAAATATTTAAATTGACACTCTTCACTTTCTCTCTCTCTGATCATCAAAACCCACGATTGAAAAAACCGTGTGCCTCCTTTCAAAAAACCACCGTCGTTGTTCTTCCCCTTCACCGATCATCTGACGATTGTAGGGCGTATATATCATCTGTCGACGAAAAAAAAAAGGTCACAAATCATCTAACGATTGAGGTATTTTTTAATTTTTATTTTTTTGGGTATTCTTTTTTCAGTAGAATGTTGCATTATAGTACTGTATTTTGGTAGCATTCTTTATATGTATTTTTGTATATCATTTTGCTATAAAAAATGATACTTAGGTTTGGGTATTGGGGTTAAAAACGTAGGGTTTTTGTTGATAATTCTTTTTTTTGTAATTTTTTTTTTGTTCTTTGTTGTTTTTGGGTTTTTAGGGTTTTTTATGCGTAACTGTCGGCCCTACCTTGTTTAGGTTAACACAGTGAATAAAGTCCTTAGTTGCAAAATCCAACTTCCTCCCTATTTTTGTTAGATCTCTATTGTAAGACGGGACCAACGTATGATTGTGGGTCTCTTCGAAGTGGTAAATCTCCCACAATGAAGTAACATTACACAACTTAGCTCTAATGCTGGCTTTACAGTCACTACGCTGGAACGTTGACTGCCTAACCTTCAAGGAGGTTTCTTCTGCTGAGTCAAATTTCCTTTTACTTTGCGGTTTGCCCGCCTTAGAGCAAAGTATGTACCTATGCATAATGACCCCATTAACCCTTTTCACAGTTCCACTCCTTGTCGAAAACCCACAGTTCCGAGCATACAACTCATACATTCCAACCACATCTTCCCATTCTCTATACATAGCCCTCATGTTTGGTTTGATTGAGTCATCTACTATTGGTCTCCAGTACCGACTACCATTGGGGGTAAACCAATAACCATACCCACTCCCTAAAAACAAACAAAAAAGAAAACAGATATACATCAGCAAAACTAAAAAAACATCTCACCCCATGATAATTTACACTAGTGTAAAATTATACGTGTTTTCTTAATATACAACAATGAAAGCCCTTTATGTAACCTCCAAATACATTATACGTGTTTTCTTATATCGATCAACATTTATACTCTATTTTGGAAAAGGAAAAATACACTGCTGTAACCCCCCAAAACCCAAAAAAAAAAAAAAAAAACATAAAAAACAATAAAAACCACACATTACACACACTTTGCACCACACAGTACATCAACAAACTAAAAACCATCTCACCCCCATGTTAATTTACACTGGTATCTCACCCATGTTAATTTACACCGGTGTAAATTATACGTGTTTTCTTAATATACAAACAATGGAAACCCTTTATGGAACCCCCAAATACATTATACGTGTTTTTTTATATCGATCAACATATATACTCTATTTTGGAAAGGAAAAACACACTATTGTAACCCAAAAAAACACACAAAAAAAAAAAAAAAAAAAACACAAAAAACATAAAAACCACACATTACACACACTTTGCACCACACAGTACCGATTACACAAAAATATAAACATATAGTTATCCAAAAAAAAACAAGATTAAAGCCAAAGTTACCGTCGTCTTCTTCGACCAGATGCTGGTTCACCGGAGATATGTTGTTAACCTCATCAGAAAGTCCACCTTCATCAGACTCAAAAACCCCACCTTCAACTGACGACTGCACCACCTGGATTGTTTCTTCACTTTCGTCCACCACCCATTTTCCCTTGTCAACGGGTATGTTCGTCATCGACGAGCCCTCCCCTACCCCTGCAAGTGCTGCCCTTTTCCCCTAAGAAAGATGGCAACCTCTTCTAAATCTTCCTCGGAGAATAACTCAAGATCTTTGCCAACATCATCGGTTTTCTTCATCGTTGCTAAAAATAAAGGTATTTTTTTCGATAACTTTTTGAGTAGAAATCAGACTATTAGAGGGGGTTGCATGGAGCTTTGTTCTATGTTTGTGTGTGTTATAAAGACATCTAAAAGTGTTAATAAAAATGGGCAGGATTAAGGGTCAGATTGTTTATTGGGATTGGGATTATTACTGACACATTGTGCTAATTTCTTCTAAACAACATCTTTTGACAGTTGTTTACTCCATAATAAAATGTGATTTGCCTAAATTACCCATTAATATAAAACACAGTAAGGGGCTATGTGTCAAATGGTTATTGGTCCATTGGGGTTCTCTAGTTCTCACAACTGGATGGGGTTCTCATTTGAACCCAATCCTATATATATATATATATATATCAAATTAAATATTTAGGCCCGAGAGAGTGGGTCTTGGGCGGTAGCCCACTTTGCCCCTCCCAGGGTCGTCCATGTCAGTGGTTATTAGTTAGCTTCTCTATCGTTTTGTAAGTATTATTGTGAAATCTAAGACCACACGTTGGCAGCAAGCAAGTTGTCATCTGGCTTGTAGTAAGTGGTAATCTTAACAACTCCTTTCAAACAAGCAAAATGTGTAACAAAAAAAGGACAATATGAAGCTAGTTATGGTGTCCCATAAATACTCCATTTTTACAGCCCCTCAACTTTTATAAAATTGCAATTTTAACCCACATACTACTCCTATTTTTTTCACCCAAAATATAATTTTATTATCCAAAACAAGTTACATTTAGATGGTGGGTAAGCGGGCAACAAACTGTGCCGCTATCCTACTTTTGCAAATATCAATGCATTGTGTTTTACAAATTTTGTGTAGTGTATTATGTCTTAAGTATTTACTGCACGTTTCCACCCGTCGTGTGTGGCCTCAACGGGCTAGAGACAAAATACTAGTTTAGTACTATTTTTAAATTGAATTCATAGGAGGCGGAATCTAGACAACCAACACTATTTACCATGTGAATGATTGGCTTTTATTTTAGACAAAATTACAAAAATCAACCTTTATGTATTATCAAAAGGAAAAATGGAAATAAATAATCCCAACTATTCATTATTTGCCAATAACAGTCCCAACTACGAAAATTACCAATATTGGTCCCAACTTTCGACATATTGGAAACCAACGGACCCAAACTAACGGAGGCTAACTCCGTTAGTGTGATGCTGACGTGGCATGCCACGTAGGATCATCTTGCCACATAAGTATGCCACGTCAGCATCACACTAACGGAGTTAGCCTCCGTTAGTTTGGGTCCGTTGGTTTCCAATATGTCGAAAGTTGGGACCAATATTGGTGATTTTCGTAGTTGGGACTGTTATTGGCAAATAATGAATAGTTGGGATTATTTATTTCCATTTTTCGTAAAAAAATAACCGTTCAAATAAAACGGTCGAGTTTTTAAATTTCAAACGGTCCCATGCCACGTGGCATTATATGATTGGCTGACATAATTGTTGCAGAGCGTTATTTATAAAACGCATCTCCCCCTTTTGCAAAATAACGCCCACCCCCGTCACCCTGTAACGGTGTGAGAGGCGTTATTTTTTTATTTAACGCCATATAATGCCCCCACTACACCAAGTCGTACGGATCAATCCATATCTCCACCAAAAGAACAGTCAAACCCACATTCAAATTCTATTTAATGTGTATTTTTATATTTAGTTAATTGTTGTAATATTTCATATTTCTAGCCAATTAATTCTCATTTCCAATTGTTGTATCCTTAGTATAAAGCTATGGCAATTACTAATTAATACAACTAGTTGTATAAAATCACGCGCGTTGCATGTTTTACAATCGAGATTTAGATGAGGTGTTAATCAATCAATGAATAATACAATTGAGATTCCATTTTGGTTGTAAACATTAAAAAAAATAAAGAAATCTACACATAAGGTAACATATGAAATTTGTAACGAAATTACATAAGATTATTTATATTAATAGTATATAATATAATAAATAATATTTTTTTAATAAAATAATATGAATAAAATAATAGTATATAATATATTAATAATGTATAATATTATAAAGTTTTTGAATAAAATTTTAGTATATAATATATTAATTAGGGATGAGCATATAAGGCCGAATACCGATCCCGTCCCGTCCCGATCCCGATACCGTACCGAACCGAGTGGTTTCGGGATCGGTACCCATATTTATGGATTTTCGGTTTTGGTATTATCGGTATCGATACGGGATCGGTATGGTATCGGTATTTTAAGGTAAAATACCGATACCATACCGGTACCGTACCGATACCAAACTATGGTTTCGGTATTATCAGTACCGGTATTGTCGGGATCAATATAATATATTAATAGTATATAATATAATAAAATTTTTAAATAAAATAATATAAATAAAATATTAATATTTTAGTATTCATTTTGAGTACTATTCAAATTAGTTTAATTATTAATATAAAGTAAATAAGCTTTTTCTGCAAGCCTCTATACAACTTTACATGCTTCGAGCCGAAGGAGGTGGTTGTGGTTCCATAATAGTGTTGCTAAAATGAAATAACACGTATACAACTTTACATGCTTCGAACTATGGCAATTAGGGCTTCAAACGAACCAAACATTTTTGTTCGTGTTCATTTGCTTCCCTAATGGCAATTACTAAATAATAGAATAAGATTTTATTTTACGTCCTATGTTTTTTTTTCTAAAAAGAAATAGTGTTGCTAAGAAGTGTCGTATTTATAAGAAAAGATGAAAGACAACACGGGTTAAAAAACTATTGCTTAGGAGTAGTCGGTACATAAAATGAAAAAGATTGAACTAAAAATGTACTTCATTAAGAAAATTGAGAGATAGTGGATGCTACCCTCAACATGTGCTAGATCCGTCAATAATGCTAAACATGTTTTACTTATACGTCTTATAATTTCTTCAACGAAATATAACATAAACAAAAATTGCACATTAAATCAGTGTGTGCATGTATATAGGGTGGGGTTAGGATACAAAGGAAATGATGTAATTTATGAGAAGGGTGAGAAATAAATGTGACCTTTAGATCATGTTGTAACATTCGTACTTTTTGCATTTTCAATTCTAGTCCCAGTACTCTTGTAATTTTCCATTTTACCCCCTTGTAATCTCGAGCTTATGATCAATGGAAAATTTTAGTCAAATACACTTATTCATAATCAATTATGCATATTCAACTTAATACAATCATGTTGCATTTTTACGCTTAAAAATTGAATTCTAACACTAAACCGCAGCATAAACGTAGCCATACAAGCTAGGAATCAAACTCAATCCAAAAACATGTCAAATGGGCTTAAACCTTATGTTTTAACCCAAAAACAGGTCAAAAACAAAGTTTGTTGGGCCAAGCCCGACCAAAAAACACTTTTGGGCCTAAATCCCCTGGTCGCGGCACGCGGAGGGGAACTGGCCACCCTGCCGCATATCGCGACGGCCCTCCTCGAACAGCAGGATGTTTTAACTCGTGTTTCAATGCAACTCCCACAAATTCACTCCCATCCGCCTCTTAACTCCCATAATGACCAAACCACCTTACCCTAACTATATATACCCCTTCTCCTTCACTTTCTAACTCTTTTTCCATCCCAAATCTCTCTAATCTCCAAGAATATCAAGCAAACTTTCTGCTCAAAATCAGTGAGTTTCAAGGCCTTAATCTTCATTTTTCTTCCACTTTCTTCACCTCTCCTCTTCTTCTAACCCCATGGGGAAACCCCTAGGACCTTGCTCTTGTTTTCTAAGGAAAATAAACATGAGTGGGACGCCAATTTGAGGCCTCAAAGGTGGTTATCTTCTATTATTTTTCTTTTTTTTTTTTGCACTAGGATGTTATTATGTGCAATCCATAGCATTAGGTTACGCAGTGGACACATGAGATTGATTATGCCTTTTGTATGATTTGTATGTGCAATCCATAGCATAATGATTTGAGTAAAACATTTTAATATTACGTACGTATTCAAACATTAGTATGCTCACCAATGCTTTATGTGTTGACAAGATATTTTATACATGTTGGAGGAGATATTTGATGCGTTGATTTAAGATACTCACTAGGGTTGGACTTAGATATTCACGTCTTAAATTTTGATTATTATGAATGTTGTATTTTCTATTGGAACAATATATACTTCTTTGCCTTTATGTTATGAAATGGAACCATTTAAAAAATATTGTCGCAAATCTACTGTCATGAAGTTTTTGAACAATCTATCACAAGTCACGCCTCGATGTATTCCGCCATCGGTTAGGGTGTGACACATGTAGATATAAATGTGACCTTTAGTGTGTTTTGTATTCTAATGAGTCAGTTTGTTGAATATTATAAGAGAATGATCAACCACCTTTTATTCATAATTCATACATGATATATATATACAATGAAGAAAGACATAACCTACAAAATATTAAATACTAATAACAACTTTGACTATGACCATGACCAAGACTTTGACAATGACTTTGACATATACAAAATATACAATTATAACAATGGAGAATTTGGTGTATCTCTAATATGCCCCCGCAAGATGGATGGTCTTGGAATAAGTCCAATCTTGTATAGAAGTAGATGGTGTCATTGTTTGAGTAAGAGAAGAAGTTGATGATGTTAAAGATGTAAAGAAAGATGAACTTGATTAACCAGATGAATCAAGAGAAAATACATTGTTTTTTTTTTATTGTAGGTGAAGAGAATTTAGTGCATCTCTTATATGGATGAAATAGAGATGGTTAAAAGCCATAAAGGAGAAATAAAGAAAAATGATCAGAGGGTAAATGGAATAGGTGATAGAAGATTAGAGGTACAGTTTGTCCGGAACATAAAAGTTGTGGCACAAAAAGGATTTTAGATTTTCAGATTTTGCAAAACCAGATAGAAGGAGAATAAGTTACACTTGAACTTTGAAGGATTAACAAAGTGTAATAGTTAGGTAGGTTGATGTTGCTGAGGGGGTGAGATTATAGAGTTTTGAAGATGTTGGTAGATGTAAGTTTTGGAGATGTTGGAAAGGTGATAAAAATGGTAGGAGGTGTTTTGAAGATTTTTAGAGTGGTGGTGATCACGGAATAGTTGAAGAAAGGGAGCTTTAGGCAGACATGGTGAGGATCAGTGGATCACAGTAGCCTGAAAAGAAATTTAGGGGTGAAAAGAAAAGAAAGGGAGCTCTGATACCATATAAGAGAATGATCAACCACCTTTTATTCATAATTCATACATGATATATATATATATACAATGAAGAAAGACATAACCTATAAAATATTAAATACTAATAACAACTTTGACTATGACCTTGACTTTGACCATGACCAAGACTGTGACTATGACTATGACTTTGACATATACAAAATATACAATTATAACAATGGAGAATTTGGTGCATCTCTAATAAATATAAAACACATTCTGGTTGTTAGCGTGTTTTGTGTGCTAATGAGTTAGTCTATTGAACACAAAACACAATTTGGTTGTTAGCGTGTTTTATGTTCTAATGAGTTAGTTTATTGAACATAAAACACAGTTTGATTGTTACCGTGTTTCTAAACTAATGGGTTAGTTTGTTGAACATAAAACACATTTTGATTGTTATTATGTTGTGTTTTATCATCATATTGAAAGCACACCAACTGCTCCTCAGCGTTGTCCCCTCCTCAGCGACGACGACGACAAAGCACACCAACCGCCCCTTTCTCCTCCGGTCATTGCCTCTGATCTTCTCCAATGAAGAAGTCGCGACAACCAAACAATAACCAGCGACAATCGCTTCTCCTCCTCTGTTAAAATGTTGCCTCGGTCTCCGACTTAAATAGCTATCACCACCACTGTCACCGGTAACCTTTCAGCACCAACCAACGACACCATTTAGTGGTTTCTTCTTCTATTTCTATCTACCTTTTGGGGCCTTTCTCTGCCTTTTGTTTTGGGTTGACACGTGTTTTATGTTGGTAGTTTGTTTTTGACACGTGTTTTATGTTGGTAGTTTGTTCAAGTGACGTGCCTTTTGTAGGTTATTACCTGATCTCTGTTTATTACGGAAAGTGCAGAGAGGGGGGAAGGAGAGACAAGAGGTGTGGCGATTATTAAAGGGTCATCGCCGCCCCACCTCAATCAAACCACCACCACTACTACAATCACAACCAGCCACCACTAGAAGAACCATAATCTGTTTTGTTAAGCGGTTATTTAAACTCAATGCGGCGATTTCACTTAAGGATATGGTTTGTTCTTCTCTGTTCTACTTATTTGTCGTTTTAGTTTATGGATTTATGCTAAATTGAGGTAAAAGATTGTAAATTTAGGACCAATTGGATATGGGGTTGAAGTGGAGATGTAACCTTATGCTGATTGATTATTTGGTTATAAAATCTTGCTACGAAAGTTGATGTTTTCTTGCTATGTGCCTTCGCTTTCTTAGTGGTTAGAATGATGTTTTCTTTTCCCCGCACCTTTCTTATTGTGATGAAGTATGACTGATATATGCTTTGCTAGTGGCAAATGTTTAAGCCTGCGGTTGTCATTTCCGTTGTTTCGTGGCTTTATTATTGTCATATGTTGTAACTGGTTATTATCGGGTGATACGTGTCGTATAGCCATACGCGACATGTATGAATGTTTCACTGCTATTAGTTTCTGTATGGTTATGGTTATGGCGGTGGTCAACACAAAAACCGGTTTTAAAACCGAACATGTTATAAAAAACAGGTATCTATTTTTTTTACAAAATAATCGGTTTCTAAAAAAACCGGTTAACCGATTTATACACCTCTACCTCTAGCTGTATGCCTATAAAATTAGATATAAAGCTATAAAAAAACTGGTCGCCCGCGCGGCGGGTATAAAACTAGTCACTACTATTTAACATATTTATTTTCCTTACCACTTTAAAATACAATGATTAAGAAAATTCCCTATTATCACGGGCATATATATATTTATCTAAGATAAATATTGAACTCTTACAATTTTTTTTTTTACTTTTTAAAATCAAATTGGATTTTCTTTTAAAGGTTTTTATATATATCATAATTTTGAAAATTCTAAATTTCAGCGACTTATGTTTTCGGTTTCCTTTTTCGCTTTTTAAAGAGAGTGTCAGTACCGTAATAAGTCGGAATGACACCGACATAATTCCCACTACGTTTTTAAACAGAGTGTCGGTACCGTAAAAAGCTGAAATGACACTGACATAAATTTTGCCGCGTAGCACAGGTTATCCCACTGGTTATATATAATTTGACAACTTCTTAGCTACGGCAGAAGTTAAAGTAACTTAATTGTGACTCACAAACGCAAATCTCATTATCCAGCCATGTGGGATGCTACAGAAAGCAGTGGAGGAACACAAATTTTTTTTTCCTAAAGAACACTTCATTTATTATTTTTGTTCGAAAGATCGGTACCGCAAATTTACCAATTTTCTTCCTCACTTGACGACACCTATCACATGCCAATTTTATTAATTATTTAACATGCTAATTTGTAACTTCGCGTAATTTTCCCCAATTTTAATTCATTAATAGTTTTAACCCATGTCTAAACCCGTATTCGTTATTATTTCCAAATATAAACAATTTTCAAGTTTGTATAAATCAATAACATTCTCAAGATTTATAAAACCTATTATGTAAAAAAAAAAAAAAAAAACTAGAGTTTAATCATATTTTGTCAATTGCATTTACTTTTGATGTAATATATACGAGTTTATAATATTTTTACTTATAAAAAAAATTAAATAAAAACAAAATGGTGCTAACAGGACTCGAACCCGGGTCTAAAACCGGTTTAGTCTTATCACCCTTCACACAAACCACTAGGCTACAGGCCAAGTTGTGATATTACTTTGATTTGAATCTGAATTATAGATAATCTATTTCCATCAAAGTCAAGTCAAGTCAAAACCCTCGGCCAACATTGCCAAAGGATTCAAATTAGCGCGCCTTGGATCTATTTCTGGAAACAATTGTGATCATGATGTAATTGATAACTGATTCCGCGTCCCTCCATCACATTAATTGCTCGATTTCTGCTCATCACGAGCTGGAATGACTCAGTTTGACCGAGCCTTAGTCAAAAAATTAAAAACATTCCATCCGACGATTTCATTATAAATGGAATCCCATTTCCTACTCTAAAACCACCAAAAATCTAAACCCATTTGCAAACTTTCATCGTTGATAGGCCATTCAGTCGAATTAAGTGACTTTTGTTCTCGGGTCTGCCTTCATCGTTACGTGGCTAAGCAATACTTGTAAGTTCCAATTAATCCATTCCTTTTGGTCAGATTTAGATGTTAATCAATAGCCCTAACGTTAATTCCATAAACATAATCTGTTAGTGGGTCAATTAAGTTGATCTTCATTCTAGGGTTCATATGTTTTGGGGAAAAAGACACAACAGATTTGCGTATAAAAGATTTTTCAAAATTAAACTGAGCACCAATGGGTTGCTAGTCCAGATGGTATAGCTGTTGCGCGCAAAGGCTTTGAACCGGGTGGGATCCCTGGTTCGATCCCCACCCATTACAGTTTTTTTTTTCTTTCTTTCTTTTTAAACACAAATTTGTCTATTCTTTGTATATTTTGTTTATTATCTTTAAAATTATGTTTAAAATACAAAAATTAATTTATAAATTTCATAAAATTTATTTTAGGTTGTTAAACTTATAAACTTTATTATAAAAAATTGTTATTTTCAGAAAATCTTTTATTTAATATATATAATAATAAATTCTAAATAATATAGTTATATGTATTGAAATTCAATGAAAAATACCAAAATAACTTCTTAAATTCTGAAAAATTTATTATAAGTTTATAAACTCATAAACTTTATAAAACTGATTTTCCTCCACATAAGATCCGCATTTAATTATTTTTAGAACAATTAAATCTGCTTTAATCATATTAAATTCACTATAAATCCAATTTTTATTATATTTACACCAAAATTTCACATAATTTTTGTTTAATATTTTAGCTTAGGAAAATAAATTTATTTTCTGAATTTTTGTGAAATTTAATATTTCTTATTATTAATGGCATGTTTAAATGTTTATGTTATAATTTTTTCTATAATCATTAATTTTGAAAATAATTTATTAAAAATTATTTTCGAACCATATTATTTTTGGTACTACAATCCTTGACCAATTTCTTAGAAAAATATTTTTTTTATAAGTTATCTTATTATTGTTCCTTTATTATTTAATTAACAATTATTTCAAATAAATAATAAACACTCGTCAATTCCCTATTAGATCCCTAGAATGCCTTAGATCTAGACAACACAGACTTGATTAAGTCCCAAACTAAATTGTCCTTTATTTGAATATGATAATACATCGGGATCTTGCCTACTTTTCTTTGAAACATTTTAGCTTATTCAAGACTAGCAAACAATGTGAGTTTACATAGCTCCTTTTTACTGCTTTACATTTTTGGGGTGAAACATGTTTAAACATTTTTGATACAATAGCAATTACTCATTCTTATATTGTTGAAACTTGTTGATTCATTTTGACTGTAACAAAAAGACACAATACAATCATTAACATTGATCAAGCCGCCTGTTTAGATTATTGCACTATAGGTCTGACAAAACCATCCCCACACATAAATTCAGGGATGATCGAAAACAGTTACACTTTTACTAACTTGCGAGTTAGGTCTCAGTCGACACAAGGTTTGATTGTACAAAAGACGCATTGTTACATGTCGGACTCATACACTTACATTATACAACTATGATTGTTGTACAAACTATTGTTATCTATTACATTAAAAAACCTATGTATTCTCACCAACTATTTATAGTTGATCCCCCCATATTTCCAACATAACATGTTTCAAGTTATATTTGCTATTGGAAGTTGTACAAGTCTTAGAATACGTAGGAGCTTTGGACCTAGTTTATATAAATCAACTTTTGTAATCATTACTTGTAAGGCAAATTGTAAATTGTTTAATATTATTCAACTTTCATTTAGTACCATGAGCTATTGAACAATCATCACTATGTGGCACCTCGATGTTTCCGCCATCGGATGGGGTGTTACATAATTGAAGACGAAAAAACTTACCCGGTTAATTGAGTAAGTTTGAAGCCTCCAAGAGAAGGTGAGGATGAGAGTGAACTTCATCTTCTCGGGTCCAGATCTGTAATCATAAGATAGAAAAAGAGAGGATGGTACTGTAGAGAGAGACCCATGTTTGAAGGAGAAAACTCTCTTCTACCCAGTGCTAAAAAGTGATGTCCTTATAACTTACCTATACAAGAGGTGGAGACCTCTTTATATAGGAAGTTAATGGGCTTTTCAAATGGAACCAAGTCAATAGGCTACCCGAGACGGTGACATGCTCAAAACAGTTCTAAAGTTTGTTCCGAATTATACCTCTTAAATAATAAAATTTGCTTTCACTTTTGCTCATTTTATTGGTCGTATAATTCGGGTTTGGTTTATTTATTTTCTTAAAATGAATATCAATATGTATATTTTTTAATATTTTAATACAACAATTGACATCATATATACACAAAATGTTAACGTTTAGTTTTATTTTTATTTTATGACCTTCACGATTATGTTTGAACTAGTAAATTACGTGCCGCGCTAAGCGCGGCGTAGAAACATAACCGGCGCCGATTCGTGAAAACCTGTAGATTTTCCGACGAACAGCGAAGTTACATCAGCGGTATTGCGAGGGTCTGCTAATCGGATAACACAACGTTGAGAGTCGTATTAATCCGTCGGTACGCCGGTGCGCGTTGCAGTGAGCAAAACGCCTAAACCGCCAAAAAACAATTGATAAAAGAAAACATCTACGATCCTGGCCAGCAGCCGACGATGTCACTGTCATAGCAATTGCAAGGAACCACCGCTTGAAAAAGAGGATTTAGTAATAAAAGTACTGCGATAGCATTTTCGTAATTACGTCGAAACTAAAGGCTTTTTATTTTGGTTTTTATAATAAGACTATGCAATGGCATTTTTGTAATTACATCGAAATTGAAGGTTTTTTTTAATATGTGAGGGCAGTTTCGTTATTACCACCAACATCAAGGTTCTTTACTACAAATCAAAGTGAACGTTTTGTTTTATGTGACGACACTTTCGTAATTAAAAGCAACCTCAAGGTTGTTTACTAAAAATCGATGAGAAATGTTATATATATATAATTATTTGTGTTTGCGACATACTTATCTAAATATTATATACTTCCATGTATAAACTTTATTCAACGAGTTATGGATGATACAACTAATCAAAGCACAAACGTTTGTGTCATTAAAGTAACTTCGCTAGTCAAATATGGTTTAATTTCTCTCCGTATTGTGAGGAACAAAATCGATACCACCTGAATAACATCGATACCAGTGCCATGTTCGATTATATGGTTTTCTTGACGTAGCGAGCGGTATAAAATCATTGAAAACAGAGTTGCATATGCAATAGAGTTTTTATTTTTTACTGTATGTTATAGTGTGTGTCGGTATAGCTATGGTACCTCACGAAGTGAACGGAATCGATGCCATCTTAAAATACTGTTATTCGTGTTTTGGTTGTCGATCGATGTAAAATGCATGTCGATATCATCTCAGGCATATATCTTTCGATTGATATACCAAACACCGGTACCATATAAAATCGAACTAATACTGATAAAATGTGTGCTACAAAACGCGGGTAATCCGTGTAGTTGATGATAATTAAACAAACACTTTTTATCATCATTCATGGTATTTATCTTTGGATGATTCAGCAGCCAGTAGTAAAAAAAAGCGTTGTCATCATTTTTTTTTATAAAGTAAACTTCATTAAAAACACCAAACCCCAAGACGGGGCGGCAAGAACCAACTATACAAGCTTACATAATCGAGAATTTACACCACTCTTTCCAAGAAAACGAATTACACTTGAATCTATTGTTGGCCAAAAAGTAAGAGTATGACTTAAGATCCCCAATAAGCTTTTCCATCCGCACCGTTTTGTTGTCGAAAAGGAGCCGGTTCCGAGCATTCCAAATACACCAGCACCCGGTGATGATAATCCCATGGAGGAGATCCTTCTTGTTGCCCCTCAATCCCGAAAAGTTGTGATACTCCAATAAATCACGAAAAGAGAACGCATAAAAGCCTTGAACCTTGCACCAAGAGCTAACATGTTGCCAAAGCGTAGCTGCGAAAATGCACGAGGTGAATAAATGGGTAACCGACTCTTCACCACTGCTGCATAACGGGCACAAGTTATTCCCCACGTTGATGTTGCGATGACGGAGAGCCGAGATAGTCGGAATCCTATCCATCTTCGCCCTCCACGCAAAGACGTTGTACTTCTTAGGGATCCATTTGCACCACTCCATGACATACTGATTGCTGCATTCCAAATCTGCATAGAACGAAGCCTTCACAGAACTAACAGAAAAGGACAAATCACCTCTTATACACCAGTACCAAGAATCCGAACTGCTAGAACAAGTCACCTCCTCCAGCGCAGCCGATAAGAAGGATAATTCATCCGGTTCATCAGGCGAAGAAGGGGCCGTTCTCCAAGACCAGACCCGATTGTCTCCTCTGCAGATATCGCTAACCCTGCACTTTTTGTTGGACTCCAGCGCAAACAGATTCGGACAAAGATCTTTCATCAGACCTGTTCCAAACCAAGGATCAAGCCAGAAGGAGATGGAGTCCCCTCTCCCTACCCTGCCTTTGAACATTCTGCGGAGAGGGATACCTGCGATCACGACTTTCGACAGCAGCTTAGCTACACAGCTCCACGTACCACTACTGCCTCTTTTTAAAGGTAAAAAATCCCAAGTTTGTCCTCCGGAGTGAAAGGCATTGATAACATCTTTCCATAAAGAATTTCCACCCGCCTTAAAACACCAAACCCATTTGCTTAAGAGAGCAATATTGGCGAGCTTTAATTTCGTGAGGCCAAGGCCTTCGAGCCGTTTCGGACAAGCCACACGATCCCAAGAAACCCAATGAAGCTTCCTAACATCGTTCGAGCCACCCCATAGGAATCTTTTAATCATCTTTTCAAGATCATGAATGACTTTCGCCAGAGCCTTATAAAGAGAGAAATAATAGGATGGAAGATTCTCCAAGACCGCCTTAATTAACGTGATCCTACCCCCAATAGAGAGACACGAGGCCTTCCAAGAAGACCACCGAGATTCAAACACCTCATACACCGGACTCCAATTGTTGACTCGGTTCATGTTCGCACCCACCGAGGCTTATTTATTATTATGTTATATACTATCTCAATATCTCATAACTTATTTCTTGTTTTGTTGATTCTATATCCTTTAGTTCATGATTATTATTAGTGGGCTATAACCGTAACTTTCAATTTAAGTATTTCAAAAATCGATGGGTTTTAATTTTTTCATCTTGGTAAATTGGTTATGAACATTGGATCCAATCAATTGTCGACTAATAACCGGAAAATTAACTTGAGATGAAAATTATCATAATATCCTCTAACCTCATGAACCAGTGGAAATTTTGTGAGCGATGTCTTGTTCTAAGCCTTGCTAGAGTTTTGGCTTCTCTTTGCGACAACATGATGCTTGCATGATTTTGGTATTGTTTGTTGAACTGATAGAAATGGAGCACAACAAATTAAATGCCATGATTGCAAACCGCTTGCGAAGTTGTGGTAATCTATGATGTTACAATATTAGCCAAAATATAAAGTAGTGCTTTTTTAGTTATGTTTTAATTCATGACACACTTTGAATTTAAAGTTTAACTTGTTGCATGGAAAAGCTTTATTAATTGATTTTGAGAATATGCAAAATGAAAATACATGTGTATAAAAGTAGAAACATCAAAATTAATTAATAAAGCTTTTCCTGATGACACATATGTTTTAATTTATGACACACTGGTTAATTGACCGAATCTAGATAAAGAATGCAGAAAAAAAAAGCTAAAATGGATATAGTTAAAACTTAAAAAAGTACTCCAATTATTATATTGTTAAACATAATCCATTAACATAAACAGTACAACTTAAATAAATAAAAACCGCACTACAATGTAAGAACTATATAGCCAAAAATTTTCAAATATTAAAAGTAAACCAAACCACTTGGTACGATATTAAATATCCTAAACCAAAGGACATAGCAAGAATCGAGACAATTCTTATACATGATCAAGACCATTTTGTTGGTTTTAATATTTAAGATTATTTCATTTAATAATGCTTAAAATAAAACACGTACCTGAGTATGAAAACCTTTGCCGCTATTAATTATCATTGGTGAGGTTGGCACCTCCATTGATTTCTTATGCATAGCTTGTTCCATATTCTTTTGTTCAAATAAAAAGAAATACGTCAAACCATTTATACTAACCTAATTGAATAATTGCAAACCCTCTAAAGACAATGCATAAAAACAAAAATAAAAAACTAAACACACAACAGAAAATGAAAACCTCCACTGCCATTGATCGTTTATAGGTCTAAAGATATATGGTGAATAAAGAAGCTATTCATTTTCCCATTTTCACACAAATAGGTGAGGTTTTCAATCTTTTTATTGTTGCATCTATTCAATCGATTTATTACTGGTATTAAAATCTCCATCCGCTTAAAAAATGAAGCATCCCAGTGTCCTTTAGTTTCCAAGATAACATAAATTCAACTTTTCAACTGCTCTTTTTGGTTTTGAAACTCACTCTAACATTGTCATAAATCACAAATGTTATAGTAATATAAAGAGACATAAATTCAACTTCTCATCTAAGTTTTGAAACTCACCCTTAAATTGTCACAAATGTTATAGTAATTTAAGGAGTGGAGAAAAGACAACTTTACTCCTAAACTAACATCATTTACTATTGTACAATAAGCATAAACACTTATATTTACTTAAATTTTACAGTCATCCTTCCCTAATGCTTTATAATATACTAATTGGATGCTCACGCGATGCGGCGGAGAACACAACACTTAAAGGTTGAGTCGAGCCAGGGCTAGATCAAGTTTGACTTGCACTTCATACCGAGTTGGTGTGGGTTGACTCTAATTTAAAATAAAGATGGAATCTTAAACTCGAGCTTGGCTTGATCAAAAATCAAGTTGGTTTGCTTAACTTGATTTGATTATACTTTACAACTAATTTACCATGAGGATCAAACATATAAATTATTCTTGCCAAAATTCTAAAAATTAACTTTTCCTAATTAGCCAAAGGACTAAGTATGCATATTACACAATTTATTAACTCTTGTAGTGGTTTACATATGCTAACGGACTCTTACATAGGTAATCTCTATTAATGTTTTGTTTCAAACATAAATTGATAATTACGTCAAAAACTAATAATGAGCTCCGACATTTGCATTTTTGTTTAACGAAGAAGAAGCCGAGCCAATTTGGTTGAATGCCTGTTTATGTTTACTTGAGATCCAGGCCGATGTTCAAACTATCCCACCAATGTCATATTTTGACCCAACGTGGGCTCGGTTACCTGTTGCACCATCACCTGCAATGCAACCACTGCCTATGTTTACCATAGTATATCTAACCAATTATTATAGTTTATAAGTTGTAAAAAAGAATAAAGATTATAAAACAGTTATAAGTTGTACGAGTTAACAATTTATAAAAATTTTAAGAGTAATGAGGGTTATAGTTGCTTTAAACTACGTGAATAAGATATACCAATATTAGATACAGCAAAACTTGTGGACATTCTTAACATTTCTTTATATAAATAAAATATGAATTTTATTTGGTAATCTAAACCTAGATAAGCAATGTATATAGCTTTACATATATTTAGTATTGTCGTGTATTTATTATTGTTGTTTTGTTAACCTCTTCACTTTATTATCAGTCTTTCTTTTCTTTTGTTCTTTGTACATGACATGATGAAGACAACGTGTATAGGGAATTATAGTAAGTTTTACTCGTAATAAATGTAACGAATACAAGGAAAGTTAATGTATTTGGTTTTGTAACAATAACATAAAAGCCATCCATGTTGGTACGTTCAAATTCGGATGGATGTGAATTAGATTAGAGATTCAAATAACAACATCAAACTACCACAAATCGTCCTAGATGCTAGAGTTCCATCATCACCAACATACATGCAAAATCAAACAAACAACGAGCTTAATCATATTACAAAACGGGAGTGTTTTTATTTGTGTTACATCACTGACATGTGTCATGACGCACGGATTTTTCAACATTGTCCACATTTTCCCTCGTAATACATTTCGCTTCACATCTTGTGTGTTTCTCTTTTGAGCTATATCTCAATCAGGAACATGAGTTGTTAAAGTTTATCGCAAGATGCTATCACTTCCCGTATTCTCAATGGTTATTCTTAGCAACAACTATATAACATATGCAAACATAAGAACAAAGATTATAGAGAGAAAGATAGGATGGAAAATGAGATAGCTCTTTATCAATGAGTTATTGTTGGATCTGTATTGCTCTTTGTATGAACTTGCTAGTGAACACTTAAGTGTCTAGCCAGTTCTTTATCAGTAATAGCACAGCGTAATGATATAAGTTAAAGCTACACTTATCAACAGGAGTTATTACTCCCCCTGGATGTTTGATAAAACTAAAGACAAGTATTTAATGAGAATCTAAGCATTGCATGAGAATGAATACTTAAACAGATTCTCAGTAAATGAAATGGAAAATAACAATGATAAGCTTTGAAGGATTTCTGTATTAAAAATCAATGTCTAAAACAGAGGGATGAACCCATCTATTTATAAACTTTACAAATACATGAACCTTGCCGAAAAGCAAGTTCAGAGGCAAGTTGCAACAAATTGCAATCTTGGAACTTGTACAAAAAGTTAAAGTAATACTAAACTAATAAACTACTAAAACATAAGGCGGTGGAAAGATTCTTGAACAAGTACTGATGAATTACAAACTACTGATGAGTAGTTTGTCTTCAGTAGTTCTTCAGTGAACTGTCTGGTTTGGACTTCAGAACTTCTGATGCTTTTCTTCTTCAGTACTTGTAGAATCCTTCTTCAGTACTTTAGTCTTCTTTCTTCAGTAGTTCTATACTTAGAATATTTCAGACAGAAGTGAATTAGACTTAGGTTTCCAAAAGTGGTTTCACCAATCCTCTTGTAGATGCAAAAGTGCGACTAGTGCTTCGGATTGAATAACAAATATGTTTTGATGATTGTCGTTGGTGCGAAGGAGATTATGAAGGTGCGAAGGAGGCTTTTTGTAGGTACGAAGGAAGAAGAAATGGTGCGAAGGAAGATACTGTGGACGAATGTGAATATACTTTATTGTAAAGCTTGGTTCGACCAGACTGTTTGGGCGAACCTGCACATTCGCACAATCAATTTGGGCGAATGTGCAGTCTATAAATAGACAAGTTTGATTTTTGAATGTAATTTTTGACATTATTATTCCCTCCACTTTCTGAAATTCTCTCTAGTGTTTTGTTTAACTCTTTTACCGTTCTTACCTTGTTTGTAATCATATTTCAACGTGTAATCGAGTTGTTAATTAATGAAAAGCTTTTGAAAATGATGATCTGTGTGTTTTAATCTGTTTGACTATTATTTTGTGATAGTTTTAGGGATTCCGCACCTAAAACTAACTTGTTTGATCATTCTTTGTTGTTATACGATCCTTTCACGCACATACATAGTGGTATCAGAGCCATTCTGGATCAAACAACCACAAATTAATAGTTTCTCAGTTGATTTGGACCCAATTTTGGTCAAAAAGTTTCTGTTTTCATTGAACAAACTAATGTGATAAGATTTTGATTGATTACAACTTAATTTCAAGGTTAAATTGGATAATTCTCTTCATTAAAGTTGTTCCAAATCAATTCCGATTCAAAACCTGATTTAGATCATCAAAATCCATCAACATTTGATAAACATGATCAAAATTAACGGATTTTCAAAGAATAACCGTTTTTGAAATCTCAGGGGTCGAAAGAGAGAGAGTGGTCGAAAGTGGAATTTCTTTGGGTCGAAAGAAGGATTTTGTGGTCGAAGGAAGTGTTTTAGTGGTCGAACGTAGACTTTCATTGCCTATTTTGTTCATTCGCCCAGTGGTGTCACCTTCGATTGATCGAACAGTCGAAGGAGCAGAAAAACGGTCGAACGAGAGAAGAAAGCAGTCGAAAGAGTTTTTGTGTTTTGAGTTCACATTCGTATCAATCAAAACGGTCAAAGGAGAACATTATTTCTCATTCGCACGTTCGACTGTACGAAGGAGTATCCTGTTTTAAAATATTTCTAATCTTTTCGTGTTTAAACGTTTACAGGTCAAGATGTGGAACTTCCCAACAACGCCTAGACCTACTCAAGCACCACAACAGCAGACGACACAAGATCCATGGTCGGTTGCAGCCCAGAAGACTAGTCAACCATCCCAGCCAATCAATTATATGGCTATGACTAGTTCGGCTCCTCAACAAGCTGTTCAACCTTTACAACAACCTATTGACAACTATTGGGGAGTAGCAGCAGCTGCAGTTCATTCACATACGACCAACGCTATATCCACACTTATTCATGATTTATCCTCAGGAAGCGGCAATCGTCCACCAAAGCTAATGGACATGAAGGAGTACAACACATGGAAGACGAAGTTTAAGATTCATGTGGAGGGACAAGGACTTGAGGGAGCCGAGGCATGGCAAATGATAGTGAAGGGGTATGTTGCTCCTATTCTGGAGAATACTGGAGAACCGATACCTTTGGAGAATTTGGCGGATGATGAGAAAAAGAGGTTTGCGATAGAGAAGAAGGCATTCTCTCAGCTATCCCAGGCGATCAACACTGATTTATTGCATCAGTTTGGTTCGTGTACAACATCCAAACAATTATGGGATATGCTGAGAAACCGACATGATGGTAATGAGAAGACAAGGAAGCTGAGGATGGAAGAGCTTCGGAAAGAATTCGAGAACTTCAGTTACATGGGCAATGAAACTCTAAAAGAGTTGGTTCCACGGTATTGTCATTTGCTCACAGAACTGTCGAGCTATGAGATCAGCATACCAATGTCAGAATTGGTGGATAAATTCGCTGATGCTTTACCACCCTACTGGAACCAACACATCGAAGTGTTGAAGGAAAAGGATGCATACCAGTATTGGACTATCAACGAGTTCATTCAAAAGCTGGAAAACAAGGAAATGGAGGAGAAGAGGAAAGCCAAGAGAGCTCAGATTCCACAGAATCCCGATCTATATGTGAGTGGTACATCTAACTCTCTTTCTGCTTCAAGCACTACTTCAAATGTTGCTCCTCACATAGCATGTGTATCCAATGTTGTTGAACCCACAAAAGCACCCATCAACTATCTTGCCCAAACTTCATCTTACACACCATCATACACACAACAATCTTATCAAACACCAAACTTTATTCCACCTTTTTCACCATTACAACAAGCTGCATGCTATACTGCAAGTCAACCTCAACAACAACAACAATATACTCCTCACATGAATCAGATGCAGATTACTCAAGCACAATCAAGTCAAAGCCCGATTGTGTTAGAGACCTCGAATCTTAACAATGTGACTGTTGAAATTGCTCAACAGCATGTTGCTTTAGTGTCTGCTATGGTTGCATCTTACAACGGTTTGGTTGCGAGTCAGATTGGAAACAACAATATCACAAATGAAGACTACGCTCAAATCGACAAAGAGGAGATGGAGCTTATGGACATTCAGTGGGCTTTTGCAAGCATAATGAGGAGAGCCACTGACTTTATTCAGAAGACTGGAAGAAATGACCTTTCAACTTCTCCCAACACCACATACGGATTCAACAAAGCAAAAGTTACATGCTTCAATTGTGGTGAGAAGGGTCACATTAAAAGAGAGTGCACACAGCCTGCACAGCAAGGTAATCGAAACCCGTTCAATTCAATATACCAAAACAGACAAAACCAAAACCAAAATCAAGTTTCATACAACAGTCCCAACATGTCAAGCTTTCAACCACAAAACAATTACCAGAACCGTCAACAAAACACCAACACTAGACAATCCACAACTCAAAACCAAACTCAACAAAATCCAAACTGAACCATTGTTCCTATCTCTACACCTAACACTCAAAACCAAAACCAAACTGACAATCAAAACCAAGCACTTGTGATCCAAAAGGATGAAGGTTTTGATTGGACGGGTATGCAATTGGGGGTGGAGGAGATTACTGCTGGGAATGTGGCTTGTGTGGCACAGCAGATGAGATTAGATGAGAATGAGGAGAATGAAGAGGAGGTTGTGATTGAAAAAGTGTCGGAGTTGAAAATTGAGGAAGTGAATGAGGAGGTGATTGCTGAGAGTGAAGACAAGAAATCTGGTATGATTCTTGATTTTGTCACGGATGTTGGAGACCACTACGATTCAGCTTATTCGGATATGGAGAGTGAATCTGATTTCCTTATGACCCGCAAGTCATGTATGGTGGATGATGCGTGCACCAAGATTGACTACTCCAAATTCTTCGCAGGGAAGGAAGCTCACATCGCTTTGATGGCAATGACAGAACCTCCTAAACCGGTAAGTTCTGAATCTCAATCTCAAGTATGTGTTAAATGTGTTAAATGTGCTGATTTTGAAAAACTGACAGATGAAAATAAGCTTCTCAAGGTACAACTTGAGAGTGCCAAAATTAACTGTCAGATTTATCAAAAAGATTTAAAAGATTTCAACAAAGTTCTTGATGGTTATAAAAAGGACGTGTCTGAACTCAAAAAGACATTGTCAATTAAACAACTTGCCAATAATAACTATATTAATGAAATGGAAAACACTAAGTTAGAAATGGCAACCATCAAGTGCTTTGCTGAAAAAGTAAACAAGAAGTTAGAGAGTTACAAGCACATAGTATATGTAGTTGACCATATCATAGAAGAACCCTCCCAGTCTAATAGTGCAAACTATAAGGCAGTCCCATCTCTGGTATTGTTTGAAAATCACAACTTACATGCAATACCACCGGAGACTTTAGTCAATTCTGACTCCACATCACAAAACGAGCCCAACACTTCTAGTGTCGGGGATCCGTATTCTGATGTGAGACCTGTATTGGGAAATGATGAGGGTGTGGTCGCTGCTGATGATTCAGATGAAGAAGATGAACAATCTGAGACGGTTGAAAATGAAAGTGATATCCCTGATGAAAATCATATAATCACTACTGAGCCTGTCTCACCGTCTCAGATCATTCATCCAATGGCAAATGCTCATCATAAGAATGTTGTTAAGAAAAATGAAAAGTCTGTTGGTAAGAGTGTTGAAAGGAAAGAGGTAAAGAAAATTGAGAAACATGTTGTTAAACCGGTAGAAAAGAAAACTGAAAATAAATCTGAAAAAAATGTGATGAAACCGGTTGAAAAGAAAAATGAGCTTAAATCTGAGAAAACCAATGAAATGAGCAACGAATTGAGTGACAAACCTGTCAAAATCTTCTATCAGATGCAAGGCTCCGATAAGATTTTATCTGATGACGAATATCCGATTAAGTTTGTCAATTATTCCAAAATCAAAAAGATCTGGCAGGAAAGTACGATTTGGTTTCCAAAATTTGAAAGAACCAATGACATTCCTCCAGAAATTTTAGAGAAAATTTATTCGAATAAAGATGCCAAGGTCAATGTCACACAATTTGTTTTGCCAGTTGATAAAGCAAACAGTTTTATTGAACCGACTTACTCGAAGGAACCAGCTCCTGAGAGTTTAAGGAAACAATGCATGGTTGATCGATATCCCATTGCTAGTTTTTCCAAGTCGCCGATCAAAGAAAACTATGAGGAATACCGTGAGTGTTATAAGTGCGGGGAACGGGGACATTTACTTGCCGCCTGCCCGTACGTACGACACAAAAGGCACGAGGTGGAGATGAGGCAATATCATGATTATCCGGTTGACAACTACGGTTATCCACAAAGACGGTATTTCCCTCAGCAAACACCTTATTATAATCAAAACAATTTTTACAACAAGAGGGAAAACCGTCCGATGACGTATGATAAACGCAACCGGATAACCACTGAGAAATCTGCTAAGAAACCTGTGATGAACTCAACTGCTGATAACAAAAAGGTTGCTCCTAAACCTAATGGAAAACAAGCAGTTGGACCTGTCTCTGTTAAATCAGAGAAGGTAACCAAGAAGGTTGCATTTAAAGATGAAGTAAAGAAACCGGCTGAGACCTCAAAATCTCAGATCCGGATCTTGAAAAGATCTGAGCAATCTTGGTCATCTAAGGAATCTGAAGGAGCCTCAACTTCACAGAATGAGAAGAATGAGAAAAAGAAAGTTGAAAGTGAGAAGAAAGGGGTTGAGTTAACCCAAGATGTTTGTGAATCAAAAGAATCTTTGAAACAACCCGTTCAAAGACCCAAGACCAAACAGGCTTGGGTCCCCCAAAAGATCTAACTGCTTTACTTTATCTGTGCAGGGAGCTCCAGCTGGCCCTGTTAGCAGCCTATGGATTGTTGATAGTGGAGCTTCTGGTCACATGAAAGGGGACCTCACGTTACTCTTTGATATCAAAAACATAAACGGAGGTTATGTCGCATTTGCTGGAAATAAGGGAGCCTACATTACGATGGAGGGTTGTGTAAGCAATGGGGTCGTGACATTTGAGCGGATATCGTACGTGAAACAGATAGATTACAATCTGCTCAGTGTTAGTCAAATCTTTGATAAACAATTTTCTGTGTATTTTGATGACAAATCTTGCTATATCTTGAAACCTGGGTTTGAACTTCCGAAAGAGTGGGTGATGCTAAAGGCACCGAGGGTAAACAACTTGTATATTCTCGATATGTCCAAAGCAATGACCACCCATGGCCAAGTCACGTGTTTCCTCTCTAAGGCTACAGAAAAAGAATCTATTATGTGGCATAGGAGAATGGGACACATCCATTTGCGAAAGATGAACCAGTTAGTGAAGAATGAACTTGTCACGGGAGTTAATGTAAAACACTTCCATTTGAATGACAAGTGTGTTAGTTGCAAAAAGGGAAAGCAGCACAAACAATCCCATAGACCAAAGAAAGTCAATTCCGTTGAACTGCCACTTGAGCGTTTGCATATGGACTTATTCGGTCCAGTCAGACGTAAAAGTCATGCTGGGGAGTTGTACTGTCTTGTGGTGACTGATGATTATTCAAGATTTTCATGGGTCATGTGCTTGCATCAGAAAAGCGACACTTTTGATAACTTGAAGGTTTTGTTTACACGTCTGGAGAATATATATGGTCTAATGATCAAACGAATCCGGAGTGACAATGGGACGGAGTTCAAAAACGCTCAGATGGAGGATCTTTGTGCAAACAAGGGAATTCATCATGAATATAGTGCTCCGTATACACCCCAGCAGAACGGTGTCGTAGAGAGAAAGAACAGGACTCTAATTGAGACGGCGAGAACTATGCTTGCGGATTCAAATCTTCAAGTTATGTTCTGGAATGAAGCTATTTACGCAGCATGTTATACTTTGAACCGTGTTTTAACAGTGAAGAAGTTTGGCAAAACTTCTTATGAGTTGTTGAACCGACGGAAGCCGAATCTTGGGTATCTAGAACCATTTGGTGCCCCGTGTACTATGCTGAATCCTTCGGAGAAGTTCGCACCAAAGGCTGAAGAAGGTTATTTTGTTGGATATGCAACCCCACTAAAACGGGTATTCAACAAAAGAACTAGAAAAGTCGAGGAGTGGGCTAATGTCGAAGTACAAAGATATACACAAAATGTACAGGGTGGAGGACCAGATTGGATGTTTGATTACAAAGACTTCTTTGAATCATTCAATCTAGATAGCATGGTTGAAGAAGCTGTACTTCGCTTATATTACGAGGTCGAAAACGCCGTAACTTCACCGTTAGTGCGTCCGATCACTGTAAACCCCCAAGCAGCTTCTAATGATACCTCTGCTCCTGTGATGGAAGAAGAGGTGTTCCAAGAAGCTTCCACAACGCTTAATTCATCAGATTCAGAAGATGAAGACGATGATGCAACAAGTGAAGCTATTCTGGACAATGCTACAGTGACACCACCTGTGAACCCAATTACTGCTGATGCTTCAACATCGAATGTGGGTAATGATCTGGTTTCTACAGAGAATTTGACAACTCAAACCGGAGTACAAGTACCTGATTATCCGGAATCTCAGATACATCGGATACACCCGCTTGAACAGGTTATTGGTGATCCTGGTAGCAGCGTGATGACAAGAGGGCAATTGAGAAATGCTCAAGCACCAGAGAATATTGGCAACCTTGCTTTATATGCCAAAATACAGAAATCTGGTTTTCAAAATGACTGGTCTTTCGCTTGTTATGTTTCGCAGGTCGAGCGCGGACATACAAGGATGCTCTTTTCGATGATGCCTGGGTGGAAGCAATGCAGGAGGAGTTGTTACAATTCCAGAAACTCGGCGTATGGACGTTGACAGATTTGCCCCTGGAAGAAAGAAAATTTGAACCAAATGGGTGTTTAAGTGCAAGAAGGATGATAGAGGAGTCATAGTGCGAAACAAAGCTCGTTTGGTAGTTCAAGGTTTTCATCAAGTTGAGGGAATCGACTACAATGAAATCTATGCACCGGTTGCACGCCTGGAAGCCATCCGAATGTTCCTAGCGTTTGCATCATGGAAGAAATTTAAGGTGTATCAGATGGATGTAAAGAGCGCATTTCTTTACGGTGTGGTCAAAGAGGAAGTTTACATAGGTCAACCGCCAGGCTTTGAGGACCCTATTCACCGGGATAAGGTTTATGTTTTGAACAAAGCTCTCTACGGGTTGCACCAGGCTCCGAGACAATGGTATGAGGAGCTGAGCACGTATCTTCTCTCGAAAGGATTCAAACGCGGACTGGTAGACTGCACATTGTTCACGAAACGAGCAGGAGATGATTTGCTTCTTGTACAAATTTATGTTGATGATATTATTTTCGGGTCAACTAACGAACTTTTATGTAGGGAATTTGAAAAAGTTATGCAGGAAAAGTTCGAAATGAGCGCAATGGGAGAAATGTAGTTTTTCCTAGGCTTGCAGGTGGAGCAAAGACCAACGGGGATCTTTATTCACCAGACGAAATACGTTTCTGAAGTCTTGAGCCGATTCCAGATGGATGATTCGAAGCCGATGGATACCCCGATACAACCTAATCACGGGATTGGAGTTGACCTTAAGGGGGAGCTGACTGATCCATTTACATACAAAGCAATCGTCGGATCTCTGATGTATCTCACAGCGTCTAGACCTGATATAATGTTTGCGACATGTCTTTGTGCGCGATATCAATCGAAGCCGAAACAGAGTCATCTTGCAGCTGTCAAGCGTATCCTTAGATATCTGAAGGGTTGTCCATCGAAAGGACTTTGGTACCCTCATGATGATAATTTTGACCTAATCGCTTTTAGTGATGCAGATTGGGGCGGCTGTGACAAAGACAGCAAATCCACAACGGCTGGATGTCAGTTTATAGGGAGCAGGCTCGTGTCCTGGCAATGCAAAAAACAAACCGCAGTTGCACTATCCACATGTGAAGCAGAATACATTTCAGCATCGAGCTGCTGCTCACAGGTTCTTTGGATCCAACAACAGATGGTGGATTACGGTTTGCAATTTCTTAAAACCCCTATTTACTGTGATAATGAGGCCGCAATCGCATTAACAAAAGACTTAATAAATCACTCAAAGGCTAAACATATCCGGATTAAATATCATTTTATCCGTGATTGTTATGCTAAAGAGTTGATCGATATGGTCAAAATCCACACTGATTACCAACGCGCAGATCTTTTTACCAAAGCTTTTGATAAATCCAGATTTGATTATCTTTTGAAAGCTAATGGTATTAAAGAAAAACAGGACTGATCACCACCTCAGTCTATCACTTTTTTTTTAGTTTAAATTTTTACTGCTTTTCAGAAAAATTTCGAAAATCCAAAAACATTGAAAAATTTCAAAATCCATAAAAATTAGAAAATTTCTTTGCTGACTGCTATATTTTCTTCCCTTAGATTAATGCCGTCAGATTTCTGTGAACAAACGATATCTGGACAGTCACATATTTGAAATGCTCCAGCTTATCATTGGGAACAGTAAATTCGAAAATCTATAAAAATCAGAAAAATAAAAAATGATTTCCTGGAGTATAAAGGGAAATGATAGTACATCAGTGGGGATCTGACACATTCTAAGTAATTTACTGTTATATAGGGCGTGTGTCTGAGTCTGTTCGATGTGCTGATAGGCTTCGTAGACCTATTACTGCGTGCCTGATACATACATATCAAACGAATTGTTGTGTGGATGAACTCCTCATGGGCATATGGTCTTAGTACCGTAATTTTGTTTGATAGGGTTTTTGTACAAAACTCGGAGGTTTAGGGTCGTTATGTTATTAGTTGTCTGGGGATAGCCTCTCTGATCTTCTGCTGTAAGTCATTACAGACCTAGATCAGATAGGCTGTCTTTATAAAAGAGCCTTATGCCAAATCCTAAAAGTTACCGATTGAGGAACTTTCCATGTTATATGATAATCAAAGATTATCTATTACATCGTATTAATCACTGATGCAAATCATGATTAATATCAGTCCTCAACCTGGTATAGTGCATATGTTACTCTGCTGCATTAATTTGCTGACCTGTATACCTCTATGCATTATATCTTGTACAATTACAGACGACGAAAGCATAATCACGCTTAACAATGAGTCTTTGTGCATTTACTTCTTGATACGGGAGTATGTCGTGTGCGTGGGAACCACAGCCAATTACGTTTATACTATAAATATCAGTATCAGTTTAAAGCACTGCACAAAAGTCTGCATGTGAGTTTATGTGGATCACAATATCAGCAGTTGCCAGATCACACATTGTCTTTAATGATAATAATTCAAAAGATCAACGGTGTGATCAGATTTCTCAATAACTGATATGATCCCTTTACCGGAAATCCCAAAAACATTTACAGTTTTTCATTTACAGTTTTGCATTTTATTTTCTCGTCAAAAATTTACAAAACTCAAAAAGATTTTAGGTGTTTTTTAGCATAAACTTTAGAAAATCCAAAAAGATTTTTCATTTCCATCTTATTTTTGATAACTGATGGTGGTTGATGTTGATTTTCTAAACCTTGATACACCATTTGAGCTTTGTAATTTTTTAAATGTGAAAATATGATTGTTGGATGCTTAAATGTTGGAAAACAATTGGACCGGGACTCGTTTTTGAGATTTGGAAAATTTATCAAAAATCCCATTTCTCATTCGCCCATTCGGTTGGTCGAATGTGGGATTTTACATGTTCCTTCGTATGTTTTGAACGGGCGAAGGAGAGTGTTCATGAACATTTATCTCATTCGAACCTTTGACTAGGGTCGAAGGAGACAAAAGTTTCTCCTTCGTACGTGAAGAATGGGCGAAGGAGTATGCCTATATATACCCATCTGTCTCATTCGAACCCCATTCAAATTTTTTCTGAAAAATCACTCTAACCTCACCTTGTTGCTTGATTATTTTGAACCATTCCATTCTGTTCGTCTCTTCATACTGATCATTTTGCACCATCTTATACAGGTTAACATCATGGATTGAAGGATTAAATCCCTGTTTTCTGTTTCAAGCCCTAACTGTTCAATCTGTTTAAAATCAACTTCATTGTAACAATTATTGATTAGGTTTCATTGTATATGTGTTTTAGGGGGGGAATTCACAAAAACCATGGTTTCAAAACCAACTGTTTGATCAATTGATCAATAGTTGTGTTTAAACCCTAGTTTTTAATTGAAAACACAAATACAATGTATAATTGATGAATCTGCTAGTATAAGATAGTTAATCGGCATCATTAGGATCTATTTCAATCAAAATAACATGATCAGAAACCCTCAATTTCAAAATTGAAAATTCAAATTAAGAATAGTCACCTTCGACCATTACGAATGGGCGAAGGAGATAAACAAACGGTCGAATGTAGAATGTTTGGGCGAATGAAATTTTTTATCAAAAACCATACATTCGTACCATCTATTTTTCTCATTCGAACCTTGTGATTTCTCATTCGTACCCCCGTTTGGGCGAATGAGAAGGCTGATTACCAAAAATTTTCAAAGTTTGAATTTTGTCGATTTTTAACATGTGTCTTTGTTTGTTTTGCAGATTTAACGATGTCTGAACAGGAAAAGACGACGGAACAAGCTGGATCATCATCACAACCTGCCAAGACTGTTTCTGAAGAGCCCTTAGCCTTCGAGAATGCGCATAACTGCTGTACGTATCTCGGAGAGGTTAAGAAGCATACAGAGTTTGTTGGTATTATTGATTTCTTGAAGAGATGCAGGGTGATAGATGCTATTGCTACACCGACGATAATCTACCAAGATATGATACAAGAATTTTGGTCGGAAGCGAAGCTTGATTTCTGGAAATGCGAATCATGTTTGACGAGCAAGATTCAAGGACAGAGAGTCATTGTTTGTGAAGAAGATCTGAGAGAAGCGTTGAACTTAGATGATGAGCCAACAGATCCTAAAGAGTTCAGTTTTATGGATCAGCGAAAGTGCTTTCTCAGAATGAAATACAATGGACCAATTACTGACGGTTCATTACACAAGGGAAAACTGTGCCCTCAATTCAAATACTTGGCACACGTTTTGATTCATGTATTCGGATCTGCAGCTGGAGGATACGATTTAATGCGTAAAAGCATCAGTTCTATGATGGTTGCCTTAGTGTTGAACAAACCGTTCAATGTTTCAGGCATGCTGATGACTCATTTACTGGAGCTTGTGAACGGCACGAGGAATCTAAAGTTTCTTTTATATCCTCGTTTCCTCCAGATGGTGTTTGACAACAAATATAAGGAGCGGAAAAGAGATCCTAAGCACATAGTTGTTCAAGAACATATGTCGCTTAATACACTTGCTAGGATGAAGGCATATAAGGGATTGTCAGTTGATGAACGTCCTCCAGTAAGACGTTTATTTGGACACCTAGCACGAGTTGATTATACAGATCCGGGTGAGGGGCTTGTGAGACATGGAAACAGTGATTCTGATCCTGATGATCCATTACATCCTGTTGATCCTGATGCAAAACGCAAAAGACAGGTTGTAAATGTCGGCGCAAAGAGTGGAAAGACCAAGAAAAAGGATATAAGATTAGAGGTTACAACTGAACCCGAAAAGAAGAAAACCACGCCAAGAAGAAACAAGACGATGGCGAAGAAGGGTTTACATATAGTTGATGAGGCGTCAATTGATTCTGAAGAGACGCAGGAAGATGAACGTTGGAATTCAGATGCTGAGACGGTAGAGACCACTACGGTCTACGCCCAAGGCCACTGAGGCTGGTGTGTCTACTAGTCAGAATGTTGAAGATCAAGGGAACAAGAGTCCTATCCCTGTTGATGAAGATGAGTTGATTATGAACGTAGATGAAACGTTTACTGGTTCTCCTGTGCAAGCTGCTAAGAAGAAGAAGAAACAGGAGAAACCAAGTCTTAAGAGAAAGAAGGAGATTGAATCGCTGATAGCTGGTAAGAAACCACCACCGGCTTCTAGTTCTAAGTCACCGGTTACTGCACCAGCACAGAAGAAGCAAAAGACGGCGACAACATCGAGCACACAACAGAGTGAAGATATACCTATTGATGAGGTTAATGAGGCATTGGATAACGTGCTCAAGAAGATTAGAAAAGGCAAACTGCCTGATGTTGTTGAACCACCTATGAAGAAGAAAGTTTCGGTTGACAGTGACATTATGAGTGCTGTGAATCAAAGATTGTCTGAGATGATGAATATAATCAACAAACAACAAACTGAGATCGAACAATTAAAGACAAACGATAAGAAGATGTTGGAGATCGTAGTCACATTAGCTTATGATAATGAAGTATTGAAGAAAACGACTAAGTGATTGAAAAGAGAGAATAAGAAGTTGCTGAAGCACGAGCAACGAAACACCAGGAGAATTATCGTCTTGAAGGAGGAGAATAAACAGTTGAAGAAGAGTAACAGGCATATGGATGATTTGATCAAGAACTTGTACTCTCAAGCTCCTCAACTTCAAGCTGGTGAAGTAGATAAGGAAAGAGAAGAAGAACAGGTTGATTTCGAACCATCTGACGAAGAAGAAGATGAAGAACTTGATGAAGATGCAGGAAATGATATGAAGAAGAAGAAGAAAGATGATAAAGATGATGGAGGTTCAGATGATGGTTCAAGTGATGGAAACGGCTCTGCTTTCGATAGTAGTAGTGATGATGATGATGATGATAACGCTGACAAGTTTACATATGAGAAGCGTGATTCAAGTAAGGGTGGAGAGTCGAGCTCTAAGACTCCTGGAGAGAATGTGGATGAAGATATATTCTGGAATGAGAAACTGCAATCGTTATCTGAAGACAATAAGAACATGTATCGCCAGATGCTCACTGATCGAGTCTAGACGATCGACATGACTAGCAAATTTCCAGAGATATTTGAATCGAGCAATAAACTATTTGAGTTGGAGTTTGATGACCCTGATCTTGAAGATGGGGAAGTTTCTACGGCGATTTCAAAAGAGATACTTGAGGGTTTAGCAAAGCAGGTAGGAAAGACTTTGGAAGAGTTGCTTGCAGATAATTTCATTCCAAAGATACCTGAGAAGGAAGCCGGGAATCATTCTGATGACCGTGACGTTCCTGCGTTTGAGGATGTTGAAATGGAAGATATTACGAGTGAGGAGTATCCACAATACTTCAAGACTAATCAAGATTGTGGATTTCCTGGATTCTCAGATGAATTGCTAAACCATGCCGAGAAACTGGCAAAAGAGAAGAGTAAAGCATTTGAAGATGAAATTTTCAAAGGGCATGACAAACCAAGGTTCGAGCAGTCGGAGAGTTTGAAGGAATTCTTGAAGAAATTGAAAGAGAAAGAAAACAATCGTCCAAAAGCTGAAATTCAAGGAAGCTTTTACAAACTTCATAGTGGTATTTTCAAAGGTCGTGCTTTGGCCTGGAAGTTTGTTAAAGAATTGAGATGCATTGCAGTGAAGTGGGAGAAGGGGATCTTATACTTTGATAAATTTCATCATTTGAAGACCCTTCCCTATTGGGCAATCCGTGATATTTGTCGTCACCGTCTAACGGGAGCGTCAAATAGTCAGATTACCTACTTTGCTGAGAAAATGACTAGAGAAAGCCGAACCAAGTGGGATTTGTTTAAACCACAATATCCTAAACGAATTGTTCACAAGAAGGATATTGATCAGATTACAGGTATGCCCAAGGTGACGTTAAAGTACAAATCACCGCGAATTGTTCACAAGAAGGATATTGATCAGATTACAGGTATGCCCAAGGTGCCAATCCCACAACACTTCGCTAAAGATTTCATCTGGTGGTATTACGATTGGAAAATAGCAGAGGCCGTGATTGTATTGAAAGACGAAGAGAAGAACTACAAGAAAGTACACATTTTTGATCCCATGTGGTTAATAAACTGTTCACATGAGGATATAATCATGTTGTTTTACAATCCGATCTATTCTGATGCGAAGGACGCTGAGCAAGCAGGAAAGTACCAACGTGTGGTATTTCTATGCTATGCATACGACATTAATGCTGGTTGTGACTATGGCGAGAAGCTGGGAAAGTTTGTTGAAAAGCAAAAGGTGCCTGAACTGAAAAAGAAAAAGCAAAAGAAATTTCAGGAACCGGAGTTGACAAAAGAACAGAAGATTCAACGACATATCAGACTGATGAATATTAGAATGGATGAACAACGTCGACAGCAATCCAAGCAATAGTCGAGGGGGAGTTTGTAGATGCAAAAGTGCGACTAGTGCTTCGGATTGAATAACAAATATGTTTTGATGATTGTCGTTGGTGCGAAGGAGATTATGAAGGTGCGAAGGAGGCTTTTTGTAGGTACGAAGGAAGAAGAAATGGTGCGAAGGAAGATACTGTGGACGAATGTGAATATACTTTATTGTAAAGCTTGGTTCGACCAGACTGTTTGGGCGAACCTGCACATTCGCACAATCAATTTGGGCGAATGTGCAGTCTATAAATAGACAAGTTTGATTTTTGAATGTAATTTTTGACATTATTATTCCCTCCACTTTCTGAAATTCTCTCTAGTGTTTTGTTTAACTCTTTTACCGTTCTTACCTTGTTTGTAATCATATTTCAACGTGTAATCGAGTTGTTAATTAATGAAAAGCTTTTGAAAATGATGATCTGTGTGTTTTAATCTGTTTGACTATTATTTTGTGATAGTTTTAGGGATTCCGCACCTAAAACTAACTTGTTTGATCATTCTTTGTTGTTATACGATCCTTTCACGCACATACACCTCTTTGTCCTAACAATCTCCCCCTGGATTGATGAAGCCAAAACCTTTCTAATTCCTTATTGTTTTCTTCTGTCATTCACAATCTTCCATATTCCTTTGAACATGGAATTCTTTAATTGATTAAGCTGTTCATTAGTAAGAGATCCCCTTTGAGGTTCCAGATGTTGAATTGTAAGCAAGTCCTGAGTTGATAATTTCTTCAGTTCATTTAAGGACTTGTAGGTCTTGCTTGTAAGATCTCTCCTTGTCACTAATACTGAATTGTCATCAGTAAAGGACCATCTGATGATCAGCACTTTAGACTTGTCAAAGTCTGAAGTATAGGGAACCATGCTGCTCCCTTGGGAAGTTCCTGAGTGTTGAATATTTTCAATTTCAGTGACTCTCAGGTGGGATTCACTTCTTTCTTCTTATTGCACCACATCAGGTAGTTTGAAAGTTGGCAAGTGATGTTCAGTAACTACCTTAGTGTGCAGTTTGTCTTTGATGGTCTTCTGGATTTGGTAGGCAAATGTAGACGGATCCCTGAACTGTGTTATCAGAGGTTTTTCTTCAATATCAAAGTCTGAATGGACTACTGTGTTTCCTTCTAGTAGTACCATCTTGAAGTCAGTCTTTGTATTGTCCTCTGTCTTCTACTTCTTGGTAGCAGTTCTTGTAACACCAGAAGTTCTAACTACTGAAGTTGATACTTCAGAAGTTTTGAACATCTCTGTATTAGCAGCCTTTGTAGCTTTGTATTCTTGTATGTGTCTAGTATTCTTTCTTCTTTCCATCTTGACACAGAAGCTTTTGAACCATAGCTGTTTGCTACCAGTTCTTCAATCATCTCAGCTCTCTTAGCTTTACCATCTTTATTTGTTGCAAGTTTGTCTGCAACAATTTGAGCTTTTCTTGTTACTTATCCATGGAGAGTCCTTTCAGTGAAGAGGCTTTAGTCTTGCTGTTCTTTGTAATGTAAGACATCAGTTGTTGTCTTTTGTCTTCTTAAGCAACTTCTTCAAGGTTAGCCTGCCTTTGTAACTCAGCTTCATAAGCTTGTAATTTTTCATTGTAGCTCAAGTCATCCCTTGCTTCCAAAGCATTCCAGATCTCATCTTCCTTAGCCTTTCTTTCGGCTGCAATTAAAATCTTCTCAAGTAGTTCTTTGGACATTGATAGAGGAGAAGGGTTCAGCACAATCATTGTTGTAGTTGTAGTAGGCTTTGGAATAGGAGTTGGTTGTTGTTCAGTTAGTTTGGAAGGCTGTTCTGTTGGTTGTATATTGGAAGTCTTAACTTCTGATGTGTTGACAACTGCTGAAGGTTTGTCAACTACTGAAGGATTGTCTTTAGTACTTTCTGAATCATCATCAGAACTTTCAGCATCAGAAGTTTCTTCATTATGGCCTTGGGATGTTTCAGTTTCTTCTATTTTTTTCTCAGAGACACCAAATTGTTGAGCCAGTTTTTGTCTTCTGGCTTTGTCTTTGAGTTCTCTTTCTTGGAGAGCCACTCTTGCTTTTACTCTAGCTTTGAATGACTCCTTTGGTTCCCTAATTTTCTCCCCCTTTTTGGATTCATCAAGTTTGGAAGGTTTGAAGAAAGTACCAGTAAGAATGTTGATCTGTTTTGAGTTGTGGTCAATTTTTTTTGACAGATCATTGACTTATGTTTTGATCACTTCAAGTTGGTTCTTGACAGACAGCTCCAAAGCAGCTGTGTAGGTTCTGAAGTGATTGGTGATGAGTGTGTTCATCATATGGTATAAGGGACCATCTGGGCTGCATAGTTGGTTCAAGTCTATGCTTGTTGACCCAGGGAATTGGGTAGGCATTTGTAGTGAGGGGTGTGTTTTGGGTTGATCTTCTTGTTGTACAGAAGATGCCACTTTAGGGGAATTAGGGATCAAGTGGACTTTAACCTGATCTGGTGTGACCAGCTCTTTGAGCTTAGATACACCAGGTGCAGGACCTTCACTAGCAGCCGTCAATTCAATGTTTGGTTGTGAAACATCATCCAAATCAATGGAATCATCTGAATCCTTGATTACATCCTCAATGAGGACAGTATCAGTTACATCATGAGCTGAGACCAACTCAGTTGTCTTATGTACCTCTTTTTCTTGGTTCAGAGGATTTCCTACCTCAGGCATTAAGCCTTCATCAGTAGTTGCCACAAATGAGGTCTTAGCAATGTTACTTCTTTCCTCAGATCCACCACTGGGTGGTATGTGAGTAGTAGCAGCCTCAAATGTACCTAGAGTATCTAAGTTTGGGCTTAGAGACCCTGGTTCATCCTCATCTCTTTGGTTAGGGCTTTGAGTGTCCACATCCATGTCAAGTTCTGAGGCTATGTCCCTTGTTTGATGTGGTTGTTGGGGACTGACATGTTCGGATGGGATTCTCTCTTTTAGCCCAGAGAGAAGCTTGGCAATTTCAATTTCTGGTTCAGAAGTTTGGGGTGCTGGTTCAGTAGTTTGGTCTATGGGTTCAGCAGTTTCAAAAGAAGGGTTTATTGGGATTGTTTTCTTGAATTTCTTTCTTTTGAAAAGGATTGTTATTGGTGCTCTTGGTGGGGTTTGAGATGGATGAGACTGAGAGGATGTTTCAGTCACATCTTTATCAAGTGCAGATTGCACATTAGCTAGTTCAGGCATCTCAACCTCCTGAACTGCCTTTCTTTTTGGGTTGGTGGGTTTTTGTTTTTGTTGCTTGGGTTTCTTGGCCTTTGGGGGTGTAGGTTTGGAAGATGAGGGTTCCATGGGGACTGTTTCTGGTTCCCCTTGGTCATCTTCTGGCCAGGCAGCCGGTTTGTTGTGCCTTGAGTATGCTTGTGAGGACAAAGGGTTTAAAATTGTAGTTTTACCCACAAGCACCTCTTCTCCAAGTTCCTTTATTATGCAATGCATAATAAATCTTGGGTACAACAAAAACTTCTTTTTAGTATTGAGTTGATGTAACACCAACTCATTAAAGAAAAGTGATGATGCCCTGAGTTTTGTTTCATTCACTATGGAATGAAAAATAGGTTGAAAAGTTGAGGGCATCTGATCATAAGATCCAGTTTTTGGACTCAAACACATAATAATACAATGAAAAAGCAGTTTATACTTTGGTTCAAAATATTTCTTAAAAATTGTAGCATGTGAGAGAGTACCTTGGTAACCACACTCTGTCATGGTTAAGTGAATCTGAGAGTTTGGAAATTGGTCTGGGGCGTTTACATCATCCAAACCCAGCCTAATTGCCAAAGTAGCCGGTGTGATTGCCATTCTTCTCCCTTGGATGGTTGAATTGAGGGAGATCACTTTGTTGTTCACCGTCACCGTCTCTGCGTTTGCCTAAAACTCATTCAGAGTTTCAGTGTGGATTGGAGGTCGATGGTGAGGGCGGTGAAGTATTGGAATTTAACGACCAAATCAATGATTTCGTCGTATTGGGACCAGGCTTCCTGTTTTTTGAAGTAGCCTCTTTGATTGTGTCCCTGTTTCAGTACTAGAGCCATGTGGTTTGTGTGTGTGTGTGGATTGAACAGTGTTTTTGTAGGTTTAGGTCTTGAGAGTGTTTTGAGAGAGAAGGAGGGAATTTTTGCTTTTTGAAAGGATAAGTGTTGGAAAAGGTATTTATCAGAAGTTTTTAACCACCTAGGTCAAACTTCTGATGTGGGAAAAGTCTGATTTACCCTTTTTGACCAAACTGCTGATGAAGAACAGATATCATCAGTAGTTCCCACTTTCTCTTCAGTAGTTTTGAACAGCTGATGAGAATGTTTTTATAAATACTTTATTCATAACTTCTGAAGTTTATTTTATCAGAAGTTAATCATTTTTCAGAAAAAAATTCCCATACTAATGTTTTGTTCATCGTAGTTTCTCTCTTGTTTGTTTTTTAGAAGTTTTCAGACTTAAAAACAGATGTAAGTGAAAAATGAAAATATGTGCAGAAAAATAAAAAGAAACACTTACAAATTTAGCATCCCAAGCATGGATACTAACTTCTGAAATGTTGATGTGTCAAGGGGTTTAGTGAATATGTCAGCTATTTGATTAGCTGTTGCTACATGTTTCACTTCAATCTTGCCTTTTTCATAGCAATCTCTTATGAAATGATACCTGATTTCAATATGTTTGGTTTTTGAAAACTGAATAGGATTCTGAATGATGCTAATGGCAGATTTGCTGTCTACAAGCAATGGTGTCTAGGTCTCTTTGATTCCATAATCAAGAAGTTGATACTGGAGCCATTGTATCTGTGATGTACAAGTTGCAGCTGCAATGTATTCAGCTTCAGCAGTTGAAGTTGCAACAGATGTTTGTTTCTTTGATTGCCAGGACGCTAGACAGTTTCCTAAGAATTGACAACCACCAGATGTTTATTTTCTTGACATTTTACACCCTGCATAGTCACTATCTGAAAAAGCTGATAACTTGGTATTGCTTGAAGCAGGATACCAAATTCCAAGTGTTGGAGTTCCTTTCAGATATCTGAAGATTCTTTTGACTGCAATGAGGTGTGATTCCCTAGGAGCTGATTGATATCTAGCACAGACACATGTTGAAAACATAATATCTGGTCTAGAAGCAGTTAGATATAAAAGGGAACCTATCATACATCTATACATGGTTTGATCAACCTGTTTTCCTTGATCATTTGGTTCAACTTGTGTGGTTGGTGTCATGGGAGTGGAACATGATTTACAGTCTTGTAAAGAAAATTTGTTTAATAATTCTTTAACATATTTTGATTGATGTATAAAAGTTCCATTTGTTTGTTGTTTAATCTGCAGTCCCAGAAAGTACTGCAGTTCTCCCATTGTACTCATCTCAAATTTTGATTGCATGAGTTTCTTAAATTCATCACACAGTTTTGTGTTTGTTGAACCAAATATGATATCATCAACATATATTTGAACAAGTAAGACATGATTTCCAACATGTTTTATGAAAAGAGTTTTATCAATGGAGCCTCTTGTGAAGTTATTTTTGAGTGGAAAGTTAGAAAGTGTTTCATACCAGGCTCTTGGAGCCTGTTTGAGCCCATTAAGAGCTTTGTCTAGTTTGTACACCCACTCGGGAAGAGAAGGATCCTCAAACCCAGGTGGCTGACAGACATACACTTCCTCTTTTATTTTTCCATACAAAAATGCACTTTTAACATCCATTTGAAAAACTTTGATTTTGTTGGAAATGGCATAGGCCAGAAATAACCTGATGGCTTCAAGCCTTGCAACTGGAGCAAAGGTTTCATCATAATCAATTCCTTCTTCTTGAGAGTAACCTTGTACTACCAGTCTTGCCTTGTTCTTTATAATCATACCAGCCTCATCTTGTTTGTTCCTAAAAACCCATCTTGTGCCAATTGGTTGCTTGTTTGGTGGTAAGGGACAGATTTCCTAAACCTATTGCTTTTTGAATTGAAGCAACTCATCCTGCATGGCTTGCACCCAATTGTTGTCTTTGAGGGCTTCTTGGTATTTCTTAGGTTGCAACTGAGAAATAAATGCTGAGAAGAAGCAAAAGTTGGAAAGCTGGTTTCTTGTAAGAACACCTGATGCAATATCACCCATGATTTGTTCAAGTGGATGATCTTTGTGTTCAATCAGTTGTTGTAAACCACTGACACGTGTAAGTGGCTCTTGTACTTCATCAAACAAACCACTGAAGTTTATATTGTTTGGTTCAGCAGTTTCAGTGTCTTCAGTAGTTTTAGGTGCTGAAGCAGATGTTTGAGTTTGTATATCAGCAGTTCTTGAATCAGAAGTTTGTGAAAATTCTGATGGTTTGGAAGTTGACTTAATGACTGTTTGAGGAGTCCATGGTGCTGGTTCCTCATCATCAAACCTTTGATCACCATAATAAGTAGGTTTAGATGAAGTAACAGTCATTTCAGGTCCAAAATGAAAGCTGTCAAGGTCAAAAAGTTCAGCAGGATGTGCTGGAATAAAAGTGTGTTTTGACTCATTGAACTTGACATTCAGTGTTTCTTCTACTATCCTGGTTCTTGAGTTAAAAACCTTGTAGGCTTTTCTAGTGGAAGACTAACCAAGAAAGTAACCTGAATCAACTTTGGCAGCAAACTTTCAAATAGAGTCTTTGATGTTTACAATGAAACATTGACATCCAAAAGCCCTGAAAAAGGAGATAAGGGGCTTTATGCCATGAAGAACTTCATAGGCAGTCTTGGAGTGTCTCTTGTTGACAAGAACTCTATTTTGAACATAACATGCAGTGTTAACTGCTTCAGCCCAGAAATATAATGGTAGGCCTGAATCAGCTAACATTGTTCTTGCTCCTTCAATTAAGGTTCTGTTCTTCCTTTCTACTACACCATTTTGTTCAGGAGTTCTGGGAACACTGTATTGTCTAATAATCCCTTTAGACAAACAGAATTCATCTAGAGTTTTGTTCCTGAACTCTGTCCCATTGTCACTTCTAATGGCTTTGACAGACAGAGAATATTGTTTCTCTACTTGTAGAATGAAGAACTTGATGATTTCAGCAGCCTCATCCTTGGGGAATAAGAAGAATACCCATGTAAATCTTGAATAGTCATCAATGATGACCAAGCAATACTTCTTCTTACCAAGGCTCATGATTTTTACAGGCCCAAATAAGTCCATATGGAGTAGTTGAAGACATGCAGTTCTTTTTGATTCTTCAATAGACTTATAGGAGGACTTATGTTGTTTTCCCTTCAAACAGGATACACAGTGTTCTTGACACTGGTATACCTTTAAAGGTAGACCTCTGACCAAGCCCATTTTTGTGACTTTATTTATGGTTTTAAAGTTCACATGGCCAAGTCTCCTGTGCCAGAGATCAGTCTCTGAAGTTGATGCCTTTGAGAAGAAACAGCCAGTGTTTGTTCAGTACTTTGTCCTTTTTAATGTCCACTATATAGACATTGCCACATCTTTTGGCTATCAACAAAGTATGATCTTCAATGATCTTCTCTATCAACTTCTGGCCTTCTGGTGATATGATCTTGCATGCTGTCTTTGTGAAAAAGGAAGAATATCCTTTATCACACATTTATGACACACTCAGCAAGTTGTACTCAAGGTTTTCAACCAGATTGACCTTGTCAAACTGTATTTTGCCAAAGGAAACATTGCCATGTCCTAGCACATATCCCTTAGCATTGTTCCTAAAGGATACAGATCCTTCTCTTTGACTGATAAAATTGTTTATCAGGTATCTGCATCCAGTCATGTGCATTGAGCCTCCACTGTCAACATACCAAATGCTATTTAAACCTCTGGAAACTCTCTGCACAAGATAGCAAATTAGTTAGATTTAGGAACCCAAGCCAGTTTGGCTTTGGGTTTGCTCTTGAGAACATTACAGTTTGTTCTTGACCAAGTTGAGGAATCCATATCTTTTTGGCAACGGATTTTTCATTAAGAGCAATGGTGGTATCCTTTTGAGGACCACCATCAACATTGGTCATCAGTAGTTGTACCATGTTCATGAGATCTTTAATCTCAGCAGTTTGTGAAACTGCTGATGATTTAGGTCTAACTACTGAAAGAGAATTTTGAGAAAAAGATTTTTGTTGAGATTTTGTCTTTATCTGTAAAATTTTGTCTTGTGGTTGAACAGACCACAGATTCACATTCTTTTGTCTTTTCTTTCAAAGACAAGTTTCTGACTGTATTGATTGGTTTTAGGTCATCAGTAGTTTTCAGATTCTCAACTCCTTATGTAGTTGAAACTACTGATGGCTTAATGTCAGATTTTATCAGTAATTCTGAAGAACTTTCTTTGTGATTTTTTAGAAAGTTTTCATGGAAAGATGTGCATTCTTTCTCTTCAGAAGTTTCACCTGAAACAATTTTTCTCCCTTCTTCAGTAGTTTTGGGGGAAAAATCTGTTGGTGTTTCAGTGTGATTGTACCCTATGCCAAACCTAACATTTGAAGCACTTTGTTTGTTTAGCAATAGTTGGTACCCCTTACAAGATTCAACCCATTTTTCACAAGTGACCTTGGTGTCAGCAAGCTCTTGTCTGACATTTCCTAGGTCATTTATCATGATTTTAATTTGTGCTTGGGTTTCAATAGCAGTGTTAGTTAATTTAGAAACTTCTTTTGTTTTTGCAGAAAGTTTTCTTTCTAAATCACATTTCATCTGAGTGAATTTTCTCTCAGAGTCATTTGCTTTACCTTGTAAGTGCACATTAGTCTCTCTTATGAGAGCAAAAGATTCTTTACAAGAAGTTGAGCAAAGTTTTGTCAAAGATTCTTTTGATACCTGTGACAAGGCAGATTTTGAGGTGCATCCCTCAAATGCCATCAAGGCAAATTTCTTTCTGCCATTGTCAGGCTCTCACCAGTTGATGCCAAACATCTTGTTGTCTGCATCAGGGTTACACTCAGTAGTGTCAAAAATGAAGACTGCTCCAGTCAACATACCCTGAAGTAAATAAACTTTGTTGTGAGGGTTGCTGAGTCTGTGGAAGTGGTTGAGTAGCTGGAAAGGGAAGGATTGATTGTTGGCTCTGCGTCTGTTGAGCAGGCATCTGTACATATTGTACTTGTGGCACATATTGGTGTTGTGGAGCTTGTGCCTGTACAAAATGTGCACTCCCTTGTGTTCCATTATTCCTGTTATAACTGGGGTTAAAATTATTTCCAGATTGAGATTGGTTAAAGCTAGAGCTTCTACAATTTCTAGCAAAGTGTCCCAACTTTTGACACTTGTGACATCTAAGTTTAGATTTGTCAAAACCAATTTTTGTTGAGCTGTTGAGTCCTAGAAACTTCCTTCCTGACCTTTTGTAAAATTTGTTTGTTTTTAAACTTAACATGGCCAGTTGGTGTAGAATATCCATTTCTTCCAAGTCATCACTGCTAAAAATTTTTAAATCATCCATGATAAAACACATGTTATCAGTAGTTTGACCAAAATCATTATTGTCATAACCTGGGAATGATCTTTCAGATGAGATCCCAGCAGTTATGTCAATATGGTCAAAAGATCCAAAACTATTTGAACAAGTTAGTGAGTCTTGTCCCAATAGTGTTGTACTACCTGGTAGATAGTCATCAGCAGTTTTACCAGAACTTTGTAACTTTTTCTTTTGATCAATTTCTCTTTCAAAAGTAAGTAATCTCCCATGAAGTTTTGTAAGAGTGAGGGAGCTAAAGTCTGGTGAAGATCTTAAGACTATAGAGTATGTTTCCCATTTTTCAGGTAAAGACCTTAAAAATCTATGAAGCATAGATACAGTTGTGTAGGTCTTACCATTTAATTTTAGCTCAGATATTAATGAGGAGAATATTTCAAATTGTTGTGTTAAAGTTTCCCCATTAATGTGAGCAAAAGTTTCATATTGTTGAGCAAGGATTTCTCTGGTGTTGGCAATCACCTCTTCAGTTCCTCCAAACTGTTCTTTGAGGCAGTCCCAAAGCTCTTTGGCACTATCACAATGTAACAGGGCAGAGTAGATTTCATTTGGGAGTGCCATTGCTAACATAGAGAAAGCTTTAGCATCAAGCTCAAGTTTTAGGAAATCATCATCTGTATAGTCTTTTGGTATTTCTTCTTTAGTTTCAAGATTGATATTTACTGGTTTATGAGGACCATATATCACAGATTTCCAGCAACCTGTGTTGGTCTGTTATAAGGTATGTGCCATTCTCCTTTGCCAGATATTATATTCATTTCTTACTAGCATAGCAGGTTTATTGGCAGAACCAGTATTATGAGATCCATTTTAAAGAGTATTGATTTGTCAAATATCTCTTAAAGTGATGGATGTTGATACAAGTGAACTTTTAATCCTTTATTGAATATCAATAAGAGCCTGTGTCTGATTCTCAATGTGTTAGATTGATATGCGATCAGATAAACCAGTGCTCTGATACCAATTGTTGGATCTGTATTGCTCTTTGTATGAACTTGCTAGTGAACACTTAAGTGTCTAGCCAGTTCTTTATAAGTAATAGCACAGCGGAATGATATAAGTTAAAGCTACAATTATCAACAGGAGTTATTACTCCCCCTAGATGTTTGATAAAACTAAAGATAAGTATTTAATGAGAATCTAAGCATTGAATGAGAATGAATACTTAAATAGATTCTCAGTAAATGAAATGGAAAATAACAATGATAAGCTTTGAAGGATTTCTGTATTAAAAATCAATGTCTAAAACAGAGGGATGAACCCATCTATTTATAGACTTTACAAATACATGAACCTTGCTGAAAAGCAAGTTCAGAGGCAAGTTGCAACAAGTTGCAATCTTGGAACTTGTACAAAAAGTTAAAGTAATACTAAACTAATAAACTACTGAAACATAAGGCGGTGGAAAGATTCTTGAACAAGTGCTGATGAATGACAAACTACTAATGAGTAGTTTGTCTTCAGTAGTTCTTCAGTGAACTATCTGGTTTGGACTTCAGAACTTCTAATGCTTTTCTTCTTCAGTACTTGTAGAATCCTTCTTCAGTACTTTAGTCTTCTTTCTTCAGTAGTTCTATACTTAGAATATTTCAGACAGAAGTTAATTAGACTTAGGTTTCCAAAAGTGGTTTCACCAATCCTCTTTGTCCTAACAGTTATACCAAGTACAATAAGCCTCTATTTATAGAGACATAACATTAATACAAACTTTATGGTATATGGGAGTTAGAATATGTATAGTCGCAATAATACATATGTTTATAACAAAGAAAAGATTAATGTAAGTCCAAGATCCTTCCCGGGTATCAAAACACACACACAACCAAAGGCGGAAACGATGATTGTATGTAAAGAACAAAGAAGAAACTTGAAATAGAATGATTCGATTAACAAAGTGCACACGGTTTCTATGAACCGTCTGTTACACGAGCAAAACAATCAAAATGACTAGCAACCCCAAAACAAACAATGAAACCCCTATTTATAGTTAACATAGGCGGTCATTATACATGGGCCAATAAGGCCGAACCCACTACTACATATCCCAATAATCCAAGACAAACGCGAACCTCTAAACATAGCCCAACAATATCCCCCTACGTTTGTGTTGGCTTGCTAAATTACTACTGCTTTTTGCTGCGCTTCTTAGAGCCCCTTTTCTTTTTCTCCAAAGCTTTCTTCCAATCTTCAGCTGATTTTCCAACATATGGACCAAACAATCCAGTTTCCACTCTTCCTTTGCAATCTGCCTCTAATCCCAGTCTTGTATCTGAGCAACTGCACTAGTGAACGACTTTGCACAAGCTTCATACTTGGGATCACACTGAATCTGAAGCTTCACTAGAACTTTAATATCTTCAGAATGCAAACTCATCAGATCTTTAGCATCAAAAACTCTCAGTTCGTCACTATCACAAACAATCACCATAGATCGAGAAGTAAGATCATAAGTGTCTATCTTTCTCGCAACTGCGTTATCCCAAAATTCAATAATCCAGTCAGTGAGAACAACTGGATTTTCTCTCATAGCATGTGCAACTCTATAGGTGTTAAGAGCCACTATCAAGGACATGAACTCCTGCATATGCTCTGCGGGAGGATCAGACAGATAGCACACCACATTATGATTGTTTTCGAATGTTAGTACATGAGGAGCGGTCATTTCTGCACAAAACAAATTGGATTAGAAACCAAAGCTTAAACATCAAAATTTTAAAAACTTGAAGATAGTTTTATGGGCCCCCCTTTTTTTCCAGATTTCAAAAGCATATTTGGGTCCATCTTTACAATCGTTCAAGAGCCATGTGGGCTTCGGGTCAACAAACAGCCCAAATACAAGCGTGTTCGAGTCATATGAGAGTGTTCGAGGGTATTTTGGTCAAAAGACATGGGTGTCCGAGGGCACTCATGTAAATAACACTTGAGTTCGAATGACAGAAGGAGTTCGAGGGCATTTTTGTCAAAAGACATGTGTGTTCAAGGTGGCGAGGTGTGTTCGAGGGCAATTTTGTCAATTGCCATATGTGTTTGAGTTGATGAGGTGTGTTCGAGGGCAATTTTGTCAATTGCCATCTATGTTCGAGATGATGATGTGTGTTTGAGGGTATTTTGGTCAAACACCATCTGTGTTCGAGGGCAGATCGGTGAATATCAGATGAGTTCGTTCAAAGAGATAGTGCTTGAGGGCAGTATTGTCAATTTACGCGGGTGTTTGAGGGCATTTTTGTAATTTTCCCCATCAGAGTTTGAAATCCAAACGCGTAAAAGTCACGCGCCGCCGAAACGAACTCCACTGCCACCGTCGTCATTGATCATCTCTTGGTCTACTTCGCCTTTTCACACCTGCAAATCAACAAAACAACACTATTCCCAAACCAAGAAACATTATTTCAATGATTTACCTTCTTGATCTTCTTGAAAACTTTGATGAACAAGAGGAGATTTTCAGATGGGCGGGTGTGTGTGAGAGAAGTTTAAGAGATAAATTTTGTTTTGTGACTTTTGAGAGAACACATACACGCCGCCCCCTTTTGTGTAAACTAAGATTTGTGTGGCCCACCAACCGTGTGGTGGGCCCATCTCAGATCCCAATCCCATTTTCGAGGTGTGTTTTGCAAAACGGGTCCAAGTCAAATCGTGAACTGGTCTAATAGAAACTTTATTAAAGGATAATTTAAACGAAAAATTTATACAAAAATTTTTGTCACGAGATCAAATCACTGAGTTTCGGGCTGAACTACACTTATCAACTCTGATCTACTTAAGTTGGTCTTAGCAATTGCCGGTATATTTATCCCCTTAAACTTATTTCCTTAGGCCTTCTTGTATGACGATCTGTGATATTATTTATCATGTTTTGGTGTATTAATTACGTACACTCAAGCAAGTCACAATCAAATCCTAGAACATCAAGTCGTACATTCTATCATGCAAGCTGTTTCCATACCACATACTTTTTATAGTATCTGTTCTAGAGTTCTGAAACCTTGACTGGGACTGGATTGAGAGAAGAAAAGAATAGATCAATGAGAGATTCAGAGTAATATATACAAGTCAGATGATTATTTTCATAATAGTGAAAATAGAGAAAAGGGGCTATGTAAACTCACCTTAATGTTAGAATGGAGGCTCTTGTTATATAAACAAATGTGGCTCGTGGGTATCCAAATATCACCATATTTCAAGGTAATAAATAAGTGTTGGGGAAAACTTATTAAGTCTAAGTTTTATAGTCTAAAGTATGCTAGGGTTCCTAATTTGGGGATGAATACTTGGTTTATGATTAAATTCGAATAATTGTTAATAACTCAATAAATAAAGAAATAATTAATAAAAATATTTCTGACCAATATTAACTAAAGGTGGTTGAATTATAATGTAATAAGTGTGAAAATAATTTTTTATAAAATTATTTTCATAATTAATGAATATTTATATATTAATACTTATTTGACAAAATATAAACTTAATATTTAAAAATATTAAAATTTATAAATTCCGAATCAAAAATTTATATTTCTGATCTAAATGATTAATAATAATTTATGTGAAATTTTGATGTAAAAATAATGAAAAATGAATTTATTATGAATTATTTATGATTAAAATAACAAAAATCGATTGAAAATATAAAATAAATGATTTTTCTGAAATAAAATTTATTTCAGCAATGTTTATTGATTTATAAGTTTAGAATAATTTTTGTGGAATTTTATAAAGTCGTTTTGATATTTTTATCGAATTTTAAAAGTTTTAGGGAAATAAACTTGTAATATTTATTATATATAGTAAATAAATGATTTTTGAAAACTAAAAATTGTATGATAACTTTTAACATAAGAACAACATAAAATAATTTTTATAGAATTTATAACCTTCTTTTGACATTTTTGAAACTATTTTAAAATTTGTAACAAAAATATAAAACAACAACAACAACAACAACAACCGTACCCAGGAAATCCCACTAATAGCGACGCTATTCGTAGGGTCTGGGGAGGGTAGGATGTAGGCAAACCTTACCCCTATCTTTAGAGATAGAGAGGCTGCTTCCAGAGAGACCCCCGGCTCGACAACAACAAAATGCACACTGTATATTAATGAATAATTAGGCAATCACTAAACACTAAAAAAACAAAAAAAATAAAATAAAATAAAATAGTGGATGTATAACATGATACAACATACAGATATATATATATATATATATATATATATATACATGCATAGAGGCCAACCCTAAATCCTAAGTAATCTTAAAACCTAAAAATCTTTAACTTTAATCCTACGTCTCCACGAATTCCTATCTTGGACCATATCCTCTGAGAGGTGTAATTCTAACAAATCTTGTCTAATCCGATCGACCCAAGTCAATTTGGGTCTGCCTCTACTCCTCCTCCCCTCCACCGTGAGGTGTTCCACTCTTCTGACTGGGGCTGTCGTATGTCTCCGCTTCACATGACCAAACCATCTTAATCTTCCCTCCTTTATCTTATCTGCTATGTTAGCCACTTCTAACCTCTTCCTAAGAACCTCATTTCTAATCCGGTCTAACCTAGTGTGACCACACATCCACCTCAACATTCTCATCTCTGCCACTTCCATCTTTCGTAACTGTGTCTTTTTGATGGCCCAACAGTCTGTCCCATAAATCATAGCAGGTCGGACTGCAACCCTATAAAATTTTCCCTTTAGTTTAGTTGGGAACCTCTTATCGCACAGAACTCCAGATGCTGCTCTCCACTTACACCATCCAGCTTGAATACGATGTGCGACGTCACTATCAATCTCTCCGTCCCTTTGGACGAACGATCCCAAGTACTTAAACTTAGTTACTTGCGGTTCATGGGATTCGAACCCGGGTCAAACCCGGTCTAGGTGTTTAAATCACAAGCCAGCACCAACTGTGCTGACCCTGAGAACATGTTTATGTTGGATCCAATTAATTATAAACACTTATTGGATAAAACATAATAATTGGAAAATAATAAAAATGGTGTGCCTGGGCTCGAACCCAGGACCGCTACCGGTCCGCGACTTAACACCAAGGGTATCACCAACTAGTCTGTAAACGAGTTGGTGATATTTTTTGGTTGGTTTTATATAAGAACAGTTCTGTTTCATATCATCTTCCCCAATCCAAGATCCCAAGAACCCTAGTTTTCAATCGAATCATATACGTTGTTAGAGTTTAATTAACCATGGGGTTATGAGTTATGGGGCCGACTAACACACGCAAACAAAGAAAATATTCATACCAGCCGTGCAATGCCTTCAATCGCGGGTCAACGAAAAGTCAACATTCTTCAATTTTGATTATTTTGAGTGAATGGAAGGGTGAATTGAGGATGAGGATGTGATGTTCGGCCCTTATAGCTTGTCAAGGAGGGTTCAATTTATACTATAACACACGGTCTCATAGATTAGGAAATTTTGACCGGTGCCTTTAATGTAGACGCGTGAAAGTCCGATTTTTGGTAAGATTTAATGATTATTAAGCATATAGAATACGTGTAATAGCCTGTCAATCCGTGTATTTCCATATTAGAGAACAAGAGACGCGGATTGTAGTTTGAATTGGAGGTTTGAATCGCAGTTGACTTTTCTAAGTCAACTGTGATGGATTAAGAAAGGGTTAAATATAATTGAGTTAGGATAAAATCAACAAGTAATGTGTAGCTCAGCTGGTTAGGCTGTGGGGTTTGTGTGAGCTGGACTTGGGTTCGAGTCTGGTACCCAACCGTTTTTTTTTTTTTTTTTTTTTTTTTTTTTAAGGGAAGGGACAAAGGGGATGGGCCAGCTTTGGTTTGGGCCTAGGAGGGGGTGTTGGGTTGGGTTGTAGGATTTGTTTAGAGGTTGGGTTTATTTGGGTTGTGTAAGGTATAGTGTTTATTATTATTATCATTATGATCATTTTTGTTATTATTATTATTATCATTTATATACATATATGTATATATGTATTAGTTGTGAGTTAGAAGAAAAATAGAGACCTTGGCACATTTAACGAAAATAATAGGAGCTTTTATTTGGTGAAAATTTTGCGATGTTACAGTCTCCCCTACTTTTAGAAACTTCGTCCTGAAGTTTATTGAAAACACAGGGTTGAAGGTGATTGGGTAAAAGTAAAAATAGTTGTGATTTGGGTTATAGCATGACATGAATAGAATAAACTGTCTCGTGTTTTGTGTGGGTTGATGAACTACCAGACAACTAGAGTTTATAACCTTGATAGAATTTCACACTACCTTAATGTACCTGTAAATTCATGATTACGTTCCGGACCGCAATCACCAATTTACCTTACATTAAAGTTTTGCGTCCTTCTATGTCTCCACCGATTGTTGAGCAGGTCCGATAGTCTCCACCAGTCGTGGAGTAGGTTGTAGGGCCTCTCCCGACTGCTGAAAAGGCATAATGACCTCTACCAATCGTTGAGTAGGTTCGATAGCCTTTACCAGTCGTGGAGCAGGTTGTAGGGTCTCTCCCGACTGTTTGAAAAGGCATGATGACACATAGATTGCAAATTGATAACATGTTTATGCAAGCAAGTTCACAAGCACAGTATATGAGTTGTAGTTGTATATATTTAGTTCACATTCAAACAATCGTGCATACACCATGTACACAACTCTCAGACAAAAATATCAATATTAGAATTTATTACTTTGATCAAATAGCGTTAATACATAGAATAAAAGCAAACAACGTTCGAATGGTGGGACATGTTGTTAAGTAGCTGGAGGGTCTTGATCTCTGTTTAGTTTAGGGCATCGGTTACGGAAGTGATTTGGGTCTCCACATTCATAGCATTGACCATAGTTGTATTGATTAGGGTTAGCAGCCTGAGCAGGGTTGGTGGGTTGGTTGGCATTAGGATTTGGGGTCTCGCGACATGTATTAACTAGATGGCCATACCTACCACAATTGGTGCACAAGCGACACGCTGAAGCAGTGGGATGATGTCGGTTGCATGTGTTACACAATGGATGGTTTCCTGTATAAGGTTTCTTGTTAAAAGCTTGTAGAGTGAGGTTTGCATCAGGATCCCTGGTCTTACGCTTCTGGTTTTCAGTAGTTACCGCGGCTACGATACTTGCTTTATTGCCTTTCCGAACTAAGGTCCCGTCTTTTACGTGATTGTCCGTTAAGGTAGCTGCTAGACGCTTGGCTTCCTCCAAAGTAGCAGGGTTCCTTCCCCACATCGTATCCTGAATCTTCATGGGTAAGCCACCAATGTATTTTTCGATTGCAATAGGTAAGGGGGTGACTTTGTGTGGTAGCAGTAGACTAAGTTCGTGGAAATGAGTGTTGTAGGCAAGGTTTTCTCCACTATCCTGGACAAGGTCATGAAACTCGTCTTCCAACTTCTTGATTTCGTTGCGTGGGCAGAACTCATTTTTCATAATCTCCTTGACTTGATCCCAAGTCATAGCAAGTGCAACTTCAGCTCCACGGGTGCGCTTTTCCTCATTCCACCAAGTGAGTGCTCGTTTGTGAAGAACACTCATAGCATAACGGACCTTAAAGTTATCGGGACACTCACTGTTAATGAAGGTATTCTCAATACCCTCGAACCATTGTAGAAGACCAGTAGCTCCTTCATCTCCACTGAACTTAGGAGGATTACAGGTATTAAAGTGCTTGAGAGTGCAAGCTGGGCGACCATTCCCGTTCCCGTTGTGGTTTCCATTTCCGTTTCCGTTTCCGTTTCCGTTGCCATTACCGTTTCCGTTGCCATTACCGTTCCCATTCATTTGGATGACTTGAGCCACCAGGTTAGGAATCAAAGTTGCCATTTGTTGTGCCATTTGTTGGGAAATGATCGCAGCTAGTTGGGCATCGAAACCATTGTTGTTGTTGTGGTTATTGTTGTTGTTGTTATTGTTGCTACTTCCTTCTTCATGATTGCTGCCATTGTTAAGGCGTGTGCTGCGACGAGGAGGCATGATCTGTAAGGGATACAATGAAATGAATGAGATTATATAAGGAATGTAATCATTTATCCATTTATTAAAACGAATAAATGAAAACGTTGGCTTATCAAAGATTCTAGATTCTAATAACATATGAAGACATGCTTTAGCCTATAAGTGAACACTCATCTCGAGAATTCCCAGGTAGGCATCCGGGTCCCTCGTCTGATTGGGATATATGCGCAATGCCAGCCTAGACAGAAGACTCAGAATACAGGCGTTCACCCTTCCAGATTGCACGTGTTCGTTATTAAAATCCAGAACTTCGACGAGATCTCAAGGTGGTTCAGGTTAAACCTGAGGATTTTGTCCTATTAGTCTAAGAGTAGATCCACTGATGGAGAGCAGCCTTCTTGTAAGGATGAAAGTAGTGATAAGAAGTAGGAGGGAGATAGAGATTAGCAAGTAAAAGAAGCAAGTACTGGTTAAATCCTATGGTTATAGACTAGATTATTTTTCTAATAACCTAATTCCCTATAACCATGGCTCTGATACCAATCTGTAACACCCCAACCGATGGCGGAAACATCGGGATGTCACCTAGTGATGATTGTTCAGTAGCTCATGGTGAATAATAATTTTCAATAAATGATTTAAATAAATTACATACAATTGTTCTACAAAAATTCGTACATCAAAATGAATAATACTATGTACACATCTTCAAGTAATAACTCAAATCTTCAAGCAAATAGAACCTGAAACATGTTAAGTTGAAAATATTTTGGGTCAACAAAAGTTGGTGAGAGTACATAGGTTTTTGAATATAATGGTTAACAATAGTTTGTACAACAACCACAGTTGTATGATGATAGACTATGAGACCGACATGTAACAATGCGTCTTTGTACAACCAAACCTTGTGTTGACTGTTGACTAACTCGCAAGTTAGTTAAATGTTGTTACTGTTATCGATCATCCCTGAATTTATGCGGAGGATGGGTTTGTCAGACCTATAGCGCTATAATCTAAACAGGCGGCTTGATCATTGTTAATGATTGTACTGTGTCTTTTTGTTACAGTCAAATGATAGAATGATGATGTACTTGAATCACAAGTAAATATGAGTAAATGATAGTATAAAATGTTTAAACATGTTTCACCCCAAAAATAGTGAAAATAGAGAAAAGGGGCTATGTAAACTCACCTTAATGTTAGAATGGAGGCTCTTGTTATATAAACAAATGTGGCTCGAGTGTATCCAAATATCACCATATTTCAAGGCAATAAATAAGTGTTGGGGAAAACTTATTAAGTCTAAGTTTTATAGTTTAAAGTATGCTAGGGTTCCTAATTTGGGGATGAATACTTGGTTTATGATTAAATTCGAATAATTGTTAATAACTCAATAAATAAAGAAATAATTAATAAAAATATTTCTGACCAATATTAACTAAAGGTGGTTGAATTATAATGTAATAAGTGTGAAAATAATTTTTTTATAAAATTATTTTCTTAATTAATGAATATTTATATATTAATACTTATTTGACAAAATATAAACTTAATATTTAAAAATATTAAAATTTATAAATTCCGAATCAAAAATTTATATTTCTGATCTAAATGATTAATAATAATTTATGTGAAATTTTGATGTAAAAATAATGAAAAATGAATTTATTATGAATTATTTATAATTAAAATAACAAAAATCGATTAAAAATATAAAATAAATGATTTTTCTGAAATAAAATTTATTTCAGCAATGTTTATTTATTTATAAGTTTAGAATAATTTTTGTGGAATTTTATAAAGTCGTTTTGATATTTTTATCGAATTTTAAAAGTTTTAGGGAAATAAAATTGTAATATTTATTATATATAATAAATAAATGATTTTAGAAAACTAAAAATTGTATCATAACTTTTAACATAAGAACAACATAAAATAATTTTTATAGAATTTATAACCTTCTTTTGACATTTTTAAAACTATTTTAAAATTTGTAACAAAAATATAAAAGAAAGGTTTTAAAAAAAATTGTTTGAGGTTCATGGGATTCGAACCCGGGTCAAACCCGGTCTAGGTGTTTAAATCACAAGCCAGCACCAACTGTGCTGACCCTGAGAACATGTTTATGTTGGATCCAATTAATTATAAACACTTATTGGATAAAACATAATAATTGGAAAATAATAAAAATGGTGTGCCTGGGCTCGAACCCAGGACCACTGCCGGTCCGCGACTTAACACCAAGGGTATCACCAACTAGTCTGTAAACGAGTTGGTGATATTTTTTGGTTGGTTTTATATAAGAACAGTTTTGTTTCATATCATCTTCCCCAATCCAAGATCCCAAGAACCCTAGTTTTCAATCGAATCATATATGTTGTTAGAGTTTAATTAATCATGGGGTTATGAGTTATATGGGGCCGACTAACACACGCAAACAAAGAAAATATTCATACCAGCCGTGCAATGCCTTCAATCGCGGGTCAACGAAAAATCAACAATCTTCAATTTTGATTATTTTGAGTGAATGGAAGGGTGAATTGAGGATGAGGGTGTGATGTTCGGCCCTTTTAGCTTGTCAAGGAGGGTTCAATTTATACTATAACACACGGTCTCATAGATTAGGAAATTTTGACCCATGCCTTTAATGTTGACGCGTGAAAGTCCGATTTTTGGTAAGATTTAATGATTATTAAGCGTATAGAATATGTGTGATAGCCTGTCAATCCGTGTATTTCCATATTAGAGAACAAGAGACGCGGATTGTAGTTTGAATTGGAGGTTTGAATCGCAGTTGACTTTTCTAAGTCCACTGTGATGGATTAAGAAAGGGTTAAATATAATTGAGTTAGGATAAAATCAACAAGTAATGTGTAGCTCAGCTGGTTAGGCTGTGGGGTTTGTGTGAGCTGGACTTGGGTTCGAGTCTGGTACCCAACCGTTTTTTTTTTTTAAAGGGAAGGGACAAAGGGGATGGGCCAGCTTTGGTTTGGGCTTAGGAGGGGGTGTTGGGTTGGGTTGTAGGATTTGTTTAGAGGTTGGGTTTATTTGGGTTGTGTAAGGTATAGTGTTTATTATTATTATCATTATGATCATTTTTGTTATTATTATTATCATTTATATACATATATGTATATATGTATTAGTTGTGAGTTAGAAGAAAAATAGAGACCTAGGCACATTTAACGAAAATAATAGGAGCTTTTATTTGGTGAAAATTTTGCGATGTTACATTACGTTTCAGCCATCAGTACCAAGCCTACCAGCACATCACACTAGAGCCAAACTGTTTTGATACACGTCTTACATGAGTCAGCCTTAATCCAACCGTGAAAGTTCATTTCATTTCTCGTTTTTGACAACAAAAATGTTTTGATCTTTTCTTAGGATACATCCCCCTAAATTTGTGCTTAAAATGAAGAATTTAAAGAACAAATTTACAAACCTAAAACTAAGAACTTTTTTTTTTTTTTAACTACGAAGACCAGTTCAGTCCTCGAAATGGACCATCTTGAGCAGGTCAAAAAGAGCTTCAAAGCGAGCTCGATCAACAGGTTTTGTAAAAAGATCTGCGACATTGTCGTCAGTGTGAATGTGTGTAGGTACAATTAAACCTTGATTAAAAGAGTCTCGGATGAAATGTTCTTTTATGGCAATGTGTTTTACTTTTGAAAATTGAACTGGATTTTTCACAATTTGGATAGCTGCATCATTATCACAATAAATAGGAGTAAGAGAGAAATCCAAACCGTAATCCACCAGCTGATGTTGTATCCAGATCATCTGAGAACAGCATGCTGAAGTAGCAACATATCCAGCTTCAACTGTTGAGACGGAGACTGTTTGCTATTTTTTACATTGCCATGCAATAAGCCGATCGCCTAAAAATTGACATCCAGCAGAAGTAGATTTTTCGTCAATGTCACAACCTCCAAAATCGCTGTCAGAAAAAGCATGTAATTCAAAGAGAGAATCCCTAGGATACCAAAGACCAAATCTGGGTTTCCCCTTAAGGTATCTAAAGATTCTCTTAACAGCATTTAAATGAGAAATTTTAGGATTAGCATGATAACGTGCGCACTGACACACAGCAAACATGATGTCAGGTCTGCTAGCAGTCAAGTACATTAGCGATCCAATCATTGAACGATACAGCGTTTCATCCACGGCTTCTCCTACCAGATCTTGAGTCAGACCTGGTCTCTCAGACATTGGGGTGTTGGCTGGCTTTACATCATTGAAGCTTAATTTTGCAAGAATGTCATCCACGTATTTTCCTTGATAAATCAAGATGCCCTTTGAGTTTTGACGAACTTGCAGACCTAAGAAAAAGGTCATTTCACCCAGAGCACTCATTTCAAACTGCTTTTTCATTACCTCTTCAAACTCCTTGCACAGTGCATCACTAGTGGAACCAAAAATGATGTCGTCCACATAGATCTGCACCAGTATACGATCTTCATTCACCTTTTTTATGAATAAAGTCTGATCAATAACACCACGAGTGTGTCCATTGGCGAGCAAATGTTCAGTCAATTAGATTGCATACCAAGCACGAGGTGCCTAATGTAACCCATATAAAGCTTTGTTTAATTTGTACACATGCTCTGGATATTTTGGATTTGTGAAGCCCGGTGGTTGACAAACATAAATCTCTTCTTTGACAATTCCATAGAGAAATGTTGTCTTAACGTCCATCTGATAAACAGTGAATCCCTTGAACGAGGCGTAAGCGAGAAATATTCTTATAGCTTCTAATCTCGCAACCGGGGCATATACTTCATCATAATCTAAACCCTCAATCTGCCTGAACCCTTGCACAACCAATCTAGCTTTGTTTCGTACACTTACCCTGCTGTCATCTCTTTTGTTTCGATAAACCCATCTTGTTCCAAGAGGTCGCTTTCCCGGAGACAGCTCTACTAACTTCCAAACCTTTAGCTTCTCAAACTGATTAAGTTCATCTTGCATTGCATCAACCCAGCTTGATTCTCGCATGGCCACAACAGTAGATTTTGTCTCAATTTGTGAGAGAAGCACGAGTACAAACATTTGTTGATGTCACCAGTTTGACTCCTTATTAAGACACCCGCATCCACAGGACCGATAATGTTTTCCAGTGGGTGATCTCATTGAATGCTTGTTGGAATAGCTCTGTCTGGAACTAAAGAATCTCCAGGTAGGGGCATAATACTACCGGTAACAGTCCCTTCCACGGTGTCAGCATCAGCTTCGTCCTCATCATTGTGCTCCACCGTGCATTCAAGAGGTATGGGATCATAGAAAGTAGGAACTAAGGTATCAGAAGACAAATCATCGTCATCTACCTGTTGCACAGGATCCATAGTGGGACTAGATGGTTCGGCAGAGACTGAATGTTGCTGTGTTGATGAAGATCTAGGTATAGCATCCCCCCATCCTCTGCATCATTAACCAAAGAGGATGAGGTTCCAGTAGCGTATGTTGAGGAACCTGTATAACCTGTATTAACACCACTGGACACATCATCAAAAATAAGAAAAGACCGAAAGAGAGTATCATAGTCAAATAACCAATCTGGACCCACTCTAGCATCTGTCTCATTTTCCTCAAGCCAACGCATGTCAAACGACTCTAGTGTAACACCCCAACCGATGGCGGAAACATCGGGATGTCACGTATTGATGATTGTTCAGTAGCTCATGGTAAATAATAAATTTCAATAAATGATTTAAATAAATTACATACAATTGTTCTAAGAATTTTGTACATCAAAATGAAAAATACTAGCTACGCATCTTCAAGCAATAACTCTAATCTTCAAGCAAGCTATAACCTGAAACATGTTAAGTTTGAAAATATTTTGGGTCAACAAAAGTTGGTGAGAATTACATAGGTTTTGATAATCGAATAAAACTTGTACAATTCAAGTGTCATGGCAAGTCTAGTCCATATGTGAAAACATACTAGAAGTAAATCGAGTGCATAATCAACCCTTGTGACTGTTATAATGTGGTACATCCCATACGCTCATGGTTCACTCGAATATGTTATGCGATAACAATCACCCACGCTACCTTTGTAGGAGGCACGTATCCAGGTGGGATTGTCAGTCCAATAGATCTATCATTGTATACCGTCGGCTGGTCAATGTTAATGATTATGCTAGAATTGTGCTTACCCTAGTCATGTTCAAGACATAATGCAACATAGAAAAACACATAGACACTTTGATGATTGAATTGCATATAGAATGTTGTAACATGTTTCACCTCAAAAACGGTGATAAATAGAAAAGGGGCTATGTAAAACTCACCTTAGCAAAATGTTATGTCTCGTGAAAAAAATAGAATAATGTGTTGTGAATGTATGCGAGGCGAATCTCAAAGTCTCAACAACGTAGCTAGTCCAAATTGAAGAAAACGAAAAAGAAAGAATATCAAGCTTCCAATTCGCCAATTACAAGAGCTTATAATCAAAGCTTCAATTGTAGAAGTAATAGACTATAGAAGAAAGGTCTGAGGGAAAGTTTAATCGGATTGAAACAATAGATTTAGAAGTGCAAAGTATAATGGGTCATAGGTGGGTTTTTATACTAGTTTTGGAGTCAATTAGCCATTAAATTGGTCAACACCATAAAGTAAGGTTTTATGATGAATTGACTATTTGACTATGACTTTGACTGTTTGACTAAGACTTTGACTAATCAATTTAAGGAATGTGTTAAGTTTATTTTCTTCTGAAATACTACACAAGATGATAGTTGGCTCAGTTGGTTGTCACTGTGTGTTGGTTGGCTGTGGACGCGGGTTCGAGTCCCGGTCCACACAAATCTTTTTTTGGCAATTATTTCCCTAAAAGTATATTATTCTAAATTCATAATATGATTATATAAGCCCGAAAGTGACTCGAAATATTTTTAAAACGTACAAAAGTGTCGAGATACAAATAATTATTAGTTTAAGGTATTTAAAACATATATTGTTTAAAACAATACATTCTATTTATCAAAAAAAAATTAGGGGAAATTCGCGATGTTACAGTCTCCCCTACTTTTGGAAACTTCGTCCCGAAGTTATTAAAAACACAGGTTTGAGGTTGATTAGGTAGAAATTAAGGCAGCTGTGGTTTGGGTTAAGGCACGACATGAATTTATAGGTAATAGAATAATTTGTTTCGAATAATTTGGATAAGAGGTTTGAGATGTGAGTTTTAAGGATTGGATTAGGTTCGTCTGAAGTAACAAGAAGCATAAGAATCTAGCAAAATACTAAACTTATGTTTTAGGAATCTTATAAGAAATGCATGAATTGATTGGCTATATGAAAACCAAATGAACTACTAAAACCTTATTAGAATTTCACACTACCTTAACGTACCTGTAAATTCATGATTACGTTCCGGACCGCAATCACTAATTTACCTTACATTAGGGTTTTGTGTCCTTCTATGACTCTAAACACACATGTAAGTAATGCAAAATAACCTTGTGATTTAATCGTTTACAATGTATCCAAAAATGAGTCCAACTGTTGAGTAGGAAAAAGACTTCTACCAGTCAGTGAGTAAGAACCTCTACCGATTGTTGAGCAGGTGCGATAGCCTCTACCAGTTGTTGAGCAGGTTGTAGGGCCTCTACCGACTGTTGAGCAGGCATGATGACCTCTACCAATCGTTGAGTAGGTTATTTGGTACTCAACTAACTGTTGAGCAAGTACTTCATCCTCTACCAGTTGTTTGATTAAGTGTACCAATTATTTCACACATAAATTGCAAATTGATAATATGTACATATAAACAATCAAGTATCAAGCATAGCATGCGAGTTGTAATAGTGTTGTCCTAGACAAGGTTAATGACTCTAGGTGTGTCTATAGCAAATAGTTTATATTCCATGATTTCTAGTATCAAATGTTTAAATATAGTAGATAATCGAATCCTCATGTATAACTAAGGATTAAGTTTGATGCAACACACAACCAAGTTTCAATAGTTTGGTTATCATGGGTAACTAGTTCATGTTTGAGAAGGTGAATGATATGAATTTAGTTCTTGAGAGGATGATGAAAAATCTTGAAGCAGAATCAAGGTTGTGAGAGATAGTGAATGTGAAGATAGTTGATAAAGAGTTTATTTTATAGTAAGGAGATTATGTAGCAGTGTAAATTTTGGGGTTTGGATCAAATGTTATAATCAAGTGTATAAGAAAACATGATTGTGGTATATGCCAAATATTGTAAAAATTTGAACAAGTTGAAAATGAGTGAGTGTCGATGGAGAATTTAGAGACTAGATATTATTCCTATGGAAAAAAAAATCTTATTTTCAAAATTGGTTTTATACATAAAGCAAAAGTTGTTAAATAGTACAAGCTAAATGGGCTTTGATTAAAATATTCCCGTTAGTTGGAGATTTCAAACATGACATTAGGTTTTGAAGATCTAGGTTCTATTAAGTGATTTTTAATAGTTTAAAGCATTATATAGAAAATTGTTTGTTACGTCAATAAATAAACAATTGAATTTAAGTTCGAGGACATCTTTTGACAAAAATATGTACTTTGTAAGTTACTAGGTAATGAAAATACAACAAGATTTATAAATCTTTAGTTTGTGCTAAGGTATGAGGTTATAGTTTTAAAAAAATAAGTAACATGTGGAGAAATGAAATAATATGATTTGGGTAGGGTGTTGAATATTTAAAAAGTGGCTAAGATGGTAAGGTGAAGTGTGATTGTGAAATCCATAGATGTTATGATATGAGATTGATTTAAGCTGTAAAATTTTGAGATTTTAGAGCTTAGTTTTAAGGGAAGTGAGTGTAATCATCTATTCATTAATTAAAACGAATAAATGAAAACGTTGACTTATCAAAGCTTCTAGATTCTAATAAAATTGTGAAGACATGCTTTAGCCTATAAGTGAACACTCATCCCGGGAATTCTCAGGTAGGCATCCGGGTCCCTCGTCTGATTGGGATATATGCGCAATGCCAGTCCTAGAGAGAAAACTCAGAATATAGGCGTTCACCCTTCCAGATTGCACGTGTTCGTTATTAAAATCTAGAACTTCGACGAGATCTTCAAGGTGGTTCAGGCTAAACCTGAGGATTTGTCCTATTAGTCTAAGAGTAGATCTTGTGATGGAGAGCACTCTTCTTGTAGGGACTAAAGTAAGGATAAGAAGTAAAATAGAGAATATAAACAAGTGAGGTTGCAAGTAAAAGGAGCAAGTACTGATTAAAATCCTATGGTTATAGACTAGATTATTTTTTTAATAACCTAATTCCCTATAACCATGGCTCTGATACCAATCTGTAACACCCCAACCGATGGCGGAAACATCGGGATGTCACGTATTGATGATTGTTCAGTAGCTCATGGTAAATAATAAATTTCAATAAATGATTTAAATAAATTACATACAATTGTTCTAAGAATTTTGTACATCAAAATGAAAAATACTAGCTACGCATCTTCAAGCAATAACTCTAATCTTCAAGCAAGCTATAACCTGAAACATGTTAAGTTTGAAAATATTTTGGGTCAACAAAAGTTGGTGAGAATTACATAGGTTTTGATAATCGAATAAAACTTGTACAATTCAAGTGTCATGGCAAGTCTAGTCCATATGTGAAAACATACTAGAAGTAAATCGAGTGCATAATCAACCCTTGTGACTGTTATAATGTGGTACATCCCATACGCTCATGGTTCACTCGAATATGTTATGCGATAACAATCACCCACGCTACCTTTGTAGGAGGCACGTATCCAGGTGGGATTGTCAGTCCAATAGATCTATCATTGTATACCGTCGGCTGGTCAATGTTAATGATTATGCTAGAATTGTGCATACCCTAGTCATGTTCAAGACATAATGCAACATAGAAAAACACATAGACACTTTGATGATTGAATTGCATATAGAATGTTGTAACATGTTTCACCCCAAAAACGGTGATAAATAGAAAAGGGGCTATGTAAAACTCACCTTAGCAAAATGTTATGTCTCGTGAAAAAAATAGAATAATGTGTTGTGAATGTACGCGAGGCGAATCTCAAAGACTCAACAACGTAGCTAGTCCAAATTGAAGAAAACGAAAAAGAAAGAATATCAAGCTTCCAATTCGCCAATTACAAGAGCTTATAATCAAAGCTTCAATTGTAGAAGTAATAGACTATAGAAGAAAGGTATGAGGGAAAGTTTAATCGGATTGAAACAATCGATTTAGAAGTGCAAAGTATAATGGGTCATAGGTGGGTTTTTATACTAGTTTTGGAGTCAATTAGCCATTAAATTGGTCAACACCATAAAGTAAGGTTTTATGATGAATTGACTATTTGACTAAGACTTTGACTGTTTGACTAAGACTTTGACTAATCAATTTAAGGAATGTGTTAAGTTTATTTTCTTCTGAAATACTACACAAGATGATAGTTGGCTCAGTTGGTTGTCACTGTGTGTTGGTTGGCTGTGGACGCGGGTTCGAGTCCCGGTCCACACAAATCTTTTTTTGGCAATTATTTCCCTAAAAGTATATTATTCTAAATTCATAATATGATTATATAAGCCCGAAAGTGACTCGAAATATTTTTAAAACGTACAAAAGTGTCGAGATACAAATAATTATTAGTTTAAGGTATTTAAAACATATATTGTTTAAAACAATACATTCTTTTTATCAAAAAAAAAATTAGGGGAAATTCGCGATGTTACATCTAGGATTTGCTTAGTTTATTTGTTGTAAACCCTATATGCAGTCTTGCCAGCATACCCGACAAAATAGCAGTCGTCAGCTTTCGCATCAAAATTTGGTGTTGCATCCAGATGCAACAAGGTGCACGGACAACCAAAAGCACGAAAATGCTTGACGAAAGATTTAGCTCCAAATAGCACTTCGTAGGGTGTTTTCATACGTGCTTTGTTAACAAGAACTCGGTTTTGCACATAGCAGGCTGTGTTCACAGCTTCTGCCCAGAAGAAAGTCGGAAGCTGTGAGTCACATAGCATTGTACGAGCGGCTTCAATCAGAGTGCGATTCCTTCTTTCAGCGACTCCATTTTGCTGTGGTGTCCCTGTTGAGCTGAATTGACGTGCAATCCCTTTCTGAGCACAGTAATGGTTTAATTCTACATTCTTGAATTCAGTTCTATTGTCACAACGAATGCCTTTTACCTTCAAGTTGGTCTGATTCTCCATTAATACTATAAACTGTTTGACTATTTCTGCAGTCTCACTCTTGTTAGCCAGAAAGAAAACCTAAGTAAAACGTGAGTAATCATCAGTTATTACTAAACAGTAAGCTTTGCGAGAAATGCTGAGTACATTCACTGGACCGAACATGTCCATATGAAGTAGCTGCAACAGAGAATCAATAGTGTTTACCAACTTAAGATGATGTGGTTTTCGATGATGCTTTCCTATGGAACATGAAACACATTTTTCAATCGTTATAAAATCACGTACTGGCAAATCCCTTACCAGTCCCAGTTTAGCAACCCAATTTAAGTTTTTAGCATTTGCATGTCCAAGGCGACGATGCCATAGAATGGCATTGTTTTGAGAGACTTTTGAGAATAGACAAGTAACGTTTTCAGATGGAGGTCTGTTCATGTCGATGACATAAGCATTTACTCGACGTTCAGACTTTAATAAAACCCATTCTTCTGGAATCATATCTCCAGGTTTCAATATCAGACATCCTTTATTAGTGAAATGAGTTGAGTAACCATTATCACAAATCTGTGAAACACTTAGTAGACTATGCTTCAATTCAGGAACATAGTTTACTTTATTAAATTGAAGAGCACCATTTCTTACCGTTCCCCTTTGAGTTATTTGACCCTTCTCACCTCCTGCAAATGAGACAAATCCACCATTGGAAAATTCCACGTCAGTAAGATAGGATAAGTCACTTGTCATGTGCCTTAATAGCCAGTATCAATGTACCAAAGACGAATGAAAGTCCTCCACAGCCGTTCCTGCACATGATACGGAATCAGTTAGTTGTTGGTACCCAAGCCATAGTTGTTTTGGGTACACCGTTGTTGCATGTACTGGACTTTCATCCAATGCATGTTTGCAGTTGAAACAGTAGCACATAGATCAGATATATCATTAACAGAACAAGAAGATCCTACAGACGGGAAGAATTTGGAATAGAACATTTTGGTTTCCAGTGGAATTTGTTTTTTGAAACCATCTTTTCTTTGGAATTAGATGATACCTTGGAAATTTGAACTTGATGTTTAGGTATCTTACCCGACTGTTTGAGCCGCTTATTTCTATTCCAATCACCATCAGAAGGCTTCACCTTGGATTTTTCATTCCGCATTGCCTTAGGTTTCTTAACCTTCATTGGCTTGGGATGATTATGGTTCCCGTTTGGAGCCTTCTGATCTTTCCAACTTGTAAAAGTTTTCAGATTTGTTTTACAATTTTTGGCAATGTGTCCTGGGATTCCACATGTGTAGCATATCTGACGCTTCATAGGTGGATCCCCCTGAGATCTTGCAGACTATTGTAAGTCCAAGATCCTTCCCGGGTATCAAAACACACACACAACCAAAGGCGGAAACAATGATTGTATGTAAAGAACAAAGAAGAAACTAGAAATAGAATGATTCGATTAACAAAGTGCACACGGTTTCTATGAACCGTCTGGTACACGAGCAAAACAATCAAAACGACTAGCAACCCCAAAACAAAGAATGAAACCCCTATTTACAGTTAACATAGGCGGTCATTATACATGGGCCAATAAGGCCGAACCCACTACCACATAACCCAATAATTCAAGATAAACGCAAACCTCTAAACATAGCCCAACAATTAATACAAACTTAATGGTATATGGGAGTTAGAATATGTATAGTCGCCATAATGTATATGTTTATAACAAATAAATTTTAATTATATCACAACTCTTTTTACTATCTTTTTATATTATCAATATTTATACTTAATGCTAGATAGGTTTTAATTAATATAATTTAATGATATTGTAGAAAAACTATTTTAACCTCTTACTAACTTCATTCAGGTGTTGTACCATAAGCATAAATTATAGTAATTACTTAAATTTGGTTGGTATCCTTGCCTCATGCTTTATAATATAGTATAAAGTATAATATAATAGTATATATATATATATATATATATACGTGTGTGTGTGTATGTCATTTTTATAGTTCCAAATTCAACATAGATGTTTATAGCTTCGTGCCTTTAAAGGGTGTTTAAAGATTTTGTTATAACGATATTAAGTTTAAACCGTATGCCAAAGTTAGTTTATCAAAGTAAACAACATAAAATTTTGTTTGGTTTCACTGATTAATTGACCGAATCTAGATAAAGAATGCATAAAACAGCTAAAATGGATATAGTTAAAACTTAAAAAAGTAGTCCAATTATTATATTGTTAAACGTAATCCATTAATATAAACAGTACAACTTAAATAAACAAAAACCGCACTGCAATGTAAGAAGTACATAGCCTAAATATTTTCAAATATTAAAAGTAAACCAAACCATTTGGTACGATATGAAATATCCTAAACTGAAGGACGTACCAAGAATCGAGTCAATTTTTATACATGATCAAGACCATTTTGTTGGTTTTAATATTTAAGATTATTTCATTTAACAATGCTTAAAATAAAACACACACCTGAGTGTGAAAACCTTCGCAGCCATTGATCATGGTTGGTAGGGTTGACACCTCCATTGACGGCTTATGCATAGCTTGTTCCATATTCTTTTGTTCAAGTAAAAAAGAAATACGTCAAACCATTTGTACTAACCTAATTGGATAATTGCAAACCCTCTAAAGACAATGCAAAAAAGCAAAAATATAAAAAACTAAACACACAACAGAAAATTGAAGCCACCACTGCCATTGATCAATGATGGGTTCTCCACAAGGTCTTCGTGTTTCTTTCATTCAAAATAAAAAAAAATATCAAACAACATACGAATTAGAACAAAAAACTGAAAAACCTACCTTTGATCTGTTGGGATCCTTGTGACGTCTAAAGATATATGGTGAATAAAGAAGCTAGTCATTTTCCCATTTGTATACAAATAGGTAAGGGTTTCAATTTGTTTATGGTTGCATCCATACAATCGATTTACGGCTGATATTAAAATCTCCATCCGCTTAAAAAATGAAGCATCTTAGAGTCCTTTGGTTTCTAAGAAAACACAAAATCAACTCCGCTTTTTGGTTTTGAAACTCACTCTAATATCGTCACAAGTCACAAATCTTATAGTAATTTAAAGAGACATAAATTCAACTTTTCATCTAAGTTTTGAAACTCACCCTTAATGTAGGATCGAATTTTGGGTCATCCGACAATCACAAGCTTGACTATTCAGAGTGTGGAATCCTCTGAAAAGGTTCGGATAACAAAAACGACAATGAAACAAACACAAACGAGGTATCAACACACACAAAATAAGATCAAAGGTTGTATTGATTAATCAAAACAGAGCACATGTGTTTACAAGACTAATCTCAGACCTTCAGACCTTGGGAAGGGTGTTTGGGGGCTGTGTGATGTGACAACTCATGATTAGGGCAATGATTGGATGCTTTTATAGCCCTACTACACGTGTAGAGCCTGTCGGGCTAGTAGGAGGCCTATGCTATATGATAAATATGCGATTATGGCTATCACATATGCAAATAAGGCGATTAGCATGAAGGATCCCTAATCGCCTCCAGCATCCAAATTGTCCCAAAATGCTTCCAAACACACCCAAACAACCTAAATACTATCCGAACTTCGTGTATACTATCCTAGGGACATCATGTACTAACAGACTCCCCCTTGGACCTAGCTAGTATACGTACAAAAGGCTTAAAATAAACTTCAGAATGTAGCAAACAACTATACAGAAAACTATCAAAATAAACAAAACATGACAAACAGCAACATCTTCAGTCTTCAATTTGACGTCGTCCTGATCCTTGTAATCCTCGACCAGTCGCATTAATCATGAACCTTGTTAGCATGGCAGAAGCGTATCACCCGCTGAAACTTCACAACTTGATCTTCTTCAGCCTTCAGGTGTTGAATAGGGTACATTAATGGTATCTCAATATCCTTCTCTGAACAGTTCACCAACCACATGGGATCCCAGATCCTGATCTTCCGACAACTTCGGAGTGTTGTCCAAGATGATTACCACTTCAGTAGTAGATGCATCATAGTTCCAGAACCAGAACTTTAAAGTGAAGTCTTGTTCAATCGGAGCAATTGGTACCTTGGGCACGCTATCTGGTGGTTGTACTTTGTGTTCCCAATTTGGATTCTTGGTGATGTGATGCAGCTTCTCGGTTTTGTATGACTTTGGATAATGAGGCCTAAAAGTGCTCCACCCTTTCACGCTCTCCCTCTCCAGACTTCTGTAGAGGGTGTCCAGTCCATTACACTTCCAATAATTCAGAGGAAAGTCCAGTCGAACCAAGCCCTGAACATACCAAAATGGTAAACTTAGTATCTTCTTGTAGGGTTTGAAATATTGAACCCCTTCTTCCCATTTAACTCCCAAAATATTAGCATGCTGAGCATAGGCCCAACTAATCATGTTCCCGGACATTTTGGACAACCGCTTCTTAAAAACAGAGGCTTGGATAGGACTTTTCTTCTTCTTACGCTCTTCTGCTGAAAGGTACCATTTGGAGCACAATCTCATGATCCGCTCAGTCTCTGGATTCTACCTCAGTAGGGATAGGAGTAGGGTTAGCTTTAAGCTTTTCATCAGCTTCTCTCATCATTTCCTCAGTGAAGTCAAGAATCCCAGTGGTAGAGTTATCTGCAACGTACTTAGGAGTCACCACACGAGTTCCATCATCCATATCAACCTCATTATTTTCAGGATTTACTTCTGGAGGAGGAATGTAGCTTGCACCGGAAGGTTTTTCGAATGACAAGCCTTAAATCTGCTTCAAGTCTTCATTGGACAGTTCAGGTGGTATCTCACCTTCTTCCAGGTCCTCAAACACCTCCAGACACTTAGGTAGTTCCTTCAGGTTTCTATTATTATCATATAGAAATAAATTCTTTAACGGTTCGGACACCTCGGTAGGAACTTCACCATGTTTTATAAAATCCCGCATTTGTTTGATCTTGTCATTGATTCACTCCCCCTTAGTAGAAGGACCTGCTTCAGGATCCTTGTCTTGTCTATCATGATATTTCTCTTGACTCTTTTCTTGTGCACCGGAAGATGATCCGCCACCACCTGTGGCTCCAGGATCATCACCACCTGCATCACCATCATCACCATCATTATCATCATCATCTTCAGTATCATCATCATCTTCATTGTCATCATCACTTTCCTCATCTTCGCCTCCTTTTTCCTCTTCTTCATTCATTACCAGAACCAGCTGCTGAACTTAAGGCACCAATAAGTTTAGAGTGATCTTCACTTAGCTTGTCCACTCTAGCCCTCAATTGTTGGATTTTTGCTTGATGCGCCTCTGTTTTCTTCTCATTATTAACATTTGCAAGCTGAAGCTGATTATATAGATATTCAACATTGGTTAGTCTAGCTATTGTTTCTTTGTTAGACTGCACCAACTGTTGGTTTGCGGCAACTAGCTGCTGATTGGATTCTGCAAGCTGCTGATTTGACAGTTCAAGCAGCCTGTTTGACGCTTGAACTTCTTTGTAGATCCTAATCGATTAACTTAGCAGCTCTATCATACCCTTTTCATTCTCTTCAATTGCTACAACTTTACCCTTCAACTCTGCATTATCACGCGTTTGAGTACTAACAATCGACTTAAGTTCCTTTACTTGCTGCTGAAGTTGTTGATAAGTTGCTTGAGCAGAGGAGGCAGATGACTATGTGGCAGAAGCTGATGCTGAAGGTTGTGAGAACAGTTTTGCCTTCAAACTCTGCAAGGTGGCACCAACTGTTCCGGACACAATTTGCTGTGATGTAGCTGCCGCACCAGTAGTAGCTGAGATAGACTCAGTGAAGACTACTGTTGATGGCATTGGCAATGTCATACCTGCAGTCATCGCTGCACCAGATGTTGTAGCTGTAATGGTTGTAGCTGTGGTTGTTGTTGTTATTGTGGTTGCTACTGTTGTTTTGGTTGTTTCCGCTGTTGCTGCTGAAGCTACAGGTTTAGATGAAAGAAAAGCTTTTGGGAGTCTCCTGAATCATCCCTTCTTTTTCATCTGCTTCTCAGGAGGCCTATGAGACATCCATTTACCCGACCTCTTGCTTTTTGTCTTTTCCTTTCCAGAAGGTGGAGAAGAGAGCTTAGCATCTATATCTGCAATCTCAGTGTCAGGATCCACTGTGAAAGTAGGATATTCAGCTAGAGCCTTTTTCTCTGCCAAAATCTTCTTCTTCTCATCCTCTTTTTTGGCTTTAGTACCCTGGGAATAATCTTCAGAATCATCAGACTCTGTTTCACTTGTAACTCTGTTTCCTTTAGCACTTTGGGAAGATCCTTGACCTCTCCCAGCTGATGATCAATCTGGGGTTTCCAACACATCTGTATCAAGTAAGTTGTCATGTGTGGCAGCATCTTCAGCAGTGCTACCAGGGACATTTTCACCCAACTCTGTCGAATCTCAACCATATATGTCACCATCTTTGAATATTCGCCTTTGAACTTCGATATCATCCTCTGAATCACTAGTATCATGTCTCCACTTATTACCCAATGGAGCTTCATAGTCAACCTTCTTCAAATGCCCATACAATCGTCTGTTCAGTGGTTGTTGCTCTTTTGGTTTGCCTTTGAATGATAACATTCTCCCCATCTCTGTTTCGTTTATATTGACTAACTTAAGACGCTCTGACTCGTTCTTCGCCAGATCCGGTACTTGTCGGACAATAATCATCTGTAGAAAGGAGGTGTTAGTTTTAGAAGATATTATTCGTAGAATACCTGTGTATACCGCGTGCTGTTTGGATATGGCATGGTTAACCCGCGACCGCTTCAAGAATTCAATAATGTCTTCAAAAACCTTGTTCCTATCCTTCTTGATGGGACCAAGGAAGGCGCAATAGTTATTTTCAGGTGACATTCCCCAATCCATGATTCTAAACACAATGGCAAACCATTAGAACATAAAAATAGCAAAAATGCACAAAACGGACAAAAATTGATCAAATCTTCTGTACAGCCTGCATCAAGCGATTAGGAATTCCTAATCTCCTAAGAGACAGACGAGTAGGGCCTAATCGCTAGATAATACAGGCGATTAGCTTCAAGTCTAGCTACTATTCATGCGATTAGCAGGGCTAATTGCCTGACAGAAGCCTTTGTTCATCAAATTGGTCAAACTTGTAATGGGTCAACTTGGGTTGTATCTTTTGTGTTTCTAGGATCTATAGTGACCAGATAACTAAACCCAAGCATCATATTGCCTTCACAAATCTGTTATAAGGGTGTATTAATCCGGTTCGAAAATTAGATTCTTAATATTTCAAAATTGGGCATTTTGATTTTCACATGGTTTTGTTTAAAATTCTGGAATATTAAAAACCTACTAGGTCCGATTAAGCAACCTTCATCAACATTTTCCGATTACAAACACATTTTAGATGTTTATTGATCAAAACTCCAAGGTTAGGGTTTTGGTTCAAAAGACAATGATTTAGTCACTCAAAACATCATTTTAAGCCTTAAGATTTGGAGCGTACATTACCTAGATGATGTTTAGCAAGAAACCAGGGTCGAAAACTAACGAGCAACAAGGTTTTGTTATAAGTGAATAGAGGGAAAGAAGCAACAGTTGAGAGTCTTTTGAAATAATGAATGAAAATTTCTTAACTGTTAGATTTATACCCGTTTCTAATCGCGTGAACAGTAGTAGCGAGTAGAAGACAATCGCTTGAAATTAGACACGATTAGCTTGTAATCGTCCCATAGTCACACGAGTTAGATTACTAATCGCCTCTTTATAATTTTAACATGTTGAATAATATGGGAGGCTACTCGCTCGGAACATGCACGAGGAGGATGTAAAAGACACACGATTATGACGTAATCGCCTGACTCTACACACAATTAGCTATTCTAATTGTGCCCTCTTTCACTGAATTACCAAAATGACCCTAAACTACCAAAGTTGACAACTTTGACCCCTGAAATGTTTAAACCATACATTTTTCACCCAATTTTAACAAGTGAACTATATTCCGACTCAAAAACTTTCAAATTTTCATTTTTCACCATGATACTTAAGAGAAAGTACGGTTTTGACCCGGCAAAAACACAAGTATCGATTAGTTGACTTTCAAGCGTTTATTTCTGAAAAAGTAAGATTGCAATGGATTAGAATTCCAACATCGGTAATCAAGAATGGATAAAGACAAAATCTAAGCAGAATTTAAACTAAAACAGGAAATCAACTAACTGTACACTATCATATTTTTGCGAGTTTCATCAGTTAGGGAATCATATCAGTGCACGGACTATGTTAGAACCGTTATATGTTCAGTTTTAGTTCAAATCACCAATAAGCATCCTACAACAACTGCCAATATTGTTGTCCACCTAAACTTAAAATCAAGTTTTATTGCTAGGAACTTTAGATACGTTAAGGTAATATTAAAACTGATGTACAAGGTGTTCCCCGCCACGCGACACATTCCCGTAACAAGGCATGCACAAAGCTTCCTCGTAACCGGTGAATAAGCTGTTTTTATCCATATTTACAAGGAATGGACTCAGTGGTGATCAGGTCTGCATGAACGCTGCAGCCAAGAGACCAGTGAGATCCAGACCAGGGTTCAAGTCAAATACCGTTAATTGATTTGTCAGTACGATGCTTTAGGTATATGATTTGATACCTTAGAGCGAATTCTCAATAAGAATTAGGTTTTGGCATTTCGAATCTTTTTGCTCTTTTAGGATTCCCAGACATCTCCTGACCAATATTTATTCTATTTTTTTTGTTTTTCTTTTTCTTTTTCTAGGAAATGACATAGAGGTGCCTCAGTTGTAAGCTCTGAACCCAACATACGACACATGTGCCACTCCTTTTATTCTGAGAGACGTCCAGTTCACCCCGGATGTACCAACCTCTTAAAGACCATGAAACCTCGGATTTTGGCATTCTATCAGACGAGATTTCGGTACCAAGACCATATGCCAACGCACGTTGATCCACACATGTTTCAGTTGACTTAGGTTTATATCACCGTGCCAAACTTGGAAATGATTTTGAGCCTACTAATACATCATTGTAGAGGCTACTAATCAGTTCCAACTCTTTTAAAATGACAAGGATTCGGATAGTCTAACTGATGGGTTGATATCATTTTCCCTACTTCACTAAAGAAACTCAAGTTTTTATTTTTTATTTTTTATTTTCTCATTTTTTTATTTTTGAAATTTTTCAGATGTTTTTGTATTTTTCTGATTTTCTCCCCCTAAAAATCTAAAAATTTACGCAAAAACAATATTTTTGGATTTTTCTGATTTTTGAAGAAAAATATTTACGAAAACGATCACCGATGAGGATCTAATCCTGCTTTTCTTTAATGCCGTTGAAGATTAACAGATACTCAAAACGAGGTCCGCCAAAAGCTTTGGTGAATAAATCGGCACGTTGGTAATCAATGTGGATTTTAACCATATCTATCAGTCTCTTTTCATAGCAATCGCGTATGAAATGATACCGAACATAGATATAGTTCGCCTGGGAATGATTAACTGAGTCTTTAGAAAGTGCTATAGTGGACTCATTGTCACAGTAAATGGGAGTATTGAGAAATTTCAAACCGTAGTCTCTCATTTGTTGTTGTATCCATAGAACCTGGGAGCAGCAGCTAGATGCAGCTATATATTCCGACTCACAAGTTGATAAAGACATCGAGGCTTGCTTCTTTCATTGCCGAGACTAGTCTTGATTGTAACACCGCAAAATTTCCCCAAATTTTTATGCGTGAAAGCCTTATTTTATCATTAATTATTCCTAACTCTCATATATATATATATATATATATATGTGTGTGTGTAAATAATAATAATAATAATAATAATAATAATAATAATAATATTAATAATAATAATAATGTTACAAAAAAAAAAGATGGAACAAAACTTATGCATAGCCCACTCAATGTTTTGTTTTTTTTTTTTAAAAAAAGAAATCCGGAGCCCAAGTGCACAGCCCAGAAGAAAAGGCCCAAGAAACTTACCGGCCCACTAGTCCTCTCCCTCCCCTTTTCTGTTTTAAACAAAAAAAATGTGCTCTAGCCGGGTATCGAACCCGAGCAACGAGCCGGTTCAGACTTAACACACACACACCAAACCACTTGAGCCAAGAGCCCTTTCTGTTTGAATCTCAACACGAAATTTATATAAAGTCTTATTTATATCGCTCAGTCAAACTTGGAAATCAGCGACCAGATCGTGCCATCCCAATCCAATGATTTAAACGCGTTTTTGATCACGATCTGTTTTGGAAACTAATTATCGGCCCCTTAAGCTTAGTTATCATGCAAAAATCAATTCAAAACATTCCATATGAGAGACTAATCACGCGTAGATGTTAATATTTGGTCAAACTTCTAAAATTATGAATTTGTGTGGATTACTATAAATTGGGATTATCCTCAGCTTCTAATTGTGCCGAAAAACACACACAAACCTTCAATTATCCTCTCAATTCATCTTATTCGCATAATTTTACTCGGTTTGACGTTTTTGTTGACCTCTTCAATCATAGGCATTAAGCATTATAAGTCCCAAATTTTTTTTCTTGGTTTTGTTAATCGGCCAGGTACCAGTAAAAGCCCCAATGTTTCGGAGGCTACTGGTTGATAATTGATCCAATTGATAAGTTAGGGCTTACTTTGTTTCGAATTGGGGAAGATAAGGTTCAGACAAAATTGGTTTATATTTTAAACAAAAGGAAAACAAAACACTAACTGGTCAGCAGACCAGTTGGTGAATCTGTTTTGGGCTTAAAACCTCGGGCTGGCCAGAACCATGTGTTCGAGCCATGGCACCTTCAAACATTTTTTTTTTGAGTTCTTTTATAACCATATAATCTCTATTATTTTTAAAAATGGATTTTAAACACTAAAACAACTTTATAAATTCTACAAAAATTATATTATGTTAATCTAGTTAAAAAGTTTAACTTACAATTTTTAGTTTTCAAAAATTTATTTATTTAATATATTTAATAAATAAATCAAGTTTATTCTATTATATTTATAAAATTCTATTAAAATATCAAAACAATTTTATAAATTTCCAAAAAAATTATTCTTAATTTATATAACAATAAACTTTTCTGAAATTATTTTTATTCCTGAAAAATCATTTATTTAATATTTTTAATCATTTTTTGTTAGTTTTAATCATAATTAAATCATAATAAATCCAATTTTTAATATATTTGCACCACAATTTTATACAAATTATTTCTGATTATTTAGAACAGAAATATAAATTTTAAACTAATAATTCTTTAATTTTAGTATTTTTAAATATTAAAGTTAAATTTTGATAATTTGTTATAAATAGAATTAATATTCTATTTTAAAGAAAATAATTTTGTAAAAATTATTTTTATACTTTAAACACATTATTGTGACCATATTAAATTAAAATTTTATAAAAAGATTTTTGTCTATTTAATTACTAAATTTCTCTCGATTATCAAACATTTTTATTATTAATCAAACGAGCATTTATCCCCAATTCAAAGCCCTAGAACACATACATTTGTAGACTAGATAGACTTAGACATATTTATTACCTTTATAGGGTGATATTTGGCATTATTTGGGCAACACACTATTCAATTTTCAAGAAGTATAACATTTTGCTAAGGTGAGTTTACATAGCCCCTTTTCTCTATTTTCACTATTTTTGGGGTGAAACATGTTTAAACATTTTATACTATCAATTACTCATATTTACTTGTGATTCAATTACATCATCATGCTATCATTTGACTGTAACAAAAAGACACAGTACAATCATTAACAATGATTAAGCCGCCTATTTAGATTATAGCGCTATAGGTCTGACAAACCCATCCCCCCGCATAAATTCAGGGATGATCGAAAACAGTAACAACATTAGACTAACTTGCGAGTTAGGCCTCAGTCGACACAAGGTTTGGTTGTACAAAGACGCATTGTTACATGTCGGTATCATACTCTATCATCATACAACTGTGAATGTTGTACAAACTATTGATATCAATTATATTCAAAAACCTATGTATTCTCACCAACTTTTGTTGACCTTTTCAACTTAACATGTTTCAAGTTCTACTTGCTTGAAGATTTGAGTTAATGCTTGAAGATGTGTGCATAGTTTTATTCAATTTGATGTATGAATTCTTGTAGAACAATTGTATGTAATTTATTTAAATCATATAATGAAATTTATTATTCACCATGAGCTACTGAACAATCATCAATACATGGCATCCCGATGTTTCTGCCATCGGTTGGGGTGTTACATTGATCCCAAAAACTGGCATCCAACCAATGTGGATTTTGCGTCTTTCTTGCATCCGCCATAGGGTACCATTGAGCTTTGGTCGGGCAACCCTTTAGATAACGTAAGATCCTCTTCACAGCAATCAGGTGGGACTGTTTCGACCTGGACTGGTATCTGGATAGTAGGCATGTTGCGAACATTATGTCAGGTCTTGACGCAGTGAGGTACATCAACGAGCCGATCATTTCCCGATAAAGAAAGGAATCAACGGCTTGTCCTTTCTCATCAGGACCAATCCCGTGATTGGTCTGAATAGGGGTGCCTACTGGAGTAGAGTCTTCCATCTGGAACTGGCTCAAGATGTCAGCAACATATTTGGTCTGGTGGATGAAGATCCCCGACACTTGTTGTTCTACTTATAGACCTAAAAAGAATTGCATCTCCCCTATCAAGCTCATCTCAAACTTTTCCTGCATAAACTTTTCAAATTCCCTGCACATTTCATCGTTAGTAGACCCAAAAATAATATCATCAACATAAACCTGTACCAGCAGACGGTCATCACACTTTTCCTTGTTGAATAAGGTGCAATCCACGAGTCCACGGCTGAACCCATTGGATATTAGATAGTTTCTAAGCATTTGATACCATTCTCGCGGAGCTTGATGGACTCCGTACAACGCTTTGGTCAATTTGTTGACTCTTTCGCGATGAAGCGGATCCTCAAAATCCGACGACTGTGCAACATACACCTCTTCCTTCACTATACCATATAGAAAAGCACTTTTCACGTCCATTTGATACACCTTAAACCTTTTGTACGAAGCGTAAGATAATAACATCCGGATAGCTTCAAGGCAAGAAACTGGAGCATATACTTCGTTGTAATCTATTCCTTCAATTTGACGGAAGCCGAGGACAACTAGTTGAGCCTTGTTTCTAATAATCACCTCGCAGTCATCCCATTTACACTTATAGACCCACTTTGTTCCAATATTCTTTGCGCCTGTAGGTAAGGCAACTAAGTCCCACACTCCTAGCTTTTGGAACTGCTAAAGCTCAGCTTGCATTGCTTCCATCCATGGTTCTTCCCTCAGTGCCTCTTGCACAGTTCTTGGTTCTAGTTGAGAAACGTATAGAGCGAAAGACCAATCGTTCTGAACACCTGCTTTTCTGATCTCCGAATAGAGTGTCAGGGTACCTGCATTGTCACTTGGACTAGCATTTCTGAGCTGACTGTGAGTCATGACTCTGCTAGCCGGATCACCAATCACATTCTGCAACGGATGAGTGTCGTGAATCCGAGATTCCGGATGTGCCGACACTGGATCATCCGAATGCAGATTGAGATTTTGCAATCCTTTCAGATAAATTTGTCTCTGAGGCGCTTGAACTGAAGGGAGCAGCGGGTTGCATATTAAAACCTGAGAGATCAATCCTGAGACCAATCCCTGGAGCTACTGAAGAAGATGGACCAGCTTGATCGTTTCCTGTTGGAGTGACTACAGCTGTAGTGGTAGATTCACTATTTCCAGCTAGTTCTTCAGTAAGTGTTTCATGAGACTCTGCAAAATCGTCGTTGGAAGATGAAGATTCTAGAAACTCTGCTGACGCTTCCTGAAAAACTTCCTCAATTTCTGCTGTTGTGGTTTTACCAGGGGGACCCGTGGATGCTGAAGCATCAGATGTTGTTGGTGCTGGTGCATTAACGACTATCAGACGCATCGGCGGTCTGCGTTTTCACACTCGTAATACATTTTAGCAACAACATCATCCACTTCGTTAGCCACGTTGAAGGAATCAAATAAACTTTTATAGTCGAACAACCAATCGGGTCCAACACCAGGAGCATTGGCAGTATAGCGTTGAACATTAACATTAAGCCACTCTTCAACGAATTTAGTTCTTTTGTTGTACACTCTTTTATTGGGAGTGCTATAGCCAACAAAGAACCTTTTCTTCTGCCTTTGCCCCAAATTTCTCGTGAGGTTGGATCATAGTGCATGGGGCTCCGAATGGTTCCAGAAACTCTAAGTTCGGTTTCCTATGGTTCAGAAGCTCGTAAGAAGTCTTACCAAGCCTCTTCACCGTAAGAACCCTATTTAGAGTATAACATGCGCAGCGAACCGCCTCATTCCAGAAGAATACAGGAAGGTTCGAATCTGCGAGCATTGTTCTGGCTGCCTCTATAATAGTCCGATTCTTTCTTTCTGCCACCCCATTTTGCTGAGGAGGGTACGGCGTTGTAAATTCGTGATGAATACCCTTTTCTACACATAACATCTCCATAGCATGATTCTTGAATTATGTCCCGTTATCGCTTTTAATCCTCTGGATCTTCAGCTGATATAGATTTTCCAATTTAATGAACAGATTCTTCAAGTATTCGAAGGTCTCACTCTTGTGCTGCACACAAACTACCCAAGAGAATCTTGAATAGTCATCAGTGACCACCAAGCAGTATAAGTCTCCATTCTTTCTCTTCCGATTGACTGGGCCACAGAGGTCCATGTTAAATCGTTCCAGAGGTAGACTGGCTGAATTAGCCTTCTTGGGTTTGTGAGACTTCTTCTTTTGCTTCCCTTCTTGCATGAGACACAGACGTTGCTTAGATGAAAATTTTTAACTGAGACACCCTCCACCAGCTAATTCCGAACCAGATGATTCATCTTCCTCGGGTGGATGTGCCCCATACGCCCGTGCCACATGATAGATTCCTTTTATGTCGCTTTCGATAGAAAATAAGTGACTTGCCCTTCAAATGTCATGGCTTGGCTCATATCCATGACATAGAAGTTGTTGACCCTTGGAGCCGAAATCATAACCCACTCTTTTGGTAACTTGAAGCCAGGTTTCAGAATGAAGCATGTATTGTTATCAAACAACACAGTGAACTTTTTATCACATATCTGCGAGACACTTAGCAAGTTGTGGTCTATTTGCTTCACAAAACTGATCTTTTCGAAGCTGACACTTCCATTACTCATACTGCCTTCTTTTGTTATATACCCCCCTTTATTACCAGCAAAGGCAACATACCCCCCGTTGATATTCTAGATGTCAAATAGCAGGGATAAGTCACACGTCATATGCCCAGAAGCTCCACTATAAGTGATCCAGAGATTGCTGATAAGGACACGTGGAACTCCCTGCATAAACATTTAAAGTTTAGTTGTTAAGGGGGACTCTAGCCTTTACGATCTTGGGTCTTCCATCTTCATCTACAGTCGGAAAATCAACCCAATTTCTGTTAGGAGTTGGTGTTGTTTTCGATTGTCCAGCAGTAGTAGGTGGAGCAGATGATTCTCCAGAATTAGTTAGTGACTTGGGTCTCCAAACCTGTTCCGGTTTCTTTGACTTTGAATTCTTCTTTGCCTTGGGACTAGAAGGTCCAGCCTCAAATTCCTTAGGTGGGACAGATTTTGGATCCACTTCAGACTTAACTGCACGTGGAAAAGTTTTGGGATCACCCTTTGGTTTAGCTGCAGCCTTAGCTTGTGGCTTAGGCGCTGCTTGAACCATTGTGGGAACAGGGCTCACCCTCGACTGTGGACCCCCACCATCAACTGTCTTTTGGTTCATAGCTATTTTGTTTGTATTGTCAAAAACAGTCTGCTTTCCCTTTTGTTTTTCAGAAAGTTTAGGGGAAATTGGTTGTTTAGTCTTGCTAGAACGTGGAGCATCATCCACTTCGATCCTTTTCCGTCTAGATTCAGGGCACACAGCAACTAAATGTCCACGCTCCCCGCATTTAAAACAGGATCTATACTCCTCAAATGGTGGAGATTCAGATTGATTCTCCTTTTTACTCTTTTGGTTAGATTTACTGGCAAATGAGTTTTTATGCTTTAGAGCCTCAAAACATTTGTTTTGCATATTGACCTGAGGATCCTCATTGATCTCATTTCCAGTAGATCTAACGAATTCTGTGACATGCTTCTTCGGATTTTTCTTTTGAGCATGATTTTGAGGATCATCAGTGTTTTTCTTTTGATTATTCTTGTTAGATTCATTTGACTGATTATCCTGGTCCTTTTTACCCTTACCCTTTTTCTTACTCCATTTTTCTTTTTCAACGGTAATGATAGATTCTTGCCAGATTTTAGCAACAGGACCAGGAACGATACATTTGGGAGAAACTTCCTCATCAGCATATACCTTGTCAGATCCCTTTAATTTCTAAAACACTTTAATCCTTTTACCATCATCGGTTTGCACTTTCGGCTCAAGTTCACTCAATGTTTCAATAGTAATTATATGATTTTGAGAAGGAATACTATGCATAATCTTCTTGAGTTAGATGAGGATTTCCAATCTGTCCTGCAACTACCCGTTGTAGGAGTTGACCAAATTAGACAGTAGAGCCATATGTTCTTGGGCTAACTCTACAGTCACCTTCTCGAATCCTAAGGTGTTTACTGCTCGGGGATTGGGTTGGTCCGATAGCCACCTTGATTTGATGTAGAAGCACCTCCAAAGCCACCATATCCTGAAGTTGGTACACCACGAAACCCTGATGAAGAAGGTCCACCAAAGTTTGAAGTTGCCTGAGCTGGTGCTGCAAGATGAGAAAAAGGATTAACACCAAACTGGTTAGTATTATAAGGTGAAAGATGCTGGCTTCCTTGTCCAAAAGGATAGATTGGTGGAGGAACATCAACTGGGGGACCATAGTTGTCAAATGCATAAACTGGATCAGGATTGACAACAAAAGCAGTCTGTGGCTTGGATCCTCCCACGCTGGTGTCATGTGGTGTGTTCCCGTAATAGATGCTCGGATTCTGAGGAATGAACGTCTTGTTCGCCCTTCTGATTTCATCTATCTCTTAGTTCTCCAGCTCTGCCACGAATTCATTGATGGAAAGTGTTTGATACACGTTGTTCGACTTCTGGATGTCCAGCCACTGATGCCAGTGTGAAGGGAGCGCATCTACAAATCATTCCACAAGCTCTGCTGATGTGTATACCACCCCATACTGATACATCTTAGACATCAAATGGTAGTAATCTTGCAGTCATATCCCGCATCGATTCATTCCCAATAGTTGTGAAGTTTTCGAACTCCTTCTTGAGTTGATCCATCTTGATCTTTCTAGTCACATTCCCCTCGTTCCTTTCCGCAAGTCCTAACCAAAGAATCTGTGAAGTAGTGCACTGAGCAAACTGATGCAGTATGTCTTTGGGAAGTGCTTGCATCAAAGTTGCCATTGCCTTCTTCTCATAGTTATACTTCCTTCTCTGATCCTCAGCCATGTCTTCCAATGAGATTGGAATGTTTGAATTTTCAACCATCGGCCTGTTGTACCCGTTTTCTATGGCTGCCCACACAAGTCCATCGATACCCTCCACATGAGCCTTGAATCTACCTTTCCAGCTGTGGTAGTCTGCCATAAACTGAAGTTTTGGTGCCCTGTTAGAACTACCACTCTCCAAGTCACTCAGGAGTACCGAAGACAAATGATGTGTCTGTTGAGTCGCAGCAGTCGCGATTGCCCATGGATTCGTATTTATAACTTGTTGTTGTTGGGCCTGCTGTTGAGCCGCAAGCGCCCGCGGATTGGTTCCGGAAACGTTATCTTGGATTTGCTGTTGTTGCATCCGTTGCGCATTACGTTCGGCTGAAAATTGCCAAGGTTTCGTGGGTACATTCATTTGATTGTTAATAGGTTGGTTATATTGTTGTCTAGGTTGATTTAGATGTCCCCACGGGTTTTCCATATGATAAAATTCGTTAAAAGTCTAGCACTTAGTCAAATTTTGGTTTCAGCAGGTTTAGACACAATTAGGATTCTAAATGCTTGTATTATAGGTGAGTAGAAGGCTAAATGCTAGTAAAAGGGGCGATTATAATGCTAATTGCATGAACAGTTAAGCGATTGTGGCTTTCCAAGCAAATAGGGTTAGTCAGGTGATTAGAAGCTATCTCACATGCAAAAACACACGAGTAGCCTCTAATCGCTTGGTAAAGGACACGAGTAGACCACCTAATCGCTAGTGAAGTTGCCTAATCGCCTGCTGCAGGTCTGAGACTAACTTTTGCACAAAAACTACCATTTTTGCTTCAAAATCTTACCAAAAGCGATGTGTTTAATCCCCAAATGATTAGAAAAGTTTCCAAAATACTTTTAGAGCAAACCCTAATAAAAAACACACGTCTTCATCCGTAGAAACACACTTAGATTTTGAAAAATGAGGGTTTTTTTTTTTTTTTTTTGAAATACTTAAAGTTTCAAACAGGTTTTTTGATAAAAATCACAACTCTAACACAAAAACCACCTGTTTTGACTCGTTTTTGTTATCAAAACACTCGTGATAAGAGCCTCGGCTCTGATACTACTTGTAGGATCGACTTTCAGGTCACCCGACAATCACGAGCTTGACTATTAAGAGTGCGGAATCCTCTGAAAAGGTTCGGATAACAGAAACGACAATGAAACAAACACAAACGAGGTATCAACACACACAAAATAAGATCAAAGGTTGTACTGATTAATCAAAACAGAGCACAGGTGTTTACAAGACTAATCTCATACCTTCAGACCTTGGGAAGGGTGTTTGGGGGCTGCGTGATGTGACAACTCATGATTAGGGCAATGATTGGATGCTTTTATACCCCTACTACTCGTGCAGAGCCTGTCAGGCGAGTAGGAGGCCTATGCTATTTGATAAACATGCGATTAGGGCTATCACATATGCAAACCAGGCAATTAGCCATGTAATCGCCTATAAGGATCCCTAATCGCCTCCAGCATCCAAATTGTCCCAAAACGCTTCCAAACACACCCAACCACCCTAAATACTATCCAAACATCGTGTATACTAACCTAGGGACATCATGTACTAACACTTAAATTGTCACAAATGTTATAGTAATATAAAAAGTGTAGAAAAGACAACTTTGCCCCTAAACTAACCTCATTTACTAAGTTATTATCATAAACATAAACATAAACATTTGTATTTATTTAAATTTTACGGTCATCCTTTTCTCATGCTTTATAATATAGTATAGATATAGATATATAATTTGACTTCTCATCATTCTTTTTTAGGTTTGTCACTTTAGGAAAGTAAATATAAGAACTTTTAATAGGATAAAATATTTACCAGTAATAATTTAGTTAGTCCAATGAGTTATACCTCAATGACATTGGAGGGACACGAGATTTGGTTGAAGGCAAGATGTCTTAAGTTCAAATTCGATCTCAATCGAGTTTTACTGTAGTAGGTTTTTAGGTGACTAGGTTTTCTCTGAAACTGAAAATTGTGGGCTTGAGCTACCACCACTGTCTGCATTCACTTACGTGTGAGTCATCTTTTACTACTGGATTATCCCAAAAAGCCATTTTTTTTATTTGTTGACCGTTAAGAAAAAATAATTTAGTTAGGGCGAACGAGGCACTACCAGCAATAATTTTTCATATCACTGATTTCAACTAATCTTGAACTGTCACATCACTTCACTGAAACACAATTTTGAAAGCAACACTACCCTGAATAACCCAACCCATAAAAAACAATTTTGCACTGAAACACAAGATGTCTTAAGTTCAAATTCGATATCAATCGAGTTTTACTGTAGTAGGTTTTTAGGTGACCAGGTTTTCTCTGAAACTGAAAATTGTGGGCTTGAGCTACCACCACTGTCTGCATTCACTAACGTGTGGGTCATCTTTTACTACTGGATTATCCCAAAAAGCCATTTTTTTATTTGTTGACCGTTAAGAAAAAATAATTTAGTTAGGGCGAACGAGGCACTACCAGCAATAATTTTTCATATCACTGATTTCAACTAATCTTGCACTGTCTCATCACTTCACTGAAACACAATTTTGAAAGCAACACTACCCTGAACAACCTAACCCATAAAAAACAAACACCCCCCCCCCCCCCCAACACACAAAACCTAGTCACGGTCTGTTAGATACAACCAGCAAACAGTCTACGGATCCACTACCAACATCACCAGCAATGGTGTTACTGTGCTGATAGTGGAGTACCCGTGTCCATTTCTGGTTATGCCACGTTCCCCTTACATAACTAACTACATGCATGATACTTATAACGTGGAAAGTAGAAACTTCAATTTAAATTAAATGTTTAAGCTGTTTTGTGGGGACGGAGGGCATATCATGTTTTTGTTGACAGATTCTCATTTTCAGAGCACAATAAATTAACTTGTATTTTCTGTGATGTCTTACAGGGGGAAATATTGATGCAAGGAAACAGTAGACAACATCCCGAAAATAAATGTCTCTTTCTCGTTTTTCTTTCTTACAAGCACTCGAGTACTTCGGTATATTATGCAGTTGTGAATAAGTGCATCTGTATTGATGGGGTTATGAAGGTTATGGGTATTAAAATATTAAAAAATAATAGAAGTGAGGTTATGAAAAAAGAGGGTGTAGTGGGAAGGGGGGTTAAGGGGGGTTATAAATGATTGGGTAATTATTGTTTAATTATTTTTTTCTTATTTAAATAATAATATTAAATACCTAATAATAAAAATAATAATAATAATAAAAGAAAATTTATTAAATTAAAAAACAATAATAAAAAAAATAATATTTACTATTAAAAAATAATAACCCACCCCACCTATCCCTTCCCCACCCACTTTTTCTTCTTCTTCTTCTTCTTCCTCCTCCTCCTTCTCCTCCTCCTCCTCCTTCTCCTCCTCTTCACACACACTTCAATAATAATAATAATAATAATAATAATTTAATAAAAAAAAGTTCAGGACAACGCTCGTTATCCTCACAACGTGAGTCTCCTAAAACGCCCTAAAACGTCGTGGGGGGCGGTGTTGGGGGGTCGTTTTGGGGCCTAAAACGCCGTATAACGGCACCACTACACATGCCCTAATAGGTGTGTTAAAAAACCCAAAAACCAAATAAAAAGTATAAACCAAACCGTAACTGTAACTAAAAAAACTGATCCAAATAATGAATTTGGTGTTTGGTTTTATTTTAACCGAAACCGAATTGCTAATTTGGTGTTTGGTTTAGTTTTTAGTTCTATATTTTTTTTAATTTGGTTTATTCGGATAAACCGGTAAACTAATTAATTACTATTAAATAAAAAAATAGTATTTTAATAACCCATATATATTGATGAGACAGTTATTCTTAAATCTGAATTAAAAAAATCAATTCATAGAGTTAGTTTGACGACTATTACATGGACGTCCTTGCAATGAATTAATTATATGTGTCTCACTACACATTATATTGATCAAAATTGGAGTTTACAAAAAAAAAGTAATAAATTTCTAATAAGGCAATGAATGCGGAGGATTCAAGTAGCTAGCCAAACTTTTAATTTGTTTGGCAGTGTTGATATATTTCTAATTTCTATGATGTTTGTGTTTGTGTGTAATACTATTTTTTCAGATTTGTTTGTTTTATTTTCCTTTTAAACTTTCTTTTACAATATATTGCATGGTTTGATTTTTTGGTTTATATTAATTGGTAACTTTCTATTCGGATTTTGTAACACAAAGGTATATAAGTTAGTGAAAACAACTTCGGTTTAATTCGGTTGAAATCGGTTTGTTTGTTTTTAAACCGAAACCCGAATTCAATTTGGTTGAATTTGGTTCGGTTTACATATTCCTAATTTGGTTTGGTTTGGTTTGGGGTACAAAATTCTAAAAATCGCATAAACCGAACTAAATAAATTAAATAAACCATAAACCGAACCAATAAACACCCCTAGTATATAAGCAAAATCAATTTTTTTTAATTTTTTTTTTGCAAGTTTTTATATGTAAGTTAATCCTACTATTCTTAACAATTTAGTAAAAAAAAATTAATCCTTTCGGTTAGTGTAAATAATGAGAAAAGTTTCTTATGAGCTATTTAATAAAGGAGTCATGTGTTTAAAATTCACTATCTTGAATAAATTTATAAGTCAAAATGAACCAATTATTTATATCTATTTTATTAAACAGACTATTTTTCTTAATAAGTGTGAGAAGTTTATATAGGTATTGTATTTTAAATTTTAGACTAAATTTTTTATATTATTTAGTATTGTGTTATATAAAAAAAACAAAAGAAACAATTTAAAATAAAATCAAATGATTCTAAGCATGAAATTTAAAACACGTTGATTATCTTTCTTCGCATGACGTTTTAAAGTTCATGCTTATGATATGTTTGATTGACTTTTAAATTGTTAGTTTTATTATTTTCATTATAACATACTGCTAAAAGAATATAAAAGTTTTTTCTAAAATTTAAAACACAACATTGTTCCAAACATGTTGATATAAAAACGGATGTTCAAAATTACATAAGACAATAATCTTTTTTTACAATAACAACAAAAAGTTGTAGTTTCTATATTTTTAAAGTTAATGGTAAAGTCTAGGCAAATCATCATCTATTATATAATTGAAAGCAACAAAACCTACATGGTATTTAAAGAGGGTATTTTTCCTTTTAGTGTGTCATGTAGTATTAATTGATTTTAGGAAGAACAAAAAATTAAAAATAAAATTGGATTTTTCTGTCTCATGTTTCCTCCCATAATTTTTAAACGTTAATATATTTTATATACGCTATTTTTTAAAGAAAAAAAATTACACCAAATTAATGATCATTTTATTATCTTTCTAACGAGTACCATAGTGCTATATAAAAAACGGAAAAAAACGACTATTTTTTTTGTAGGGTTTTGTTCATACTGGAAAAAAACACAAAGTGTTCAGGTAATTCATTAATCATGCATAGGCAAGTCACTAATTATGTTCAAATAAGTAAATATAAATATAAATTCTATTTTCAACATGTATTAGAATTGGAATTGTACATTGTTTTAGGTTAGGTATTAATATTAGAGTTATACATTGTTTAAGGTTAGACGTTAACATTGGAGATACATTGTTAATTGTTTTAGGTTAGGTGCTACCCGAAACATTCCTGCATGTAACTGTAAAGCGCATCATTCTATTTCATATGTAAAATTGATATGTCATATTAGATTTCTCAACCTCGAGACGTTCCCGGGGTATAATCTAGTACCTCCATATAAGTCGTGAATATAGAGGTAGCTTTGAGGGAGATCCTAGCTATGAAAACTGTTTAAGACATGAAATCTATTAATATTTATTTTTATTTTTTAGAAGTTAAATGAAACAACTATCTTAGTTAAATTCATAATGCTTGAAATTATCTATGACAACAATATAGTAAAAACTACACAAAATGTGAGGTAGGAACAAGAGGGCCAAATTAATTTAAGTGAGGATTTGAATTTTTTAAACTTAAAAAGTATACTTGTGGGAATAATATATGAAACATCAAAATAGTTTTACTTAAATAATATTTGAAGCCGTTAAAGAAAATAATAATGTTTGGACTGTGCTTCTTTCTTACCGGTTACCATCCCCACTTTTTTTGGTGGGGTGGGTTGGAAATAAGGAAAACTTACAAAATACATAAAAGAACAATATCTGAAGCAATCTTTCCAAGATCTAAAAATATACACACTATTTTCAATTTCAAAAAAAAAAAAAAAAATTAAACAAAAAGAAACATAAGTATCATGGATTCTCAACCAACAACATTTAAGAAGAAGAAAAAAATATATATGTAACTGAATAAATGGATCAATAGTCAAGGGTGAGTTGACTAGAGCTTGAGTGACAAATCAAGTTTTTGTGTCTCATCTTGATTGATCTTCAACTCTGGCCACCATAAACCACCACTCTCATCCTTTCCCATTGAACTTATTCCACTCTTAACCACCTCAAACCGCCCAACACCACCGTGGGACGGTGGATCTCCGGCAAGACTTGAGTGGTAGCCTGCTATGTTAAGCTTCCCTATAGCTGGTTGCTGGTCAACATGAGGCCTTGATGACCACCCTTTTGTCCCATAAAAGCTCTTGAAACCCGAAGAACTATTCGAAGCCGAAAACATAGAACTAGAAGGTTTGTGGATCATTGAGTGTACCTGAATTCCAAGAGATCTGATGTTACTGCTGTTGTTGATGTTATTGTTGCTGTTGTTGTTATAGCCATGGAGAGGAAGTGAAGAAAGGGTAGAACAGTAATTTTGTTCATGGTGGTTTTGTTGTTGATGCATATATGTGTGGCCAAAAGCTGAAGCTGCTGAAATCATTGGGTTAGAATAATAATACCCCATTCTTTGGCTTCTTTTTGCAAGGTTTCTTTCTCTTTTGTGGGCATTTTGGTGACCTCCTAATGCCTGTGAGCTGTAGAACTTTCTTTGACAGTAGTTGCAGGAGAAAACCCTAGGCTCAGTTGTATCTGATGCTTGTTGAGTTGTACTATCTGATGAGTTATTACCCATGTTCAAACTGTCTATAAGATTCAGCTCTTGATTTAGCCTTGAACCATCTAAAGTACTTTGTATCTTTGTTTCTGGGTCATCATCATCATCATCATCTTGTTTATGTTTAGCAGCATCACAAGTTCCAATCTTTTTGGCATCTTGAAGTGGATCATATGACATTTCCATGAGTTTAGTGTTTTAGGGCCTCTATCTTGGGTTGAAGGGGCATGTGAAATTAAAAGGAGGAAAGAAGGTGTTTGTGGAAAGTGAGTGCTTTGTGCTTTAAGTGGAAAAATACTATGTGAAAGAGATTTCCTAGATAAAGACTAAAGAGACATGATTTGAGTTAAAGTACAGTATAATTTTAGGTAAAGCTTTTCATCTGACTAACAAATAGTTAGAATATCATGGACTACAGTCTAACCATGTTACTATAGTTATACCCTATGCTAGTAAAGTTGTACCTTCTTATAGGTATAATCATTTTTATTCTAGAGAAAAGAAGGTTTCACCTGAGGCAAATAATCAAATACTATATATAGCCCTAACCTGGCTACCATAATTATAATACTAAATTGCTAAAGTTATTATTTCATAACGCGGTTACAGTTACATGATTTTTTTTCATCGTACTCATCTTTTCTAATTGTTTTTATTTTATGCTGTTAGACATATAGATTTAATCATTTTACTAACAAAAGAACTTCCAAAATCATCCATCTATCAGGTATCATAATTTGTCTTTATGCATGTTGCCATGTTGGTATTCATGTGCAAACTAAACTCTCCGTTCTATAAAGGTCTTGTTTTTTAATAGTATACATACAAACAAGATTTAATTTATTGCTTTTCCTTTTCTAAAAAACAAAGATAAAAACTTGCACCAATAAAGATGAATGCACAAGACCCTAGCTACTCCGTTAACATTATAGTATTATTTAACCTACATATGTTATCGGTGACACGTGCGTTGTAACATGAGAAAAGGAAATTAAATATGTTTATACGTCCTTTTTATAAGATATATAAAATAAATATGTAACAAAGAAGTTATTTATATTATACTAATATTATATACCTAACAAATAATAACCGAGATCTTTTCGTATCCTTGACATCGTTATTTTGCATGTTGCTTTTAATATACGTCATGTTGGTCGTCAGAATTCGACAGATAAGGTAAAGTATTTATTTTTATAAACTTACCTTATGTGTTTGAATACAGGAGTCAAGTAAGTTATGTAGGTGGGTTAGTTTAGTTAAAATAATTGATGTTTGAGATAAAATTGAGACAAGACCTGTCTCTTAGTCATTTGTCATTGGACAAACAACAAAACAGCAGGTGGGAACTTTGAAGATATCCAATCACAAGTAAACTGGCATCTAAGGAAGAGCATCTTTCTTAAAAGGAACACACCACTCCTTTTGGAGAATCTACACTGTTGGTGCAACTTTGGTACAACTTTCATCTTGCAACATACAACTACTGTTACTATTTTTATTTTCTTTCCTAATATTCTGATACCTTTTTCCACCCAAAACTAGTAAAGGCACCTTAGGGTGGAGTGGTAAGCCAAGTGATGGTTAGAGCCTACCCTTATAGAGGGGACAGGTTCGAATCCTGATGACAACCCCGATTTTCTATTACCGTGTGTTTACTCTCTGGTTTGCCTTTAGGTGAGGGTGCAGCATCTGTCAAGTGACAGGGGGTGGAAAATTTTCCGGGGGGGGGGGGGGGGGGGGGGCTTATGCCTACCACCACCCCAGCGTGTGAGAGAGGGCAGGACCTGCAAGAGCCGGTGTGAAGTACTCTGCCACCTCCAAATGAGACCTTCACCTTCCAAGAAAAAAGTAAAGGGTGAGTTTGAATCATGATAGTTAACTTCCCATTTTTTTTTGGAAAATGACTAAAATGGCCCGTTGACTGAGTGGTTTACAAACATAGCCCCCTCCCGTCTCTTTGGAGAGACGGATCACACCTTTCAAGACGTCTCCCACTCCAACCAATAATTTACCGCAACGTCTGAGGCGTCTTAGAAGGTGTGACCCGTCTCTGACGTGGCGGTAAATTATTGGTTGTAGTGGGAAACGTCTCGGGAGACGTCTGAGACGTCTTGGAAGGTGTGACCCATCTCTCCAAAGAGACGGAAGGGGGCTATTTTCGTAAACCACTCGGTTAACGGGCCATTTTGGTCATTTTCCTTTTTTTTTTAATAAAATTCAATATTTTTTATTTCATAAATAAAACAAATTACATAAGGATGACAAACAAGCAATAGTGTCATTGCCCTCTTTTGAATTACAAACCTTTTTTTGGCTAAGCACAAACTCTTTACTCTTTGTGCTCTGTAAATTACTATGAAACACGTTCTGCACTCGATTAAGAAAACGTACTGGCTTAGGGGCAAGGGATCAAAACATATCGAAAGCAAAATGCACAAACACGTGTTGATTCACCAAATAGGTTGTTTTGTGCTTTACAACCTTCTTAGACTCCGCACTTAAAACCGCTTGCCCCGGCACAAACCCGTTGATTTGCAGTCCTACTAGGGGAACACCCTGGTAAAGTCCACATAAGCATGTTTGCACCTGCCCAACCAAACACAAGAACATCTATCGGGCGCAAGGAGGACCTCCTTTCGCTGAGGTCAATCAGAAAGTTCACGGGGGCCTCTTTCTTAGCAGAAAACTCAGCTCGTCGAAGCACATATCATAAAACATCGCTGCCCAAATTATGCCGGTACTTGAACCCCGTATAAATTTTACATTATAATCATATTAGATGTGTCCAATACGTAAAATGATTTTAGGGTTTAAGCTGGCCGTAATACTGTTAATTGTTTGTATAATGTTTTTATCTTAATATTAACCAACTGAACAAAAAATTATCTTGGTAGGTTTGGCTACTGATATGATTCTTTTTATCGATGAAACTCGCAAAAAGATTGTATGTGTATATTTATTTACTATTTTAAAATTTTATAATATTGAAATATTCAAAAATTCAAAAAGATTTTATTTTTCTATATTAATTTTTATTAATTGATGTTGGAATATTGAATTCTTCAATAGGAATTAAAGAATCGAAGCTGAAACATGACAAGTTGAAGTTTTGTAAAATTTCTCGAAGTAAACCGTCAAAATAGCCTCTGGGGTTTGACCAAATATATCACTTTAGATAAAATAGTTTTTTTGTTATCACTAGGATCTCAGTGGTTTCATTTTGGCGCTATTTTAAACCATTTTCCTAACGAGGTTAGTGAAGTAAGTTAGCTTCAGGGCAAAATTGTCAATTCACGTTATATGTTTTAAAATGTTCATTTTGACCGCTCTCCTTCTTCAAACTCTGCTCTCACAGTATTCCCTTCACTTAAAAGAACCCTAATCACTAAATTGAAGACCATCACCCCAAAATTGAAGAATGGTTTACTGCAATTGCAGGTCTCAAACGATTATCCGTATGTCATCTACCTCTGCAAAACCGAGTCGTCGTTTTTTCTATAGCAAGAAGAAGAGAAGGAGCTATGGATTTGTTTGTTGGGTTGAACCAACTTTGGATGGCAGATTGATACTGATATTCAATACTAGGCATGAAATCTGAATCATGTAAATCATGATCATGATTTACATGTTTTTTTTCTAATGGGCCACAACTTGTCTCATAAGTTCTGAAAAATCAGTAAGTTCACCCCATAATGGAACTCCAATGTAAAGGCATTAGATTGTTACCTGATATCAAAATTTTGAAATAATTAGCTAAAAAATGGAAAAACAGAAGATTGAAAGGAGAATCAATGTATGAAAACTAGCCATATTTGATGTTAGGATTAAATGCAGAATCATTATCTTGAATCTTCCACATTTTGAATTCGATGTTATTAACCTTCACATTCGTTGATGTTTAGGATAGTTATTTAGGGCTTTTACATAGTAGGGGGAAGGAAGGAAGGAAGGAAGTAAGAAACAGATGGTGCTAAGAAGAGAGGGGTCAAAATGAGGGGTTTTAAACACATAACAAGCATTGACAATTTGGCCCCTAAAGTTAACAGACTTCACTAACTCAGTTATGAATATCGTTCAAAATGGCACCAACGTGAAAGCACTGGATTCCCAGTGATAAGAATAAACTATTCGATATAACGTGACATATGTGGCCAAACCTTAGGGCCATTTTGGCAATTTACTCAATTTCTCAGGTCAAAATGTCACTTTAAAGAGTTAAAGGGTTAAAATTGAAAAGTTGAAAAGTTGAGAGGACAGGCAAATAAGTTATTTCTCCAAATGATCGGAAGATTGAGAGTCATAATGGACATCTCTTAGAAGTTTATTAAATGATTTAATTTAAGAATTCAAAATCTTAAAATCTTGATCTGGATTTTTATCGTTTCTAACGCAAGTTGTTGTTTGTGCAGTTTTTGGTCATTTGTTTTGCAGGATCAAATACAACAAGTATGTTCATCATGATTAAACAACATAACATGAAGCTGAAAAAGACATGTAGGATCGACTAGATTTGATTATCGCACACGTATCGAATCAAGGGTAGAATCGATGATTCGGTCAGTTGTTATAGGTGTTAATAAAAGTTAGAATGATTTGGAAATGACAAAGAACACACACAAACACACAATATCACACACAAAATGCACAACACCTTGTTAGACAATTGCAAAAGTTACAAATGTTGAACAAGGTTGGAGTATTTATAGCCTTCATGTCATACGTCTGGGCTGATCGAGGCGTATGACACTATCACGCACCTGGACTATTACATTAATTCCCAAAATACCCATAAACCCTAAAAATGCTACCCGAACACTTCTAAAACATACATATATGATCCTAACACCATATCTAAGCTAGGGACATAGCCGGGGGTGTACTAACAAGACCCGAACCTGAACAACAAGATCAGGCAGAAAAACAAGACATGTTATTCCATTTTCAGAATAACCAGGTCGTGGTAGATATATTGCAAGTCTTTAGAGGTCATACACTGCGGTCTTACATTAAGTTGAAGAATGCTGAACATGAAGACTTGAGGACTCGAAGACCATATATCACCGGCTAGGTCCAAGGAGGAGTCTGTAAATACACTTTGGGTGTGTCCCTAGCGAGGTGATAGGTTGAGTCTTTAAATCACTAGCTAGGTCCAAAGGGGAGTCTGTAAGTGCATTATGTGTATGTCCCTAGCTAGTTATAGGTCCCCATAGGTCGTTGGCTAGGTTAATCGAGTGGTTTATGGCTCGTACATATACTAGCCTGGTCCAAGGGGAAGTCTGTTAGTGCATGATGTCCCTAGGCTAGTATATTAGATGTTTGGACGTGTTACATGGTGTTTGGAAGTCTTTGTAAGCGTTTTGGGAGTTTTTGGGACCAACAGGTGAGTACAAGATCATTACAGGCGAGTAGCCTTGTAATCGCATGTTATGACATGCGAGTAGGGCTCTACTCGCATGTTGTACATGGTGGATAGCCTTCTACTCGCATGTAGTACATGGTGGATAGCCTTCTACTCGCATGTTGTACATGGTGGATACCCTTCTAATCGCATGTTGTACATGGTGGATACCCTTCTACTCGCATGTTGTACATGGTGGATAGCTTCCTACTCGCCTATACTGTTCTGTACAAGTACAAGGGGTATAAATAGGCCCAATCATTACCCTAATCATTAGTTGTCACATCACACATTCTCCAAACACCCTTACCCAGGTCTGAAAGTCTAATTTGATCATTGTAAACACTCATGCTATGTTTTAGTGATAAATCTTAAAGCTTTTGACCCATTTGTGTGTGTTGAATATTACTCATATATCATTGTTTCTTAGTTGTTTCTGTTATTGGAACATATTCGAAGGATTCCGCACTCTGAATATCAAACTCGTGATTGTCGGGTGACCCGTACAAGTCTATTAACACCTATTCCATATATCCCTAGCTAAGTAATAGGTTAAATCAGTAGATCACTAGCTAGGTCCAAGTAGGAGAATGTAAGTACACTTTTTAAACGTCACCAGTTAGTGAAAGGTCGATATTAGTCCCACCCTAAAATTAATAGCGTGTTAGGTAACTTTTCGTTAATGATTGAATGTAATTATTATAATATTTTAAGGGAATGAGGGCATAGGTATTAGCCTACACCAAGATGAAGCAGGCTTAGGAGAGACATATGCCTGAATGGCTTCATGGTATATCTCAAGGCCTATAAATAGGACAGATATCCAAACTCATTCCTACCTTTGCACCCAGTGGCGGATCCAGGAATATTTTTACTGGGTTTCTTTTTTAGGTGTTTCAATCTTATAGACTAAAAATAAAAATTTCGGGTCGGTTTGTCGGTTCAGGTCGGGTAAGGTTCATCACATAATAAAAATAAGATACAAATACAATAATGAAAAAAATCGGCATTAGAAGTTTAAAGCACGTAATATAAATACTTGATATCAAATTAAGGTTCTCGTTAGTTGAAATGCACAATCATATTTGTACCAAAGTAACAAGATCAACTATTTTTAGACAAGATTGCTAGAAGATTTATACGCCTTTTAGTTAAATATGCATTCATTTTCTTTCTTGATTGAAGTATGTAGAAATAGAACAGTAGGAGCTTTTTTAATACCAGCACATCAAAACCATCCATCCATGGTGCATAAACCCACCTAGCTTACAGAATCTCAATTTGAACTTCAAAAATTTTCATATACACGAGTTGTTTCATATACCTGTCTTCAAAAACAAGCATACAACTTTTTGCACACATTCATATACCCGTCTTTTTTCTATTCCATTTTCAAACTAATAACACAAAACAATACCTAACTTGCTTAGCTCAATCAATTCCTAAACTCAATTCAATACCCCCAAAACAACAACAACAACAATAATATTAACAATAACCTTACATGTTTTTGCGGTGAATTAGGAGAGAAATCAGAGACAAATGTATTTAAATGTCTAAAAAAGTGGGTAGAATTTCTGGAAGCAGCCCATGAATTAGGGCGTCGTACGAAAAACGGTCGGTTGTTGTTGTACAGGTGTGGGTGGCCGAACTCATCATCAATTCATCATGTATTCATGTTGTTGGTTGTGGTGGTTCGGAAGATGAGTTGTCGAGACCTAAGGAACCTTGTTGCCATGGTTGATTGCATGTTGGTCTAGTATAACATATTAACAATGGATTGAAAAAGAAGTCGTTGACTAGGATGCGAGGGCGGATGCAGAGAGACTAGAGGGTGGCTGGGTGGTGAAGTTATGTTCTTAAATAAAACCCTAATGTTGGTTTTAAATTAAAAAAATAGGAATCAAAAAAATAAACTCAAATGCAGCTTGTTAGAGTCGAACCGGCGATCTCGAAGTTAAAACAGGCGCCCACTTCCACTGGATCACTTCACCAAGTTTGTTATGGGTTCCTTTCTAAAATTATCTATGGGTTCCCTGTGTATTTTTTATATATATTAACACTAAAATTTCAAAACAGACTGGATTCCCAAGAACCCATTCGAATGTGCCTGGATCCGCCCCTGTTTGCACCCTTGATTTTTATGCAACGATGTGCTGCTGAACTTTTGTGTGAATCTTCTCGTGTGTCTAGTGTTCATTTTCTATTGATTCATACAACTAACAAACTTCCCATTTATTGATTCTGCCTCTAAACTGGGTTTCACACTAGTATCCAATTCTTGTTCTCATATTCGAGTGAGAAATCGGTCCTACAATGTTTATTGCTATAATGTTATTGATCGTGTAAAAAATAGTTTATATAACTCGTTAGGGCCAAAATGCATTTTCTTCTCACTTGGGGAGCCGACTATGAATATATAGGTTTGTTTTATTAAACTCATCTTTAAGAAAAGAAAACGTTGCGACCATTTTCTGCTCGCAACTCATATAAATTTGGTGAAATAGTAAGAGTGTGGCACTTGACAATGCCTATTAAGACCCATCATTGATAGTTAAACACACACATCTTTGACACTAAAATGACTTTTATTACTTAATGTACAACAAATTATACACATCTTTTAACTCCAAAATAACTTGTTATAACGTAATATACCTTTTGGTAACATAAACCAATTCACTGACACATAACAAGCGTTTTAAGGTCCATTAGTGTACCATTAATAACATACATGCATGTTATACCAAGATAATGTGGGCAAGCCTACATGGTGGAGGCGCATGCTTCTTAAAGGGAATGTTTCAGATTCAGTCCAAAGCAATTTGAGTATTGTAATATTTGATGTAAACTAGAGTAGGTAACATTTGTCGTTTAAAAAATAAATAAATAAAAAATAAAAATGACTTTTATAACTTAACGAGTTGACGTCAACCCACGCGTTACAGCGGGATGTTGCTTTTGGTATCACTATATGAGATTCTAAATTAACCAAAAATCTTGATCTTGTGCACGCAAACCATACTTTTTACTGTTAAATTAAACATAATTTAACAACAAAAATCCCAAATTTTATTGTCTTCATAAGAATAAATATAAAATATATCAATTTGTATATCCAAAAAAATATTTTTTTCTTCAAACCGAAAATTAATAGGATCCTATTAAGCCACTTAGGCTTTGGCCTAGTGGTCAAGAGGAATTATCTTTTATGGGGAGACCAAGAATTAATACTTGTAGGGTGTAAAAAAACTTAGCCATAAAAAAAATATATAGGACCCCACTAATAAAATTATCTAAATATAGGGTCACCAAATTTGTATGTATAATCATGTATCTATCTTCAAGGATAAATACAATATCAACAATCAAAATCACAATAACAAAAGAAAAAGAACGATCTACAAATATCAACAATCAAAATTGAATATGACCAATTCGATCGAATTTAAAACAAAGTATTATGAAAATGGTGATAACATGACTCGAAAAGCTGATATAGTACGATTACCTTGCATTACGGGTGTGGGGTCTTAGTCAGTATTGGCTTGGTTCGTTATGGTAATGACATTTGCTATAGCAACCAAAAGATAAAACCCAAATGTTCAAGATGATACCGGGAAACAAAATATAGATCATAAACCCAAAAAGTTGAAGAAAGCGAAAGTGAAATATTATATTCGGATTCGTGTTTCATATAGTTGATACTCAACCGATCATGTTGATGATCCTTAACCGAGCATATGATTCAGTAGGCCAAATTAAAAACTTCATAATAGTAACACTGACGTTGCACATCAAAGACCTACAAAAGAATTGAAATTCCTAATCAACATATAAATGCATAATTGCACACACAAATCGATTGAAAACTTAATGCTTCGATAGGACCCCTTGTTATCTTCTTGTCAACCTAATGCAAAACTTATACAAAATAAAAAAAAAATACTCAAAAGAACGGAACTACACAACATAATTGACAGGAACACATAGTGCACCCTCAACGTATCGTGGCCGCCAGTCTCGCGCACACGCCACCGTGTTTTATCTGACGCACTGTGTTACACCCTCAAATTCCACGTGCGGGGTTTTACCGCAAGGCGCGTGAGAAACCAGGATCCAAGTCAACGGTCACAATAAACGACACTATATGATACGTAAAATAACGTAAACAGCCCATTAAGTTTTCATAATCAATCCATCGCTGCGGAAGCGTAAAAACTTTATTACAACTTAAAAGTAAATTATGAAAGTCTGATAATACTCAAAATGAAATGCAAATGGATCCTAGATTCCCTGAGACTCCGTGCGCCTACCGACAGCTGCTACCTTAGCGACCCGAGGCAAACATGCTAAAAACGTCAGCAAATAATGTCGGTGAGTTCACAGGTTTTTCATGAAGACCGACTCCAAAAGTTTTCAAAGAATACCCGTGGCTAAACCAGGCCACATGCATGCAAACCATATGAATACTTGTTACTACTGCGATTGGAAAACCATTACTGGACTCAAATACCATGAATACTGAATACGTGCCCGAATGAATACTGAATACTGCATACTGAATACTAAATACCTAAGAGACAACATGCACCCGTCCGACCTCCAATCGACGAGTGGGGCGGGTTGAGCCCAAATAGATCTATCCACATTTCCCTCGTTGTGCATCCCCGAACATTCATGGTTCTCCCCGGGACTTCCAAAGATCGCATAGTAATATATGAATACTCCAAAACGTAATGAATACATGAATACCAAAACATAGAAGACTCAACTTTTATGAAATCGTAGTTGACACACGTTTAAAGAATACAACATGTTATCTCCCCCGAAAATGTAAAACAGTAAAGAGTGGGGCCATGAAACTCACCTTGGAGTGTGTCCTCAGTAAAATAGAAACCCGAAACATGTGGGATAGTCCCTACTAGTGGCAACCTATCAATGAGTTTACATAAGTGTGACGACTACTAACCCGAAGGCTAATTAGTCCCCAATTGTCCAGACCGTGACTGTGTATGTTGAAAACATGTTTAAACGTTAAACTGACCAAACCAGACAAAACCCGATATCCCATTGGTGACCCAACATCCCACATGTTAGCCACATACAAGATATCATGCAACATATGCAATTAAACACTTAGCATGCGCAAACATTCACCCTATCTAGCATAACGCCCAATTAACGCCTAAACAAGTCCGAACACGTTTTACCAAGTTATTAGACATGTCACGGGGTTCCTAACATGTTTCTAGGTGTCAAACCGTGTTCTGGGATGTTAAAATGCACATATAACGGTAGTACACGCGTTTAGGAATCAAACATGCAATTAGGAAAGACAACTGGTGATTAGGATGGTCAAACTAGTGATTAGGATCGTAATCACATGTGTTACATGTGATTAGGCTATCATACATGCATTTAGGAAGGTCAATTAGTGATCAGGATGGTCCTCTAGTGATTAGGATCGTAATCACATGTGTTACATGTCATTAGGCTATCATACATGCATTTAGGAAGGTCAACTAGTGATTAGGATGGTCAACTAGTGATTAGGATCGTAATCACATGGATTACACGCAATTAGGCTCCCAATCACCCCTAGCTGCATGCGATTGGGGCTAATCACTTGCTCTTCAGGCGATTAGGAAGCCCTAATCGCCCCCTGCAGCAGGTTTCCGCCTTTTCGCGTGTTTAACCCTCCAAATCAGATCCGAAACATGTGGAAACACCCAATATCAAACCCAAAACATTTATCAAACTATTTCAAGCAAAAACCCCTAATTTATTATCATTCTAACCGTCCCAAATGCAAGCGTTTTCCCAAAATAGCATAACTAGCATGTAAACATCACATCAACATGCAAAACTTACCCTAAATAGTAAATATCCAGATTTCACCACATAACGACGTTGTCCGACACTATCCTACTGTTCTAGCATCATCCTAGAGTAAACCCTAACCTCATACAATCAACAAAACACATCATATCATCATCAATCCTTCATAATCATTCAAACGGGTCAAAACGCCTATTATCAAAAATACACATCTATGAACCTCCAAAATCCTAGGTTAACATCATAATAACTCATTTAGGTCAGAAACATATCAATAACATAAGAACAATCATGTTTTAACAATAAAAATCCTATCTTTGCATGAATACATCACATATAGCAAGCATAGAGGTTTGGGTTTGTTTAGAAACCAGGTCTGGACCTTTAAGGAGCAAAACAATATCATTACAAAGGTTTGAGATGAAGAACACACCTTGAAATTGCAAGATTATGAGGCGTAAGGCTTGGAAAAGTGATTTCTTGAGCAAAAACGTGTTCCAGAGGTTGGATAAGGTGTGGGATGGCTTTGGGGTGTGTTAGGGTTTCACAAATGATGTTTTACAACATAAGGGTGGTATTTATAGGCGTTTCTAGTCGTTCAACACATGTTAGGCGATTATGCAGCAGTACAGGCGATTAGGGTTCCTAATCGCATGTACCTACTAGCGATTAGGCCCCAATCGCCCTTAAAAATCTCCCAATCACATGTGTTACTGGCGATTAGGCCAATCACCCCCTATTTACATGCAATTAGGCCAATCACCCCTATTTACATGCTAAATGCCTATGTGGTAGGCGATAAGCATGCTAAATGCCTATAGGGTAGGCGATTAGCAACCCTAATCGCCTATAAGTGCTGCATAATTGCCTGAAACGTGCTGGACGACTAAAAACGACTATAAATACAATACTTGACATCCTAAACTTCATTATAACAACCCTAGTCGTCCCACAACTCGCCCAAACACACACACAACCTCTGGAACACGATTTTGGATCAAAACACAAGATTTCAAGCCTATTACATCAATCTATCACAAATCTAAGGTGTGGTTTTCATTCATGCAACCTTTATTAACGTTTTTATTGAATCCCTAATGGTCCAGACCTGTTTTAAAACAAATAAGCCTTCTGAAAATCGTTAATAAGCATTGTTAATCAGATTCTAACTATCATGCATGTTGTATGTGTGTTTAGGATTAAAAGATAGGGTTTTTATGATTCAAGAAGGATGATTAACATGTTATTAATGTAGTTACAGATTGATGATGATGGCATGATGATGAAATTTGAGTTATTGTTAATTAGGGTTACGGTTTTGCATGCTAATGTGATGTTTCATGTTATGTGTATTGTCTTTAAGATACATGATTGCATTCAGGGCTGATAGATCAAGGTTAAACGAAGGATTTTGATGGAAATATGTTTGATATAGTTTTTTGGTTGATATTTGATGTTTACACACGTTCTGGGATTGATTTGGAGTGTTAAACGCGCGAAAAACCGGAACAGCAATGCTGTAGGCGATTAGCAACCCTAATCGCCTATGCTATAGGCGATTAGGAGGCTAATCGCCTGATATGACACCCTAATCGCCTATAGTATAGGCAATTGGGGGCTAATTGCCTTCGTTGCATGCAATTGTGATCCTAATTGCTAGTTAAGTCCTGAAATGCATGTCTTATGACCTAATCGCCTATAGACACATGATTTGCATGTCTTATGACCCTAATTGCCTATAGTATAGGCAATTAGCATTCTTAAATGCCTGTTGACTTTCATAATCGCTAGTTGACTTTTCCTAATCGCCTGTACTGCTGCTGTAAGTATATTTTGACATATCGGGACCCGATTTGACACCTAAGAACATGCTAGGAACCCCGTAACATATCTAGTAACTTGGTAACATGTGTTCGGACTTATTTATGTGATACTTGAACTACGTGCTATAACTTGTTGGACTTTAACGTATGTTAAGTGTGATTGCATGATTGTATGTTTGTGAGTACAAGTATAACACGGGGAGTCTCGGGTCACCAATGGGATGTCGAGTCTTGTACTTTGGGTTAATTTAACAGTCACGGTGTTTTCAAACGAACTTGGTTATGGTCTGGACATCTAGGGACTAACTAACCTACGGGTTATTAGTCTAAGTACTTGTAACTGTCGTATGTTAGGTCGCCGCTTTACGGGGCTAGCATAGCTTGCTGATATTATTCGTGTTTCGAAGTAACGCAACCTAAGGTGAGTTTACGGCCCCTCTTTTAACTGGTTTCACTTTTTGGGGGAGAAAACATGTGTTAAACTTATGTTTTGGTAACAACTGTCATACTATGGGTTTCTATGGTTTACTATACGATCTTTGGAAGTCCCGGGGGAAACCATGAATGTGCGGGTTAGCACAACGGGGAAATGTGAATAGATCTATTGGGAGTGACCAACCCCGCTCGTCGGCTTGGAGGGCCGGGCGAGTGCATATTGTCTCAAACAGGAACAGGTTTACTATTCGGGCACGACATCTGGTTTGCGAGTTAGTAATGGTTTTCCAATCGTAGATGTAACAAAACATACGCCTAGCTAGCGTACCTTGGTTTGCAAATTGTTATAGTATGGACAGGTTGAACTTGGTACTTTGTTTACAAAACCTGTAAACTCACCAGCATTTTTGTGCTGACGTAAACTCCTACATGTTTTCTCAGGTCGCTACGGTAGCACTATGGAACTAGGGCGCACGCGTCGGCACGGCGTATAGTTAGGATTGCATGGTTTTCAAACATTGAATAAATTGGTTTACTTTTGGATTATGTTTTGAGAATAAGCTTCCGCTGTATTTGGAGATTTTAAATTATGTTTTTGAAATTGCATGTGTTCATTTAGACTTGTTTATTGTGATCGTTGACTTGGATCCTGGTTTGTCATGCGCCTCGCGGTAAAACTCCGCAAGTGGATTTTGAGGGTGTGACAGATACCGATCCCGAAACCCCTCGGTTCGGTATCGGTTCGGTACGGTATCGGGATCGGGACGGGACAGGATCGGTATTCGGCCTTGTATGCTCATCCCTAGTATATTGCATTATACATATGTGTATAATGCAATTATACACATGTGTATACTGAAAAAAAAAATACAAAAAAGATACAATTTTTTTTTCCTTACATATAAAGCAGCGATTTTTGCAAAAAAAAAAAAAAAAAAAAAAAAAAAAAAAAAAAAAAAAAATTGCCTAAGAGAAATGTGTGGCCCAGAATGGTTCTCTCAGTTCTCAATTTGGGGAAAGGTTCTCATTTGAACCAAATCCTATATATATATATATATATATATATATATATATATATATATCCATCCACACATACAACAAACACCCCACCCCACCAACACATACACTTAAACACAACCCAAATACAAACCAAAAAACAAACCAATGGCAGCGTGAACGAATCAATTGACACACGACGCCTATCGTCAACACTACGACAGCGACTTCCACATCACCAATCTTTTGTCGTGGTCTATGATGCGTTTTTACTATGTTTAATGTTTAATGTTTAGGCTTTATTTTCTTATCCTTTGGTTGTAATGTTTAATGTTATGCTTTAAAATTATGTTTAATGTTTAGTGTTTTATTTTGTAAACTATGAAACATAAACACCTTAATATATAAATACATAATACATAAACATATTAATAGGTTACATAAAACACATTACACAAATCCTAAATTACTTATTACACATAATCCTAAATTACCTGGTCCTAAACTACTTATTAATATGTTATATAAAAACATATTACACAAACACATAATATTAAAACCTAAACCCCCCTCTACGGGGAGTAATTGTCCCAGTACTCCAGCGTATAATACGGAGGTGACACAGAACGGTCGCTATCGCGACCATCTGACCTCGCATCCGAGGGGAACCGGCAAGGAGAAGAAGTTGCTCCCGAGTAGTAGGAGAAGCGTTCTTCTTCCATAATCTCCCTAGCAGCTTCTAACTCCTCCTCATATGGCTCACGAGGAAGAGGGGAAGGTGTAACCTGGTAGTGGGGTGAGGGTGTAACCTGGTAGTGGGGGCTGGGTGTAATCTCGCTACACTGGGGGTGGGTGCCGACAACCTTAGACGGTTGAATTCCCGCTCAGCCATGGCATTATCAAGGACCCACACCAACTCCTCCTCGGTTAAATCCTCATCTGGAGGTGGAGTATGAGCAGGAGGAGGAGGAGGAGGAGGAGGATGAGGAGGAGGAGGAGATGAAATTGTTGGTTGTACAGGAGGAGGAGACAAAAACCAACGTTATGGAGGAGGGGGAGGAGAGAAGGTCGGTTGTGCAGGAGGAGGATAAAAAAATGGTAATCGCCGGGGCCGGCCCCGGCGAGAGTACGTCCTCAGATCAGACGGTCCGGCATCTTGGTAAGCATAACCGCCACCCATATCTTTCATTGAGGAGGAGGAAGAGGAAGAGTTGTGACTGAGATTTGAGTTTTGGCCTTGTATTTATAGGGGTAGAAATGAAAACGGTTGGGGAAAAAAAATTTAAAATTCAAACGTTTGAAATTTAAACGTTTAGGGGGGAAAATTTGAAATTCAAACGTTTGGGGGGGGGGGGGGAATTTAAAAATTTGAAATTCAAACGTTGGGGGGGGGGGAATTTGAAATTCAAACGTTCAGCCTATATTTTTTTATTTATTATTATTTTTACTTTTATTAATATTTTAATACCCATAACCCCCCACCACTACACATACACATTATAAAGTGGTTTAACGGAACGTCCCAAAACTTGCCACTACACACAACCTAACATACCCATTAAATCCACCCATCGCTTCAATTTTGTATTTGTCCATATCATCATTTTTTCACCGGTCACAATTATAAAGTAGTTTAACGGAACGTCACCACATAACATGACACCCGGTTTAAAGGGTCATCTCTCCGTTCATACCCTAACTTACTTTTTGTATTTATATACAATGTGACTTTGTGTAAGCCAAATCAACTCAATAAGTTATGGCAATGCTCATCGGTGTACAATTAACCACACGCATGTCTTTAATACTAAAATGACGTTTTATAATCAATTGTGATTTTGTGTAATGTAAAGTAATTCCTTAGCACATGAAAACACCGTAGTGTAGTCGATAGTTTTTTTTTTTGGAAATTGACTTTCATTAAAAACAACACGGGGGGCACGCCCTCAAAGCAAGGACCCCCAACCCGCAAACTATAACATGTACATCGGATAGTTACACCAATCCTCCCAAAGGAGATCTTTAAAATTAGCCCTATGCTTTAACCACAAGAAAGATAATGACTTAACACTCCCTAACACCATGGAAATCTTGGCTTCGGAACTATTGAACGTCTTTTCATTTCTAGCTTTCCAAATAGCCCAAAGAGTTACCACAACTATGCCATGATAGATCCTCTTAGCCCATTTACCATTTCCTTTGAGCTTGTAATGTAAAAGCAGATCACGAGTACTAGGACAGTTAAGCGGAGGACTTTTGCACCATTTCCATACGCCTTCCCAGACCATAGTCGCGAAGCCACACACAAAAAAAACATGAGTCGCAGTCTCGAAGTCAACGCCGCAAAGTTTGCACATTTTATCTTCAATCACGATGTTTCTATTAGCCAGAGCATCCACTGTCGGGATTCTTCCCATCTCCGCTCGCCAAGCAAGAATATTACACTTCAGGGGAACCCACGATATCCACTTAAACTTGAAGTTGCAGCCTGCTGCTCGGTAACTCTGCAGCTTTTTCTTGACTTCAGCAACCGTGAAACATGCATACCCGTTCTACTCCCAACCGTCCACCGTGTTTGTAGGCTGAATTTGTCCCAGCAGATCGGCCAAGTTACACCATTCTTGGGCTTCTTCGGCTGTGAAAGGTTTTGAATAATCAACTGGACCCATCCCTCTTGACTCCAGAAATCGCTAACCCAGCCATGTTTAAAGTTGGACTTAGCAAACAACAAAGGGAAAACTTGGAAGAGTGGCCTGTCAAGCAACCAATTGTCCAACCAAAATCGAATGGAAGTGCCGTTACCTAACGAAGCTCGAAATAAATCGAAGAACAAACGATCGCCACATTTGAATCTTTCGCAATTTTTAACTATAGTAGCCCAACACCCCGAAGCTCCAGAGACAAGAGGAATACCGGACCATCGTTTTCTACCTTTGTGACAAGCTTCTACCACCTGTTTCCACAAAGCTTTATCCTCCACTCGGAATCGCCAGATCCATTTCGCCAAAAGCGCATCATTAACATCCTTCAATCTAGAAATACCCAATCCACCCTCACTTTTAGGACTAGCAATTCTTTCCCAAGAAACCCAATGAAGTTTCTTAATATCACTCGAGCCCGACCACAAAAACCTTTTCATTAGACCCTCCAGTTTATCTATCACACCCAACGGAGCCTTGTATAAAGAGAAGTAATAGACCGGAAGACTCTCCAAGACTGATTTCATAAGCGTAACTCTACCACCAATAGAAAGAATTTTTGCCTTCCAAGAAGACAATCTAGCATAAAAAATGTCAATGATTTTTCTCCAATTATTAATTCTGTTCATATTGGTGCCCACCAAAATGCCTAGATAATCAAAAGGAGTAGACCCTTCACGACAACCAAGCACGGAAGCCATATCGGCTAGCTCCCTCCTTTGAAGTACCAATACCGTATAAGCTAGACTTGTGAATATTTATTTTGAGGCCCGAACATAAGAAGAAGCTTCTAAGAATTCTGGCCGTCTTATAAACATTATCACAAGACCAATCCCCCATTAAACATCGCAATAAATAAATTTAAGACTATATCAATATAATAATAATGGAATTGAGGTGAACAGTGTAAATTAAACTTGTGACACAACATAGTTCTTATAACAAAATTTTAGAAGAATATGTAATTTGTATTTCAATCTATTACTGTTTGATAAACTCGGTGGTAAAGCCTTTAAATATACTTAAATGTGAACCTTGAATTCAAGTCTCAGAAACAAGAAATTCGTTATTAAAATAAAATATTTTTTGAAACAAACTTTAGAAGATTATGTAAAATGATGTAGAAAAAACTAACTTTTGTTAAGAAGTTAGGCAATGAAGCATACGTGGCAAGTGTGATGTAGGGTATACCATTTTTGATAAACTGAGAAATGGCCGACAATTACATGGTGGATGCTGATGTGGATACAAGTATAATTATGTACTTTAAAATGTGTTTTTTCGTTGCACTATTTTAAAATTAAAATTACATCATCGAATCTTCAAAGTAAAACCTAAGGATAAGTGTGATCTTGGCTTTTATTACTTTAAATTTCTTCTAAACTAACATCCTTTTCCGCAACTTTCACTCAAACATTTGGTTTTTATATTAATTATTTATTTAGTTATTATTATTATTATTATTATTATTAAGTTTGTTTTGATCTAAAAGTTTTCTAGACAAGACTTTTTTAGTGGAAGGTTGAAAATATCTACATCCAACAGTTAAGGACAACGAAAAATATATGTCGAGTGTAGAAAAAGTTCAATAGCATCGAAACGAAAGAAACATATATCGAAAGGGTGTTGATACTAATTAAGGGGTTGTTTGGTAGTCTCTTAATGATCATTCAGAGACTATCTCTTAATGATCGTTCAGAGGCTACCAAACAGCCCCCTAAGACACCCAACTAACTTATTTCGGCACCCTATATAGGTCTCGTAAAGATCTATATGAGGTGTATAGAATTACGGTACAACTTCCTAGATTAGATAAAAGTTGTCACAATTCAGGATGATACGCCTCGTATACAGCAGTACGAGGCGCATGGAGTACGAGGCTATTCGACATGGTACGATGTAACATAAAACAACAGACAATTTGTACTGTATACGTATCGTATAGACGTATACAAGGCGTATAAGATGGCAGAATGAATTATTGGTTCTCTTCTTTTTCCTTTTTACCTTATGTAAACGAAGAACTTTGTTTTCTTTCTTCTTCTTTCAATTACCTCTTCAAATCTTCTCCATTTTAATCCGTTCACAATGTCATGGTGGGAGAGCAACTATTTTTTTGATAACTTATAAACCATGCGTGCATTCTTGATTCTTACAAGACAGATATTTCTGATTCTTATGAATGAAGGATGAATGATGGTTACGAGGAAGAGAATGTGGCCGGCCACAAAAACCGGTGCTACCAAACCTAAATGTTCCTGCCCCTACCAATGAGGTGCCTTTGTATGCACAACACATGTCTCTTACGAATACGAGGACGAGCCTTCGTACGTACAACCGGACGAGCAACCACCTAACCCGCGAGTTTTTGGTTGCCCTTTTACACTGATAGGATTGTGCGACAGACATGTGACGCTTGAAGGATAGAGGTGATGAACACCGAACATAACCATAGGCCTACTGAACATATAGAGTGCCACGAGTATGCCAAGAGACTTTCTCCCAACGAATTGAAAGTGGTGGAGGATATGTTAGCGCAAGACATGGATACACATCAAATTTGGAAAACCGTAAGGAGACATAACCCCGAGTGCAATTGTGGTTTGAAAGATATTCACAATGTTATTCAGAAGAATAATGCGAAAAAAGAAACATGGTGAATCACCCGTGCAAGAACTAGAAAATATGTTTGTTTCTAGAAACTTCACTTGTTACATCTGAGATGATCCTTCCACAAATGTGGTTATTTTCTTTGTGCACCCGTTATCCTACAAAACCAACATGTACAATCTTCCTTTTGTGCAAGTTGTCATTATGACATTGACAAATCAGTCGTTTTGTGTCGCTCATGCCATTGTTAAGAAAGACCGTGAAAGAAACTTCATATGGGTCATAAAGATTATCAAGTCTATGCTGAAAGGATGTATAGAGTCACGGGTGATTATAAAGACAGATACCAAGCCTTATGAACGCATGTGAGAAAATTTTCCGAACACTTACAAGTATTTGTGTAGGTTTCACATTCACTAAAATATTGTAAAACATTGCAGGAAATCATTTACTGCCAAGGAGCGGGAAGAATTTTACATGTACATGGGCATCGGCGTGTGAGTCTTCAACCACGAAAATGTAACAGTAACACGTCAACAACATTTATAAAGCACTCGTCAAAGTCAAAGCCTTAAGGAAACGTAAGTTTTCATCATACACACACACACATATATATATATATACATATATATATAGGGGAAAGGGATACCAGAAACCCTCTAAAACGAGTAAACTCGGTAAACTCTAACTTCCCAAACTTTTTATCATCTGAAAAAATTAGGGTATGTAATATACATGATTTTAAGAGTTTTGAGCCAAAAAAATCAAAAAAGCGCCGAGTGGATATTTTTAAAAAAAATAAATAAGTTTTTTTTGTGTTACATATGTTACACAAAAACAGACATGTTACATATGTAACAGAAAAAATTTATTTATTTTTTTTAAAAATATCCACTCGGCGCTTTTTTGGTTTTTTTGGCTCAAAACTCTTAAAAACATGTATATTACATACCCTAATTTTTTCAGATGATAAAAAGTTCGGGAAGTCAGAGTTTCCCGAGTTTACTCGTTTTGAGTGGGTTTTTATTTTAACCACCCCCTATATATATATATATATATATATATATATATATATATATATTCACACATAAATTATAACTATAGCTATTATGTTTTCAAATGTTTATCATTATTTGTATAATGAATGGTTGGAACCATTTCATCATAAGGTTGTGTCTGCCTGGACTAATTAAACCATCAATTTTTATCAAACTACAACCAATAGAGTCGAGAGGCAACATGTTGATTAAAGAGACACCTTACAAGTACGAACAACTGTTTGTATAGAATAGTAGGGTTTGTCGATGATGTTGTAATAAAACAAGAGGTATATATAAAGAAAGGTTTTAAAGAAAAGCCTCTTACAAAATAATGAACAGACACAAAGATATTTCTTTGCTTGACGACAAACGTCTTAATTAATGTTTCCCACCAAGCGCTTGATCTGATATAAAATGAGCTACATCAGAAGCAATTCGTATTGCGGACATTTGATGCAATTTGAATGCGGTTGCTAGCCTTTTACGAAATGTGGGTTGACATGTGTTTATCGTCTGAAAAAGTATCAAAATACATGTATACATACTAAACATATTATTTTATTACGTCTATACCACGTAAGTTTTAACATTGGATTATTTTTCTCTAGGTCGCAAAATTCCACTCGATTCGATGGGATATATTATGGCAGAAGATTGATTTTAAACCATCAAAGATTAAGAGTGAAGACATTGATCTCGATACAAAATTTGATGAAATTAAACAACAAATGAAGACACAACCCCCACAAGTTATAAAAGTATGTTGTCGAATATCATGTCGGTGTTGAAACCACTCAAAAGTAACAAAACCCCGCTTATCGTACAACAATATACTCGCCGGCATCCAACATTGAAAGTTCAAGAACAAATGTTGGATAAAGAGTAACGGAAGATAAGTGACTCATTTGCACTCTTTGAACATAGCAGGTACGACCCTCACCAACACAGCTCCTACATATCGTCGCAATCACGATATTCCCCGACACAACTCCTATATGCTGTCACAAAGCACACACGATATTCCTCGACACAACTCCTACATACCATTACCAAAATCTCAACAAACAAGTTTCACGATGAAGTCTCAAAAGCCCTCATTCGACGTAGTCGTTCAACAGTTTCCAAAAACGGAAAGCCACGAAATAACCATGGGCTTCCCTTAATAAACGAATATGAATCAGTGAACGATATCGATCGTTATAAAGATCAAATTGCAGCATTGTTTCACCCATACATATCATGTATAAAGGATGTCAAGCCCGATGGTCATTGTGGGTTTAGGAATTGAACAAAGGCGGTTTAGATTTATTCGGGAACAACTTCTAGAGGAGTTAATAAATAACAAAAATAATTGGATGGAAATTTTCGACAGCGATAAAGGGGGAGAGTATCAACGCCTACATCACAAAATAGAGCTTCAAGTAGTATGATATGTAGCTTGTGCGCACTGGATGGAGATGCATCAAACGAGACTCCTAATTGCTCAACGAGTTGAAGTTGTTGTTCAGCTATTGAGTACGACTGCTAGTCAGACTTCCCCCCCCCCCCCAATAACTCTTGGTCCTACCATAGTATCTATCCCTCACCGACTTGTTTTGCTTGAATTTGTTAATGGAAACCATTTCATCCACGCACATCTAAACAAATATTATCCAATGTCGTTGCCAAACAGTCTTTAGATTGTGAACCAATGCGACGACGCAACAAATTGTTAAGATTTGTACAAACCTTGCATTGAATTGTGCATATCGCATTGAATTGTGCATATCGATAATGAATCCTAATCTATATCGCATTGTCCAGGATGTTGGTTAACTTGTAATTTTGTAAAATAATAAGTGAATAATGATATTATTTTTTTTGTTAAATTTGTGAACTTTTTTGTTATTTTTTCTTATTTTTAAATAAAAAAAAGATTAAAAAGCACTAGTACACTACATACTGGGCAGTACGTAGCGTACCAAGTGCTGCATATAGGCCTAGTACGTACCACGAATCCACACATTTGAAACAATAAAAAAAACCCAAACAACACATACACGAATCCGGATCGACACACGCTATTTAGTTTATCTTGTCTCGTCTCGGATCAACACACTTGGTCTTGTCTCGGATAAACACACTCGTCTAAGAGGCATATTTTTAAATGACTCGGATAAGACACCTAAATCTTTAGGAACGCTGCTGATTGTGTGTTTGATGTTAACGTGGAAAATAGAAACTCAAATACAACTATACAAGTAATTATTTATAAATTTATTTATGCTCATCTTCTAAATATCACTAAAACAATAATTAACGTTGGAGGGTTAGGATCAAATACACAGTGAAAGAAAATTAGGAAGTCATAGGAAGGGTATCAAACGGACTCCGATTGACCTCATTCAAGCGACAATATTGAAACTGTCTCATCGAACCATACAATCTTAGTTTTTAGGTTTTCGCTTTTCTGGATTTTTATCTCTTAGTTTTTAAATTTTACGTTATATCATTGTGCATTTTATGTAGAATTGTATATTTTTCTTAATTTTATCATTGTGTCATTTTTGCGATTCATTTTGTCTTTTTTCTTTTGTATTATGTTATATTTTTCGAAATTTTGTTATATTTTGTTGCTCATTGTGTCATATTTCGTGATCTATTGTGTTTATATCCTTCTCACCCTTCTTACTGTTGTTACATTATGTAGGATAACTTGAAACTAACATGAAACTCACCCCTTTATTAGAAAATATGCTTTTTAAAGACTTAAAAAAGAAGTCCTTAAATTCAAATATGACAATAAAGTAGTTTATAATTGTAATTATTATTGGTGTAAATTACCGTATAAATAACAATTTACGTTTAGAAAAAACACAAAACAATCTGCGGTGTATACACTAACCAAACTTTAGTCAGCATGTTTTCCAATACATCAACTCGGAACGAAGGATGAGAAAAATGATTGTCATTCTTACATCAATACAAAATAGTTAGGATTTGGATGCTTCACAAATCACAATTTACAAATAAACAATGATGATAGAATGAGTAATATAAATCAAATTGATGTTAGTAGTACACAGGTGATATCATTATAATTTCCACAAAAGGTTGATAGTGTAAAATAGAATCATTTGCTGCAGCAGCAGGGTTGTTAACATTTGTAAAGCTCTAGAAGACTTGTATGTTAGTGTTTAACCCTTACACTCAGGGGCGGATCTAAGAAGGCTTCAGGGTATTTTTTTCAAAATATTCGTTCGGCGTTTTTTTTATTTTTTTTAGCCCAAAACGCTTAAAAACATGTATGTTACCTTGTGTATTTTTTTCAAAAAAAAAAAAAAAAAAAACCTTTTTTAGATGGTTTTTTGACGGGTTTTAAGAGTTTTCTTAACTCGAATGTGTTTTCAAAATACCCACCCCTATATATATATTATGCACATATGCTTTCTATTTTTTTTACATAAGGAACGGAATTGAATTTTAGTTTAGAGTTTAGTTAGTAATTTTAGTTGTTATTGTGTATTTGAATGTTTTAATGAATGCACGGTGAAAAATACATTATATGAATGTGTGAAAAAATTTGGGATACCCCTGAAATGTTTGTTCTAGATCCGCCACTGCTTACACTATCTGTTGTGGGTAGTGGTGACTGAAGGATTTATCGAATAATATTTTGCCACGTCAATGCTTACGTGACACTGGGTAGCGGCCGGCGGTTGCTCGCAAGAAGGTGTTTGTGGATCAAGATGAGTGGGTTTTTTTTTTACCAAATATATTTAAATATTTATCATATTTAAAAAAAAGAAACAATAAACTAAAAATAAAAGGAAATTTCACTAAAATAAAAAAAAAACATTACACTATGGTCCGCGAGCACTATATCCACGGCTTGACGAAGCAGCGTCACCGTGCACTTGTTGGTACGCGATGACGAATGCTAGGTCTTCCTCCTTGGTCCAACACACCATGACGAACTTGGGTTTGAAGATTAAAGGTTAATGGTAGGAGAATTGGGATCAAGAAGTGTGAAGAAGAAGAAGAATGAGATAAATATAAGTAAACAAATTGGGGATAATAAATTTTGGTGGTTGAAAAATTAATTTTTTTTTTAATTTCAAACGTGAGCCAACCCACTAACGGACACGAGCTGACTCACGTATGGTGGGCCTGTTGTCGTTGGCGCTAGCCACGTGGAACAGGTTGTGGCTCGCGTCAGTCGTCACGTGGGCCTGTTGTCGTTAACGCTATCCACGTGGAAAAGGTTGTGGCTCGAGGGCCACAACGAACGATCTTAGAAAAAAAATAATATTGAAATGTTGACAAAAATCATCACTTCTTAACTGTAGAATTGAAATTTATAGATCATCATATTTAAAAGTTGTAAAAGGAGAAAATGTAATATATATATATATATATATATATATATATATATATATATATATAAAAGGGAAGTATTTAGACAAAACCTTCCTTTTTGAGGAAACTCTAGAAAACCCTTAAAAAACCTACTTCCCGAACTTTTTTTTTTTTATTGAAAACATTAGGGCATGTAATATACATGTTTTTAAGTGTTTTATGCCAAAAAAATCAAAAAAGCGCCGAGCGTTTTTTTTAAAATAAAATAAGTTGTGCATCATAATATATGTTAGCTTATTTTTGCACTGGTAACATATGTTGTGATGAAAAAATATATATTTTTTAAAAAAAAAACCTTCGGCGCTTTTTTGATTTTTTTTTGGCTCAAAACACTTAAAAACATTTATATTACATGCCCTAATTTTTTTTCAAAAAAAAAGCTCGGGAAGTAGGTTTTTTTAAGGGTTTTCTAGAGTTTCCTCAAATATTTAGGGTTTTCTACAGAACCATCCCATATATATATATATATATATATACATATATATATATATATAACTTATAATTAAAGAATTGAGTTTGTATTAGGTGTCATTCAATGAAGGCCATCATGTGGCATCATGTGAAGCTTTCTTTTAAATTTATTTATTTTGTATTTTTAAATAAATTATATATCTATATCTATATCTATATTATCTTAAAATTTCAAATATGTTAATTGATATCTTTTCCTTATTTTTCTCTCACATTTTTAAATGTTTGTGAACTATTAATTATTTTAAAATTTCAAATATGTTAATTAATATTTTTATCTTTATTTTTTTCTTATTTTCCGCTCACAATTTTTAAACGTTAGTAACTTTTATATATGACATTTTTTTGAAAAAAAAATTCCACCAAATTAACGATCGCTTTATTATCTTTCCAACGAGCACCATATATAGTGCTATACAAAAACGTAAAAATGTTTTTTTAGTGAGTTTTTGTTCATTCAGATAAAAACACAATGTATTTAGGTAATTTCTTATATAGGCAAGTCACTGATCATGTTATGATAGTATATATGTTTTTGAACCTACTATTATATATATGAATTGCCCATGTTCATGTGCTATAACGACATGCTTAGCATTAAAAGAGGTTGAGACTGTTTACTTCTTTTATCCTTTTTTATTAAGTAATATTAGATTCCCGGGGTAATCAGCTAGTGTGTGTGTGTATATATATATATATATATATATATATATATATATATAGGCTAAGTATCCACAAGAAACCCAAAATTTTGAAGAAACTCCCGCAAACCCAACTAGTGGTCCTCATTGCTCCACATCACCCACTAATAAATATATTATTTTATTTCTTTAGGGGTATATTAGTCCTTTTGCTTTTCCCACCATTTAATAATTTGAATTTTTTTCTTCTCCCTCCTATATAAACAACAACCCACACATTCTCTCTCTATCTATATTCCACCATTTCCCTCAAGAATAATGCAGCCACCACCACCATTCCACCAATACTCTCTCAATCAAAATATACGTGACCACCCCAACCTCCACTGTCGGCTCCGACCAAAGGCTACTATAGTTGAAGACGGAGCTGCGTCCAATTACCACCGACGTCCTTCCAACTATCCTCTGTTCAGCTTCCCTAATCCACTTTTTTATTTAGGCTTCGTTGATAAAAAGGTCCCTGTAATTCTTCGTTCGTAGATCCTGAAGTCTTTGAAGTCTTCATATAGTTAGGTATTCACCTACACTTTCTTAAGCTGTTATAAATTATTATTAAAAATTATCATCCTATTCTGTGCATTCCAAATAAATACAATATTTTGATTAAAAGACCCAATATTCAAAGGGAGAATATAATTATTGCAAACCTAAAACGATGTCGTTTTTTTGTGCTTTCCGGGCATGTCGGATCTTGGCTGCAAAACGTTTGATGTATTTTTTGTCTGAGTTAGAGAGAGCCTTTGTTGCTTTTGAGGAACGCCTATCGTGGCAGGAATGGAATCTCGCCGGAATATTGGTTGCTCCGGTACTCTTTTGGAACATCATATGGAAATAGAGGATGGATGGTATTTCCAGTAGAATAGATAAAGGCGAATAAGAAAGGAAAGGTAGAAGTACAATTTGGGGTGTGTGTTGGGGTTTTGTTAACTATTTTTAATTTTTTATTAAAAAATAAGAAAACACCCATTTTGAGAATTATATTTTAAACTACACTAAATTGGTAAATAAGAAAACACCCGATTAATATAAAAAACTTTATAAATAGACCTTATCAGAAGTATTACAATATGTTTTTGGTCCCGGTGAATTAAATGTATCCATATTCCTTTTCGCCATTTTTTAAATAAATAAAGAAATGGGTCATGGGAGTTTCTAGGAGTCCATGTGATATGAAATAGACGCGATGTTTTTTGTTTTGTTAATATCCCATCTCACGAAACAGACAATATTTTAGTAAACGATATAATAATTTGTTTTGTTAAGCTATTGGTAATATCCCATCTCACGAGCTCTTTGTTTTATGTTAAGTTCAATTTTTTTTTTGTTTAATTACTAAATGGATAGTATGTTTTTGTTATTATTATTACTAATGTGAATCGTTTTTTTTATTAGTAATACTAATGGATGGTATGTTTTTTGTTTTTTTATGTTGCGTCTGTTTCGTATGTAACAGCATAACTAAGTTAATATAAATTAGTTTCTGATTTTTTTTTTAACAGATACAAAGGTTTTGAGTTTTTGACTTTGATGAGCTACACCTGGGATGAAATCTATTTTTGCATATGTTTCGTATGTAACAGCAGAACTAAGTTGGTATGAATTAGCTTTTGATTTTTTTTACCATATATTAATTAAAACAAAAGTCATTAATCATGGGATGAAATCTATGTTTGCGTCTGTTTCGTATGTAACATCAGAACTAGGTTGCGTATATAGGATATTAATTAACCTTTTGTATATGTTATTATTATTAGGCTAATATGTTTTTTTTAATCAAAATTGGTGAATTTTAGTGTCTCTTAACATATGCAACAATATGTCTGATTTGTTTTTTACCAGTATGTGCATGTTTGTATGAGTATTATAATGTGTGGAATGTATGTTTGCATATGTTTCCTATATTGCGTCTGTTTCGTATGTAACAACAGAATTAAGTTGGCATAAATTAGTTATCGATTTTTTTACCAGATACAAAGGTTTGATTTTTTGACTTTTCTTGAGGTACACATGTTTTACTTTCAACAGCAGTTGCATATGTTAATCAATAAAAAAGTCACTTATCAAGAATGTAATATTGCATATTATAGAGGAAGAATTGGGAAAAAACACTTGAATGGAATGCCATTGAGCATGGGATGAAATCTATGTTTGCGTCTGTTTCGTATGTAACAGCACCACTAAGTTGGTATACATTAGTTTCTGTTTTTTTACTAGATACAAAGTTTTGATTTTTTCATGTAAATTGATGAATTTTGTTTTATTTTTGCAGATGAGCATATTTTTTTTTGCATTAAAGATGAAGATGATTATCAAGAATGAAGTGTAGACAATTTTTTTATTTATGATAGTTTGTTTTAGCATTTGTTGATTTGTAATGACCGTTTTGTTTGTTTTTAGCACTTTGTAAGAAACAATTCTTGTGTACATTTGAATGTTTTTTTGATATGTAAAGTTTTTAATTGATTTTTATACAATCTATGAATTTTAACGTATGCAACAAGAAATCACATATGAGACCAGAGTCTGTGCAATTTTAACGTATGCAACACTACATATGTTACATATGTAACATGACGTCCTGACAGATTTAGGACAATGATCACAAAAGTATGAGAGAGATGATGTGACATGTGTGGGGTCCACTTGTCATATCTGCTTTTCAGAAAATGGCATTTGACCATTGTGCCCTTTTTTTGTCATCTACCTTAATTAATGTATTAAAATAATGTAGAATCAATCTAGGCCATTGATCACTTTAGATCAATGGTCTAGATTAAGTTTAATAGGTTTCTTCAAAATAGGAGGGTTTTTATTTAATCCTTGCCCTATATATATATATATATATAGGGTATGGATACTAAGAGAACCAACCCCTATTTGAGAACTGAGAGATGTGACAACCGGAAAAATTCGGTCAGCCGTTGACTGGATCTTAATCACGTTTCCTATATGCTTAGCAACTTGAATACTATGTTGTATGTTAACACATAAATTAAGATAAGTCGTGATCGGTTCATTGAGTTACAACACTTTCTAGACTCGGATTCATACATACGAGTCTGGATAGCTGGATGATAGGCTAGGCTTATTGTGTTAGACTTTAAGGTGTCTTTTGTTGGATTAGGACACAAGGAAGTGGTTAAAGATTCGAGCTTTGATAGCCAGCTAAGCAAGGATATTGAGGTGAGTTCATACCCCACTTTTTACTTTTTTATAACTGTTTTCAGGGGGAAGACATACTTGTTTTATGAAAACTTGTTTTTTATAAAGTGTAGCAAAGTTTGAGATAACGTTCGGAGTTACAAATGCTTTTGTGTGGTCGTACAGTTAGGTATCAAGGAAGATAGATGGTATTGTATGTGTTTCTCGACCCCCTTTTGTTTAAATGTTTTCGAATGTTTTTACAATCGGGTGGATTAACATGCTTGTACGATGAGTTAGACTAGAATTGTAGAACGCTTGATGGCCTTAGGTTGGTGCATCGGTGGGTACGTTTTACGTGACACCCGTGTCCCTTCCGGTTGACACCATCCCAGCACTTCTTAATCATTAGCTCTTGGCTAGAGCCGTTGTTTATGTTGTAGATCTATTAGGTTGACACCCCCATTTTCATGATAGGTTTAGTCGTTATCTTATGAAAATGAACATAACTCTTAAAAAGCTCCTCGCGAAGAGGTCACCCCAGGAACAAAGTCATGGTTTGATTAGGAGCCATTGGATACGTCATACTTGTTAGATTTCGCGAGTCTGCTCGGTTCTCTTCTGTCAATACGGAATCATACACCTTTTTATGTCACACCCTAAAATTCCAAATGCGGAGTTTTACCGCGAGGCGCGTGACAAACCAGGATCCAAGTCAACGATTACAATAAACAATAACTATATGAAAGATATGTAGACCCAAAACATAAAACTTTAATAACTCAAAACCATAGCGGAAGCATAATCAAGTTTACATGACCAAAAGACAACGTAGTCTCAAAATTATTTATTCAAAAACATGAACTAAAAGCCCTAGACGCCATGCAAGACCCGTGCGCCTAGTCCACGTGATGCTACCTTAGCGACCTGAGAAAAACATGCCAAAAAGGTGTCAACATATAATGCTGGTGAGTTCACAGGTTTTCATAAAACGTTACCAAGTGTTACCAAAGTGTACCAAGTTCAAGTCTGTGAATACCATGTCAAGTGTAAGCCAAAGTACGCTAGCTAGGCGTAAGTTTTGCTACTACTATGATTGGAAAACCATTACTGGACACGTTTAGCAAGTTTAGGAAGCTTAGCACATGTTTAAGCCGCCCGAATAATGTTTAGCAAGTCTAGCATAAGTCGAGACAACATGCACCCGTCCGACCTCCAGTCGATGAGTGGGGCAGGTCATGCCCATTAGATCTATCCACATTTCCCCCGTTGTACAACCCCGCGCATTCATGGTTTTCCTCGGGACTTCCAAAGATCGTATAGTAAATAAAAAGTAACCCATAGTATGACACAAGTTCCAAAACATAAGTTCATCGCATGTTTTCTCCCCCAAAAGTAAAGCTAATAAAAGTGGGGCTGTGAAACTCACCTTAGATTGCTTCTTCCAAATAAAAGTGTTACCAACAGTCCCTGATAGTTCCTATTATCGGGAATCTATCACAAAAGTTCGTTTAAGTGGTTTGACTAATAACCATAAGGTTATCTAGTCCCCGATTGTCCATATCGTGACCAAGTATGTTTAAAAACGTAGTTAACTATTTAACCAACACACCAGACTAACCCGACATCCCGTTGGTGACCCATTACATAAACTAATTAAGTACACATAGATTACACATAAGGTTTAAGCATAAAACACTTAGTTTGCATCACGAATCGCACATACGAAGATATAAGGTCGAATCAGCATCTTTGGAGGTTTATTCGACCCCAAGAACCCTTGGTTCGATCTCCACAAGGTGCCTTCGACCCATACACAAGTTCATTCAACCTAACAGATGTTCATTCAACTTTAAAACATGTTAATTTGACCCTAACACGTGTGAATTCGACCTAAATCATGTTCGTTCGACAAAATTAAAGTTCATTCAACTCCAAACAGTCCGAAAACATCACGAAACATCATAGATCACACCAGTCCAACATGAATTACATATACCTACAAAACCCTACTAATTTTACTCCAAAATTAGTCCGTTTTATAAATTTCCCAAAATGGTAAAATTACGGAAATGTCACATCAGGCATGTAAACTTTATCCAATTTGGAAACTTGTTGAGATCCTTTCATAATCATCTCAAAATGCTCAGTTTAATGTGTATATGAAAACTCCCAATCGTTTTATTAACATTAACAACATGCATCAAACCCTAGATTAAACAACACATAACACAACATAAAACACCATTAACACATGTTTATTTGTATGAAAACTCATGTTTAATGATAGGGTTTTGTTTAGAAAGATGTTTGAAAGGTTTTTAATCATGAAAACCACCTTAGAACAGATCTGGACCTTTGGGGTTTAATAAAAACGAATCAAAAATGCTTAAAAAGGGTTTTAGATCAAGAACACACCTTAGATCTTCTCTTGTTTTTACGATATGGAAGTTGTTTGCAGGTTAGATTATGAAAAACAAGGTCAAAAACTCCTTCCCCAGTGATTAAAGTCGAGAGAGAGTGTTTAGAGGCGACTAGGGTTTGTGAAATGATGAAAAATTGCAAAGTATGGTATTTATAGTTACAGCTGGTTCGACCCCTACAAAGGTCGAATGGGGAATTTATGTGGTCGAATGAGATTCTAAATGATTCAGTATTCTGGTTCGACCCCCCCCCCTTATGGTTAAACCAGTATCAGCCTTTTCCAGATTTTCCAATTTTGTCGTTTAAACGCGTTTTAACACATCCTAACACATGAACATGCAATCCTAACATATGTTAAGCATATAGAATCGTGTATAATCATGTTTACACCTTTGAAACACATATTTGAACATTATATCACATGTATGTATCAATCTATGTATAACACTCAATTCAATTCATGTAATTTCACCAACAATGGGACTCAAGACTAGTGTGTACCCAAAACAACCCCCAATGATCCTCCAGATTATTGAACCCTGGACAATACATAACGTGACCCAACTCAAGTGACCCAGTTAAGTACGTTAATCAATGTTTTTCGCTAAGGTAGACTTATATGTTTTGCAAAATGTTAAGCTGAACATGCCGGGTGTCACATCATCCCCACGTTGAAAGAATTTTCATCTCGGAAATTGCACGAAGCCCATAAAGGAAAGAGATGAAAAGAAAGAAACGAAGAGGAATCTCACCCCGAGATTCACTTAGCTTCAGCGGTAAGATGTCTAGATTCAAACGCATGCTTAGAAAGAAGATGAGGATACTTAGATTTCATCTGATCCTCCCGTTTCCACGTGAACTCCGGTCCACGATTTGAGTTCCAACGAACCTTAACGATGCGGATTTTACTCCGGCGATGGCTACTGTCACACCCTCAAAATCCACTTGCGGATTTTTACCGCGAGGCGCATGACAAACCAGGTTCCAAGTCAACGATCACAATAAACAAACCTAAATGAACATATGCAATTTCAAAAACATAGTTTAAAATCCCCAAATACAGCGGAAACTTATTCTCAAAACATAATCCAAAAGTAAACCAAATTATTTAATGTTCGAAAACCATGCAATCCTAACTAGACGCCGTGCAGACGCGTGCGCCCTAGTTCCATTGTGCTACCTTAGCGACCTGAGAAAACATGTAAGAGTTACGTCAGCACAAAAATGCTGGTGAGTTCACAGGTTTGTAATTAAAGTACCAAGTTCAACCTATCCATACTATATCAATTTGCAAACCAAAGTACGCTAGCTAGGCGTATGTTTTGTTACTTCTACGATTGGAAAACCATTACTAACTCGCAAACCAGATGTCGTGCCCGAATAGTAAACCTGTTCCTGTTTGAGAGAATATGCACTCGTAGACCCTCCAAGCCGACGAGCGGGGTTGGTCACTCCTAATAGATCTATTCATATTTCCCCGTTGTGCTAACCCGCACATTCATGGTTTCCCCCGGGACTTCCAAAGATCGTATAGTAAACCATAGAAACCCATAGTATGACAGTTGTTACCAAAACATAAGTTTAACACATGTTTTCTCCCCCAAAAAGTGAAACCAGTTAAAAGAGGGGCCATAAACTCACCTTAACGTGCAAGCAAAGAATCCGAACAGCAAGTAATATATGCTACCGACACCCTAATAACAGTGTCATTAAGTGAGTATAGGCGTAATATCATTACACCATATAACTCGTTTGTCCAAGGCGTTTTAAATGTTCAAAAGCGTGTAAGTGACACCTAGTGATTCTACATGCATAAGTAAATCCTACGGACCCGTTGGGGAATACGTTGGTTACAATTAGTTTCTACATTCTGTATGTGTCTCAGACAAGTGTACTTCAGTTACATGTCAATTCCATACCACCTAAGACCTCAATTAATCATATAAGCACATAATACACAATCTGTGTTTTCAGGACAGATTGTGCGCCATCAAAACGAATTTATTTAAAATAGCAAATCAGTGAGTTAACCTCCCAAATTTTTACTGAATTTTCTTTGGGATTCACTTAACAATACCTATTTTTTTTTGTCTTAAATCCAAACACAAAAATAATTAAAATTCGTCTAATACATCTATGTTTAGAAAACCTTCCTAACAGGTCAGTTTGGTAGATAAATTCCCAAAAATTGTGTATTCATCCAAACGGGATGAATCCACTTGGAAAACTCATATTACTCCAATATTAACCTTCTGTAAAAATTTCACAACCCAACTCTTTATAAAACTTGATTTATGATGTTTCAAAGTTGACTCAGTTTGATACCCGAAATTCTGACCTGACCTATTTTAAATGAAAATTCCAAAAACATATCAAACGACATCCAAATCAGATGATTTTGCCCATTCTAAAAAGCTAAGACTATGTACAATCTATTCATGCAAAGAATCGATCAAACCAATTATTTTCAAGCCACGAAACAGACCCTACAAATCAACATTCAGAATCTGTCCAGATTCTAATCATGCAATATTATCAATTATATCAAACCCTAGTTGCATATTATCAATCAATAACACCTAATAATCATCATACAACATTAGTAAGAACCACATCTGATCAAAACCCTAATTATACATCACAAACATCATTATTCACAAACCCTAGAAGTCTAAAACATCAAGAACATGCATAATCATGCAAAGCATATAACATTCATTATATAACAATGTGCTTAACCCTTTTAATCTTCGTAATCATCATGTTTTAACTTTTATAAAATACTTTCAGACCTGGACAAACAAGGTTTTGATGTTTTAAAACAATTTAAAGAGGATTAAAACATAAGGGAATGAAGATTATACCACAAACACTCCAAAACAACCAACCGAACGCTCTCCAAGCTTCCCGATTGATGTTCTTGAGCTTTAGCAGGTGGTTTAGGGTTAATAATTTGTGTGGGGCAGAAAGGGGGCGATTAGGGTTGAGTTTAGGGGTTGCATGGGGGTTAAGGATGCTTAAATAAGAGTTTAAGGCGGTTTAAACCCGTCAGACATGAGCGAGCGGCCGCTCGGGCCCTGTGAGCGGCCGCTCACAGGCCCGAGGCCCTCGTTCGTGGCTCGTTTCATCACCCGACGCGTTATCCTTTGACGTTTTCGTTATTTCGGACAGTAACAAGTGCAACCCCATGCGTTAAGACCCTAATCAACCTCATACTCCACTTTTAGTGATTTTTATTAACGTATTCGGTTTAGGTTCACATAATCACGTATGGTTTTCACATAAGTTCATCAACTATCACAAAGACACATAAGTTCGTTATTCACCAACGTCCGAGGTTCACTAATCATGTAATCACATATTAACTCACAACAATGCACGTATGTCCTATCTAGCTATCTAGCTAACCCTAGTTAAGTATAATATACGCGTGACTCGCTAAGGTAGACTTTAATCTAGACAACGTTGTTAACCAGAATTTGCTGGGTGTCACAGCTACAAATCTTATTGTCAAGAATCTCAACCGGTTCCTCCACAATACAAAGACGATCATCAACCTTGATCTCTTCTAGTGGAACAATAAGAGATTCATCAGCCAAATACTTCTTCAAGTTAGACACATGGAAGACGTTGTGAACACTACCGAGCTCCGCCGGTAAGTCAAGTCTGTATGCCACCGATCCAATGTTATATCTTATATAAACCAATTAATAATAATAATAAGAATAATAATAATAATAATAATAATAATAATAATAATAATAATAATAATAATAATAATAATAATAATAATAATAATAATAATAGTAACAATAACAATATTTGCTCTAAAAACACTTATTATTTTGCACTTAACAGTGTTAATGTTCAAAATCGTAAACACGCTTCCCTATCATAATTTAAAACTTTCCTTCTTAAATACTCAAAACTTAGGCTTATTTGTATTATTTATTATTATAATTAGAAGATCTATTTTACAACAACTGTTGGCTTGTCAACAGATGTTCTCAAAACAGCTGTCATCAAAAAGACTTTCAAATGTAATGAAAAAGCTGTCATCCAATAGAATTTCACTTAGAATTTGCAATATACCACGTAGGTGAATTCATTAATTAATAATATTAACAATAACAATATTTGCTCTCACAACTCTTATTATTTGCAACTCGACCCTGTTAATGTTCAAATTCGTAAACACGCTTCCCTATGTTAATTTAAAACTTTCTCTATTAAAAATTCAAAACTTGGGGATTATTTATTAAAAATGGTTTTAAAATATTTATTAATGTTATTTATTTATCAAAATGAAAAGATGCTACATACAAAATCTTTAGATATAACAAACTGATTTTGAACAAGGTTCTTATAAGATAGGTTCTCAATTTAAGTGTTATTGATAAATACAACCAAGTATATATAATGATAAAATGTTATATCTTATATGAATGAATAAATAAATTAATAATAATAACAATAACAATATTTGCTCTCAAAACTGTCAATATTTGCCACTCAACAATGTTAATGTTCAAAATTGGTAAACACGCTTCCCTATGATAATTTAAAACTTTCCTCTTAAAAAACCAAAACTTTCCCTCTTAAAAATTCAAAACTTAGGGCTTATTTATTAAAGATAGTTTTAAAAAAATTATTATTGCTATTAAATTATCAAAATGAAATGATGCTACATACAAAATCTTTATAAAATAACCTCTCAACTTGAATATTATTGAACAATACAACCAAGTATATATAATGATACAATGTTTTATCTTATATAAATCAATTAAATAATTAATAATAATAATAACAATATTTACTCTCAAAAATCTTATTATTTGGCACTCAACACTGTTAATGTTCAAAATCGTAAACACGCTTCCCTGTCATAATTTAAAACTTTTCCTCTTGAACATTCAAAACTTGGGCTTATCTGTATTATTTATTATTATAATTGGAAGATCTGTTTTACAACAACTGTTGACTTGTCAACAGATGTTATCAATACAGCTGTCATTCAATACAATTTCAGATGAAATGAAAAAACTGTCATCCAATAGAATTTCACTTAGAATTTGCAATATGCTGCGTAAATGAATTTAAAACTTTCCTTCTTAAACATTCAAAACTTAAGGCTTATTTGTATTATTTATTATTAATCGGAAGACCTGTTTTATAACAACTGCTGACTTGTCAAAAGATGTTCTAAAAACAGCTGTCATCCAACACAACTTCAGTTTATACTATACAATATTTAGAAACATATCTTGAGTATAAGCAGACGTTGCGAAAAAATACCAACAGAGTGAAGAGAATTCTTCTACTTATAAATTACAACATTTATTTTAAAAGAAACATCTGTTGGTAAATCAACAGTTGTAATGAAACAACTGTAATACAATCTTCAGAAAAGCTGGACAGATCTTCACAAAACAACTGTCATCGAATACAACTTTAATTTAAACTATAGACTATTTACAAACATGTCTTGACCATAACTGTAATACAATATTCAGAAAAGTTGGACATATCTTCACAAAACAACTATCATCGAATACAACTTCAATTTATACTATAGACGATTTAAAAACATGCCTTGACCAGAAGTGTAATACAATGTTCAGAAAAGTTGAACAGAACTTCACAAAACAACTGTCATCGAATACAACTTCAATTTATACTATAGACTATTTACAAACATGTCTTGACCGTAGACAGATGTTACAAAAAACAACTAACAAAATGAAAATAATATTTTTACTAATCTTGTGAAAACTTCAAACTGATGTTGCTAATACATTCAAATCAACTTTGAATAAAACATGTCTTTATACACCCATCAGTCTTCAACACATATATTGGTTTCTTTGGCAGGAATGGGTTGAAGGTGTGTGTTGTATGTATAGAATCATTATTATTAATCTCCAAAACATTAACCTTGAATACTCAACATACTTAAGGTGCTTCCTCACATACTCTGCTTGCTAACAGAACAGAAAAAAAAATTCACGGTTATACTTCTACAACAGGCCTTGAAAAACAAACTAAAGAAATAAGATATTTAGCAAACATACCTGTTGACAAGCACAACAGCGGGAACCACAAAAGCGGAAGTAGACGCAGACGGCTTCCTCAAAAGATAAGCATAGTGGCGTAAATGCATAATCGCAATCAATGTCTTGCCTAATGCCATCTGGAAAAACACTTGATTGCTTAAGCTAACACTTCTATCTATTAACGGTCAAATATTCACAAAAATACTAATCAAGCATGACTCAAATTAATCAAACACACAAGTTGATCAGAAAAAAATTAACACGTATTAAAAACTTGCATAGATGACTTTAAAAACGCAAAGACATACACTCTTGAGTCTGAGCCTGCCAATCTACAGCCGTTGGTAATGGTAAAACTAATATTTTCCTTTAATTGTAAGCATCTTCCAAATTCGACAACTTTTTCAATGTAAATACTCTGGTTGCTAATGGAGCAGACAAAAGATTGAGATTATTGAAAAACAAAACGGATAAATTTATTAGTATTAGTTTACCTGATACTCGAATCCTTCGACGTGAACGTAAATGTGAGAGAAGCATCTGTTACGATTTAAAAATTATTTAAGAGAAAGAGAGGCACATGATACCTTTATATAGTTGTGTAATGGGGTATCGAATTTGAAATTTGAATATGAATTTGGAGCTCAAATTTAAAAGCAATAGTCCTACAAAACTCTATTGTGTCAAGTGGCAATATTTAATTAATTTATTAACAACCACTGTTAGGCAAGTGGCATTATTACCACTATTCAGGCAGGTGGGATTATTTTATTATTTAATGTGACGTCAGTTATTGCATCATACAGGCATTGGTGGCCAGTCTCTCTGGTTGACACATCAGCTTTCTGACGTCACTCACGCTTCTCCTATTATGGAAAGTATAGATATATGTGTGCCACATCTCTTACTAATATTTACCAATTAAATAATATGTGGGTCACATCTGTTACTGTTATTTACCAATTATTAAATAATATATGGGCCACATATATTACTAATATTTATCAATTAAATAATATGTGGGTCACATCTATTGAAATGCAAAGGCTGTTGTCAAGCATAGAGGGAGCTCCAACATCTGTTCCAAATTTGAGCTCCAAATTTAAGTTCCAAATTCAAAATTTAAAATCAAACCCTTATTATACAAAAAGAGGGAAAGATAAAACACAATCATTTTATCTTCTTTTTAAATTTAAGCTCCAAATTCAAAATTCAAAATCAAACCCTTATTATACAAAAAGAGGGTGAGAGAAAACAAAATCAGTTTATCTTCTTTCTTTTATTTTCATCCTCCTCTCTTTCTTTCTCTCTCTCTCTCTCTCTCTCTCTCTCTCTCTCTCTCTCTATTTCATCCTCTAAATCTAATACAATTCGCCTTGGTTACAGGCTCAAAAATGATCTGCATCTGAAGAAATCTGTAAATGAGTATGTTTCTAACTAACAAAACTATGTTATTTACTTAACATCAGATTCTTGAACTTTATTATTGTTATTATTATAATTATTGTTGTTGTTGTTGGTGGTGTTGTTGTTGTTGTTTTAGGTTAGTTTAAGGTCGGAACAAGTGTTAAGTTGGAGACGACAACGACAACTTGTATGTTCGTATTTTCCTATCATTAGTTTAAATCAAACAAGGTAAGTTATTAGTTATAACGAATCAATAAATGATTAGTGTTCTTTTAAGTATGAATAAAATTATGTTTGAAGTCATATGGCCATTGACATGTGTTTGTAGCCGGTCGCATCAATCCTTGGGGTGCTAACTAAATATATTTTCGCTAATCAACTGTTATTCGATAATTCTGGTGAGTATGTTATTGATAGTTATTGTACAACATATTGTTCAATCAATGCAAGGGTATTTGTAACTTTTTTTCTTTTTTTTTTTGTATTGAATTAAATTAAGGTTTGGTCGCGTGTACATCTCGGCAGTCAAGGTTTGGTCTATATCTATACTAGATGCAATTAAATTTAATGAAGTGATTCTTTGTTACCTATTATCTAAGAATATTGTATGTTTTGTTTTTAGGATATGAGTTCAAATGAGAAGAGCAGTGAGTTTTTTTTATAATCTTGAATTAATTATTAAAAGTCTACTGAAGTCCAAAGTCTATCAACTATGGTCAAACAGAGTGATCAGATTTTATATATTAGTGGTTAGTACTCAACAGTGGTAAATGATGCTTAATAGTGGTTACTGCTTGAAAGTGGTTAAGGTGAAAATCTCTGTGAAGCAACAATTCTTTGTAGTAACAGCTGTTTTAGAAATTTTTCTTAACAGAGCCACTGCTCTGGAACCGACCTTACCAAACATACTTTTTTTGTAACAGATGATTGACTTCTTAATTTTGTGTTTAGTAAACAGACCAAAGTAAAGTCTGTTTATGTTTTCTATATTTTGGTACCAAAACTCTTATTCCTAAAATAACTATGATACCATCTGATAACAAGATTTCAGTGAAGTTTCAAAGGCGTCAATTCCCATTATCTGTATGTTTGGCAATGATCATCAATAAAAGCCAAGGATAATCTCTATCGAAGGTTGGATTGTATTTAAGAGACCCTGTATTCTCATATGACCAACTTTATGTTGCATTGTCAAGAGTTAAGAACATGGCAGGGATGAAAATACTTATACTAGATAGTGATGGGATTGTCTCCCAATAAGTCTTCTATATTGATTTGTCATTTCATGATTAGGGCATTAGTGCAGTTATACATTTTAACTTGTGCGTATATAAATATAAACCCAACAACTTTTGTAGCCTATTATTCTAATATTCATTGTGTTGACAATCCATCAGTCAAACTTTGCAACTCTAGATAAGAAAACGGGAGTGGTCACCAGTAGAAGGGATAATTGACACTTTTTGTACAAATTAAAGAATTACGGAAGGAACAGGAAAAGCTTTGTGAAAGTAACAACAGTTGGTGCACTGGCTAAGGCGACTGTTGTTGTCGCGACTGTCAGTGCCAACACAAATGACAAGAAACAACAGTTGTTTTGGTCAGGACGGTTTGATGTTGTAATATATTGGATTTTATATATAATCAACACCAATTTACTTTTAACTTTTGTTGTTTACATATTTTAACAAAACTTAAGTAGTTAAAATACTGATCGATAACAATTACAAATGGATATTAAATGTAATTTAAATATTACAATTGTCAGTAGGGCTTATTTCAAAAGTTTTACAGAAAAGTTATGATGATACCTTTTGTATACAATGATATTGAGTTTTATGCCTTTCAAAATAAATAAAAATAAAATAATATTGAGTTTTATTGTAGATATTTAACAATCTTGTACAACAGCTGTGGTGAATAGATGTTACTAAGATCTGTTTGAAACATCAGCTGTTGCTGTTGTTGAAGCAACAACCGATTGAAGTTGAACAAATGTTACTAAGGTCTATTTGAAGTTGTTTGAAGCAACATCTGTTTGAAGCAACAACTGTTTGTAGCAAAAGTTGTTTCAGACAAATCTTCTTAACAGATCCACTGCTCTGAAACAGACCTTAGTAAACAGACTTTGCTTGCAACAGATGATTGACTTCTTGATTTGGTGTTAGTAAACATTCGAGAATAATTTTATTAAATAATGATATAGACTTCCTGTGTGGCCACACGGGGTTTAATCTAGTATATATTGAAGAAACTTTGAGTACTTCTATATTATAACGCACAACTGAGTTTTTAATAAAATTTATATTAAAACCAAAACATATTTTTCAGAAAATCATGTACCTTAAATAAACCCATTTATAAAATTTTGATCGTTTATTCTAAGTTTTAAACTATGTTTATTATAATGTTTGACAAATGATTATTAAGTTTTATTGTTTTGGTCATTGTTTTAGATGTTGAATATGCTTAGTAAATACATATTAATTTTAGATGTTTAAAATAGTGCAAAAGTAAAATAAGCAAATCAATAATAACACAATGTAATTAGCTAAGGTTTTTAATGAGACTTTCATATTATTCTTAACAAATAAATAAAGTAAACCAATCAATATTAATCTATTGCTATCTATACTAATAAAAAACAACATAGGGAATATATAGAACACCCCTATAAAGCCTCATATTTTCTTATTTAAAACAATACATTTATTTTAGTTTGTTTCTTTATTTAATAATTATTATCTATTCAGTTTTTATTGGCTATAACTATAATTATTGAAATTCAATTTTATATATATATATATATATTTGCAAATCAATTAATATAATTATATTTTAATACAAAATTATAAACAAATTACTAGACATGATTTGAAAATGTTTATTAGCTAATAGAAAAAAATTTATTAAAAATTATTCATTTTTTTAAGATAGTGTATTTATATGTTATTAAATTTAAATTTGAATTGTGTACTTTAAATTTACCTATTTTCTTAATATGTGGTCTTTCACTCTAAGTTTAAAACTATATTTCTTAGAATGTTCTGAACAAAAAAAAACAAGTCAATCCACATTAGTTAAATAGTTGATTTAATACAAACTAAATATACTTAGCTATTTTCGTATTATAATAGCTTGATATATAGAATACATTTTATATATGAAAAACCAGTGTCTGAAATCTTCATTGACTTTGTTTTTTCAAGTTACTTTAACAGAGAAATGAATATCTAAGTAAGTGGCCACAGTCTTTTCATTACTAATTTGTATCATCTTCACTTTCATGCTATTAATTTACACAATCTTTTTTTTTATAATTACAGTCATATTGAACCAATAAATGTCATTATGTTTAAGGACCTTGATGTTAGAAAAAAATGATAATACACTCAAGGTTAGAAATACTTTGGATTTGAAAGAAACTTGATATCAAATTCCAAATGAAAGATACTCGATTGGGATGGTTTAACAGATAAGGAGATATTTTTAAATTAATTTTATTTGTTTACATCTTAGCCTAATCAAATTTACTCTTATTACTTTTGATTTTTTTTTTGTACCTATAGTCTACAATGTCACACCCCAACCGATGGCGGAATACATCGGGGCGAGACTTGGGATAGATTGTTCAAAGACTTCATGACACTAGAATTTGTGACAATATAATTTAAAGATAAAATTTCATTCATAGCATAATTATCGTCTAAAAAGATAACAGAATACAAATTGTTTTCATGAAAAGAAAAATACGACATCAAAATATAGAACTTAAACTAGCTTGAGTTTCTAGTCCAATCCCAAGTAGATTTCTTGAATATCCTGCATCAAACATTTCCTGCAACATGTATAAAATATCCGTCAACACATAAAGCATTGGTGAGCATACTAGTTTTAGTTTACATACATAGTATTTCATGTGTTGCAAAACACATCTCTTTTCCTATGTATTTTGTATATTATTGGGTCAAGTTTTTATTCTTTTTGTGTCAGTTTTATTATTTATTTATTTATTTTACTATTATATAGGTGTTCGTGAAAAATGAGCTCAAAACGAATTATTTCTAATCGGGACACGAACACTTGAGAGCAGGTGATCATGGACGTTGAAGCATAAATGAGGAATTTTGGTTGAGCTAATAACACCCGAGATGCAAGCTTGGAGTATACTATTATAATAATAATAATAATAATAATAATAATAATAATAATAATAATAATAATAATAATAATAATAATAATAATAATAATAATAATAATAATAATAATTAAAAACAAAACAATTGAAAACGTGATTTGTTTTCACGCGGCCCAAAAGGTTCAAAAAAAAAATGAAAAGAGTATTAGGGGTTTTTGGAAGATATATATTATCTTGGAGGATATTATTTTCGAGGGGGAACAGAGGAATACATCGAAGAACAAATCAGCAGCCACAAAGAAGGTGTCACGCATCACAACAGCTCCTAGTTGGTTTTTAGGGGTTGATTGAAGGGTAGAAGGCACGGGTTCAAGATTCAAGCTACGGGTTCGACTATAATAATTTTTGGCTTTATATTTATTTACTTTGTGTTCATAAATATTGGTACCATGACTATGTGTTATTTTGAACCTTTGTTTTTATCTTGTTCCATTGTTATGAATAGCTAAACTTTTTAGGCTACCTAGATCGTGTTGATGAATACTTAGCATTTTTATAACTTTCGGATTCATATAATTATATAATTGGCTTGTGTCTTGGTAAAGATTTAATTGTGTTTGGTTATAATGCTTTTGCATATTTAAGTCTAATTTATGATCTTTGATAGTTTCACATGTGTCTTGTTGAATGTCTTTCAGTTATAGATGCATGTTAGGTTACCTGCTTTGTGCTTGTAACTAGTTTATGGTTTTTGACGTCTAATTCCATAGGAACTTGATTTGAGAGTTTAGAGGACTTAGGTATTCTGCCATTCCTTGAGACCGGGAGGTGATAGGGTGTCGGGTTGTCTAGATCTTTAGGTATCGGGTAGAGGTGAGACCGGGAGGTGATCCTTGCCTAGTGTGTCTTTAGATTCTTGTAATTCCGAATTATTTCCAAGCCAATTAGATTACTCCTTCACATTTTTTAGTGTGTTGTGACTAGTGAGACCGGGAGGTGAGCAAGTCTTTCGAGTACCTTAGCATTACCTAGTGAGGTGAGATCGGGAGGTGATCCGAACTAGTAACCAGTGATTTTAACGTCCCTTAGGATTTTCTGAGAGGTGTTAGTGAGACCGGGAGGTGATTTAGCAAGCTTTAGGGGTTTCCTGGGTCGGGCGTATCTTTAGAAAACCTGGTAGCCAATCCGTTATTCGATTTCGAGAGTTGTGAGTTTGCGGGTAGGATTCTAGACCTAGGTAGTTGCCTTCCATATTATCTGAGTTCGATCCAGTGTCCTTAGTTTCCTGTTTTCGTCTCTGTGTTATTTATTTTAATTGCTTTTACTTTATTTGCATTTAGTTTAAAATTAATTCTCAAAAATCCAAATTAATAGGCTAGGAGTCGACAGAGGTTTAATACCGAGAGTCGCCATATTGTGTCCACGGTTCGATATTCCGGACTTACTTGCTCTGCTACACTGCGATCGGTACACTTGCCGTTAGTGTGTGGTTTTGTAGGTTTTTCCATTTTTAAAACTTGACCCGAATTTATTTAATACACATTTTCACACATCAGTATTTTAGAATGGTTTACTCAAATCTCATACTATAGCATTGCACATACCTATCATACAAAAGACATAACTCAAACCCGTGAGACCACAGCGTATACCTAACATATTCATGTTAGGTCGTTTAAATCTTAACAATGACCCATAAAGGGGGCGGTGTGCTTGTCCTATAGCGCTATACATGTTAAGTGGGCTAATAATAGTTAATGATTTATGTCTAAGTATCTAAGAATCATAAGCATGGCAAGTAGCATATAAGTATGTTTAATAGATTGAGCATGTGTGTTTATGAAAGCATTAGTATGTTTTGTATATGATACATGTTTACACCCCAAAAGTGATAAAGAGTAAAAAGGGGACAAGTGTGAACTCACCTTTGGGTGCGTTTAGTAAGGTTCCAAATACAAGTCTTGGAAGGTTAGTTCCTTACCCTTAGTTAAATAGAATTAGAGAATAAAGGGTCTTAGGTTCGAGTTTAGTTTATAGATTCACGAGAGTCATGCAAGCCTTTTAGGCAAACCAAGCACAAATTGACTATAGGGCAATCCAGATGGTCATGAGATTAAGTTAGACCAAGCACAAAATCATCATAGATGATTCGGATGGTATAAGGTTGAGAATGTGAATCCATTTGGTAGGTTCATGTCATAACCACTTCGCTTATGGAATAAACGTGGGTTTTGGACACGGGATTTCCCCCTTTCTAGTGTGGATAAATCGGTAGCACAAGAAGGGTCATGAGAGTTGGTAAGGTAGGATGTAACCACAAACCTTCCAAGGTTTAATAATAAGCTAGTAAGATAGAAACTTGAAAGTATATGTTTATATTATTATATAGTATAATTCAGATAACAACCACCTTTGGGACCTCTTTTAGGTGCTCTACCCTTATCACACTTCTGTGGATAAATATGGGGAAGATCCTAGAGGTTTCTCCAAGGAGTTTTAGATGAAAAAGAAGAAGAAAAATAGAAGAGAAAGAAGGTTTGAGCTTGGAAAACTTACTGATGTGTAATCAGGAAGTTTGCTCAAAACTTGAAGGATTAGAGAGGGATTGTAGAGAGATTATGGATGAACAAAGGATTAAAGGGTGGAGATGAGTGGTATTTATAAGTGAGGTGGGTTGGTTGGGTGTTTAATGCAGTAATTAGGGTGGTTGGGAGGTGTTTAGGTGAGATAAATGGGTGTAATTACGAGTTGGTTCAAATGCTGCCAGAAAGGTCTCGTCGTGCTACGTGACGGGAAATTAGAATCTGGTCACGCGACGCGACCAGGTGTTTAGGCCTAAAAAATGTTTTTTTTGGTTGGGCTTGGCCCAACAAACTTGCTTTTGGACGTGTTTTTGGGTTAAAACTTAAGGTTTAAGCCCATTTTGACATGTTTTTGGATTGGGCTTGATTCCTAACTCGTACGGGTTCATTTATGCTTCGGTTTCGTATTAGACTCTCGTTTTTAAGCGTAACGTGTAAAGTTTGCGTAAAATAGAATACATAGAATGATTGAAATAGATTAAAAGTTAAATGCAATTGACAAAATATTCTTCCATTGATTATAAGCTCGGGAGTACAAGGGTACAAAAGGAAAGATACAAGAGTACAAGGACTAGAATTGAAAATACGAAAAGTACAGATGTTACAGTCTCCCCGACTTTAGGAAATTTCGTCCCAAAATTTAATTAAGAGTCAACCTTTTGAAAAATAGGTAAGTGGTTTGATATGAGAACAAAGCTTGTTAGTTTATTATGTTTAAAGCGAATTCGGTATCTAGTCACTTGTGCGATAATTAAGCTCGTAAGAGAAGTACTTTTAAAACGTATAAATAGGTTTGTATATGGAGTTGATGCAGCAAGTTTTGGAAAAGTAAGTAAATATACAGTATAACATACATGAAATAGTAAAAAAAATCTTGTGACGGTAGGTAAGTATACTGTGTATAAGAAATAGTAAGAATTCTAGGAAAATAAGTATTTATACGGTATGAAATAGTGAAAATTGAACGTAGGTAAGTATATTTGTATAACATTTAGAAATTTTGCGAAAATAAGTATTTATACGGTATATCATATATGAAATAGTAGAATTTGTTGGCTTGTAAAAGAGGTGTCTTTGGGTAATTGGGGGGAATAGTAAAAATGTGAGCATAGTGAGTGACTAGATGTGGGAATGAATAGTATTTAGTAATAGATATTTGGTTTGCACAAGGTCGAAAATTTTGTTAGGAAAAACTTTTTAGAAGTGATTAAATAAACGAGAAATTGGACTATTTGGAAAACAGCTTTTTGGCGAAATAAATAGTAGTTATTTAGTTTTGAAATCCAGTACATGATTAGTCAAGGAAATATATAAAGTGAGAGACGAATCTTGTTTTACATGTATAAATGCTTTTAGAGATTAAGGCCAGAGCTTTCGGAATTTAGAAATAGATCCTTGATATTGGAAGGATTGCTAATTAAGCAAGGAAGGGTACGAGGGAAGAACGAGTTGCTGGAGATTACAAGTATAGATTATTCATAGCAAAGGATAGTATTGCATAGTAGAAAGTGTGGTTCAAAATAAGGTCATAACATGCATAAAGATAAATAATGCAAGCGTAATTAGACTAGTAAACTATAACATAAACGGTATCGCAAAAGATAAATACGGTAAGTGTTGGTCAAAATTTTAACTCGACACACAAAACTTCTCATTGCACGAATAACTCTACTTTTGGTAGTATGAAAGGACATTTATGTATAGGATGTACCGGCGGCGTATCCACCATGTCGTTATCATACCTCATCCGTGTTGTTATTCAAGTCATGATAGGTTACACACACTGAGAATTGTTATGTTTTCCATGCGCCCAATTTTTGTAATTACGTGTGCACCCGTAATTAGTCCAATTGTCGTATGGTCCACATAATTTGTCTTAGTTATGTGTGGGTCGCTAGTGGACACAAAATACTTATACACAAAGAAAAAGACATTAAACAGTTTTGATGTTGTACACATAGCAAGCAACGTGGCACGCAAGCACATAATGTGAAAAGGCATTAAGCAAGTTTTTGATGTTGTTAACTGTACGTGTTTTTGGCGTAGATGTATTATTTCATGACATAACGGTGTAGACTTGTGCATATGTGGTTACGTTCAGATGTATAAAATCAAACAAAAGAATGGACAATTGGATTCCTAATGGAAACATGTAAAATGTTTTGACTGAGGGTAACATAAAATTCGAGTTCATTACAAATTGAGTTTATGGGTACGTGAGCAATTTTAGCTTTTCAAGATTAAGGATCAAGTTTGATGGTAGAAGAATTTAGTTCGTTGGATGTTAAAGAAAAACATATTTAATTGAAGTGGGGAAAATTTAGTGTAAAAGTTTTATCGAAGATGGTCGTTTGATTTATGAAAAATCCATTTTATTAAGCGAGAAAAATAGTTTATTGACAATTTTAGTTTGGCGTTGATGAATATTTTGACTCGTGACACGATTTCAAGAGAAAAGGTTTTGGGATTATAAGGAAGTAGGTTATTTGCTCACAAATCCTGTTTGCAAAAGAAAATTTATTTTAAACACTTTTACCATTTAGAATCTTGTTTGTCATACAGACTCGACGCACACATTTGTTAGTGGTTTGAAAGTTTTAAGTGAGGATTTTATAGTAGAAAATTTATTTTAAACACTTTTACCTCTTAGGATTAGCAGGAAAAATTTTGCTCAAAGATTTTGAAAAAGATTGTGCGCGAGAAGAAAGGGTTTTGCGATGTTTGAATTTTGTTGATAAATTATGATTGTAAACTAGGATAACGATGGTAAAAAGAAAATTTCACATCCCAACAATTTCTTGAAAGCATTACATAAGGAAATTCTTTTTTTTTTAAAGAAATGAAAAGTCAATCTTCTTTAGTGTGGTGAGTGGGTATTCCAGCATCGTAGATCACCATGGCAAGTCTTGGGCACTGGTTGCATCCATGGGTCGGATCGTTGCACTTGGAGCATATCCATCCATTGGCTTTAGTGAATGAGGTAGTACTAGTAGGCTTTTTGGGTCGTGGTTTAGTGGTGTGGCGACAGGTTTTGGCTAAATGACCATATGCATCACAGTTGGTGCATACGCGGCATGGTGCGTGAGTGGGATGGTGGAATTTACAACTCTTGCATAACAGATGGGTTCCAAGGTACTGCTTTTTGTTGGGGTTCGGAGTCTTAGGAGTTGTCGAAGTGTGGTTTCGTTTGAGTTTTTTTTTTGCGTTTTCGGTTATCCTTTTTCGTTTGTTTGGTAGGGGTATGGGTGGATGGTTTAGTATCTACATGGTGTGTGTTGTCTTGGATGGTATCACCGGAGTTTGGAATTGGGTTTGTTGGTGTCTCTAAGTTAGGGAGAATCTTGATCAATTCTTAGGCAATAAGACTCGCCAGTTGGTGGAGATCGATGTTGTTGAGACGGGAGGACATCTACGAGAATCATACATAAGAAAATTTGCATAAACGGTTTTTTTTTTTTTTTTTTTTTTTTTTTTTTTTTTTAACAAGGTGACTTTTGAATTTAGGCAAGGAGTTGTTAGAATGTTGATTAACAGTGAAAGCTTGTGAGTAAAATTTCACTAGATCGGTAAAGTTGGTGCAAATTCGGAAAAAAAATATATATATTTACATAGGTTCAAGTTGTTCTCATAGACTTAGTATGTAAGTTCAAGTTACACGTATAGTATGCAAGTTTCACATTGTTCAAATAGCGTAACACATATGTATAAGCAAGTATAGTGCACTTAGTTAACATAAAGGAGTTTTGATTTATGTTGGTTGCGATTATTAGTATTGTTTGGAGATCGCGAGAGTAGATTGTAAATGCGAGTCGTGAGAGCCTTTGCGAGTAGTAAAAAAAAATAAAAAAGATAAATCGAATATATGTAGTGAAAACATAGCATGAAAACAACATTGAAAATAATATTAACATAAAATGAGGGGCTTGTTTTAAGCAAGCCATTGGAGTGTTCCGGAACGGAACTAAGACTAACCAAAATGGTTCGAATTTACCTTTGAGTTTGAAGACATGCTTTGGCGTAATAGGTGGAATACTTTCGCCGAAATTTTCGGTTAACGGTATTCACCCTTCCGGTTACTACATGTTTATTGTCATTAGTAAATTTGAGACTTTGACGAGATTTAAAAAAAAATATCAAGGATTGAAACTAGTCACTAAGTTGTGGATTTCACTCCTATTTTAGCGAGGTCGTTTCTTTGAGTGTGGTTTGTACACTTAGTCCAATGTGGTAAGAAAATTAATTCTAACCTTTAATTGGTAAGTGTCCACTAGAACGAGAATTGTGAAATTTCCACCAAGGTGAGGATATCACTCCTATCTTGGTGTAGTTTCAAAAACACAAAGATTTTACGGTATTCACCCTTCCGGTTACTACATGTTTCACGCCTATTTCGGTGATTTCCTTTCGTTTGTGTTATACGAACGTCTTCGAGTGTAGAGTAATCCATAAATAGCAAGGTAAATTTTAAGGGACCAAAAGAATTGAGTAGAAGCAAGATAGGGAGAACAAGTATATTAAGCATGATAAAAGGAATGGTTAAAAAGGTTCTTAACAATAGTCTAGGTCAAACATGGCAATATTTCCTAGATCCCAATAGTCATGGCTCTGATACCAATCTGTCACACCCCAACCGATGGCGGAATACATCGGGGCGAGACTTGGGATAGATTGTTCAAAGACTTCATGACACTAGAATTCGTGACAATATGATTTAAAGACAAAATTTCATTCATAGCATAATTATCGTCTAAAAAGATAACAAAATACAAATTGTTTTCATGAAAAGAGAAATACGACATCAAAATATAGAACTTAGACTAACGTGAGTTTCTAGTCTAATCCTAAGTAGATTTCTTGAATATCCTACATCAAACATTTCCTGCAACATATATAAAATATCCGTCAACACATAAAGCATTGGTGAGCATACTAGTTTTAGTTTACATACATACTATTTTAGAATGGTTTACTCAAATCTCATACTATAGCATTGCACATACCTATCATACAAAAGACATAACTCAAACCCGTGAGTACCATAGCGTATACCTAACATATTCATGTTAGGCCGTTTAAATCTTAATAATGACCCATCAAAGGGGCGGTGTGCTAGTCCTATAGCGCTATACATGTTAAGTGGGCTAATAATAGTTAATGATTTATGTCTAAGTATCTAAGAATCATAAGCATGGCAAGTAGCATATAAGTATGTTTAATAGATTGAGCATGTGTGTTTATGAAAGCATTAGTATGTTTTGCATATGATACATGTTTACACCCCAAAAGTGATAAAGATTAAAAAGGGGACAAGTATGAACTCACCTTTGGGTGCGCTTAGTAAGGTTCCAAATACGAGTCTTGGGAGGTTAGTTTCTTACCCTTAGTTAACTAGAATTAGAGAATAAAGGGTCTTAGGTTCGAGTTTAGTTTATAGATTCACGAGAGCCATGCAAGCCTTTTAGGCAAACCAAGCATAAATTGACTATAGGGCAATCTGGATGGTCATGAGATTAAGTTAGACCAAGCACAAAATCATCATAGATGATTCGGATGGTATAAGGTTAGGAATGTGAATCCATTTGGTAGGTTCATGTCATAACCACTTCGCTTATGGAATAAACGTGGGTTTTGGACACAGGATTTCCCGCTTTCTAGTGTGGATAAATCCGTAGCACAAGAAGGGTCAAGAGAGTTGATAAGGTAGGGTGTAACCACAAACCTTCCAAGGATTAATAATAAGCTAGTAAGATAGAAACTTGAAAGTATATGTTTATATTATTATATAGTATAATTCAGAAAACAACCACCTTTGGGACCTCTTTTAGGTGCTCTACCCTTATCACACTTATGTGGATAAATATTGGGAAGATCCTAGAGGTTTCTCCAAGGAGTTTTAGATGAAAAGGAAGAAGAAAAATAGAAGAGAAAGAAGGTTTGAGCTTGGAAAACTTACTGATGTGTAATTAGGAAGTTTGCTCAAAACTTGAAGGATTAGAGAGGGATTGTAGAGAGATTATGGATGAACAAAGGATTAAAGGGTGGAGATGAGTGGTATTTATAAGTGAGGTGGGTTGGTTGGGTGTTTAATGCAGTAATTAGGGTGGTTGGGAGGTGTTTAGGTGAGATAAATGGGTGTAATTACAAGTTGGTTCAAATGCTGCCAAAAAGGTCTCGTCGTGCTACGTTACGGGAAATCAGAATCTGGTCATGCGACACGACCAGGTGTTTAGGCCCAAAAAAATGTTTTTTTTGGTTGGGCTTGGCCCAACAGACTTGGTTTTGGACGTGTTCTGGGGTTAAAACTTAAGGTTTAAGCCCATTTTGACATGTTTTTGGATTGGGCTTGATTCCTAACTCGTACGGGTTCATTTATGCTTCGGTTTTGTATTAGAGTCTCGTTTTTAAGCGTAATGTGTAAAGTTTGCGTAAAATAGAATACATAGAATGATTTAAATAGATTAAAAGTTAAATGGAATTAACAAAATATTCTTCAATTGATCATAAGCTCGGGAGTACAAGGGTACAAAATGAAAGATACAAGAGTACAAGGACTAGAATTGAAAATACAAAAAGTACAGATGTTACATACAAGGTCACAGCTACGGTATGAAAAGTATATTTTAGAAAGTTTGAAAATTGTTTTATGTGAATATGAATGTTTTTTACAAGAAGTTATTTAGAGGCTGATGAATCTTTAATATTTTCCGGTTGTAAATGCAATTTTATTTATTTTAAATATAATATGTAATCTAATTTTTCTTAATAATATTTTTTAAATTTATGTATAATATATATAATTTAAATTGTTCAACCCGTGTATCACACGGGTACATAACCTAGTTATTTAAATAAGAAAACAATATTTAAGCAATGATTACCCAATTATTTATAAAGCACCATGGAGCCTTTTCCCACTACACCCTCTTTTTCCCATAACGCCACATAAAGCCTGTAACACCCCAACCGATGGCGGAAACATCGAGGTGTCACGTAAGAATGAGTATACAGTAGCACATGGTAATCAAATTTTAATTGAAATTAATTTAAAGTGCAAATATCTAAAAATGAAAATACATAATGAGTTTTAAGTGGTAATCTAATACATCACAAAAACCAAACAAGCATAGACTTCAGTTTGCCTTCTCATGTAAATACTCTAGTCTTCATGCATCATTATTTCCTGTTGAGTTGTAAAAATGGGGGGGTCAACTAGAAGTTGGTGAGAATACATAAGCCATGTCAAGCAAATAGTTTTAGTATAAAAGTTTAGCAATTCATATGTCTATCGTAAGTTTAAGTCTACATGAATAAACATGATATGTTGAATCGACATAATCAAACCTCCGACTAGTTTAGGTCCATCCCGTCATCCACGGTTCACCTTAATAATATGTTGGAACGATAACAATCACCCACGCTACCTATGTAGGAGGTACACGTATCCGGGTGGGATTGTCAATCCAATAGATCTATTATTGAGTATCGCCGGCTTGGCCATAGCTAATGATTATGTAATGTTGAAACTCGTTGAAACTCGTTGAAACTGTTGTTGTTGTCTAATTCATGAGGCATTAAATTTTACAACTAGACATGCATGTAGAATTGCTTAAGTATAATGTTGCAAGTATAAAGAATTGCATAAACATGGTTACGTAAACTCACCTTAGCAAAGTATTAAGTCTCGAGAAATAGAATATGTGTAGCCCCAAAGTTGGCAATTACAAGAGCTTATAATCAAAGCTTCAATTGTAGAAGTAATAGACTATAGAAGAAATGTATGAGGGAAAGTTTAATCCGATTGAAACAATCGATTTAGAGGTGCAAAGTATAATGGGTCATAGGTGGGTTTTTATACTAGTTTTGGATTCAATTAGCCATTAAAATTGGTCAACACCATAAAGTAAGGTTTTATGATGAATTGACTATTTGACTAAGACTTTGACTAGGACTTTGACTATGACTTTATTTAAAAAAAAATCTTGTATGTGAAAAAAAAAGAATTTAGAATCATATTATTATTATTATTATTGTTATTATTATTATTATTTATATACATTTATGTATGTATATAAGTTGTGAGTTACGATAAATAAAGACTTAGGCACATTTGTATAATATTAATGATAAAGGTGTAATAAATATATATATATATATATATATATATATATATATAAGGGCTTTTTATGTATTAAAATTTTGGGGAAAATTTTGCGATGTTACAAAGCCCATTCTATTACTTTATAATATTTTGTTCTTCATAAAGTCCAATGGAGCCCCATAACGCCCATCCACTACACATGCCCTTATGTTAAATCAATAGTACGTTTTCTTTACTTTTTGAAACCTACAAGTCATTTGGTTTGACCAAGGTCACGTATTTGGCATCTAAGTTTAAAAAAGGACCTTGCTATTCCTGTGTATCACACGGGTACATAACCTAGTTATTTAAATAAGAAAACAATAATTAAGCAATGATTACCCAATCATTTATAAAGCATCATGGAGCTTTTTCCCACTACACCCTCTTTTCCCATAACGCCACATAAAGCCCATTCTATTACTTTATAATATTTTGTTCTTCATAAAGTCCAATGAAGCCCCATAACACCCATTCACTACACATGCCCTTATGTTAAATCAATAGTACGTTTTCTTTACTTTTTGAAACCTACTAAGTCATTTGGTTTGACCAAGGTCCTATTCCCCCCCCCCCCAAAAAAAAAAATATTATTGACCCCCTCAAAGCACTGAGTTTTGGCCAAAGCTCGGTGTATAGGGCTCACAGGTGACATCATTGTCACATCTGACAAAACTTTTTCAGACTTTAAGTCAAATCAGTGACACATTGTACCTCAAAGCACTGAAGCGTCGAGCTTTGGGCAAAGCTCAGTGCTTTGAAGCCAAAAGCTGACAGCAACATCCTTGGGATTGGTGTTAGAGGGTGTTGGGTTGGGTTTTTTTTTGGGTGTTTTGGGTGGGGTTTTGGTGTTTGTTTTTTGTAGGATTTTTTTTGTGAGGTTTTTTTTGTGTTTGTTTTTTTAAGACTTTTTTTAAGTTTGTTAATAATAATAACTAGTGGGTTGCTGCGTTGCGCGTTGCGCAACTTTCATCTATGTTTGTGAACAATTAGCGACCTGTTTACTATGCAATAGGTTTGTTGGGGCAAAGAACACGTAACTGTGTCAGCTGTGGTATCGGAGCTACATAAATACTTGTAGTCAAACTGCTGAAGTTTCCAAACAAATGTTCTTCTGAATCTGGAAAACCAAGTAGTGTGAGTTAAAATTCCATGAAAACATATACCAAACCTATTCCTTGATCTAAAGTTGGTATAGATTGCATATATTTTTATATATGCTGGAAACATGTTTTCTTTTCCAAACCAAAAGGCACAACCAAAGTTTTAATCCCAGTTGATGAAATCTTAGGCCTAACCTTAGATAAAACAGCAAGTAATCAACCACGACCATGAAGCCGATTGCCAGATCATAGGCCGTGTTGGCGTGTAACATCTGAGACCATCAAAGATTCAAAGTCACTTAAGACTGAAATCAGAATCCAAAGCACCAAAGCAATGGCCAATGAGACCTGCATAACGCAAACAGCTAGTAACTCATTTACTATGTTGACCCAAATACCAGTCCAACATTAGTCTTTTTAATCCGTTCGCGCATTGCACGAGTAGTAAGAGTTGGTTTACAATGACTCAAGAAATTCGTCACACAAACACAAAAGTACAAAATGAAAAAAATAATTAGTAACTATAAACATCAGAGATTACCATTCTATTTGGGTTTTTCACATTTGATTTGTGACGACTATTTGGGAAAACTTTGAAAGTCGATTGGTAAATTCTGTACCATTTAGTCTAATTAAAGGTCTAACGAACTTAATCCATAACAATGTAACTCATTTTATTACCTAAATAGCACATAAGCCAATAGTGTCAGTTGTTTCTTTGTTGATGAGTTGCTGCAAAAACTTCTGACCATCACAGAAACCATAAAAAAATTATAACGGACCATTTTGAACCAAACCCAGTATGACCCATTACCCAAACCAACCTGTACAGTCGACTTTAGTTTTCATATATGACAGAAATCAATAACTAAAACATCAACCCGTTATAAAAATCAAATAGGCTCGTAATATATGAAGGTACTTACTTATGCAAAGGAACTAATTATCAACATCCGAACGCCACACGGGTAAATTCAATTCTACAATTAAAAAAGATCATAATAGTGAATAGATTTTCATTCTAATATACCAATGCTTTTAATCAACCAGATATGTAGTCGGTTTTGTTTTTTAATGGCTCAGAACAGGTAAAGTGGTTTTCATGGCGGCATAATAGGTTGCGATTAGCAAATTGTGCACTCGCCATCCTTGGTATGCAACGTCATACCTAAATTTCTTTCACCAACATCATCATAGCGGCAAACAAATTCGACATGCAACGACCAAACAGGACTTGAACATAAATACTCTTTTTTCCAACATTCCAGTCAGCTATTAAACTGGTTTCACAACGGCTGAAGCGTTCAATCGGTTATAGCAACATGTAAAAGCTCAGATGGAGACACATGTTGGCTACACATGTGTACACAAGGACAAAGGAACTTAAAAATTTCAGACCAAAAAAACTGGCACGTTTGCAACCCTCGAACCAGGACAGATTGGCTAACAAAACAGCAACCATAACATATGTAACGAAACATTGGTAACATATTCAAACCAAACAATATATATAACGTTATCAACGGCAGAGATGATAAAAGCACAATTCATGGAAGCTCATAAATAAATATGAATTCATTCAATCATAAAAATGGACTCTTATCTGTAGAACAGAGAGAGTAATTCATAGCAAATTGACCAACAAATCCTCCTCTCTCAATCAGCAAATAATTTAAATATGCAAAATCTCATTACGACTTGTAAGGCATTCATAAAACCTTTTATGTCATAAAAATGTCAATAAAATAAAATCCTCGAATTACTTCTCGGAAGCGGCCCATGTGATTCAAACTGACTAATGATGCTTTTTACAACCCAAGCTCAAATAAAATCCCTCAAAAAGTTAACAACAAACATAATGGTCTAATCTTGAAATCGAATAAAACAATACCTTTGGAAATCGCGAGATTTAGTTGAATAAAGAGATAGACCACACTTTAATCAAAATCATGAAAGGTTGATCTTGATGTTAGATTAAACAAAAGCAAAAGATAGTAATTGTGCATGAAACTGAATAAAAAAACCTAAAAGTTGAGTGAAACAACGGTATGTTTGTTTCCATAAATTAGAGATACCTTTGGTTCCGTGATTCTTTTGAATTCTAGTCGATGATTTGTAAATTATTCTAAGCAAGAAGATGTAAACTCTGCACGGAGCAAAATACGGCACATACAGCGCAAAGTCTGTCGAAAGGCATGACAGCCACATCTGATACGCACCCATTATTGTCACAAACCAAGAATCACAGAAGATGAAGAAGCTGTCAATAGGCAAAACAGTACAACGTTCCATAAGGAAGAGCAAAGGACAACATTACGAAAGCCTCAAATGAGAATACAAAGCAAAGGACAAAGAATTAGTAAGGCTCCCGCGCACAAAGGGATATCGATTGGTTGCGCTGTGATAACGCCATCACAATCGACATCCAAATTGTATACGCAATCATGATGCCCAAACAATGAGCAATTACAATCGCGGCCAATTATCGAAAATCCCCGGTAAGCATACATTTCTTAAGAACCAATTTTTGAAGGTAACCTGAATGCCAAAATGACACAACATACGGCTTACATGTGATGACAGGCATACCGATCGATTGCGTAAAGCTAACAGCATCAGGGTCGGCGTAATAAATTTTTTATCTGCCATAAACATGATAATCCAGTAAATTTTGTTGCTAATGAGCAAAGTAAATTACCAATAGGTATGCCAATGTCGACTAAGACGTTCTTAAAAGGCTCAGACGTAAACAATTACATCGTTTTCACTGCCATATGTGGTTGCGTTGTGAATATATTAATAATCACATCGCCTTCGCAGGCAAGGCACGAATTCGACAACGAACATCATTACCATGTCATCACTGTCTATAAATGCAGCTAAATAAAAATTGTATAAGCGTCTCATTAGAAATTGTTAATAAGTGAATCAACACGAAGAAACAACGTATACAAAAACTCTAAAATAACACAAAAAACATTACCAAGCAACGTTAAAGCCTGAAAATTTACAAACAATAAGCCAACAAAGAAGACATTTAAACTCTTAAAAAAAGGAGAAGTATAGCAGTTTGCAGTTATACCAAAATGAAGTGAAGCACACCGGCCGAAAATAACATTCACATTCCAATGTCAAAAAAACATTTCTACCTCATCAACTACAATAAATCATGGGCTCAGGTACAGAACCGGTGAACGCACAACGCAGACGGGGGGTTGCGAGTAGATACCCGCCCTCCTTCGCCCCGTACAACGATAATGGCGTACATCGGTAGTACGTAAACATCATAGCCAAGACCCTAAACCCTAAAAAAACATACATCGACAGTACGAAAACATCATTGCCAATAAAAAGAACCGAAAAAAGGACCAACATAAAGAGCTAGCTTGTTCTTGATAATGGCCCAACCTACAAACATTCACAGGCAAACTAAGTAAATAAAAGAAACATGTACATACCACGACATGTTTATCACCACCGCAGCACCGCTACCTAGGGTTTAGAAATCGAACCCGGCAACGGTGAACAACCCATTTCATTTTATACCAGTGATGCAACAGATCTGATACATGCAACGATAACCATAACTGATAAAGACCGCCACCATCCACCATCGAGGTGTCGACGGCGGCGGAGGCGCCGGTGCCGTAGACGAACGGAGCCGCTAGCAGCGGCACACAGATGTGAAAATCCTCTCTCTTGACCACCGCCATGAAAACCCTATGTCTAAGAATGTGGTACACAACCAAAGCAAAGACTACATAACAAACAAAATGACAAAGAAATGGCTTAGAGAAGAAAACTGAAGATGACACCTATACCCTTTGAAAAAAATGATAATTACATGTTTATGTTCTCTTATAAAGAGAGAGGGAGATGGATTATAAAGAGCCAGCGGCGCAGAGTCGGCTCTGGAGAGAGGAAGCAGAGAAAAAGAGAGGGTCGATTAAAATTCTGCGAGGAGAGAGAAAGGAATGGGTTTATATGGAAGAAAATAATGAGTCATTGAGACACAAAAAGTTAGCCTCTTTGCAAGACTCGAACCCGCCCAACTTGGCTAACACAACAACAACCACACCATCTGTACTGAAACATTTATTTGTTAAATGTTCAAACCATACAACATATATAACGTTATAAACAGCAGAGGAAAACACTATTCATGAAAGTTTACAAATTAACATATAATAATAATAATAATAATAATAATAATAATAATAATAATAATAATAATAAGGTAATATTAACAATAATAAATAGATATAATAACTTTCTAAAATTTCATTCATTTAAACCTTATTTTATAATTAGACGTTTAAATGAATGAAATAGTAGAAGTTATTATATCTATTTATTATTATTAGTATTACCTTATTATTATTATTATTTACAAACTTAAAAAAAAAAAAAAAAAAAAAAAACCCTTAAAAAAACAAACACCAAAAAAATCCCACCAAAAAAAATCATACAAAGAACAACCAAAACCCCACCCAAAACACCCCAAAAAACCCAACCCAACACCCTATAACACCAATCCCAAGACCCCTTCTGCTGCTGTCAGCTTTTGAGTTTCAAAGCACTGAGCTTTGCCCAAAGCTCAGCGCTTAACGCCAATCCCAAGGCCACTATCTGATAATGTCAGCTTTGAAGGCGGCTGGGGGTGCAGATAGACAAGGTGGGGGTGCCAATAGACAGGGCCAAAAAAATCATATGTTTGAGATATGTGGGTTTTCATTCTGTATCAAGTTGGGTTCTAGCATTAATTTTCGTTTAACCATATGTTAAGTTCGAATACAATGCTATTTCACCCTTTTAAGAAACTACAAGACTAATTATGTAATTTACTCAAAAAAATAATAAACCAAACTCACACCTTAAAGAGTATGGATACCATAACCAATACCATTCCCTCATTAATCCATGGCCATTCTAGACATGTAGCATTGTCATCCCAGGTGGTGCTGATGGCACACATGAAGATCTCGTAGGATAAATCGTTGATAGTGAGGGTATCAATGGATGATGGGGCTGCACTTAGATCTTTCATGGGCTTTTCAAAGATGATGTCGTTGAATCACACACAAGCTTTCCCATCCTATAAAAGTGAGATCAATCTTACCAAAAGATACGTAAATCTTTCAATAACAAGAACTAAAGTTTTCCCTAACATAGTTAGCAAAGGAATTGACCAGAAACAACTAGGACGGAATGGGCTAAAATAGCTAGATAGTAGGGTTAACAAGAATGTGTCACCTCGCCATCACCACAACCTGGGTTATTCTTGTTAATTGTAAAGGTCAGCTATGCTATAACCAATCCTCAAGGGACATTATGGTGGTCAGTTGTCGTCCATCTATCCATAGGTGAAGAGTTAAAATCCTACAAGGTGCAGGTATAGATGGTTAATAGAAGTAGATTAGGATTCTAAGTCATTTTAAAAAAAAACTATGCCTTAACCAGATCTGCAAACCTCATTTAGGACCTGTAGCAGTTCTGGGGTCATGAGAAGTGTTATCCATGGAAGAGATGGCCCGAATAAGTTTTGTTTTGTGTGTAGTGCATGGTAAAGGGCGACCAAATTTGGTTTTGTGGTCGAAAAAATTGCAAACATGAGTAAGATATAAACATAAATAGAACGTAATTCAAAGGATGGGGGACAGGAGGGAATGAGGTTTTTGTTTTTCGTATATGCATGTTTTCTTGTGAATTACTACCTCCGTCCCATTAGAAGTGTCTTTGTTTAAAAAACACAAAGTTTTAGGCATATTAAATGATTGCTTTTTTTGCTTGCCATATGACAATAATACCCTTGTCATATGTGAATTACTTAATTAGTTCTTGTAGTTGTCGATAGGATAAAATAATCTTTTTTTTCCACAAAGTTTACGTACTAACAAAAATACTTGCTATAAATGAAAACCACATACCTCGATCACACAACCTTTTTTTTCTTTTTTTTTAACAGCTAATGTTACTCATCCGTTTTTTACATCAATATTATTAAACTACTCCCTTGCATGTCCAATTATTCAACTAAGGACCTCATGTTTAAGAGACATGTGCCTCTATCAAGTGGGATTAGCCTAACATTAACAACTTTTTTTTTTCTAATTAGACCTTGAATGTACGATTACGACCAAGTCACAATTCTTGTAATTACCATAAGAAATAGTGATTTATTAAATATGAAAAAAGAAAAAATGATTAAAGAGGAAGAAGTGTGTGGGACAAGGGAGGAGTAGTAGTTACTAAACATAGCATATGATTCCACATAATTCATTGCTTGTCTAATCTAATCAAAAAGTGGGTCAAATCTATTTACAAGATTTATATGTCCAAAAAAACAAGCCCTCATTGTTTTCCAAAAACAGAACATAATACATAGTTCACCAACATCCCTCTCATCATTCTCATGCCTTAATTTCAGGGTCACATCCATTAACAACTAATTAACCTTCTTCTATTTTCATTCTGCACCTTCAAATGTGATGTTACTTCATTATAGGCACCATACTTTACTACTTCATATGATATGAAAAAGTAAATCACTTGATCACCATGCTATCAACTTGATTATACAACGTTTTCCTTTGAACACACCTTACCTTAAAACAATACTATATGAAAATGATCGACTTCAAATTAGGTATAAACCGTTTTGGGTCATAAGTGGTTTACCGACCTAGCCAATTTAACAAAGGTATAAACATGTTTGAGTTGGGCTCAGTGGCAGACATATAGTATGTGGAGGGGTAACGCCCGCTACCCCTCAACTTTGCCGCCGTAGTACAATTTTATTTTATTTATTTTTACATATTTTGTGTTACGTTACCACTTAATTTATATAACTTTACCCCTCAATCTCTTTTAAAACTCAAAACATCCTGAAACTTTTATTATTAACCACAAAAAAAGATAAAAACCCATAAATCATTGACTCATTTTATCTATTATTTATAAGATTGAAGCCCATAAGGCCTAAGCCAAATTAGTATGTTTAACTTTGAATTGGAAAAAAACTAGGGGTGTAAACAATCCGAGCGGAGTTCGAGCTCTCTTAATTTATGAAAGCTTGAGAACGGCCCGATTCATGCTTTGTTCCTAAAGCTTAAGCTCAGCTCGTAGCTAGCTTTTTCAAGCATGAGCTCGGCTCGTTTATTCTTTATTAAGTAAATGGTATTAATTATAATTATTATTTTGTAAATATATGTTTAATATATTAATTAAAATTAATATAAACAGTGGGCTTGTTTAGGCTTGTGAGCCGGCCGAGCTCAATAAGCAATGCTCGGCTCGTTTTAAGCTTACGAGCGGAGATCGAGTAGCTCGGCTCGTTTGCACCCTTAAAAAAACAACCCAAAAGAAGTAACGTCGAACAAAACCGTCGACAAGAAGCACTAGGCGACCCTGCTTGCAGTTGCAACCACCGTCGGGCGGCCACCCGCCTTCGCCTCCCTACTTGGCGCTCGCGTCTCCGCCTTCTTTGTCCTGTGACAGTTCGACTTTTGCACAATGCTTTGGTAGATATGATTGGTTAAAGTATAGCATTAAACAAGAAAAAGCATATGTCTTGTCGTGATACTTGTTTAATGAAAATGTTGGTAATCAAAGTGGAAGAGATATTTTTTCACAATGCTCTAATTTGTGCGATTCAAAGAGAAACTTTTGATAAAGTGAAAGTTGATGATATAATGACTCACTTTCAAAAACCAAAAACTTAAGAGGAGAAAGGTACTAGCCATGTGTTTAAATTTATTTATTATCGTGTTTTTATTCTTGTTTCGTTTTCATTTTATGATACGGTAAAAAAAAATTTTGAACGTTACCATTGAATTTTTGGTCTAGATCCGCCACTGGTTGGGCTATAAATAAACCAGGTCGATTCACCAACATGTTTAAGATCAAAATAAAAAAAAGTATACAAATGATATGTGTGATCCGGAAATCCGATTAACCCATTTAGCCTTGATTACACCCCATATACAACTCTACAACCTGCTCGTAAACGAGTTGACATGCCTAGCCGGTTTAATAATCTGGCATGCGTGGATTGGGTTATAATTAAACAAGTCGACCCTTCAACATGTTTAAGATTAGAATAAAAATCTAAATAAAACAATTGCAACCCGAGAATATATGTTGAACCCGTTTACCACTTGCTTACTGTGACACCCGGCATATTGGGCTTAAACATTTTAGTAACATCTAAGTCTACCTTAGCGAGAAATGTTTATAAACGGACTTAACTGGGTTAGTTGAGTCGGGTCAAGTTAGGATTGTCCAGGGTTCAATGATCTGGAGGATCATTGGGAGTCGTTTTGGGAATACACTAGTACCGGGTTCCGTTATTGGTGACATTACATGAACTAATTAAGTATATGTATAGATTATGGGTCGTGTGGTGGATTATATACATAGATGTGTTTAAATGATGTGTAAATGATTATCCGTGCTTAAATGTGTTAAACATAAACTAAGGTTGCATGCTCATATGTTAAGGTATGTTAGAATGCGTTAAACACGAGAAACTGGAAAACTAGATAAACATGGGTTCTGGTTCGACCACTTCGAGTGGTCGAAGGAGAAATTTTGTCTTGGTTCGACCCTTTGTAAAGGGGCGAACCTGGGATGTGGAATTGAAAGAATTCCCTTCGACCAGGACAGGGCTCATTCGACCCTGTGGAAGGGTCGAAGGAGGCTACCTTCGACCACTGATAGGGGGCGAAGGAGGATTAGTATAAATACCAAACTTTGTCATTTTTCACCATTTCACAAACCCTAACCGTCTCAAAACACTCTCAAACGATTTTAATCACTAAGGAAGGAGTTTTTGCTCTTCTTTTTCATAATCTAGCCTATCTACAACATCTAAACAAGAATCCAAGATGTGTTCTTGATCCTAAATCTTTTTAAAGCATTTTAATTCGTTTTCATCTAACCCTAATTATCCAAATCTGTTCTGAGGGTGTTTTCATGATTAAAAACCTTTTAAACATCTTTCTAAATCAAACCTTATCATCTAAACATAGGTTTTCATGATGATGAACATGTGTAAATTGTGTATTATGTGGTGTTATGTGTTGTTCAATGATTTGCTGCTGTATCTATGATAGAAACATGATATAGGATTGTTATTGATACTAGGTTATTGTTGTTTAGGGTTGGAATTGGATAGATGGTGATGTTGTGGGTATTTTAGGGTTTTAACGAATCTAGACTTGATGCATGATATTTATGACCAATAGAACTAATAAGGAACAATCGAACACTCGACAAACTGAGCATTTTAAGTTGAATATGGATCGATTTCAAAAGTTTCCAAATTGGGTAAAGAATCCATGCATGATTGTGACGTTTCCATAATTCTTACCATTTTGGGAAAGGGCTGAAATGGACGTATTATTGGGGGAAATCGGTGGGGTTTTGTAGGGATAAGTTATTCATACTTGACTGCTGTGTTTGATGATGTTTCGAGGTGTTTCGAATGTGTTTGAAGCGTTTTTAAGAAAATTTGTACAACAGGGGCGAACCTGGACTCCTTCGACCAATCGGGTGGGCGAAGGAGAAAATCCAGGGTCGAACCTGGGAAAATTTGGGCGAACGTGGTCAAACAGTCAAAGGAGGCATTAAACGGTCGAACGAAACATAAAACGGGCGAAGGAGACTTGATTTCAGAAATGAGATTTTTGACCGTTCTGATGCAGAAATGAGATTTTTGATACAAACTAAGTGTTTTATGCTTGAACCTTGTGTGTAATCTATGTGTACTTGATTAGTTAGGGTAATGAGTCACCAACGGGATGTCGGGTCGGTCTAGTGTGTCGGTTAAACATTTAAACACGTTTTAAAACATACTTGGTTACGATCTGGACAATCGGGGACTAGATAACCTTATGGTTATTAGTCGGAACACTTATGTGAACATTTTGATAGATCTCCGGTAGAGGGATTATCAAGGGCTTAGCATTTTACTTGTAACCGAAGAACGCTATCTGATGTGAGTTCACGGCCCCACTTTTACTGCTTTAACTTTTGGGGGAGAAAACATGCGCTAAACTATTTTGGTAACATATGTCATACTATGGTTTTTAACTTTGTATTGCTATACGATCTTTGGAAGTCCCGGGGGAAACCATGAATGTGCGGGGATGCACAACGGGGGAAATGTGGATAGATCTATTGGGCGTGACCTGCCCCACTCGTCGGTTTGGAGGGCCGGGCGAGTGCATGTTGTCTCGAACTGGAACATTGGTATCATGCTGAACATTCGGGCTGCTTAAACATATGCTAAACATTGCTAAACGTGTCTAGTAATGGTTTCCAATCGTAGTAGTAATAAAACATACGCCTAGCTAGCGTACTTGGTAACACTGATATAGTATGGACATGGTAACGTTTTGGTAACACTTGGTAACATATTGAACAAACCTGTGAACTCACCAGCATTATATGTTGACGTCTTTTTGGCATGTTTTTCTCAGGTCGTTAAGGTAGCAACGAATGGAACTAGGCGCACGGGTCTGCATCGGCGTCTAGGTTTAGTTCATGTTTTGTAATAAACACTTGGTACATTTGGGTCTATGGTTTGTAAATTGTCTAATGCTTCCGCTACTGGTTTTGAGATTATGAAAACTATGTATTTTTGAATGTCATGTAACTTCATATAGAGTTGTTTATTGTGACCGTTGACTTGGATCCTGTTTGTCATGCGCCTCGCGGTAAAACTCCGCAAGTGGGAATTTTGAGGGTGTGACACTTACAACTCTAACCTGATTATAATAACTTGTTTAAAAACTACCAACCCGTTTGACGAGTTAGATCAATGGGTTATGTATGTCCGGTTTAGATTTGAGTTTTTGACATGAATAATTGACTGGGCCGTGACAATCCACCAACCCAAACCCAACATTAAATGTCACCCGAACGTATGTCACTAGCATCAAAGTTTTTGTACTTTGTATTAATAAAGTCATTACAATTTCAGAAAGACAAAAACTATTCCTTTCTATCAGCATAGCCTTTAAAACAAAGACATTTATGGGGGCAAATACAATCTTTTTTTGGTTGGTTTCGAAAATCTATTTTCCTGCAAATAAAAATTGAACAATGATTTTTTTTTTTCTATCAAAAATAGCTTAATATATAAATATAAATATAAATATAAATATAAATATAAATATAAATATAAAGAGCGAGCTAACGACCGGAATTACAACCAAAATCAAACAGGGCACATTACAAAATATCATAAACATCGAAACAAACCATTTGTCCCAAGACGCAGTAGGGATTTTGGCGCGATGACACGCCCACATATAGGCATCTTCTTTTATTTGCTCCACAGTTTTCCGGATTGGGATGAAGATACCATCAAACACCTTGGCATTTCTTGCTACCCAAATTCGCCACACCGTTGTCAACACAATTGAGTGAACAATTTTCCTCCACCTCTTTGAGCCAGGATTAGTCTCCAGGACACCAAACGCATGTCCTTGAGAGTAGTGATGTTTGCTGGCCACGAAATTTTCATCCAAACAAAAATATTCAACCAAATAGCCCTAGTCCATAAGCAATTTACAAAGGTGTGCTCCGCATCTTCTTCCATGTAACCGCATCTATCACAATAAGTATTAGTAAGACTAACCCCTCTACCCTCAAGTTCCTTCTTAGTCGCGATCTTTCTCGCAAGAGCCCTCCAGGCCAGTTGAAAGTTGCATTTTAGAGATGCCCAGGCATTCTAGTTAAACTTCGGATCACTTGGTTTCAGGAATTTGGCTGATTATCAATATTTGTCTTATGAATGGAATACACGACCGAGACCCAAAGCTAAGATGGGTCATGTATGAACTTCCACCACCAGTTTGATAGCATCGCTAAATTAAAATCTCCAATCCCTCCAATCCCCACTTCCCCACAAGATTTCGGTTTCGTTAGTTTCTCCCATCGGATCCACCTTGAACAATAATTTTTCTAATATACAAGAATTAAAAAAACTCAAAAAGAAGCACAAGAATTAGTTTCAAGTTTTACAGAAAATGATCAAACTCTATCGTAAGCCTTCAGCCAACGTTGTCATGTTTCAAGCTCTCCCATAAACTTGCATCAAAAAGCAAATACAAAACACAATCTTATACGTAATAAACCTCGAGATCGTAGTTCCAAACATAAGGAAAGTTTTGTATATTGCAAAAATGTTAATTATACACAAAAATGAACTACAGAATTCACTTTTGTGATTAATTGGTGAGATGGTACCTCAAAGCAGCATCTTGTGCAGCCACTGGAAGACTATCATCAATGCTGATTTAGTATTTGTGTGAGCCAGTAAATCAGAATTTAAAACATGCGAACGCTAAGGAAAGAATTATATATGGTGTCCAATGACCTCCTTCTGTTTATCGCTGATATAATGCTATTCACCTGTACATTACACTACAACTTAAAAATAAAAAGGCTTTGATAATTTTGTAGTTCAACTGAATCGTGCATTGTGATATATTCAAAAGATATGATTTAGATAGTTTACTTACAGCTTGAAGGCGACTACTAACACTGTTATGTTTTGAATTAAAACCTTTAAATGTTGAGAGTCGAAGCACAAGTAAATGAGTAATCCAAGGATTTCTTGTGCTTGAGATATTACACCTTCCATCTGCATCAACATGGAACTATAAGATAAAGCAATGAGGTATTTTATAAGCTATTTACGCTAGAAGTTAGAAAAGATTGATGATTAACTCTTATCAATTTTTGGATTATGTTCATGTTTTTCAACTATTTGTTTTTATGAAAACAGCAAAAATGACGTGTGCGTGTGCGCGTGTGCGTGTGTGATGTTAGACATAATTCTTATTTCCCACAATTATCCTAAGTATATATATATATACATATATAGTGTGACATATTAGTTATCCTAAGTTGAATAGTCATGTCGGTTATTAACTAACCATTGTGTCGGTTAGAGTCATTGGGGACACACCCCTTCATTTGTATAAATACCAAACAAATTGTATCATTTTAGTTTATGTATTGATTCTTAAAGTTTATCTTATTCTCTCTCAAACCCAAACCCTCTCATCGATCCTGCATACCTACATTTGGCATCAGAGCGACGGTTAATCAATTTGTTCCATCGTTTAAAAATAACACATCGAAGAAGGAGACAATCTTACATACTCTGTTCCATTCGAAAAACAAGGACAGACAAGATCAAGGATTTAAACGATCGGAATACAGATTAAAAGGCCAACAAGGATTCGTAGAAGATCAATACATCAATCCTATAACCGTTCAAGGAAGAAGACGACCGGAAAACAAGATTCCGGCCAAACCTGAAAAATCCGGCGACTTACCGGTTACGCAGAAACATCATTTAATCACGATCAAATGGTTATATCTTTCCCTGCCCTCGTTTATTATCATTATCGAATACATATAATCCTGATTTAATCAAAAGAAACAATTTTTTTTTTCAAACACTCTGTTTTTTCTCGAAAGTTTTTTTTCCCGCCAAAATTTTTTTTCTGATCAAAAACTTTTCTTCAGACATCAGTATTTGTTCTAAACGTATGTACGTATAAAAACAGAGTCGTCTCTTACAAACCAGAAGAATTAAGATTATTATTATTGTTTTAAAAAGGAATCGGGTGTTTATTTTTCTGAAATCATTTCGCGTATTCGATCGTATTTTGGATTAAGGATCCAAATATATTTGTTTGTGGAACATAAGATTGGAAGTTCCATCACTGTTTGATCAATATAAGATCAAAAACAGAAAAAAAAAAATTCGGGGCAGTAGGGTTCGCAAAGAACAAAAGAAGAAGAAGATTTGACTTTTTCAAAAGTCAAACAGAATAATAATATTTTATTATTTGAGGGTATATTAGTGTGAAGGGTATTATTATATCAGTGTTTGTTTGTTGAAATTTATCACTGATTAAACAAAAAAAGAAAAATAGGATTGAAGCATAGTAGAAAAACAAGTGATTTGTTTTTAGAAAGGTGTTTAGGATTGACAAAGGGTGTTATTGAAAGACACTAATCAATCATCGTTGGAGGATTATCAAGTCATAGGATTGACTTTAGAATTTGGAATATTAGTGGTATAAAGAAATATTATAGCAAGGATCTTGATATTTTGTTGTGGGCCCGACAAAGCATCAAACTTTGTTAAACAAGAATATTTTCTTAAGACATATCATAGTCGTGTTTGACAAGGGTAGTCAAACAAAGTTCCATAGAAGTGTGGGATAGTCCATAATAGTTTTTGGACAATAGGGAAGAAGAAGAACAAAAGTCCGCAGAAGACACCCATTAAACCCACAATGTCGAAAGAGACAGCATCAAAGGAGACAGTCACGAAGGAGACTCTCACTTTCAACCTCCAGACACCGATGTTGACATCTACAAATTACACGATTTGGGCTGTTCGTGTTAAAGCAATATTAAGTGCAAATGGTCTTTGGGAAGTAGTGGAACCCGAAGAAGGCACGTCAAAGGTAGATGTAAAGAAGGATAGGACAGCGATTGCCTATCTCTTTCAGGCAATTCCAGAGGATATGGTGATGCAGGTGGCGTCACATCCTACAGCGAGAGAAATCTGGGAAGCATTAAAGACAAGATTTATTGGAATTGTCCGAGTCCAGAAAGCAAGACTTCAATCATTACGCACAGAATTCGAGATGATAACAATGAGAGAGACAGAAACCATAGACCAGTTTGATGGTAGGATAAGTGCGATTAGTACAAAGTCAAAAACCCTAGGAACGACAATTGAAGAGTCGATGTTGGTACGAAAATTGCTGGACTCCGTACCAGAGAGGTTCCTACAGATTATTGCATCCATAGAGCAATATTCAGATATAGATACCATGACGTTAGATGAAGCGCTTGGTAGACTTAAAGCTTATGAGGAACGCCTTAAGTCAAGAGATGAGAAGAAATTTGGACCAGCAGGTCAAGATAAGCTGTTATTTACAAGGCAAGAAAGAAGGCCTTTCAGCAACAACAACAATAGGAACTACAATCAGAATCGAGGTAGACAGAACTTTAGGAAGTTCAATAGAGGTCAAAGAAATGAGAGAAAGAACTTTGACAGAAATGGCCATCAAGATCAGAGAAGTGATCGAAATCCCACTAAGAACCGTCATGACGACAGTAGTTACAAGCCCAAGAGAGATGGCAGCAGTGTAAGATGCTACAACTGCAATGAATTAGGACACATAGCTCCCAGATGTCCTAAACCTCGAAGTAAGCAAGAAGAATCTCACCTAGTAATGGAAGAAGAGGATCCCACATTACTTATGGCAGTTGGTGAAGAAAGAAGTGTAGTTCTAGAAGAGAAGAAAGTCATACCAGAACGTTATCATAGTGAAGATAATGGAAATGAAATATGGTATTTGGACAACGGAGCAAGCAATCATATGACAGGAAGATGCTCCTATTTCACAGAGTTAAATGAAAAGATAGCAGGAAGTGTAAAGTTTGGAGATGGATCATGTGTCAACATCAAAGGCAAAGGCTCAATATTATTGGAATGCAACAATGGAGAACAAAGACTAGTTACAGAAGTCTACTACATTCCAACACTCCAAAGCAACATCCTAAGTCTCGGGCAAGTTACAGAAAATGGATGTAAAGTGATTATGGAGAATGATTATCTATGGATTTATGACGCCTTCAGCAACCTATTGATGAAAGTCCCAAGAGCAAAGAATAGACTCTATAAAGTAAGGCTCAGAATAACAAGTCCGATTTGTTTACAAGCCAGAATAGTATCACCTGCATGGTTATGGCATGCACGTATGGGACATGTGAATTTTGATTCACTAAGACAGTTAAGCGTCAAAGGAATGGCACGTGGAATACCAAAGATTAAGCACCCATCTCAAGTATGTGATGCATGTATTACGGGAAAACAAAGCAGACTTCCGTTTCCCTCTCAAGCAAGTTCTAGAGCTACTAGACCTCTAGAACTCGTACATGCAGATTTATGTGAACCGATTACACCCACATCATTAGCAGGCAACAACTATTTCTTCCTGATAGTTGACGATTATTCAAGATATATGTGGATCTACATGCTCAAATCAAAAGATCAAGTTTATGAGAATTTCAAGAAATTCCTAAGTGAAGCTCAGACAGAGACAAGTCAAAAGCTCAAGAGATTAAGAACAGATCGTGGAGGAGAATTTACTTCTAAAGCACTTTCCACGTATTGTGAGGACAGAGGAATCCTCAGACAGCTTACATCACCTTACACACCTCAGCAAAATGGTGTAGTAGAAAGGAAAAACCGTTCAGTAATGAGCATGACAAGAAGCATGTTAAAGGCTATGAACGTACCACAGAACTTATGGGCAGAAGCAACAAGACAGGCGATTTACATACTAAATCGGTTACCTACTAAAGCAGTACAGGGAATGAAACCCTACGAAGCAGTGAATGGAAAGGCACCCAATATCAAGCACATTAGAGTATTTGGATGCATAGCATATGCAAAGGTAACGACGCCTTATTTGAAGAAGTTAGAAGATAGAAGCAAGAAAATGGTACATCTAGGAAACGAGAATGGTTCTAAAGCCTACAGATTATATGATCCCATAGAAGAGAAGATACATATCAGTAGAGATGTCCAATTCATAGAGAATGAACCATGGAATTGGGACAACTACTTGAAAGAAGGAAGCGAAGATGAATCATCTTGGACAAGATTTGAGATACATGGAGATTCAGAGAATAAGCTGTACAAGAAGAGAATGATGACGGCAGTGAAGATCAAGAAAGCGATAATGATTTCTTCAGCAGTCCAATCACAGCTACAAGAACTCCAATAACGGTACAAGAGACACCGACAAGTGATCCAGCAGTTGAGACAAGTACTCACGAGTTAGAAGACTCACCAGGCTCCTTAAATAGACCAGTTCGAGCCCTTAGATCACTTAATGACATCTATGCAGCCACACAACCTCTTAGACCAGAAGATTATGAACATCTTTATCTAGCATATGATGAAGAACCTGCAAACTATAGAGAAGCAGCAGATTACCCACAATGGATAGAAGCAATGGAAAGCGAAATAGATTCCATAGAGAAGAATGACACTTGGACACTGACTACGCTCCCCTCAAGTCAGAAACCAATAGGTCTAAAATGGGTATTCAAGGTCAAGAGAGACGCAAGTGGACAAATCACCAAGCATAAGGCCAGATTAGTAGCAAAAGGGTATGTACAACAAGAAGGTATAGATTACAATGAAGTATTTGCACCCGTTGCAAGAATGGAAACAATCAGGCTACTACTAGCATTGGCAGCACAGAAAGGATGGGAAGTACATCATTTGGATGTAAAATCAGCATTCCTACATGGTGAATTAAAGGAAGATGTCTACGTATCACAACCAGATGGATTCATAAAGAAAGGAAAAGAGAACCTAGTCTACAAGCTAAAGAAGGCTCTATATGGTTTGAAGCAAGCACCAAGAGCATGGAATATAAGGCTGAACAACATCCTAAAGGAGATAGGATTCATAAGATGTCCTCAAGAACAAGCAGTTTACAAGAGAACTTCAAGACAATCAACAATCATTATAGGAGTTTATGTCGATGACATAATAGTGACAGGAAGTTCAATGAAGGACATATCAAGCTTCAAGAAGGAAATGCAAGGCAAGTTTGAGATGAGTGATTTAGGACCACTCACATACTATCTAGGAATAGAAGTACGCCAAGCACAAGGAAGGATACAGTTGAAGCAATCAGCCTACGCAAAGAAAGTTATAAAGGAAGCTAGACTAGAAGACTGCAATCCAACAAAGACAGCAATGGAACCAGGTCTGAAGCTCGATAAAGAAGACGAGAGTGAACCAGTCAATGAGACAGAATACAGAAAGCTAATTGGAAGCTTAAGGTACCTTACACATACTAGACCAAATATCACCAACGCAGTTGGATACGTGAGCAGATTCATGGAGAAGCCAAAGACAACTCACATGAAGGCAGTTAAACATTTGATAAGATATATCAAAGGCACATTGAATTATGGAATTCAATACAGCAAAGGCAAAGAAGCAGAAATCATTGGTTACAGCGACAGCAGTTATGGAGACCAAGAAGATGGAAAAGGAACAACAGGAACAATATTCTACTACAAAGATTCACCTATCACATGGACAAGTCAGAAGCAAAGCACGGTAGCTTTATCATCATGTGAATCAGAGTTTATGGCAGCAACATCAGCAGCATGTCAAGCAATATGGCTACAAGGAGTACTAAGCGAACTCACAGGTGAAAGACCAAAGAAGATAACTCTACGAGTAGATAACAAGTCAGCAATACAACTCATGAAGAATCCTGTGTTTCATGGAAGATCAAAGCATATCAACACAAGGTATCATTTCATCAGAGAATGCATAGAGAACGAGCAGATACAAGTTGATCACATCAGTGCAGAGATGCAGAAAGCCGACATCCTCACCAAGGCATTACCAAGGATAAAGTTCATAGAGATGCGAAGTCTCATAGGAGTTGAAGACCTTGGGGAAATCAAGAATTAGGGGGGAGAATGTTAGACATAATTCTTATTTCCCACAATTATCCTAAGTATATATATATATACATATATAGTGTGACATATTAGTTATCCTAAGTTGAATAGTCATGTCGGTTATTAACTAACCATTGTGTCGGTTAGAGTCATTGGGGACACACCCCTTCATTTGTATAAATACCAAACACATTGTATCATTTTAGTTTATGTATTGATTCTTAAAGTTTATCTTATTCTCTCTCAAACCCAAACCCTCTCATCGATCCTGCATACCTACATGTGAATATACAGAACTATTTTTTGGTTCCATCTCTTAACGAATCTGAAACCTATCTAATTCCTAATCTAAGTTTATTCAAAACGAAGAACTTAAAACCAAAACTAATAAGCATCTTTAAAACAAGATAACTCTAAATCACTTTCAGATGAAGTGAATAGATTGCAAGTGGATATAAACTTGTATGCTGTGGACACAAAATCGGTTTATCGTGATAATTAACAGATCGCACGTGGATATAAACTAATTTTTAGGCACTCACTTTTTTGCGCCTTGCGCCTAGGCGACTAGGCCCCAGGCGAGACTATACGCCTTGAGTGCGCCTAGAAAATTTGGACTTTGTAGCGGATCAACATTCTATACAAACCATTAAGTTACTAACAGTATGGGTTCACCGTTCACACCCTTTTATCCAAAACAGAATAGCAATAAGAAGCTACACCATGTCACCTATACCTTTTGGACTAAAATGTAAATACTCATTACTTTTACATTTTAAACAGCAGGGACTTGGCATCTGTTTGAAAAAGCAAGAAACCATATATGAACACAAAATCAGTAGTGCATACTTGTGAACCAGGAATGAAAGGGTGACAGGACAGAACGGTAACATCAAAATATCAGGGTTCTATTGCCAGCTATGGCTAGTTTTTTTTTTCTACTTTTTTTTTGTTTTTTTAGTCATTAAATTTCATATTCCTTACAATTAGAAAACATTACATAAGGACAATAGGTAGGCGGCAAACAAGCTGTGCCGCCACCTCTTTCTGTATCGAAAATTCTAATCTGCTAAAAACAAAACCCCGCCCTTGAGGGGTGGAAAAGTTGTTGTGCACTACTTGCTGAACCCAAGCCAAAAACCGCACCGCCTCCGGTGCCATGGAACCAAACGTCGAAGGCCAGGGGAACGAAAACATGCTGATTATCCTCACACGCCTTAGCGTACTTTTCCACTTTCTTGGATTCAGCTCTCATGACCGCTTGCCCGGCCACAAACCCACTATCCCGAAGCCCAACTAGGGGGGACACCCCGGTAAGATCAACACACTCATGTTTCCCCCTTCCCAATCAAAAACTAAGACGTTTGATGGGCGCAAGGTGGATCTCTCCTCCGCGGGGTCTGTGAGAAAATTAACTGATGCATTTTTTCTTGCGGAGATCCCCGCTCTTCTAAGGATGTCTGCCAATGCATCCCGAACAAAATCGTGCCGATATTTAAACCATGGCAATTCGTTACAATGTAACGCATGTTCCCCATACTTATCAAGGCATGCTTTTCGGCAGACCGGGCAGATTTCATCATCAGGGAAAATGGGTATCATCAGCCGGTATTTAAAGATTGCCCTGTACTCTACTGCCGACATTCGTTGCCCCAAGCCTTCGATAGGTAACCCAATAAGGAAATCCTGGGCGTGAGGCTTTTGCAGGCATTCCAAAACAGCCTTCTGACGGGGGGACAAACAGAAATCCTCCTCCAAAATTTGTGTGGTTCGGCTATAAAGGGCATTCGCCAGAGTTTTCTGTGACTACATGGGGGCGGTGTCCTTATTAAAGAAACCGCCAATATCAAAGTCATGAAGGGACCGTTGTAAAAGGTCAATAGCACCAGAATAATCCGTGTCAATGTGAGCAACCTCACTGTCACGTAATATGTGGTCTTGCAGCCCCTAGGACTGGTATCTAGAAGCCACAAAGGCCTAACCCACCAAGTCGAAGCGGCAAAGTCGCAACCCGCCATTGAAGGTCCCCAAACCCCCCCTCCCCACACACACACAGACAACAATGTCTTCTATGGTCTCCCGAAGTCCTTTGTCGAAACAGGAAACAACATTTTCCACAAAGGGAGGTTGGCAGGTACGCAAACCGAAGACCAACTTGGCCACACCCATACATGATCTAAGCAATAGAAGCACGCTTAAGGGATCCCGCAATCTAGGGAGGAGCCCCATGAGGTCAACAGCCCGCGCCACCCTTTTAGCAAATAGATCACTTATGAAAGAGGTATCGCGGCTAACTGCCCCACCGAGCAGTTTGACCCCCCGCTCTGGTCTGCCAATGTCGCTAGGAAACAGACCTGGCCGGATCTTACACCCCCCCCAACGCACGACGGCCAGTAAACCTTAGTTTTTCTAATATTAAGCTGGGGCCCTAAAGATGGCCCCTCCAAGCTAATAATGTCAAGTGCTTTAGCCACCTGAGAATTGACGATCAAAATATTTTTCTACTGATCAAAATAAAAGAAAGTTTAGAATACCATGTGAATTGACGATCAAAACGTGTATATGTATATACAACAGAGCCCAATTTCAGAACACCTACCTCCTAATTAGTGGCCGATCTAGAAAATAATACAAAGGGTAACATTTTATAAAAAAAATATTTTAAGGGATAACAAAAACCTGTTTTAGTGGTAACATTTTATAAAAATACCTTAAAAAACAATTTTTTTCCACTTCGCCAGGATAACCGAGGGGTAACTAATAGACGCCACTAATTATGCTAGTATTTATTGTCATTATTGTAATATAATTGCTGTATATATCATCTCCAAAAATAGGAGATTACTTGTACTCTATATATTGTGTATTGTTAATGAAAGGAGGCAAGGGTTTATTCTCATTACAATTCCCTACATGGTATCAAACCTAAGATCCTAAAAAAAAACCTCCCTCTTTTCTTCGACATCTTCCTACTGTCGTCGCCCTACTTTCTTCTTTTCAGACCATACTTTCCGCACCCTTCATCCCATCCAATGGCTGACCAAAAACTTCAACCTGTTGTCACGGTTTCCAATATCCGCACCTTTGTTCCATTAACCTTGGATAATGAAGGCGCTGACTATAACACTTGGTCAGAACTCATTCGTATCCATTGTACTGCATTCCTTGTTGCAGACCATCTTGAACCCCTCTGCCCTCCTCCTTCGCCTCCTCATCCACCGACAAGGAAAAACTGGCGGCCGCTCCCCAGGTTGACTCTTGGGAACGCCTTGATGCCATAGTCCTTCAATGGATCTATGGCACCATCTCCTCGGGCCTCCTAAAAACCGTCATAAAAAAGAGCACCACTGCTTTTGATGCCTGGAAGGCAATCGAGAACCTTTTTCAGGACAATAAAGCCACCTGAGCCCTTTACCTCAAACAACAATTCGCCAATGCCTGTCTTGAAAACTTCTCTTCCATGCATGAATATTGTCAAGCCATCAAGGTCTTGGCGGATCAACTCAATAATGTTGATACTCCGGTTGACGAGCAAAATATTGTCCTGCAAACCATTGTTGGCCTCACTGAGCAATACGAAACCGTTGGCACCATACTACAAAATACCAAACCCCTACCCTCCTTCTTTGAAGTCCGTTCACAACTATGCATGAACGAGACGACAAAGGCAAACCAAGCCATCCACTCCTCCTCCAAAGCCGCCACCCGCCTTTCATGCTTAGACCCAACCCTCTCACCACCAGAACACCACTCCTCAACTGCCCTCTGAAAACACCCGTGGCCGAGGCAGAACTCGTGGACGCGGCAGGATCCGCTCCACCTCCTCCCAATCGAACAGACCTATGCCTCAGAACTCTTACTCGGCCCAACCCAACCACCCATATATTATCTTTCCCAATAATTGGACCTCAACCTAATGGGCCGCCCTCCTAAACAACTCCCACACCTTCAGCCCACAAACTAATTCAGCCCCACCTTGTCCTTACCCCTCCATGTCGCGGCCCAAGCCCAATACTTCCCAGGGCATTCTAGGCCCATGCCCCGCTCAGGCCCACATGGCCACATATACCCCCACACCAACTGACATTGCTCAAGCCCTCTACACTCTCTCTATGAGCCAACCTGCTGACCCAGTTGGATACATGGACACAGGCGCGTCAGGACACATGGAACAAGCAGGTATAACTTCTCCGTCTGTTTTTAGTACTTGCACTAATAAACATATAATTGTTGGCAATGGCACCACTATCCCAGTTATTGGACAAGGCAACAAAACCTTACCACCACCCTTCCTGCCCTTTAAATTGAATAATATACTTTATGCCTCCAACCTTATCAAACACCTCATCTTTGTCCGTCGCCTAACGATGGATAACTTACTTTCCATAGAATTTGACCCGTGTGGTTTTCTTGTGAAGGATCTCAAGACCAAGGAACCTATCCTACGATGCAATAGCTCAGGAGACCTCTACCCACTCACCACCAACTTCATCAAGTCTCCTACCGAACCAACTATCTTAGCTGCTGTTACTCAAGACCATTGGCATCAACGCCTTGGGCACCTAGGCAACTCTTTATTGCATTCGTTAAAGTCTATTTCCTTTATTAATTTTAATAAACCAAGCAGTACTCTTTGTCAATCTTGTGTTTTTAGCAAAAGTGTGAAACTGCCGTTTTATTATTCTATCAATAAAACTCATTTACCCTTTGACATTATTCATAGTGATTTGTGGACCTCACCAATGTTAAGCACCGGTGGTCACCGTTATTATGTTTTGTTTCTTGACGACTTTACCAACTTTCTTTGGACGTTTCCCATAGCAAATAAATCACAAGTATACACCACATTCACACATTTCTATACCCGCATTCAAACCCAATTTAAACGAAAAATTAAACAATTCCAATGTGACACTGGCACGAAATACACCAACAATAATTTTAAACAATTTTGCCATGTCAATGGAATGCAATTTCGTTTTACTTGCCCCCACACCTCTTCCCAAACACAGTAAAGCTAGCGGAAAGAAAAATAAGAACCATCAATAACATGATCCATACCCTACTCTCTCAAGCCTCCTTACCACCCTCACTTTGGCATCATGCCCTTGAAACCGCAACCTACCTCCTAAACATTCTCCCTAAGAAAACTCACAAATTTCTTTCTCCCACCACCCTCCTATACAATGTCCTTCCAACCTACACACACCTTCGAGTGTTTGGTTGCCTCTGCTACCCAATCACCCCTTCCACTACCATCCACAAACTAACTAACCGCTCCAAACCTTGTGTCTTTCTTGGCTACCCCTCACTTCTAATCAAATCTTTATATCTCGTCACGTCCAGTTTAAGGAGTCTATCTACCCTTTCTCCATTTAACAACCTACCACCTCCCATATTTACTCTTTCCTTGACCCCCCCCCCCCCCTAAATCCACAATTATGGACTCACATCACAGACCCACCACCCGTCGATCCACCTTCGGACCCATTCCCTACACCTTTCGGCCAACACCAACAAGCCCAACAACCTCTTCCCCTCCGTCTCATCATTCCAGCCCACACCCACCCCACTCCGGCCCATCTGTCCCGGACCCAGCCCACTCTCCACAAACACCTCCTACATCATCACCGCCCCAACACTCTACCTCCCAGCCCACCATCCAATCCCCGCACCCACACACCCCGGCCACGTCTGCCACCCAACCACCTCAACCCCTGCCATAGCAATCCGTACCATGCGAACTAGAGCCATGGACGGCATCACTAAACCAAAACAACTATTCAACCTAAACACTACTTCCATTGTCCCAATTCCTAGAAACCCACACCTTGCCCTTTCCACACCGGAATGGTCCAATGCCATGCAAAACGAATTTAGTGCACTTATTAAAAATGAGACCTGAGATTTAGTACCTCGGCATCCTAACATGAATATAATTCGCAACATGTGGTTATTTAAGCACAAATTTCGTTCATATGGCTCATTATAAAGATATAAAGCAAGGTTGGTATGTAATGGTCGTAGTCAACAGGTTGGCGTTGATTGTGGTGAAACATTCAGTCCCGTGGTTAAAGCCACTACTATTCGGACTGTTCTTACCTTGGCTCTCTCCAAGTCATGGCCCATACATCAGTTAGATGTCACAAATGCCTTCTTGCACGGGCATTTACAAAAAATCGTTTGTATGCATCAACCCATGGGGTTTCGACATAAAGACTACCCTGACCATGTTTTCCGTCTTAAGAAGTCTCTATACGGGCTCAAACAGGCTCTCAGGGCCTGGTATCAACGCTAACTTTATAGTGCAACACGGATTCACTCAATGCAAGTCCGATAAATCTCTCTTCATTTATCATCATGGGACTGATGTTGCCTATCTACTGATCTATGTGGACGACATCATACTCACCACTAGGGATGAGCTCGGGACGGTATCGGTACCGAACCGATACCGATCCCGACAATAACGATACCGAAAAGTCCAAAAAACCAATACCGATACCAATACCGAACACATACGGTACGGTATCGGTATTTTACCTTAAAATACCGATACCATACCGATACCGATAATACCGAAACCGAAAATCCATAAATATGGGTACCGATACCGATCTTGAAACCCCTCGGTTCGGTATCGGTTCGGTACGGTATTGGGATCCAGACGGGACGGGATCGATATTCGGCCTTGTATGCTCATCCCTACTCACCACCTCCTCTGACCTTCTACGCTAGCAGCTTATAAGTATTCTGGCACGTGAGTTAGCCATGAAAGACTTGGGTCCTCTATCCTATTTTTTAGGCATCTCTGTGACACTGACGTGCGACACTCTCTTTCTTTCTCAACATTCCTACACCAAAGATATCATTCATCGGGCAGGAATGGATACTTGCAAACCCGCGGCTACACCCGTGGATACCTAAACCAAATTATCCAGTGAGCCAGACTCGTTATTTGATGATCCGACCACATTCGGAAGTGTCGTAGGTGCTTTGCAGTACTTAACATTCATCCGACCAGATATTACATACGTTGTGCATCAAATTTGCATGCACATGCACTCTTCTTGCATTGCTCACTGGAATGCACTTAAACGCATTATTCGGTACCTACAGGGCACAGCGGATTTTGGACTCCATTTATTATCATCTTCGGCCCTCTCAATACGTGCCTACACCGACGCCAATTGGGCCGATTGCCCTGACGCTCGGCGTTCCACGTTAGGTTATTGTGTCTACCTAGGGGATAATATGGTTTCCTGGTCCTCTAAAAGACAGTCCACTATTTCTCGCTCCAGTACCGAGGCAGAGTATCGGGGCATAGCGAAGGTTGTTGCAGAAATTTGTTGGCTGCGTAATCTCCTGCTTGAGATACATCGACCGCTGTCAAAAGCCTCCTTGGTCTATTGCGACAATGTTAGTGCTATTTACTTATCTGGGAATCCGGTTCAGCGTCAACGAACCAAGCACATCGAGCTAGACATTCACTTCGTCCGAAAGCATGTTCAAAAAGGATTGGTTCGCATTCTTCACATGCCATCACGCTTCCAAATTGCCGACATTTTCACTAAGGGACTACCTCGGGTTCTTTTCGATGATTTTTGATCCAGTCTAAGAATTCGTTCTCCTCCCGCTTCGACTGCGGGGGTGTAATAGACGTCGCTAATTATGCTAGTCTTTATTGTCATTATTGTAATATAATTGTTGTATTGTAACACCCCGCCCCTCTCATCACCAATATTGTCCGCTTTGCCCATCCAGAGCTCACGGATTTGTTTTTGGTTGCCCAAATGGAGACTTCCCAGGAGGTCACCCATCCTGAAATTTCTCCCACCTGAGCACGCTTAACTGTGGAGTTCTCCTCTCATCCACTAACATTAAGCCCCAAAACGCGTTGGTGATTTAAGAGGCAAGACATTACTTATTGTCATTATTGTAATATAATTGCTGTATTGTAACACCCCGCCCCTCTCATCACCAATATTGTCCGCTTTGCCCATCCAGAGCTCACGGATTTGTTTTTGGTTGCCCAAATGGAGACTTCCCAGGAGGTCACCCATCCTGAAATTTCTCCCACCTGAGCACGCTTTACTGTGGAGTTCTCCTCTCATCCACTAACATTAAGCCCCAAAACGCGTTGGTGATTTAAGAGGCAAGACATTACTTATGAACCAAGGATCTCTCCTGGCCACGGCTGATGTGGGATTTTCCTGGGGTGTCACATGTATATATCATCTCCGAAAATAGGAGATTACTTGTACTCTATATATTGTGTATTGTTAATGAAATGAGGCAAGGGTTTATTTTCATTACAATTCCCTACAGTAACAGACGTACCCCCTGGTAACATGCTTTATCCGCCCCTGCTCCTAATTAAAGTTTATATACAATAGATGTTGTAATGCTGAAATCAAAACTAACTATTAACTTGAAAATAAGACACCAAATCCATTTCAAGAAACTAGAAACATACGCACCTGGCCAGCTGGCCTGTACTTCTCATGAGATTGGAGCGTTCTTTAAAAAGAGACTGCTCTTGGAACCTTCCACCTTCTTCTGTATCCAATATCGCTCTTTCAAACTCCCTAAAATCTTCAAGCAGTGATGCATGCTCTCTTTTAGCTCCAAGGATAGAACGAAGTGTGTTAACTCCTACAATCAACCAAACTTTTACAAAACTGGCACGCGAAGCAATTAACATTCAGAGGAATGTTTATAGTATAATGTTAATACACAATAGATAACAGGTGACTTTTGTGTACCATTTTCTCTTAACAAAAAAATTAGATTAACAACAGAGAAAAGTGGCCAATTATAACAAGAGAAGTAGTTTTTACATCAACTGTTCCGGATTCAGAGGTATCTAATCTGGCTTCTATTACATGATCAATTAGCAAGTGAACAAACAAGAAAAAACTTCAAAATCTTTTTTTCTATAGATATAATTTATATGGCTTACTAGTAATGTAAAGCCTTGAAACTCACCTCGGAATTTTGTTTGTTGTCAATTAACTTAGTATCGTATATTAAACACTTTTAACAACTCTCAGCACACTTACTTTGGTAATTTGAAATGCAGAAAACTTAACACTAAGTCATGAGAAAACATTATTGACTTCTTATTCCCATTAGTTGTTCGCCATCAGTCGTCTTCCGTTATCAACCTAAGCCACAATGCGACAATTGTTCTCAATAGTATGCTTATCGCCTCACCGGCCTCAACCCGAGCCTCATTCTCAGACAACCGGACCTCGGACTTAGTGTAATCCTCGGACGGTCGAACCTCAGTCATCACTAAACAGCGAGAACATTAAAGGAAACATCTAGGGTTGCAAATGAACTGAACTTTCAGTGAACAGTTCATGAACCGTTCGGCGGGAAGTTCGTTTGTGTTCGTTCGTTTAATAAAAGAACGAACACGAACAAAAATTTTCGTTCTCTTAGTTAAACGAACGAACATGAACAGAGGTCGTGTTCGTTCGTTAATGTTCGTGAACGTTCGGTAACGTGTTCGTTTGTGTTCGATAATTTATTAGGGTTTTTAATTTTTATAATTTGTTAATATTCTTTTATTTTTATTTATTTTACCCAAATAAGTAATATATGTGAGGTAAATATATACTATATGAGATCAATAAACATACTTATTGTATCAAAACTCATTACATGTTACCACATTCCAGCGCCAATGTCCTCCACCTCCAACGCCCTTCTACCCACCTACGATGCAAACTTACTTTTTTAAGCCACTACTTAATTATGTTACTAATATTATGTTAAATACTAAGTATATTTGGACAATTAGGTTATATATTTGATGGATCTAGCTAATGTCTTAATTATGTGAATTCGATTTTATTCAAAAGTTAATATTTGTATGTTTCCGTTTGTTTCCGTTCATGAACACCTCTTTGTGTTCATTAATATTCGTTTGTGTTCGTGTACGTTCATGAACAAAATTAACAAACGAACACAAACACGAGTGTTTTCTTAACAAACGAACACGAACAAAAAATCTCGTTTAGTAAGTGTTCATGAACACATAATTTCCTTAATAAACGAACACGAACAAGGCATTGTTCGTGTTCGTTCGGTTCGTTTGCAACCCTAGAAACATCCCAAATTTATGGTTGTCCGAAACACTTGCCACTTGTCGTGTAACATTTCGCATTTTAAATTTGTACGTTACACTATCATAATTAATAAAACGTCAAGTTTCGTTATTCTCGTGTGTAATAATTATTTTGTCGCATTTTTTGAAACTATAATACTATATATATATATATATATATATATATATATATATATATATATATATATATATGTGGATAAGTGTGTATAATATACAAAAAAAAAATAAACACTTGGGCCGGGAATCGAACCCGCGCCCAAGGCCGGCCCAAACCACCCAAACACGCAAACCAGCTGGGCTGGCCAACACTCTTGTTCTGAATCCAGCGCGTTTAAACTTTATCACCTTTTCAATTCATCACGGTTGACTTGGTAAGTCAACTGTGATCACGCGACTTACCATAATCACCAAATTAACCCGTGATTTGTATAATTTTGGCATCTCTACACGATTTCCGGCCTCATCTGACTAAGCTACACGCTAATTGACAATCAATTGTCCATCAATTTAAACCTATACGCGTATGACATTGAATTGAGGTCAAACCTTGCCAATTAATCAATCCAACGATCCCCTCTATAAATTGAACCTCTGCGAAGCATTACAACTCGCCAATAATCTCTTCTCAACCTCCAATCTTCATTATTACACTTTGTTTGTGCTTCACGAATACGATTTTGACTTTTATACTTGACCATTCAATCGTGTTCAAAACAAACTTGTAAGTCCAATTTTTCCTGTGGGTTTTGTATATCGGCCATCACTCATCAATAGCCCCATGATTAATTGGGCTATTGATGAGTGAATCAATCAATTTCAGATCTAGGGTTCGTGGCTTTTTGATTTGGGGATGAAACTGTTTTCATATCGCGTTTATATTTTTTAAAAATAGAGATAAATCACAACCACAGGCCTAGGCCAAGTGGTTGTGACTGATGTTTGTAACCGTAGCCATCCGGGTTCGAGTCCCGGCTTGGGCGCCCCTTTTTCCACACATTTTTCATTTTTAAAAACAAACCATTATAAATATATATTATACATTAAATCTTGTAAATTCATTTTTAATTATTAAAACCTTTTTATAAATTCTAAAAAAAATTATATTTAACAAATCTGATGTAAAAGATTTATCTACAATTTTTAGTTTTCTGAAATTTATTTATTTAATATTTATAATAATTAAATCAATTTTATGCTATTATATTTATAAAAATCCATTAAAATATCAAAACAATTTTATAAATTCCTACAAAAATAATCCTATGTTTGTACAATGATGAACTTTACTGAAATGATTTTTAATTTTGAAAAATCATTTATTTTATATTTTTAATCAATTTTTGTTAGTTTTAATCATAATTAAATCATAATAAATTCAATTTTTATTATTTTTGCACCAAAATTTTATACAATTTATTTTTAAATATTTAGAACAGAAATATGATTTTTAAAATAATAATTCTTTAATTTTAGTATTTTTAAATATTAAAGTTAAATTTTGGCAATTTGTAATAAATAGATTTAAAAATCTATTTTAAAGAAAATAATTTTATAAAAATTATTTTTATACTTCAAACACATTATTGTGAACATCCTAAATTCAAATTTTATAAAAAGACTTTCAATTATTTAATTATCAAATTTCCCTTTATTTAATTAACATTTTATTATAAATTCGACAATTGGATATCCCCAAATCAAAACCCTAGAATATACTTATAAACTAGATAGACTTAGACTTATTTGTTGCCTTATACATAGGGTAATACTTGGCAATCTATTTGGCTACACTTATACTATTCCTCAATACCTAATACTATACCAAGGTGAGTTTACGTAACCATGTTTATGCGATTCTTTATACTTGCAACATTTTAAGCAATTCAACATGCATGTCTAGTAGTAAACTTTATTGTCTCATGAATTAGTCAACAGTTTCAACGAGTTTCAACATTACATAATCATTAGCTATGGCCAAGCCGGCGATACTCAATAATAGATCTATTGGATTGACAATCCCACCCGGATACGCGTACCTCCTACATAGGTAGCGTGGGTGATTGTTATCGTTCCAACATATTACTAAGGTGAACCGTAGATGACGGGATGGACCTAAACTAGTCGGAGGTTTGATTATGTCAACATATTATACTATTCTTGTAGACTTAAATTTACGATAGACATATGAATTGCTAGAATTTTATACTTAAACTATTTGCTTAACATGGATTATGTATTCTCACCAACTTCTAGTTGACCCCCCCCCCCTTTTTACAACTCAACAGGTAATAATGATGCATGAAGATTAGAGTGTTTATGAAGACAATAAGGAGTCTATGCATGCTTGATTCTTGTGTGATGTATTAGATTTTCACATTTAAAACTCTTATGTATTTCTATTTTTGGATATTTGCAATTTAAATTTATTTCAATTAAAATTTGGATTACCATGTGCTACTGTATACTCATTCATACGTGACACCTCGATGTTTCTGCCATCGGTTGGGGTGTTACAGATTGGTATCAGAGCCTTGGTTATAGGGAATTAGGTTATTAGAAAATAATCTAGACTATAACCTTAGGGACTTAAACAGTACTTGCTTCTCTTACTTGTAACCCTAATTGCTTCCCTAATCCTATCCTTATCCTATACCTCCTATAACCCTAAACCTACATGTGACTACTCTTATTCGTCTGCTGCAATCCTAATCCACCATTAGATTAATAGGACAAAATCCTCAGGTTTAACCTGAACCCCCTTGAGATCTCGTCGAAGTTCTAGATTTTAATAACGAACACGTGCAATCTGGAAGGGTGAACGCCTGTATTCTGAGTCTTCTGTCTAGGCTGGCATTGCGCATATATCCCAATCAGACGAGGGACCCGGATGCCTACCTAGGAATTCTCGGGATGAGTGTTCACTTATAGGCTATAGCATGTCTTCATATGTTATTAGAATTTAGAATCTTTGATAAGTCAACGTTTTCGTTTATTCGTTTTAATAAATGAATAAATGATTACATTCCTTATATAATCTCATTCATTTCATTGTGTCTATTACAGATCATGCCTCCACGTCGCAACACTCGCAACAGCAATGGTGAGAACCACGAAGAAGGTGGTGACAACCATAACCATGACCAAGGTCCTAGCCACAACAACAATGGTATCGATGCCCAACTGGCTGCGATCATTTCTCAACAAATGGCGCAGCAAATCCCAACTCTGGTTCCCAATTTACTTGTTCAGGTCATCCAAATGAACGGCAACGGGAATGGTCACGGCAACGGGAACGGGAACGGCAATGGCAATGGAAATGGACCCCCAGCCTGTACTATCACACCCTCAAAATCCACTTGCGGAGTTTTACCGCGAGGCGCATGACAAACCAGGATCCAAACCAACGATCACAATAAACAAGTCTAAAATGAACATAATGCAATTTTCAAAACAACGTTTAAAATTCCCGTTTACAGCGGAAGCTTATTCAAAACAATATTCAATAGTAAACCAAATGTTCAACGTTTGTAAAACCATGCAACCCTAACTAGACGCCGTGCAGACGCGTGCGCCCTAGTCCAGTCGTGCTACCTTAGCGATCTGAGAAAACATGTAAAAGTTTACGTCAGCACAAAAATGCTGGTGAGTTTACAGGTTTTGTAATCCAAGCACCAAGTCAACCTGTCCATACTATAACAAATCGAAAACCAGTGTATGCTAGCTAGGCGTATGTTTTGTTACTACCACGATTGGAAAACCATTACTAACTCGTAAACCAAATGTGTGCCCGATGTAGTAAACCTGTTGTTCCTGTTGTTCCTGTATGAGACAATATGCACCCGCCGACCCTCCAAGTCGACGAGCGGGGTTGGTCACTCCCAATAGCGCTATTCACATTTCCCCGTTGTGCAAACCCGCACATTCATGGTTCCCCCCGGGACTTCCAAAGATCGTGTAGTACACAATAGAAACCCATAGTATGACAGTAGTTACCAAATAATCGTTTTAACACATGTTTTCTCCCCCGAAAACGTGAAACCAGTTTAAAAGAGGGGCCGTAAACTCACCTTAAGTTGCGTTACTCCTTAACACGAATAAACTCAGCTGCTATGCTAGTCCCGTAAAGCGGCAACCTAACATATGACAGTTACAAGTACTTAGACTAATAACCCGCAGGTTAGTTAGTCCCTAGATGTCCAGACCATAACCAAGTTTGTTTGAAAACATCATGACTATTTAACTGACCCAAAGTACAAGACTCGACATCCCATTGGTGACCCGAGACTCCCCGTGTTATGTTTACGCTCTCAAACATACAATCATGCAATCACACTTAACATACGTTAACGCACAACAAGTTATAGCACATAGCTCACATATCACATAATTACATCCAAACATATGTCACCTAGTTACTAGATATGTTACGGGGTTCCTAGCATGTTCCTACAAGTGAAATCGGGTCTCGGAATGCTAATTTACACTTACAGCAGCAGTACACGCGATTAGGAAAAGTCAATTAGCATTTAGGGCTATACCACATGTAAGTACTAGCATTTAGGGCTATACCACATGTAACTACTAGCATTTAGGCTATACCACATGTAATTACTAGCATTTAGGCTATACCACATGTAATTCAGGGCTTAACTAGCATTTAGGATCGTAAATGCCTGAAGTAAAGGGGAATAGGATCCTATTCGCCTATACTATAGGCGATTAGGGCTCCCCTTCAGGCGAATAGGCTCCTAATCGCCTATAGTATAGGGGATTAGGATTCCTATTCGCCTATAGCACGTCTCTTCCGGTTTTTCGCGCGTTTAACACTCCAAATCCAATCCAGAACGTGTGTAAACATCAAACATCAATCAAATAACTATATCAATAATATATTAATCAAAATCCTTCGTTTAACCTTGTTCTATCAGCCCTGCATGCAATCATGTATCCCAAAAACAACACATATAGCATGAATCATCATATTAACACGCATAACCGCAACCCTAATTAACAATAACTCAGATTCATCATCATGATGACATTATTATTCTGAAACTAACTTAATAACATGCTAATCACTCATCTTGAATCATAAAAACCCTAGATATTAATCATAAACACACATAACACATGTATGATTGTTAGAATCCGATTAACAACACTTATTAACGATTTTCAGAAAGCTTTTTCGTTTTAGAACAGGTCTGGACCATTAGGGATTGAATAAAAACGTTTATAAAGATTGCATGGATGGAAACCAAACCTTAGATTTGTGAAAGAATGATGAATTAAGCTTGAAACCTTGTGTTTTGATCAAAAATCGCGTTCCAGAGGTTGTGTGTGTGTTGGGGCGGGTTATGGGACGACTAGGGTTAATAATATGATGTTTAGGAGGTCAAGTATTGTATTTATAGGCGTTTTTAGTCGTCCAGCACGTTATAGGCGATTACGCAGCATTATCAGGCGAATAGGGATCCTATTCGCCCTTAGTATAGGCGAATAGGGCCTATTCGCCCCTTTGATAGTCCTATTCGCCCCCCTATAGGCGATTAGGACCCCCTATTCGCCTATAGGGGTTGATTCCGTGTGTTTTGCGCGTTATATCCCGTTTTAACATATGTTAACACATTTTCACATACCGACAAGTCACATAATGATTGTAAACACATAATACTTGCAAATACACATATTCACACTCGTTCACCAATTCCCGGGACTCGAGACTTGTATGTTCCGTATGACCCGACGATCCTACAAATCGTCACCATTTGTACACTTGGTTAAGGACTGACATCTAACGAACCTCTAGACCAACATCCAATGATCTTCTAGACTAAACCGATAGCTCCCGAACCATAACCCGACTTAACTAAGCCAGTTAAGTATAATATACGTGTGACTCGCTAAGGTAGACTTTTATCTAGACAACGTTGCTAACCAGAATTTGCCGGGTGTCACATCATCCCCACGTTAAAAGAATTTTCGTCCCGAAAATTGCGCAAGTAACAAAAGAACAAAAGAAATAACGAAGGGAACAAACAAAAGATAGAAACCAAGAGAGAGATTTACCCGAGTTGTCACATCATCCCCACGTTAAAAGGAATCTCGCCCCGAGATTCATTCAACTGCAGAAGAGACATATCTCGACTCGAACGCTTCCTTAGGAAAGAGATGAGGATACTTAGACTTCATCTGATCCTCCCGTTCCCACGTGTACTCTGGTCCCCGGTTCGAGTTCCATCGAACCTTTACGATGCGAATCTTGCTATGACGTAGGCTACGAATCTTGTAATCCAGAATCTCCACAGGTTCATCCACAATCCGAAGACGATCATCAACCTTGATCTCTTCCAGTGGAACAATGAGAGACTCGTCAGCCAGACACTTCTTCATGTTGGACACATGGAAGACGTTATGTACGTTACCGAGCTCCGTCGGTAAATCAAGACGATATGCCACCGGTCCAATCCGTTCCAGGATCGTAAATGGGCCGACATACCGCGGATTGAGTTTGCCACGCTTCCCAAAGCGTATGACGCCCTTCCATGGTGAAACTTTTAGAAGTACTTTGTCATTGACTTGGAATTCCAATGGTTTGCGACGCTGATCGGCATAACTCTTTTGCCGGTCCCGTGCCGCTGCCAACCGGTTACGAATCTGTACGATCTTTTCCGAAGTTTCGTACACTAGCTCAGGCCCAGTGAGTTGACTCTCACCCACTTCAGCCCAACAAAGAGAAGAACGGCGTTTCCGTCCGTACAGTGCCTCGAACGGAGCCGCCTTGATGCTCGTGTGATAACTGTTGTTGTACGAGAATTCTACTAACGGTAGATGAGCTTCCCAACCCTTGCCAAAATCGATTACACACGCCCGCAGCATGTCTTCCAAAGTTTGAATCGTGCGCTCACTCTGACCGTCAGTCTGTGGGTGATAAGCTGTACTCATGTCTAGTTGGGTACCCAAAGCCTTGTGCAAAGACTTCCAAAAGTGAGAAGTAAAATGGGAGTCACGATCCGAGATAATAGAAACTGGCACCCCGTGTTTAGAAACAACTTCCTTCAAATAAAGACGAGCCAAACGATCCATGGTGTCGGTCTCCTTAATAGCAAGAAAATGGGCTGATTTCGTCAACCGATCGACAATCACCCATATCTTGTCATTCCCGCTTGGTGATTTAGGAAGTTGCGTGACAAAATCCATTGTAATCCGTTCCCACCGGAATTTCAGGTTGTTGCAAGAGACCCGACGGTTTCTGGTATTCCACTTTGACCGTAGCACAGGTCAAGCATTTACTCACGTATGAAGTTGTATCCGACCTCATGTTTGGCCACCAGTACAGCACCTTGAGATCTTGGTACATCTTATCCGAACCAGGATGAATAGAATACCGAGACTTATGAGCCTCATCTAGGACAAGCTCCCGTAGTCCCCCAAATAAAGGAACCCATATGCGTTCTGCGAAGTAGTGCAGGCCATCAGGTCTTCGCTCGAGGTGCTTGTCGGCACCGTGCATAGTTTCAGCTTTAAGGTTTTCCTCCTTCAAAGCTTCTAACTGGGCAGAACGGAGTTGATCAGGTAGGGATGAATGAATGGTGAGCTGCAACGCCCGAACGCGACGAGGTTTGGTTGATTCCTTCCTGCTCAAGGCGTCTGCTACAACATTCGCCTTGCCAGGATGGTACTTAATGGCACAATCATAGTCGTTCAGAAGTTCAATCCAACGACGCTGTCGTATGTTCAAGTGCTGTTGGTCGAAAATATGTTGAAGACTCTTGTGATCGGTGTAGATGGTGCATTTGGTACCGTACAAGTAATGTCTCCAAATTTTCAACGCGAAAACCACTGCACCCAACTCCAAGTCATGGGTGGTGTAGTTCTTCTCATGCACCTTGAGTTGACGAGAATCATATGCAATCACCTTCTCGCATTGCATCAACACGCAACCGAGACCATGAATAGAAGCATCACAGTAAACAATGAAATCATAAGGGCCTTCAGGTAAAGACAAAATAGGAGCGGAACAAAGTTTAGACTTTAGTTCCTCAAACGCTGACTCTTGTGGTTCACCCCAGTTGAATTTTCTATCCTTCTGAGTAAGAGTGGTGAGGGGTTGAGCGATCTTCGAGAACCCCTGAATGAAACGACGATAGTAGCCCGCAAGGCCTAGGAATTGCCGCACCTCAGTTGGCGTCTTTGGTGCTCCCCAGTCCTTGATCGCTTCGATCTTAGCTGGATCGACATGAATTCCTAGTTCATTAACCACATGTCCAAGGAATTGAACTTCGCGTAACCAAAAGTCACACTTTGAGAACTTGGCGTAAAGTTGTTCCCGTCGCAAGAGTTCCAAAACAAAACGCAGGTGTTCCTCGTGTTCAGTCTTGTTCTTGGAGTAAATCAGGATGTCATCAATAAACACAATGACGAACTTGTCAAGATATGGTTTGCAAACGCGGTTCATCAAATCCATGAAACCGCCGGTGCGTTTGTAAGACCGAAAGGCATGACCAAAAATTCGAAATGGCCATAACGTGTACGGAAGGCAGTCTTTGCAACGTCAGCTTCCCTTACGCGCAACTGGTGATAACCAGACCTCAAATCAATCTTGGAATAGTAACTAGAACCCTGGAGTTGATCGAATAAATCATCAATACGTGGAAGAGGATAACGGTTCATGACGGTCAATTTGTTCTGTTCTCTGTAGTCCACGCACAATCGGAAACTTCTATCCTTCTTCTTGACGAATAGAATCGGGGCTCCCCAAGGGGAAGAACTTGGTCTGATGAAACCCTTGTCCAAGAGTTCCTGTAACTGACTAGACAATTCCTGCATCTCGGGAGGTGCAAGACGGTAAGGGGCCCGAGCAATAGGAGCAGCCCCTGGTACAAGATCAATACCAAACTCGACCTGACGATGGGGAGGAAGACCAGATAAATCATCAGGAAATACATCAGGAAACTCGCGTACAACAGGAATATCGTCGATCTTCTTCTCATCGCTAGAGGAAACAGATAAAAGTGCCAAAACGGCCGAGTAACCCTTTCGAAGACACTTAAGGGCTTTCATGCTAGAGATGATATTTAGCGGAACACCACCCTTGATACCGTACACAGAAAGGAATTCTCCATCAGGGAGAGGAATCCGAATAATCTTGTCGTAACAGACAATCTCCGCGCGATACAAGTCGATGGGGAACGATAAACCCGACAACTCTAATTGACACTCCCGAAGGACACTAGTAGCTTCAATCTTTTTACCGTCAGCCAACTCAGTAATATACTTAGTCTCTAATGGTACGGGTACTACATCTAGCAGTCGACTAACTTCCATGGATTCAAAACTCTTGTCGGCACCAGAATCAAATAATACACTAACAGAACAGTTATTGAGAAGGAACGTACCGGTAACTGTGTCAGGATCCTGTCTAGCCTCAGCGGCTCCAATGACGAAGGCACGTGCATTCCTGCCGCCGCCCCCGTTGTTTCCGTTACCGTTGTTCCCGCCCTACTTCAGTTTTGGCCAATCCTTCTTGTAATGCCCAGTCTCACCACAGTTGTAACATCCTTGTCTTCCCGTAGTCCCTTGAGTAGTAGGAGCTGAGTTAGTAGTCGGGGCCTGGGTCGATGGAAGTGTAGCCCGACAATCTTTAGCAAAATGCCCAATTCGCTGGCAGCGATGACAACGGTTACTGTCGCAGTTCCCTTGATGATGACGTCCACACTTATTACATTTAGGCAGTTTCCCCGCATAACCACCCTGTTTGTTACCCGAAGAAGAAGAACCCCCATTATCGAACCTCTTACTCTGCTGTGCTGGCCCAGATCCTTTCCCTTCATTATCCCACTTGCGCTTGTTGTTCTCTGGGGCCTTGACAGTCAAACCCTTAGCAGGCAAAATACCCTCATTCACCTTCAAGTTGGTCATCCTATGAGCCGATCGGACTACCTCTGAGTATGTAGGATGATTTCCAGCAGCTACCAACCCTGCGATTTCTGGCACTAACCCCGAGACATAATGCTCAATCCTCCTGTATTCTGGCACATGCAGATCGGGACACAGCACTGCCAACTCGTTACGCCTCACAGTATACTTCTCAATTTCAGACCCAGTCATCTCGAGATTCCACACTTCGTGCTCTAACTTCTGCACCTCTTCCCTCGGACAGTACTCTCGCTTCAACAGCTGAACAAAGTTTTCCCAAGGCATAGCATACGCCTCCCCAATACCCATATTCTGGGTGATGTTATTCCACCAAGTCAAAGCAACATCCTGGAATAACGCAGCAGCATACTTAACCCGATCTTCTGGGAGACAGTTACACATCAGAAACACTGACTCCACTTTCTCCAGCCACCTAAGCAAGCTCACCGCACCCTCAGTGCCAGAGAATTCCTGGGGCTTACAGTCCCGAAACATCTTGTAGGTACACATGGGTGGGGGTGGGTTAACAGGACCACCTGAAATGAAACGCATGAGAAACCACGAAGAATGTAAACGAGGTTCACCAATGAGGCAAAGAAAATGGATAAATCAACTTACCACCACCGTTGTGCCCTAACTGGAAGGCAGCTTGGAGCAAGTTGTTCAGATCATCCTGCGATAGGTTAATACCTCCACGACCACCAGCACCACCGCGACCACCTCCACGTCCTCCTCGTACTCCAGACATGATTCTGGCAGAAAGAACGAGAAAATTTAGTTTCGCAGATACAGATAACCACTAATATTTACAAGATCAAAGCTAGATCCAATCTAGGACTATCCCTTCAAACCCAGAGCTCACTAGGGCTTCCATGCATTTCGGTTTATGATTTTGTGTGCACCCAAAATGATAAACCGCTCTACATGGTCCTCCAAGTGTTCTCCTAGCTCAAAGTTCAAATCACCGAACATAGACTCTTAGCTATACACCGTAATGCTACGGTAGTTTATAACAAGTGTTTCTATTGGAGTATAGAAGGGAGATATCCGAGCCTTGGACAAATCTCAAGAGTATACGAGTTACCCCAATATACTACACTGCCTAGAAGGCAAGTAACCCAACCTAAGATAGAATGGATGATGTAACATAGAAAGACCAAATGATTTAGAGACACCCCGACAAGACCATACGTAAACCACCATAATGTTTAGTACCATGTGATCGTCTAGTGTGTGCGACTCGGCTATAGACTATACTCTACATGCAGTACTAGTTCACTATAACCATTGGCTCTGATACCAATCTGTCACACCCTCAAAATCCACTTGCGGAGTTTTACCGCGAGGCGCATGACAAACCAGGATCCAAACCAACGATCACAATAAACAAGTCTAAAATGAACATAATGCAATTTTAAAAACAACGTTTAAAATTCCCGTTTACAGCGGAAGCTTATTCAAAACAATATTCAATAGTAAACCAAATGTTCAACGTTTGTAAAACCATGCAACCCTAACTAGACGCCGTGCAGACGCGTGCGCCCTAGTCCAGTCGTGCTACCTTAGCGACCTGAGAAAACATGTAAAAGTTTACGTCAGCACAAAAATGCTGGTGAGTTTACAGGTTTTGTAATCCAAGCACCAAGTCAACATGTCCATACTATAACAAATCGAAAACCAGTGTACGCTAGCTAGGCGTATGTTTTGTTACTACCACGATTGGAAAACCATTACTAACTCGTAAACCAAATGTGTGCCCGATGTAGTAAACCTGTTGTTCCTGTTGTTCCTGTATGAGACAATATGCACCCGCCGACCCTCCAAGTCGACGAGCGGGGTTGGTCACTCCCAATAGCGCTATTCACATTTCCCGTTGTACAAACCCGCACATTCATGGTTCCCCCCGGGACTTCCAAAGATCGTGTAGTACACAATAGAAACCCATAGTATGACAGTAGTTACCAAATAATCGTTTTAACACATGTTTTCTCCCCCGAAAACGTGAAACCAGTTTAAAAGAGGGGCCGTAAACTCACCTTAAGTTGCATTACTCCTTAACACGAATAAACTCAGCTGCTATGCTAGTCCCGTAAAGCGGCGACCTAACATATGACAGTTACAAGTACTTAGACTAATAACCCGCAGGTTAGTTAGTCCCTAGATGTCCAGACCATAACCAAGTTCGTTTGAAAACATCGTGACTATTTAACTGACCCAAAGTACAAGACTCGACATCCCATTGGTGACCCGAGACTCCTCGTGTTATGTTTACGCTCTCAAACATACAATCATGCAATCACACTTAACATACGTTAACGCACAACAAGTTATAGCACATAGCTCACATATCACATAATTACATCCAAACAAATGTCACCAAGTTACTAGATATGCCGGGTGTCACATGTACCCTTAAGCACTTCAATTCTTGTAACCCTACAAAGTTTAGTGGTGAAGAAGGAGCTACGGGACTCCTCCAATGGTTTGAGGGTTTTGAGAATACCTTCATCAACAGTGAGTGCCCCGACAACTTCAAGGTTCGTTACGCCATGAGTGTTCTCCACAAACGAGCACTCACTTGGTGGAATGAAGAAAAGCGCACTCGTGGGGCCGAAGTTGCTCTTGCTATGACATGGGACCAAGTCAAGGAGGTCATGAAGGAAGAGTTTTGTCCTCGCAATGAGGTTAAGAAGCTTGAGGATGAGTTCCACACCCTAGCTCAAGATAGTGGGGAAAACCTTGCCTACAACACCCGCTTTCACGAGCTTAGCTTATTGTTGCCTCACAAAGTTACTCCTCTGCAGGTAGCCATCGAGAAATACATCGGTGGTCTGCCCATGCAAATCCAGGACACCGTTTGGGGAAGAAATCCTGCAACTTTGGAAGAGGCCAAACGTCTAGCGGCCACTCTTACAGATAATCACGTGAAGAACGGTACTCTCTTCCGCAAGGGCACTAAGAAGACGGTTGCCAAAGACACTCCACAGCCTGCAATTGAAGTCAAGCCTGAGACCTCAAGCAACAAAAAGCGCAAGGCTAGAAACTACATGGTTGCTACTACTCCACCTGCTACCCAAAACCCAGCCAAGAAACCATATGGTGGGACACACCCTCTTTGCAACACCTGTCAGTTCCATCATCTTCCTGGTAGACCGTGCCGCCAGTGTAATAACTGTAAACGGTATGGACACTACACCAACGCCTGTCAAGCCCCTGCTGCCCAAAACAACCAAAACAACAAAAACAACCCAGCCAGAAACAACCCTGCTCCCAACCAACAAAACAACAGGCCTACTCGTGGTCAATGCTATGAGTGTGGCAGCCCTGATCACTACATCAACAACTGCCCTAATCGTAATCAGAACCAAAACCGAAACCAAAACCAAAACCAGAACTGCAACCAGAACCAAGGTGCTCGAGGTCGCGCCTACAATCTCAATGCTAACCAGGCTCGTGACAACAACGAAGTGGTGAATGGTACGTTCCTCATTAATAACCACTATGCATCCATATTATTTGATTCGGGAGCTGATAAGTCATTTGTGTCACTGAAGTTTGAACCTTTACTTAACTTACCCCACACTAATCTAGAGGAACCTTTAGTGGTAGAGGTAGCTAACGGGAAGTCCATTTCAATCGACTCTATTATTCGTAACTGCTTGTTGAACCTCGACGATCATACCTTCTCTATCGATCTCATCCCCATGCATCTTGGTAGTTTTGATGTTATAGTAGGCATGGACTGGTTGTCAACTCATCGTGCCGAAATTCTGTGCTTCGAGAAAGTCATACGCATTCCTCTCGAATCTGGTGAGATTTTGAAGATCTATGGTGAGAAACCCTGTGGCGAGCTTAAGCTTATGTCTTGTACTACTGCCCAAAAGTACTTACGAAAGGGGTATACAGCCTTCTTAGCTAACGTGATAGAGAAGAAGGACAAAGGCAAAGGTATCCAAGACATTCCTATTATTCGAGACTATCCTGAAGTCTTCCCAGAGGATTTACCTGGTTTGCCTCCTGCTCGACAAGTGGAATTTCGAATTGATCTTGTTCTTAGTGCTAATCCTGTCGCTAAAGCTCCTTATCGTCTTGCACCCTCTGAGATGCAAGAACTTGCCAGTCAATTACAAGAACTTTCTGATAAAGGGTTCATTCGCCCTAGTTCTTCTCCATGGGGAGCCCCTGTCTTGTTCGTTAAAAAGAAGGATGGTTCTCTTAGAATGTGTATTGACTACCGTGAACTCAACAAACTCACCATCAAGAATCGTTATCCACTGCCTAGGATTGACGATCTCTTCGATCAACTTCAAGGAGCAACCCACTTCTCGAAGATTGATCTCTGTTCTGGTTATCATCAGCTTAGAGTCCACGATGAAGATATTCCCAAGACAGCTTTTCGCACACGCTATGGTCACTATGAATTCATGGTTATGCCTTTTGGATTGACCAATGCTCCCGCAGTGTTTATGGATTTGATGAATCGGGTTTGTAGACCCTATCTCGACAAATTCGTGATCGTTTTCATCGATGATATTTTGATTTACTCTAAATCAAAATCCGATCACGAGCAACATCTTCACTCCATCTTGGGTCTCCTAAAGAAAGAACAACTGTATGCCAAGTTCTCAAAATGTGAATTTTGGCTTAAGGAAGTTCAATTTTTGGGACATGTCATTGATATGAACGGGATTCATGTTGATCCCGCAAAGATCGAAGCTGTGAAAAATTGGAGTGTTCCTCAAACTCCAACTGAAGTCCGTTCTTTCCTTGGTTTGGCTGGTTATTATCGTCGATTCATCGCAAATTTCTCCAAGATCGCTGTTCCTCTCACTACCTTAACTCACAAGGGTAAACCCTATGAGTGGGGACCAAAGCAAGAGGAAGCATTTGAAACTCTTAAGCTGAAACTCTGTGAAGCTCCTATCTTGTCTCTACCTGATGGTAATGATGATTTCGTGGTCTACTGTGATGCATCGAACCAAGGTCTTGGTTGTGTTCTCATGCAACGAGGAAAGGTTATTGCTTATGCGTCTCGACAACTCAAGACTCACGAAAAGAATTATACCACCCATGATCTTGAATTGGGCGTTGTCGTCTTTGCTCTCAAGATTTGGAGACATTATCTTTACGGGACCAAATGTGTGGTGTTCACGGACCACAAAAGTCTCCAACATGTCTTCGACCAAAAGAATCTTAACATGAGACAACGACGTTGGGTTGAATTACTTAACGACTATGATTGCGAAATTCGTTACCATCCTGGCAAGGCGAATGTTGTGGCTGACGCACTTAGTCGTAAAGAGCGTATCAAACTCCAATGTGCGAGAGTTCGTACTGACCTTCAAGATCGATTCTCCAGGCTCAACACACATCAGTCACCCAAGGTAACATGTACGATGAAATGTCTTGTGGTGCTGAAACTCAACTTGAAACCAAACCTGATGGTCTTCTTTATTTTCTCAATCGACTGTGGATTCCCGACCGTGATGATCTTCGTACTTTTCTCATGAACGAGGCTCATAAGTCTCGTTATTCTATTCACCCTGGAGCCGATAAGATGTACCAAGATCTCCGTTATTTTTATTGGTGGCCTGGTATGAAGAAAGACATTGCTCTTTCCGTTGCAAAATGCCTCACTTGTTCCAAGTTCAAGGCTGAACATCAACGACCATCTGGTATGCTTGAACAACCAGAGATTCCTGTATGGAAATGGGAGAGCATAGCTATGGACTTCATCACCAAACTCCCTCGTACACCCAAAGGTTTTGACAGTATTTGGGTAATCGTCGATCGTTTGACCAAGTCAGCTCACTTCTTACCTATTCGTGAGAAGTATTCAGTGGAAAGGTTGGCAAAGATGTACGTAAGTGAAATCGTATGTCATCATGGTATACCCTTGGATATTATCTCTGATCGCGATGGTCGTTTCACCTCTCACTTTTGGGATTCTCTACAAGATGCTTTGGGTACCAAGTTGAACCTGAGTACTGCTTATCACCCTCAAACAGATGGTCAGACTGAATGGACCATCCAAACACTTGAGGATATGCTCAGGGCATGTATCATCGATTTTGGTGGCGCATGGGATTCTCATCTTCCTTTGGTTGAGTTTTCATACAACAACAGTTATCACGCCAGCATTAACATGGCTCCTTTCGAGGCACTCTATGGTCGGAAATGTCGTTCTCCTGTCTGTTGGACTGAGGTTGGTGAAGCTCGTATCACTGGACCCGAACTAATTCAGGAAACCACAGACAAAATTCAGCTTATTCAGGATAATCTTCTCAAGGCTAGAAGTCGTCTAAAGAGTTATGCTGATAGACGTCGTAAACCCTTGGAATTTCAAGTTGGGGACCTTGTACTATGATGTGCTAAAAGTAGTTTAATAAAAATAACTAAATTAAACCTAAAACTAGACACCTAGTAATACTCTAGACTCTCTAAAACTAAACTACTGACAGGCAAGTGAACCTATCGACTCTAGTATAGCTAAAGTAAGTCCGGATATCGAACCCACGAGACTCTAATTGAAAACGAAAACTAGACTCGATTACTTATCCTAAATATCTATTAAATTAATTTATTATTTTAAAGGGGGGTTTTACTGAAAAATAAATTGCAATAAAATAAAGGTTAACTAAAATTTACTAAACTAACTAGAGACACGAACTTAGCTGAGCCGAATTCAGATGATGACAAGACACTACCTAGACCAGACTCCTAACTATGCCTGATAAGCTTCTATGGTTATGGAACAGAATTGGAACCGGGATCTTAAAATACTAAACATCAAGAATAAACTAGACACCCTCGACCCTTCTCAAGGGGAAACCCTAGAATATTTTTGTGCTGTTAAACTACCGGTTGGAGTACAAACCCTCACAGGTTATCTAACTCTTATGATCGAGTACCCGCTAGACAATCTACCTCACAGCGCGAAAGCCTCAGTACACTAGGTGTAAGGGGTAATTATTGAAGCCTAGATCTAACTTGATATGCAAGAGTTGAAAGGGCAACTAGGCAGATATTCTCACAAAGCCTCTAACCTAGCAATTTAACAACCTAGACATACCAACAAGCCCTCACCTCATAGCTATTGAACTTGGAAGAATACCTAAAATCTTCTAACCATCAAATATCACTCCTATCGTAAATTCGCGACTATTGACCATAAACTAGTTGCTACACAAAGTCTGCAACCTAACTAGCACTCATACATGAAAGACATTCACAAAAGTGCAAGTGGAGTGAATAAGTGACAATTAAAAAATAATAGATACGCACATACACCAGACCTAGAGAAATCAAAATCTTTACTGAATCATAAATCCAAAACACATTCCAAAAAACCATAGAAAATAAAAACAAATCAAAACATAGTTATTTGTCTTGGCCTAGGTAGCTATAAAAGTTTTAGCCACAAATCATCTTGAAAAGAAAAACAAAGCCAAATAAAATTTCAACAATCATTATATAGAACAAAGATAATAAAGGAACGAAAACACCGAATGATTGACACCCGAATAATCGCTGGCTTAAAACCTTTGATCCCTGGCCTGCCCCTATAATAATATTTTTGCTCCTGCTGTCCTCGATGTCTCTTCTGCCGAGAATAATATTGCGGCTGATGTTCTGTTCCTTAAATAATAATTGTGCGCCGCCTCAAAGAATCCTCCTTTTTCAATATTAATGTCTTCCTAAGTCCTTTTAGGCCATGTGGGCCGTGACAACATAAAGATTTGGTGTTAAATTGGGAATGGGCCAAAAAGAAATGGTGCATGGGCATGGCTAGGTATTGAGTGATGTGCATTTGCATTTGTCACTTGTAATTCTCTTTTGCCACTATTGTACTTCATATCCACGCCACTTCCATATTGTTATTATTATTATTTACTACTTCATGCTCTAGGTGCTCAGGTCTTAGGTGTTCTTGACTCGACTAAAATTGCTCGTTTACGTTTCAACGTCCATGAACCCCTACAAAATAAAAATAAATACATACATACTAAAAATGACCCAAAGCTAATAAAAATCTATAAAAACCTATACTAAATAAAATAGACCGGTACAAGCCTAAAACTAATAAAAACACTATTTAATCGACTCAAAAACTATACAAACTTTACATTGGAAATAGATGTATTTTACAAAACATCAAATATCCCCACACTTATCTTTTTTCGTCCCTGAAAAGAATTATGCTATGGAATCACAGTTAGGTTTACATCCAGTTTCAAAACATAGGTTACTTAATTAATAATCTACTAACGTGTTGATTGCGATTGCAGATATATTGATCCTCTTAAACCCATACCGGTTTCCAAGCCCCTTTTTATTTATGTTAAGTTCAGGTTGATTAGTCTATCTAGGGTCTCACTCAAAGGAAGCCACAGTTCCTCCTAATCCCGCCTCAAGCTTATGAAGCTAAAGGAACGACCAATTGACCATTTCCCAACCGTCTTATGTAAAATACCAAGAGAATTTAAAATCACTTTTTTTTTTTTTTTTTGCATACTTAACTCAGAGGGTGTGACCAATCCAAGTCGCTATCCCAGTGGCCAGGCACCTTAAGCTTCAGCATATATATTTTTTTTTTTCATCTCAGCATACTTAACTCAGAGGGTGTGACCAATCCAAGTCGCTATCCCAGTGGCCAGGCACCTTAAGCTTCAGCATTTTTGCTTTGATTTCTAATTTTTTTTAAGTGATTAGAAATTCTAACGGTTTTCTACTTATAACGGTGCTTCTTATACTATTTTTGGCGGTTTCGGTCTCCCCGTTTCTCCTAGATGAGAACCCACAAAATAGCCTAACATAATTAATTTATTACTTTTCAAAGGAAACCTTTCTACCGCCCGAGCCTACCCACATATCCCAAATCAAACACGTTTTCAATCAATTTTAATCTCTTATTATACATATTATTTGAAAACCGGACACCTAACTTTACCTATCATTTTCCATATTTTATATAATGCAAACTTCAAAATCAGGGACTTTTTTTTTTTTTTTTGGACTCAAAACGACTCTGTATATAGACTAAACGACACAGACTAAACGATAGTTTCCTATCCCCACACTTAAACTCTACATTGCCCTCAATGTAGGAATAGAAAATGACTTAAAACAAAAATAAATTCCGAATACAAAAATAAAAAGAAAAGGGCAAATTGGAAAGGACTTAGCTGGTTTATTAACGCGTAAGCTCCAAAAACTCCAGTCCAATCCAGCTCGATCGTATAGCATTTCATTCGCGATCGGCTCTGACACAATAATAAACTCTCGGGTTTGCCTTGATAAATGTTAAACAACTCTGGAATCACCCGAATGGAGATTGAGTACGGGCGGTGCAATCCAAACCTGCGCAAAATGAAACAAACAAAACCCGAGCATAATACCGAACGACAGATAAAATAAAATAAATGAAAAGCTAAAAATAAAAATAAATTTACAAACTCTACACTTGGGATTGTACCCAAGAACTCAACCATTTCTCATTCTAAGGAGTCTCGAGAGGAGTTTCCTCCTTCTCCGTCGGGTCTAACGGTCCTCCGATATAAAGCTTAAGCCTATGACCGTTAACCTTCCAAGTGCTTCCATCTGCATCATTTAGTAATTCGACTGTGCCATATGGGAAAACCTCATTAACTGTGTATGGACCCGCCCATTTGGACTTAAGCTTACCTGCGAACAACTTCAACCGTGAATTATATAAAAGCACTCTATCTCCCTTTCTAAACTCCTTCACCTTCTTGATCCTCTTATCATGCAACTCCTTAGTTTTCTCTTTAATGCTCAACGACCGTGCATATGCTGCATCCCGAAGCTCTTCCAACTCATGAAGCTGGAAAAATCGTCTCCTAGCAGCCTCGGTAAGATCAAGATTAACCGCCTTGAGGGCCCAAAGAGCTCGATGTTCTAGCTCAACGGGTAGATGACACGCTTTACCATAAACAATCATAAAAGGTGTAGTACCTAATGGCGTTTTATAAGCCGTCCTAAACGCCCAAAGCGCATCATCTAACTTGTCGGACCAATCCTTCCGACTTTTCCCAACGGGTTTCTCAAGAATTCTTTTCACTCCTCGGTTTGCATTCTCCACTTGACCGCTTGTTTGGGGATGGTAAGCGATCGATAAACGGTGAGTGACCCCGTAGCGCGCTAACACCTTTTCCATCATGGTGTTACAGAAATGTGTACCACGGTCACTAATAAGTGCCTTGGGAGTACCAAACCAAGTGAACAACTTCTTCAAAAATTTCACCACCACTCGGGCATCATTAGTAGGTAAAGCTTGCGCTTCCACCCACTTTGAAACATAATCAATGGCCACGAGGATGTACCGGTTCCCTCCAGAAATGGGGAACGGTCCCATGAAATCAATGCCCCAAACATCAAAAACTTCAAGAACCTGAATGGGGTTCTGAGGCATCTCATCCTTGGATGAAATGTTACTGGTGCGTTGACAGGCGTCGCACCGCTTCACGAAATCGAGGGCATCCTTCACCACAGTAGGCCAATAAAAACCACTATCAAAGACCTTTTGCGCAGTGTTGTGATGAGCATGGTGCCCTCCATAGAGACTCTCATGGCAATGCCTAATAATCTCTAGTCCCTCCTCTCTACTAACACATCTCCTCAAAATCCTATCACCTCCTATCCTAAACAGAAAAGGATCATCCCACACATACCTAGTAGCATCTCTCAGGAATTTCTAACGCTGTTGGGTATTCATACCCTCCACCAACATCCCATGAGCAAGGTAATTTGCCAAATCAGCGAACCATGGCATACCCTGCTTCTCAGCTTCAACGAAATCAATGGACTCGTGAGGGAATTTATCTCCGATTGCCTCCTCACGAATCTCCTCCCTACTCGGATCCTCTAAACGAGAAAGGTGATCTGCAGCCACATTCTCTGCTCCCCGTTTATCCTTAATCTCAATATCAAACTCGGAAAGCAAAAGAATCCACCGAATTAGACGAGGTTTGGCGTCCTTCTTTGCAAAAAGAAACCGCAAAGCCGAGTGATCAGTAAAGACGGTGGTTTTGGAAAGCACGAGATAAGAACGAAATTTATCAAAAGCAAACACAACCGCCAAGAGCTCTTTCTCGGTGGTTGTGTAGTTCTCCTGAGCATCATTAAGGGTCTTACTGGCGTAGTAGATAGGATGAAAGTGTTTGTCACGCCTCTGCCCTAAGACTGCCCCGACCGCGTAGTCACTCGCATCACACATGAGCTCAAAAGGCAAGCTCCAGTCGGGTGAAACTAAGATAGGAGCACTCACCAACCGCTCCTTCAAAAACTCAAAAGCCTTAAGACACTCCTCATCAAAGACAAAAGGAACGTCTTTCTCAAGAAGACGCGTCATGGGGCGAGTGATTTTGGAAAAATCCTTAATGAACCTACGATAGAAACCCGCATGACCTAGAAAACTACGGATGGACTTGACATTGGTCAGAGGTGGAAGCCTTCTAATGGTGTCAATCTTAGCCCTATCAACCTCTATACCATCCCTAGAAATCTTTTGTCCTAGTACTATCCCCTCAGTCACCATGAAGTGACACTTCTCCCAATTCAACATTAACTTAGACTCTACACATCTCTCTAGCATCCTCTCTAAGTTAACCAAGCAAACATCAAAAGAGCTACCATAAACTGAAAAATCATCCATGAAAACCTCCATAGACGTCTCAATCATATCCTGAAAGATAGCTATCATGCAACGCTGAAAAGTGGCTGGAACGTTACATAACCCAAACGGCATGCGGCGATACGCATAAGTGCCATAGGGGCATGTAAAGGTGGTCTTCTACTGATCCTCCGGTGCAATGGGGATCTGGAAATAACCTGAAAATCCGTCAACGAAACAGTAAAATTGCTGCCCTGCCAAACGCTCCAATATCTGATCAATGAACGGGAGAGGAAAGTGGTCTTTCCTGGTGGCGTCATTCAGTCTCCTGTAATCAATACAAACACGCCAACCAGTGACAGTACGAGTGGGAATGAGCTCATTTTTCTCATTAGTGACCACTATCATCCGTCCCTTCTTAGGGACAACCTGAGTCGGGCTCACCCACGGGGAATCAGAGATGGAATAGATCAGACCGGCATCCATAAGCTTAAGAACCTCACTCCTAACTACTTCCTGCATGTTTGGATTTAGGCGTCTCTGAGGCTGCACCATAGGCTTATAATCATCCTCCATGAGTATCCTATGGGTGCAGTAGGTAGGGCTGATGCCCTTGATGTCAGAGAGCCTCCATGCAATGGCTTGCTTATGTGCCTTCAACACATCAAGCAACCGACTCTTCTCCTCCTCCGTCAATTTAGATGAAATAATGACGGGCAAACTAGCATTCTCCCCTAAGTAGGCATACTCTAAGTGAGAGGGTAAAACCTTAAGTTCTAAAGGCGGTGGTATCTCTAATGAAGGTTTACTACTCTCCTCACGAACCTCACTAATCTCTAATGCCTTGGGAAACAAAGGGGCTTCCTCCCCAACTAACTCTAACTCCTTATCATGGGTCTCAACTACCAAATCACCCCCACAGATGTAATCAAGACATCGGTCCACACGAGAGATAAAATAATTTATGAAGTAAACAGAGTCAGTGGGACCGCTAAAATCGTCTTGACTACCAGGGTATCTCATGGATTTGACGATGTCAAAGGTGACCGTCTCATCTCCTACGCGTAGAGTGATCTTCCCGTCAAAGACATCAATGAGTGCCTTGGCGGTGCGCAGAAACGGACGACCTAGAATTAGAGGTACTTTGTCGTCTACCTCCATGTCAAGAATAACGAAATCCACGGGGAAAACAAATTTATCAACTTTCACCAACAAGTTTTCCACAATGCCCTATGGATATTTGACTGATCGGTCAGCAAGGGATAAAGTCATGCGCGTTGGGGTCAGGTCACCTAGGTCTAGTTTCTCATAAAGAGAATAAGGCATCAGGTTGATACTAGCACCTAAGTCCGCCAACGCGTGGTTCTGAGTGTCACTACCAAACATACACGGGATTGTAAAAATCCCGGGGTCTGTCAATTTCTCCGGTAGCTTGTTCAAAACCACCGCAGAACATCCCGCAGTCAATGGAATGTTTGAGACCTCCCCCAGCCTGTCTTTCCTTTTCAGAAGATCTTTAAGGAATTTGGCATATTTAGGCATATGCTGGAGGGCCTCAATGAACGGGAGATTGATTTTGAGCTGCTTAAACATATCTAGAAAATGTCCATACTCCTTAGCATATTTCTGGTTCCTAAGGCGGGCTGGGTATGGAAGACGAGAAGGATCAATCTCAGGGGTAGGCCTAATCGGTGTGGGTGTCCTACCTACAACCTTCTCTATCTGAGGCTCACTATTTGGTGCGGTACTTGCTGGGACTAGCCTAGGTTACACCCTACTAGGAGCCTCCATCTCTATTTCCTCATCTATCTGCTCCTCTACCTCACTCTCTACCTGCTCACTAACTCTCTCTGCCCCTCTACCACTACGAGTGGTGACTGCTTTCAGTTGGGCGGCTGGGTTGGGTTGAGTACTACCCGAGAACTGGCCTTGGGGACGCCCTTCCAACTGCCTAGCAATATCACCAACAGTACGCTGAAGATCCAAAAATGCAGAGTGGTGATTTTTCAACAAGGTGTCATGCTCTGCAAGAGTTTTCTGGGTGTGGGCGTCTTTAGCTACTAACTGGGTTAAAAGCTCTTCTATCTTACCCAAACCACCCTCAATACCCGAACCTACCTTATTACCCGAATTTCCACCCGAATACTGACTCTGCCCCTGGTTATGAGTAGAGTTTGATGAGAAACCAGGGGGATTACCAGAAGATTTCCAGCTGAAGTTTGGATGATTCCTCCAACCTGGGTTGTAAGAATTTCCATAAGAGTTGCTTGACCCGCGGTTCTGACCGCCTACAAAATCCACCTGCTCATCCTGATGAATCAAAGGGCATTCAGAAGTAACATGCCCTCCCCTACACATCTCACACTTTTCAGATTTCAACTTCAACTCCTTCACTTCCTTAGTTAATGCATCTAAAGCAGCAGCCACACTAGTATCCAATGTGACTTGGTGAACACCTCGAGCTGGTGAGGTGGTACTAGGTGTAGGAATGGAATTCCTGAGTAAAGTCCGCTGCTCATGGTCTGTTTGGGCAAAACTTTCAAATAAGTCATTGCATTCGGCCGCAGTTTTCTTACCCATCATGTGGCCGCGTGCAGAAGTATCAAAACGGCTCTTTGCCTCATAAGTTAAGCCATTGTAGAATTCCTCTACAAGGGCCCAATCAGTCAGACCATGTTGGGAGCACCTGCTAAGCAGGTTTTGAAAACGCTCCCATGCAAGATAATAAGGCTCATCAGGTTCCATCCTGAACGAATGGATCTGATCGCGAAGGCGGGATGCCTTGCTAGGTGGAAAGTACTTATTCAGAAAAGCATCTTTAAGGGCATCCCAGGTGGTAAAAGTGTCAGTAGGGTGAGAGTCGAGCCAAGTGGCGGCTCGACCAGCAAGGGAAAAAGGGAATAGGTGGAGGAATTTAGCATCATCTGTGGCACCCTGTAGCTTAAAGGTAGCTAGGATGCGAGTCAGCCGGGCTATGTGAGCCGGGGCATCCTCATCATCGCGGCCGTGGAATTGACAGGTGTTATTAATGGCCGTCATGATGTAGGAGGGTATCTGCCAGGACCCATCATTGTTGATGGCTGGAATGGTAATAGGGGAGTTAACTCCCGTAAAACCCTGGGTGGGTTGTTGGTGGACAGTGCGACGTTCAGCCATTTGGGAAAGGTTTGGTGGTGGACTGGGTGGTGGGGAGGATGACCTAGAAGAACAAGAGCTAGAAGAACTTACCTCTTCAAGCTTAACTTCAGCAGCTGATTTGCTCCTTGAACGAGTAACTGGCATAAAACTGCAGAGTAGACAGTAAAAGAGGTAAGAGAATAACAGATAAAATAAACTAAGAAAAATAGAAAAGACTCGAAATAAAAATAAAAATTAGCTAAAATAAAATAACAAATAACACAGATATTTCAGATAAGTTCAATCAAAGCTAATTAACGCAATCGCCAAGAGTCCCCGGCAACGGCGCCAAAAACTTGATGTGCTAAAAGTAGTTTAATAAAAATAACTAAATTAAACCTAAAACTAGACACCTAGTAATACTCTAGACTCTCTAAAACTAAACTACTGACAGGCAAGTGAACCTATCGACTCTAGTATAGCTAAAGTAAGTCCGGATATCGAACCCACGAGACTCTAATTGAAAACGAAAACTAGACTCGATTACTTATCCTAAATATCAATTAAATTAATTTATTATTTTAAAGGGGGGGTTTTACTGAAAAATAAATTGCAATAAAATAAAGGTTAACTAAAATTTACTAAACTGAACTAGAGACACGAACTTAGCTGAGCCGAATTCAGATGATGACAAGACACTACCTAGACCAGACTCCTAACTATGCCTGATAAGCTTCTATGGTTATGGAACTGAATTGGAACCGGGATCTTAAAATACTAAACATCAAGAATAAACTAGACACCCTCGACCCTTCTCAAGGGGAAACCCTAGAATATTTTTGTGTTGTTAAACTACCGGTTGGAGTACAAACCCTCACAGGTTATCTAACTCTTATGATCGAGTACCCGCTAGACAATCTACCTCACAACGCGAAAGCCTCAGTACACTAGGTGTAAGGGGTAATTATTGAAGCCTAGATCTAACTTGATATGCAAGAGTTGAAAGGGCAACTAGGCAGATCTTCTCACAAAGCCTCTAACCTAGCAATTTAACAACCTAGACATACCAACAAGCCCTCACCTCACAGCTATTGAACTTGGAAGAATACCTAAAATCTTCTAACCACCAAATATCACTCCTATCGTAAATTCGCGACTATTGACCATAAACTAGTTGCTACACAAAGTCTGCAACTGCTGCTAGCACTCATACATGAAAGACATTCACAAAAGTGCAAGTGGAGTGAATAAGTGACAATTAAAAAATAATAGATACGCACATACACCAGACCTAGAGAAATCAAAATCTTTACTGAACCATAAATCCAAAACACGTTCCAAAAAACCATAGAAAATAAAAACAAATCAAAACATAGTTATTTGTCTTGGCCTAGGTAGCTATAAAAGTTTTAGCCACAAATCATCTTGAAAAGAAAAACAAAGCCAAATAAAATTTCAACAATCATTATATAGAACAAAGATAATAAAGGAACGAAAACACCGAATGATTGACACCCGAATAATCGCTGGCTTAAAACCTTTGATCCCTGGCCTGCCCCTATAATAATATTTTTGCTCCTGCTGTCCTCGATGTCTCTTCTGCCGAGAATAATATTGCGGCTGATGTTCTGTTCCTTAAATAATAATTGTGCGCCGCCTCAAAGAATCCTCCTTTTTCAATATAAATGTCTTCCTAAGTCCTTTTGGGCCATGTGGGCCGTGACAACATAAAGAATTGGTGTTAAATTGGGAATGGGCCAAAAAGAAATGGTGCATGGGCATGGCCAGGTATTGAGTGATGTGCATTTGCATTTGTCACTTGTAATTCTCTTTTGCCACTATTGTACTTCATATCCACGCCACTTCCATATTGTTATTATTATTATTTACTACTTCATGCTCTAGGTGCTCAGGTCTTAGGTGTTCTTGACTCGACTAAAATTGCTCGTTTACGTTTCAACGTCCATGAACCCCTACAAAATAAAAATAAATACATACATACTAAAAATGATCCAAAGCTAATAAAAATCTATAAAAACCTATACTAAATAAAATAGACCGGTACAAGCCTAAAACTAATAAAAACACTATTTAATCGACTCAAAAACTATACAAACTTTACATTGGAAATAGATGTATTTTACAAAACATCATACTACTTAAGGTATCCCCTTGGAAAGGAGTAATTCATTTCGGTAGAAAGGGAAAACTAGTTCCTCGATACGTAGGCCCCTTCAAAATTCTTGACAGAGTTGGAAAAGTGGCTTACAAACTTGATCTTCCACCCGAGCTAAGCAATGTTCACCCGACCTTCCATGTTTCGAATCTCAAGAAATGCTTAGCGGATGAGAACCTTCATGTTCCTCTTGAGGATGTGCAAATTGATGAAAGCATGCACATTATCGAGAAACCCGTCGAGATTGTTGATACTGGAGTCAAGAAACTCAAGCGCAGTCGCATTCCAATCGTTAAGGTTCGTTGGGAATCTAAACGAGGCCTAGAGTTCACTTGGGAACGTAAAGACCAGATGAAGTCGAAGTATCCACATCTTTTTCCACCAGACTCTCCAACTCCAACTTCGGGACGAAGTTCCTAAAAGTAGGGGAGACTGTAACATTTCGCATTTTAAACTTGTACGTTACACTATCATAATTAATAAAACGTCAAGTTTCGTTATTCTCGTGTGTAATAATTATTTTGTCGCATTTTTTGAAACTATAATACTATATATATATATGTGGATAAGTGTGTATAATATACAAAAAAAATAAACACTTGGGCCGGGAATCGAACCCGCGCCCAAGGCCGGCCCAAACCACCCAAACACACAAACCAGCTGGGCTGGCCAACACTCTTGTTCTGAATCCAGCGCGTTTAAACTTTATCACCTTTTCAATTCATCACAGTTGACTTGGTAAGTCAACTGTGATCACGCGACTTACCATAATCACCAAATTAACTCGTGATTTGTATAATTTTGGCATCTCTACACGATTTTCGGCCTCATCTGACTAAGCTACACGCTAATTGACAATCAATTGTCCATCAATTTAAACCTATACGTGTATGACATTGAATTGAGGTCAAACCTTGCCAATTAATCAATCCAACGATCCCCTCTATAAATTGAACCTCTGCGAAGCATTACAACTCGCCAATAATCTCTTCTCAACCTCCAATCTTCATTATTACACTCTGTTTGTGCTTCACGAATACGATTTTGACTTTTATACTTGACCATTCAATCGTGTTCAAAACAAACTTGTAAGTCCAATTTTTCCTGTGGGTTTTGTATATCGGCCATCACTCATCAATAGCCCCATGATTAATTGGGCTATTGATGAGTGAATCAATCAATTTCAGATCTAGGGTTCGTGGCTTTTTGATTTGGGGATGAAACTGTTTTCATATCGCGTTTATATTTTTTAAAAACAGAGATAAATCACAACCACAGGCCTAGGCCAAGTGGTTGTGACTGATGTTTGTAACCGTAGCCATCCGGGTTCGAGTCCCGGCTTGGGCGCCCCTTTTTCCACACATTTTTCATTTTTAAAAACAAACCATTATAAATATATATTATACATTAAATCTTGTAAATTCATTTTTAATTATTAAAACCTTTTTATAAATTCTAAAAAAATTATATTTAACAAATCTGATGTAAAAGATTTATCTACAATTTTTAGTTTTCTGAAATTCATTTATTTAATATTTATTAAATCAATTTTATGCTATTATATTTATAAAAATCCATTAAAATATCAAAACAATTTTATAAATTCCTACAAAAATTATCCTATGTTTGTACAACGATGAACTTTACTGAAATGATTTTTAATTTTGAAAAATCATTTATTTTATATTTTTAATCAATTTTTGTTAGTTTTAATCATAATTAAATCATAATAAATTCAATTTTTATTATTTTTGCACCAAAATTTTATACAATTTATTTTTAAATATTTAGAACAGAAATATGATTTTTAAAATGATAATTCTTTAATTTTAGTATTTTTAAATATTAAAGTTAAATTTTGGCAATTTGTAATAAATAGATTTAAAAATCTATTTTAAAGAAAATAATTTTATAAAAATTATTTTTATACTTCAAACACATTATTGTGAACATCCTAAATTCAAATTTTATAAAAAGACTTTCAATTATTTAATTATCAAATTTCCCTTTATTTAATTAACATTTTATTATAAATTCAACAATTGGATATCCCCAAATCAAAACCCTAGAATATACTTATAAACTAGATAGACTTAGACTTATTTGTTGCCTTATACATAGGGTAATACTTGGCAATCTATTGGGCTACACTTATACTATTCCTCAATACCTAATACTATACCAAGGTGAGTTTACGTAACCATGTTTATGCGATTTCTTTATACTTGCAACATTTTAAGCAATTCAACATGCATGTGTAGTAGTAAACTTTATTGTCTCATGAATTAGTCAACAGTTTCAACGAGTTTCAACGAGTTTCAACATTACATAATCATTAGCTATGGCCAAGCCGGCGATACTCAATAATAGATCTATTGGATTGACAATCCCACCCAGATACGCGTACCTCCTACATAGGTAGCGTGGGTGATTGTTATCGTTCCAACATATTACTAAGGTGAACCGTAGATGACGGGATGGACCTAAACTAGTCGGAGGTTTGATTATGTCAACATATTATACTATTCTTGTAGACTTAAATTTACGATAGACATACGAATTGCTAGACTTTTATACTTAAACTATTTGCTTAACATGGATTATGTATTCTCACCAACTTCTAGTTGACCCCCCCCCCCCCATTTTTACAACTCAACAGGTAATAATGATGCATGAAGATTAGAGTGTTTATGAAGACAATAAGGAGTCTATGCATGCTTGATTCTTGTGTGATGTATTAGATTTTCACATTTAAAACTCTTATGTATTTCTATTTTTGGATATTTGCAATTTAAATTTATTTCAATTAAAATTTGGATTACCATGTGCTACTGTATACTCATTCATACGTGACACCTCGATGTTTCCGCCATCGGTTGGGGTGTTACAGATTGGTATCAGAGCCTTGGTTATAGGGAATTAGGTTATTAGAAAATAATCTAGACTATAACCTTAGGGAGTTAAACAGTACTTGCTTCTCTTACTTGTAACCCTAATTGCTTCCCTAATCCTATCCTTATCCTATACCTCATATAACCTTAAACCTACATGTGACTACTCTTATTCTTCTGCTGCAATCCTAATCCACCATTAGATTAATAGGACAAAATCCTCAGGTTTAACCTGAACCCCCTTGAGATCTCGTCGAAGTTCTAGATTTTAATAACGAACACGTGCAATCTGGAAGGGTGAACGCCTGTATTCTGAGTCTTCTGTCTAGGCTGGCATTGCGCATATATCCCAATCAGACGAGGGACCCGGATGCCTACCTGGGAATTCTCGGGATGAGTGTTCACTTATAGGCTAAAGCATGTCTTCATATGTTATTAGAATTTAGAATCTTTGATAAGTCAACGTTTTCGTTTATTCGTTTTAATAAATGAATAAATGATTACATTCCTTATATAATCTCATTCATTTCATTGTGTCTATTACAGATCATGCCTCCACGTCGCAGCACTCGCAACAGCAATGGTGAGAACCACGAAGAAGGTGGTGACAACCATAACCATGACCAAGGTCCTAGCCACAACAACAATGGTATCGATGCCCAACTGGCTGCGATCATTTCTCAACAAATGGCGCAGCAAATCGCAACTCTGGTTCCCAATTTACTCGCTCAGGTCATCCAAATGAACGGCAACGGGAATGGTCACGGCAACGGGAACGGGAACGGCAATGGCAATGGAAATGGACCCCCAGCCTGTACCCTTAAGCACTTCAATTTTTGTAACCCTCCAAAGTTTAGTGGTGAAGAAGGAGCTACAGGACTCCTCCAATGGTTTGAGGGTATTGAGAATACCTTCATCAACAGTGAGTGCCCCGACATCTTCAAGGTTCGTTACGCCATGAGTGTTCTCCACAAACGAGCACTCACTTGGTGGAATGAAGAAAAGCGCACTCGTGGGGCCGAAGTTGCTCTTGCTATGACATGGGACCAAGTCAAGGAGGTCATGAAGGAAGAGTTTTGTCCTCGCAATGAGGTTAAGAAGCTTGAGGATGAGTTCCACACCCTAGCTAAAGATAGTGAGGAAAACCTTGCCTACAACACCCGCTTTCACGAGCTTAGCTTATTGTTGCCTCACAAAGTTACTCCTCTGCCGGTAGCCATCGAGAAATACATCGGTGGTCTGCCCATGCAAATCCAGGACACCGTTTGGGGAAGAAATCCTGCAACTTTGGAAGAGGCCAAACGTCTAGCGGCCACTCTTACAGATAATCACGTGAAGAACGGTACTCTCTTCCGCAAGGGCACTAAGAAGACGGGTGCCAAAGACACTCCACAGCCTGCAATTGAAGTCAAGCCTGAGACCTAAAGCAACAAAAAGCGCAAGGCTAGAAACTACATGGTTGCTGCTACTCCACCTACTACCCAAAACCCAGCCAAGAAACCATATGGTGGGACACACCCTCTTTGCAACACCTGTCAGTTCCATCATCTTCCCGGTAGACCGTGCCACCAGTGTAATAACTGTAAACGGTATGGACACTACACCAACGCCTGTCAAGCCCCTGCTTCCCAAAACAACCAAAACAACCCAGCCAGAAACAACCCTGCTCCCAACCAACAAAACAACAGGCCTACTCGTGGTCAATGCTACGAGTGTGGCAGCCCTGATCACTACATCAACAACTGCCCTAATCGTAACCAGAACCAAAACCGAAACCAAAACCAAAACCAGAACCGCAACCAGAACCAAGGTGCTCGAGGTCGCGCCTACAATCTCAATGCTAACCAGGCTCGTGACAACAACGAAGTGGTGAATGGTACGTTCCTCATTAATAACCACTATGCATCCATATTATTTGATTCGGGAGCTGATAAGTCATTTGTGTCACTGAAGTTTGAACCTTTACTTAACTTACCCCACACTAATCTAAAGGAACCTTTAGTGGTAGAGGTAGCTAACGGGAAGTCCATTTCGATCGACTCTATTATTCGTAACTGCTTGTTGAACCTCAACGATCATACCTTCTCTATCGATCTCATCCCCATGCATCTTGGTAGTTTTGATGTTATAGTAGGCATGGACTGGTTGTCAACTCATCATGCCGAAATTCTGTGCTTCGAGAAAGTCATACGCATTCCTCTCGAATCTGGTTAGATTTTGAAGATCTATGGTGAGAAACCCTGTGGCGAGCTTAAGCTTATGTCTTGTACTACTGCCCAAAAGTACTTACGAAAGGGGTATACAGCCTTCTTAGCTAACGTGATAGAGAAGAAGGACAAAGGCAAAGGTATCCAAGACATTCCTATTATTCGAGACTATCCTGAAGTCTTCCCAGAGGATTTACCTGGTTTGCCTCCTGCTCGACAAGTGGAATTTCGAATTGATCTTGTTCCTGGTGCTAATCCTGTCGCTAAAGCTCCTTATCGTCTTGCACCCTCTGAGATGCAAGAACTCGCCAGTCAATTACAAGAACTTTCTGATAAAGGGTTCATTCGCCCTAGTTCTTCTCCATGGGGAGCCCCTGTCTTGTTCGTTAAAAAGAAGGATGGTTCTCTTTGAATGTGTATTGACTACCGTGAACTCAACAAACTCACCATCAAGAATCGTTATCCACTGCCTAGGATTGACGATCTCTTCGATCAACTTCAAGGAGCAACCCACTTCTCGAAGATTGATCTCCGTTCTGGTTATCATCAGCTTAGAGTCCACGATGAAGATATTCCCAAGACAGCTTTTCGCACACGCTATGGTCACTATGAATTCATGGTATGCCTTTTGGATTGACCAATGCTCCCGCAGTGTTTATGGATTTGATGAATCGGGTTTGTAGACCCTATCTCGACAAATTCGTGATCGTTTTCATCGATGATATTTTGATTTACTCTAAATCAAAATCCGATCACGAGCAACATCTTCACTCCATCTTGGGTCTCCTAAAGAAAGAACAACTGTATGCCAAGTTCTCAAAATGTGAATTTTGGCTTAAGGAAGTTCAATTTTTGGGACATGTCATTGATATGAACGGGATTCATGTTGATCCTGCAAAGATCGAAGCTGTGAAAAATTGGAGTGTTCCTCAAACTCCAACTGAAGTCCGTTCTTTCCTTGGTTTGGCTGGTTATTATCGTCGATTCATCGCAAATTTCTCCAAGATCGCTATTCCTCTCACTACCTTAACTCACAAGGGTAAACCCTATGAGAAACCCTTGGTTCGGCTCGGCTCGTGAGCATCCCTACTAATCGATAGGCTGGACTTCCGGAATTTGTTTGACTCATTTTGGTTGGTTTTATTGTTAATTTGCTATTTATTAGTCCACTTATTATTTTAACATTTTATGAATTCGTTTAACAAATTACCATCTCGATGTTCCACTCACTATTTGTGATAAAACGGCGTGCAGACTACTGAAAATATAAAAAGAGGGAGATGAATCACACGATAAGTTTTTGATTCAGGAAAAACTATTGTTGGTAAATTTTGTATAGCGTCGGTGAAGTTGTAAATGCTTATATGTAAAACGATAATGAATGATATAATATCGAACGTATCAAATGAGATTATATAGCCATTCTGTATGGACCAAAGCACCACTCTATAGCCAAAGAGCAGTGCTTAAGATACAACCTTGTACCAAATCACCGCTCGATGGCCATAGAGTTGTGCTCAAGGTTTGCTTTTTAGCTTGTACCGGAAAGCACTCAAACCTAGTACTATGATTTGGACCAAAGCACCACTCTATAACCAAAGGGTGGTGCTTTTAAGGGGGTGAAAATAAATTTGGAGGGTTTAAATATCAAGGTTCCTTCAGAATTACATACTCTCTAACCACTCTTTATTTCCTCTTCTATATATTTTAACAGCATCTTCAATTGGGGGTTCCCGGACTAGGGGTGTTCATCGGGTTTGGTTTTCGGTTATCGGGTTATTCGGGTTTTCAGTGTTGAAAATATTACCCGATAACCGACCCAGTCTAGTTAAATGGTTATCGGTTATGGGGTTAATCGGTTTCAGGTTTTTTGGGTCAGATTAAATGGTTATCGGTTAAATGGTTCGAGTGTTTGAGTTATATATTTCCAGCCCTTTGGGTTGCGTATTTCTACCCATTTGGGCTAAAATATGTGTAAAATAAAACCATAATATTTAGTTGCAAATTTGGCTATAAAATCATGACTCTGATATACATAAAAATATGGAAACTAGATCATTTATTTGTTTTTGAATTGTTCGGGTTATTCAGGTCAACCCGAATTATAAAAAACTAATCCGAAGACCGCCTTAAAAACTCTATAGCTAGTCGGGTTCGGATATTCACTTAATCGGGTTTGGGTTAATCGGGTAACTTACTTTCTTTGGTCGGGTCACTTAGGGTTCGGTTTGGTTATTGGTTATTGGTTAAAAAGAACACCCCTATCCCAGACGTGTGAATCCCATGTGAATTTTAGGTGGGGAGAGAGGGGGAGCAAGAAATTTGTATCATTTTGTACATACTGATGAATCTATCTCTCATTTTATTATTTAATACAATAAATTCAAATATAACCATGCTAGGTTATATCCCAAAAGTTTCCCGGGATAGACAAATCTAATATGAAGTAATAAAATGTGTGTCATGATGTAGCATAAAAATTAATGTACTATAATATGAGAAATAAACAATTTTAATCATGTGAATAAGAATGAAAATGTATTTTAAAGAGAAAATGTATGTTTGAATGAATAGCAGAGGCAGAAGCAACTATTGCAGTGCGTGATTAAGGCGGTGGTCTTAAATGTGTAGCTTTTTTAAAAACGACTGGTTCTGACCTATTCCGTTTTGGATGAAAATAGAACTTCCATTTGCAGTTAGTGTAAAAAATTCAATAAAAACTTGTGTATCACATAGGTTAGAACATTCTTTTTAGCTTTTTTATTTATTATTAGGTTAGAAAATTTAATATTACATGAGGTTGGATTAATAAATATTAAATGGTTTTTAATAAGCAGAAATATTAAAATAATTAGTTTAGAAAATAAATTTTAAAGAAATAAGAGATAGACCAAAAATTACGATTTAATAATATTATTTTATATGAGAGATAATTGAGATAATCATAAGATTTTTATTTATTATATAGTAAAGTAATATAGAGATAAAGATAAATATAGTAAAGTAATAATAAAAATAAAGATTATAAATTAATAAATATTTGGTTAATTGGGTTAGTTATAACCTTTTTTTTTTTTTTTTTTTTGCAGGAATTCAAGGATGAGAATAGAGATGGCAACAATACCTAAACCTGATGGGAAAATCCGATACCCAAAACATACGGGACGGGTATGGGTTCGGGTATGGGATTTATTTTGAATATTTGGGATAGGTATGGGATTTGATGTTGTACCCGATTACCCACTTATGTATGCCTGTTTACCCGCCCAGATTACCCGGTTATGTATACCCATTTACGCGCACCGATTATCCAATTATATATATATATATATATATAAATATTCCCACTTACCCGTTAACATACCCTCTATGTAATTAATATTAACAAGACTATGATGGTACACGAGCTTAAAATTTATAATTATGGTACATGTGATAATTGATCACCACAAAAAGTGTTAAAAAAAGATTGTGTGGCTTGAAAATATAGGCTTGAACTTATAATTGTATATTAGACCAACTGAAAGAAAAAAAATAGAGAGAGAGAGAGAAGTAAACAATACATGCAGATCAGGTAGGAAGGATGAGCAGAAACCCAATACATGCAAACAGGAAGAAAGAGAGTTGTTATAAGTAAGGAAAAGAGTTGGGAAAAGTGGCGCCCGTGTTACACAAAGAGAAAGGACACCTGTTTCAAAAGCTCAGTTAAGGTAAAAAGAGGACCATCGGGTATAGAACCTGGGTCCAACGTACGGCTATTACCCAAGTTCCTAAACCACCACAACACTGCCAAACATATTTACTCGAGTCAACTAAAAAGGTATTTAACAACACATAAAAGTTAGGAAAAAGGTAAAAAAAAATAAATAAAAAAAACATCGAACAGGGATGCGCCAAGTAGCAAAGCACTGTTCAAAGCACTATTCGCTAAGTTTTTTATAATTATAAATAAATAAAGAAAAGTCCCACTTACTAGTTAACATACCCTCTATGTAAGACTATGATGGTACACGAGCTTAAAATTTATAATTATGGTACATGTGATAATTGATCACCACAAAAGGTGTTGAAAAAAGATTGTGTGGCTTGAAAATATAGGCTTGAACTTATAATTGTATATTAGACCAACTGAAAGAAAAAAAAATAGAGAGAGAGAGAAGTAAACAATACATACAGATCAGGTAGGAAGGATGAGCAGAAACCCAATACATGCAAACAGGAAGAAAGAGAGTTGTTATAAGTAAGGAAAAGAGTTGGGAAAAGTGGCGCGCGTGTTACACAAAGAGAAAGGACACCTGTTTCAAAAGATCAGTTAAGGTAAAAAGAGGACCATCGGGTGTAGAACCTAGGTCCAACGTACGACTATTACCCAAGTTCCTAAACCACCACAACACTGCCAAACATATTTACTCGGGTCAACTAAAAAGGTATTTAACAACACATAAAAGTTAGGAAAAAGGTAAAAAAAAATAAATGAAAAAACATCGAACAGGGATGCGCCAAGTAGCAAAGCACTGTTCAAAGCACTATTCGTTAAGTTTTTTATAATTATAAATAAATAAAGAAAAGTCCCACTTACTAGTTAACATACCCTCTATGTAAGACTATGATGGTACACGAGCTTAAAATTTATAATTAAGGTACATGTGATAATTGATCACCACAAAAAGTGTTGAAAAAAGATTGTGTGGCTTGAACTTATAATTGTATATTAGACCAACTGAAAGAAAAAAAATAGAGAGAGAAGTAAACAATACATGCAGATGAGGTAAGAAGGATGAGGAGAAACCCAATACATGCAAACACGGAGAAAGAGAGTTGTTATATGTATGGAAAAGAGTTGGGAAAAGTGGCACACGTGTTACAAAAAGAGAAAGGACACTTATTTCAAAAGCTTAGTTGAGGTAAAAACGGGATCATCAAGTATCGAACCCGGGTCCAACGTCCATTACCCAAGTTCCTAAACCACCACAATACTGCTAAACATGTTTACTTAAATCAATTAAAAAGGTACTTAACAACACATAAAAGGCAAGAAAAAAGTAAAAAAAAAAAAATACCATCGAACAGGGATGCGCCAAGTAGCAGAGCACTGTTCAAAGCACTATTTATCAAGTTTGTTTATAATTATAAGGATAATTCCCACTTACTAGTTAACATACCCTCTATATAATTAATATTAACAAGACTATGATGGTACACGAGCTTACCCGACCCATACATGTCCCATTGCCATCCCTAGATGAGGATGGTCTCACCAAGTGACATGTGTTCTCACCCAATCGCTTTATATATATATATATATATATATATATAGGGTATGGATTCTAAGAGAACCAACCCCTATTTAAAAACTAAGAGAACCATTCTAGACCACACATTTCATATAAAGGCAAAATTTTTTTTTTTTTTTTTTTTTTGCTTTAATCGCACATTTTTATGCAAGAATTTTTTTCATTTATACATATGTGTATATTTCAGTTAATACATATGTGTATATTGTATTATACATATGTGCATAATGCAATTATACACATGTGTATACTGAAAAAAAAATTAAAAAAAATCTTCTACATAAAAAGCAGCGATTAAAGCAAAAAAAATTGCCTTAGAGAAATGTGTGGTACGGAATGGTTCTCTCAGTTCTCAATTTGGTCAAAGGTTCTGATTTAAACCAATTCCTATATATGTATATATATATATATATATATATGTAGGGGAAGGATAAATTGAAAACCCTCTTGAGTTGAGAAAACCTTGGAACCCATGTAAAAAATCTTTTTTTTTTTGAAAAAAATAACCAATGTCAAATACATGTTTTTAAGCATTTTGGGCCAAAAAAAAAAAAAAAGCGTCGAAGGGATTTTTTTTAAAAAAATAAACAAAGTTGCGCTTTTTACATATGTTTTCAGCTATTTGCTGTTGTAAAGCTGTTGTAAACATGTGTTTTCGCAGCTTTGTTTATTTTTTAAAAAAAATCCCTTCGGCGCTTTTTTTATTTTTTTGGCCCAAAACACTTAAAAACATGTATTTTACATTGGTTATTTTTTGAAAAAAAAATAATGATTTTTTACATGGGTTTCCAAGGTTTTCTCAACTCAAGAGGGTTTTCATTTTATAATTGCCCTATATATGTATATGTATATATATATATATAAGGAATGGGTAAAATAAGAACATGGTTGAGTTGAAAGAACACCGGGAACCAATTACAGCTTTTGATCATTGATCATCCAACGATTCGCATGCTGACACCAATGTTTTTTTTTTTTTTGTCTTTTTCTTCCCCCGGTTATTTTATTGATTAATAAAAGGTATTAAAATATTAAAATGGGCAATATGTTAAAGTCATAAGTTATGTTTTATATTATTTTATTGTTTCTCTCACCATCACATTACCATGTGTTTTTTGTATTTTATTTTATTTTTTAATTCATTTTTTTAAACAAAAAAATAAAGACCTGCTTTTATTTTTATTTTATTTTATTTTTTAATTCATTTCTTTTACAACAAAATAGACCATTTCTTTTACGTCAGTGCAAAACCCCTATCAGCAACATCGTTTACACCAATTTACATCTAGAAATGATATAAGAATTTGTGTCGGGAAACATTAACATTAATGTAAACAACAATTAGAGTAAAAGAAAATATACTCTTAAATCAATACAAAACATATATGTAAAGTCTAATTTACACCCATGAAAAATATTGCATAAAAGTTACAATTACAACAGGGCAAACATAATTACATCGGTGTAAAACTGTTTACATTAGTGTGAAGATCAAACTCGCACTGAAATCCTCATGTAAACAACAAGTCGTTCTTCATTTTCTTGATCTCTATCATCACCTTTGAACACATGGCCAATTTACATCAGTGTATAAACAAACCAACTCTTTGAAAATATTGTATAAAAATTACAATTACATAGGGACGGCCATTTTACATTTATGTAAGACTTATTTACACCACATTTATGTAACATTTTACATTTATGTAAAACTTATTTACATTTTTACACCATTGTAATCCCACACAAAAACCTAGATATCCATATAAAAAATCATTAATCTCTTAGCTAAGACGCAAAATATTGGTTTATATAATTTTCTATATATAAAATTCTAATGAAAGTGAACGGTTTTATGGATTAATGTGCACATAGTAATGCTAAAAACAAAAACAAATCCATTATGTTCCACCACACTGGCCACAACATCATACGTAAAAAGTGGTACTTCATGTATAACTAGTAGTAATTAAAAAGACAACACCATAACTGCATTACAAAAGTATTTAATCTTGTAAGCATATATAATTTGGGGCTATAAATAAAACAACACCACAAACTGCATTACAAAAAACAACGCCAGTTATAGCCATACTTGGCATAAAAAAACCCATTCTTCCTCCGTAACACGTACACCCACCCGCGGTCTTGTAAAACTCAAATCAGGTTCATATACGACATATTCATCGCCTAGGACTGATTCGTAACCGATAGCCCATTCAGGTGTGTGACGGGCTTCAGCCTTCATCATGCAAATCCTCCTCCAATATGTTGTAGTTTTCTGGTGGCGGATATTCTTTAAGGAAAACGTAATCAAATGCCGCATTCCAGTAAAAATCTTTGTCGCTTAGGAACCCAACGTCTGCCTAGTTTATGGGATGCGCGCCTATGTCTGGGGACACGGGTTCAGGGGCGATTGGGAATTGGACAGGTTCAGCTGCAATGGGGGGATAGCCGGTTCAACGGGGGGTAGTGGTACAACAGGGGGATAGCCGGTTCAACGAGGGGTAGTGGTTCAACAGGGGGATAGCCGGTTCAACGGGGGGTAGTGGTTCAAGTGCAACTGGCATAACCGGTTCAATTTGAGGCGGTTCAGGGGCGATTGGGATTAAATGGTGAGGGGGCTCAAAAACCTCCCAAGGGGGGATGTTGGGGGTTAGAATTCATGTTCTAAATAATATGTGTATCTTCTGGAAAAACAGGGCCTGTAACTTATGTTAGAGGTGAGTAAAAAGGACTGAGATTTTAATATGAAGCACAAAAACTCCCGTTTGTTGCATGTGTTACAACTTGTGTTGCATATGTTAACATATAACATTGTACATTAGCAGAATATCACATCTAAATAATAAAACCAAATTAAAAAATTGGCAAGGTAAAAAAAACACTGATCAAATAAAAAAAGTATAACTTACAAAATAAGCTCAATGTGCACTGCAATTTTGGTTGAAGATACATGTATCCATTAAAAAAACACTACAACTTGTGTTGCATATGTTAACATATAACACTGTACATTAGCAGAAAATCACATCTGAATAATAAAACCAAATTAAAAAATTGGCAAGGTAAACAAAAAAAAACACTGATCGAATAAAAAAATTATAACTTACAAAATAACCTCAATGTGCACTGCAATTTTGGTTGAAGATACATGTATCCATTTAAAAAAACAGAGCAACAAATAAAAAACGCCCTGAATTTTGTCATTTAAAAAACAGACCAAACATGACAACTTAATAAAACAAGCCTATAACTCCTTTAAACTATAAACCTGACCTGTTCAAGACATTCTAATCATCTTCAGGTATATATCACAAAAAAAAAAAAAAAAAAAAAAAAAAAAAAAAAAAAAAACCAGATTGTGTCATTTAAAAAACAAAGCAACAAATGACAAAGTTAATAAACCAAGCCTGTAACTCCTTTAAACCATAAAACCTCACCTGTTCAATAGATTCTAATCATCTTGGAGTTTATAATAAAAAATATAAAAGCCCTGAATTTTGTCCTTTAAAAAACAGAGCAACAATGACAACTTGATAAAACAAGTCTATAACTCATTTGAAACATAAACAATGACAATTTTGTCCTTCAAAGAGATTCTAATCATCATGAAGTTTATAAAATCAAAAATAAAAAAGCCCTGAAATTTGTCATTTAAAAAAACAGAGCAACCATAAACATGGTGAAAACCTTCTGTGATGGAGACAAATGATGAAAACGATGGAGACGAGTGGTGCGTCACTGGAGTGGTGGTACAACGATGGACACAGGTGGTGAAAAACCTTTTATGATGTTAATAGGTCAAATAACAATGGTGGATACGAGGGGTGAAAACATTCTATGATGTTATTAGCAGCTGATGGTCGGTGGGGGTGGTGACCGGTGATCGAGGGGTGGTGGTTGGTGGTCGAGGGGTGGTGGCTGCTGGTCGGTGGTGGAAGGGAGTGGTGGTGGCTGATGTATTCTTGTGGAGAAGAGAGAGAAAGGAGTTTGTTTATATATGGTGGGAAGGGGATTCAAAATTTAAAAAGGGGGAATACCAAAAAGACTAAAATGTCCTTAATGTATTTTTTTTTTGAACGGCAACTTTTTATAACACCTTATTTCCATATAACCTTGCATTTGCAAGGATTTGAACCCACAACCTCACATTTGTAAGGGGGAACACCATACCACTACACCAAGAGGTCATTGGTATTAAATATTATATTTGGGAATGAGGGATGTGGATGAATGCTAGCCACTCATTTGGTTTCTTGGGTTTTTCTCATTTTGAAGGTTTTTTTGTGTATACTTATCCGATATATATATATATATATATATATATAGGGTCAAGATCGTGTACAAAGTGCTTTTTTTGTGAGAAGTGTGAGAAGTATTAAAAATTGATATTTAGGCATCATTTTTTGAACTTAGTCGTGATGTTTTGGATTGTTTTGCCTATAAAAACACCAAACATAACAATTAAAAACCGAAAACAATGTATTTTAGGCTTAAAACTTAAAACACCATGCTAAGAACATTAGCAGTGTGTTTTAAGCGTTAAGTAGTGTGTTTTAGTTGTTTTTTAAATTTAATGACTATAATACATTGTATTGTGTTTTAGATTGTTGTGTTTCGTGTTTTTCAAGTTAAAACAACCTAAAACATCATTCCTAAATCCAAAACATAATGTCTACATGTCAATTCTTAGTCCTTCTCACACTTCTCACGAAAAATGTACTTTGTACAGGATCCTAAACCTATATATATATATATATATATATATATATATATATATATATATATATGGGGAAGGTGAATATGGTGTTGTTGCACGTGTAACCTTACATGTGCAACCAATCAAAACTACGTAGTTTTGATAAAATTCAATTAAAAATATTAACCTTGGTTGTTTCGAAAACAATATATGAAGAAGTAGGATTGAAGATTTTACTTGTTTGTTAAAAAAAAAAAGATCAAGAGAAGAAATGTAAGAAACATGGAATAATGATGCTATGGTCCAAGGCTACTCATAGGGATTGGATCGAGTAGTCTCCATTATCATTTTGATAAACAAAAACAAGCTTTTTGTTTGGATATATACTCAGATAATCATGGAAACTAATTTGTGAAAAATGATTTTTAATTGAAATTTACCAAAACTACGTAGTTTTGATTGGTTGCACATGTAAAGTTACCTGTGCAACAACACCATATTCACTTTCCTCGATATATATATTAGTAATTATATTAATAACAGAAATCATTCAATTTATTTTTAATGATTTTTGTTACAACTATGATTATTAAAATAGTTTCTAAAATTCAATTCAATGTATTTATATTATGCTTTCGTAAATCGGTTACTATAACTATATTTTAATACAAAATTAGAAATAAATTATTAGACATACTTTGAAAAGGTTTATTAACTAACCGAGTTAAACATTGTTGATTCTTTTTTATATAACATATTTATATTTTACTAGCTTTGAATTTAAATCATGTACATTGAATTAAACTCATTTTTAAAAAATTTGATCTTTTATTTTGAGTTTAAAACTATATTTGTTATATTGTTTGACAAATGATTATTAAGTTTTATTATTACTGGCTTTGGTCAATGTTTTAGATGTTAAATATGCTCAGCAAATACATATTAGTTTTAGATGTTTAAAATAGTTTAAAAGTCAAATAAGCAAATTAATAATAATACAATGTAATTAGTTAAAAATTTTGTGAGACTTTTATATTGTTCTAAAAAAATAAATAAAATAAACCAATCAATATTAATCTATTTCTATCTATACTAATAAAAGACAATGCATGGGGTACATATAACTCCGTTTTAAAGCCTCCCATTTTATTATTTAATATAATACATTTATTTTAATTTGTTTCTTTTTTTAATAATTAATATTTATTTAGTTTATATTGATTACAATTATAATTACTAATATAATAACCAAAATTCAGTTTATATATATATATATTCTATGTTTTTGTAAATCAAATAATATAATTATATTTTAATACAAAATTAGAAATAAATTATTAGACATAATTTGAAAATGTTTATTAACTAACATAAGTAAATTGTATTAAAAAGGGGGGGAATTGGATTTTAATAACTTAAGCTATTCGAAATTGGTTGTTGTTACCCTAAACTAAAAAATTGGCCATATATACCTATACCCTTAACCTATTCGATTCTTGCACTCAATTTAGGTTAAATCACTAACCCAGTTAGATTGGGGCTGCCACATCAGATTGGCGGTGTCATGTCAGCCAAAACACTAACTGAGTTAGTGACTTAACCAAATTGAGTGCAAGAATCGAATAAGTTAATGGTACAGGTATATATGGCCAATTTTTTTAGTTTGGGTTGTCAACAGCCAGTTTTGAATAATTTAGATTATTAAAATCCAATTCCACTTAAAAATATTCATTTTTTTAAGATAACGTATTTATGTGTTATTAAAATTAAATTTAAATTGTGTACCTTAAATTAATTTATTTCTTATAATGTTCTGAAGAAACAAAATAAATTAAATCAATCCGCGTTAATTTTAATATTTGATTTCATACAAAACTAAATATGTTTTCTTATTTTCTTATTATAATAACTTTGTATGTAAAATATATTTTAGATATGAAAAACTGTTTATTGAAATCTTCAGTGGCTTTGTTTTTCAAGTTACCCCAACAAAGCAATGCAATATCTAAGTAAGTAAGTGACCACAATCTTTTCATTACTAATACGTTTCAATCTTCATTTTCATACTTATATTTAGACAACTTTATTTCTTGGCAAATAGATACATACCGATCACAGTTAGGAGATACTGTAACAGTCAAAATGGTTTCTGTTTGTTTGTTCTAATCGCGGTTAGATAATTGATTTTACAATTATGATGACAATTCTTGATTTGAGTTTTGTTTTAGATTTAAGTTTATGTCCTTACTTAGTTTATGTAGTGGTATTCTATTGTTATTATTAGTGGCTAATATAGGAATCAAATCCATAGAGGACCAATACAATTGAGATGGTAGCGTATTAGGTGGTTAGGGAATACGGTAACAATGGTTTATATTTCTTTGTTCTGATTGTAGATAATTGATGTTATAGTTGTGATGACAATACGTGATTTGATTTCTATTTTAGATTTAAGTTGATGGCCATACTTTAGTTTATGTGGCGGTATTCTATTGTAATTATTAGTGGCTAATATAGGAATCAAATCCATATGGGACTAATATAATTGAGATGGTAGCGTATTAGGCGATTAGGGGATATGGTAATAGTCGAAATGGTTTATATTTCTTTGTTCTGATTGTAGATAATTAATGTTATAGTTGTGATGGAACTTCATGATTTGAGTTTTGACCTTAGAATTTCAACATATTCTTCTGAATTTTAACTTTGAGTTAACATCTTGAATAGTAGCATTAGTGAATAAGTTATCTTGTGGAAAACATACACATCAATATTTACTATTTAATGTATTAGGCGGTTAGGGGATACAGTAACAATCGAAATGATAGTTTTCCTTAGCAATCGTATTTGGTTGAGTTTTTCTTATGCAAATCATATATTCAAGATTTATTACTTCATGTTAGATTTTTTCAATCTCGGGATGCTCCCGGGGTATAAACTAGTAATGAAAATAAGAAAAAGTCACAATGCTACATGAAAGACACAATGATCTAACATAAATCCTAAAAACTACAAGCTAAAAATCCAAAAAGGTGAAAATCTAAAAACTAAGATTGTGGGATTCGATGAGATGGTTCCAATGCCACTTGAATGAGTTCAATCGGAATCTGTTTGATACCTTTCCTACGACTTCTTATTTTTCTTTTACTGTATATTTGATTCTAGCCCTAAAATCGTAGTCCTCATGTGAGTTTACTAAGCATTTCAATTATATTGCTAAAACTTTTAAACAAAAGAAATGATCTAACGTATAAACAATTATACCATTTGTTTAATATGGAAGATGACAGTGGCATCCTTGACACAACGCCTTTGCTGAGAAAAGTTGGCCAAGAACCCTTTGCCCAGATCATCAAAGGATCGGATACTTTTAGCCGAAAGGTCGTTGAACCAAATACGGGCTGAGCCAATGAGCATTTGCATGAACATGAGGCAACACTCGGGTTTTCCCCATTTTTCCATACATGGGGCCCCGGAGAAGATTTGTAAATGGTCTTCAGGGTCCTCGGTACCATCGTAGGTTTTTGTGTGAGACGACATTTTCAGTTTGGTGGGGAATTCATAGTCGGATATTTGTAGAGAGAAGCATGGGAGGCTGCTGGGTTTCTGAGGTTTGTTCATGTCGTTTTCGACTCTAGTGATGTTGTTGCCATTCGAATTACTATGGTGTGTGGCCAGTGCCTGGCTGATGAGTTGTTGCCAAGGAAAATTGGTCATCATTTGAGCCATCATTTGAGGCATAAGGTTAGAGCTTTGAAGGCTTTCAGGAGTCATCATGCTACTGACTCCCATAGGAATACTCATAGAGGTGCTATGGGCCATGGGTAGGGAAATCATGGGTTGTTCCCAAGAAAGGGGTGATGGGGGTGGAATACTTGAGACCGGCGATTGTAGGAGTTGGTCTAAAGTGAGCTCATGCCCTATGGGTGGGCATGAGACAGGAGGTTGAGATGTGAACATGGGGAAGGAGGTTCGACTAGGCCTTCCTAGTTGATAAGATCTACGATTAAAAGGAGAGAAAGCTGAACTAGTCCCAGCTCCTGGGTTAGGAGATGTGGGTTGAGAGCTTGAAGGAGTAAGATGAAGAGGAAGAGATGGCCCGGGTGAGAGTGAGAGTGAGGGCTCGTCCTCGTCATAGTCCATCTGGAGCCTTACTCCTTTTTCTTTTTCCCTATTCACGTGCTGATTGATAAGGGATCTCAGTTGTATAAAGTTCCTTGCAACCCTCTTGGGGGTTAGATCTATGCGTTTGGGTGTACGCATGGAGCTAAGGATGGGAGATGCTACCCCTGATCGGGATGGAGTTGGAGTTTAGAAGAGAGTGAACTCTTGGGAAGCAACCCCCGTAGGGGTGCTAACAGGGGTTGAAAAAGAAACAGACCTGTTAGGGGAGGTCTGGTCGGTGTTGGGAGAGACTTGGCTCACCTCTTCCGGAGACTCGTGGTCGGAAATTTCAAGGAGTTGGTGCTACACTACTGATCTGAGAAAAGATTACAATGGCGCAGCCCCACGGTGGGCGCCAACTTGTTGCTACAACAAATATCAAACCGACGTTTGTACATAGTCTCCTAGTGGCAAAAGGGTGGAAGGGTTTAATTTCACCAAACTCAGGTCGTGGTGTCCCACTACATTGTTAAGCGTGGATGGGAGGTTCAAATCTTGCCCGGAGGACAATCCATAGGAGTATTGCCCTTCTCTGGCAGCTCCGGCTCCCATTCACGGAGAATGTTGTACTTTTGTACAAGATTCCGGTACTTGTCCTTCGAAAAGCTCACATGAGCCTCCACCATAGTCAGCTCAGCTTTTTTATCGTCCGACGACATGGTTGCAAAGAGAAGGATAAGAAAAAACGAATATTTTTTGAAACTTTTCTTACCGGAATACGGGAGCAAATAACCGGAGAAGAAAAGAGAAAACAAAGTGTGTGAAAAAACTCAAGAAGGGAACTCCTATATATACCCATCGCATTAATTACGATGGGAAAGGAAGTAATCATCACAGACGAAAAGTTCTGACGGAGGCCCAATCATCAGACGACACGTCAGGAAGCCCACGTGACAAACAGCCCACGCGCCGTGTAACACCCCAACTGATGGCGGAAACATCGGGATGTCACGTATTGATGATTGTTCAGTAGCTAATGGTGAATAATAAATTCTATTAAATGAATTAAATGAATTACATACAATCGTTCTAGAATTTGTACATCAAATTGAATGAAACTATACACATATCTTCAAGCATCAATTCAAATCTTCAAGCAAATAGAACCTGAAACATGTTAAGTTGAAAATGTTTTGGGTCAACAAAAGTTGGTGAGAATTACATAGGTTTTGATAATAGAATAAAAATTGTTGTGCAATTCATGCGTCATGGCAATCTAGTCCATATGCGAAAACATACTAGAAGTAAATCGAGTGCATAATCAACCTTGTTGACTGTTGTAATTGTGGTACATCCCATACGCTCATGGTTCACTCGTTTATATTGCAGTAACAAACACCCACGTAACCTTTGTAGGAGGCACGTATCCTGGTGGGATTGTCAGTCCAATAGATCTATCAATGTATACTGTCGGCTGATGAATGTTTATGCTAGAATTGTGCTTACCCAAGTCATGTTCAAGACATAATGCAACATAGAAATACACATAGACACATTGATGATTAAATTGCATAAATAATGTTGTAACATGTTTCACCCCAAAAATGGTGATAATTAGAAAAGGGGCTATGTAAAACTCACCTTGGTAAAATGTTATATCTTGTTGAAAAATAGTGTGTTGCCCAAATGTGTCAAGTATCACCCTATAATAAGGTAATAAATATGTCTAAGTCTAACTAGTATACAAATGTATATGTTCTAGGGCTTCGAATTGGGGATAAATGCTCGTTTGATTATTATTAAAAATATTCGCCAATTGAGAGAAATTTAGTAAATAAATAACCAAAAATCTTTTTATGAAATTTAAATTTAAGATGGTCACAAGAATGTGTTTAAAGTATAATAATAATTTTTATAAAATTATTTTCTTTAAAATAGATTATTAAATCTATTTATTATAATTTGTCAAATTTTAACTTTAATATTTAAAAATACTAAAATTAAAGAATTATTAGTTTAAAAATTATATTTCTGTTCTAAATGATCAGAAATAATTTGTATAAATTTTTGGTGCAAAAGTATTAAAAATTGGATTTATTATGATTTAATTATGATTAAAACTAACAAAAATTGATTAAAAATATTAAATAAATGATTTTTCAGAAATAAAAATCATTACTGAAAATATTAATGTTATAAAAACTCAAGATAATTTTTGTGGAAATTAATAAGATCGTTTTGATATTTTTAAAGATTTTTATAAATAAAATAGAATAAACTTGATTTAATTATTGTAAATATTAAATAAATAAATTTCAGAAAAATAAAAATTGTAAGTTAAACTTTTTCACTAGTTTAACATAATGTAATTTTTGTAGAATTTTTAAAAGTGTTTTAGTATTTTAAAATGAATTTATAAAATTATAGGTATTATATATATATAGTTGAAAAAGAAAAACAAAACAACAAAAAAGATTTGTCAAACCCGGGACTCGAACCCGGGTCCTTATGAGTGGAGGGGCGTGCCCAGACCAGTTGGTCTGGGTGTTAGTTTTTTAATCATTTTGGGTTCTGATTATATATATACAATACTTGAAACAATGAAAATCCCCAAATCATACAATTTCGAGCCCTAGATTTGCAATTGGACGATCTATACAACATTAACCCAATTAACCTTAGGGTTAATGTTGTGTAGATGCCGAATGATAAAACCCACAACAATAATTAAACTTACAATGCAGAAACGAGCACGATTTGGACAGTCAACTTGAAAGTCAAAACGCGATTTAATTATCAAGAACAGAGGGTTTTGAGAGAAATTAAAGATTGAGAAGAGAAGATTGGCGAGTTGTGAAGGGATTATGATGTCCAATTTATAGGGATGGGGTCTGGTTCGTTAAATTGGAAGGTTTGACCCGTTGTTAATGGTTGACGCGTTAATGATTAAATTTGGTATCAATTGACTGGAATTAATCGTTTTGCTGAGTCAAGGATGGCCGAAAATCATGTAATCTTACCATGTTTGTATAATCAATAGCTAAATCAAAGGTTTGTAAAAATTATATATATATATACAGCTGCTGCTGCTGTTTTGCGAACAAGAGGAAAGGGAAAAGGAGAAGTAAGTGTGGGTTTATATATAAATTAAGTTGGTTTAGAAACAAGAAGTGTGTGTGGAGCAGGTGGTGTAAACGTTGGTGTGTGTATGAGAGGTCCCCGGTTCAAAACCCGGCTGGGACACTCTCTTTTCTTTTTTTTTTAACAGAATAGAGGGTTGTGTTGGGCCAGGTGTTGGGCCAGGTGTTGGGCCTGATTCTGGATTGGGCTCAGCTGGATGTTGGGCTGCATTTGTCTCTAAAGGATTGGTTTGAGTTGACTAAATTCACAAGCCCACTACAACAACATATTATTATTATTATTAATATTATTATTATTATTATTATTATTTATATATATTTATATTTATATATATATATACATATATATATATAAATTATGAGTTAGGGTAATGGAGACTTAGGCACGTTTGAAACGAAAATAAGGGCGTTTTATATTTAAAATTCGGGGAAAAAATTTCGTGATGTTACAGTCTCCCCTACTTTTAGGAACTTCGTCCCGAAGTTAAGAGAAACACTAGGTTTACAATAGGTCAACTACCAGAAACCTTGATAAAATTTCACACTACCTTAACGTACCTGTAAATTCATGATTACGTTCCGGACCGTAATTACCAATTTACCTTACATTAGGGTTTTGCGTCCTTTTATGACTCTACTGATTGTTGAGCAGGTTCGATAGTCTCCACCAGTCGTTGAGCAGGTGGTAGGGCCTCTCCCGACTGTTGGAAGACATGATAACCTCTACCAATCGTTGAGTAGATTGTTTGGTAGTCAACTAATTGTTATACAAGTAAGCACGTATGATTATAGATATAACAATTAGTTCACATTAAAACAAGCATGCACACAGATGTTATGATAATACTTGAATTTATTATTTGAATCAAAAAGTGCTGATACATAGAATTAAAAGCAAACAACATTCAAATGGTGGAACTTTCTGTTAAGTAGCTGAAGGGTCTCAAGCGGGGTTATTTGGAGCATCAAGAGCGTTTGTAGCAGGGATTCGACAAGCTTCCGCAAGATGCCCATACCTTTGACAATTGGTGCACTGTCGACAGGGTACTTGAGTTGGGTGGTGATACTGGCAGGTGTTACACTTAGGTAGCTTCCCATTGTATTGTTTCTTGGTGGGTGGGGCAGTGGTGTCTATTGCAAAATTCCTGACCTTGTTCTTCCCGTTGGTTGAGGCCTCAGTTTTGATTTCAACGGCAGGTTGGAAAGTATCCTTTTTCTTTTCCCCTTTACGAGTCAGGGTTCCTGCCTTCACATGGTTATCTGTTAAGGTGGCAGCCAAACGCTTTGCTTCTTCCAAAGTAGCAAGGTTCCTTCCCCACACTGTGTCTTGAATTTGCATCGGTAGACCACCAATGTATTTTTCGATTGCAATAGGTAAGGGAGTGACCTTGTGGGGTAGCAGTAAGCTAAGTTCGTGAAAACGAGTGTTGTAAGCAAGGTTTTCCCCACTGTCTTGAGCAAGATCATGAAATTCATCTTCCAGCTTCTTAATTTCATTACGAGGACAGAACTCTGCCTTCATAATGTCTTTAGCTTGATCCCAAGTTAAGGCTAATGCAGCTTCAGCTCCGCGAGTGCGTTTTTCTTCATTCCACCAAGTGAGTGCTCGTTTGTGAAGAACACTCATGGCATAACGGACTTTAAAATTGTTGGGGCACTCACTGTTGATGAAGGTATTCTCAATACCCTCAAACCATTGTAGGAGTCCTGTAGCTCCTTCTTCTCCACTGAACTTTGGGGGATTGCAGGAATTAAAGTGCTTAAGGGTACAGGCTGGAAGTCCATTCTCGTTGTGGTGTCCATTCCCGTTGCCGTTGCCGTTCCCGTTGCCGTTCAACTGGATGACTTGAGCTAGTAAGTTGGGAACCAGAGTTGCAATTTGCTGTGCCATTTGTTGAGAAATGATTGCAGCCAGTTGGGCATCAACACCATTATTATTGTTGTTGTTGTTGTTGTTGTGGTTAGTGTCATGGTTATGGTTGTGATTGCTACTTCCTTCATCATGATTCTCACCACTGTTAAGACGAGCACTGCGACGTGGAGGCATGATCTGTAAGAGACACAGTGAAGTGAATGAGATTATATAAGGAATGTAATCATTTATTCATTAAAACGAATAAACGAAAACGTTGACTTATCAAAGATTCTAAATTCTAATAACATATGAAGACATGCTTTAGCCTATAAGTGAACACTCATCCCGAGAATTCCCAGGTAGGCATCCGGGTCCCTCGTCTGATTGGGATATATGCGCAATGCCAGCCTAGACAGAAGACTCAGAATACAGGTGTTCACCCTTCCAGATTGCACGTGTTCGTTATTAAAATCTAGAACTTCGACGAGATCTCAAGGGGGTTCAGGTTTAACCTGAGGATTTTGTCCTATTAGTCTAAGAGTAGATCCACTGATGGAGAGCAACCTTCTTGTAGGAATGAAAGTAGGGATAAGAAGTAGGAGGGAGATAGAGAATAGCAAGTAAAAGAAGCAAGTACTGGTTAAATCCTATGGTTATAGTCTAGATTATTTTTCTAATAACCTAATTCCCTATAACCATGGCTCTGATACCAATCTGTAACACCCCAACCGATGGCGGAAACATCGGGATGTCACGTATTGATGATTGTTCAGTAGCTCATGGTGAATAATAAATTCTATTAAATGATTTAAATGAATTACATACAATCGTTCTAGAATTTGTACATCAAATTGAATGAAACTATACACATATCTTCAAGCATCAATTCAAATCTTCAAGCAAATAGAACCTGAAACATGTTAAGTTGAAAATGTTTTGGGTCAACAAAAGTTGGTGAGAATTACATAGGTTTTGATAATAGAATAAAAATTGTTGTGCAATTCATGTGTCATGGCAATCTAGTCCATATGCGAAAACATACTAGAAGTAAATCGAGTGCATAATCAACCTTGTTGACTGTTGTAATTGTGGTACATCCCATACGCTCATGGTTCACTCGTTTATATTGCAGTAACAAACACCCACGTAACCTTTGTAGGAGGCACGTATCCGGGTGGGATTGTCAGTCCAATAGATCTATCAATGTATACCGTCGGCTGATGAATGTTTATGCTAGAATTGTGCTTACCCAAGTCATGTTCAAGACATAATGCAACATAGAAATACACATAGACACATTGATGATTGAATTGCATAAATAATGTTGTAACATGTTTCACCCCAAAAATGGTGATAATTAGAAAAGGGGCTATGTAAAACTCACCTTGGTAAAATGTTATATCTTGTTGAAAAATAGTGTGTTGCCCAAATGTGTCAAGTATCACCCTATAATAAGGTAATAAATATGTCTAAGTCTAACTAGTATACAAATGTATATGTTCTAGGGCTTCGAATTGGGGATAAATGCTCGTTTGATTATTATTAAAAATATTCGCCAATTGAGAGAAATTTAGTAAATAAATAACCAAAAATCTTTTTATGAAATTTAAATTTAAGATGGTCACAAGAATGTGTTTAAAGTATAATAATAATTTTTATAAAATTATTTTCTTTAAAATAGATTATTAAATCTATTTATTACAATTTGTCAAATTTTAACTTTAATATTTAAAAATAATAAAATTAAAGAATTATATGTTTAAAAATTATATTTCTGTTCTAAATGATCAGAAATAATTTGTATAAAATTTTGGTGCAAAAATATTAAAAATTGGATTTATTATGATTTAATTATGATTAAAACTAACAAAAATTGATTAAAAATATTAAATAAATGATTTTTCAGAAATAAAAATCATTTCTGAAAAGATTAATGTTATAAAAACTCAGGATAATTTTTGTGGAAATTAATAAGATCGTTTTGATATTTTTAAAGATTTTTATAAATAAAATAGAATAAACTTGATTTAATTATTGTAAATATTAAATAAATAAATTTCAGAAAAATAAAAATTGTAAGTTAAACTTTTTCACTAGTTTAACATAATGTAATTTTTGTAGAATTTTTAAAAGTGTTTTAGTATTTTAAAATGAATTTATAAAATTATAGGTATTATATATATATAGTTGAAAAAGAAAAACAAAACAACAAAAAAGATTTGTCAAACCCGGGACTCGAACCCGGGTCCTGATGAGTGGAGGGGCGTGCCCAGACCAGTTGGTCTGGGTGTTAGTTTGTTAATCATTTTGGGTTCTGATTATATTTATACAATACTTGAAACAATGAAAATCCCCAAATCATACAATTTCGAGCCCTAGATTTGCAATTGGACGATCTATACAACATTAACCCAATTAACCTTAGGGTTAATGTTGTGTAGATGCCGAATAATAAAACCCACAACAATAATTAAACTTACAATGCAGAAACGAGCACGATTTGGACAGTCAACTTGAAAGTCAAAACGCGATTTAATTATCAAGAACAGAGGGTTTTGAGAGAAATTAAAGATTGAGAAGAGAAGATTGGCGAGTTGTGAAGGGATTATGATGTCCAATTTATAGGGATGGGGTCTGGTTCGTTAAATTGGAAGGTTTGACCCGTTGTTAATGGTTGACGCGTTAATGATTAAATTTGGTATCAATTGACTGGAATTAATTGTTTTGCTGAGTCAAGGATGGCCGAAAATCATGTAATCTTACCATGTTTGTATAATCAATAGCTAAATCAAAGGTTTGTAAAAATTATATATATATACAGCTGCTGCTGCTGTTTTGCGAACAAGAGGAAAGGGAAAAGGAGAAGTAAGTGTGGGTTTATATATAAATTAAGTTGGTTTAGAAACAAGAAGTGTGTGTGGAGCAGGTGGTGTAAACGTTGGTGTGTGTATGAGAGGTCCCCGGTTCGAAACCCGGCTGGGACACTCTCTTTTCTTTTTTTTTTTTAACAGAATAGAGGGTTGGGTTGGGCCAGGTGTTGGGCCTGATTCTGGATTGGGCTCAGCTGGATGTTGGGCTGCATTTGTCTCTAAAGGATTGGTTTGAGTTGACTAAATTCACAAGCCCACTACAACAACATATTATTATTATTATTATTATTATTATTATTATTATTATTATTATTATTATTTATATATATTTATATTTATATATATATATATATACATATATATATAAATTATGAGTTAGGGTAATGGAGACTTAGGCACGTTTGAAACGAAAATAAGGGCGTTTTATATTTAAAATTCGGGGAAAAAATTTCGTGATGTTACACGCCGCGCGTGTACCACTCGCCTGACTGTTACACTGACCCACAGCTGTCAAAAGCCTCAGATGATCGACACGTGCCTACCCACTAACCTTCCAGCTGCAGCAACTGTCAGACACGTTCCCCAAAGCAGGTGTACCAACCGTCAGACACGTCTCTTGATATCCAAACATTCTTGCCATTTTATTCACACAGAATTCCAGAAGACAAATTCAATGCGCAATAATTAAACATTGGCAGGCGAAAGATCAAACAAGAAATACCTTTTCACATCTTTTGGATGCGCAACAAGGCCCGACGCCTTGACAGTGCTCACGCCTGCGTCAGCAAAAAGAATTTTCAGGTTTTCTATTATCCACGTCTTTGGGATGCGCAACAAGGCCTGACGCCTTCACAGGGCTCACGCATGCGTCAGAAAAAAAGAATTTTCAGGTTTTCTATTATCCACATCTTTTGGATCCACAACAAGGCCCGACGCCTTCACAAGGCTCACGCCTGCGTCCGAAAAATTCACTGGAAGGTTTTTATACAATCTTCTTCATCTTGCTTCAAGCTTTACACATGAAGAATCATTCTTCTTCATCATGCTTCAAGATTTGCACATGAAGAATAAATCTGCTTCATCTTGCTTCAAGCTTTACACATAAAGAATCAATCTTCTTCATCATGCTTCAAGCTTTACTCATGATGAATCAATCTGTCACACCCTCAAAATCCACTTGCGGAGTTTTACCGCGAGGCGCATGACAAACCAGGATCCAAACCAATGATCACAATAAACAATTCTAAATGAATATAAATGCAATTTCAAAACATAGTTTAAAATCCCCGTTTACAGCGGAAGCTTATTCAAAACAATTATTCAATAATAAACCAATGTTCAAAGTTTGTAAATCATGCAACTCTAGCTAGACGCCGTGCAGACGCGTGCGCCCTAGTTCCATTCGTACTACCTTAGCGACCTGAGAAAACATGTAAAAGTTTACGTCAGCACAAAAATGCTGGTGAGTTTACAGGTTTTGTATCCAAGTACCAAGTCCACCTGTCCATACTATAACAAATAGAAAACCAGTATACGCTAGCTAGGCGTACGTTTTGTTACTACCACGATTGGAAAACCATTACTAACGCGAATACCAAAAGTATGCCCGATGTATGTTCCTGTTGTTCCTGTTGTTCCTGTTTGAGACAATATGCACCCGCCGACCCTCCAAGTCGACGAGCGGGGTTGGTCACTCCCAATAGCGCTATTCACATTTCCCCGTTGTGCAAACCCGCACATTCATGGTTCCCCCCGGGACTTCCAAAGATCGTGTAGTACACAATAGAAACCCATAGTATGACAGTAGTTACCAAATAATCGTTTTAACACATGTTTTCTCCCCCGAAAGTATAAAACCAGTTTAAAAGAGGGGCCGTAAACTCACCTTAAGTTCCGTTACTCCTTAACCCGAGTAAACTCAGCTGCTATGCTAGTCCCGTAAAGCGGCGACCTAACATACGACAGTTACAAGTACTTAGACTAATAACCCGCAGGCTAATTAGTCCCTAGATGTCCAGACCATAACCAAGTTCGTTTGAAAACACCGTGACTGTTTAACCGACCCAAAGTACAAGACTCGACATCCCATTGGTGACTCGAGACTCCCCGTGTTATGTTTACGCTCCAAAACATACAATAACGCAAGTACACTTAACATACGTTAACGCACAACAAGTTATAGCACATAGTTCACGTATCACCGGAATACATCCAAATATATGTTACCAAGTTATTAGACATGTTACGGGGTTCCTAGCATGTTACTACATGTTAAATCGGGTCTCGGAATGCTAATTTACACTTACAGCAGCAGTACACGCGATTAGGAAAAGTCAACTAGCATTTAGGAAAGTCAACTAGCGATTAGAAGTCCTATTCGCCCCTATAATAGGCGATTAGGGGCTATTCCCCTGAACTTACTAGTGATTAGGGCTATTCCCCTGAACTTACTAGTGATTAGGGCTATTCCCCTGAACTTACTAGTGATTAGGGCTAATCACCTGAACTTACTAGTGATTAGACCTCTACTCGCCTGTGTTATAGGCGATTAGCATCCTACTCGCCTATAACATAGGCGATTAGGAATGCTACTCGCCTGTAACCTTGCTGTTCCGGTTTTTCGCGCGTTTAACGCTCCAAATCAGATCCTAAACGTGTGTAACTACCCAATATCATCCCAAACACTATCCTAAACATGTTTAACCCAAAACCCTTCGTTCAACCTCGTATAATCAGTCCTGCATGCAACCAAGTAATCCAAACACCAATTCACATAGCATGCAACATCATACAAACACGCGTAATCATAACACTAATAACCGATTACTGAGATTTCTAGCATCATAATATCAATATCAGTTCTGACCTAACATAATAACACATCAATCCATCATCATGAATCATAAAAACCCTAGCTTTCTAATCATACACACCCATAACGCATGTATATTAGTTATAATCCGATTAACAACCCTTATTGACGATTTTCAGAAAGCTTTTTCGTTTATGAACAGGTCTGGACCATTAGGGATTGATTAAAAACGTTTACAAAGTGTTATGGATGAGAATCAAACCTTAGGATTATGAAAGAATGATGGTTAGACCTTGAAACCTTGTGTTTTTGATCAAAATCGCCTTCCAGAGGTTGTTTATGTGTTTGGGGCGGTTATGGGACGACTAGGGTTGATATTAGGAAGTTTAGGAGGTTAAGCATTGTATTTATAGGCGTTTCTAGTCGTCCAGCACGTTACTAGCGAGTATGCAGCAGTTCAGGCGATTAGGGCTTGTAATCGCCTGAAAGTTCACGTGATTAGGGCCTACTCGCCCTTAGATACACACGAGTAGGGCCTACTCGCCCTTAAGGGCTCCCTACTCGCCTCCCCTATAGGGGAGTAGACCTCCTACTCGCCTATAGGGTTTGGTCTTGTGTGTTTTGCGCGTTAAACCCCGTTTTAACATATGTTAATGCATATTCACGTACCGACAAGTCACATAATGATTGTAAACACATAACACAAGTAAATACACATATTTACACTCGTTCACCAATTCCCGGGACTCGAGACTCGTACGTTCCGTATGCCCTGACGATCCTACAAATCGTCACCGTTTGTACACTTGGTTAAGGACCGACATCTAACGAACCTCTAGACCAACATCCAATGATCTTCTAGACTAACCAATAGTTCCCGAACCATAACCCGACTTAACTAACCCAGTTAAGTACAATATACGCGTGACTCGCTATGGTAGACTTTCATCTAGACAACGTTGTTAACCAGAATTTGCCGGGTGTCACATCATCCCCACGTTAAAAGAATTTTCGGCCCGAAAATTGCACAAGTATCAAAAGAACAAAAGACATAACGAAGGAAGCAAACAAAAGATAGAGACCAAAAGAGAGATTTACCCGAGTTGTCACATCATCCCCACGTTAAAAGGAATCTCGACCCGAGATTCATTCAGCTGCCGAAGAGACATGTCTCGACTCGAACGCTTCCTTAGGAAAAAGATAAGGATACTTAGACTTCATCTGATCCTCCCGTTCCCATGTATATTCCGGTCCCCGGTTCGAGTTCCACCGAACCTTAACGATACGAATCTTGCTGTGACGCAGGCTGCGAATCTTGTAATCAAGGATCTCTACAGGTTCTTCCACAATCCGAAGACGATCATCAACCTTGATCTCTTCTAGTGGAACGATGAGAGACTCGTCAGCCAGACACTTCTTCAAGTTTGACACGTGAAAGACGTTATGTACGTTACCGAGCTCCGTTGGTAGATCAAGTCGATATGCCACCGGCCCAATCCGTTCCAGGATCGTAAATGGGCCGACATATCACGGATTGAGTTTGCCACGCTTCCCAAAGCGTATGACGCCCTTCCACGGTGAGACTTTTAGAAGTACCTTGTCATTGACTTGGAATTCCAGTGGTTTGCGACGCTGATCAGCATAACTCTTTTGCCGGTCCCGTGCCGCCGCCAACCGATTACGAATCTGTACGATCTTTTCCGAAGTTTCGTACACTAGTTCAGGCCCAGTGAGTTGACTCTCACCCACTTCAGCCCAGCAAAGAGGAGAACGGCATTTCCGTCCGTACAGTGCTTCGAACGGAGCAGCTTTGATGCTCGTGTGATAACTGTTATTGTACGAGAATTCTACTAACGGTAGATGAGCTTCCCAACCCTTGCCAAAATCGATCACACACGCCCGCAGCATGTCTTCTAAAGTTTGAATCGTACGCTCACTCTGACCGTCAGTCTGTGGATGGTAAGCCGTACTCATGTCTAGTTGGGTACCCAAAGCCTTGTGCAAAGAATTCCAAAAGTGAGAAGTAAAATGGGAGTCACGATCCGAGATAATAGAAACTGGTACCCCGTGCTTAGAAACAACTTCTTTCAAGTAAAGGCGAGCCAAACGATCCATGGTGTCGGTCTCCTTAATAGCAAGAAAATGGGCTGATTTCGTCAACCGATCGACAATCACCCATATCTTGTCGTTCCCGCTTGGTGATTTAGGAAGTTGTGTGACAAAATCCATAGTAATTCGTTCCCATTTCCATTCCGGAATTTCAGGTTGTTGCAGGAGACCCGACGGTTTCTGGTATTCCACCTTGACCTTAGCACAGGTCAAGCATTTGCTCACGTATGAGGCTATGTCCGACCTCATGTTTGGCCACCAGTAAAGCACCTTCAGATCTTGGTACATCTTATCCGAACCAGGATGAATAGAATACCGGGACTTATGAGCCTCATCAAGGACAAGCTCCCGTAGTCCCCCGAATAAAGGAACCCATATGCGTTCTGCGAAGTAGTGCAGGCCATCAGGCCTTCGCTCTAGGTGCTTGTCGGCACCGTGCATAGTTTCAGCTTTAAGGTTTTCCTCCTTCAAAGCTTCCAATTGGGCAGAACGGAGTTGATCAGGTAACGACGAATGAATGGTGAGCTGCAACGCCCGAACGCGTCGAGGTTTAGTAGATTCCTTCCTGCTCAAGGCGTCTGCTACAACATTCGCCTTGCCAGGATGGTACTTAATAGCACAATCATAGTCGTTCAAAAGTTCAATCCAACGGCGCTGCCGTATGTTCAAGTGTTGTTGGTCGAAAATGTGCTGGAGACTCTTGTGATCGGTGTAGATGGTGCATTTGGTACCGTACAAGTAATGTCTCCAAATTTTCAACGCGAATACCACGGCACCCAACTCTAAGTCATGAGTTGTGTAGTTCTTCTCGTGCACCTTAAGTTGACGAGAAGCATACGCAATCACTTTCTCGCGTTGCATCAACACGCAACCGAGTCCATGAATGGAAGCATCACAGTAGACAACGAAATCATCAGGACCTTCCGGTAAAGACAAAATAGGAGCAGAACACAGTTTAGACTTCAGTTCTTCAAACGCTGACTCTTGCGATTCATCCCAGTCGAACTTCCTATCCTTCTGAGTGAGAGTGGTGAGGGGTTGAGCAATCTTCGAGAACCCCTGAATGAAACGACGATAATAGCCCGCAAGGCCTAGGAATTGCCGCACCTCAGTTGGCGTCTTTGGTGCTCCCCAGTCCTTGATCGCTTCGATTTTAGCTGGATCGACATGAATCCCTAGTTCATTAACCACATGTCCTAGGAATTGAACTTCGCGTAACCAAAAGTCACACTTTGAGAACTTGGCGTAAAGTTGTTCCCGTCGCAAGAGTTCCAAAACTAACCGCAGATGTTCTCCGTGTTCGGTCTCGTTCTTGGAGTAGATCAGAATGTCATCAATAAATACAATGACGAATTTATCCAGATATGGTTTACAGACGCGGTTCATCAAGTCCATGAAAACCGCCGGTGCGTTCGTGAGAACGAAAGGCATGACCAAGAATTCGAAATGGCCATAACGTGTTCGAAAAGCAGTCTTTGCAACGTCAGCCTCCCTGACGCGCAGCTGGTGATAACCGGACCTCAAATCGATCTTGGAATAATAACTAGAACCCTGAAGCTGGTCGAATAGATCATCGATACGTGGAAGAGGATAACGGTTCTTGATGGTCAATTTGTTCAGTTCTCTGTAGTCTACGCACAATCGGAAACTCCCATCCTTCTTCTTAACAAATAAAATCGGGGCTCCCCAAGGGGAAGAACTTGGCCGGATGAAACCCTTGTCCAAGAGTTCCTGTAACTGACTAGACAATTCCTGCATCTCGGGAGGTGCAAGACGGTAGGGGGCCCGAGCAATAGGAGCAGCCCCTGGTACAAGATCAATACCGAACTCGACTTGACGATGAGGAGGAAGACCAGATAAATCATCGGGAAAAACATCAGGAAACTCGCGTACCACCGGAATGTCGTCAATCTTCTTTTCATCAACAGAGGAAACAGATAAAAGCGCCAAGACAGCTGGATAACCCTTTCGAAGACACTTAAGGGCTTTCATGCTAGAGATGATGTTTAGCGGAACACCACCCTTGATACCGTACACAGAAAGAAATTCTCCATCAGGGAGAGGAATCCGAATAACCTTATCGTAACAGACAATCTCCGCGCGATACAAAGATAACCAATCCATTCCTACCACAACGTCAAAACTACCCAATGGTACCGGCATAAGGTCGATGGGAAACGATATACCCGACAACTCTAATTGACACTCCCGAAGGATACTAGTAGCTTCAATCGTTTTACCGTCAGCCAACTCAATAACATACTTGGTCTCTAATGGTACAGGTACTACATCTAGCAGTCGACTAACATCCATGGATACAAAACTCTTGTCGGCACCAGAATCAAATAACACGCTAACAGAACGATTATTGAGAAGAAACGTACCGGTGACTGTGTCAGGGTCCTGCCTAGCCTCAGCAGCTCCAATGACGAAAGCACGTGCATTTCTGCCGCCGCCCCCGTTGTTACCATTCCCGTTGTTCCCACCCTGCTTCAGTTTTGGGCAATCTTTCTTGTAATGCCCAGTGTCACCACAGTTGTAGCATCCTTGTTTCCCTGTAGTCCCCTGAGTAGTCGGAGCTGAGCTGTTAGTCGGAGCCTGAGTCGATGGAAGTGTAGCCCGACAATCTTTAGCATAGTGGCCTGTTCGCTGGCAGCGGTGACAACGGTTACTATCGCAGTTCCCTTGGTGATGGCGTCCACACTTGTTGCATTTGGGCAGTTTTCCCGCATAACCACCCTGCTTATTACCCGAAGAAGATGAACCCCCATTATCAAACCTTTTACCCTGCTGTGCAGACCCAGATCCTTTCCCGTCATTTTCCCACTTGCGCTTGTTGTTCTCTGGAGCCTTAACAGTCGAACCTTTCGCAGGCAAAATCCCCTCATTCACCTTTAAGTTGGTCATCCTATGGGCCGATCGAACTACCTCCGCATAAGTAGGATGATTTCCAGCAGCTACCAACCCTGCAATTTCCGGCACTAACCCTGAGACATAATGTTCAATCTTACGATACTCTGGCACGTGCAGATCGGGACACAGCACTGCCAACTCATTCCTCCTCACAGTATACTTCTCGATTTCCGACCCAGTCATTTTGAGGTTCCACACCTCATGCTCCAGCTTCTGTACCTCTTCCCTCGGGCAATACTCCCGCTTCAGCAACTGCACAAAGTTTTCCCATGGCATAGCATATGCCTCCCCAATACCCATGTTCTGGGTGATACCATTCCACCAAGTCAATGCCACGTCCTGAAATAACGCAGCAGAATACTTCACCCGATCTTCTGGGAGACAGTTACACATCAGAAATACCGACTCCACTTTCTCCAACCACCTAAGCAAGCTAACCGCACCCTCAGTGCCAGAGAATTCCTGGGGCTTACAGTCCCGGAACATCTTGTAGGTGCACATGGGTGGGGGTGGGTCAACAGGACCACCTGAAATGAAACGTATGAGAAACCACGAATAACGTAAACAAGGTTCACCAATGAGGCAAAGAAAACGGATAAAACAACTTACCACCACCGTTGTGCCCTAACTGAAAGGCAACCTGGAGCAAGTTGTTCAGATCAGCCTGTGATAGGTTAATACCTCCACCACGACCGCCAGCACCACCGCGACCACCACCACGTCCACCATTGCGACCACCTCCACGTCCTCCACGCACTCCAGACATGATTCTGGCACAAAGAACGAGAAAATTTAGTTTCGCAGTTAAAGATAACCACTAATGTTCACAAGATCAAAGCTAGATCCAATCCAGGACTATCCCCTCAAACCCAGAGCTCACTAGGGCTTCCATGCATTTCGTTTTATGATTTTGTGTGCACCCAAAATGATAAAACGCTCTACATGGTCCTCCAAGTGTTCTCCTAGTTCAAAGTTCAAATCACCGAACATAGACTCTTAGCTATACGCCGTAATACTACGGTAGTTCATGACAAGTGTTTCTATTGGAGTGCGAAAGGGAGATGTCCGAGCCTTGGACAAATCTCTAGAGCACACGAGTTACTCCAACAGACCACACTGCCTAGAAAACAAGTAACCCAACCTAAGATAGAACGGATGATGTAACGTAGAAAGACCAACGATTTAGAGACACCCCGACAAGACCATACGTAAACCACTATAACGTTTAGTACCATGTGATCGTCTAGTGTGTGCGACTCGGCTATAGACTAGACTCTACATGCAGTCCTAGTTCACTATAACCATTGGCTCTGATACCAATCTGTCACACCCTCAAAATCCACTTGCGGAGTTTTACCGCGAGGCGCATGACAAACCAGGATCCAAACCAACGATCACAATAAACAATTCTAAATGAATATAAATGCAATTTCAAAACATAGTTTAAAATCCCCGTTTACAGCGGAAGCTTATTCAAAACAATTATTCAATAATAAACCAATGTTCAAAGTTTGTAAATCATGCAACTCTAGCTAGACGCCGTGCAGACGCGTGCGCCCTAGTTCCATTCGTACTACCTTAGCGACCTGAGAAAACATGTAAAAGTTTACGTCAGCACAAAAATGCTGGTGAGTTTACAGGTTTTGTATCCAAGTACCAAGTCCACCTGTCCATACTATAACAAATAGAAAACCAGTATACGCTAGCTAGGCGTACGTTTTGTTACTACCACGATTGGAAAACCATTACTAACGCGAATACCAAAAGTATGCCCGATGTATGTTCCTGTTGTTCCTGTTGTTCCTGTTTGAGACAATATGCACCCGCCGACCCTCCAAGTCGACGAGCGGGGTTGGTCACTCCCAATAGCGCTATTCACATTTCCCCGTTGTGCAAACCCGCACATTCATGGTTCCCCCCGGGACTTCCAAAGATCGTGTAGTACACAATAGAAACCCATAGTATGACATTAGTTACCAAATAATCATTTTAACACATGTTTTCTCCCCCGAAATATAAAACCAGTTTAAAAGAGGGGCCGTAAACTCACCTTAAGTTCCGTTACTCCTTAACCCGAGTAAACTCAGCTGCTATGCTAGTCCCGTAAAGCGGCGACCTAACATACGACAGTTACAAGTACTTAGACTAATAACCCGCAGGCTAATTAGTCCCTAGATGTCCAGACCATAACCAAGTTCGTTTGAAAACACCGTGACTGTTTAACCAACCCAAAGTACAAGACTCGACATCCCATTGGTGACTCGAGACTCCCCGTGTTATGTTTACGCTCCAAAACATACAATAACGCAAGTACACTTAACATACGTTAACGCACAACAAGTTATAGCACATAGTTCACGTATCACCGGAATACATCCAAATATATGTTACCAAGTTATTAGACATGTTACGGGGTTCCTAGCATGTTACTACATGTTAAATCGGGTCTCGGAATGCTAATTTACACTTACAGCAGCAGTACACGCGATTAGGAAAAGTCAACTAGCATTTAGGAAAGTCAACTAGCGATTAGAAGTCCTATTCGCCCCTATAATAGGCGATTAGGGGCTATTCCCCTGAACTTACTAGTGATTAGGGCTATTCCCCTGAACTTACTAGTGATTAGGGCTATTCCCCTGAACTTACTAGTGATTAGGGCTAATCACCTGAACTTACTAGTGATTAGACCTCTACTCGCCTGTGTTATAGGCGATTAGCATCCTACTCGCCTATAACATAGGCGATTAGGAATGCTACTCGCCTGTAACCTTGCTGTTCCGGTTTTTCGCGCGTTTAACGCTCCAAATCAGATCCAAAACGTGTGTAACTACCCAATATCATCCCAAACACTATCCTAAACATGTTTAACCCAAAACCCTTCGTTCAACCTCGTATAATCAGTCCTGCATGCAACCAAGTAATCCAAACACCAATTCACATAGCATGCAACATCATACAAACACGCGTAATCATAACACTAATAACCGATTACTGAGATTTCTAGCATCATAATATCAATATCAGTTCTGACCTAACATAATAACACATCAATCCATCATCATGAATCATAAAAACCCTAGCTTTCTAATCATACACACCCATAACGCATGTATATTAGTTATAATCCGATTAACAACCCTTATTGACGATTTTCAGAAAGCTTTTTCGTTTATGAACAGGTCTGGACCATTAGGGAATGATTAAAAACGTTTACAAAGTGTTATGGATGAGAATCAAACCTTAGGATTATGAAAGAATGATGGTTAGACCTTGAAACCTTGTGTTTTTGATCAAAATCGCCTTCCAGAGGTTGTTTATGTGTTTGGGGCGGTTATGGGACGACTAGGGTTGATATTAGGAAGTTTAGGAGGTTAAGCATTGTATTTATAGGCGTTTCTAGTCGTCCAGCACGTTACTAGCGAGTATGCAGCAGTTCAGGCGATTAGGGCTTGTAATCGCCTGAAAGTTCACGTGATTAGGGCCTACTCGCCCTTAGATACACACGAGTAGGGCCTACTCGCCCTTAAGGGCTCCCTACTCGCCTCCCCTATAGGGGAGTAGACCTCCTACTCGCCTATAGGGTTTGGTCTTGTGTGTTTTGCGCGTTAAACCCCGTTTTAACATATGTTAATGCATATTCACGTACCGACAAGTCACATAATGATTGTAAACACATAACACAAGTAAATACACATATTTACACTCGTTCACCAATTCCCGGGACTCGAGACTCGTACGTTCCGTATGCCCTGACGATCCTACAAATCGTCACCGTTTGTACACTTGGTTAAGGACCGACATCTAACGAACCTCTAGACCAACATCCAATGATCTTCTAGACTAACCAATAGTTCCCGAACCATAACCCGACTTAACTAACCCAGTTAAGTACAATATACGCGTGACTCGCTAAGGTAGACTTTCATCTAGACAACGTTGTTAACCAGAATTTGCCGGGTGTCACACAATCTTCTTCATCATGCTTCAAGCTTTACACATGATGAATCAATCTTCTTCATCATGCTTCAAGCTTTACACATGAAGATTCAATCTTCTTCATCATGCTTCAAGCTTTACACATGAAGAATCAATCTCCTTCATCGTGCTTGCCCGGACATACTATCAGGTCCCGCAACCAACACCTATTCCGTCATACGCCCACAGCTTGATCACTGTGCGCGCAACAGTTGACGATGGTCATCAGTACATGTACACGATTTGTTACACGAAAACCCAGTGACGACTGGATGTAACTTACCGAAAACATGTTCTATCGAAATTAAACAGAGTCCAGCACCCTCTTCTCACCCATATGAGACGACAACACGAGAGCACTGGACTGGGGGACTTGAAGGGATATGGAACTAAAAACTGGCAATACCACATCTTAAAATCATCCCATGAAGCAGCGCCGGGCAAAACCATGACTAAACTCCCCCCGCCCGTTTTACGTCAGTGGGTTAGCTTGCGTTCGTCAGACGACGAACGCACGGCCTACCGCCCGTTTTACGTCGGCCGGTTAGCTTGCCTCCATCAGACGATGGACGCATGGCATACTGCCCGTTTTACGTCAGCGGGTTAGCTTGCGTCCATCAGACGATGGACGCACATCCTACTGCCTGTTTTACGTCAACGCAGGACGAAGCTTCCTCTGCAAGATAAGCTAACCCACTAGCTGAAAGATTCCTTTCAGGGCAGCATCGAAATACACACTCTGGTACAGTGTTGCCCTGGACAACTGTTCCTGACGCAACAGGTTGCCCGTCAGAATTCTCAGCCAATCAAGGGTTGCGCCCAGCCTGACACTCACAAATGACGATGACGTGGCAGCACCTCAGCCAAGATATCTTATCTGACAGAAGACTTTCTCAACCCCTACTCGTCTCAGGTATTAGGTAGAGGGATGATTACCCACCGCGAGGAATAGCCAACAGACAGACGCCACGTGTCCGCCGACCACCAGCGTCCACTTAACGGACGCCACATGTATCATCCTTCGGATGGTAACATCCCCCCTTTTTCTTCCCTCCTTTTTACGAAACCCACTTGCACCAATGGGCTTAAGGATTTGAGCCGGAAATCTAGAGATACCTCTACCTGGGTCGGGCCCCCACAAAGGGTAGAGGATGGGCTGAGGAAGTCAGATGTCGAGGTACTATAAAGGGAGAAACTCTCCTCCTTTTATTGGCATCCGATATTTACGAAGACTTCCATCAAAAAGACTACGAGCTCCTCGTACCTTTTTCAACCCCCTGTTTATTATACTAACATTTAGAGGCTCGGCTCTTCTAATCTGTAGTCTTTTAAACTCCTTGGTCTTGTCCTTAGACCCGAACACTTTTATAAATACACTTCTTATAAAACCCCATGAAATCACTACCGAGATCAGCGTTAATCCCGGTAATCTAGAATACGTGTTTCTTCACACGTCATCAAGTTATCAAGTTATATTCCAAATATTTGTGTAAATTCTTTTGTTCTTAGTTTATTGCATTAACTGAATAAATACAAACAATAATTCATCTTTTTAGGGAACGAATACTGATAAGGAAACTGATTGTTTGTAATTTTATAATCATATTTAAATTCATCTTTTGTGGCCCCTTTTGCTTTTTAAACATGGTGTGACATCTTTAATCATTAGTCATTAAATTAAACACTTAAATATGTTTACAATGTAAGGAAATTAGATTTAAATACTCTTAAGTATTGTTTATCGACCGATATCACTTTCAACTATCACTTTTACTATCAATAATTTCAACTTAACACTTTGTTTGTTATGTCACTCCTAAACTAACCAATCACTAACAACGTTAGTGTTCTTGATACCGTGACATTTTTTGCCTACGCGGCATGTTAATGTCAGCATGCCATGTATAAAATTTTTGCCATGTCAACATGCCATGTAAAAAAAATGCCACGTAGGCAAAAAATGTCAAGTCATAAAAAAAATCAACAGAGTCGGTGCTTAGTTAGTTTGGGACTTTGGGGTGACATAACAAACAAAGTGTAAAGTTTTAAGTATTGGTAGTGAAAGTGATAGTTTGAAGTGATATTGACCAACGAATAAATAGTTTAAAGTATTTAAATCCAATTTAACTATAATTTAAGTATGAAGTTTATAATCAGAATCAGAAGAATTTCTTCTACCTCCCAATTAAATTAGCAATCAGTCATCTTCACCTCCCCATTACAATCTTTGGCTCCTACACCAGCCACTCGCCAATCCACCCTAACGTTTAACACGGTTTAAACACCGCCATCAAGGTGCGTAAAATGTCGTCCCTCCCCTTCACAGCACTCAAGTCCCGTAGTAAACATTGATGTAGAATTAAAGTGCGTTTTCATTCTAAAAATTACCACAACTAACAAGGCTCTTATCACCATTTCTACCGCGATTTAAAGACCACCACCACTACCTCTGTCAAAACAACCATTGCGGACGCCATGATCATTCCTACTACCATCAACCTAACTATGGTCGTTCACCATCATCATATCTTTATCAAGTAGCAAAAACAAAGAAGCAAGAAGCATAACTAATTGAAAAGTTAAGATTGTTATTAAAACACTAACTGTAACAATTTACAGTACTCAAACTACAAGACCTTGAGGTATTTGGTTACATAAAAAGCTGGAAAAGAAGACCATAAAACAGGCAACAACTCTCTTGCCAATTGTGTACACGCGATTTAAACACGAATCCATACTAAAGCAAACAAACTTGAATCTCACAAATTACATATTATCCTACTTATTTGTCCCCATCTTCAACCCCTAAACCATACAAAACACCAGCATACTTCTCCGTGTTTCCATTAAAGTACCCTTCTTTCAACTTCTTGAACGCGTGAGAAGTAAGCAAGCTATCCGACCCAGCTTGATGACAAACACCAATCCGTTCAACATCCAAGATTTCCGCAAGCTTGTTCAACCCACCATGAAGATGGTTACAGAACCTCATCAAATGTTTGATATCATAAACAACCGGAAAGTAAACCTTAATCAACTCAAAGAACCCCGCTTGAGTCTTGGGCAATTCCTTACGCGTCAACAACTTAATCAAGTACCCAAAATCATACCCACTATGAAACGTAACCCAACAAATATTATCATTCAACACAACACCAGACGACATCAAAAGCTCCCCAAACCGATTCACATCAATGCCCATCTCACTATTCTTCTTAAAATCAATCCCACATTGCTTCAACAACTCGATCGAATCATTTGCAAAGATATCTTCATTAACGTTAAACTCGCGGAAATTAAACTGCCAAATGCAAGGCTTATCAGTACCACAAGTGGGTAAATTCCCATCTTCATCAGAAAAAGTGAGACCCAATTGGATCAGTTTCAACATATCAACATTATCCTTCAAAGTCACATAATTATAGTCATTAATATTCTTAAACTGAGCCAATGGACGAAGAACAACACCAGGAAACTCAGTATCCATTGCAATATAAGGGTACTCATCAACAATTCCTCTAATCAAAGCAAACTCTTCTTCAAGATTATCATTCCATACCTCTCTGATATGCACAGAGTCACTTTTAGGCAGAACAATAGACATATTATTATTATTATTATTAATATTAATAATAAACAATTAAAGATTCAATTTTTCCTCTTTTTTTTGCTACAACTGAACCAGATCTGCAATAATTAAAACAAACCCATCAAAAAAATCCAATCTTTAATCAAACCCAGAAATTAAAAACACAAAAAGATTCAATCTTTATAATCTTTATTAACAAATCTTGAAAATCCAAGAAATTGATTAAAAAAATGAAAAAAATAAGGAAAAAAAGATTAAAAATGTTACCTTTTTTGAAGAGGGTTAGATCTGAGGGTGTAATGAAACAGATCTTGGAATTGTTTCTTTGTTTGAAGATTAATAATAATATTTAGGGTAAGAGATGGGTCAACGGATATGATGAACATAGAGAGGGGTCTAGAAAGATGATGATAGGGGAGATGGGTGGGGAGTAGAGGCTCTTTAAATCAAGTTGAAGGGAAAGTGACATCGTGAGTGGTGAAAAACGGGTTAAACGGCGTCGTTTTGGTGTGTTGTGTGATGCCAATTTGGTACCATCCTAGGGTTGACTGTATAAAAAGATTATAAGATATTTAAGAAATGTGAAATGTTATATTGATTGAAGTGGTATTTGGAAATGGAATAACTTGAGGGTTTTAAAAGTATTGTTTTGTTGAATGTGTCTTTTGGAATGTGGTTTTTAAAGAGTTCAAATGGTAAAGAACACTGGGGGAAAAATATATAAAAATATATTGACCCTTTAGTTTAAGTTTTTAGATTAAAAAAAATAAGAATGATATGTATGTTTCTAACAAGTTTATTAAAAAACAATATCATGATGCTACAAACATGTCAAGGCAATACTTTTTAAAGTTCATTTAAGGTCACTTCTTTATTTTTTTAGGTGTAACTTTAGTTAGAGTTACATGATTCTTTACTTCTAATATTTTTTTTTTATCTTGGAAAGTCTTTTCATTCTATAAATGAAACAATTACATCAAGATAGCAGGTAGGCTGTAGGCGGGCAACAAGCTGTGTCGGCATCCTTTTTTGAATTGCGAACTATAATCTATTAAACAAAAAACCTTGTGCCTTTGGAGTCGAGACATTGTCATGGATAATCCGTTGGACCCTGGTTAGGGAACGAATATCTTCTGGTGCCAGGGAGCCAAAGATATCAAAAGTTAGGGAACAAAATCATGTTGGTTCTCTTCGCAAGCTTTAGCATGCTTCTCCACCTTCTTCGCATTGCTTGCCCAGCTACGAACCCATCATCCCTCAAGCCAGCTACATGACATACCCCTGTGAGGTCCACACATGTGTATTTCCCTCCGGCCTAACCTAATAATATGTACTAATAATATGTAGTTATGTACTGCAATAAGTAATAACATACAAAGAAAGATTGTATATTACTTTAAAAACAAATCTTACATTTATTAAAATTCTTAAAGTAGTATAGGTTACAACTACAAAGGAAGTTACAAACTTTCTATTGATAATAACGTGTTTAGTTGTTCAATCCATTTAATTTGAATGATGGAATAATAAAACTAGACACGTGTAACCTTTAGTTGATTAGCTTCTATTGTGTGAACCTTTTAATACACTGTTCAAATTGATTAGAAAATCGAGAAAGTATACGGTACAAAGTACCTTAAAATACAAAGTGTAAGAAGTAACTACAGATTGACACGTGGAACTGATGGTTATAACCTACAAATTCGTTATGAATCATGAGAAGGGTATTACAGACATTTACACACCCAATAATCACGTCCTAATTTTATCAATTATACGTATCCCTGTTTTTTACATGAATCCAAATTCAAATTTTCGTAACTGATTACACTTTTTTTTTTTGCCAAATTGAATTCGTAATCCCATAAAACTTATTTCGATTTTAATTTTTTCAAAATTGATATCCAATTGAAGAGTTTATATCTTAACAGAGACTTTTGCAGATTAGAATATGAAGTTTTTAGATAACATAAAGTACTGCTTTTTCTAGGAAGCTCCAGCATCTATTATTCTAGTTAAATTAATAATTACTTAAACACTGAAAACAGGGAAGACAAATTCTTAGTTCATCATATCCTGTTGGAGAGAAACAGAGCATACCTGTTGGAGAGAAACAAATTCTTAGTGCGTTTTACAAAAACAATGTGCGTTTTATGAAAACCTAAGTGCGTTTTACAAAAACCAAGTGCGTTTTATAGAAAACCATGTGCGTTTTTGTAAAAACCAGTTTAAATAGTGTTTAAAAAACCAAATGCGTTTTATAAAAAAACAAGTGCGTTTTAGATAACCCAAGTGCGTTTTACAAAAACAATGTGCGTTTTATGAAAACCTAAGTGCGTTTTACAAAAACCAAGTGCGTTTTTGTAAAAACCAGTTTAAATAGTGTTTAAAAAACCAAATGCGTTTTATAAAAAAACAAGTGCGTTTTAGATAACCCAAGTGCGTTTTATAATTTTATGAGTGCGTTTTATAATTTTATGGGTGCGTTTTATAGGTGCGTTTTTAGTTTTTTTTTTTTGTAGGTCTGTTTAGTAACCATGCTCTGTTTTTTGTTTAAAAAACAGAGCATACCTGCATTCGTAAGAGTTTTTTACAACAATAACGCACATTTATACCTTTCATCTTATTCATTTACGTTTTAGTAACCATGCTCTGTTTTTTGTGTTTTTGTAATTGATCGTCGTTGTTTGAAGTCGTTTTAATGGTTGCCCTGTTTTGTTTTTTTTTTTTTTTTTTTGTGTACAGAGTATCGTGTTTTGATGGAATGAGATTTTATGATTTCCATGATTGTAGCAAATCAAATTAACTGTCAATTAATGAGATGATTTGGCGGCATAATTATAAAAAAAAAATCAAATTTATTAGGTGTAATTTGTCTAATTTACCCTTTATTCGTTAACTGATTCTTAAAACGTGTTGGTTAATTACGATCGTGCCACCGTTCTTTTTTTAACCTAATCAATGGCTGAAAGTCTTTCTTACACTTTGTATGTTAAGGACACTTTGTACAATAGCCTCTCTCTAGAAAATCACAAATTTGGATCTGAATCAAAAACAAAGTTTAGAGTATGATTCAGATGCTAACCTGATTCTGAAAACTAGCAAACAGGATTCGAATTTAAATTCTTAATTTGTGTTTAGTTCGGTTCGAATTTTTGTTTTATTAGTCCAGTTCATTGAATACCCTTACTATAAAAAAAAATACAATACATCTCAAGTTTACTTAACTATTCTTAATTTGTGTATGTCCTATTGACACAAGGGGTGGGCTAAACGTACCCCCCTTGTTACTTATCATACCCCCTCCCTGAAAAATCATTTTAAAATTTGTCAACTTTCCCCCTCTAATTTTTCAGATTTATCAAATCGTTTAGCCCACACATGAATATCAATTTAACGAACTTATCAACTCAAATCTTGTGTTCTCATGATCCATCAAAACAATTCTACAATTTTGTAATATATATAAATTTAGATTATATCTTTGAATTTATGAAAAAAGATCTTGATAATCTTTATAAAATTATATATATATAAATTCAAAAGATTATGGAATAAAGTTTAGCAAAAAAGAAAGTAAAAGATTAAATTTGTATTATACAAAAACTTGAAGGGGGGAGTATATTTAGTAAAAATAATATAAAAGGGGTACGTTTAGCAGCCCCCTTGACACAATGACACCCCTCTCTATCTATGCATAGATGCCCCTACCACATACGCACACCTTCATGTGTCTTTTGGAATATGGTTTTTAAGAGTTCAAACAGTAATAGAAGACTTTGGGAAAAATATATAGACTGAATTACAAGTTTTGTCCTTTAGGTTTATACCCGATTGCAAAGAATGTCCTTTAACTTTAAAATTGATTGGTTTTGTCCTTTATCTTTTAAAACCTTGCACGTTTTGTCCTTTAGCCCTAACTCTGTTAGATTTTAACGCTGCTATAAGGGTAAATCTGTCTTTTTATGCTTCTAGGGACTATTTATATAAGTAAATTAAAGTTTTAAACTAAAAATGAAAACCATCTAACTCTCCCCATCTACCTCTGTCTTTACTCCACTATCAACACCATCAACCTTCCTCACCACCACCATCACCACCACCACCACTTTGAGTCACCATCGAGGGGACACACGTTACCCTTTTAAAAGGGACACATATCCCCCTCTACAATTACAACCGTCACCACCACAGCTTCCTACCCACACTTCCTTGTATTCCTTTTAACATCTCACCCAAACACACATCACTTACCTTTCTATAAAATCCCTCTCTTATCTCACATAATACATAAACTCCATATGCATCTGCTGTTTCTAAAAAGTAAAGAGGGATAGAGACAGACACAGACCCGTAGAAAGAGCCAATAGAGAGAGAGGGACGGAGGGAGGGAGGGAGGGAGATAGAGAGAGAGAGATCAGAGGAGATCAGAGAGGGAGGGAACCAAGGAGGGGAAAAGAAGGAGAAGGGTGGTGGTGCACGGCGGCGGTGCCGCCTCTGCTACCACGATTACCGGCTGGTTCCATCATCGAAGAGGAAGACCACGACGGTGGTTGTGGTAGAGACGGATGATGACAATACCAGACCCGACACCCTCTGGTGAGTGTTGGTTCTGGGTACAGGAAGACCCGACACCCTGTTCATTAATAGTAATCGACGATGGTACAGGTGGTTCTGGGTTACAATCAACGCCGGCAACATAACGTGGTACAGGTGTTTCTGGGTTACAGACTTTAGAGAGAGAGAGATAGGGGTGGAGAGTGTTGAGAAGAGGGGTTGAAGGTTTGGTGGTGGTTGGTGTTTCTGGGTTACAGACTTTAGAGAGAGAGATAGGGGTGGAGAGTGTTGAGAAGAGGGGTTGAAGGTTTGGTGGTGGTTGGTTGGTTTATAACCTATATATTTTTATTTGGATCTAAAACTTTAAACTAGTTATACAATTAGTCCCTGAAAGAGTAAAAAGTCAAATTTACCCTCATATTAACGTTAAAATCTAACAGAGTTAGGGCTAAAGGACAAAACGTGCAAGATTTTAAAAGATAAAGGATAAAACCAATCAATTTTAAAGTTAAAGGACATTCTTTGCAATCGGGTATGAACTTAAAGGACAAAACTTGTAATTCAGTCAAATATATATGAGTTAAATGTCAATTTCATTTCTGAGATTTGGTCTAGTTTGTTACTTCCGTCTAAAAATGTTTTTTTTTTTTTTTTGCAATGGAACCCTTGAGGTTTGGATTTTCTTGCTATTTTCGTCAATTTCGCTAATTGGGTTTATTTTTTCTGTTAAGTCAGAGGTATTGTACTCATTTTACCTATTTATTTTTGTTTTTCTATTTGTTTCAATAATTTACTCTTTTGATATAATAAAACATAATATATTTATTTATTTAATATAAAACACTCACCCCACATCTCCATCCTCATCATCAATTACCTCCTTCCTCCTCCCTTACCCTAAAACCCGATGTCATCTCCTCCACCACCCCTGAAACCGACCGCCACTATACCTCAACATTCCACTACCGTTTTCATCATTATCCTTTTATTGAAACCCACCACTGTAAACAACCAAACATGAAACCCGCCACTGTAACCCACCTTCTTCATCATTATCCATAAAACCACCACTGTAAACAACCAAACGTTCCTCCTCCCTCACCTTTCATTATCCCTGAAACCCACCACCTTCTTCATCATTTCTGACCTGAGTTTCTTTCCAATTATGATTTTGGTGGTTACCATTTGCAGATCTTGTTTTGTAAAAAAAAAACACACACACACACACACCGTTCACGCCTTTGATAGACGATATCTGACTCACTGAATCCGTTTTCGACAAGGTAGTTGAAGGTATGATCGTCGCAGTTATAGGTAAACTTATTATTGGTAGCAGGAAGCTTCTAAAGACATTGAGCAGCGATTGAAGTGAAATTACCTGTGAATTCAGTGTATTCCGATAGAACAACCGTTCCTCTGGCCACAAAACTGTAGATCAACGACTGTTGTCCCACATTAAATAATAACCTGAAAATAATGGATGAAGTGTCACACGATTGATTCTAGAGAGAGAGAGAGAGAGAGAGAAGAGGGTGGATGGGTGGGGTGGAGGTTTTTTCTTCTGATTTTGCTTTTCTTTTTAGGGTTTTAAAAGAGGGAAGATGACGAGGACATATGAAATGTCAAAATTGCCCCTCAATTAACTATGCAAAATGACAAAAATGCCCCTAACTTAACATCATTTTCTAACCCAGTTAGTGGAATGGACGAAAATAGCAAGAAAGTCGAAACCTTAAGGGTTCCATTGCAAAAATAAAAAAACTTTTTTAGACTGAAGCAGCAAACTGAACCAAACCTTAGGGACGAAATTGGCATTTAACTCTATATATAAATATATATTGACCCTTTAGTTTAAGTAAGTTTTTAGATTAAAAAGTTAAGAATGATATGTATGTTTCTAACAAGTTTATTAAATTAAAAAACAATACCATGATGCTACAAACATGACATGGTAATACTTTTTGAAGTTCATTAAGGGTCACTTGTTTGTATTTTTAAGGTGTAACTTTAGTTAGATTTACATGATTCTATAGTTATAATATGTGTAGGAGGTGGGTCATGATTTTATGAAAAAATATTAATAAAAGTAATAGAGACACACTCTATATACATTTGGGAAATTGTAGTACACAGACCGTGTATGAAAATTAAAAATAAATACAACAAATGTAAAGTAATCGATTCAAACCAAGTCTTTAATAATGTCCTTGAGCCTGTCTAAAATGATTTAACCAAGATCTTCAAAAATCAAGTCTTCAACAAGTTCTTCTTATAGTTCTCCATGGTTGCAACTTGCAAGAATGAACAAACTAATGTTGACGGTTGTGGCTGAGGCACGTGTTCAACACGCTTCCCTTAAAACAAATTTCACGCCTCTACCAAAGACAACGCGTCTGTCTCCCAGGGTACAACAGCCGAAGCAGTCTGTACTGCCGGAGAAGGCTACGCACCCGATGTTACGCTTGATAAATTAGTGTGTTGAAACATTGAGAGGTGAAGATGATGTTTAAAGAGTACTCCTCTCTTTATTTAGTGAGACAAAGAAATATACAAAGGTTTCTTTGCTTGATGTTATTTTGAGTAATATACAAAGTATTTCTCTTGTTCAACTCTCTTCTCTTCTTTGTACCAAGACTTCTCATAACAAAAAATAAGGCACACAAACCTCATCTTTTTATGCAAGAAATGTAGACATATGAAGAGACTAAATTAATTCAACAATTATTAACTAATAATTTTCATGATAATTAGAGACATAAAGTCTCTCATTTATCAACATTTAACAAGAGTTTAATCTTCATTAGTGTCATAAAATTCTAATAAAATGAAATAAAGGACTCAACTCAATAGTCTTCTTAATAATTTCACTAAATAGCAATTAAATTCCATTCATCATTCTAAAATTCCAACAATCCCCCACATGAATGGAGATTGATCAAAACACACAAAATTTCCAATGCAACATAGACAGTTAAGTATTGCACGATAGGTAGGTATTAGCTTTGAACCTTCCTTTGTGAAGCATACTTAGTCTCCTAGCGGTTTGTGGACGTGATGTCCTTGAACAAACCCCTATTTGTGTAGACGACAATACACTTCACACAATACTCTCCTTAGCCGAGCCATCCCCTCACTTTCGTGTCCAATAATGGTCCTGGAACACTTTCCTGGTTCTGCGAGAGCTCTAGGAATTGTGCCCCCAATTCCATTTGAAGCGACCTCACTTCTCTCTAACATAGGTGATTTTCCTTAAATCATTAAAAGCATTATGGTTACCATGATTTACCTACATCATTTACCATATATTATGCTTATCCTCGCAATTTGTCACTGAATGTCATAGGAATGGACAAGGACGTATTTAAACACCCTTTATAGTTTAGGGGGTATATATAACCATATATACTAGCTTACACATATTAGCCATGCCCCCACAGTGACCACCCTTAGGCGTATGAATTAGTTGTCCTATTGAACTTAGATATTGGGATCTCCAATTAACTAAGGTAGGTTTCCTTCACATGCCTTTTTCTATGGGCTTTAGTCTCATTCCACAACTTGATCTCTCATCAACCCTCAGGTTGTTGGATCCATAAGATTATCATTGACTTCGTCAAGTCACTACTGATAATTTTGCAATTGAGATCAGTTGTACAAACATGTTATTGACTCACAAGTCATTCATGCCTTATTGTCAACTCGTAAGACTATAACTTGTGATCTAAACTTTGATCTAGTTATAACGTCTTCTTTTTAGAATAAAACAAATCTTATTTCAATATGAACACGTATTCATTATGCATATGGCCGGTAAGCTCAATCATCAGGCATTAATATCAAACCGGTTGGCATCTGAGTGTAATCATTTAGATTGACTCCTTATCAAGTTTAACTTCATATTATCAAATGCAAGTTATCCCCCACATTTAAGCATTATTGGATTGAAACAATCCAACACAAGATAAAGGTAAAGGTAAAGAAATGTCATCTTTTTACATGGATTGAGAGACTCCTCAAACACCATTTATACAAACCTATAGTTGTTTGTTTAATGGATCTCTCCCCCACATTACTTGCACTTTGATCAAGTTTAAGCAATACTACTAACGATGACTACTAGACACCTTGATTATATAACAAATATCTACATCTTTGTTCCAGTCTAGTCATTCGTGTATACTGTTCACCTCATATTCCACTTATGCACAAGAGGTTTTAAATATAAACAAGGCAAAATATGCCTAAGCTTGAGATGCCAACAGTTACGCGTGTATGAGTTCTCATCACTACACTTAGAAAACCAGCTAGAATCATTATCAATGATCTAGTTAATCGGTTTTTCTCGAGTTATTCCATTAGACTGAATGAAATTATATTTTTAGACTACAATACTCTAGCATGTGAATGTTTAAAGTATTGAATGTTTAAAGTTAATTTAATCTCCACAGAGCATCTAAATTAACATGTACTAGTCTAGCATGCTTTAGACTACAATACTCTAGCATGTGAACAGAAGATGCATCATTCTGATTCTTCACAGCCTTAAGAGATAAACGCATCATCTCTTACCAACATAAACGCATCATCTCTTACGAACATTCATTCTTATTTATACATGAACATGAGTTTTTTTTTCCATATAGTCTCATATGTATGTTACATAAACATGCATTTTCCATTATTCAGTCTAAGAATATAACAATTTGGCCTTTGATCTCGAAGGCTTCACCATTAACTTATAAGTACTTGACTATAAGTTTTATCTCGAGTAACTTTGGTGAACACATTCATCACCCACAAAAGGTATAAATAGTATAAGTGTACAATCACTTTTATGTTGATATGAAATCACTTAGATTCACTCTCAACAAACCAACTTCAAAATTGTGTCTTTAAATGACATGCCTTGTCGTTTTCTTTTAAAGCTATGTATATTTAGGACACTCTCCCAATTTTAAGGTTAAAACCTTTACATACTTCCAACAACTTGAAGGTGGTAGACATATCAACATGTCCTCCATTTCTAATGGTACTTTTGGAACAAATCTTGCCCGATTCATTAAAGATTTGTATTAACATATATTTCTTCCATATGTTAAATTTCACACTTGTGAATTTCCACGATAACTTCTAATGAAGTATGTCGACATGTAACATGCTTGTGTATTTCATCTCAATACACACACCACTTTCTTTCATGATTCTCTCATGATGTGGTTAAAATATTTGATGTCTCTTCTCCGACTTTTAGTCAATACAACAACTCTTAAGTTGTATATGTTCAATTATTTCCATCTGTTATCCATTTATGACAATGTTCTTTAAACATTGTATATTTGACGTCATAGTTATTTATTAAAAAAAAATAACATTTCATACGTCACAAACCTTACTGATTTATTTCTTGGTAAAAAATTGCATGTATTATCCGAAGATATTGAATACAAAACAATAACATACATTCGAAACTAAATCATAAAGTGCAAAACACTTTCAAAAGTATAAACGGATACGTGGACATATCTACACATCAAATCTCATAGTGTTACCATCTTCAGCGCTTTTATCATCCGATCAAAATCGTAACAACGACATCATATCATAACATGTCTTGAGAACTCAATGCACTTATAAGTAAAAGTTCCTCATTTGATCGTGAAATTCTAAACTTGAATAGTCACAAATCTGCTCATAACAACACCAACTTGTTACAAAGACTACAATTAAGTAGTGAAGCTTGAACAATTGATCTTGTTCACAACAACACCAAGTTGTTTTCCACCATATTGTGTCAACAAGAACACTACTTTGGTTCAACATATGCTACATCTAGCAAAAGTAAACGAACCGTTTGAATTATCAAAACTATGCAAAACTTGTTTTAAAATCATTCTAAAACATTTTCTTAGTTTTGCAATATATTATATTTATAATATCAATACGGGTTTATGAAACCGTATACCGAAACCCAAAATATCAAACTATTTTATATGGTTTCAGTTTAATACATCTACTATAACGGTTTCTAACACACATATTAAAGAAAGACCATGCTATAATGCACACATTATAAAATTGGACGTTTACATAAAACGTTTTCCAATGATATAATCCATAATCGAATCCATTTCTAATGAACATACTAGAAAAATAAAATGTTTACATAAAACATTTTTTTTCCATTGTGGTTTACAAAATAAACCCTTTTAACAAACATGTTAAAACTTAAATGATCCTAACGCGCACGTTAGAGTCATTTTTTTTTACATGAAATATTTCCAAATATTCCATTTCATAAAATAGATCGTATTTAAACTCGTATCAGTGATAACAGTTTTCTAACACACATGTTAGAAAACTAAAACGAGTTCTAATGCGCACATTTAGAAGTATTAAAACTTCTATACGAAATATTTTAAACACACATGGTTCATAATATTAAACCACTTCTAACACACAAGTTAGAGAAAAAAAAAACTATTGCCATCCTTTTTTATTTTTATATCGGTGGTTTTTATGAACCATTTCTAACATGCATGTTAGAAGACAAATGATTACATAAATCATTTTAACCGTTTTTAACACACTCGATAGCAATAAACGGTTATAAAAATCGTTATAAAGCCTATCAGTAAAGTGGTTCTACGCACTTGTTAGAAATAACGATTACACAGTCGTTATAAAACTTAACAATTTATATACAATAAACATATTCTAACAGGCTCATTAGAAATAAATGATTACAAAAATCATTATAATGTTTATTGATTCATATAAAGTACCGTTTCCTACATGCTCGTTAGAAATTATCGATTACAAAAATCGTTCTAACACTTATCAGTTTGTATAAAATAAGCCGGTTCTAACACGCTCGTTAGAAATAAATGATTACAAAGCTTATTAGTTTATCAAAATAAACTATTTCCAACATCAAATATAATCATTTCAAACACACATGTTAGGAAATGAAACGTTTACAAAAAACGTATGGTTTACACCAATAAACCCGGTCTAACACACATGTTAGAAAAAGAACGATTAAAAATCGTTATAAAACCAAATGGTTGAATCAAAATACCATTCATTTTGTATCACGGTGTATGATTTAATATTATACCACAATACCTATAAATCCAAACCCAACAAGTTGTACTACATACATATTTCCCAAAACAAATATTTACAAGATTATACAAAAATCTCTAAAAACAATTTTTTTAACCATTTCGTGAACCCAAAATCCTTATGAATAAGGTTTTAAGATTGTAGCAACAATCTCACGAAATCTGTTTTAAGATTGTAGGAGGTGGGTCACGATTTTAAGAAAAAATATTAATAAAAGTAATAGAGACACACTCTATATACATTTGGGAAATTGTAGTGAAAATTAAAAATAAATACAAAAAATGTAAAGTAACCGATTCAAACCAAGTCTTCAATAATGATTTAACCAAGATATTCAAAAATCAAGTTTTCAACAAGGTCTTCTTATAGTTCTCCATGGCTGCAAGAATGAACGTACTAATGTTGACGGTTGTGGCTGAGGCACGTGTTCAACATGCTTCTCTTAAAACAGATTTCGCGCCTCTACCAAAGACAACGCGTTTGCCTCCCAGGGTACAACAGCCGAAGCAGTCTGTACTGCCGGAGAAGGCCACGCACCCGAGGTTACACCGGATAAATTAGTGTGTTGAAACATTGAGAGGTGAAGATGATGTTTAGAGAGTACTCCTCTCTTTATTTAGTGAGACAAAGAAATATACAAAGGTTTATTTGCTTAATGTTATTTTGAGTAATACACAAAGTATTTCTCTTGTTCAACTCTCTTCTCTTCTTTGTACCAAGACTTCTCATAACAAAAAATAAGGCACACAAACCTTATCTTTTTATGCAAGAAATGTAAACATATGAAGAGACTAAATTAATTCAACAATTATTAACTAATAATTGTCATGATAATTAGAGACATAAAGTCTCTCATTTATCAACATTTAACAAGAGTTTAATCTTCATTAGTGTTATAAAATTTTAATAAAGTGATATAAAGGACTCAACTCAAGAGTCTTCTTAATAATTTCACTAAATAGCAATTAAATTCCATTCATCATTCTAAATTTCCAACAATATGTACACTCCAATAAGTAATAACATACAAAGAACGATTGTATATTACTTTAAAAATGACTCTTACATTTATTGAAATTCTTAAAGAACGATTGTATATTACTTTAAAAATGATTCTATAGTTATAATATGTACACTCCAATAAGTAATAGCATACAAAGAACGATTGTATATTACTTTAAAAATGACTCTTACATTTATTAAAATTCTTAAAGTACTAAAAGAGGTTTTGGGGCTGTCTTAAAGGCGGATTTTGTGGGGTTTGAAGATTTTCATCATAGAGGGGTTTTGAATTCGGTTTGCACCCGCATCGTTTGTTGCCTTGACCCCAAAAGTAAAGATCCATTGAGTTTTACGGATTTCAGACCTATAAGTCTCATGGGCTGCATTAATAAAGTAGTTTCTAAGGTGTTGGTCGAGCAATTAAAGAAGGTGATTGGGAAACTTGTGGGCCCGAAATAGTCAGCTTTTCTTTCGGGTAGAAGCATCTTGGATGGGCCACTTTTACTTAATGAGATGGTCGGTTGGATGAGGAAACAACATAGGAATGGTTTCTTAATTAAGGTAGATATAGATAAAGCGTATGACTCAGTTTCTTGGGGTATCTTGGACAAGGTGTTGGAGTAGATGAACTTCCCCCCGAAATGGAGGATTTGGATTTCGGCTATCTTCTCCACTGCTAGGGCTTCGGTTCTAGTCAACTGCTCTCTACTAATGGAATTTAAATGTTATCATGGCCTTCGTCAGGGTGATCCTATTTCACCCTTCTTGTTTGTGCTCGTCATGGAAGCGTTGTCAGGTTTCATGAAGAAAGCATGCCAGGTTGGTTTGTTCCACGGGCTCCATTGTGGCAGTGCGGGGTTAGTTCTCTCGCACCTCATGTACACCGATTAGGTGTGTTCAAAACCGGATTATCCAGTTTTCGGATATCCGAAAATTTTGGATAGTGAATATTGACATCCGAATCCGAATCCGTATCTGAAATTTCGGATATCCAAAAATCGGATATCCAAAATTCTGGATTCGGATGCGGATTATCCAACGGATATCCGAATCTAAAAAATCCAAAAAAAAAAAAAAAAAATTGCTGCTTATATTAAAACCCAACCAAACCTGCTTAATTCAAAGTTTCAAACTAGTATTAACATTCAAAACAATTCAAAGTTTCCAACCACAAACATTCAAAACAAATATAATGATAAATCAGACGAAAACAGTTCTTTAATCAATGGGTCCAATTCTATATGATTTTATATGTTGTACTATCAAAATTACAAAAGCCAATAATAAGTAATACCCATAATATAGTTATGATTTTATATTCGGAAATACAAAAAAAAAAAAGAAAGGATTTGTCCATGTTTTTATATTCGGAAACAGACGAAAGGATTTGTTGATGGTCGATAGATTTATATTTGTCGATGGTCGATAACGAAACAGAAAAAAAAACTCCGATGATCTACTCGATGGTCGGAAGTCGGGACGATGGAGGGTGGCTGCCTGCCTGGTTGAGTGGTTGATGGGAGGTGAAGTCGGACAGGAATAGAATGGAGGCGCCTAAAGGAGGCGAGGAGCGGAGGGAGGTGATGTTTGTTATTAGGGTTAGGGCTGGAATGGAAATAAAACTTTGTGTGTGTACATATATATATATATATTATGTTTTTAAGATTTCAGATATTTCGGATATCCGAAAATTTGCAAAAGTCATATTCGAATCCGAAATTTCGGATATTTCGGATTCGGATTCAGATGTTTTTGCACGCCCCTAACACTGATGATGTGGTATTCCTTGGTGAGTGGTCGAGGACTAATATGATGAACTTGAGATGGATTCTTCGTTGTTTTTATCTGGTTTCGGGATTGCGGTTTAACATGGAGAAGTGTCTAATATGGCTGCAAATGTTTAAATCCAAGGTTCGGGCTTTTCCGTTTCCTTATCTGGGTCTCCAAGTAGGCGCAAACATGAACCTATGTTAGCCTTGGGAGCTGGTAGTGGAAACCTTTCGTAAGCGGTTGTCGAGTTGGAAGGCTAAGAGTTTATCGTTTGGAGGAGAGCGATTCTGATTAAGTCGGTTCTAAAGACCCTTCCTACATACAATTTTTCTCTATACCGGGCTCCGGAGAAGGTCTTACAAACTCTTGATCGGATGCGTAGGGTCTTCTTTTGGGTGGTTCCGAGGAAAAGGCTAAAATGAATTCGGTGGCATGGGATGGTGTGGTCGCGGATACGGAATATAGTGGTTCGGGCTTTGGGTCCCTTAATGATGCTAATCTCACCATGTTGGCGAAATGGTGGTGGAGGTTCAAAAATGAAAACAATAGTCTTTGGTGGAACGCGATATGGTCGATCCATAATAACTCGAGGGGTTGGAGTTTTGTTCTTGTCAGGCTATCTTTACCTGGCCCGTGGAAACAAATTAGCCGATCGGCGGATGAGATTCTCGTGTGGGTCTATATTTGTCTATTCTTATTGTCGGGGAATTGGGCGGGGGGTTGGACATTGGTTTTTGGGTTGATAAATGGATTGGGGAAGCTGCCTTGTGGTCGTTATTTCCAAGATTGTTTGCTCTTGAGAAGAACAAGATGTGTCGGGTTGCAGAAAGGGTGGGCTCGAGGGTTGGGTCTTGGAAGTGGGATTAGAAGCGGCAATAGCTAAATTATGAAGAAGAAGTGGAGCTCCAATAACTTTTCGCTCTCATCGGTACGATATCACTTACGTCCAGTACAGACGGGTGGGTTTGGGTCTTAAATGGGCTGGGTCCTTTCTCTGTAAAGAGTCTAAAAGAAGGTCTGGGTGCACTGCAACATTCTGTCCATGCTTACGTTTGTAAAAAGAATTCGTGGGTTCCGAAGAAGGTGGCAATTTTGGCGTGGAGGGCACAGCTTAATCGTCTTCCGACTCTCTCTGCTCTGGATCGTAGGAATGTCTTTAGAGGTGCAACAATCTGTCCGTTTTGCGGGGTCTATCGGGAATCCGTGGACCATCTATTTGTCGCTTGTGATTTTGTGCAGTTCGTCTGGCTCCTGGTTACACATTGGCTTCTGGTTACACATTTGTGCAGTTCTTCGCGTTCGGGATTAAAGATGTGCTGGACCTGGCTTTGTATAAGGATGGGTCTGCAAAGAAAAAGAAGGTTATTCATTCAATCTGCTTAACGACTTTGTGGTGTATCTAGAGGGTGAGAAATAATTTGGTTTTCAATCAGTAGCAATGTTTAATCAGTCAAATCCTTGGTGGGATAAAGAGCCTTAGTTTTCTATTGATTAAATCTCGTACAAAGCAGCAGCCTTGGGGTGTATGGAGAGGTTTTCATTTGCACAAAATAGGTTGGTAGTAGTTTGCTATGTTTTCTATTTCATATTTTGTTTTCATTTGGTGTATGGATATACTTTGGTGTTGGCTAGCTAGCCTCCCACTAGCCTTTTGGTTTGAATAAATATTTTGTTGCTCGTTCAAAAAAAGTATAGGTTATACCTACAAAGAAAGTTACAAACTTTCTATTGAGAATAACGTGTTTATTGTCCAACACTTGTAGCCTAGTTGGTTGAGGGCCTAAAGTTTCTCATGGGATGCTTGGGTTCAATTTCCACTAGCTACATTTGGAGGACATTGGTGGATGGGAAATGAGGGATGACCCGGCCATTGGCTTGGGTTCGAGTCCTGATCCCGACCGGTTTTACCGACTATTTCACCGTCGTGCCTTCGGGCGGGTGAGTGGTCGGGTTTTCCCGGGAATTGGTGGCAATTGATGGCCCGGGTACTCTCGAATACCTGATTCGCCAAAAAGGTACCCGAGAGTGCTCGGAATTGATTCGTTGGCCGTTAAAAAAAAAAAAAAATAGCTTTTCAAAAAAAAAAAAAAAAAAAGAATAACGTGTTTAGTTGTCAATCCATTTAATTTGCAATGATGAATAATAAAACTAGACACGTGTAACCTTTAGCACAAAATATAACGACTCTTAGTTGATTAGCTTCCATTTGTGTGGAACTTTTTAATAAAATGTTCAGATTGATTTGAAAATCACGAATAAAGATCTAAATCAAAAACAAAGGTTAGAGTATGATTCAGATGCTAACCTTATTCTGAAAACTAGCAAACCGGTGAGTTCGTAATTTGTGTTTAGTTCTGTTCGAATTTTTGTTTTTCACAAACGCAAAAACCACCAACTCTCCAAGACGGAGAGAAGGGGCCGCCAAATTACAAAAGCATATCTACAAAATCACTGACGCTAAAAGAGTAGAAATTTGGGAGACCAAGCCAATTTAGACTTCCGCTCCACACACCTGTCGAGAATGCACAACCGGTAAAAATGTGATCCACTTCGTCCTGCCCATCACCACAAAAAACGCACATAGAATTATCCACATTGATGTTTCTTCTCAACAACGCTAGCTTAGTCGGAAGACGCTTCAACATGAGACGCCACATGAAAATATTACATTTAATGGGAACCCATTTACACCACATAAAAGGAAACGAACCCACAGTAGGCCGAGAACTAGCAATCCATTTACGAACAACAACGACCGAATAAGAACCACTCGGGTCGCCATCCCCACGCCACAGATCTGCCCCCATGTTTGAATTGAATCTGCTGCATAAAAGCGTGCAGCGTCTGCAGCTGTTGAACCCCAGTGACTGAAGAAGATTCTTCTTCCACGACCATTTAGTTTTAACATGACAAGTCACATTCGTCACTCTATCACTAACTGCAACCCATTTATTCACTTCCAATTTAAAAAGAGCTGGGAAATTTTCCTTTATAGTACCACTTGGAATCCAGTCATCTATCCAAAATCTAGTGACATTCCCATTGCCCACTTCGCACTTTAATAACTGACACAAAGACGAACTGTTTACCTTTAATTTATAACTTTCTCTGACTGTATTAACCCAACCACTAGGAGATGTGCCATTAATCGGAAATAAATCCCATTTGCGCTCCGAACGATGGATAGAATCAATAACCTCCTTCCACATTGTCTTTCCCTAAAAAATGTATCTCCACAACCACTTAGAAATAAGCGCTCGGTTACAGTCAAATAAGCGAGATAAACCCAAACCTCCTTTATCTTTATTATTCGCCGCCACCACGTCCCAAGCCACCCAATGAAGTTTTCTCACGTACGTACTACCTCCCCCATCATTGTCGATTTATTGAGGTTAATCTTAAGACCCGAACACAGATAGAAAATCCCCAAACCCATGTACACCAAACCGCGGGAAAAATCATTTGTTTCATAATATCGATAAGAAATTCTCAACTAGCGTTATCATAAGCCCTCGTGAAGTCAATTTTAAATAAAAAGAGCCTCTTACCTATTTTCTTTGCCCATGAAAGAATCTCATTTATCATAAGAGGACCATCAAGAATAAAGCGCCCACCCAAAAATGCAAACTGTGCCTCCGAAATAATATTACCCAGGACCGTCTTCAACCTATTAGCCAAGATCTTTGAAATAACCTTGCTGATCACCCCAACAAGTGTAATCGGACGATAATCAGCAAGGGACGAAGGATCTTTGATCTTAGGGATCAAAGTAATAAAAGAAGAGCCTACGCCTTTATTAATAACTCCATGTTCAAAGAATTCATGCATCACGTCCTCAAAGTCACTTGCAAAACAACTCCAAAACCTTTTAATAAAGTGAAAACTAAAACAATCTGGCCCCAGAGCTTTGTCATCACCACATTAAAAAACAACACTCTTGATTTCTTCAGACGTTAAAGGATTAGAAGGATAAGCTCAGGGCCGGCCCTGAAAATTCAAGTGCCCGGGCCAAGCTACAAAAATTGTGTCCTTTAGCCTTCGCTTTAGGCCTTAACGAAATAAATAATGTAAGCTGTTTTTAAGCTACGATTAAAGTAATATCAAATTCATCGATTAACTTTTATATCTCACTTAGGTTGTAGTCTAACGGTAGAGGGGACAGACACTCTTGGAGGAGGTTGGGAGTTCGAATCCCATAAAGGGTGAAAATATAAATAGGTAAAAATAAAAGTTAAAAAGGAAGTGAAACCCAAAATGTAAAAAACAAAAACATCTAAGTGTGAACCTTCTTCATCCTCTCTAATCCTAAAAAATTTTCTCAAACCATTTTATTTTCTTTTTTAATTCTTAACCTCTCTTAACATTTCTTTACTTTCTGTTTTATATAAACTAATTTTCACTATGATTAATAATTGATTAACAATTTTGGGGCTCAAACATATAAAAATCCAAAGAAAGGACATCACTGTTAAGAAAACTTGGATTGCCGAAAGGTCAATGTGCCTCCGAGAAATTGGGCCCGGGCCGGGAGTCCTCCCCGCACCCCTTCAGGGCCGGCCATGGATAAGCTGCCTCGTCATCTGAGAAAGTCTTCAAACCAAAACATTCCAACCTCGGTCTAACTGGAAAATCTTCCACAAATTTGGCTCTAAAAAAATTGAAAACCACTTTCTTCACCTCTTTTGGCTTCGACTTTCGCACTCCATCCGAAAATAAACCCGGGATGCAATTAGCCGCCCTTCTCCTATTGATCAAGCATGGAAGAATTTACTATTCGCATCCCCATCTTTAGCCCATCTATTACGCGTCCACTACTTAAGATTTTATTACAAAAATATTCCAATTGAGATAACCTTTTTTTACCTTCCTCCCATATCCACACCTCATCCTCATCCAAGTCCCTCTCCTCCAAAATCTTCTCTAAAGATGCCATTTCCTGAGCAAGAGTCGATTCCTCTTGCTTCTCAATAGTATTATTCTCATCTCTCCAAGCGGTGATAACCTTACGCAAACTTCTAAATTTCTAGGTTAACCGAATATCTGCCGGACCAACAAAAGAAAAATTGCTATTGGCCTTTAACACAAGGGGTGCAAATCATCTCGATCCATCCAAGAGTTAAAAAAATCGAAATGGCTTGGGACCATAATTACACGAAAATGTTTTTAAGAGGACTGGGTTATGATCCGATTTTCCTCTAGGTAAAATCTTATAAACGGATGTAGGCCACCTGTTCAAGAAATTTTCACAGACCAGAAATTTGTCTATACTTCTCAGCTTGTTGCCCACCGCATACGTATATTGCCTACTCTTCAACCCGAACTCTACAAGGCTTGTGTCACTAATAAACAAGTTAAAATCATTAGCAGCAAAAGCGTTAAACCTAGAGTTTCTCCTTTTATAAGAGTTCCGAACAGAATTAAAATCCCCTCCCAAGACCCAAATCCCATCCTTTGACGCCACTACCGCACCCAAAGTCTCCCACAGCCGTCTCTTTTTAATAGTTTTTTGCGGAGTATAAACGTTCAGAACGTTAACAATCTCGCCACTACCTTTTAAAGGGCCTGAGATTAACACGAATGATCTATCTTTCGGTGGAGGATAACTCAAAAAAATTACTATCCCAAATAGTAAAAATACCATGCGATCTCCCCTAAGGATCCACAACCTCAAAACCAAAAGAACCCCTGCCCCAAAACTCTCTATCTCCTTGACCTCAATACCCGAGCAGAGAGATTCTTGTATAAGTAAAAAAATTAATTTCATGGTCCCTATGCAATTGTCTACACAACCCAGCCTTCCCTTCCACCCCCGTTCCCCTTATATTCAAAGAAATTAAATTCATCGAGTAACTCCTTGAAACCCTTCATCCTCAACCAAATTAGTTACCTGGGGTTGAAACTTTTGCAAATCCTGAGCTCCCAGTAAAATTCCAAGCTGGACTGTATGTGAAACTTCAGAACTATGTGCTGCAGAGAAGTCTGTCGGCTGCTTCAAAACATTAACAGGCTGTTGGGTGTTGATGCTCAAATCATTTTCACCATGTTCCTTCATCGTCTCCTCTTCACTGTAATAACTCTCCTGTGTAGAACAATTATTAGGGTTTGGTGTTAAAGGCAAATTTGGGCTCCCTTCCAAGTCCTCACAAACCCCTTCCTTATAATTAGGCCCATTAGATAGAATCCCAATAAACCTATCCACATCAAATGGGTCAGAGTCATTTCGGGCCCTCTTTTTTGGTCTATCCTGGCCCACAAGTGAATTAACCATACTCCTACCACCTTTCCTTCTAAATCCTTTCCTCCTAGTTCTCCTATTTTCATCACTTGGCAAATTATTTTGTAGAGGTTCATTACCCATATTAACCTCTGTACTCATGTGATCATCTTAAACAATGGGACTATTGCCAACATTATCCGAAAAAGCACTAGCATCAATATTATCATCTTTACCACCTGAATGGTCTTCCTTAATTTCATCCAAGTTCGACGACGGATCCTCAACATTCACGGAATTAACCATGACATCATAATACGCAATGCAGTCCGGTATCCATTCTCCCATATATTCCTCAACCCACACCTTGTACACAGAAGCGTTCCACCTAAGATTAACCTTTGCATTAATCCTAGCAGGATTACTACAAAGAACTGCAACCAACGCAAACGAAAAGTCACCCACATCATCATTAATTTGTACCTCCTGTATCATTTTGCCAAATCTATTAGCGATCACATTCAGGATCGGATCCATATTCAAGTGAAGTGGTACTCTATGCAGTTTAAGCCAAGTTATTCTTTGATATTCCACATCTTGAGCGTTCCACCTTTCCAAGCATCTGAACCATAATTTCCAAATCTCATCCGTATCCTTGAAGTTGTTCATCATCTCCTCATCCTCAAAGACAAGAAAAACGTAAAAGCCTCCAAGATATTTAATACGGACATGATCATACCCTTGTTCATTCAATAGACTCCTAAGGGAGGTTAAGATTTTGAAATCATTCACCTGACTTATCAATGCTTTATCATGCCAGTGAACAAAATTTCGAGCATTGCCATTGATAGTTACCGACACTACGCCTGAATTAAGTCTATTATTGGTCACCGTAGCACTGAAGGATTTACCACCAAAAACATCATCCGTCACCGGCTGTTTCAACTTACCATCCTCTGCCGGTTTCTTTTGTTCTACCTTTCGACTGTCATCCATGGAGTCATACTGGATCTTTTCCCCATCCATAAATCTAGCGAGAGCAATGAAGAGTTTATAAGAACCAATCCACACATCCCTTAAATCTCCCTCTAGAGCTTTCGGATCAGAAACATTCCGAAAAGTAACGAAACCAAAATGCTTACCAAGCCTATCCAACTTCCTTGCTATATACGTATTCTCAATATCTCCAAAACCGGTTAATACATTAATCAAGTCCTTGTAAGAACACTTACCAGGAAGATTCGATACAAAGAATTTTGTAAAGCTATCATACCTCTTTGACGTGTTATCAGAAAGTCTGCCCCCTCGTTTTTTTATCGGAACATCGTACCAAACTTCGGACTTCTCTGGCGGCATGCCGTTTTTTCTTGGAAGAAACCATATTCGTCTGATTCTGAATATTAAACTGGAAGATGCATTTCAGATATATGTTTGTATTGTCAAACTTAAAATGTATGACAAATTTTAGCATAGAAAACAACACAACTTTCTAGTAGTATCAATCAACTTCCATTATATTCCTCTTAGTTACCCTGAAGAATATTGGGGTCTTAGCAACAACCACAACTATCATGGCATTCACAATCTCATAGTTAGATATGCGAGACGACTTACACACCACTTGATCTGTGACCCTTTAACTCATTGGTGTTTCAAACCTTTATCATACCCAGGGCCAGTGATTAGGGAGGGTCGGGTGGGCGACAACCCAAGGCTCAATCTCCAACGGGGCCTGAACTTAATTGTTTTTTTAGATTATATTATATAATATAAATATATTTTATAATCCAATTCATTTTTTTCTTTCAAAAAGCTCAATTAAACAGAAGCCCAGACCAATGCATTATTGAAAACGATATATTGGAGACTATGGATTATAAAAATTTGATCAAGAGCTTTGTTTCCAAAAAATTGTTTAAATAGAAAAATTAGATCATTTTGGTACAACACTTTTGTTTTCCTTATCATTATAACAATTATTATCGTATTATAGCTTTTTTTATTATATATGATTATTGTGTTTAAATATAGGGACCCGCTTTATTTTATTGGCACCATACCTAAAACGTTTTGAGAATTCTTGGGGATGGATCTGATTATACCATTCAGTCTCGTCATACACACACGTATGTATAGAGGGTGTTTCGACTGCTTATCAACTCCAAAATGTTTTTTTTTGGGGTCAGACGTTCTTATTCGCTTATTGCTTTCCCCAAATATTTTTTTAAAAGGTTGGTATTAGCGTTTGTTGTGGAAAAAGATCATAAGTCAATAAGTTGTTTCTTAAATAATGTTTGTCTTAGTTTATTCATGTAAAATGAATAAGAAGTACATTCTTATATATTTAAAACCATTTACTACTTTTACATATAATATTATATACCTAACACTTTTATGGACAAAAATTATGATTAAAAATAAGTACAAAATATATGACAACTCTTTAGTTTTATTCTTTTTATTTTATGTTTCACAGTCAATAACATTAGGGTGCAACAATGGCAGTGGTGGTGGGTGGGTGGTGGCAGCGGCGTAGACGAAGGTGGGTGGTAATGGCGGTGGGTGGTGGTGGCGGCTGCGAAGGTGGTGGGTTGGTGGGTGGTCGGTGGCGGCAAGGCTGGGTAGGCAGTGGTGGCGATGGGGAGTAATTGTAGGGAAAGAGTAAGGGAAGATCGGTAGTTTTATGTTTAAAAGGCCAAAAGTTATTTAAAACGTAGGTTTTTGTGGATTTTAAAAAACAAATTATTAATCCTTTCAAAAAGCCAAAATAAAAACACTGCTATCAACGTCGACATTTTTTTTAACTTATTGATTTGTTGATATAGTCACCGAGTCATTTTCAAACACAATCCCAAACACCCTCATAACATCCCTTTCTCAAATTTTCGACATGTCTATTCATTCCAATACTCAAACATAGGGAACTAATTGAAACCCTGCAACTCGATGTTGTTAAAATGATGGTTATTTCTCATTCTCAATTTATAACCAAAAAGGGTTTAAGGGGTTTGTAGTTTGTTATTTTATAAATTGGTATTTGAATATGTTGCATAAGTGAATTTCAGGAATGGTGCAACCAAAACTGACAAGATATTCTGACAAAAAGGATGGACACAAGTAGCTGACGTGGATATGCTGACATGGACATCATGATGCTGACTGGATCAATTAACTACTGATTGGACTGGTGATGATGGACTAAAGACTTCATGGGCTAAGAAGATTAAATCCATAATAGAATAATTATAATAAGCCCACTTAATCCTTGATTGTGGGCTTATTCACTCAGCTTATTATAAAGAATGGTGGCCCGTATAAGAGTTATGTTTGTTGTCAACGGCTGAGATTAAGTTTGTTACTGAACAATGGCTGATATCATTTCTAACACGGATCCCCATGCCTTCTCATGTAGCTAAGATATAAAAGACTTTATGTCTCTCTGTCTATTCACCAGTTATTCCAGATATTATTTTGATCACTTATTTTCTCTCAGTTGTGTTGTACTTCGTCTCTCTCATTGTGCATCTAGGTTTAGGATTTAAATGATCTGTGAACATCTTGTTCCTGATCTTATTTTGTAGATTCTTTCCTTTATTGTAGATGTTGGTGGTCTGTTGATCAGAGAGAGTTGAGGTAGAGAGTTTTGATACTTTATATCTTGTTCTTTGTTTCTTAGGTGTAAATAGCTTTGGTTTGGGATTAATAAAGTTTTATTAGTTTTGATATCATGTTTTTGACATGGTATCAGAGCTCAAGGGTTTATATTTAGGGTTTCTTGGTACTGGTTATCGAATCCCTTATTTGATCTTAGTCCTTGTTTGGATCTGGGTATTTTGAGTTTTCCGTAGTGAGAACATTGAAGATCTGGTGATTTACTTGACAGATCTGTTAGATTTGTTTAGAGCTGTTGATAGCTTGGATTGTGTGACGATTGGAGTTCTTGTCTTTGCTCCCTGATGTTTAATCCTAAGTGAAGGTTAAACATTACGAGTTCCTGGAGAACCCTAACTTGGGCAAATCCCTTGGTGAGATCGTTTCATATTATTGCTTTTTTTTTTTTTTTTTGAGTCTAGGATCATTGTCCGGGTTAGGGGGACCGGAGTTAGCTCATTATTTGAGTATTGTTTATGGTTGTGTCTGTCTAGGTCTAAGGGCTCCCGAGTTAAGACCTACGGTGGAACCCCGTTGAGGATCCACTGATCTGGATCACTGGCTTGGCTTCGCCTAGTGTCTAAGTGTTCTGTTTTTTTTATTAATTATCAGTTTTTTATGTTGTTCTTGACTATTTTTTATTGCTTGTGTATTGGTTGGTTGTTGTGTGATCTATCTGTGTTTACCGTGTTAGTTGTTGATTGATTGTCTAGGTTTAACATGGGTGACAATGTTGATCCGGCTGGTGGTCGTGGTGGTGGTGCTAGTGGTGGCGATGTTGGTGGTGGTGGTGGTCAAGTTGTTAATATTGTTAATGAGACTTTAGTTAGTAAATTGGATGCTAGTGATCCACTTTACTTGCATCCATCTGATTCTAGCAATTTGATTATTATAACTATTAAACTGAAAGGGTCAGAAAATTATTCCATATGGTCAAGTGCTTTGACACTTGCTTTACAAGTTAAGAACAAATGGAGTTTTATAGATAAAAGTTGTCTTAAATCTCAAACTGATAATGTTCTTGCTAGAAAATAGGATAAATGCAACTCTATTTTTTTACTTGGATCCTCAATTCTATTAGTGAGGATATTTATATGGGTCATGTGTTTTCTAAGTCAGATAGTGATGTATGGGCTGAACTTAAGGAAACATATGACATGGTGGATGGTTTTGTAGTGTTTGATTTGTACCAGAAGATAAATTCCTTTAATCAGAATGGTATGATTGTGGCTAAGTATTATCACAAAGTGAATATAATGTGGAAACAATTAGATCAGATTTTGTAGTTGCCTACTTGTACTTATAATGCATCTAGGGAGTTTAATATTTTTAGTAGTATGATTAAGTTGATGACGTTTCTCATGGGTCTTGACAGTGTGTACCAACATGTTAGAACTAATTTGCTAATCAAAGAGGTTTTACCAACTGTAAAAGAGGCTTTTCAATAGTTTCAATGGAGGAATCCCAGAGGAATTCAATTGGAAGTTCAAAAAAGAGAAAGTCATTTGGTTTTTTTGTCAAAACAAACCAATCTCCAGACCTTAATAAAAGGACTGATAAAACAGTAGGGCAAACACTTAAGTGTATAGACTGTAACAAGACTGGACACTCAACTGATAAGTGTTTTCAGTTAATTGGGTATCCACCATGGACTAAGGCTAGAGGTATGCAAAATAGGAAAGCTCCTGTTAATAATTCAAGTTGTGGTAAACCTGATGTTCAACTTTCTTCTTTGAGTAGTGAGCAAGTATCTAAACTCTTAAGTTTGATTTCTGATAAGAGTATTGATCCTCCTCAATATCATAATGTTTCAGGTAGTGTGTTTAATCATCCATTTTGTGCAAATGTGTTTGCTAAACCTATTTTTTGTTTTAATGTAAATGGCAAAAGGGTTAGGATGGGTTGGATACTTGATTCAGGAGCCAACCAACACATGGTTACTAGTGAACATGAGCTATCTGATTACATAGATGTTTCTGATTTAAACATTCAAGTAAAACATCCTAACGGTACAAATGCTCTAGTTACTAAAATTGGAACCTTAAAACTTGATAATAATGTTGTGTTACATGATGTCTTTGTTGTTCCTGAATACTGTGTGAACCTTATTTCTGTGCACAAGCTTACAAAGGATAATCACTCGTATCCTGGTTTTGATGAACATAATTGTTACATTCATGATTTGTCAATAAAGAGAACCCCAGTGACTGATATTCAACTTGAGGGTTTGTATTTCTGTGGTGGATCATATGTTTGTAATAAGGTATGTGCTACTAACAAACATTTTGATCTTTGGCATGCTAGATTAGGACATCCTGCTAATGTAGTTATTCAGAAGTTAGAGTCTATTGTAGGAGTTATTGTTCCTAAGGATTCTGATTTGCCTTGTGACATATGTCACAAAGCAAAGCAGCATAGGGAGCCATTCCGTTTGAGTGACCATAAGTCCTTAGGTGTTGGTGACCTAGTTCATTTAGATGTGTGGGGTCCCTATAGAGTTCCAAGTAGGGAAGGGTTTAGATTCTTCCTAACTATAGTGGATGACTATTATAGGGCTGTTTGGGTATGTTTAATGAAGCACAAGACTGAAGTTTTTGATAATATACAAGAATTTGTTAACATAATTAAAAATCAGTTTTATAAAACTGTTAAATGTTTTAGTAGTGAAAATGGTTTGGATTTTGTTAATAATCAAATGTCAAATTATTGTAAAAACTTAGGAATTTTCCATCAAACTACTTGTGCTTACACACCTCAAGGAAATGGAATAGCAGAAAGAAAACATATGCACTTGTTGAATGTTACTAAGTCATTTTTGTTTCAAAGCAATTTACCTGTCAGATTTTGGCCCGAATGTGTATTGACTGCTGCATACTTAATCAATAGGACCCTTTCTTCTGTTCTGGATGGCAAGACCCCTTATGAGCTTATGTTTGGTTTTGAGCCCTTCCTATGTCACTTAAAAGTGTTTGGATGTTTGTGTTTTCAACCATTTTAAATGATTTTAACAAATTAAGTGAAAGAGCTGAAAAATGTATTTTCATTGGATATTCAAATGAGAAAAAATGATATATGGTTTATAATTTAGATTCCAAAACTATCTCTTATTCTAGAGATGTGAAATTTTATGAAACCATATTTCCCATAAAAGATAAAACTGTTTTTCAAAGATTCAATGATAATAACATAGTTAATATAGACTCATAATTTTTTTTTAATGATTTTGAACCAGAAACTCAAACATCTAAACAACCTAAAGAGCCCAATGATGAAGGAAGGGACTCAGGCATAGGTGATTATGGGACACGTGAATCACAACATTCCACTTTTGTTGATAATGAAGCAAGTCATTTTCCTGAATCACTAAACCTTGATAACAATAAAGGTGAGTAAAAGGTTGGTCAGGTGAGGACTGAAGATGAGAATACTTCTAGTTCTGAAGGAAATGATTCAATTACACAAAGTGTTAGAAGAAGCACTAGGGGGACTTCCATTCCTAGAAAACTAGATGATTTATCATAGAAGGGAAGGTTAAGTATGGCATAGAAAGAGTAGTCAATTATGCTAATCTAACCTGTGAAAATATGGTGTTTGCTAGCATGTTGAATAAAAGTGTTGCACCCAAATCTTATAAAGAAGCTGCACTTGACCCAAACTGGGTTAGTGCAATGTATGATGAAATAGAAGCCTTGAACAGGAAATAATACTTGGACTTTGGTAGATCTCCCAAAGGGTAGAAGTATTGTAGGTTGTAAATGGATCAATAAGATCAAGTATAGATCTAGTGGTGAGATAGAAAGGTGCAAAGCTAGGCTTGTTGCTAAGGGTTTTACTCAAAAGGAGGGTGTTGACTTTGATGAAACATTCTTTCCAGTTGTAAAATTTGTAAATGTCAAAACTGTTATGTCCATAGCTGTTCAAAACAGTTGAAGAATGTTTCAGTTGGACATTAATAATGCATTCCTCTATGGAGACCTAAATGAAGATGTATATATGACATTACTTGAGGGATATTTTTCTGAAAATGAAACTAAGGTGTGTAAATTAAATAAGTCTTTGTATGGGTTGAAACAAGCCCCTAGAATGTGGAATGAAAAACTTGCAAGTGTTTTGTGTGGACTTGGTTTTTCTCAAAGTAAATGTGATTACTCATTGTTTATTAGAATATCTAAGTCTTCTTCTGTCTTGTTGCTTGTTTATGTAGATGGTATTGTTTTAACTAGTGATAGTGTTAATGAAATAAATAAGGTTAAATTATGTCTTAAAGAGAAGTTCATGATAAAAGATTTAGGAGAGTTAAAGTACTTCCTAGGTCTTGAAGTAGTTTCTTTGAAGGAAAACTTGTGTTTGTCTCAAAGAAAATACTGTATGGACTTGTTAACTGAGTATGTATGTTAGCATGCAAACTAGTCAACAATCCATTAGAGCCTAATCATATCTTAACCAATACTTGTAATGACAATTTTGTAAATTTGACTAACATAAATGGATATCAACAATTAGTAGGAAAATTAATATATCTGTCTCATACCAGACCATATATATCCTATGTTGTACATTATTTAAGCTAGTTTATGCATAGTCCTACAGAAGGTCATTTAAAGATTGCTTTAAGGTTGTTAAGATATTTGAAAATGGCTCCTGATAAAGGAATTTCTTTTAAGAAAAGTTCAGATTTTAACCTCATAACCTACTCAGATTCTGACTGGGCAAAATGTACTAACACCAGAAAATCAGTGACTGGTGTTTGTATATTTCTAGGAGAGTCTCTTGTGTCCTGGAAAAGTAAGAAGCAGTCTACAATTTCTAGGTCATCTGCTGAAGTAGAATTTAGATCAATGTGTACTACAGCATGTGAAATTTTGTGGTTTAAAAATCTGTTATTTGAATTGAATATTGAGGTAAAGTTACCTGTTAAACTATTTGTGATAACAGTGCTGCTTTATCAATTGTTTCTAATCCTGTATTTTTTTGATAAAACAAAACATTTTGAGTTGGACTTATTTTTCCTTAGAGACTTGATTACAAAAAGTTTTATTCAAACATCAAAAATTGGGTCAGATCAGCAAGTTGCTGATATCATGACAAATGGACTTGGTGTTAGTTGTCATGAGGAGATGTGCAAACTTTTAAAATTGAAAGATCCTTTTGGTTATTAAATTGTGAGGGGGTGTTAAAATGATGGTCATGTCTTATTCTCAATTTATAACCAAAAAGGGTTAAAGGGGTTTGTAGTTTGTTATTGGGAATATTTTATAGAATAGTAATCAAGTTTTACTAGTGTTCTAATTAGATCACTCATAAAAATATTTGTGCTAATTAAGTCATTAAAGTTTATTTTATGTTCTAATCCTATATAGTTTACCTGAATAGCAGGTATAATATCTATAATTGGAACATTAAAGTAAACTTCAGTGACCTGATTAGAACATCAAAGTAAAGTTAACTTATCTTATTGGAAAAAAATGTTTTGTAAAAATTGTGAATATTTAAAAAAATGCAAAATTTTTAAAAGTGTTTATATTTTTAATTTTTTATATTTTTTTAATTATAGAAATTGCGTGAAAAAAAAATGTTTAATAAAAATTGATGACCTTCTAAATGGGTAAAATATCTATGATTAGAACATTAAAATAACTTTAGTTACCTAATTGAAACAATTTTTTTTATGTGTGACTTGATTGGAACACTCCTAAAACTATGTTACTATTTAACAAAGTTACCCCTTTGTTACTTTATAAATTGATATTTAAATATGTTGCATAAGTGAATTTCTGGAATGGTGCAACAAAATCTGACAAGATATTCTGACAAAAAGGATGGACACAAGTAGCTGACGTGGATATGCTGACATGGACATCATGATGCTGGCTAGATCAATTAACTACTGACTGGACTGGTGATGATGGACTAAAGACTTCATGGGCTAAGAAGATTAAATCCATAATAGAAGAATTATAATAAGCCCACTGAATCCTTGATTATGGGCTTATTCACTCAGCTTATTATAAAGAATGGTGGCCCGTATAAGAGTTGTGTTTGTTGTCAACGGCTGAGATTAAGTTTGTTACTGATCAATGGCTTATATCATTTCTAACACGGATCCCTAGGCCTTCTCGTGTAGCTGAGATATAAAAGACTTTCTTTCTCTCTCTATTCACCAGTTGTTCCGGATATTATTTTGATCACTTGTTTTGTTTCAGTTGTTTTGTACTTCATCTCTCTCATTGTGCATCTAGGTTTAGGATTTGAATGATATGTAAACTTCTTGTTCCTGGTCTTATTTTGTAGATTATTTCCTTTGTTCTAGATGTTGGTGGTCTCTTGATTAGAGAGGGTTGAGGTAGAGAATTCAGAATTGTGATAGTTTGTATCTTTTTCTTTGTTTATTGGGTGTAAATACCTTTATTGGGATTAATAAAGTTTTAGTAGTTTTGATATCATGTTTTTGACATATGTTATTACATATTTTCAAAACTTTGTTGTGGTGTATTGGGACATGAAACTAGTTCACTTAACAAACATTACAACCTTAAATTAATTCACTAACCCGAACACAGTGTATTGTCATGCCATCATATTAGAAAAGTGCATAAATCCCACACCACAAACCCCAGAAGTAAACACCAGGCAAAACTTGTAAATATCATAAGACTGGTAACAAAGAACTCATCCAAGCAAAATTACAAATGCATGTGGCATGTTTGGTACGGGCAAACTATACCTTTTAGTCTTTTACCCACTAAATACATTGATATTTCATATAAGTAAGGGCTAACGGATTGCTCTCGGGACATGTGGTGAGGCAGCAAGGCCAAGGTGGAGATGATGTGGCGTGGCGCGGTATGCAAGAACAACGGGAAACTCCATTCTTAATAGGAGAAAACACAAATAAGAGAAAACCGTCTTCGGGAAGGATCGGTGCTTGTTACAAGAGAAGCGTTTTGTGGCTTCGGGGCAGGGAGCGGCACGAACATCATTTAGTCCACCCTAACGGGAAAAATAAATTGTGTATACAAAAGCCTTAGCAAATTCAATACCATCGAATCTATGAAATCTATATTAACCGTAGAAATGATAATTAGAGCTCAATGAGTAATCATTAGACTTGGTGTCATCCTATAAAGAACTACATAAAGAGATTTTGTTTGATTCATGTGTATTTAATAGTTGGCTGTCTCACGCCTAATATATTGTTATAATTGGTCGGCCAAACAACGAACATTATAACAAGTTCATTATCCCGCTTGAAAATAGCAAAATTGCCATCATAATACTTTGTACTACGTAATAATTTACTAATATCCAAATTAAAGAATCTAATATATATATATATATACACACACACACTAGCTGATTACCTCGGGAGTGTCGCGGGATTAAAAAAAATCTAACATTACTTAATAAAAAAGGATAAAATAAGTAAACAGTCTCGACCTCTTTTAATGTTAAAGAAAGTTGTTCTAATGTTTATACTATCAAAAGGGGTTCTCATGCTGCGTTCCAAGCAAATTAAAAAATCTCAACCTCTTTTAATGCTAAGCATATCGTTATAGCACATGAACATGGGCAATTCATATATGTAATAGTAGGTTCGAAAACATATATACTATCATAACATGATTAGTGACTTGCGTATATATGAGTAAGAAATTACCTAAATACATTGTGTTTTTTTCTGCGTGAACAAAAACTCACTAAAAACATTTTTTCGTTTTTTTATAGCGCTATATATGGTGCTCGTTGGAAAGATAATAAAGCGATCGTTAATTTGGTGTAATTTTTTTTCAAAAAAATGTCATACATAAAAGTTACTAACGTTTAAAAATTGTGAGCGGAATATAAGAAAAAAAATAAAGATAAAAATATTAATTAACATATTTGAAATTTTAAAATAATTAATAGTTCACTAACATTTAAAAAATGTGAGAGTAAAATAATGAAAAGATATTAATTAACATATTTGCAATTTTAAGATAATATAGATATAGATTTTATTTAAAATACATAATAAATAAATTTAAAAGAAAGCTTCACATGATGCCACATGGCACATTTCATTAAATGCCACCTCATACAAATTCAATTCTTCTATTATAATTTATACATATGTATATATATATATCTATATATATATAAAAGAAAACGTATATGCTGACGTGGCGTGTAATGGAGGCCTCAACCTTCCCTTGAGAGTGCCACGTGGTATCATAATGGAGAGTTTTTGTTGTTTTTGAATTATTTCCCCTTTTTAATTAAATTGAGTTATTTTAGGAAAAAAGAATTTAAAAATAAATTTAAAATTTTCTCTCTCATATTTCCTCCCATAATTTTTAAACGTTTATATCTTTTATATACGAGATTTTTTAAAGAAAAAAATTACACCAAATTAACGAGCGTTTTATTATCTTTCCAACGAGTACCATAGTGCTATATAAAAAACGGAGAAAAAATCGACTATTTTTTTGTGGGGTTTCGTTCATACAGGAAAAAAAATACACAAAGTGTTCATGTTATTCATTAATCATGTTTTTTCTTTTAAACCAGGTTCTTATCTACGATGTTGAAAATCAGCCCAATTGCCATGTTATCATTGGAATTTTACTAGGTATACTTCATCAAGAGAAGCTAGGAGAAAGAATCACGCAACACTGCAACACATGGTGTCAGCTTATAGCAAGGTTATTTTTTTATTTATTTAATTACAAGAGTAATAATTATTACTATTAGTATTAGTATTATTAGAATAGTTATATTTTTCAATCCCGAGACGCTCCTGGGAAGAATTGATAGTTGCTGACGTGGCGTTCAATGGTGGCCTCAACAATCTCTTGATTATGCCACGTGGCATAATGAGATGCAATGGTTACAACTTTCTACTTAAGTGTATGTTTAGTTGATTAGGTAGGAATTATAAGAGCCATTAGAATGTGAGAAATTAGAGAGATGTGATGAGTTTTTGAATAGTTACAGCTTACATAAGTGATTCTTTAGATGATTACTGATTAGGTTTTAGATTAGAGAATATGAGTTATTGCTGATTAGAATACTATGAACATGCAATGATTGAGAGATTTTGTGGTTAGTTAACTTGAGCCATTTGCAATAGGCTATCACGTAAAATTAGATTTTTCAACCCCGGGACCCTCCCGGGGTAATCACCTAGTATATATATATATATATATATAGGATTTGGTTCAAATGAGAACATTTTCCTAAATTGAGAACTAGAGAACCATTCTAGGCCACACATTTCTCTAAGGCAATTTTTTTTTTTTTTTTTTTTTTTTGCAAAAATCGCTGCTTTATATGTAAGAAAAAAAAATTTATTTTTTTTGTATTTTTTTTTCAGTATACACATGTGTATAATTGCATTATACACATATGTATAATGCTATATACACATATGTATAACTGAAATATACACATATGTATAGCTGAAAAATGCTATATACACATATGTATAATTGCTATATACACATATGTATAATTGTCATATACACATATGTATAAATGAAAAAAAAATTCAAAAAAAATAAAAAAAAAATTTTTCCTTGCATAAAAATGTGCGATTAAAGCAAAAAAAAAAAAAAAAAAAAAAAAAAAAAATTTCTTTTTTGCCTTTATATAAAATGTGTGGCTCAGAATGGTTCTCTCAGTTCTCAAATAGGGGTTGGTTCTCTTAGGATCCCTACCCTATATATATAGGCTAAGTATCCATAATAAACCCTAAAAATTTGAGAAAACTCTAGTAAACCCTTAAAAAAACCTACTTCCCGAGCTTTTTTTTTTTTTGAAAAAATTAGGGCATGTAATATACATGTTTTTAAGTGTTTTAAGCCAAAAAAATCAAAAAGCGCCGAGCGGTTTTTTTTTTAAAAAATAAAATATGTTATGCACCATAACATATGTTAGCTTATTTTTGCACTGGTAACATATGTTATGATGCAAAACTTATTTTTTTTTTAAAAAAAAAAAAACCCTTCGGCACTTTTTTGATTTTTTTGGCTCAAAACACTTAAAAACATGTATATTACATGCCCTATTTTTTTTTTTTAAAAAAAAAGCTCGGAAAGTAGGATTTTTTAAGGGTTTACTAGAGTTTTCTCAAATTTTTAGGGTTTACTACAGAACCATCCCCTATATATATATATATATATATATATATATATATATATATATATATATATAGGGGAAAGTTAATTTGAGAACACCTATATTTCGTGCGAACCGTGAGAACGGCATCTAAAACCATTCAAATTCTAAATTTCTTTTTACACTTGTCTTTATTACTAAAATTCCATCTCAAAAACACAAATTACGCGTAAAAATTCAAACGTATACGAAAATAATTTGTTTTTACACATGTGTAAATTTACTGTTTATACATGTGTAAACTGTTTCATTTACACATGTGTAAAAAGTTAATTTGAAAGTGTTTTTGTAAGAAAAGATGAATTATTTGGAAAGAAAATTCATTTATTAACGTTGTATTTTAATTATAATGAGGTTTGTATTAAAAAAATTTGATTTTGATTGATTTTTTTACTTGTTCTCACGGTTCTCACAATATTTAGCGTTCTCAAGATAACCATCCCCTATATATATATATATAAAATAAACCAAAGCATTTTTGATGACATGTCATAATATTATGCAATCTCTCTTTTGAGAGATGCCACATAGGATTGATGTGGCAACTCTAGACCAATTAAAAAAAAGAATAAATATGGTTTAAATATGATTTAACATAATCTATTAAATACCTAATCTACTAAATGTAAATATTAAAACTTTATTATTTTCTTTCTAATGTTTCCTCTCATAAATTTTAAATGTTATTATCTGTATGCGCGTAGGATCGTCAAATCCACAAAGATAATGATCAAACAATCTTGATTCAGGTGCGGAATCCCTGAATCAATCACAAAATGATAACAATACTAACAAAACGCAGAAATCATCTTTAAAAGCTTCATTTCATTGATAAACAAACTCAATTACACGTTATAATAAGCTTTACAATCAAAACAAGACGTGAATTAAGTTTACACAAAACCCTAGGGAGTGACTCAAACAGGAGGGAAACAAAAATGACCAAAACTTACTTTCAAAATGAACTTGACCTATTTATAGGCCTGCACATTCGCCCACTTTGCTTGGTCGAATGTGCAGGTTTGCCCATTCATCATGGTCGAACCAAGCAATACATTATCATCTAAACTACCTTCGACCTCCTTCTCTCCTTCGCGCCTTTAGCTCTCCTTCGCCCATTCAGAAACTCTCATTCGCCCATATAAAACTTCCTTCGACCGTTCGACAAATCACATAAACATATGTTAAAGTAATCCAAAGCATTAGTCGCACAAAATTGCATCTACAAAATCTTTTATATACGAGTTTTTTTAAAGAAAAAATTACACCAAATTAACGAGCGTTTTATTATCTTTCCAACGAGTAGCATAGTGCTATATAAAAAACGCTGAAAAAAACGACTATTTTTTGTAACCCGACAGGTATTGTGTCAGGTTTGAAATTAGTTTAAAAAAAATTGTGGGTTTGGGTCGGGCCTAGGAATAGGTGATACCCGACCCAATTACCCATTTTTATATTAGAATATGATAACTTATTGCAGAGATTTGTTTAATAATAATAATAATAATAATAATAATAATAATAATAATAATAATATTCATTAATCATATATTTCCAGATGCCATTTTTATAGTTTAGATACTTCTAAATTTATTTATTTTATTTAGATTTCTCAACTCGGGACACTCCCGGGGTATAAACTAGTGTGTGTGTGTGTGTGTGTGTGTATATATATATATATATATATATATAGGGTAAGGATAATGTGGAAACCCACTCTTATACTGAAAACTCTGGAAACTCTGACTTCTCAATTTATTTATTTATTTATTTATTTTTTGAAAAAATTAGGGCATGTAATATACATGATTTTAAGCATTTTGGGCCAAAAAAATTAAAAAAGCACCGAGCACTTTAAAAAAAACCGACTAACACTTGTTAAGCCAAACTAACACATGTTACCCATTTGTTACCCAAAGACGGTTTTTATTTAAAAAAAACGGCTCGACGCTTTTTCGATTTTTTGGCCCAAAATGCTTAAAATCATGTATGTTACATACCCTAAAATTTTCATAAAAAAAAAAAAGTCAGGAAGTTAGAGTTTCCAAGGTTTCACTATAACAAGGGTTTCCAATATAACCTTATACTATATATATATAGGGAAAGGATAATGTGGAAACCCTTGTTATATGGTAAACTCTGGAAAATCTGACTTCCAAATTTTTTTTATTTTTGAAAAAAATACGGCATGTAATAAACATGATTTAAGCATTTTGAGCCAAAAAAAAAAAATCAAAAAAGCGCCCAATAGTTTTTTTTAAAAAAAATAAATAAAGTTTTGACTAACACATGTTAAGCCAAACTAACACGTGTTAACCATTTGTTACCCGAAAACGGTTTTTTATTTTTTAAAAAGAAATGGCTCGGCGCTTTTTCCATTTTTTTGGCCCAAAATGCTTAAAATCATGTATATTACATACCCTAAAATTTTCATATAAAAAAAGTCGGGAAGTTAGAGTTTCCAGAGTTTACCATATAACAAGGGTTTCTAATATAACTTTATACTATATATATATAGTCGAAAGCTTAATAATCTTACATGACACTCAAAAAGGTCAATCTCCCCCTTCAGTGTGTCATGTGGCACTAAATTTTTTTTTTTGTTTTTTAATTCGTAATATATTATTTTCACAAAAACCCTACCTAACTTCTCTTTCTTCTTAATATCTCACCCCTAACACCCCTCAAAACTAATCACCTCCACTATTCCACCACCCTCACCACCTCTTCCTCCTCTCTTTGCCATCGCTGCCATCTCTCTACAGATCTTCGTAATCGATCTTATAAGGTTCACATCAATTTCTTCAATCGCTGGCTAATTCTCAGTATATTATTATTATTATTAATGTTCTGCACTTGCTAAATCGGTAACTTCTAATCGTGATAGTTTGGTTTTCGTTTACAGGTATTTACATCTCTACTGAACTTATCATCAATTCATCATATATGCTTAGAAAGTGGCAGATGTTCGGTGATTGTTGGCGACAGTTGCTGACACCGCCGGATAGTGGTGGTCGACAGCTGTAAACAACAACTTGGACTATTGTAGTGAGTGTTCCTATAAATTTTGGTTTCCTAATTGTTTGGTGAATCTATTGAACCTTTTGGTGCGTGGTTCTTATTTACAGATTGTAGTAGGGAGACTTTTTTTTATATTTCCATGCAGGACTAAAATCTGATTGTGAATCTAATTTCTACGTATTAGAGGAGGTATGATCAAAAGTTCAATTATTCTATTTTAAATAACATTGAATATAAAATCAGATGGGTCAAATTACATTATTCTGTTTTAAATAACATAGAATTATTATGCTTGCCATCTATGGTCTTTTTGTGCTTTCTTGCATATAGAGTCAAGTGGGTCAAATTGCCTTGGAATATGCTATATGAAGTAGAAAGGGGTGAGTAAATACAATTTTGCAGTTTGAAAAACTTACATAATATTTTGTTGTAAGTTTTGGAAAAAATAAATACTATAATAACATTATTATTGAAAAAGGTTTTCCAAAGTATGGAATTTTTCTTATATTTTTTTATAAAACGTACATCCGTTTTGAATTTGATAATAAAGTTTGACCTTAAAGGATTAATTTCCCATGTATGTTTTATTAGACTTGACTCCTGTTGGATCAGTATTGCTTTAAACATATTCTTATCAAGAACACTTGTTTAGATTTATCAAAGTATTTAGCACAGCGGAATAAGTATACGTGTTCTAAGTTAAAACTTCAGTTTTAACAGTAGTTATTACTCCCCCTCAGTTAATGCACTAAAGCAGTAAATCAGAACCAAAGGAATAAATGAATATAACAGTGAATGCTCTGAATGATTCTAAAAATATATTAGAAGTGTTACTGCAAAAAAGGATGTCTAAAATAGAGGTGATGAACCCATCTATTTATAGACTAACAATACGTACATTGGAAGTATTAAAACAATTATAATAATACTACAATAGGCTGTAGTATTGGAACTTGTACATTAAACAACTTAAACTAATATTATATTAAACTACTGAAGATTAAGGGCGGTAGGAAGCTTCCAAGGAAGTACCGATGAGTGACAAACTTCTGATGAGTAATCTTTAGGAGTTTTTCTTCTGTAGTTGTTCTTCAAATGTTTGCCTGGTTCATCTTCAGAACATCTGATCTTTACTCATCAACACTTGTTCTCCGCTTCTTTAGGACTTTGTAATCTTTTACTTCAGCAGTTTCTATACTTAAACAAAATATGCAGAGGATATAAGACTAAGGTTTATACTAGCTTGTCAATCCCCTTTGACCCAACAATCTCCCCCTGGATTGGTGAAGCCAAAACATTTGTCTATATTTATTTATAAGATCCTCTTTTCCTGTAGTCAAGAACTCTCCAAATTTCTTTGATCATTGAGTGTTTGAGTTCTCTGACTTGTGGTTCTGTAAGAAGTCCTTGGTCTGGTATTATGTACTTATGGCTTGAAGATCTTCATTTGAAAGTTTCTCCACTTCAGTTCTATGATGTAGGACTTTTGATGTGAAATCTTTTCTCTAGAACAATAGAATTGGACTTGTGGGTGAAGTACCATTTGACAATTGGTGATTTGGAGTTGAAAAAGTTGAAAATTGTATGGTACTATTTGTAGGTTTGAAGATAGGTCTGATGTTGGTAGTTTTTCTACTTTAGTTGTGATCAGATTGGATCTCCTTCTTTGTTTAACTAGTGTAGTACCAAGTATATTACTAGAAATGGGAATGTGATGTTCAGTAATTACCTTGGTCTGCTTTTTATCTGTTATGATCTGCTTCAGTTGATATGCAAATGTTGTTGGATCCCTATCTTGTATGATTAGAGGCTTCTTGTTAGTCCAGAATCCTCTCTACCGGGTATCAAACACATACACAATCAAAGGCGGAAACAATGAATGTGTAGAAAGAACAAAGAAGAAACATCAAATGCTTGATTGTATTGAAAAGTGCACACGACTTCTATGAGTCGTCTAGTACACGCACGGTTCACAAAGCAAAAATACTAGCAACCCCAAAACAAACAATGAGACCCCTATTTATACATAACATAGGCGGTCACCCCTACATGGGCCATATAGGCCAAACCCAGTATTAGAATAACCCAAGACAACGCAAACCTCTAAAATCTAGCCCAACAATATCCCCCTAGGTTTGTGTTGACTTGGTGTGTCTCTACTGCTTCTTGCTGCGCTTCTTGGAGCTCTTCTTCTTTTTCTCCAATGCCTTCTTCCACTCTTCGGACAACTTTCCAACATATGGACCGAACAATCCAGTTTCTACCCTTCTTCTTCTGTCAGATGCTAATCCCAATCTGGCTATCTGAGCCACTGCACTAGTAAACGATTTAGCACAGGCTTCATATGTGGGATCACATTGAATATGATGTTTCACCAGAATTTGAATATCTTCAGAATGCAAACTCATCAGATCTTTGGCATCAAACACTCTCAGCTCATCAGTATCACAAACAATCACTGCAGACCTAGAGGTGGGATCATAGACCCAGAACTTCATATCCTTCAAGCATCCCCTGTCCATTGGCTTAGACAAAGGAATGGTCTTCATCTTTTCAGTAGGTGGCCACTGAACTGTCTTGAAAGGCTTCCCGTCTGCAGTCAACACACCCTTATACTCCACCAATAGTGAACTTGCAGTCTTCATATCCCTGAAATTCACCTTCGCTTGCTCCTGAATCTTCTTATGAAATGTGCTTCCAGTCTTATTTGTTGGATTTCTAGTCTAATTAATGAAAGGAGCTCTTGCAAGTTCTGCCAAATCGATCTTGGTCCAGGAGTTGAAGGCAGAAGTAGAAGCATAACAGTCAACAGCTCCATTTCCTCTGTGCACGACAAAAACTCCCTTGTCATCATTATATCTCCAACACTCTATTCATGTTCGATTTCCATAAGTATCAAACCGATCTCTGGTAATAGTCACGAATCTTTCAGGATGCTCCTCCATGGGATCAATAGATGGCTCAGCTGTATTCTTAAGAACATAAGTGCTTCCGGGACGACGATCTCTCACTCTAGGAAGTTGATCTTCAAAATATTTCTTCATGTGTTCTTCATGTTCCTTTTTTGATCTTTCACGCTCAGCAGGAATCATAACTTTCTCAACAAAAGATGAAGTCTTTGAAAATTCTTTTCCAAACTTGTTTTCCAGTTTCTGAGTCAAGTTAAGCAATCTAGCTGAAACATCGCCCAATCCCGACTCCAATTCAGCAATCTTTTGGTTCTTTTCACTAACTGTCTCCATCAAACTCTGTACCTGAGCAGTTAGCCACACATTTTCAGTCTCCAGCTTTAGCACTTTGGTCTGCAATCTATGAACATCCACTTCAGCAAAAATGTCTTCTTTGCTGTCAATTCCTTCCTGACTAGCCTCTCTCTCCTCAGTTGTCAAAAATTCAACATCCACATGTTTTCCCTGTTCTGAGCACTTTGAAAAGCTTCCTCATCAAACAAAACCTTACTAGCACCAGATGCACTAGAAGATCCAGCTTCTTCATTTATCCTTCCTATGATTGGTGCCTTGCTCATAAATTGAGAAAATGATTCGGTTGCAATAGCAGGCACAGCAATGGAACTAATAGCACCAACAGGAATGTCGGTTGATACACCAGCATCAGTCATAACAGCATCAGCAGCATTAGAAGGAGTTTTAGCAATAGGAACTGAAACATCAACAGTAACGGTCAACCTGGGATCTCTTCTACTTCTCTTCTTCGGCCTCAAATAAGAATTGGGGTCTTCAGAAACTTCAGCATCAATAAATGTCTCAACTGCAACATCGGATGGAGGAATCCTTTGTTCAGCTTCACGAACGGTATTCAGTATACTCGAAAGCACTTCTGCTTGAGGAATAGTAACCTTAGAAGCAGCAGTGTTTAGATCTTCAGTCACACTCTCTTCTCCAACCAATCCTTTCTCAGATTCAGTCACTGACATTACTTCGGCATTTTCAATAATAAATTCATTTATCTCTTCTTCATTCAGATCATCAAAATCAAAGTTCTCAAACTGTTCTTCGTCATTTCCCGCAGTCTTTCCATCATCTTTTACTTCTTCCTCATCTTCACTTTCCACCTCAGTTAAATCAACATTTTCACAATCTGAACATCATGTTCTTCAGCAACAAGTGCAGATGGCATGGCTGAAGCTTCTTCAACAATCTCACTAAACTTTCCAAACTTAACCAGTGGAAACTTTCCTGCAAAAATCTGCCTTGAGTCCTTACGAACCTGTCTAATTAATCCAAAAACTTGAGAAGCCATGCATTTTTTTTATCAAATGTTTCAACTGTCCTCTCAAGATTTGGATACTTGGACTCTAGAATCATTTGCACAAATCTTGGGAATTTATAGAAATACTTCTTGTTGATGGTCTTCACATTTGCCAGCATATCTTCAAAAATGCACCTTGAATAATTGTAATCCCATCCCTTAATCAATGCCGCTATTCCAGAAGCATATTTCACCCCCATCTGGTCTTGTCCACTTTTGTTCCCCCCAAGCTTGCCAAGAACATATGAACTAATAACCTCCAATAGCTCGGAAATAATTTCTTCAAGTATGGTGGTGTTGACAGTTCACCTTCACACCCCATCCTTTTCAGCACGGGAACAAGTTTATCTTTTGAAAAACTAACAGGATCATCTGGAGAATCACCAAAAAGTAAGACGTCTCGAACATCTTGATCAGAAATAGTCACCTCAGTTCCTTGAACCTTTGAACGAACCAAAGTATCTCCCTTCTTAGCCACTGAGTTATCCAAAAATTTAGTGATCCAGTCAGTGAGAACAACTGGATTTTCTCTCATAGCGTGTGAGACTCTACGCGTGTTAAGCCCCATAATCAAAGACTTGAACTCCTGCATATGTTCCTTGGGAGGATCAGACAGATAGCACACCACATTATGACTGTTCTCGAATGTTGGCACATGAGGAGTAGTCATTTCTGCACAAAACAAATTGGATTAGACATCAAGATTTAAACTTCAAAATTTTAAGAAGTTAAAACATGGTTTTAAGGGCCCCCCTCTTTCAGATTTCAAAAAATATGTTCGGGTCCATCTTGATATTTTTTTAAGACCCATTGGGCTTCACATCAACGGACAGGCCCAAAAAAGGTGAGTTCGAGTCATTTAAGGGTGTTCGAGGGCAGTTTGGTAAAAAGACATGTGTGTTCGAGGTGGTGAAGTGAGTTCAAGGGTATTTTTGTCAAAAGACAGGTGTGTTCGAGTTGTTGGAATGAGTTCGAGGGCATTTTCGTTATAGAACCAATGTGTTCAAGTTCATGAAGTGTGTTCGAGGGCACTTTGGTCATTGTTAATCTGTGTTCGATGAACAGATCTGTATTCGAGGGCTTTTTCATCAAACTTCATCTGAGTTCGAGGGCAATTTTGTAAATATCAGATGAGTTTAACCAAGACAATGGAGTTCGAGGGCAGTATCGTCAATTTGCATTGGTGTTCGAGGGCATTTTGTAATTTTTCCCTCATACAAGTTCAAATTCCAGATGCGTAAGTTTCACGCGCTGCTTGAGTTCGATTTCCCAGGCGCTTAAGACTCACGCGCCGCCGCCATGACCGATCAAATTCCACCATTAACGTCGCCATGGATCATTTCTTTGCCTTCTTCAAGCTTTCACACCTGCAAATCATCAAAAGCAACACTATTCCCATAACAATAAACATTATTTCAGAGATTTTACCTTCTTGATCGTTGGAAAGCTTCGATGAACAAGATTTCTCCCGCGATAGTGTATGTGTGTGAGAGAAGTTTAGAAAAATGATTTGATTTTGTGATTATCAAAAATCCAAACGGCACCTTCCCTTTTTGTTTAAACGAGATTTGTGTGACCCACCAACCGTGTGGTGGGCCCATCTCGTATCCCAATCCCCATTTAAAGTTAATTTTGAGGTGTGTTTTGCAACCGGGTCCAAGTAAGATCGTGAACTGGTCTGATAGAAACTTAGCTAAAATTATTAAAACGAAATACTTAAAAATACTTTTGTCACGAGATCAAATCACTGTGTTTCAGGCTGAGCTACACTTATCAACTCTGATCTACTTGAGTCGGTCTTAGCAATTGCCAGTATATTTGTCCCCTTAAACTTATTTCCTTAGGCCTTCTCGTACGATGATCTGTGATATTATTTATCATGTTTTGGTAAATTTTGTACGAGCACTCAAGCAAGTCACAATCAAATCCTAGTATATTAAGTGGTACACTCTATCATCCAAGCAGTTTCCCTACCACATATTTTTCACAGTATCTGTTCTAGAATTCTGAAACCTTGATTGGGACTGGATTGAGAGAAGAAAAGAATAGATCACTAAGAGATTTAGGAAAATATACAAGTCAGATGATTTCTCAAATCACAAGGGCTTTGGGTTTTGGACTCTAGAGGGTCTCTTTTATGACATCCTGACTGTGTCCAGGTCAGCATATATATGGATGCAGCAGAGGAGCAGCCATGACATCTTTGGACACTGAGGTCTCTTTTAGGTGAAAGATGATCAATAGCACGACAACGAAAAACTAGGTCAGCATATATCTGGATGCAGCAGAAGCTTTCGTTGCCTAGCATCTCCATGTATTTGCTTACACAAAACAGAGGAGATACACGAGTTTTTCAGAAAAGGTTTCAGACGTAGACCACAGTGTTATGCTTCGGGACATCACACAAGCATTGAAATAGAAATTGTACCTGATTCCAAGTGATGTTCCTTACTGAGGTCGTGTCTTATCTTTAAGTGCTTCATAAGATCATTAACATTTCAGCCATCAAGACCAAGCCTACCAACATATCACCCTAGAGCCAAACTGTTTCGATACACGTCTTACGTGAGTCAGCCTTAATCCAACTTGTGAAAGTTCATTTCATCTCTCGTTTTTTACAACAAAAATGTTTTGATCTTTTCTTAGGACACATCCCCCTAAATTTGTACTTAAATTAGGAACTTAAAGAACAAATAACAAACCTATGACTAAGAAAAAAAAATTTAACATCACGCACGAAGACCAGTTTAGTCCTCGAAATGGACCATTTTGAGCAGTTCAGAAAGAGCTTCAAAGCGAGCTCGATTAACAGGTTTTGTAAAAAGATCTGCGACATTGTCGTCAGTGTGAATGTGTGTAGGCACAATTAAACCTTGGTTAAAAGAGTCTCGGATGATATGTTCTTTTATGGAAATATGTTTTACTTTTGAAAATTGAACTGGATTTTTCACAATTTGGATAGCAGCATCATTATCACAATAAATAGGAGTGAGAGAGAAATCCAAACCGTAATCTACCAACTGATGTTGTATCTAGATCACCTGAGAACAGCATGCTGAGGCAGCCACATATTCAGCTTCCGCTGTTGAGACGGAGACTGTTTGCTGTTTCTTACATTGCCATGCAATAAGCCGATCGCCTAATAATTGACATCCCGCAGAAGTAGATTTCCTGTCAATGTCACAACCTCCAAAATCGCTGTCAGAAAAGGCATGTAATTCAAAGAGAGAATCCCTACGATACCAAAGACCAAATCTGGGTTTCCCCTTAAGGTATCTAAAGATTCTCTTAACAGCATGTAAATGAGAAGTTTTAGGATTAGCCTGATAACGTGTGCATTGACACACAGCGAACATTTTTACTTTGAAGGCCAAGAAAAAGGAATGGACCCTCTTTTTTTATTACTAGATGTTCCATTAGTAACATTCCTTTGTAGTTTTATTGTTGATTTTACTTGTGTTTAGTCTTTCCCGATTAGAAATCATATAGGAATTTTTGAAATGGATTTATTTGATTGGTTCATCAATAGTGTTCGGCCAGAATCCCTTTTTGACTCTGGACCATTCATTCTACTATTATTAGTGAGCAATAATGGAATAATTCTATCATAGAGATAAGGGACATCATTCACATGGATATAGTAAGTCTCGCTTGGGCTGCTTTAATGGTAGTCTTTACATTTTCCCTTTCACTCGTAGTATGGGGAAGAAGTGGACTTTAGAAGCACTCCTAATTTAGTTGAGGAATGAAGATCTCGTCGTTAAAAAACGTTTGTTTAGGTTTATGTATAATAATATATATAGATATTTATCATTGATTAGTACATTTCATATAGATAGAAGTATTTTACTATTATTATATGTTAAATGAGACCAAAAAGACGAAATGAAAATCAAATTTCTAGATTTTAATAGAGGAGATAACGATGTGGAAAACAAGACAGGAATTCTCTACAATGACACTGTAGACCAATGGAAGGGATGTAGCGCAGCTTGGTAGCGCGTTTGTTTTGGGTACAAAATGTCACGGGTTCAAATCCTGTCATCCCTACCTATTACTGCTCCTTATCTTTCATTACAATAGTTATATGGCAGGTAGGTTTTTGTATCGCAAAACTACGCCCTCGAGCTCGAGGTTTTAATCTCTTCATGATAGTACCTTTATTTACTTCGGCTTTACTAATCATTAAATTTGCTTCATTCGAACCCATATTGGAACTAGCATAGGTCGGCTAGCAGTCAGGTACATTAGCGAACCAATCATTGAATGATACAGTGTTTCGTCTACGGCTTCTCCTTCCAGATCTTGAGTGAGACCTGGTCTCTCAGACATTGGGGTGTTGCCTGGCTTTACGTCATTGAAGCTGAATTTTGCAAGAATGTCATCCACATATTTACCTTGATGAATCAAGATACCCTTAGAATTTTGACGAACTTGCAGACCTAAGAAAAATGTCATTTCACCCAGAGCACTCATCTCAAACTGCTTTTTCATCACCTCTTCAAATTCTTTGCACAGCGCATCACTGGTGGAACCAAAGATGATATCGTCCACATAAATTTGCACTAGAATTCAATCGTCATTCACTGTCTTGACGAATAAAGTCTGATCAATAACACCACAGGTGTATCCATTAGCAAGCAAGTGTTCAGTCAAGGTAGCATACCAAGCACGAGGTGCCTGATGTAACCCATACAAAGCTTTGTCTAGTTTGTACACATGCTCTCGATATTTTGGGTTTGTGAAACCCGGTGGTTGACCAACATAGATCTCTTCTTTCACAGTTCCATACAGAAACGCTGTTTTGACGTCCATCTGATAGACAGTAAATCCCTTAAACGATGCGTAGGCAAGAAATATTCTGATTGCTTCTAACCTTGCAACCGGTGCATATATGTCATCATAATCTAATCCCTTAATTTTTATGAACCCTTGCACAACCAATCTAGCTTTGTTTCTCACAATTACCCCTCTATCATCTCTTTTGTTTCGATAAACCCACCTAGTGCCAAGAGGTCGCTTTCCTGGAGGTAGTTTAACCAACTTCCACACCTTTAGCTTCTCAAACTGATTCTTTTCATCTTGCATTGCATCAACCCAGCTTGGTTCTCGCATGGCCATAGCAGTAGACTTTGGCTCAATTTGTAAAATGAAACACGAATACAAGCATCTGTTGATGTCACCAGTTTGACTCCTTGTTAAAACACCCGCATCCACTGGACCAATGATGTTTTCCAGTGGGTGATCTCGTTGAATTTTTGTAGGAATGGCTCTGTCTGGAACTGAAGAATCTCCATGTAGAATCGTAATACTACTCATTGCAGTCTCTTCTACAGTGTCAGAATTAACTTCGTCCTCATCATTGTGCTACACCATGCATTCAATAGGCATGGGATCATGGAAAGCAGGAATTGAGGTATCAGAAGACAAATCTTTGTCATCTACCTACTGCACAGGATCCGTAGTGGGAATGGATGGTTCAGCAGTAACTGAAAGTTGCTGTGTTGATGAAGATGTGCATCCCCCTCATCCTCTGCATCATCAATCAAGGAGGATGAGGTTCGAGCAGTGTATGTTGAGGAATCTGTGAAACCTATATTTACACCACTATATACATCATCAAAAATACGAAAAGATCGAAAGAGTGTATCATAGTCAAATAACCAGTCTGGACCCACTCTAGCATCTGTCTCATTTTCTTCAAGCCAACGCACGTCAAACGACTCTACGATTTGCCTAGTTTGTTTGTTGTAAACCCTATATGCAGTCTTGCCAGCATATCCGACAAAATAACAGTCGTCAGCTTTCGCATCAAACTTTGGTGTAGCGTCCAGATGCAACAGGGTAAACAGACAACCAAAAGCACGAAAATGCTTGACGGAGGGTTTAGTACCAAACAGCACTTCGTAGGGTGTTTTCATTCGAGCTTTGTTGACGTGGACTCGGTTTTGCACATAGCAGGCTGTGTTAACAGCTTCTACCCAGAAGAATGTCGGAAGCTGTGAGTCACACAACATTGTGCGGGCAGCTTCAATCAGGGTGCGATTTCTTCTTTCAGCGACTCCATTCTGTTGTGTCGTCCTTGCTGAGCTGAATTGACGTTCAATCCCTTTCTGAGTACAGTAATAGTTTAACTCTACATTCTTGAATTCAGTTCCGTTGTCACAGCGAATGCCCTTTACCTTCAAGTTGGTCTGATTCTCCATCAATATGATAAATTGTTTTACTATTTCTGCAGTCTCACTCTTGTTAGCCAAAAAGGAAACCCAAGTAAAACATGAGTAATCATCAGTTATTACTAAACAGTATGCTTTATGAGAAATGCTGAGTACATTCACTAGGCCGAATAGGTCCATATGAAGTAACTGCAGCAGAGAATCAATAGTGTTTACTAACTTGGAATAATGTGATTTTCTAATGTGCTTTCCTCTGGCACATGCAACACATTTTTCAATTGTTATAAAATCACGTACTGGCAAATCCCTTAGAAATCCCAGTTTAGCCACCCGGTTCAAGTTTTTAGCATTTGCATGTCCAAGACGACGATGCCATAGAATGGCATTGTTTTGAGAGACTTTTGAGAAAAGACATGTAACATTATCAGAGGGAGGTTTGTTCATGTCAATGACATAAGCATCACCTTGACGTTCAGATTTTAGTAACACACATTCGTCTGGAATTACAACTCCATGTTTCAATATTAAACATCCTTTGTCAGTGAAATGAGTTGAGTAGCCATTATCACAGATTTGTGACACGCTTACTAAACTATGCTTCAATTCAGGAACATATTGTACCTTGTTAAATTGAAGAGCACCATTTCTTACCTTTCCCCTTTGAGTTATTTGACCCTTCTCACCTCCTGCAAAGAAGACAAATCCACCATTGAAAAATTCCACATCGGTAAGTTGGGATAAGTCTCCAGTCATATGCCTTGAACAGCCACTATCAATGTACCAGAGATGAATGATAGTCCTCCACAGCCGTTCCTGCACAATGCAGGATCAGTTAGATATAGGTACCCAAGCCATAGTTTTTTTGGGTACACCATTGGTATCCATATACTGGACTTTCATCCAGTGCATGTTGGCAGTTGAAACATTAACACAGAGATTAGATATATCATTCACAGAACAAGAGGAACCTACAGACGGGAAAGAGATTGGAATAGAATATTTTGGTTTCCAATGAAATTTGTTTTGTGAAACCATATTTTCATTTGAATTAGATGATGTGTTGTAAGTTTTAGTCTGAGAATTTAGTCTTTTACCAGACTGTTTGAGCCTTTTATTTATATTCCAATCGCCATTAGAAGGCTTCACCTTGGATTTGTCATTCCACATTGCCTTAGGCTTCTCAACCTTCATTGGCTTGGAATGAGCATGGTTCCCGTTTGGAGCCTTTTGATGTTTCCAGCTTGCAAAAGTTTTCAGATTTGATTTACAATTTCTGGCAATGTGACCTGGGATTCCACATGTGTAGCATATTTGACGTTTTACATGTGGATCCCACTAAGATCTTGCAGACTTTCCAAACTCAAAAGATTTCTTTACATCTCTATACCTGTGTGATGCTGTTTTGAAATACTGTTTTCCCTAATTTGAAAAATTCTGTTGTTCTTATTTTGGTAAAACATGTTTTGGTGGGAGATATTTCCCAGTCCCACCCGTACCGGATTACTTAACCAAAAGATTTTTTGTTGTATCACAAGCATTTGACAAAATAACAGAATCTGAATGATCAAACAAAGAGTCAGACGATAAATCACAAGGTTTTATGCTCAAAACAAACGAGCCCACAAAAATATTTTTGTCTTTTGCAGAAATTGATAAATTATTTCTCTGATTTTTATTATTAAATGCAAGTGAATTAGAGTCATCGACTTCATCCCCATCATCTACCCAATCCTCAACAATTACATTTTCTGCACAAGAATCAACCAAATTAGTAACATTCACATCATTAGAAACATCATAGCAATCTTCTTTAGAAAAATTTTCAGCTACAGAAGACACAGGAGATTCAGAAGATTCTGAACTCTCTTTATCTGAATCAAATGAGTTTGAAACAGGCACAGAAACAGATTCATTCAATTTGGACATGTCCTCAGATGATTCGGCTGTTTTACATGACTGATAGCTAGATGGATTGGTCTCTCCTGAGTTTGGATCAGAGTCAGATTCAGGTTCAGTCACTGGCGAATCGTCTGAGTGAGATTGAGAAACGGTCAGATTAATTTCACTGCTTGCTCTTTGTTTTAAACAAAGCTCCCTGATTTGTTTCATGAAATCAAACTCATAAGTTACACTTGAATCTGGTTGGGTGGTCGGAGCAGAAATTGGTTCGTTAACTTGTATTGATTCAGTTTCAGATTCATTAGTGATGGACATCGACTCATTTGACTCAGTTGAAGTTGGAACCTCATCTTTGCTAACCTCAAAAACTCTATATGTTTCGTTATTCTTTTCATAATTTAAAGTCTCAGTTTGCTTTAAAGCATCTTGAGATTTGACAAAAGTTTTTGACGGAGTCTGTTCTTGCTTAGATTGTTGGTTTTTAGGTTTAGAGATTCTAATAGGGACCGATTCAGGTTTGGAGATTTCAACTTGATCCCTCGATGGTCGACTGGTTGGCTCTTCTATTGGAGGACCGTATCCTTTAACAGGTAGAGCCAACAATTCTTCATCCGACATGGGAATTGAGGAATAATTTTCATTAAAAGGTGGTGGAATTTCCACAAACCCTAGACCTTTATTCCTCACTTCCTTTGGTCTGTACCTTAACTGGGTATTGATCGTTTTCTCGACTTTGTTGCTAGAACAATCAAATTTTTTAAAGTGAAAGTCAACATTTTCAAATTTAGATTTTAAATCGCTCAATTCCGCGGTCAAAGTATCAGAAAGTCGTTTGAAGTGTAGATAACGACACTTGTGATCACTCGTATTCAAGATGTTTGAATGCAGAGAGAGTTTCTTCTCTAAAACCTTTAATTTTGAGTCTACACCTATCAATGCAACATGATTCAGCCAAAATTTCATAATGTACCTCAGCTGCCGAAGGAACATAATCATCATCCATCTATGCCATCAGTGCTTTGTACACAGTATCTTCAACAATCTTGAGGTCCTCCATTTGAGACGACCAATCCCATCCACCTCCTGATTGAGCTACCATGGCTTTGTTTGAGTTTGAGGATGCAGATTCAGTGCGAGTGGTGGACGTCTGAGTTCCAGGAGTAGATGTGGAAGCAGCAGTTGCAGGAGTAGAATTATCTATTTCCTTCTTTGGCTTGGTGCACTCACGAGCAAAATGACCAAGTTCATCACAGTTATAACAGCGCATCTTCATTTTGTCCCAACCCAGTTTCTTTGTTGGGTTCTCCTATACGTTTCTCCCTGTCTTCTTCAAAAACTTATTCGCTCTATGCACCACCATAGCTATTTGCCAAGTCAAATGCATATCTTCTATATCATCTTGATTAACATCATTTAGGTCACATGCTCCAATATCTTTGGCAGTAAGTTGTCCAGTCAGAAATGCATCGTAGCAGTTCATAAATCCAGCAAACAAACTTAGGTTACTTTTGAGCTCCTTTGGAATCTTCACTGTTGACTGAGGTGCAGCCGAAGAGGGTGATATGGAGGGTGAAGATCCAGCAGCAGTCATAGAGGAAGCAGATGTGGCGGAGCCTTTTGATCCACTAGGTGCAAACATTGGTGGGTATGAGGATCCACTGGCAGGATAAGAGTATAATGAGGGACGCTGAGGTTCTTGCTGAGACATGAGAGCATTGCTGGGAGTGGAGATGATTGCATTGTTATAGCTTGCAGTTTGAGTCATATAACGTTGTCGATCATCGAGGTCATAGGACTTGATCAATGATATGGTCTCAGACAACGTGAATCTTGCCAGATCTTTAGTTCGCTTGATTAATGTTACATTCGAATCCCAACTTCGTGGTAGAGTGCTTAGCAGCTTTTTGTTCATCACTGAGTTATCCACCACCATATCATTTGCTTTCATCTCACTAACTAGTTTATTGGTCGAACACAATCTGAGGTCGAACTCCAATTTGTTAGTCGACCACAGGCAGGGGTCGAACACAGACCAAGGTCGAACACAAGCCAAGGTCGAACACAGACCTAGGTCGAACACAAGCCAAGGTCGAACACAGAGCAAGGTCGAACACAGGCTAAGGTTGAACACAAAACAAGGTCGAACACAAGCCAAGGTCGAACACAGAGCAAGGTCGAACACAGGCTAAGGTCGAACACAAAGCAAGGTCGAACACAGGCTAATGTCGAACTCAGATGAGGATGTCGAACTCAGATGAAGACGTCGAACACTCTTTGAATATGGAAACCTGCATAAAATTAGTAACAAACTTTCCAAGTTTTGCGAGAATTTAAAAACTTTTAAGGAGATAGTCAAACAATAAAAACAATTCCTTTTTAAAAACAAATTATCTCCTTAATTTAAGCAAACAGTTTTGACTTTCAACAAAATCGGATCAAAACAAACTTTTTTATGAAGATTTTGAAAGAAAAAACATTGATAATTATAACTGAATCAACAAAACATGGCTGCACAGAATGAATTGATTAGTAATAAAACACATAATTATAAAATCAATATAAATCAAATTGATAAAATCAACCTTTTAGCTAGCAAAAACTTCTTTGATCTTCTTTCTTTGATACCGAAACCGAGCCTTCGAAAGACTTCTTAGGCTCTGATACCAATTGTTAGTCCAGAATCCTCTCTACCGGGTATCAAACACATACACAATCAAAGGCGGAAACAATGAATGTGTAGAAAGAACAAAGAAGAACATCAAATGCTTGATTGTATTGAAAAGTGCACACGACTTCTATGAGTCGTCCACGCACGGTTCACAAAGCAAAAATACTAGCAACCCCAAAACAAACAATGAGACCCCTATTTATACATAACATAGGCTGTCACCCCTACATGGGCCATATAGGCCGAACCCAGTATTAGAATAACCCAAGACAACGCAAACCTCTAAAATCTAGCCCAACACTTCTCTTCAATCATGAAGTCATCTTCAACAATGGTGCTAACTTCAATCAAAACCATCTTGAAGTCTGTCTTTACTTGCTCCTCTGGTTTTTTCTTTGATTTGGTAGAAAACTTTCTTTTTGTAGTTACGGAAGTTTGTGAAGCTTCTGATGTTTTGAATCTTTCTGGGTGAGTCTTCTTCAAGGCTTTAAAATCCTTGTATGTTTCAAACAAGGTAACTTCTTTCCATTTTGAAAGCTGAGCCTTTGTGCCATAATTATTGGCTGCCAATTCTGCTATAACCTGAGCTCTCTTCAACTTCCTCTCTTTCTCAGCATTTTGTATTTCTAAGATGAGTCTTGCTCTATTTTCTAATTCATCAATTAGAAGGCCCGTGAGAGACTGTTTCTTTGATTTGTTGTTCTTGACAATGAAGTTCATGAGTTGTTGTCTCTTGTCATTCTCAGCAACAAGTAGTTGTTCTTCTTCAGCTCTCTCCGGCTCATTGATTTGTTCTGTCCAGATCTTTAGCTTATCTTCTTAGCTCACATATTCCATTTCATCTAACGTTTTCCATATCTCATCTTCCTTGGCATGTTTCTTCATCTTTAAGTTTTTCTCTAACTCCTCTAAACTGAAGGCAATAGGATCGGGGTTTAAAACAGATGAAGTATTAGAAGGGTTAGGTTGTGATTGTGATTATGGAGATTTGGTTGGTGCAAATGTTTGTGGTGTAGCTTGAGTTGCAATTACTGATGGGTGTTTCTCTTTAGAAACTACTGAAGGATTGTCTTCAGTACTTTGTTTTGACCTCATCAGCAGTTGTTTCTGTGCCTTTGGAAGATTTTTGTGGTTGTTCTCTTAGCATCTTCTCTTAAGCTTCTTGAAGCATATGTCTTTCTTGTAAGGCCCTTGCTTGTTTCTCTTGTTTAGACCTTTTGTTTGCTTCTTTAATTTTCTGGACTTCACAAGCTTTCTTGGACTGTTCAAGGTCAATCTTCTCACCTACCTTCTCTTTCTCCCCCTTTTTGGCTTTATCAACCTCAGGAAACCAGGGTGCAGGAGGGGCAACACCAGATAGATGTTCGAGCTGTCTTCCATTGTCTTCAACTTTTCTAGACACCTCTCCCAGTTTATGGTCAATGGCATTGTTTATCATCTCCAAATGGGTTTTGTTTTTAAGTTCCATAGCTGTCATGAAGGTTTGGGGATGAGCAGAAAGGAGTTGATGAACCATTTGCTATAAAAGTCCTCCTGGGCTGCATAGATGGTTTATGTCCATGCTTATGGCACCAGATGAAGATGGTTGGTTAGGCTGTTTTTGTTGTGAAGGGTGCGTTTTTGGGTGATCCTCAGTATGAACTGGGGATGCCACTTTTGGGGAATGTGGGTTTAAGTGGTCTTTAACCTGCTCATCTGTTACCAACTCTTTGAGTTTGGATACATCAGAGTCCGGACCTTCAGAACCAGCTGTCAATTCCTTGAACATTGAATCATCATCTAAATTAATGGAATCATTTGAATCCCTGACAATATCATCAATGATGAAGTCATCAATTATATCATGAGTTAGGCCCAACCTAATTGTCTCATGAACCCCTTTTTCTTGGTACTGGGTTTTCCTGCCTCAGGCATAAAGCCTTCATCAGCAGTTGCCACATGTTAGGTCTTATCTATGTTACTACTGTCCTCTAATCCTCCACAGGGTGGTAAAAGAGTAGTAGCAGCCTCAAATGTACCTAAAGACTCTAAGTTTGGGCTTAGAATCCTTGGTTCCTCCTCATCTCTTGGATTAGAGCTGATAACATTCTCATAAATGTCCATATCTGTGGTTTGATCCCCTGTTTTATGTCGTGATTGAGGATTGACATTTTCTGATGGAGTGTTTTGTTTAAGCCCAGAGAGAGTATTAGCTATCTCAACTATTGTATGTGATGGTTCTTGTTCAGCAGTTTTAGGGTCAGGAGTTGGGTTTGTTTCAGTAGTTTCAAAAGAAGGGTTAGTAGTTATGGTCTTTTTAAGTTTCTTTCTTGAAAACTGAATTGATATGGGTGCTCTTTTGGGGTTTTGAGATGGATGAGACTGAGAGGAAGTTTCAGTCACATCTAATAAAAGTGCAGATTGCACATCAGCAATTTCAAGCATCTCAACTTTCTGAATTGCTTTTCTTTTTGGGTTGGTGGGTTTTGCTTTTTCTTGTTTTGGTTGTTTTGGTTGTTTAGGCCTTTTAGGAGTGGGTTTGGAAGATGTTGATTCTTTGGGTATTGTGGCTTGTTCCTTTTTGTCATCTTCTGGCATGATTGCCGGTTTGTTATGCCTAGAGAATACTTGTGAGGTTAAAGGGTTTAAAATAGTTGTTTCACCCACAAGTACATCTTCTCCAAGTTCTTTAATAATGCACTGCATAATGAACTTTGGATACAACAAAAATTCCTTTTTATCATTTTGGTGATGCAACACCAACTCATTGAAAAAATATGATGATGCCCTGTAAGTAGTTTCATTCACAATAGAATGAAAAATAGGTTGTAAAGTTGAGGGCATCTGATCAAATGATCCAGTTTTTGGACTCAAACACATGATAATGTAATGAAACAAAAGTTTATATTTTGGATCAAAATATTTCTTATAGATGGTAGCATGTGATAGAGTACCTTTGTAACCACACTCAGTTATGGTTGATTGAATGGTTCCACAAGGGATTTGTTCACGTTCTTCAGCATCATTCAGAGCTAGTCTGATTCCCAGGGTAGCCGGTGTGATTTCCATAACTTTCCCTTTGATCGAGGTCTTCAGGGAAGTGACTTTACAATTCATGGTAACAGTCTCAGCGTTTGCCCAGAACTCATTGAGAGTTTTAGTGTGGATTGGTGGGTCAATGGTGAACGCCATGTAATATTGAGATTTTACGACCAAATCAATGATTTCGTCGTATTGGGACCAAGCTTCATCCTTTTTGAAGTAGCCTCTTTGATTATGTCACTGTTTAAGAACTAGAGCCATGTTTGTTTGATAGAACAGTTGCAGGTTTCAGAGAGGGTTTTGAGAGAGGGAAGTTTTTGTTTTTGAAACGATATGAGTGAAAAGTGGGGTTTTTAGAAGTTTATAATCGCCCTAGGTTAAACTCCTGAAAATAGGAAAAGACTAATTTGCCCTTTTGTTAAAAGTTTTGATGAACAAATTGTTCATCAGTAGTTTCCTATTTTACTCTTCAGTAGTTTTGAACAACTGATGAATTTTTGAAAAACAACAAAAATTAACTTCTGATGATTTTATTATCATCAGCAGTTTCTCTTTTCAGAAATTTTCCCATACAGATGTTTTGTACATCAGTACTTTCTCTCATTATGATCATCAGAGGTTTTGTGACAGATGAGTAACAAAAATAAGTGAAGATGAAACATGTGCAGAAAAATGATAACACTTACAAAAATTACTCCAAATTTAACATCTCATGCATGGATACTAACCTCTGAAAGCTTGTTGTGTCAAGAGGTTTTGTGAAAATGTCAGCAATTTGGTTTGCTGTTGACACATATTTAACCTCAATCTTGCCTTTTTCATAGCATTCCCTGATGAAATGATACCTGATTTCAATATATTTAGTCTTTGAAAACTGAACAAGGTTTTGAATGATGCTAATGGCTGAGGCATTGTCAAGGAGCAATGGTGTCTTGGTCTCTTTGATTCCATAGTCAAGTAATTGATTTTGAAGCCATTGTATATGTGAAGTACAGCTTGCAACTGCAATATACTCTGCTTCAGCAGTGATGTTGCCACAGATGTTTACTTCTTTGATTGCCATGACACCAAACAGTTTCCAAGGAATTGACATCCACCATAGTTTGATTTTCTTGACATTTTACACCCTTCATAGTCACTATCTGAAAGGGCTATCAATCTGGTACTACTGATAGTAGGATACCAAATTCCTAGATTAGGAGTTCCTTTCAATCTTAAAATTCTTTTGACTGCCATAAGGTGTGATTCCCTAGGAGCTGATTGATATCTAGCACAAACACATGTTGAAAACATAATATCTGGTCTAGAAGCAGTTAGGTAAAGAAGGGAACCTATCATACATCTATAGGTGGTTTGATCAACCTGTTTTCCTTGATCATCTAGTTCCACCTGTGTGGTTGGACTCATGGGGGTGAAACATGATTTATAGTCTTGTAAAGAAAATTTATTCAATAATTCTTAAACATATTTGGATTGATGTATAAAAGTTCCATTTGCTTGTTGTTTGATCTGCAGTCCTAAAAAGTACTGCAGTTCTCCCATGGTCCTCATCTCAAATTTTGATTGCATGAGTTTCTTAAATTCTTCACACAGTTTTGTATTAGTTGAACCAAAAATGATATCATCAACATAAATTTGAACAAGGAGTATGTGATTTCCATCATGTTTAATGAAAAGATTTTTTTATCAATGGAACCTCTTGTGAAGTGATTTTTGAGTAAAAATGTTGAAAGTGTATCATACCAAGCTCTGGGGGCTTGTTTTAGCCCATATAGAGCCTTGTCAAGTTTGTACACCCAATTGGGATGAGCAAGATCCTCAAACCCAGGTGGCTGACAAACATACACTTACTCTTTTATCTTGCCATATAAAAATACACTCTTTACATGCATTTGAGAAACTTTAATTTTGTTGGAAATAGCATAAGCCAAAAATAACCTGATGGCTTCAAGCCTTGAAACTGGAGCAAAAGTTTCATCATAATCAATTCCTTCGTCTTGTGAGAAAACTTGGACCACCAGCCTTACCTTGTTTTTTGATAATTAAACCATTTTGTGCCAATTGGTAGCTTGTTAGGAGGTAAGGGACAAATTTCCCAGACCTGTTGCTTCTTGAATTGCAACAAATCATCCTGCATAGCTTCAACCCAATTGTTATCTTTGAGGGTTTCCTGGTACTTCTTTGGTTCCAACTGTGAGAAGAATGCAGAGAAGAAGAAAAAGTTGGAGAGTTGGTTTCTTGTAAGTACCCCTACAGCAATGCCAACCATGATTTTTTCCAATGGATGATCTTTGTGTTCATTCAATTGTAAGTCTTATGTTGTGGGAGTGGGCTCTTGAACTTCTTCAAACAAACTACTGAGGTCAATGATGTTTGATTCAGTTGTTTGCACAGCTTCAATAGTTTTGGGAACTAAATCAGAAGATTAGGGTGCATCAGCAGTTGTTTGGTTTATTGAATCAGAAGTTTGTTAAACTTCTGTTGGTTTTGGAGTTGATTTGACTGTATTTGGAGTCCATGATGGAGGACCATCATCAAACCCTTGATCACCATAATAAGTGGGTTTCGATGAAGTAATGACAGCCTTCTCAGGTGTGAAATTAAAACTGTCAAGATCAAAGAGTTCAGCAGGATGTGCTGGAATGAATGTGTGTTTTGACTCATTGAACTTGACATTCAGTGTTTCTTCAACTATCTTGGTTCTGGAATCGAAAACCTTGTAGGCTTTTCTTGTGTAAGAGTAACCAAGAAAGTAACTTGAATCATCTTTTGCAGCAAATTTTGAAATAGAGTCTTTTATATTCATAATAAAGCATTGACATCCAAAAGCCCTGAAAAGGGAGATTAAAGGCTTGATGCTATGAAGAATTTCATAAGCAATCTTGGATGTCTTTTGTTGACAAGAACCCTATTTTGAACATAACAAGCTGTGTTGATTGCTTCAGCCCAAAAATAAAGAGGTAAGCCTGAATCTGCTAACATTGTTCTTGCTGCTTCAATCAATGTTTAATTCTTCCTTTCTACCACACCATTTTGTTCAGGAGTTCTGGGAATGCTGAACTGTCTAACAATCCCTTTAGACAGACATAATTCATCTAGATTTTTGTTCCTGAACTCTGTTCCATTGTCACTTCTTATGACTTTGACAGAGAGAGAATACAGTTTCTCTACTTGTAGAATGAAGAATTTAATAATATCAGCTGCCTCATCCTTAAAAAATAAGAAGAAGATCCATGTAAATCTTGAAAAGTCATCAATGATGACCAAGCAGTGTCTCTTCTTACCAAGGCTCATGATCTTTACTGACCCAAATAAGTCCATATGGAGTAGTTGAAGACATGCAATTATTTTTATTCTTCAATAGACTTATATGAGGACTTATGCTGCTTTCCCTTAAGACAGGAAACACAGTATTCTTTACACTGATATTTCTTCAAGGGTAGACCTCTGACCAAGCTCATTTTAGTGACTTTATTTCTGGTTTTAAAGTTCACATGGCCAAGTATCCTATGCTAAAGATCTTTTTCTGAAGTTGATGCCTTTTAGAAGAAACGGGCAGTGTTGTTCAATACCTTGTCCTTTTCAATGTCCACTGCATAGACATTGCCACATCTTTTGGCAATTAACAAGGTATGATCTTCTCTATCAACTTCTGGCCCTCTGGTGATATGATCTTGCATGATGTTTTTGTGAAAAAAAAGGAAGAGTATCCCTTGTCACACATTTGAGAGACACTCAGCAAGTTGTACTCCAAGTATTCAACCAGATTTACCTTATCAAACTGCACTTTACCAGAGGATACGTTGCCATATCCCTTGCCATTGTTCCCAAAGGACACAAATCCTTCTCTTTGGCTTATAAAATTGTTGATCAGGTACCTGCATCCTATCATGCGCATTGATCCTCCACTATCTACATACCAAATGCTATTTAGTAATCTGGAAACCCTCTGCACAAAAAGTAGATTAGTTAATTTAGGAACCCAAGCCATTTTGGCTTTGGGTTTACTCTTGAGAACAGGAAGAGTAGTAGTTTGTTGTGGACCATTTTTAGAAATCCTTGTCATTTTAGCCATGGACTTGCTTTTGAGCTCAATGGTTGAGTCTTTTTTAGGCTCACCATCAACTATGGTCATCAGTAGTTTAACCATGTTCATAAGATTTTTAAACTCAGCAGTTTGTGAAACTGCTGATGGTTTGGATCTAACTACTGAAGAATTTTGAGAAAAAGGCTTCGGTTGATATTTAGTCTTTTTTCTGAGAAAAGGTGTTACATGGTTGTTCTTTGTTGGGATAGAAAGTATTTTCAAAATCCTGTTTGATTTGTTTTCCCACAACTAATTGTAAGATCTTCTTATTGTACTGATTTCCTTTTTTGTATTTGCAAAATTCTGTTATGTGGTTAAACAGACCACATACTTCACATGGTTTTGCCTTTCCTTTCAAATATTCAGGAGTTTTGGAAGGAAAAGTACTGACAATATCAGGATTTTGAATTAGGTCATCAGCAATTTTCAGGGTCCCAACTCCTGATGTAGATGAAACTACTGATGGCTTAACGTCAGTTGTATTAACTTCTACAAGACTTCCTTTTTCATTTTTAAGAAAGTTCTGATGAAAAGATGTGCAGACTTTCATATCAAAAGTTTGAACTATTTTACTCCCATCATCAACAGTTTTAGAGTAAAATCGGTTGGTGATTCTATGTGGTTGTACCCAATGCCAAACTTAACATTTGATGCAGTCTGTTTGTTAAGCGGCATTTGGTAACCCCTAAATGACTCAACCTAATTTTGACAGTCAATCTTGGTGTCAGCAAGCTCTCTTTTGACATTTCCTAGGTTTTCTGTCATGCTTTTTATTTGTACTTGGGTTTCAATAGCATTATTTGTTAATTTAGAAATTTATTTTGTCTATGATACAAGTTTTCTTTCTAAATCACATTTCATTTAAGTGTATTTTCTCTCTGAGTCATTGGCTTTGCCTTGTAGGTGCACATTTGTTTCTCTTATTAAAGCAAAAGATTCTTTGCATGATTTTGAGTAAAGCTTCAAAAGATATTCTTGTGATACCTGGGATAAGGCAGAATTAGAGGAGCATCCCTCAAAGGTCATTAAGGCAAAGTTCTTTCTGCCATTATCAGGTTCTCCCCAATTGATGTTAAACATTTTGTTTTCTGCATCAGGACTGCATTCAGTGGTGTCATATGGAAGACTGCTCCAATCACCATACCCAGAAGTAAATAAACTTTTTTGAGTGGGTTGTTGAGTTTGTGGAGGTTGAGCAGCAGGAATGGAAGGTATATGTTATTGGCCCTGTTGTTGAGCAGGCATCTGAACATATGGTATTTGAGGCACATATTGGATTTGTGGAGCTTGTGCCTGTACAAAATGAGCACTTCCTTGTGTTTCAATATTCCTATTATAATTGGGGTTAGCTTGATTTCCAGACTGGGGTTGGTTATAGCTAGAGCTTCTACACTCTCTAGCAAAGTGTCCCAACTTTTGACACTTGTGACATCTCTGTTTTGATTTGTCAAAACCAACTTTTGTTGAACTTTTTAGTCCTGAAAATTTCCTTCCTGACCTTTTATAAAATTTATTAGTTTTTATACTTAGCATGGCCAGTTGGTGCAGTATGTCCATTTCTTCTAAGTCATCACTACTGAAATTTTTTAAGTCATCCATTATGAAACACATATTATCAGTAGTTTTACTATTTTCTTCATTATCATATGGTGGATATGATCTTTCTGATGGGATCCCAGCAGTTATGTCAATGTAATCAAAAGATCCAAAATCATTTGAACAAGTTGGTGAGTCTTGTCCCAAAAGTGTTGTACTACATGGAATATAGTCATCAGCAGTTTTACCAGAATTTTGTAATGTTTTCTTTTGATTGATTTCTCTTTCAAAAGTTAGTAATCTCCCATGTAATTTTGTGAGTGAGAGAGAGTCAAAATCTGGTCCAGATCTGAGGACTATATAGTAAGTTTTCCATTTTTCTGGTAAAGACCTTAAAAATCTATGCAACATAGATGAGTTTGTGTAGGTCTGACCATTTAATTTTAACTCGGATATTAAAGAAGAAAATCTTTCAAACTATTGTGTCAAAGTTTCTCCATTAACATGAGTAAAAGTTTCATATTGTTGAGCAAGGATTTCTCTGGTGTTGACAATCACCTCATCAGTTCCTCCAAACTGTTCTTTTAGGCAATCCCACAGCTCTTTGGCACTTTCACAGTGTAAAAGCCTAGCATATATTTCATTTGGGGGAGCCATTGCCAACATAGAGAATGCCTTAGCATCCAGCTCAAGTTTTAGGAAATCTTCTTCAGTGTAGTCTTTTGGTTCTATCGTTCTTTCTACTTTAGTTTCTGGATCTGTTATTACTGGTTTATAGGGTCCATAAATGACAGACTTCCAACATCCAGTATTTTATTGAGATAAAGTATGTGCCGTCCTCCTTTTCCAGATATTGTATTCATTTCTGACTAGCATAGGAGGCTTATTGGCAGATCCAGTATTATGAGGATCCATTTTTAAGAATTTGATTGATCAATGGTTTCTTAAAGTGATGGATGTTAAGAAAAGTGAACTATTATCCTTTATTGAATATCAATAAGAGTCTGTGTCTTATTCTCAATTTGTTAGATTGATATTTGATCAGATGAACCAGAGCTCTGATACCAATTACTGGATCAGTATTGCTTTAAATAGATTCTTATCAAGAACACTTGTTTAAATTTATCAAAGTATTTAGCACAACGGAATAAGTATAAGTGTTCTAAGTTAAAACTTCACTTTTAACAGGATTTATTACTCCCCCTCAGTTAATGAACTAAAGCAGTAAATGAGAATCAAAGTAATGAATGAATATAATAATGAATGCTCTGAATGATTCTCAAATTATATTAGAAGTGTTACTGCGAAAAAGGATGTCTAAAATAGAGGGGATGAACCCATCTATTTATAGACTAACAATACGTACATTGGAAGCACTGGCGCAGCATAGTAAGGGCGGGGAGGGGCGGCCGACCCCCCCCCCCCCCCCCGGATTTTCGCGCAGAAGTTCCGATTATATAGTATTCGTATAGAAAATTTTGAAAATATAGGGTTTCGACCCCCCGAAACTATTGACTTCCGACCATGGACGAAGCATTTGAAGGGCCAGGGGTGGCCCTGGCCCCACCTGTTTTTTGGCGCAATAGTGGAAATTTGCGATTTTCATAGGTAAATTAAGTTCGGGTTGAGTCCGGCCCCCGCCTATTCGTCACTACCGATCGAAAAAAATTGAGTCCGGCCCCCTCCGATCCGAGAACCAAGCTTCGCCCCTGCTTCCGACCCCCCGAACCTTCGGGTCAAGCTTCGCCACTGATTGGAAGTATTGAAACATGTATAATAATACTACAACAGGCTGTAGTATTGGAACTTGCACATAAAGCAACTTAAATGAATATAATACTGAACTAATGAAGATCAAGGGCGGTGGGAAGCTTCCAAGGAAGTACTGATGAGTGACAAACTTCGAATGAGTAATCTTCAGGAGTTTGTCTTCTGTAGTTGTTCTTCAGATGTTTGTCTAGTTCATCTTCAGAACTTTTGATCTTTACTCTTCAGCACTTGTTATCAGCTTCTTCAGGACTTTGTAATCTCTTACTTCAGCAGTTTCTATACTTAAACAAAATATGCAGAGGATATAAGACTAAGGTTTATACTGACTTGACAATCCTCTTTGACCCAACAACTCCTTTCTTTCTTTTTTTCTGCTCTAATGAAGATTTGCCCAATCTGTCTAACAAATGAAAAGGATATGGCCTTCGGATGTGGACACATAGTGAGTTGCGTTGCTCTTATTAAGTTTCTATTCTTGTTTATGTGTAAGGTATCTTATAAAATGAGTGGTGACCCAAAAGTTTTGTTCAAATTTATCATGAATATATGATGTTGTGGCATGTCTTCTACTCATTAATCTGATATGGCACAAAAACTACTTGTTGTCGCTAAAATCATCAGTATGATTTATGCTCATTGCTGCAGAAGATTCTACGATGCATGGTTTTATTCTGCAGAGCAACTGTGGAGGTACAACTTATAAACAAGATACAATACACATTTTCATTGAACGGCAATCAACATTATTGCTTTGTTTTCGTGTAATTCATGTCAAACTAATGACTCTTTGCCTATAGGTTCCATGGTACCTACCATGCGGGGGTGTATGTTATGGAGATGGAAATTAGGTTTTCATTGCAAACGATTGGCATATCGCGTTGTTGCCCGTTTATCTAAAAGCGTATTATCGTGACAACGGGTTGATGCGCTACGCGATATATGTTATTGTGATCTATAACATAGCTCATCAGGTTGGTTAACATTTTGCAGTTTTTTCAAAGAAGAATCACAATTGTTTTAACTTTTTAGAAAATGCTCATTCATAGATAAATATTCTAACTTTTAGGGGTGTGGTCGGTTGACAATTTCAGCCATGTGGATCTACCACCACACTACATGGATCTTTTCAGATTGTATGATCCTATAGGAGGTGAGCACTTCAACATCATTGATGCGGGTCTCAAAACAGCCGATCGTGTAGTAACTGTGAGTCATGGATACGCGTGGGAACTAAAGACCAGCGAGGGTGGTTGGGGTCTACACAACATAATTAGCGAAAATGATTGGAAATTAAGAGGTATTGTCAATGGTATCGATACAACAGACTGGAACCCTGAAGCTGACCTTCACTTGATATCAAACGGCTACGCTAATTACTCTTTAGACACTCTTGATACTGCAAGCCAAAATGCAAGTCTGCCCTATAAAAAGAGCTCGGTTTACTAGTTTGTGATGATGTTCCGCTAATTGAATTCATTAGAAGACTGGATGTTCAAAAAGGTGTTGACCTGATGGCTGAGAATGTTCTGTGGATAGTTAACCAGGATGTACAACTGGTCATGTTAGGTACAAGTCAGTCTGATTTTGAACAAATGCTTAGGGAGATGGAGAACTGCCATCCAGAAAAGATCCGAGGATGGGTTGGGTTCTCGGTTAAAATGGCTCACCGGATCACTGCTGGTGTGGATATATTGCTAATGTCATCAAGATTCGAACCATATGGGCTTAATCAGTTATATGCTATGAGTTACGGAACTGTACCTGTTGTGCATGTTGTGGGTGGTTTGAGAGATACGGTGCAGCCGTTTGACCCTTATAACGAGTCAGGAGTAGGATGGACGTTTAACAGAGCTGAGGCCGGGCAGTTGATCCATGCACTCGGAAATTGTTTAACCTTATTGTTGTAATTGATTAATTGGGGCAATTAACACTGCCGACAGCAACCAATTCCTGCCACCAAAATTTGACAAGTTTTTTTTTTTTTTTTTTACTTTAGTTTAATGACAATTAAGTTGGATTCTATTTGTTTTAAACATTATGATATACAAAAGTTGGATTTCGTTTGTTTTATTCAATATTGCATATTTGCTTACAAGTTCTAAACTGTGATTGACAGCTTGGGCATTCATTTGTGGCTGCAAAAGACGAATTATTTGGTTTGGCCATGAATCAATCAAGTGGTGGCCGACAGTGGTAATCCTATCAGCTAAACATGGAAACAACAAGAATCAGAAGGAAACGGGGTTATCAATCAGTGAACACATCATAAATGTCTATATTAGGCACTTCAAATTCAAAGGTAAGGATGGATATCTTCATCTAGACGATTCATTAATCTATATTTCTATACCACATTATAAAGTATCAAATATAGCTAAAATGCTTATTTTACCATCATTTTAACATGACATCTCAAAAGCCAGAAGTGTAATCTTTTAATATTTACTCATTTTCCCTTTATGCCCATGTTATAAAACCTTTATTGATAATTGTACATTTCATTGTATATCTATGTATCATGCTTTCTTATGTATACTCTCATACTCACTTTTTGGTCATGTGTTCCTCTGGGTATATTTCTTACAAATGGAGCTTCCACATTGGAGCTTGCACCATATGAACTAGGGCTGGCAATTTAGACACGAACACGATAACCTGACACGAACCTACACGATTTTAACAGGTTTCGTGTTTGGCCTTAACAGGTTTCGTGTCTATAACAGGTCGACACGTTAAGACCTGTTTATTTTCGTGTCGTGTTCGTGTTTACATGTTTCGTGTTCGTGTCTTATCGTGTACGTGTCTTAACAGGTCTTATCGTGTCTTATCGTGTTTCTTATCATGTCTTGTCGTGTCTTATCGTGTCTTGTCGTGTCTTATCGTGTCTTGTCGTGTCTTATCGTGTCTTGTCGTGTTAACTTATTTTACTAGGTGTTCCTTATCGTGTCTTGTCGTGTCTTATCGTGTTAACCTATTATACACAGGTTCGTGTTCGTGTTTGAAAAAAATGACACGATTAGATTTCGTGTCGTGTTCGTGTTTACATGTTTCGTGTTCGTGTCTTAACAGGTTCGTGTCTTAACAGGTTCAGGTAACCTGTTATGCCAGCCCTAATATGAACCTAATTTGGACTACATCCGAACTGGCAAGCTTTCTTTTTGGTGTATCAGATTAGATTTTGCAAATTTGAGGTGGGAAATTAAATTATTGATGTTGTGAAATTACATTTGCACCTGCTGGTTTTTATATTGTTTTTTTAGCTGTCAAGCTTATATCGGAAGGGAGATTTATTTGAGGGGAGGGCTTCAAGCTTTCTAAAATTTTATGGTGGGCGCAAGAGGAATGGTAGTGCTTTACGTCGCATTATTTAAAGCATGAACATTGAGGTGATGCTTAAACTTGAGAAAATGTATAACTGCAGGTAAAATATCTTAGTGATATTATTTGAAAGCATGAAAAGATTTGTGTATAAGATCAATAGTGTTGACTCAAAAGACTTCCAAGATAGAGTACAAGGCAATTGACAGTATGTTGAGGACTATAAATCAACACCTCGAGGTTTCTTTCATTTTAAATTGACTTCTCATCACCTTGATGTTTTTAGATCATGATTTGATTAATTAACGTTATCAAAATTCCTGCATGAAAATTGATTTTGGATGAATGTTCACTAAATTTGACTTGATGCATATTTAACAAGCTTGCTTTCTCATAATGGAGTAAACAAAATCTCAAATCATGTAAATATTATTAATTGATATTTTCATGGTTTAAGGTGTTTAGGTAGATCTATGGGTCCAGTCTTTCGTTCAATTTTTTTTTTTTATACTATTTACAATTATTAAATTTTAAAACTTACGGTCCTTGGTGGGATAGAGACTTGTTAAGAACTTTTGTAACAACCTCAATCAGGTCAACACCAAACACGTTCTTGTTAACCTAAAATTCATTTTTCCACAGTAACGTGCGGGCAGCCCACTAGTTTGGATATTAAATATGAGACTTTTTCTATGTCATCTTAAAATTCATGTAAAATGACATTTGTAAACATTTTTCTTCCTTTATACTGTAGTATAATAATATAATAAAATGTAGTAATTACATAATTTTGTTTGATATCCTTCTCAAATGCTTTATAATATAATATAGATTATAGGTATAGATTAATGGTAATTGAAGGTTATGATAAAAGAATGTGTACAAGTAGGTTTTGCATGAAGGGTAGAAAAGGAAAAAATTACATGATATTTGGATTTTAAGCATAGGACTTTTCCTATGTCATCTTAAAATTCATGTAAAATGATATTTGTAGACATTTTTCCTCCTTTACAATATAGTATAGATATAGATATAAATATAGATAATACTAATACAAAGATTTATGTTCTTTCTATATGGCTCTTGTGTAGTTACGTTCTTTTTATAAACAAGATTTAAATCTTATAGTCTTTATAAAGTTCCTCTGGTTGCTTTTTAGGAGTTATAGATAAAGGAAATTGCTAAACATAGTGCTTATACTTTAATCATTTACTAGTAATCATATCAATAATGGTTATAATTAAAGTACATATCTAATCCTTTATGCAAAATCCATTGACAAAAAGTGACCTATGGACATAATGCGTGTACATATATGAGTTTTAGGTAATACGTATTTGCATTTGTTCCATTCATAAAAGGCGAAAAGGGTTATGGGCATGATGTGTATACAAATATAAGTTTTAGTAATGTTGATCAGTTCTGTAATAACAAAATGAAAAACATATATAAAGATTAACCACAAATAGATATTGTAATGGAGGTCGACATCATCTGAGTTTGGTCGACTTCCCCTTTATGGTGTATGATTAGGATGGGTTTATGAGTTCTTGATGAACATGAGGGGGGGGGGGGTGTGAATTATGATGATTGTATTCATTAGCCTCCTCGAGTAATTTTTATGTTATTTATAACCTAAGGGGTAACCCTAATCAATGTTAGTAAGAGTAATTACGTCCATCAAATATTTACCAGTTAATACACAGGATTAATTAGGCCAATGATCAAATACAATTATATAAACGATAATGAAGGTCATTCAATTTTAGCAGGTCGATAAATGGTAATGGCTTAATTCAAAAAAGGTAGGACCAATAAACTTTCTAAGCATTCATTTTAGCTTTAGTCATGTTGAATACATAATCATCAAAGTTAGTAGGTCTTTTAGACCCAAATGACCCCTGAGTTGACTATTGGGTTATATTAGCATACATATTTAGCTCTCAGTTAAATGCTTTCATTTTTTGGTATATAAAGAGTATTAGTTTTTAAGGGTGTAGGAGTTGGTGTAGTATGGTGCACACGAGGTGCAAGTGGAGTTAAATTCGGATTAAAATTTAATGAGTTCCCCCATTCTGCCTCTTGTACTTCTGGCAAGGCATGATTACTTAAATTTATTAAATGCTAAGGAGACAAGTTGTGATGGAGCAGTGTCTTGCAAGAGGTGTAATTTAAGGATGGATCAAGTTATCGCTTCCCCCCACCTTTTACAACTTTTGCATGTTATAATTAGGACACTTAATGTTCCCACTAATCTTTTAAGTCTCTAGTAACTCCTTATGATAAGTTTTGGTGATGCTCATTGAAGAAACAACGGGTATAACTTACCCGTGAAGATGCGTAATGAAGAAACAACGAGTATAACTCGGGGTATAGCCGGGGGGTCACTACTGTAAGTCCCAAATACTAGATCTTGTTAAGTGCAAGAGATTGTTATCACTTAGAAACACCTATGGATTAGGTGTTTTAAGTGATTAATCTTCTACAATCAAAGAAACTAGATGAATATGACAAAAACCGACACACAAGATGAATAATAAGATGATTCCATTGCTGATTGATCATTGAAATACCATGGATTCATTACAAGTACGTACCTATTCACCTTGTGCTACAAAGATTAACCAAAAACCCTAACCCTAGTGCTGCAGAGATGCATTCTATTTATAGGAAGTCTGATGGGCCTGCGCACTTAAGCTAAGTGCGCAGGGCCCGTTCTTAAGTGCGCAGCCCACTAGGGTTTCACATAAAACTTTCCATAATTACATAATAAGTCCCTCAACTTTCATACTACACAATAAACTAACAAAAATCTTCATTCTGGTAACTGTGGTCTCATATAAACCCAACAATACTCCCCCTAGACCACAGCTACCAGTTCTTCTTATAACATTTGAATTTAAGATGGTCACAATAATGGGTTTAAAGTATAAAAATAATTTTTATAAAATTATTTTTATACTTTAAAATAGATTATTAAATCTATTTATTACAAATTGTCAAAATTTAACTTTAATATTTAAAAATACTAAAATTAAAGAATTATTAGTTTAAAATTTATATTTCTGTCCCAAATAATCAGAAATAATTTATATAAAATTTTGGTGTAAAAATATTAAAAATTGGATTTATTATGATTTAATTATGATTAAAACTAACAAAAATTGATTAAAAATATTAAATAAATGATTTTTCAGAAATAAAAATCATTTCAGAAAAGTTTATTGTCATATAAACTCAGAATAATTTTTGTGGAAATTTATAAAATTGTTTTGATATTTTAATAAAATTTTATAAATATAATAGAATAAACTTGATTTATTTATTAAATATATTAAATAAATAAATTTTTGAAAACTAAAAATTGTAAGTTAAACTTTTTCATTAGATTAACTTAAAATATTTTTTTGTAGAATTATTAAAAGAGTTTTAGTATTTTAAAACTAATTTTAAAATACTAGTAATTATATATATATATATATATATATATTAGTTTATTTGTTTTTAAAATAAAACAAACAAAAAGAAAAAGAGTTGCCACAGCCAGGGATCGAACCCGCGTGGCTTGGTCAGAGAGCACCAGACACAACCACTTAGTCCAGACCAGTGGTTGTGTTTGGTTTCAGCTTATTTAAAATAAATATCATAATTGAAATCGTGTTTATCCCCAAAAATTGCAAACGAGTCCTAGATTCTGCAATCGAGTAAATCACACAACATTAACCCAATTAACCATAGGGTTAATGTTGTGTATATGCCGATTAATGAAACCCACAACAAACATTAAACTTACAATTACGTTATGGTACAGGATTGATCGGTCAAGGGCCAAAGTCAATACACGATCAAATCAAGAACAGAGGATTTGTTTAAGAGAAATTGGGGATTGAGGAAGAATGAATGGCGAGTTTTTAAAGTCCAGAAGTGTCCAATTTATAGGGCAGTGGCTTAGATGCTCGATTTGGTATGGTTGACCTTGGCTTTAATGTGTGACGCGTCAATACGTATAAATGGGTATGTATTGAAGGGAATTTAAAGTGTGTAAGACTTATATCAGGCCGGTAATCACGTTGCCATGCCAATCCCCGATCAATTACGAGTCTAAGATGGATAATTATGGTTGATTGATTCCACAGTTGACTTTCCAAGTCAACTGTGAAGAATCAATCATGTGATATAATTAATACGAGTTGGTTTAAAACAAGAAGCAGGTGTGGAGCAGATGGTAAAAACGTTGTGTATAATTGGGCCGGCTTGGGCGCGGGTTCGAGTCCCGGCCCAAGCAAATTATTTTTTTGATATTTGTTATATATATATAAGTATATTATATATAATTAATATAGTATTAGGGTTTCAAAAACGCCACAATAATTATAAAATGCGAACAATAATAATAGAACTTGTCGTTTTTATCCAAATTATACGTAACGTACAATTATTAACGCGAAATGTTACACGTGGCGCCTTGTGGTTGACTACAGGGACCTCCTTTTCTTGCTGCTGCCAGAAGGTGTCAGGCGACTATCTTCGTGTGGAAGATTGGCTGAGGTGACATCTGACACATGGGAGGTAGTGCAGCAAGTAGGGGCTTAAGAGGAGCTGCACCTTGGCGCAGCCAACTGTTACATTCCTCGGGTGACCATTGCCAAGACTGGCGCATGGTTTCACACGGACGAATTGCACTCCATATGTGATGCTTATGAATGTTGGATTCCGCAGGGGCGAGTTATGATCTTGGAGTTATTATTTCAAATGGTAAACTCTCCGCGGGTGTATTTATAATAGCTGTGTTTGTGGGGTAGGGTGCGCCTGCTTGCCAGAATTGGTACCCTACCCCATCAGGTAAGTTAGGTTTGATACTCATGTTTGCTCAGATATAATCCTTCGCTCACACCAGTGACCAAATCCGAAGCCTAGGAGGTGAGAAAAGAATGTAATGTGTGTGTTGAAAGTAAAAGAACACAAAGATATAAGTGATTCGGTCTAGATCGACCTACGTCCACTGTGAAAAAGATATCTTTATTACTCAAGAATTACAAAGAAGACAATGACAAGTATGTTAAGATTATCTATATCTCTGCACTGTTTTCTGCATGTAAATGTTCGACTCTTTACAATGGAGAAGTGATCTCCTATTTATAGGGAAAGCATCGCCGGCTGACGCGGCCCATGGTGGAGGCGATGATCTTGGGCTGAAGTCCTATGCCCAAGTTATCTTCGGCCCATGGAGCTGGTAGGTAGCTTGTGATAAGTAATGCGGATGTAAGAGAAAGCATGTTTTGCCCTGCTGGAAGTACACGTGACGCGACATGATTGGGCGAAGGTGGCAGTTCCCTCTGACACAACATGGTTGACCATCTGGTAGTGTCTGACGTGACGTCTAGCAGCAGGTGGGCATGCCTGCACAGTACCTCTGACGTGTACTGTTCATTGCAGCATGGTAGAAGCATGGAAGCGATCATATCACTGTTCACTGTCAAGGGTTGTTAGACCACCACTGACACGTGTTGCCTCTGGTTTGCACAGAGAATGTTCAGCGCCAGTGTAACATTTCTCATTTAAATACTTGTATGTTACGATTATTATGAATAAAACGTCAAGTTTCATCATTATTCGTCTTTTAAAAATATTTTTGTGACGCATTTGGACCCTTAATACAATACTATATATATATATATACTATACATGTTTATGTGATTTAATTGTCAAAAAATAAATGGCTTGGGCCGGGATTCGAACCCGAGCCCACAGCCGGGTCAACCAAACACAAGCAACACAACCAGCTGGTCTACACAACACATCTGATTAATATTCAGCACGATTTAATTATATAACGTAGTGGTGTATCAACAGTTGACTTAGAAAGTCAACTGTGACATCGATTTACCATAATCAATCCATTCAAACGCGTATTAATCCTGATATGGTATGATTGAGTGATGGTCTGACTTTTACGCGTCCAATTCACCATCAATTGTCGTTAAAACATACCAATTTTACAATCAATCAACGCGTCATCGTTTTCATTAAGGTCAACTTACCAAATCGTTCACCCGAGCCCTCACCCTATAAATTGAATCCTCCAAATCACTCTACACTCGCCGATTATTCTTTCCACATCTCCAATTCCTCATCTAAAACACGTTTCAAAGCTTAATTTTGGTCGCAATTGACTTTTCTGTTTGACCGATTAATCATCGCGATTAAAGCTTGTAAGTATCAATTCTTTTGTTGGTTATGTTCATCGGCCCTTACACAACAATAACCCTATGATCAATTGGGTTATTGTTGTGTAAATCGAATTATTGATAGGCTAGGGCTCGAATGTTTCAAATTGGGGAAGAACACATTTCAGAACTTGGTTATATATTTTAAACAGACACGAACTCAACACAACCACTGATCTAGATCAAGTGGTTGTGTCTGTTGTTGTTAAACCAAAGCACACGGGTTCGAGTCCCACATCAAACGGTTTTTTATTATTTCTTTTAAAAGCTTTATAAATCAAGTTTCAACATAGTAATATAATTATTTCTAACAAAGATTATTCGTTCTCAGGGTCCAGACCAACTGGTCTGGGCTTGTGATTTAAAACCCCGACCCGGGTTTGATACGGGTTCGATTCTTGGCATCAAAAAAACATTTTTTTTCATTTAAGCTTATATATATATATATATATATATATATATATATATTCTCTTATATTTTTAAAATTAGTTTTAAAATACTAAAACTACTTTATAAATTCTACAAAAATTATTTTATGTTATTCTAATAGAAAAGTTTAAAGTACAATTTTTAGTTTTCCAAAAATTATTTATTTAATATATATAATAAATAATTCAAGTTTATTCTATTTTATTTATAAAATTCTATAAAAATATCAAAACAATTATATAAATTTCCACAAAAATTATTCTGAGTTTATATAACATTAAACTTTTCTGAAATGATTTTTATTTCTTAAAAATCATTTAATTAATATTTTTAATCAATTTTTGTTAGTTTTAATCATAAATAAATCATAATAAATTCATTTTTTAATATTTTTGCACCAAAATTTTATATAAATTATTTCTATTTATTTGGAACAGAAATACAATTTTTAAATTAATAATTCTGTAATTTTAATATTTTTAAAATATTAAAGTTATATTTTGTCAATTTGAAATAAATAGATTTAATATTCTATTTTTAAGAAAATAATTTTATAAAAACTATTTTCATACTTAAAACTTTATATTGTGACCATCTTTAATTTAAAATTTACAAAAAGACTTTTGTTTATTTATTTATCAAGTTTCTCTTATTTATTAAACATTTTATTTATTAATCAAACGAACACTTATCCACAATTCGAAACCCTAGAAAATATTTGTAGACTAGAAAGACTTAGACATATTTATTACCTTAATTATAGGGTAATACTTGGCATCGTTGGGCAACACATATTCTATTTTCACGAGACATAACATTTTGCTAAGGTGAGTTTTACATAGCCCCTTTTTTATTTCACTATTTTTGGGGTGAAACATGTTACAACATTCTATATACAATTCAATCATAAAGTGTCTATGTGTTTTTCTATGTTACATTATGTCTTAAACATGACTAGGGTAAGCACAATATTCTAGCATAATCATTAACATTGATCAGCCGACGGTATACAATGATAGATCTATTGGACTGACAATCCCACCCGGATACGTACCTCCTACATAGGTAGCGTGGGTGATTGTTGTCGCATAACATAATCGAGTGAACCATGAGCGTATGGGATGGACCACAATATTCTAGTCACAAGGGTTGATTATGCACTCGATTTACTGCTAGTATGTTTTCACATATGGACTAGACTTGCCATGACACTTGAATTGTACAAGCTTTATTCGATTATCAAAACCTATGTAATTCTCACCAACTTTTGTTGACCCAAAAATATTTTCAAAATTAACATGTTTCAGGTAACAATGAAGCTGAGGCTTAGAGTATGCATGAGGAAATACTATGAAGTTTTTTTTGAAGTTATTTGCTTTATTTGATATCATGTATTTGGGATTTCTAGACATCATTTCATTTTGGATATTTATGTTATGAATAAATTATTTAAAATTTCAATATATACCATGAGCTACTGAAACAATCATCAATACGTGACATCCCGATGTTTTCGCCATCGGTTGGGGTGTTACAGATTGGTATCAGAGCCTTGGTTATAGGGAATTAGGTTATTAGAAAATAATCTAGACTATAACCTTGGGGACTTAAACAGTACTTGCTTCTCTTACTTGTAACCCTAATTGCTTCCCTAATCTTATCCCTATCCTACACCTTATACAACCCTAAGCCTACAAGTGACTACTCTTATTCGTCTGTTGCAATCCTGATCCACCATTAGATTAATAGGACAAAATCCTCAGGTTTATCCTGAACCACCTTGAGATCTCGTCGAAGTTCTAGATTTTAATAACGAACACGTGCAATCTGGAAGGGTGAACGCCTGTATTCTGTGTCTTCTGTCTAGGCTGGCATTGCGCATATATCTCAATCAGACGAGGGACCCGGATGCCTACCTGGGAATTCTCGGGATCAGTGTTCACTTATAGGCTAAAGCATGTCGTCATTATGTTATAGAATCTAGAATCTTTGATAAGTCAACGTTTTCGTTTATTCGTTTTAATTAATGAATAAATGATTACATTCCTTATATAACCTCATTCATTTCATTGTGTCTCCTACAGATCATGCCTCCACATCGCAGCACTCGCAATAACAGTGGTGAAAACCAAGAGGAAAGTAGCAACAACCACAACAACAACAATAACAACAACAACAATGGTGTTGATGCCCAACTGGCTGCGATCATTTCTCAACAAATGGCACAGCAGATCGCGACTCTGGTTCCTAACTTATTGGCTCAAGTCATCCAAATGAACGGAAACGGAAACGGAAACGGTAAAGGAAACGGAAACGGTAATGGAAACCACAACGGAAACGGGAATGGTCTCCCAGCTTGCACTCTTAAGCACTTTAATTCTTGTAATCCCCCTAAGTTCAGTGGAGAAGAAGGAGCTACGGGACTTCTACAATGGTTCGAGGGTATGGAGAATACCTTCATTAACAGTGAGTGTCCCGATGACTTTAAGGTTCGTTACGCCATGAGTGTTCTTCACAAACGATCACTCACTTGGTGGAATGAGGAAAAGCGCACTCGAGGAACCGAAGCTGCACTAGCTATGACGTGGGATCAAGTCAAGGAGGTTATGAAAGATGAGTTCTGTCCCCGCAACGAGATTAAGAAACTGGAAGACGAGTTCCACACCCTTGCTCAAGATAGTGGGGAAAACCTTGCTTACAATACCCGCTTTCACGAGCTCAGTTTGTTGTTGCCCCATAAAGTCACTCCCCTGCCTGTAGCCATCGAGAAGTATATCGGTGGTCTACCTATGCAAATTCAGGACACGGTATGGGGAAGGAATCCTGCTACCTTGGAAGAAGTCAAACGTTTAGCTGCTACACTGACTGATAATCACGTGAAGAATGGTACTCTGTGTCGCAAAGGTGCTAAGAAGGATGTGAACAAAGCTACACCAGACCCGGCTAAGGAGATTAAGACTGAGCACTCTGTTAACAAGAAACGTAAGGCTCGAAACTTTACAATGGTTTCCAACCCCGCACCTAATAAGAAGCCATACACCGGGCCTCACCCCTTGTGCAACACTTGCAAATACCATCATCCAGCACAGGTGCCATGTCGTTTTTGCACTAATTGTCAAAGGTATGGTCACCTGGTGAACATCTGTCGAGCTCCTCCTGCTAACGGCCCTGCTGCCCAAAATAACCCAGCCAGAAATGCCCCAGCTCCCAACCAACAAAACAACAGGCCTGCTCGTGGTCAGTGCTACGAGTGTGGCAGCCCAGACCACTATATCAATGCTTGCCCCAATCGTAACCAAAACCAGAACCAGAACCAAAACCGCAATCAAAACCAGAACCGCAACCAGAACCAAGGAGCTCGAGGTCGCGCCTACAACCTCAATGCCAACCAGGCCCGCGACAACAACGAGGTGGTTAATGGTACGTTTCTCGTTAATAATCACTATGCATCCATATTATTTGATTCGGGAGCTGATAAGTCATTTGTATCACTAAAGTTTGAACCCTTACTTAACTTACCCCAAACTAACCTAGAGGAACCTTTAGTGGTAGAGGTAGCTAATGGGAAGTCTATCTCGATCGATTCTATTATTTGTAACTGTGTGTTGAACCTCGACGAACATACTTTCTCTATCGATCTCATCCCTATGCATCTTGGAAGTTTTGATGTCATAGTAGGCATGGATTGGTTGTCAACCCATCGTGCCGAAATTCTATGCTTTGAGAAAGTCATTCGCATTCCTCTCGAATCTGGTGATATTTTGAAAATCTACGGTGAAAAGCCTTGTGGCGAGCTTAAGCTCATGTCTTGTATTACTGCCCAAAAATACTTACGAAAGGGGTATACGGCTTTCCTAGCTAACGTGATAGAAAAGAAGGACAAGGGCAAAAGTATCCAAGACATCCCAATCATTCGGGACTATCCTGAAGTCTTTCCATAGGATTTACCTGGTTTGCCTCCTGCTCGACAAGTGGAATTTAGGATTGATCTTGTTCCTGGTGCAAATCCTGTCGCCAAAGCTCCTTATCGTCTTGCACCCTCTGAGATGCAAGAACTTGCCAGCCAACTACAGGAACTTTCTGATAAAGGTTTCATTCGCCCCAGTTCTTCTCAATGGGGAGCCCCTGTCTTGTTCGTTAAGAAGAAAGATGGATCTCTCAGGATGTGTATCGACTATCGCGAACTCAACAAACTCACCATCAAAAATCGTTATCCCTTGCCTAGGATTGACGATCTTTTCGATCAACTTCAAGGAGCAACCCACTTCTCGAAGATTGATCTTCGTTCTGGTTATCATCAGCTTAGAGTCCACGATGAAGATATTCCCAAGATAGCCTTTCGTACACGTTATGGTCATTATTAGTTCATGGTCATGCCATTTGGATTGACCAACGCTCCCGCAGTGTTTATGGATTTAATGAATCGGGTTTGTAGACCCTACCTCGACAAATTCGTGATCGTCTTCATCGATGACATTTTGATTTACTCAAAATCAAAATCCGATCACGAACAACATCTTCACTCCATTTTAGGTCTCCTAAAGAAGGAACAACTGTATGCCAAATTCTCGAAATGTGAATTTTGGCTTAAGGAAGTTCAATTTTTGGGACATGTCATTGATATGAACGGAATTCATGTTGATGCTGCAAAGATCGAAGCTGTGAAGGATTGGAGTGTTCCTAAAACTCCAACAGAAGTTCGTTCCTTCCTTGGTTTGGCTGGTTATTATCGTCGATTCATTGCCAATTTCTCTAAGATCGCTGTTCCTCTCACTGCCTTAACTCACAAGGGTAAACTCTATGAGTGGGGACCAAAGCAAGAGGAAGCATTTGAAACTCTTAAGCTGAAACTCTGTGAAGCTCCTATCTTATCTCTCCCTGATGGTAATGATGACTTCGTAGTCTATTGAGATGCATCAAACCAAGGTCTTGGTTGTGTTCTCATGCAACGAGGCAAGGTTATTGCTTATGCGTCGAGACAACTCAAGACTCACGAAAAGAATTATACCACCCATGATCTTGAATTGGGCGCTATCGTCTTTGCTCTTAAGATTTGGAGACACTATCTTTATGGAACCAAATGCGTGGTTTTCATGGACCACAAAAGTCTCCAACATGTCTTCGACCAGAAAAATCTTAACATGAGGCAACGGCGTTGGGTTGAGTTACTTAACGACTATGATTGCGAAATTCGCTACCATCCTGGCAAGGCGAATGTTGTGGCTGACGCACTCAGTCGTAAAGAGCGTATCAAACTTCATTGTGCGAGAGTTCGTACTAATCTTCATGATTGTATCCTCCAGGCTCAACATACTTCAGTCACCCAAGGTAACATGTATGACGAAATGTCTTGTGGTGCTGAGACTAAACTTGAAACCAAACCTGATGGTCTACTCTATTTTCTTAATCGACTTTGGATCCCTGGCCGTGATGAGCTTCGTACCTTTCTTATGAACGAGGCTCATAAGTCTCGTTATTCTATTCATCCTGGAGCTGACAAGATGTACAAAGATCTTCGTTATTCGTATTGGTGGCCTGGTATGAAGAAAGATATTGCTCTTTTCGTTGCAAAATGCCTCACTTGTTCAAAGGTCAAGGCTGAACATCAACGACCATCTGGTATGCTCGAACAACCAGAAATTCCTGTGTGGAAATGGGAGAGCATAGCAATGGACTTCATCACTAAACTCCCTCGTACACCCAAAGGTTTTGACAGCATTTGGGTAATCGTCGACCGTTTGACCAAGTCAGCCCATTTCTTACCTATTCGTGAGAAGTATTCTGTGGAAAGGTTGGCAAGGATGTACGTAAGTGAAATCGTATGTCGTCATGGTATACCTTTGGACATTATCTCTGATCGCGATGGTTGTTTCACTTCTCACTTTTGGGATTCTTTACAAGACGCTTTGGGTACCAAGTTGAACCTGAGTACTGCTTATCACCCTCAAACAGATGGTCAGACTGAACGGACCATCCAGACACTTGAGGATATGCTCAGGGCATGTGTCATTAATTTTGGTGGCGCATGGGATTCTCATCTTCCTTTGGTCGAGTTTTCATACAACAACAGTTATCATGCCAGCATTAACATGGCTCCTTTCGAGGCATTCTATGGTCGTAAATGTCGTTCACCTGTCTGTTGGACTGAGGTTGGTGAAGCCCAGATTACTGGACCCGAACTGATCCAGTAAACCACAGATAAAATCCAACTCATTCAGGATAATCTTCTCAAGGCTAGAAGTCGTCAGAAGAGCTATGCTGATAAACGTCGTAAGCCCTTGGAATTTCAAGTCGGGGACCTTGTACTTCTTAAGGTATCCCCTTGGAAGGTAGTGATTCGCTTCGGTAGAAAAGGAAAACTAGCTCCTCGATAAGTAGGCCCATTCAAAGTTCTTGACAGGATTGGAAAAGTGGCTTACAAACTTGATCTTCCACCTGAGCTAAGCAATGTTCACCCAACCTTTCATGTTTCGAATCTCAAGAAATGCTTAGCAGATGAGAACCTCCATGTTCCTCTTGAAGATGTGCAAATCGATGAAACTATGCACATTGTCGAGAAACCCGTGGAGATCGTAGATACTGGACTCAAGAAACTCGAGCACAGCCGCATTCCGATCGTTAAGGTTCGTTGGGAATCTAAACGAGGTCCAGAGTTCACTTGGGAACGCAAGGACCAGATGAAGTCTAAATACCCACATCTTTTTCCACCAGACTCTCCAACTCCAACTTCGGGACGAAGTTCCTAAAAGTAGGGGAAACTGTAACATTTCGCATTTAAATACTTGTACGTTACGATTATTATGAATAAAACGTCAAGTTTCATCATTATTCGTCTTTTAAAAATATTTTTGTTACGCATTTGGACCCCTAATACAATACTATATATATACTATACATATTTATGTGATTTAATTGTCAAAAAATAGATGGCTTGGGCCGGGATTCGAACCCGAGCCCACAGCCGGGTCAACCAAACACAAGCAACACAACCAGCTGGTCTACACAACACATCTGATTAATATTCAGCACGATTTAATTATATCACGTAGTGGTGTATCAACAGTTGACTTAGAAAGTCAATTGTTACATAGATTTACCATAATCAATCCATTCAAACGCGTATTAATCCTGATATGGTATGATTGAGTGATGGTCTGACTTTTACGCGTCCAATTACACCATCAATTGTCGTTAAAACATACCAATTTTACAATCAATCAACGCGTCATCGTTTTCATTAAGGTCAACTTACCAAATCGTTCACCCGAGCCCTCACCCTATAAATTGAATCCTCCAAATCACTCTACACTCGCCGATTATTCTTTCCACATCTCCAATTCCTCATCTAAAACACGTTTCAAAGCTTAATTTTGGTCGCAATTGACTTTTCTGTTTGACCGATTAATCATCGCGATTAAAGCTTGTAAGTATCAATTCTTTTGTTGGTTATGTTCATCGGCCCTTACACAACAATAACCCTATGATCAATTGGGTTATTGTTGTGTAAATCGAATTATTGATAGGCTAGGGCTCGAATGTTTCAAATTGGGGAAGAACACATTTCAGAACTTGGTTATATATTTTAAACAGACACGAACTCAACACAACCACTGATCTAGATCAAGTGGTTGTGTCTGTTGTTGTTAAACCAAAGCACACGGGTTCGAGTCCCACATCAAACGGTTTTTTATTATTTCTTTTAAAAGCTTTATAAATCAAGTTTCAACATAGTAATATAATTATTTCTAACAAAGATTATTCGTTCTCAGGGTCCAGACCAACTGGTCTGGGCTTGTGATTTAAAACCCCGACCCGGGTTTGATACGGGTTCGATTCTTGGCATCAACAAAACATTTTTTTTCATTTAAGCTTATATATATATATATATATATATATATATATATATATATATATATATTCTCTTATATTTTTAAAATTAGTTTTAAAATACTAAACCTACTTTATAAATTCTAAAAAAATTATTTTATGTTATTCTAATAGAAAAGTTTAACATACAATTTTTAGTTTTCCAAAAATTATTTATTTAATATATATAGTAAATAATTCAAGTTTATTCTATTTTATATTTAAAATTCTATAAAAATATCAAAACAATTATATAAATTTTCACAAAAATTATTCTGAGTTTATATAACATTAAACTTTTCTGAAATGATTTTTATTTCTGAAAAATCATTTATTTAATATTTTTAATCAATTTTTGTTAGTTTTAATCATAAATAAATCATAATAAATTCATTTTTCAATATTTTTGCACCAAAATTTTATATAAATTATTTCTATTTATTTGGAACAGAAATACAATTTTTAAATTAATAATTCTGTAATTTTAATATTTTTAAAATATTAAAGTTATATTTTGTCAATTTGAAATAAATAGATTTAATATTCTATTTTTAAGAAAATAATTTTATAAAAATTATTTTCATACTTAAAACTTTATATTGTGACCATCTTTAATTTAAAATTTACAAAAAGACTTTTGTTTATTTATTTATCAAGTTTCTCTTATTTATTAAACATTTTATTTATTAATCAAACGAACACTTATCCACAATTCGAAACCCTAGAAAATATTTGTAGACTAGAAAGACTTAGACATATTTATTACCTTAATTATAGGGTAATACTTGGCATCGTTGGGCAACACATATTCTATTTTCACGAGACATAACATTTTGCTAAGGTGAGTTTTACATAGCCCCTTTTCTATTTCACTATTTTTGGGGTGAAACATGTTACAACATTCTATATACAATTCAATCATAAAGTGTCTATGTGTTTATCTATGTTACATTATGTCTTAAACATGACTAGGGTAAGCACAATATTCTAGCATAATCATTAACATTGATCAGCCGACGGTATACAATGATAGATCTATTGGACTGACAATCCCACCCGGATACGTACCTCCTACATAGGTAGCGTGGGTGATTGTTATCGCATAACATAATCGAGTGAACCATGAGCGTATGGGATGGACCACAATATTCTAGTCACAAGGGTTGATTATGCACTCGATTTACTGCTAGTATGTTTTCACATATGGACTAGACTTGCCATAACACTTGAATTGTACAAGCTTTATTCGATTATCAAAACCTATGTAATTCTCACCAACTTTTGTTGACCCAAAAATATTTTCAAAATTAACATGTTTCAGGTAACAATGAAGCTGAGGCTTAGAGTATGCATGAGGAAATACTATGAAGTTTTTTTTGAAGTTTTTTGAAGTTATTTGCTTTATTTGATATCATGTATTTGGGATTTCTAGACATCATTTCATTTTGGATATTTATGTTATGAATAAATTATTTAAAATTTCAATATATACCATGTGCTACTGAAACAATCATCAATACGTGACATCCCGATGTTTCCGCCATCGGTTGGGGTGTTACAGCCAGACCAGATCTCTTTCATTCTTGATCTTCCGCACAACCTCGTACTAAAGGTTGATGTTATCAGAATATTCGGCGTGTAGGTTCACACGCGGGGATTCCTTTTGTGCTGATGATGTCACTTAGCTAATGTGATCATGCGCATGAGCTTGTTACCATGCACTAGATCTGTTCTGTGGACCTCAAGAAAATAATGTCCTTGCTAGTCTGAGTTTCCTATCTGCGGAATAGAATTCCGCGGAGTTTTTGTAGCTGGTGTATTTTATGGGATAGGGTTTCTATCCGACCCCGGATTGGGTACGATATCCCTTCACTCATGAAAGAGATTCTTTCATATATTCTAGACTTGATTTCCCTATCGTCCAGATTTCATAAGAAAATTAAGGATACATTTAAAAGAAATCCTATTAAGTATATATAAATAAATTTCTTTTAGACTTTGGTTCATGGAAACAAATTAGATACAAGGAGATATTATTCTAAGCTCCACTAATGATAGTAAATTATAACTTCTGGTGGAAAACCATTTATTCCTTTCGCCAGTTGATGATTAGGGTGTTTAACACAAGCCTGGAAGTCACTAAGAATGAGATTTGTTAACAAAGCATCCTTTACTAACTTGTTCATGATTTTTCATGACATTTGTTCTTAATGGATGAATTACATAGGTTTCATTTTTTCCTTTGTTAAATTTTAATTTTCATGATAAAAAAAAGGTGTGAATGTTTATTGTATAATCTAGTTTTATCTTATATGTTATCTATTTAGATAATGAAAACCAATAACATGAGAGTTTAAATTAATAATGACTTTGTTTGTGTCAAAAAAAACCTTATAACTATCAAAATGTGGCTTTAGTGTTGATATTGAATTCTGAGTAATTTCTTGAATATTGTGAGGTATCATAAATCTTAATACAAAGATAAGTTATTAGTGGTTATTATCAACACCAGGTTCATCATCTTGTACTTATATTGCTATCAATACCCTCATTTTCCTTTTGTACTTCTAGGTGTTACAATTGATTCGTGAGGCATCTCATCGTACTAATGGAAAAGTTATATGTAACGCACCGAAAAACTTTATTCATTTCCATGTGATCTATTGCAAAATCCATCTGTTTTCCTAACGGTTTTATAATTTTTAGTTAGTTAATTAGTCAGTATTGTATACTTTTAGGTTTTATTTATTTATGTTTTTACATGGGGCCGTGGCTAAATCGTGGAAGAAACGTGCATGCGGAAAAAGGCATGAAAAAAGAATTTAAAAAATTATGAAAACTATGTCTTGGCGCCACACGAAGAACCAAGGAAGGTTCTTGGTGACGCTCTTAGTGCTGGAGCTGAAAAACAACGGACCTCAACTATTTTGACTTTCACGTGTCTCCAAGGCCTAAGATACATTCTTAGCGACGCCCGAAGACCTTTTGAATCTTGAAAACCCTAGAATTCGATTGTATAAACACTTTTGACCAATCCTTTTAAGATATTTTCGGAGAACGCTGGAATTTGATGTATCACATCGGCAACCTTAGAGCAAATCAAGATTAGAGGAATCGATTGGGATAAAGAACTGAAGCTAGGAATCACAAATCGGGTCGATTACAAATATTCGGATTTTGTTTCTTGACTTTCTTCATTTTCCGGATTTTTAGACATCATGTTTAAAAATTGTAAGGCTTGTTTACTACTTTTAACATGATTATTGGCTAGACTTTACCTAGGTGTTGATGAATAAATGTTGATTTTGGTTATTTCCTCGGTTTTATGGATTGTATTGATGGATTAATGCTTTTGTAAACAACCTTTTTACAACTGATCTAATGTGTATGTGTATTCAGATCTAATTAATAATTGGTTTATGTTCCGTATGCTTCTTGTTGAAAGCCTTTTAGCTATAGTTGCATATTAGATCACTTACTGTTTGTTTGTGATTATATTATGATTTTGCTAGATGTAAAAATCGATAAGAACATTGGTTAGTGATCTGTTAGAACTTTTTATTCTACCTATCTAGATAGATGAGAGGTAATAGATAATCAGATAGTCTTTGTTATTAGGTGTTAAAGTGTAAAGGCTTTGAAAACATATTTCTCTAGATTTCTTAGTAGCTTGCTATTCCTTGTCTTATCAATTGTTCTTATGTTGCCCATTGCATCTTAGGATATATTGAGATACTGAGAGATAATTTTATTTATGTAAAATTAGTGTTGTTGGATAGACTGTGAGGTAATTTGACTAACCGGTGAGTTTCACACGCCCCTTAGGGTTTCCATTTAGGTCACACCTAGAGAATGATTAGGGATCCACTAGGTTATAAGTGGGTGTCGAGTTCTAAGGTCCTGGTTTCATCATTGTTTCCATATCCAAGAGAAATATTAGTTCGTAATTAGGATTCTTAACCTAGGTAGTGCTTTCCCCATTCTTAAGCCTGGTTAAGTTATCAGTTTGATAAGTTGGTAGTTTTAGTTTTCTTTAATTTACTATTAATTTCAATCTAGTTAAACTATTCAAAACCTCCTTTTAAAAAACCAAATTAATCAAATCTTTTATTGTGTATACTTATTTTTGTGTGTCTAGTTTAGTCATTTCTAGTGTCTCGTGGGTTAGATATTCGGATTTCCATTAAGCTTTACTAGAGTCGATATGTACACTTGCGTGTGATTGGGATCTAGTTTTGGGGTTTTTTAAAGTTTAACTAGAGTGTCTAGGTTAGTTTTTTTTTAGTTTTTAGTACCATACCAAGCAAATTACCATGTATAAGACCTTAGATTTGAGGTCATGATATTCAACATTACGATGTATTCAAAGATGTTATTTAACCTTTTATTTAGAGTTACAGTGCATGCGCATTAGGTATTATGTTATTCTTCAATTTTCATAAAAAGTTGACTAGTTTTTGGGATTTCAAAATCTTAAATAATTCCCATGATAGGAATCACCCCAAAAGTGTGAAATCGAAAAAGAGGAAAATATACTCACATTTGCTAAGTTGTATAAACCTCTAAGCGTCGTAAGTGTAAGTGTGGCGATGTCTAGTCTATATTTGGAGTTTTAAATGTTTTAAATGAGTGTCCAAACTTAAAGTTTCAAGTATCCAAAATGAGTGTCCAAACTTAAAAGAGTCTAGAGTTCCTAATCTAAGGCACATAGGATGTCTAGTCTATATTTGGGGTTTTAAATGTTTTAAATAAAGGCCATGTGAAAATATTCAATAATTATTTTAAAAGGATATAACATATATAAAATGTGAAATAAATAATATTTACCACTTAAGTTCGTATTATGAAAATATATACTAAGTTTATGTGGGAAAAATTATGGTAATGACCTTACTTAATAAAAGATACTAATAACAATTTATATTTATTGTATTAAATATAAATCATTAATTAGGTTATTAATATTATGTGAAAAATAATAAACACATTTTGGTTTATAAAATGTATACTTTCTGAAGTTATAAAATAATAAAATTTATTCAAAAAATATTTAATAATTAATTTAAAAGTTTTTACTGATTTTTTTAATAAAATAACATAAATTCGTAATAAAATGTAAAAACTTTTAAAAATAAAGATTTTTGTGAAACTTAATATACAGACCTGAAAAGTCTTAAAATAATTTTATAGAATTTTTGTAATAAAAATCAATTTAATATGAATTTTTATTAGTTAAAACTAGATTAAAAATTAAAAATGAGATAATATATAAAATCATTTCAAAACAAAGGGAAAATGACATGAAAATTATTATAACATATTGAGATATATTTCCATAAATTTTCATGTTAAAATAAATTTATTATGATTTTATATGAATTAATAATAATTAAAATTACATAAAATAATAAAAAAATATTAAACAGTCTCTAAAAATCACGACAATATTTCTAAAACTTCTAATCAATAATATGAACGTATCTACCAAGTTTCGTAATTTTTATATCAGCAGTGAACAAGTTATGGATTTTTAAAGTTCTAATAGTTTTAAATCAAACTTCACAAATATTCCTAAAAATCCTAAACCCTGGCTTTTCAATTGGAACCCTTAATGATTGTAATTTATAAAACAAAAAAAGGGGCTATTGATCTTCAAACATAAATGAAATAATATGCAAAAGGAATTGAAAAATACCTTAACCAGAGTGGGTGAACCAAACTGAACAAAACAAATAAAATCCCATCGATCTAGACGTTGTGTGACAAAATTGGTTGAGGGGTTCTTCTAATCGGATCATATAGGGTATGTATGCAAGTTTAACCGGAAAAGGATGTGTATAAATAGCGATTGGAGTTTTTTGGTTTAGGAAGTTATAAAACGCGTGAAAAATATTATAATTAGCCATGATTTGAGAGGTTTAACCATGAATTGACATGGGGAAAGTGAATTTCAGCCCTATTAGAGTATTCCCTCAAGTTTAATTGAATAACTAAGGCCTAGAATTACGGATTTGAAATTTAGGTGTGTTAAAGTTTGAAATTGACCACTATGTTCATTGGGAGAAAAACACTAGAGATGAGAGAATCTCATCACTTGAAACATTTCTATCAAAATGAGAGGAAGACTCTCAAAATCCACAACTTCTTTTTTATACAATTTTAAACATGATTATACCCAGTGCTATCTCAGGCCTGAGAGCCATCTTTGACGGTACACATACTATTCCGGTTGTTATACTCTGTATGACAGATGCATTCATCTTAGAGGAGGCATGAAACCTATTTTAAGGACCCGTGGCAAACACAATCCTCAACCTAAATCATCAATGTTTTATTGTGTTCATTGTTGTAGTCATGGAGCATGGTTGAAGACTCGAGTCATTGATACTCCAAGAACGCTTGTTACATTACTCGTAGAAGATGTTGTTTGAATCAAGTTTCATATATAAATTGTATTTTATATGTTATTTTGTTCAGTTTTGTAAACGGTAGTATATTAGTATATTCCATATGAATAACGAGATAATTTTATTATATATTATAATAAAAGATGAACCCACTTCCTACATGTTATACGTCACCCACCCATACACCAAGCAAAGTGCCTGTCAAAAATGGTACATCTTATTGAAATCTTTCAGCAATACATGGCAACAGAAAGAAAATTACATCCTTAATAGGTTGCGAGTTGTGACAATGATAAGAACATAGTCTTTACGCGATAATGTGATATATCCTAGAACAAATGTGTCTACGAGCCTCCAAGAGGAAATGACCCATTAAGCTCCAATCCGTCAACCAAAGCCCAACTAAAGTCCTCCTAATCCGGCCCAAGAAAATACAAAGGGATTTAAGACAAAGGAGAATGTGTGTTTAGATTAGGGGTGCAGCTGAGCCCGAGGTCAACCAGGCTCGAGCTCGATTAACTTATGAGAGCTCAATATACTTTAGATATAGAATTGACTAATTTTAACAGTACCATACCCTCCTAGGGTATTGGTAGTAGTGTTTAAATATAACTTGTATGTACTAATTTAACTTTAGCTAACTGTAATTGATCAATGTTCTTCAGGAAGAGCACCTCAACAAAAGGACTAGGGTCAGGACTAGCCTTGATATGTTTAGATGGATTAATCAGTTGGGTCAAGTTGTTCTACACAGTGTAACAAAAATGAGAGGGTGAGAAGGATACAAAAAACACAATAGATCATAAAATATGACTCAATGAGTCACAAAATATAACACAATGCCGAAAAATATAATACAATGCTAAAGAAAAAAAACACCATGAATCACAAAATTGGCACAACGATGGAAATAAGAAAAAAAAAAAACACAATGTTACATAAAAGACACAATGATATAATGTAAATTCTTAAACTACAATGTAAAAATCAAAAAAAGGGAAAACCTAAAAACTAATATCGTAGGGTTTGATAAGACTGTTCCAATGTCGCTTGAATGAGTTCAATCAGAGTTCGTTTGATACCCTTCCTACGACATCCTATTGTTCTATCACTGTGTATTTGATCCTGACCTTATCTTCATACACACACATGTGAGTGTTATGTTTATTTGGTTTACTTTTGATGTTATTATAAATGTATTCCCATCTATTATCTATATTTTGAATGTTTAATATTAAAGCATCTTCACTGTTGGAAGTGGGTTTGATTTTAGATCCGTCATCACAACACGTCATATCATTCTAGACTTTTACCTTAAAAACTTATATGAGCAAGTCATAAAGTAAAACCATCTGATTTGATTCGTTTTCAGTAGCCTCTTAGGGTGATCATTTTGTGGCTCCATTTCACACTCCGTTTTTATGTAAAATTATGTTTTAAAAAATGGTTTGTGTGTGTTTTTAATCAATGTAAATGTTTTATGAAACGCTTTAGCATGTGGTAGAATTAACAACAAACTTTTTTTTTTTTTTTTTTTTTTTGAAAGGCTAACAACAAACTAATTACTTCATAAGATGTGAACAACACACAAAGGTGTTTCTTTTTTTTACATAATTACCAATAACATTAGAAGTAAAAGGAAATCAAGAACAACAACAGATTTCATATTTAAGCCCAATCTAATAATCATTGGAACCTTGAGAGACGACTTCCTCAAAAACTCTAAACCATTCAGCTATTTGTTCTTTTTGGAATTCAATATCACCCTCACTTATTTCTTTAAATTCCGTGCTTTTTGATATAAATGTACAACCTCCATTCGTAGATGGTATTACTTTCATTTCCGATAGAGTTGACTCATATTCTTCGTCGCCTATTCCTTTAATCATCACCATACTATAGGTGAAGTTCTCCATATCAAGTCCGGTTATCTTGTACTTCGCTTGTGGTGATCCGTCTTGCACTATATTCCAAAAAATTAAATCTAAAATTAGTTTTGTATTAAACGATACATATAGCATTATTTACATATACCAATCTAAAAAGTCATGAATTGCGATATTAAATTCTCTGGATTAGAACTACAGATAAATTCCAACTCTATGCGTATTTAGTATACATGTTAATAAAATAAAATTGTTATTTAACTAACTCATGATCTTGATGGTCCCAACGCCTCCATCGCCTTCTTGGTTAGTGATCGTCATTCCAAAGTCTTTTGGAATGACATTCTCGATAAGGAAGTCAAACAGCACGATGACAAAGTCATGAAAGACCTTCGAAGCAGGGATCGAGCTTGTGATCTCTACTTCCCAACTAGTAACTTCAGCCATTTATGTTAGTTTGTTATTTAACTTTGCTTTTACTTCTACGATCGATATGATAGCAACCAAAAGAACGATTATATACACACACATGATGCATGATTTCTTGAATGCTATTGGATTAGGCACAACACATATGACTTCTCAAGCTTGGTCTTGGATAACTTTTTAAAAAAACACGCCTTGTAGGCAATTGGCATGTAATATATTAGCATAAAACAAGCCCTATATATTATGATTTTAAAAACGTGCATGGTCCTGTTTGGCGACCCGGCCATTAATAAAAAAAAAATAATAATAATAATAATAAGCAATAATAAATTGGTTGGCAGCAAAACCGATTGGAAAAGTATTTAGAATTAAGTTTTTAATATATAAAATGTATCATGTATAACTTAAAATATACATTAAACAACTAAAAAAACTAAAATAACCATGTATTTCATTTTATTAAAAATAAATAAAAACACGTAGGAAACCGTGGGTAGGTTCACCTGAAAATGATTAAAAATGGGCTTCAACATTGGCGACCTTGAACGGATTATATCTTATTATCGTTAAAGTATGTTAAAAGTAGATTTCGATCATAATCGATTGCGACTAAAATCAAGTAGGTATTGAAAATTATAAAATCAATAAAACAAATGTGACCTTTTGATTAGAATGGCCACACGAAGAAGCCTGATAGATACAAGATTGTAATATTTTTTTTTTATATTTGCCTATGAACATTCACATCGTGGTAATGAGGCAATGGTTCGAATCCAAGGATCTCACCCCATAAACCTTAAATGCGTTGCGAGGTTGGTTTGGCCCCAAGTCCTTGTTTGCGACCTCAAACCTTAAATGTGTTGCGAGGTTGGTTTGGCCCCCAAGTCCTTGTTTGCGACCTCAAGCAAACCAAAGGAGAGGGGGCCGTTTGATTTAAAATTAAAAAAATAATTGGTTAATTGTTTTTTTTTTATTTGAGTTATTGTGGTTTACACATAGTAACAAGTTCAGGTATTAATAGTTTAAAATCACTCTCTAGGGTAGGGCTGGCAATGGGTAACCTGTTAAGACACGATAAGACCTGTTTGACTGAAAAGTACACTATTTGATTTTTTGACTTTTTTTAATACTTAGAATTAAGAGACAAAAATCTTTCATTTCCCTTTTTTGGTACATAAAACATAAAACTGTGTTATAAACATGAGATATAAATGAGTTAAACGAGTCGTGTTCATGTTTAGAACTTGATTTGTTCGCGCGCGTCAGAGACCTGTTAACCTGTTAGGGACACGATTTGCCAGCCCTACTCTAGGGTACTAACGTTTCACTTTATAACATACTGGGGTACTAAGGCTAACTCCCGTTATATATTGTATTACATTTGTGTTACATGACCAAGATACCATTAAAAAATGTCATAATCTATCTTGATAGGTGGTACAACTAAAGCTTCGGATCTAAAACGCCACTTTCTCTGGTCTTCCTTGACCCAAAATCTTTGAGGGTGTTTGGGATTACGTTTTGAATCTTATTTTTAGATTATTGCATTTTGAAAACGCAGATAATCAGTTTTTTAGGCTACCAAAACGGAATAATCTATAAGCAGCTCCACCCCTGCTTTTCCAAAACGCATAATCTATTTTGAATAATCAATCCCAAACACCCCCTTTATCGCCGTTGACAACCAAGAATCACTTTACAGACAAACTTAACAGAAAATATAGTAATAGCTAAATGCCCCTTTTGTATTTTCTCTATTACAAGTCTAGCCCCCAAACTTTGTAGCTGAGAAACTTAACAGAAAATATAACGGAAGTTAGTCTTAGTAACCTAGGGTCTGTTTGGTATGGGGTAATGGAATGGAGAGGGAATGGAATGGATGGCGTAATGGAATGGACAAGGTAATGGAATGGATTATTACCATTCTATGTCTTGTTTGGTTGCCATGTGGGAATGAAACAAAATATTACTTTGTGTTGTTGGATAGGCATAAAAAGATGAAGGAATAAAATCGGTGGTGAGTGGTTGTGGTGGGTGGTGGTCGATAGCGGTGATGGTGGGTGGTGATATGTGGCGGTAGCGGTGGTGTTGGCGACGGTGGAAGGTGGAGGTGGATGGTTGTGATGGTGGGTGGGTGATGATGGTGGGTGGTGGTGGTTGGTGGCGGTGTGTGGCGGAAGCATGGTAGTGGGTGGCGACGGCGATGGTGGGTGATGGCAACGACGGTGGTAGGTGGTGGCAACGATGGCGATGGGTGGAGGTGGATGGAGGTGATGGTGGGTGGATGACGATAGTGAGTAGTGGCGGTGATGGATGGTGGTGGGTGGCAGCGGTAGTGGTGGGTAAAGGAAATTATGGTGAGTGACAGTGGCAAGTGGTGGAGGCGGCGGTGGGCGGCATTAGGTGGCGGCGTTGGTGGGTGGTAGCGGGTGGGGCGGTGGTTGGTGGCGATGGCAGCGGTGGAGGGCGACGCTGATGGGTGGTGGGTGGTGATGGTGGTGGTGGGTGGTGGCAGCAGCGGTGGAGGGCGACGGTGGTGGGTGGTGGCGGCAGTGGTGGTAGGTGGTGATGGTGGTGGTGGGTGTTGTGTGTAAAGGGCGAATGAGGGATGGAATGGAAAGAAAACATGGGGGTGGATGGAATGGTTTTGAGGGAATGGAATGCCTTATGGAATGAGTGATTCCATTCCTTTAACTAACCAAACACACTATTTTCATTACCTCGTAATGGTCCATTCCATCCCCCCCCCCCCTCCATTCCATCATACCAAATGCTACCCTAGTGTGTTACCAAATGAAAGGTTAGTACCCTTTAGAGTGATTTTAAACTATTAGTACCTAATCTTGGTACTTTGGATAAACCACAAGGACTAACGATCTAATTAAGTCTATTTTTTTATTAACATTTAAATTAAATAAAAAATAAATAGCACATTAAAAAAAAAGATAACATTTAAAAAGAAAATAACATTAGAAAAAGATAACATTTAAAAAATAACATAACATTTTAAACTAAATATTTCATTTTAATAAACATTGACGGCGACCATAAGTTCCCATATTTCTAACTCAATAAACGGTCTTCCATTAATTTGTGTATATTCGGCACAACATTCGTCAACAATAGTCTTATTATTATTATTCTAATCATCTCCCAAATTGTCCATCCGTCCTAGTGTACATTCTGTGAAGCACTAACGATATACCCTCCCACTTTGACGATATTTGATCTCTTGTACGCTCGGTTGGAAAACCCATTTCCTCATCAAATTTATCCTTAATGCAATCCCATAATTCAGTACCGAGTCCATGCGTTGTATCAGAGCCTGATGTCCTAACGTGTACAATGGCAAGAACCAAGGCGTACTCCTCGTCTTTGGTCCAAACGGGAACGCATGGAGGCATTTCAGTAGCATGGCAAGTGGAGAGTTATGGTTTATATACTTTCTAAAATATAGGTTTAAAAAACTGAGAAGTGAATGGTTTATATAGTGTAAAAAATAGGTTTTTTTTTTTAAATTACCGTTGAACAACGGTAAAGAAGATGCATGCCCACCAACATGCTTGTTGACGCTCATTAGTGCATTCACGAGTTTTCAATGGCACCCCGTATGGCGCTCGGGAAATGAAGGGGGTGCAGACTTGACTAAAAATTCGCCGACATGGAGGGGGCACGGATCCGCACCGCATAGCCTTACAAGTACCAGGGGACGCATCTCTGAGTAACCTTTTTATAAACATTGAACAAATAGTATAAATATAGGTCAAACTCGTAATGGGAGCCTGACTATGGAATTCATGATGTATCTTGGGTTACACCACTCCTTTGTATTCATTATCGCAATGGAAGGGATGCACATTGTGTTAGAATATTCGGTTGAGTGGGCATATTTAGAGGAGCTCATATCGGTCAAAATGGAAATTACATTTCTCAATTATTATAGATGCGGAGGATGTTTTATGTATAGGGGAATGGTCGGAATCCAATAAAAATGTAATAATGCGGATTCTGAAGTGCTTTTACTTGGTTTCCGGTTTAAAGATTAATCTTTTCCGGTCTGACATATACGTGATAGGGTTTTCGTATGAGTAGGTGATCACCCGGGCTACTTTGACAAGATGTAGTCCAGCAAATCTCCTTTTCACATACTTAGGTAGCGTTCGTTTTGCAGGAATGGAATTGGAATTTGAATTCCAACCCTTGAGGTGTTTGGTTCATTGAATTTGTTGGAATTGGAATTTCAATTCCAATCATGTGTGTTTAGTTGACAAAGGAATTGTAATTGGAATTTGGTATGAATTCCTTCAAATTCCTTTAACTAAGGGAATTCAAATCCTTCCAATATTAGAAGGAATTCAAGTCAATTTACCGGAATCTTCGAATGGTTGACGTCATTTTGACCCGAACCGATTCGAACCGTATCATTTCAACGCGAACCGTTTAGATCCGTACCGCTTTTAACCCGAACCGTTTCGACCCAAACCGTTTCGAACCGTTCCAGTTTTGACCCGTACCAGTTTTGGCCCGTAACATTTCGGACCGAACCATTTCGGACCGTACCAGTTTCAACTGGTACCGTTTCGACCCGAACCGTTTCATACCGTACCAGTTTCGACCGGTACCGTTTCAGATCGAACCGTTTTGGACCGTACCAGTTTCGACCAGTACCGTTTCGGACCGAACCGTTTCAGACCGATACCATTTTGACCTGTACCGTTTCGGACCATACCAGTTTCGACCGATACCGTTTTTGTCACACCCCAACCCGGCTAGGGTTGACGTGTCACTATTACAGATATCAAAACCAAACACAATCCATAAAAAAAAAAAAGAATTCAAAAGATAATTGAGCGTTTTAAATCAAACCGAACAAAATCCTAAGTCTTAATTTATTTAAAATTGAAATAAACGTGAGAGTTTAATTATTCTTGAACTTCATTACTCTCTCACTCATCCTTGATTCCCCAGATTACCTGCGAACACATAAGACAACAAAACAAAGAAAATACGGCTGAGCCAAAGGTTGCTCAGTAACGGAGAGATCAACAGTACAAGTAAAGCCGGACATACAATAATACGAAAGGTACCGAAGCTGAACCGAAATAAAAGTTGAAACTGAAAACAGATACTGACACGAATCGAATATCAAAACTTATATCAGATACATACAAAACAAATCAGATATATATCAACTCAAAACATATCATATACTAAAATACGTGACTATACATGTCAATAAATAAGTCACGTAATTGTAGAAGCACCCACGAGCCTAAACAGAGGGGTACATAAATAGCTAGTCCATGCACCTATGAGATGGTGCGTGTGGCGTACACACATTCATCTCAAGAAAATAGAAACATATATCAGAAGTCAGAATCAGATCTATGATATATCCATACGCCTCTAAGGGACCATTTAGAAACGTTGTGATTTTGATGACGCACTGTCACGGAAAGTGTTCATGCCGTTGACGCCCCAACGACAAGTCAGAAACAGAGTGCTCGGGTGACAGAGTACAAAAGCTATTTCATATTTTAAAAATACTAGCACAAGTCTAAATGGAACATGCAACAATGATTACAAAACTAAGGTGTATTGCATGCTATCAAAATATAAATGAACATATGAATTCAACAAAATCCGTACTACAAAGTAACGAATTGAGATAAAAAAAAATAATAATACTATAAATAGAGGGAAAACGGAATCCGTACCTTAGTTTAGCAAGCAAAAAGCAAAGCCCACAAATAAGGTCCTTAAGAATTATGCAAACCTAAATCCCGCATGTACGAGACCAGTTTATTAGAATTGTTTAATTTAAAAGTTTGTTCATTAAAATTTCCTCCGGTGATCACGAACCAACCAATACCCATCCTAACTCATTAGGACACTCACGACTTAACATGCACACACATATAAAGTATCCACCTCGTATTACATACTTACCATGTTCATAAAAGTAATATATATTTGAGAATTTGTGTATAGTCTTCATTAACTTCTTAATAAAACTTATATAAAAACATTTACAAGACTTTGGATTTTAACACTTAACAGTTTACTAACAACATAAGTTTTTTTTTTTTTTTTTTAAATATTAAGGCACGCAACTAGATTTTTATTTTGCTAACGAAAAGAAATAAATCAAATATATCATATTTTACAAACATTTGTTAAAATCCATTTTGGCTTAAAATAGCAAAGTATATAATTCATTCCTTTGAGCTAAAAACGCAACGAAAACTGAGATCGATGTATTTGGCTATATTCAAAAGAATTAGTTTTGGCCAAAAGAAATCTCAATCAAAATGCTTCCTTGGCTTCGACATGTAAATAAAACTCACACACAAAACTACATGCATGTATTCAAAATCAAGAAATACAAACACTTTGTAAAACATACATGCTAACAACATGCACCACCCTTGAACTACACACATACCATAAAGACTAACACCCTGCTGGTTCATGCCCCTCCAATACACACTCAAAGCTCACAAACGGAATTTAGTTACGATCAAACAAAATTCACTTGTCATTAAAATAAGAAAACAATACATGTACTTAAATAACAAAACCAAAACATGTGCAGAAGAACAATTTAACTACCCCTATTATTAAGCAATACTATTCCAACGATCTAATTCCTCAATGTTTTACTTCCTTAAAACACGATCAAACTTAAAACCAATTCTTTACCCACGACCCGGTAACGACTGACTTGACCCGTGTTCATCCCGAACCGACCCGAAACATCAAGGTTAACCCAACACACCCATGCACATGTCACCAATGAAACCAAACCAGGACCCTAGCCCTCGATCACCGGAACGGAATATATCGAAAAGAAAAAAAAACACTATAATTCATAGGTATACATTCGAATGAGAAGGGGTTCGGTTGGTACCTAAAAGTCGAACTGAGCTGAATGGAAGGCCGGTGATGCGGTGCGATGGTAACAACGGAGGAAGGTGGCATCCGACTAGTGGCGATGGTCACTCTCTGGCGAAACCAAGCGTTCAGATTCAGGAGGCGGTAGGAGGGTTTAAAGGTTTTAAATAATGATAATGATCTGTTTGGTTTACTCCTAAATCTCGGATGGTTATTTTTAATCTTTGAAAAGTGGATATCGATGAAGTTATGAAAAAGATCAAAATTTGATTTGAAATGGTTCATGCGCAAAGAATTCGGTTGTGGTGGTTAGCCTACGAGAATTATGACAATTTGTTGGATAATTATTGTTTACATGCTAGGTCTAATACTACATGAATTAATTTTTTTTTAACGTAACTCATATATATAAGCCTACACATTTCTTATCAAAATAATTGAACCAACCATCCATTATTAAATCTAATTTATACTTTAATAATTTAACTTAATATTTTCGAATGTTACAGTTTTGACCGGTACCGTTTCGCCCCGTACCGGTTTCAACCGGTACCGTTTCGACCCGAACCGTTCCGAACCATACCGTTTTCAACCTGAACCATTTTGACCCGTACCGTTTTCGATCTGAACCGGTACGGGTCAAAACGGTGCATGTCGAAACGATAGAGGTATAAACAGTTCGTGTCGAAACGGTACAAGCCGGTACGGGTTGAAACGGTTCAGGACGGTACGGGTCACAACAATGCGGGTCGTGAGCGCAAGGGTGATAGATTCCAATTTATTAACCAACCAAACACAATAATAAAGGACTTGTGATTCCAATTCCAATACTTTCCAATTCCTTTTAGAATGTTTAAATTCCAAATCCAATTCATTCTAATTCCAATTCTTTCATAAATTCCAATTCCAATTCCAAACCATTCCTGTGAAACGAACGCTACCTTAGGCTTACAAGTGGTTCGAATATTAAGAAAATAGATAATTGATCATTCTATTCTATTGTTGTGAGATCTCACTTTAAATACTTTACACTTTGTTTCATAGTTTTATTAAAGGATTGAAGAGAAAAGATCTCCCACCTCTTCCTTTCTCTTCAATTCCTTTCAAATTGGAAAGATTGAAAATCACTATAAAATCCTCTTTATTATTCCTCCCATTCCCCCATTTTCCCTCCTACAAAAAACTCTGGAACAAATTTTTTCCCCACTTCCTTCCCAATCGTTTCTCTTCTGTCCTTTAATGAAACTCTGGAACAGAGAGTTAGTTCCTTGAGCTTTGGGAATTTCTTATTTCTCGTTATTAGTTTTGTCCTCCTTGTGTGTTGTGGATACTAGAAAATTGACCTTATAGATTTTTTAGGGTTTCAACAAAAAAGGAAGGAATGTTCATTGGGTCTCTTGGAAACACGACGTGGTTGCGAGAGATAGAGTGGGCATTAGATTGGTTCTTTGGAAGCGTTTAACAAAGCTTCTTTACAAAATTGGAGGCAAAGGTTTGTGTGGGATAAAGAGAGTCAATGGGTCAAGATGATTCAATCATTGTACGGATCTTTTGCAAACCTGAATGCTCAAGAAATTTTCGAATGTTTGGGCACTCATTTAAATCTTTTTTAAATCTGGATGACATAGATGTTTTGATGATTCAAAAAGTGATAGTTGCTATGTATTTATTCTAATCTATATTTCGAGTAAACCAAATGCAAGTCTACTATTATGTGATAATTTATATAAATTTTAATTGTTATAGTTGCTATGTATTTATTCTAATCTATATTTCGATGTAAGTTTATATTTCGATGTAAGTTTATATAAACAAACTGGATCATATTTAATTAAACTTACGTAATAGATAAGAATAAATACATAGCATAAATCCATTGTTATTATTCAAAAAAAGAAAACTAATAAATTTGATAAGAATACGTAGCAACTTACGTAATAGATAAGAATAAATAGATAGCATAAATCCATTGTTATTATTCAAAAAAAGAAAACTAATAAATTTGATAAGAATAAATACATAGCAACCAAACAGATAAGAATAAATACATTGGCATAATTCTTTCAAAAAAAGAAAACTAATAAATTTGGCTTAAACTTCTTACGTAATAGTCTACTATTATGTGATAATTTATATAAATTGAAAATATGTATGCGACTCGCCTTTTATAATTTACGTAATAGATAAAAACAAACAAATCATAGCAAAGTATTCAAATTTACATAAATATCAACACTAAAAAAACTTAAAATTGTATTTTAAGAAATAACCTAAAATGGTAACAAAACCTAATTTCAAAGGTGCCAACCAACAATTATATCCCGTTAGTGTGAGAAAAAAACCAACTACTAAACCAAATCCGAATTATGAGGCTCTTAATGATTCAATATTCAGTCTGTTTGTTTCAACATAAAAAATGCTCTAAATGAAATGATTAAGAGCTGAATCATTCAGACTTGATGCATAGCCGAACCATTCAGCACTTAATCATTCATAGTCTTTTAACCATTCAAACATCTTAATGATCCAGCACTTAATCAAACAAACAGCCCCTTAATATTATTATTCATCCATAACCATAAATCCATAATTTATCATGTTGGGTCAGAAGTTTAAGCCAAATTTATTAGTTTTCTTTTTTTGAAAGGCAAGAAAGTTGCATGCCAATCACCAGGCAATAGAGCCAATGTTGACTTCTCGATCTCCGCTAGCCCGATACGCGAAAATCAAATAAAATTTATAAGTAATATCAGACTTAATCCATCCATAGTGGTGGAGTGGTGGAGAGGCCTTATGTTCACTTAGGTGATCATGGGTTCAATTCCCACTTCCAACATTATGGTTTGGTATCCGGGTGAAGATCGAATACGGGTGGCGCCGGTTCGAATCTGACGGGCGGCGAGGTTTTACCGAGTTCTATAACACTGTCGTGCCTTCGGGCGGGTGGGGCTCGGGTTTCCGCGCATCGGGAGAAGGCGGGTGCTGCTGGAGGTCGAGTAGTTGATTCTTGGGCACGGCGCCCCGCAAGGGTGGTTGCCACACAGTTGTTCGCCGATAAAAAAAAAAAAGTAATATCAGACTTAAATTCAGGTAAGTCAAATTTATTACTAAGTGGTTGATAAAAAAAATTCGATTAAAAAAGTCAAATTATTATCCAAAGTCAATGAACGATTAAAAAAGTCAAATTATTATCCAAAGTCAATAAAAGAAACAAAAAAAAACTTGAACTCAGCCGGTTTTGTACCGAAAATTTGAACCGACCCATGTACAGATTACTTGTAGCTCATGTACACGCTAACTGAAGTTAAAAAAAAAATAATCCACTACAACACAGCACACAGTAGTAAAGGTGCACCCTCAATTCTAGTCGGTTTATTCCCATCGTCTTCCTCTATCTCTCTCTTCAAAAACCCTAAATAATAATTCCAACAGTTTCATTAAACTTCAATCGAACCATAAACCTTACAATCGCTTCATTCAATAACAAAACCCCCTTTTAACCCATCAATAATATACCCATAATCACACTCTATAATATTAATATTATTAATATACTCAGCCCATAAAGATTTGTCCTTTTCTGATCCCCGATTAAAATATAAAAACTGCAAATTTGTTATCTTTTTATTATTGGGTATGTCGAATTCGGGTCGGAGTCGGGTCAGAGAGGACAGATTTTACTGCCCACCAGCTATGAGAAGGTATAATCAGCAACAGCAGAAGATGGTACAACAAGAAGAGCAGAAAGTACAACTCCCTGAAAAACAAAAACAGCAGCAGTCAGACCCTTTGGTTAATAATAATAATAATGGAAATGAGGTGATGATGACTAATTTGGATCGGTTTATGAAACACACGACTCCTGTTGTTGTAGCTCAGTGTTTCCCTAAGGTATTGGTTCAAGATTCAAGAAAATGTTTGGTTATAAACAAAGATTGCAACTTTTTTTTTTATATTTTGTGATGATTGGTTAGATGGGTAGTTAACAAAATGTGATCTTTTTGCCTTTAGATTAATTGTTGATGATAAAGTTCAATGCTTGAAGTATTATTTGATGTTTTTTTGTAGGTAATTGATAAAAGTATGATTTTTTATTTGATAATGTAGAAATTGCATTTGTATTTTTTGTTCTTTTATTTGATAATTTTTTATGATTGGTTGCATAGGTACTAAAAATGTGATATTTTTTGGCTTTTGATCTGTTGTTGATGTTAATTTTATTGGTTTTAGTATTATTATTATTTTTTTTATGTTTTTTAGGTTTTGATTTTTTATTTGATAATGAAGAAATTGCAACTTTTTTTCTGCATTGTTTGGTGATTAGTTACATGGGTAGTTAACAAAATGTGATCTTTTTGGCTTTAGATCAGTTGTTGATGATAAAGTTAATCGCTTGGGGTATTTTTTGATATCTCGATTTATTATTGTGCGTAAATTATAAAAATTGTTTTTTTTTTTTTTAATTTGAAATGTTTGCTTATGTTTATGCTTTAGTGCCCTAGTGGATTGTTACTTGTTTTGTACTGTATTTGACTGGATTAGGGAACAATGCCTGTTTTTGAGTAATAATTGATCATTGTGTTTCAATTATTTGTTGCCAATGATTTTGCATGTCATGATGTCTTAGGTCTAATATAAAGTTTTAACACTAATTTTTAATAATTGAGCATCTGATGCTGTGACATTAGATGATCCTCAACTGCTCAGGTTACATACTTACATATAAGCAATGATTATGTTAATAATATTAAATAATGAAGATATGTGAATGTGGCGATTGATAATACTCATGATTAAGTTTGTTAAGTGGCGTAAAAATATGATCTTGATTGGTAATTTATTTGAGACGTGTAGACTAGCATGAAGGGATGGAGGAATAAAGAAAATGGTTACAACCCATATTTTGTACTTGGGGATCTTTGGGAGTCTTTAAAGGAATGGAGTGCGTATGGAGCTGGAGTTCCTCTTGTGTTGAATGAAAGTGATTCGGTTGTTCAATACTATGTTCCGTATTTGTCTGGCATTCAACTATATGTAGATCCGTCAACACCCCTAACCAAAATAAGGTTAGTTTTTTAGCGCTTTTATTTATTAATGGTTTAGATATTTTTATTGTTATTAATCGACCAATTGAATTTGGGCTTCTTTGAATAAAATACAAGATCGCTCTTGTGTGCACCTTGAATTGATACTTTATATCCACAGCGTGAGTATGAATTGTATGTTATTACTTATTAGTTGGTCTACTTAAATCTATAGGGTTCGCAGCAAAGTTTAAAAGCACCGTCTGAGGCGTTTTTCTTTTGCTTCATGAGGCGTAAGCCTCGAGTCGAACCGGGGCGGAATTATAATATAAATTTTAAAATTATATATCTTATAGAAAATAAAATATAAACTAATTTCATCATCAAATTCATCAAAAACAACAAAAATACACATTAAAAAGACATGGCATGTTTAAAATTGACACAAAAAGTAACGTCAAAATTCCCTAAGGCGCACCTGAGGCGGAGGTTTTCTTACTGCTTCAGCCCTATGAGGTACACATACAAAAGAACTACCTGATGCGCCGCCTCATAATCGTTTTTTGGGCGCCTCACCACGAGACGCGCCTCAACCATTTTTTAAACTATCTTGGCAGTATGTGCAAATTATGTGTTTATTAGATAGATTAGAATACCTGATTAAGAATTTGAATGGAAATCTGTTATTTATCTTTATAATTAGATACAAATCATACAACATATTTCAATATATTTTTTTTTATATAACTTCACTTTATTAACACATAACCGTGAAAAATTACATCAACATAGTGGTCAGGCGGGCAACAAGCTGCGCCGCCACCCCTTTCTGGACGGCAAACCCTAACCTACTAAACACGAACCTATGCCCCCCGGAGTCGAGACACTGCTATGAATAACCCGTTGGACTTTGGTCAGGAAAACTAGATGTGCATGATTGGCCTACACTCGAACTATGATCCATTCAAAGGGCTAATCCGGTATTTAACTAATCTAACTAATAAACACACAAATGTACACATACTGCCAACCCCAAACATTTAAGTAGAGCAACTAATAAGTAATAAGTTACATAATGAAAACTTTACATGGGTAAAACAAGCAAAGTTTAGATGGACAGGGTTACATGATCTTCAACATATTATGCCTCATGTTCTCATATCACTGATCTTAGTGTAGTAAAAATTGAGTATATTGGTAATGCAGATTATATTCTCTTTTTCTTTGTGTTTTTTTCTAAGGCTTCTATTCACCTAAAATTATATGCAGTGGTAGACCCATGAATTCTTTTCATTGGGGTGGAATTTCGGAGGGTCGGTTGTGTATTGCTAAAAAAAAAAAAAAAAAAAAAAAAAAAAAAAAAAAAAAAAAAAAAAAAAAAAACTGGTTTGGTACGGTTCGGTTCAGGTTTGGTTAAACTTATTGCATCGGCCAAAACTAATGTTTAATTCAATGATCTAATAATTAATCTAGCAACAGACCAACAAGTGTAGGATCTAAAACATATCGAAATCACTCTTGAATCAAACAGTTGGAGATGGATGTGTGTGTAAGATCAAACAATAAGAAGATAGATGTAGAGATATAGAAGAATTTCATTAGTCATCATCACTCATCACGGATTCTTCATACATACACTCGATTAAGCTCCATCCCAGCACATACTCTCCATCGGTCCAAGCTAACAATCCCGAGATCCATGATCTTGTTGTAGAAATTGCAGCCCAGCTAAAATAAATTTTATACTATTGGCCATTTGACCCCCTAGAGGGCGGTGTTGACGGTCCAGGTCGTGCCTGGACGACCCGGGGACGTCCCCCACACCCTGCCTCCTTATTTCGATGTCAAATGCAACATGCAACAAACTTGAAATTATCATTATCTGGATTTCAAAGATGAAATAAGAACTTTCGAATTTTTATTTCATCATTTCGAGACCTGCACTTTAATAATTTTCTCCCTTTGAAACTCCACCTGCAACTTCGTTTCAAGTATTGTCGGCTGAAACAATTACCAAATCAACCACTGATCACAAACCAATCGTCTGGAAATTTATGGCGGTTTCGGAAGTTAAAGGGGTGATTGCAAAATTGTATGGGGGTGCTCGCGATTTTAGTGAGTGTATTACTAATTTTTTAAGGTGGGTGGCTGGTCCCCCTACCAGGACTGTAAGTCCAGTGTGCAAATTACAATTTGCGCTATACGATAAGAGAATTGCTGTATATATTTTTCATTCATTTTGTTTTATCTTGAATGCATCTTATTTGGAGGGTTTGGTTCTATTGTAGCATGGTTCTAGGAGCCTAGACTTTGTCTTTCACTAGGGGGAGGTCCGTATGGGTGACTCGTATTTGCGTTTTGTATTTTACTACGTCACGCGCTCATTGTTTCTATAAATTCAGTATGTCTTTATTACTTTTTAGTGGTGTTTGCTTGTCGATTGTGTATTGTCGAGCCGGGGGTCGCTCTGGAAGCAGCCTCTTTATCCGATAGGATAAGGGTAAGGTTTTGCCTACATCCCACCCTCCCCAGACCCTACTCTTAGCTTTGCTAAGCGTGGGATTTACTGGGTTAGGTTGTTGTTGTTGATGCTCTGTTCAAGTTGAGAGTTTATGTAACACTATGCTAAAAAGACAAGTATTTCAAATATACCATTTTTGCACTACCAATGAGGTACATTTCGGAAAAGTTCATGGCATTTTGACAGTTGTTTTTCAATAATCTGAACAGGAGGCCCGGTGAAGAAAGTGATTCTGATTCATCAAGAGCCACCAGTAGTGATGGTAGTTATGAGCCTCGAGTTGAAAAAAATAATGTTGGCTCATCTGCCAAAAAGGTTAATAAGTTGACGCTGAGAAGTGGTGATTATTTTGTTGGAAATGATCTCGAGGAAACTGAGATTAGAAACCCTCCTGGGCATTTAATTTATGAATACTTTGAACATGCTTTACCGTATCATCGTGCACCTATAGCTGACAAGGTAACTAACTTATTTAGTTAACCTTTTTATTTGTTAGAAATCTACCCTTTTACCTCTCTTTTTTTCCCTACAATTATTGCGGTAAATTTTATGAAATAGACAGTTCTTGAATATTTAAATTGTTATTTTATTAATTTATCAATAAGTAATCTGTAAAGGACTAAAGGTATTATTCATAATTATTGTAGTTAGTTGCAAATAAAGTTTTACCTTTGTACTACTAAAGAATGTTGATTTTGGTCTTTCGTTTGTTAGTTATTTACTATTGCAAAACGTCCGAACTTATTTACTACCTAAAACAGCGAAACCATGAAAAAGCCCTTAGCATGTCTGTACATTGTTATTATTTGCTGATATCTTTCATTGTTGTTATTTGTCTATTATAAGATGGTCGCCAAGCCTAAGATAACGGAGTGTTGCTTTTGGTCTTTGTTTGTTAGCTACTTAATTATTGTGAAACATCCAAACAACTCATTTACAACCTCGACTAGCGGAAGCATGACACACTCTTTAACGAATGTCATTAATTCATAACAGATTTCAGATCTTGCATCAAAGTTCACAGAACTAAAAACATATCGTAGCTGTGATTTAACTCCATCAAGTTGGGTTTCCATTGCTTGGTAAGTCTTTTTTATTTTATTATTATTTAATTATTTATCAACACGAGCCTTTTTAGCATGATAACGCCTTTTTACCCGATTTGTATGCATTCTTTTGCAGGTATCCCATATACCGGATTCCAGTCGGTCCATCTCTACAAAATCTTGATGCTAGTTTCTTGACTTTCCATTCTCTATCAACACCATTAAAAAGTATACATCTTTATCCTTTTTTAATAATTATGTATACGGGTCACTGTTATTTAAATCATCAATTTTGTGTGTGGTTCAGGCGTTGACGGTGATAAGCCGCATGTTCATGGGTCAACTGTAATAAAGGTTGATGATGTTGGGATGCCTTGTCAGCTCACACTGCCAATCTTTGGACTTGCTGTTTACAAGTTCAAGAAATCGGATTGGACCCAAAGCGGGGCGCACGGGACGGAAATAGTGAACTCTTTTATGAACTCTACTGAAAACTGGCTGCGGAGTTTAAATGTGTATCACCCAGATTTTGTGTTTTTCAAGAACCGCGATTTCCTTCAGTAAAAAGGAGGAATGCAGGTGGCGAAACAGATAGGTAAAACTGACTAAAGTCTTATTTTTTAGTCTAAAAAAAATAGAAGGGTCCATGTTTGGGGCTCTTTAATGATGAATTTGAAGGGCTTTTTGCAGTGATGAAACTTTGTTGATATGATGTAACTTACTGTACAAACTGTGTTTATTAGCATGTGTAAACTAATGTTTTATTTGCTTATATCAAAACTAATTATTAGGATGTACATGCTCATTTTGGTATATACCTACATAATAGTGTAAGAAAACACTTCTCTACCGTATGAACACGTAGACCCATGACGGTGTAACCACATTTGCTCGTGTATTACATTTAATCTCCTTTAGGGTGTGCAGTGTCTCAGATTAAACGGTTTGGGCTTGTGAAGTGTGGTCGTTGCACACCGCTCTGGGGTGTTGTGATGGTGAGAGTCGCGGAGAGTTCCACAATGGCCACAAAGAACAATCTGACCGTTAAAAGAGCCGTTGTGTTCTTTTTTTTTAAAAAAACAATGTTCTTAAAATAGTTAGACACAATCTTTATTCTATCTACAAATATACATATTATCTCTACAATTATGGCTCTACATCATCATCATCATCCGATGAAATCAATTATGGTTTGGTTTCTCTATCATCCTCATCTGACGAAATCATAACGTTTTATATGGACACGGTAATGATTCACTCATAATTATGGTTTGGTTTCTCTATCATCCTCATCATGATGCCGCAATCGTGTTACGTGTATCACTTCTCGCGGTCTGCTTTAGATTCATGGCCCTAAATTAAAGACAATTCTACGCGGTTTATGTGTTAACTTTGATACACTTTTTTTCTACCTATAGAGCCACTAATTGGCTACACCTTTTTTTTACCAACCTAGAGTCACCTACTAGTTCACAACAATGTAAGATATATCTTTTGGTCTTACAGTTTGAAAAATTATGCTCATGGTTCCCATTTTTTAAACCATAACATTGATGGTCTTTGAATGGATAGACGAGTTTAATGTTAATTTTTTCTAATGACTAATAAGTCCATTTAAAAAGTTACAAAACATCTCTCTCTACGAGCTATTTTTATAAGATGCGAGCAAACAACAATTGACCAATTCAGGTTTTGCAATGTTCATATGGATCATATGGGTATTCTTCATATGATGTGGGAAATCTTGACAGTTTATTTGCGCTATTGTTTCCATCAAAATCCAACGAACAAGCAACAATCCGAACGCGTATGAGAGAGGAATAAGTGGGTTGTGTGGATTTCCGAATGCATATAGAGTAAACGAAACCCACTTCTAATGGATGGAGAGAGGATGATGATGGTGGTCGGCGATCAAAAGAGGTGATGGCGGCCAGCACTCAAGACATGGTATGGTGACGAGCGAGGTGGCAATGACAGTTGACACACATGTAAAACGCCATAGCCAATATGAATCAAATCATCAAATCAAATTGTTATATTTACAATCAAACCTAGTAAAACTCCCTTTTGATACGAAGACCAGAAAATTGCGACCTTGGTCAAACAAATCACATGGGTCCGTCGCATAAACAAGAGTTCAGGTTAATTAGGAAGTCGCTGTACTGGGGTGATATGTCAAAACCAGAATGACCCGAACCATCTAAAGGAGGCTCCCCGGATTACTAACAGCCCACTTTCAATAGCGGAGTGAATCTGAAACATTCATACAGGCGGTTTCATATTACCAGATCAGTTAAGCAACTCGAGCCCCATGGACATCTTAGTTCAATCAAGATCAGACCCACAGGCAGTCGAGAGTCGGTCTAGACTCGGATCAAGTTATAACCAGAACAAGAACACATAAGTAGCCAAGTTTGCAGTCATTTATCATCAATTAAGCATATATATTATATAAAGATATAGAGATACATAAATTTTTAGTACAATAAAAGATATTCAAGGTACCTCTCTCTCCTTGTGGATTTTTATCACTATTATTATTTCATAGGTAATAACTGCTTTATAAATCATCATTTAGGAAAGATGACATCAGCAGCCCTTGCACAAACTCACTTCTCCTAGCCTTCTCCTCCTGATCTTCACAAGAAAGTGTAGCAACCGCCGGTTTCTCGCTCCTGAAATAATGTATACAAACTTGAGATATATACAGAATACAACAAACAAATATGCCGGAACAAAAACAGAGAACGGGTCTTTTGGGTAAAAACAATGCAAACAGAGGTGGCAATTTTAACCCATTTGCTTATAAAATACAAATGGGTCAATCGGGGGTTGTGTTTTATCTCAAATGGGTCAAAACAAACTTTTAGCTGAAAGAGAAACAAATAGAACAGGTTAAACGGATTGTTTTACTCAAAGTCATTATTGAATAATAATATAATATTGTTTTAGACTTTTAGTAATCATAATTAGTGCACTAATTATTTATAAATTAAGTTTTATAAGGACAAGAAGTGTTTGCGGGTCAATCCAACTGATCCAACTCGTTATAAAGAATGACTCATTTTGAGCCATTTACCAAATCCACCTATCCTGCCACCTCTATTGAAGATATTTCATAACACGAACCACAAAATAAAGGTTAACCTTAAATTACCTACATAAATCTGCTATTCTTCCCTAGGTAGCCGACAATAAAACAAATTGCAGTTGAAAATAATAATTAGTTTCTAATGCAAGATTGCTTCTTACAAAGTTACAATCTTACCTTGCCAATAAATCTTTATCTGAGCTTTCTGCTACTGATATTGCTGCAATAGAAGGATTAGTTTGATCTTGTGACGGGTCAACAACATCATTGTACATGAAAGAAGATAGCAGCGGGTCAGGCTCTGTGTTTACGGATGATTGGCCCATGAATGATGAACCACCTAGAAGAGAATGTAGGTTTCCTTCTCTCAACTCTTTCTTCAAAACAGAAAAGGTTGAGCTCAGTCCACCCCTACGGATTCTCCTCTTGCGTTGAACGTGATATTTAGTCAAGAAATAGCAACATGGAACCCACAATACAAAATACATTTATATAAATTACAAGAAAAGGCATGCAGTATGTATAAGGGAAGAACTTTAATAAAAGGATATCTTAAGAAGACTTCCATGCTGCATAGTTATATGGCTGACCAAACCCGTTCCCACCCATTTTGCACATATCGGGCATACCTGCATTTACAACACAGAAACACATATTACTGTTTGTATGCTAGATAAAGTTCGACCTCAACAAGATGGAAACTTTATGGTGAATAATACTTTAGACGTTTATTAAAACAACGAAAAAAGTAATAAAAATTAAAAAAAAAAAATAACTATACCCCATTCTTTGCTTGAACAGTGTGTTCTTCATCAATATGACAACAAAGACCCACAATGTCAAAATCCTCCGCACAGAATGGGCACAAGTATTCAGGCCTCCGCTCATCACTGTCCGTTTCTTCAACTACATGAAATGATTCTGCTGTGAAACAAGAAAAGGAGATTAAAAAATAATTTAACCAGGAAACATTTAACAAAAAGATCCAGTTTGCATACAAAGTCACCAAATTTCTACAACAAAATATCCCGATGCGCAAGACGCTTATATAATTTACTTTTTTTTTTATATATCCCATACGTTTTTAGCTTCCCCTACCCACAATACAGCTATAATATCACGGTTTTTATAAGATTTTACCTACATGTAGAAGCCAAAAGCACAACATTTTGCAGAACAAAAACACCTAAGGTACAAGAGGCGCACGCCTCAAGCCCAAAGAAACCCCCAAAATAAGCGCCTTTCGGTTTTACTCTAGGCGCAAAGCGAAAAAGCGAATCTCCATGAAAACACAACAGTCAATCATTGATCACACAAAAACACGTTTTTTATATAAAAGTGCACCTACAATAACCATCTAGCCCATAAAGCAACATACAAAAGTTCAATTAATAAACCCTAAAAAAGCTTTATAATATTAAAAAAAAAAAAAAAAACATAGCAAAGCATCACAACAGCTAATTCAATAATATTTATCACTAAAACATTACAATAAAAACAAAACCCAACACATAATCACATACTTAATAATAATAATAATAATAATAATAATAATAATAATTAAACAATAATAATAATAATAATAATTAAACAACAATAATAATAATAATTAATAAACATAAACCTGAACGTGATTGATAACGTCTTGAAGAAGAGCTGGAAGTAGAGAGACGAGTCCATGAATTTGGGTCCATGAGCTTAGATCCAGAACACAAGTCTACAAATTTATCTTTGATACGAAGTACGGAGCCTATTTTTTTTTTATTTTTATAAAAATAGAGAGGTGATCATCGGTGTATAGATACAGAGCCTGTGTATGTATAGGTTTGGTGCCGGAGAAGGAAGTGACGACGTGGTTTCTAGAGAGAGAAAGGGTTTTTAGAGAGAGAGAGTGTGTGTGCAAGGGAAGGAACTCTCCACCGAACTCAGTTGCTATTGGTATTGTGTTTTATGTATTGGTCTTGTCCGTACAAGTCCTTGATGTTATAGAAAGTGTTGTGTATACCCCCTTTGTGTTTTATACTTGGATTGTAAAATACTTTTACTTTATTTGATTATACTATGTTTTGAAAAATTGATTTGTACTTAATAAATTCTCAACAATAGTCTCTCAACTTTCTAAGTATTTTCCTCCAATGAGTTTTTGTTAAGTGAAGGCTAACCCAGTTAGCGGATGCTGATATGGCATGCTGGTGCGAACATGTTCGCTTGAAAAGTGTTAACCGATTGGTTGGGTATGTTGGAGTATTATCATGCCAGTAACTTTGTTCCGGCAGTGAGTTTCAGCTTTATCTCTAGGCCTTATGTGTGAACAACTGTGGATCGGGTATTCAAGTGTGTTTATGGGCCCGTTTGAATTAGTATTTGAAGTTGTAAATGGAAGAAACCAAGAATCAACACACGTTTTAGTGATCTTCTGGTGATACTTTAGGGTCGGAGTGGATATTTTTGCACATACAATATTCGGAGGGCTTTTATTGAAAGTACCAATTTTTCAGTTGAAGTTCTCCAGCCAGCGTGAAGGGTTTTGCATGGATAAGTTTAGGAAAGAAGTTTGAAGGGTTTGGTACAACACTCTTTACTGAAGACATGGTCGACCTTTATGGAATCTAGTTAGCATTTGATTAGTTGGGTTGCGTGAGATGTAGTTGGTCAAGCTGGCATCCTGGGTACTGATGCTATAAGGCTTGCAGCCGTTAGTCGACTTCACAGGGCGAGCAAAATTGATCTAGTTGCAATTCAATCTGAGTGTGCCAATTGAATTTGCGAAGGATATACTTGGTCAAGATCACTTCCTCAGTATTGATGCCGAAGATCCAAGTGAATTACTTGGTCAGTCCACAAAGACAGGTTACAAAAGATATTTTACCAGGAGACTTTATTAATGCAGTGAAGTTTTGTAGAGAAAAGAGGGAGATATAATAAAATTGAAAGATTCTTGGTGAAATTTTTAGGTGTTGTTCTATGCAAAATTCAAGAATGCTCGAGTAATGAAGATCATGGTGTATGATTTGACTTGATTCTGTTATTGTGTTTTTTATTCAAGAATCCGAGTGACAAATGGTCAACCTAGTTTTTGATCATGGTGGATGATTATGGATTAGGTGTTTCGGATGAGGAATTAAGACAGAGCTTGAAGATTGATTGAACAAATAAAGATTATTACTGAGCATGTGTGTGAGATTGTGTCGAAGTATTTTTGTAATGAAACTGATTATTCGTTGCTAAGTAGTTAAAGATTGAACCTTATCATATGTTAGTTATTGTATATGCTATTAATCAAGCGTAATTCTTACCAAGAGGTGAAGTTGCAGATTAAGGTGGATCTCAAATTAATTAAGATAGACTTACACTAAGGGGAGATCTGATATGAAAGGTTTTGGGTTTTCAGTTGATTTGTGAAGATACCAGACAAAGACAAAGTCTGACACTCATGGTTGAAGACAAGGATCAAGAAAACAGAATATAGTGTTTCTCATGCAAGTATCAGTTTAGGATTGAGTTTCATTGATGGATCACATAGCGACAGTCACAAACATGCACCAACAAACTCCTCATTGACCGTTGCTATCAGTCTTGACAAATACTAATACTCATCAGTCATAAATCATGTACTAATAGTGAGTCTTACTGTTGCCTTTTTTATTTTTATTTAAATTATTCTATAAAAACATTATATAAAATTTTACTTATCAATTGAGGTGTTGCTCTTTTGAGGTTAAGAGTTCAAGTCTCGTCTAAGAAAGATTTAATCATTTAACACGTTTAAAAAAAGTTAAGCATATTATCACCGGTCATGATAATGTTCTATTATTTATTGACCACAACCAAAATGTACAACTCATGTTTTTCTTTGATAAAAAATTAAGTTTTATGAAATAAAATTCTTGTGATCCAGGTTAATTGACATCCTTAAATCTTAATTGACATCCTTAAATTTTAACCAAACTAGACCCTAGGAGCTCCGAACTTTTAGGAATGGCGGCGGCGGCGAACAGGAATTCTCAAACCGATGGTATTACGCGTTATTTTGTCTCTAATCTTCCAAGGGGTTGTGCATCTACTGTATTGGATTTGTCTCTTTTCGTCAAGTCAAAGACAAGGCAGCCCCGGAACAGCAGATGAAGGATGTCTGGATGGGAAGTTACAAGTTGTTTATCACGTTGGCTAGGTTTGTGGATGGGGAGAAGATCCAACGAGAAGATCCAGTGCAACAAAAAGGAAGAATGGATGATCAAAGAAAGAAGGTTCCTTCTCAAGAGGCAAGAAATCAATTCGACAATGAAGTAGGCCAAGGTGCTGCATTGGTGGGGGATCGATCGTTTAGAGATACCTTGACAAATAAACAGGTGGTAGAGTCCGTAAAGGTTGATGACAACGTGCAAGCGTTTCAACTGTGGTATGATTGTGCTATGATGGGTAAGGTGAGAACTTTTGATTTCTTGATTTCGTTGAGATCGTGTATGATGGTTGTGGGTTTTGGGTCCATTCTTATTAAGTATATTGGAGGGTTTGGGTATTATTGGTGTTCAAGGATGAGGAAGAGAGGGGCAAATTTATCGAGGCTAAAGATATATGGACGACTTGGTTTGAAAAAAATGGAGAAGTGGAATGGTCAAGTTTGGAATGCGGAACGTGTTGCTTGGGTGAAGGTGCATGGGGTCAGTGCATTTTTGCATGAATCATGTCTTTCACAATATTTGTACTAGATATGGTAAAGTGGTGAAGGGGGCTCAAGTTGACGTCAATAAGAGTGATCTATCGAGTTGTTCGGTGGCTGTTTTGTGTAGCAAAGTTGGTAGGATTCAAGAGAAGATTAATTTGAAGTGGAAAGAGTTTACATTTTCGGTTTGGGTGGAGGAGGATGTAGGGGAGTGGATACCAGACTGTTTGTTCGAAGACGATGAGGAGTCGCAAAATTCTACGGAAAGTGATAGAGAGGAGATCGATGAAGAAGAGGTGGGGGAAAATACTGAACTTGCGATTCACGGTGAAGAGGTTCAGAGGATGGTCTTGGGAGTTTTTCTTTGGGGGGTAATATTGAAGGTGGTAATGAGGATGGTGGAAATAAGGAAGGCGAGAATGTGGTTGGTGAGAATGAGGTGGGGAATGAATTAGACGTAAGGATTTCTATGACTCTTCAAGTGACGGCTGGAGGGTCTAGGAAAAGAGGCAAGTACCGTCGTAATGCATTGAAGAAAAGTGGTTCCTGAGTGTCTCCTGATCAAGATAGACCTAAAAACGACCCCGAGAAGATAATAGTGACCCTTTTGATGTGGTACAGTTTATTGAAGCAGTTAGTCCAGGCCCGGTTGTGGAACAAGAGATCGAGTCGAATACGTTTTCAACGCCGAATTTGAACATGAGTTTGTCTAAGGAGGGTAATGGTAACAGTTTGGTCGAGGATATTCAAAATGACAATGGTTTGGTTATTGATCAGGATGGGAACTATGTGGAAAGTTCGCGTTTGTTTGAAGCTGAAGAAACAATCAAGTTGGGCAAAATTCTTGGAGCTAATAATATTGAAGACTTTCACGATTCGGTTGTGAAGGAAGTTCAGGTACAAGGTTTTCAAGAGGTGTTAATATGAACGTTTTATCTTTAAATATTCGGGGGTTATGGAGGCAAGGTAAAAGTGACTGGGTACGTGGGTTGCGGAATAAACATGTGGTCGGTTTCGTGATGCTTGAAGAGTTGCAATTCGCTTCTCTTGAGGGAGTTTGTTTGGATCGTCTATGGGGAAAATGGGAGTATAATAGTGATTGGGTTGAAGCGAATAGGCGGGCAGGATGGGTGTTGTCATTATGGGATCCTCAAATTTTTGTTAAAATTTCGGTCATTAGGGGTGGGAGTTTCTGTTGATTTCTGGCATGTTAAAGGACTCGGAGGATAAGTGTAATGTATTGAACGTATATGTGCCTCATACAAGTCAGGGTAAAAGAGAATTGTGGGTGGAGCTTTCGAGATTCATTAGTAGGTTGGATGGTTTCTTGATCATGGGTGGCGATTTTAATTGTGTTCGTGATAAGGAAGAACGTAAGAATTCGAGATTTGATTTAGTTGAGTCGCGGGTTTTTAACGAGTTCATTGAAGAGGTGGGGCTTCATGAATACTCTCTTCGGGATAGGAAGTTCACGTTTTGCGCGAGTAACAAGTTTAGTTGGATTGATAGAATATTGGTGTCGTGGTGTTTCTTTAACAAGTGGCCGAATGCGGTATATAGAGCACTTGCGCGGGAAAAGTTGGGTTATTGCCCATTATTGTTAAAGGTGGGTTTAAAAAATTTCGGACCTAAACCTTTTCGGTTTTTCAATTCGTGGTTGGATAAGATCGATTTTCAAAAAGTGGTAGAATCAGCGGCTAATGATTACATTGGTGAAGGGATGCCTGACGTGAAGTTTGTTCATAAACTGCGCTTTTTAAGATAAAAAATAGTTACGTGGAGAAAGGCGTGGCAAATGGTAGAAAATGAGGAAGAGATGTGCTTGAAGGAAGAAGTTGAGGAATTAGAAACTGTTATGGATTTGAGGGATCTTTCGGAGGAAGAGGTTTGGGTTTTTGAGGAGGCTAAGAAGAAGCTTGGTGAGTTAGAATTCGGGAAGGTTAAAGATATCAAACAAAAGTCTCGTGTTCAATGGGCTAAAGATGGAGAGACAACTCACGTTTTTTTCATGGTATGATAAATAAACGCAAGGCTACTAACTCGATTTTCGGTTTATTAGTGGACAGGACTTGGGTTTATAATCCAAATGCTATTAAGAGGGAGGTTTGTAGGTTCTTTAAAGACAAATTTCGGGAGGAGTTAAGATCGAGACCGGTTCTAGTTTGTGAAGGGTTGAAGCAGATCTCGATCGAGGATTGTAATTTGTTGATCGTAAATTTCACTGACAAAGAGATCAAACAAGCAGCGTTCGAGTGTGGAGACGATAAAGCGCCAGGTCCAGATGGGTTCAACTTTCGATTTCTTAAAAGATTCTGGAATTTATTCGAAGGTGATTTCCGAGATATTTTTATAGAGTTTTATAAGCCCGGGAAAATAAATAGGGGGTTGGTTCTTCTTTTATTATGTTGATTCCGAAGGTTAAAGACCCGGTTGGTTTGGGGGAATACCGTCCGATTAATTTAATTGGGATAGTGAGTAAGGTGGTTTCGAAAGTTTTGGCGAATAGATTGAAGCAAGTAATAGGTAATATTACTTCGGAGTCTCAGTCTGCTTTTGTGACGGGTCAGTATATTCTAGATGGGCCGTTGATTATTAGTGAAGTTATGACATTGGTGAGAAAAACTAAGAGAGATATGTTTTTGTTTAAAATAGACTTTGAAAAGGTGATTGTTAACGTCAATTGGGAGTTCCTTTTGATGATTTTGAGACAGATGGGTTTCCCGGAGTTATGGTGTAACTGGATATACGGTGTGGTGTCTTCTGCTCGGTCGTCTGTATTGGTAAACGGGTCACCTACGTTTGAATTTGAATGTGAAAAGGGGCTTAGACAAGGAGACCCGATTTCACCATTTTTATTTATTTTTGTCATGGAAGCATTTTCTGCTTTGTTTAAGAAAGCAGTTAGGGTGGGGGTATTTGAAGGGATTCGGTTGCCGAATGAAGGTCCGATTTTAAGCCACCTTTTATATGCGGATGATGCAATTATAATGGGGGAGTGGTCGCATTTTAATTTTAAAAGCTTGAGTCGGATTTTGCAGATTTTCCATTTATGTTCGGGATTGAGAATTAATCTTAAGAAGTCATCGCTATTTGGAATTGGAAAAAGTAATGAGGAAGTTCAGGTAGTAGCGAATGGCTTTGGATGTAGGATTGGGTCGATCCCTTTTGTGTATCTTGGGATTTTGGTGGGTGCGAATATGAATAAGGAAAATAATTGGGAGGCGGTGGTCAAAGTGTTTATGAATAGGTTGTCGAAATGGAAGGCGAATTCTATATCCATTGGGGGGGGGTGACTTTGATTAAGTCGGTGCTCGAAGCTCTGCCTACTTATTATTTTTCATTTTATAAAGCGCCAGTTTGTGTTCTAAAGAAACTTGAGTCTTTGGTCAAAATGTTTCTTTTGGGTAGTGGTGAAGGTAGAAATAAGGTTCATTGGATGGGGTGGGATGTAGTTACCGGCTCTAAACGCAAAGGTGGGCTTGGTTTATCCAAGTTGGAATGGTCGAATAAAGCTCTTTTGTTAAAATGGCTTTGGAGGTACTGCAATGAAGTAGAAGCTATGTGGAGGAAGGTGATTAATGCTATTCACGAATCGAGGAGGAAGTGGGATATGATTAAATGTAATTCTCGGTTTTCTGGAACATGGTCGAAGTTAGTTACTTTTGGGTATAAAGTTAAGGTGAATGATTCGGACTTTAACTCGATGGTGAGGTAAGTGGTACACAATGGAGATAATATTCGGTTTTGGGTGGACAATTGGGTGGATGATAAGCCGTTGAAAGATCGTTTTTCAGCTTTGTTTCATCTAGAGAAGAACAAGTGGTGCAAGGTGAGAGACCGGGTGATAAATGATAGAGGTCACACGTTGATGAGTTGGGATTGGATGGTGTATCTAGAAGGTGGTCAGGAGGCGATACAGGTGATTGAATGTCAAAGGATCGGACGGTCGCTTCTCGGTTGCATCGATCAAAAGATGGATAATAAATGAACAAGATAATGGCAATCCTCCGGTATTTGACTGGTGCACTTGGGTTCCAAAGAAGTGTAATAATTTTATGTTACGGGCTGTTTTGAATCGAATTCCAACTAAACTGGCACTTCGGAGAAGAAATATTGAGGTGGGAGATGCTATGTGTGTGTTCTGCGGCGACTAAGAGGAGTCGGTGGACCATCTTTTTACAGGTTGTGTTTTCTCTATGGGAGTGTGGTTAGGTATTGCGAGATGGTGCGGTCTTCCTCCAGTTTTTTTATTTGATACAAAGGATACTTTGGAGATTCATAAATTTTTTCAGAATTCGAATACAAAGAGAACGGTGGTGCAAGGGTAGGTTATTATCATATGTTGGAGGATTTGGAAGGCTAGGAATGAGAATGTGTTCAAAGATAAAAGGCACATGGTGACGAAGATAGTTGCGGATATCAAAGCTTTGGGTTTTCTGTGGTTTAGAAGTAGATGTAAATCGGCGTCGATAGATTGGTCTATGTGGTGTAATTTCGATTTTATGTAATTGTGTAATTGTTGCAGTTTGTCGGTTTATTTCCATCTTGGAGATAGGTCGCCGATCGTTGTGAATGAAAGTTGCTTTTCAAAAAAAAAAAAAAAAAAAAAACTAGTTTCGTCCCTAAACACATGTCTAAATGTCTCTAAGCAAACACAAAATAAAAGAAGCTTAGAAAGCAAAATTTCTAACTTCAAGTGACAATTACTATTGCCACTAAAAAAAACTAGTAGGATTGCCCGCACGTTGCTGCGTGTATTTTTGGTCATCTAAGGGTGTGCATGGGTCGGTTTGGCTTGGTTCGGTTTTTACAAAAAATCATAACCATATCCATAACAAACTTCGGTTATGGTTATTCGGTTAAGAATTCAGTTATAGTTATTTCGGTTATTAACCAAAAAAAAATAAACTAAAACTAACTTTAGGGTAAAGTATAAAATTAAAAGTCAATGGGTCTAGGTTAATAGGTCAAAATGAATTAAGTTTAAAAGGTGTTTCTTTGTTATGGCTGGGAACTTAATTGAGAAATCGAAGCCGCGAGAGTATGAACGATTAAAACCCGATTGAACAAATTGTTTTAAAAGTGAAATTGGAGTATTTAGAGATGATGGGTTTAAGATGTCTTTACTTCTATTTACATCAACACCAATTACCTATAAATGTAAGAATAAATCAGAAATAACTGTGAATAAAAAAAATCATGTATCCACATTATGTAATATTAAGCTAGTAGTGATGAGAAGGAAGTAGCATTATCTTCCTGTTTCATGGCAATGGCAATTGAATATAACTAACCAGTTCATACACATAAGCCATATCCATTGAGATGCATGAAGGAGCCTGTCACAACTCACAAATTGATTAGTAACCTTCCAACTAAAGAAACTTATTAATAGTAAGGAGAATGGTGTCGTATCAAAAGAATAAAAACTACAGGTTACCATGCTTGGGAAAATAGTTCGATACCTTCTCAACGATATTTACAGTTGGCATGCTCCTAAAGGTTTTCAGAGATTCCTAGTTCAAATTTATAAATAAAATGTTAATAAAGTCACATAATTTATAAGCATCACAAGTTGTCATAAAATAATTATGTCAATAATCAACAACGGTCGGGGATCGGAGGTACATTACCTCCTCAAGAGTAAGCTTGACCAATAATTTTTTAACAGTTGAGAATTTAATAAATAATAAAATATATGCTAGCAAGAAGCTATAACCTTACATACAACACCAGTTGTAAAGGCAAGTTTACGAACCCAATTATATAGAGTGAAATAACAAACACCATATTAGTATATGAAACCAAAATTACACCATTCATGTAGGGAAGTTTACTGCAAGATAATAGTAAAACATCAACACCGGGTTTCATAAAGCTTACAATCATTTACAAGAAACTTCATAGAATAAACTCAGAGAGCAAACTTTGTTAGAGGAACCAATGTTTATCCAAATATGAAAACTCTCCAGTTGGAGAAATAGCCAACTTTTTTTGTTGCAAAACATAGCTACTAAAATAAAATACTTGTTTTTGTTGATAGCGAATATAAACAAGATAGAAACAAATGTTCATAACGTAATATTTTAGAATAAAAAAATAGAAACACCCTTATCCGGCCTACTACAAATAGAAAAACTTGATCGCGTAAAAAAATAAATGATAAACCTGAACCTTTTTGACCCGTTACCCAACAATCTTCCCACTTTTAATAACAATATATATGCAAATTTTGAAAAACACTTACTTTGGGTTTTCCCCTTGGCAATCAGCTTGCTTTCTCTCTACAGTAGAGAAAAATTAGGAAACCAACATGCAACAAGATTTATTTTTGAACAAACGATGAAAAGTCAATATTAGCAAAAATAAGGTGCCTTCTTAACCATTAATAAAGGCTAAAAATTCCAACTATTCATCAATTGAAATATACTCGCATAACTAATTAACTACTTAACATCCAGGTAGCAATGTTCTCGCTACTTCAAAGCTCCTTATCCTAACTATTAACATGTTGACCCGTTTGAATCTCAAAATTAGATGCCTATATAGATTTACTTTTGCACAAATGATGAAAAGTCAATATGAGAAATTTTAAGGTTCCTTCTTAACCAATAATAAAGCCTAAAACTTCCAAGCATTAGTCAATTTAAATACACCCATGCCTACTTAACAACTAAATCCCCTTAAATAGGCTGTACAACGACTATGTTTCTATACCTATCCTTTTTGTTATCTTTGAAGTCCAATGAGGCTATTTGTTTTTTTTTAAGTACTAAAGTAGGCTTCAAGGCGCCTTCCATTCACAATATCTCTGGTATGGTTTTATGTTTACATTACTCAATAACTTCTATTATATAAGTTAGCATATTTGCTGGTTAACAACCATACAAAAATACTGCCAAGAACAGTCATATTGAATCGTTTAGCAAGATTATAAGCCTAATATCATTAAGGTCAGCAGTCAAGATCACGGTTAAAATACTAACTGAATTCGGTTGCCATGTTTGTTTACTCTATTCCTCCAGCAAAACATATATCTTTTACATAACAGTTAAATAAATAAATCAGTAGCAGCTGAAAGTCACTGATTTTAAATGAAAGAGCACCAACCGCGTGCACATAAGTAGAAAAATATAAGATCAACATTGTATACAAAGATAAAATTAATCCAAGATTTATTGTTTGTAAAGGTCACACAACGAAGTAATTAATTTTATCAAAACATCCCGTAAAAGCTATTTACCTCCACTACATGGAATCCTAATATGTAAACCCTTGATCAAAAGAATTTCCGAAGCTTAAATCATTTGTTTGCAACAAAAAGGATGTGCTTTGCATATTAACATGTAAGAAGTTAACAACTAAATATGATATAATATCCAGTTACCCTTTTTTGAAGTGTTTCGGCTTGCACCATCTTTTACAAATGAGAAGTTCATGGCACTGGCAATTCTTAGAAGAGGTTCTTCTGAAGGTAATCCAAGCCTCAAGTGAAAAGACCTTAGGATTTCAACTGCAAGGCCTTAACAAACATCAGATTTGAAGAATATATTTCATAATGTAATATCTATTTAACTGAGAGGAAGAATGAGTACCTGTTCAAAAATATTTATACTCAGTTAACATGGTTTAATGTACCAAGGCAAAAGATGAAATTTTGACTACCTTGAGAAAACTGAGTGGGCCATGAGTTTTGAACAAGCCAGCTTCAGAACCATCAACTTCAAATGGAACATCAGGAGATGCACCAAACTGTTTCTGACCACTCCATTCCAGCATGAACCCATCTTGAATTACCTAAACTCGAAATTTACACATAAGTTCCCAGCCATAACCAGCCTAACCAGCCCTTTTGGATCAATCTGAAAATGTAATTTTGATACTAACAGCAGATGAAACATAATTTATGTAAACATAAAAAATAAATAAATAAATAAACATACCGCCAAGGGTAAGATAGTAGGTGATGGAGTTTGAGAACAAGCAAGAGAGTGAAGCAGAAGACTGAACTATATATTGCCGCCCTTCATCTTCTTTAATTATCGCCGTCCTCCTCCGATTCACGGCAATTAAGCACCTCCAATAGAAAGCCTAATCAAACCCTTCACGAAAACGTCACCACCAGCGTTCACCTCACCCACAACCACCGTCGACCAGGCACTTGTATGATTTTCCCTCCCTTTAACTGTCGATGGTGGTCGGAATCGGTTGTAAAAATAGATTAAACCATTTGCAATGTATACTGCCTTCTTAATTATTTGACCAGGTAAATTGTGGTGGTCTTTTGGGTTCTCAACTGATGCAAAGATTTAAATGAATGAGTTACGGAGGGTTACTAAAGTGTCAGGGGGAAGGTGAAAGGAGAGAGGGGTAGGAAGGGAATTTGATTTTAGTTTTTAACTAAAAGTAGGAGGGTGAAATGTCTATATTATCCTCTAAGGTGTCTTAATTGTCACCAACATTCCTATAATACCCTTACTAAATAAGTTTTATCCTCTTATACTTGTTGCTTTAAAAGTTGTACCAATGACAAAATTACAATATGATACATCACTCCTCCTTTATAATGTATTATAGGTATAGATTATAGATTAGTATGGAAACGGGAAAAAATCAACTTTATCCCTTTTTATGTTGATTGATTGATGAACAAATATAACTTTTAACTTTAAGTCCACTTGAACTCTAGCATGTAATTAGCGACACCAATTAATATTATTTGCCATAAATAATTATATACCTTTCACGGATGAGCCCATTGAATGGTGACTATTGACACGTATTTTATGTTCAGTGACTAATTTCTTGATTCCATGGATTAGCCCATTGGGCTGTGAGCCTGTTTCAGATATAAATGTAGGTGGAGGTAATTTCCGTTCATGTAGTTGTAAGAATTTACGATGTTTCTCTTTATTATTTACTTTTACTTTTAATTTTAATTATAAATATTTTATCTTAAGAATATTTATGTTTTCACTAATTCATTGCAAACACATTAAACACTCTCTTTGTAAATTATGAATTTATGGATCATGTTTGTTTTACTATGAGTAGTTACGTAGAATGTGTTAAGAGTTTATTGTTTAGTATGTATGTAAATCATTTTCAAACAATAAAAGAATTTACAATATGAGATTTCTCTTTAGTAATAGCTTTTTAATTACAATCATTTAACTTTAAGAACAATTATGTTTTCACTTATTCATTGCAAACACATCTTAAACACCATCTAAAGTTATAAATTTAGAAATTATGGGATCATATTTGTTTTAGTTTGATTAGTTAGGTAGGATATATTTAGAATTTACTTATATATGTAAATCATTTTCAGTTCATGTAACGCATTGTCCATGTTGTTTGGGTCAAATTTTGGATATCATTTGAGTTTAACAAAAAATATAGCAGTTCTATATGAGTTTAAATAGTTGTATGAAGCCACTAGGCGTTCCAAGATAGGTTAATTGGGGAGCTGGCAGTAGGGATGAACATTTGGTATAGAATACCAGTATCGTACACTACCGATATATTATGTACGGTATTCCATACTCACTTTTTCAAAAAGGGGAAATGGAATTCAATAATCCCAACTTTGGGGGGTTGAAAGGGAGCAGTCCCAACTTGAAAGTTGTAATATAACGGTCCCAACTTGTCAATGTTTTTATTTTAATGGTCCCAAACTAATTGAGGTTAAATTTTTCTATTAAGTGCCACGTGGCAGTCCATGTGGCACAGTATGTCCAGTTGGCAAAAAACGTGGGTCCCACTTGTTTTTTCAATTAAAAAAAATCTATTAATTATTTAAAAAAAATCTTTAAATAATAATAAAAAGAATTTATATATATAGACACACACACCCCTACATCTTCATCATCTTCACCACAACAACAACCACCTGCCACCACCGTCCACCACCACCATCTCTGACGACACCCACCACCACCACAAACACCACCACTACAACACCACCACTACAAACACCACCACCCCCCAACTCTGATAAAGTAAACACACACACACACACACACACACACACACACACACACACACAGAGAAGCCTGTCGTCTTTTCCACCTTCTCCACCACCGCCGGTCGTCTTCTCCACCTTCTCCACCACCGCCGGTCTCATCAGAACTCATGAATTGTCACCGAGTCTTCACCATTACCGTCATAATCCACAACCATAACCCGACTCGACTCATTACCCAACAACATCATACTACAGATTATCGACCAAGAGAAGGGAACGAGATGGGTTTTACTTGTGGTTTCACGATCAGACGACGAGGGTGTCACCGCCGCCGGAACTCCTCCTCTTCTTTCTATTACTTCCTGGTTCCATTTCTCTCTCCTCTATAAGCTACAAATCGTTGTTAGGGTTTCTCCCCAAAAACAATTAGGGTTTCGTGTAAGTGGGGTTTTGTGGAGGTGGTTGTTGGTGGTTGTAGGTGGGGTTTTGTGGATGTGGTTGCAGATCTGGTGGTTTTGGTATGGTTATGGTTTCGTCTGGTTGTGGTTTCGTGGTGGAAGAAGCCCTAATTTGGTGGGGAGCGGTTGTGGTGGTGGTGGTTGGTGGTGATGGTTGTGTATGTATATACTGTATGTATGTATAATATATATATATATATATAATTCTTTTTTATTATTGTTAAAAGTTTTTTTATAATTAAAAGTTTTTTTAATTAAAAAAGCCAAGTGGATAAAGAGGACCCATTTTTTTTGCCAAGTGGGACAGATTGGCCACATCAGACGCCACGTGGCAGTCCACATCAGCATTTAACAGAAAAACTTAACTGAGGTTAGTTTGGGACCAACAAAATAAAATACATGACAAGTTGGGACTGTTATCTTACAACTTTCAAATTAGGACTGTTGTCTTCCAACCCCCCAAAATTAGGATTATTAGATTTCATTTCCCCTTTCAAAAATTCGGTATCGGTACCAATACCATATAGAGAGAACATTTTGTAGGGAATACCGGTACCCTACTGATATTCGGTACGGTAACCAATACCCACTTTTCAAAAAACTTGGTATCAGTATCGATACATTACCGATCTCATCCCTAGTTGAGAGTACTCAGTTTATGCGAAGAGTAATCGGACACGACACGTTTCGGGCTCCATATTTGGCTCATGAGATAAATAGTCGTTTATCATTTATTGTTTATTTTGTTGTTTAATTTATGTATGTACATATATAATTGTTTCTATGTGTTTATATATATATACATAATTATTTTGTTATGAATATATACATTATAATATATTATTTACTCCTTTTTATAATTATTATATACATAATTATTTTGTTATGAATATATATTGCCTATACTTAATAAACTTATTATCTATACATATAATAAACCAAAGCCATTTTAATGACATGGCATTCAAAGAGGGTATTCTCTTTATTGAGTGTGCCATGTGTCATCCCATGTGGCAAGCCCTTTATTTTAAGAAAATAATAATTTAAAATTTATAAACAAAATTAGATTTTTATCTCTAATGTTTCCTCCCATAACTTTTAAACGTTAATATCTTTTATACACGAGATTTTTTAAAGAAAAAAATTACACCAAATTAACGAGCGTTTTATTATCTTTCCAACGAGTACCATAGTGCTATATAAAAAACGGAGAAAAAACGACTATTTTTTGTAACCCGACATGTATTGTGTCAGGTTTGGAATTAGTTTAAAAAAATTGTGGGTTTGGGTCGGGCCTGAGATTAGGTGATACCCGACCCAATTACCATTTTTTTTATATTAGATTATGATAACTTATGGCAGAGATTTGTTTAAAATAATAATAATAATGATAATAATAATAATAATATTCATTAATCATATATTGGCAAGTCATTAATTATGTTGTCATGTTAGATATTTTAACCCGGGACGCTCTCCAACAGGTAATTGCTATGTTTTTTTTTTCTAGCATATTCTGAAATAGCTCAAATCTTATTGTATGCAGTTAAACACATTTGACTGAATGTATTGGTGCTAAACAATCTATGTCCCCTTGAAGTGCTTGGGATCTTAATATTCTATTTTAGGTGTTGATGTTGTAAGGTGAAATGGATCTTTTGGTATTTTTTTAAAGTATCTAATGTAAGTTAATACATAGATGCCATTTTTATAGTTTAGATACTTCTAATTTTATTCGCTTTACTTAGATTTCTCAACCCGGGACGCTCCCGGGGCATAAGCTAGTCTATATATATTGCAAAGCTAATAATCCTACATGTCATAATATTATGTAATCTCTCCTTTGAGAGATGCCACATAAGATGTGATGTGGCTACACCTAATCTATTAAATACCTAATCTACTAAATATAAATATTAAACCTTTATAAGATGTGATGTGGCTACACTTAATCTATTAAATACCTAATCTACTAAATATAAATATTAAACCTTTATTATTTTCGCTCTCATGTTTCCTCCCATAACTTTTAAACGTTAATATCTTTTATATACGAGATTTTTTAAAGAAAAAAATTACACCAAATTAACGAACGTTTTATTATCTTTCCAGCGAGTACCATAGTGCTATATAAAAACGGAGAAAAAAACGACTATTTTTTTGTAACCCGACAGGTATTGTGTCAGGTTTGGGATTAGTTTAAAAAAAAATTGTGGGTTTGGGTTCGGCCTGGGATTAGGTGATACCCGACCCAATTGCCCGAAACCACTTACCCAAATACCCGAACTATATACCCGATCATATACCCATGAATTTTTTAACGCATCACATAACCCTTAGACTAATGCGTTCGATATTTCAATAAATAACTTTTTTTCCTTATTTCATGTTAGTTTTTTTTATAATGATCGATTACAAACTTTCGAATTCATTTGACATTATATAATATTTTGTAATGGCACTAGCTTTATACCCCGGCGCAGAGATTCGTTTTTTTAATATTAGAATATAATAACTTATGGCAGAGATTTGTTTAAAATAAATAAATAATAATAATAATAATAATAATAATAATAATAATATTCATTAATCATATATTGGCAAGTGATTAATTATGTTGTCATATTAAATATTTTATTATATCATATTAGATATTTCAACCCGGGACGCTCCCGGGATAAAAACTAGTTAATATATATAAAAGAATTGAACATTGCTGACGTGCGTGCAATGGTGCCTTCAACCTCTCCATGAAACTGCCACGTGGCATCATAATTGAAAGATTTTAGTGTTTTTAAATTATTTCCTTTTTTAATTAAAAAAAAAGATAAACATAAAACCCTAAATTTATCTCTCTTTCTCTCAATTCTCAATTACTAAAATTAAATTGAGTTATTTTAGGAAAAAAGAATTTAAAAACAAATTTAAATTTTTCTCTCTTATGTTCCTCCAATAATTTTTAAACGTTAATATCTTTTATATTCGAGATTTTTTAAATAAAAAAAATTACACCAAATTAACGAGCGTTTTATTATTTTTCCAACGAGTAGCATAGTGCTATATAAAAAACAGAGAAAACAACGACTATTTTTTGTGGGGTTATGTTCGTACAGAAAAAAAAAACACAAAGTGTTAAGGTTATTCATTAATCATGATTTTTCTTTTAAACCAGGTTCTTATCTACGATGTTGAAATTAAGCCCAATCGCCATGATATCATTGGAATTTTACTCTTCTAAAGATGGATAGGTATACTTCATCAAGAGAAGCTAGGAGAAAGAATCGCGCAACACTGCAACATATGGTGTCACCTTATACCAAGGTTATTTTTTTATTTATTTAATTACAAGAGTAATAATTATTACTATTAGTATTAGTATTATTAGAATGGTTATATTTTTCAAACCGCATCATGAATTCTACATCTATATAAGTCAAAGTTAAATGGTAACATATTTTAAATTACGTGAAGATGATTATATGTTGAAAGTTATCCTTTTAATAATGTATTATGTTTAATATGGTTTATGCTTTTTATTTTTTTAACTTTTTAAATAAATGTTTTTTTTAACTAAGATTGATTATGTTTAAGTTATTTACTCTTTTCGTGATTTAAGTTTTCTTCTTTTATCATTTTTTATTAAATCATATTAAATTTTTCAACCCCGGGACCTTCCCGGGGTAATCAGCTAGTATTTACATAAACATAAACAGGTGAGACTCACGTGTATGAGAGGGTATGAGCTGAGTTAACAAATAAACTTATTTTTAGACTCGAATCTATTATAATTCGACTCAATTCAAGTTTTTACTAAGACCAAGTGTAATGAACAACACCCGCATGAGGTGAGGCATGAAGAGGGAGCCCGTAAACTACCTATCAGGCATGAGAGAGAGAAGAATGACGAGCCTATGGAATTCACCCAATCACATGCTTTGTTTCTTTTTTTTTCTTTTTTCTTTTCTTTTTTTCCATATTGGGTGATTAGTAAAAGCTTGTAAAACCCATCACACATACGATTTAAAGAAACATACACGTAACTCGTTTACACTTTACTATCTACAACATATGTGTACGTTATTGGTCCCCAAACAAATACGATTGAGCCCAAGCCCACATAACTTGGCTGGTGGTCCAACTTAGTCCGTAGTTTATTGTATCTTTCTTTGTGTGAGGGGTCAAAAGAAGCAAGTAACGACATCAACACGTGACGGTCCTTGGTTACGATTATATTTATTTTTTTCTTAAACCAATTTGTTTTTATGTATTGTATCAACGAAAAGTTTACACAAGTTGACGGTTCGACCCATCTATAGCTTTAACAAGTCTTGTCGGTTATAAACATGTGATTGTTGATTTGTAGATTTTTATAACCAATCGATTTTGGTTATAAACACTTTGGTTATTTGGTTATTGAAAAAGAAGGTCCACTTAATGCCGTTAGGCTTTAGGATCCCATTTATTCAATCAATAAATAATTTCAATCAATAAATTCAATAACATAATAAAGATAAAGACTAGTAATCGAAAACTAACATCTATCTATCTATATATATAAAAGAAAACGTATATGTTGATGTGGCGTGCAATAGAGGCCTCAACATTCACTTGAGAGTGTCATGTGGCATCATAATTTAAAGATTTTAGTGTTTTTAACTATTTCCTTATTTAATTAAAAAAAAAAGATAAACATAAAACCTTAAATTAAATTGAGTTATTTTAGGAAAAAAAGAATTTAAAAATAAATTTAAAATTTTCTCTCTCATGTTTCCTCCCATAATTTTTAAACGTTTATATATTTTATATACGAGATTTTTTAAAGAAAAAAATTACACCAAATTAACGAGCGTTTTATTATCTTTCCAACGAGTACCATATTCCTATATAAAAACGGAGAAAAATCGATTATTTTTTGTGGGGTTTCGTTCATACAGAAAAAAACACACAAAGTGTTCATGTTATTCATTAATCATGTTTTTCTTTTAAACCAGGTTCTTATCTTCGATGTTGAAAATCACCTCAGTCGCCATGTTATCATTGGAATTTTACTAGGTATACTTCATCAAAAGAAGTTAGGGATAAGAATCGCGCAACACTGCAACACATGGTGTCACCTTATAGCAAGGTTATTTTTTTTATTTATTTAATTACAGGAGTAATAATTATTACTATTAGTATTAGTATTATTTGAATGGTTATATTTTTCAACCCTGAGACGCTCCCGGAAAGAATTGATAGTTGCTGACGTGGCGTTCAATAGTGGTCTCAACCATCTCTTGATTATGCCACGTGGCATAATGAGATGCAATGATTACAACTTCCAACATAAGTGTTTGTTTAGTTGATTAGGTTAGGAATTATAAGAGCCATTAGAATGTGAGAAATTAGAGAGATGTGATGAGTTTTTTAATAGTTGCAGCTTACATAAGTGATTCTTTAGATGATTACTGATTAGGTTTTAAATTAGGCAATATGAGTTACTACTGATTAGAATACTATGAACATGCAATGATTGAGAAATTTTGTGGTTAGTTAACTTGAGCCATTTGCAATAAGTTATCATGTAAAATTAGATTTTTCAACCCCGGGACCCTCCCGGGGTAATCGGCTAGTAAGGGTATAAACGGGTGCTACTAGATTTATCTTTTTCCTTCACTGATTTCAACCAATCCTGCACTGCCACATCACTTCACTGATTTACTTTACTGATTCAGTTTTTTGTAGGCAACACACCACTGATTCACTTCACTGAAATCTTTATTTTTTATTTTTTTTTAAAGAAACATTAATTTAACATATTAATTAAACATATTATTAAACTAAATAAAATAAAATTACAATATTAAAAGGAAATAAAAATAGAAATACAAAAACACATAAATTAGAAATAAACTAAATAAAAGAAAAACTATTCGGAGTCCTCCTCGTCGAGATGCGGTAGATCAAGTCCGTATAGATGTTCCACGAGATCATTTCGAAGTCGGAAATGCGTATCGGAGTCTGTCAATTCTGCAAGTGCTTGTTCGTCGAAGAACGGTTGGATTGGGGGATCGTGTATGTGGACCGGTGATATCGCACGCCCCTCGTCTTTAATTATCATGTTGTGCAATATCATGCACGTATAGACGATGACGCTACACCTAGCAAAGGTTTTGGGCCTCAAGGGTCGTGCGGTAATTCCCCATTTCCCCTTTAATACTCCGAACGCTCTCTCAACATCGTTCCTTGCCGACTCTTGCGCCTTAACGAATTTCTTTTCCTTAGGGTCGGTGAGATATCGAAACGCTTTGACAAACGTTGACCACGTTGGGTATATGCCATCGGTAAGATAATATCCCAGTTTATATAAGTGGCCATTTAAAGTAAATGGACACTGTGGCGCCGTTCCGTTTCGTTGGGTAAGAAACACCGGGAATTGTTGGAGGACATTTATGTCGTTCAGTGAACCGGGGGGCCAAAGAATCCATACCAAAACCAAAGATCTTGCGAAGCAACGACTTCTAGCATGATCGTAGGGTATTGGTGATCGCCTCGCATATACTGTCCTCGTAATTCCCTAGGACATGCTCGCCACACTAAATGAGTGCAGTCAATGCTACCGATCATGCCGGGAAGGTGATGTCTTTCGTCGTGTGCCTCATACAAACATGCAATGTCGTGGCTTGTTGGTCTTCGTAAATACTCTGCCCCGTATAACTTAATGACGGCATTGCAAAAAAATTGTAAACATTCGCATGACGTCCTCTCAGACATACATAAATACTCATCGTATTCTTCTGGAGGATTACCGGTTGTGAGTTGTTTCACAGCTAAAGAAACTTTTTGCATGGGCGTAAAACTCTTTCTAAACCGACCGTCCATGCTCTCTCTGAACCATGCGAAGTTTGCTTCAACATCTGCTACAATTTTCAGAAATAAACGCCTCGACATGTGATACCGTAGTTTAAACTGTGCGTCGGTGTATTTTGGTACTTCGGCAAAGTAGTCATTTATTAACCGCGCATTGCCTCCCTCGCGATCACGTGACACATATCGTTTCTTAGATGTTGCTGTGTCTTCGTCTGCCCGCCGTGCAAGGTCCGTCAGAAACTCAAGGCTATCGCTTGATTGTAAGATCGGGTGGACCTCGAGCGGGGGAACGTTTAGTTGAATATCTTCTACGTCAATATCAGACATTTTTTAGAAGTATTGATTAAGATTTCTATGTTTTTGATTCCAAAACCGTGGGAATGAATTGTATTTATAAACCTAAAGATAAAAACGGTCACAAAAATATGATCGTTTGAAAGTCAAACACATTTAACAAACATAAAACGGTCAAAAAAGGAATAAATATTACTTAAAAGTTTGCACCGTCCCACACTACCAGCCCGTTAGATGGAACCAGAAAAAGGTCCACGGGAGCCCTACCAGCACGGGTGGCGGCGGTGTTACCGTGCTGGTAGTGAAGTACCCGTGTCCAATTCTGGTAGCGCCCCGTCCCCCCTAACATTTTATAAAGGAGTAATGAATTTAAATAATCCTAACTATTGACTATTGGCCAATAACAGTCTCAATTACGAAAATAACCACTAGCGGTCCTAACTTTCAGACATTTTGCTCTTAATGGACTCCCCGTTAACTCACACGAACGCCGTTAGCTGAAACTCACAATTCTAGGCGATTTTTCACCGGGTTTGAAAGAGGGAATCGAGACAATGATATTGGTATGTTCAATTATAGAAATGAGCATGGTTCGATGGTTTAATCGTCGGTTCCGGTCATCCCATCCGAGGAGAACATCAACCTACAACCGACGAACCACACTTATTTCTGCAATTGAACATACCAATATCATCGTCCTGATTCCCTCTTTCAAATCACGTGAATAATTGCCTAGAATTGTGAGTTTTAGCTAACGGAGTTAGTGTGAATTAACGGGGATCCATTGAGAGCAAAATGTCTGAAAGTTGGAACCGCTAGTGGTTATTTTCGTAGATGGGACTGTTATTGGCCAATAGTTTGGGATTATCTAAATCCATTACTCCTAAATTTAAAAGTATGATTAGTTAGTGTATTAGTTAACTGTGTTTAAAAAAAAAAAAATAACATTAGTAATTCTAGTATTCAGTTTTTCTATTTTTACCCTTGTTTGTAAAAACTAGAGAAGCATTGATGTTGATTTCTCGTTGAACAATTTGACAGGTTAGCTGTCCCAATCGTTATTCTTACAAACCTGAATTTGGAAACCCACCAAGGAAAACTTGTACGATCCTTTTCATTAATGTTGGCACCACTATGACAACTTTAAAAGCAAAGTGTGTAGAAGGATAGAAACGTCAACTTGATTTACTTCTAAGACTATTAAATTGTTCATAAATTGTTGTAAATCTATATTTCTAGAAGGGTGGTTATATTTAAACCCTTCACCTTCTATTTTAACCCCCTCTAAGCGCCTCGCTTAGGCCTAAGCGAGGCGCTTGGAGGGGGTAATTTATTCTGGTAGTTTTTTGATGTTTTGAGTTGTTTTTTTTTTAATTTAATAATTATAAAAAGTTAAAAAAAATTAAAAAACAAAGTAATAACCCTCAACATTGTCAATGACTTAAACTTGACATCATCAACCACGTAAAGTCAATGAATGCGGTATGCGCATTAAATTTCATTAAATGAAGCAACACAGGCAAGTCCTCGTCTGATAACAACTGAAAAGTAGCCCGTGCAAGTTATGTTGTAGCTTCCAAAACACGACGTCGTTGTTGCTCATATGTTATTATCTCTTCTCTTATTCTCTGTTTCTCTAGTTCTCGATGGATTATTGCTCTCATATTATGGATCAGAGAGATTCAAGCTAATTAAATTCATATCTCAAGCCGGTGCAAGTTATGTTGTAGCATCCTTGATCATCTTCTTGTTCAACACACACCAGCTTTTTCATCACAGTTTCCAACCACTAATACCAGATTGATGATACTCAATTTCGGTTGATATAGAGTATATCAGAGAAAGATTTAGTTGAAAGTGGATACAATGGATCAGAGAGATTTAAGCTAATTAAACTCATATCTTAAGCCGGTGCAAGTTATGAAATGACACATGCAGAATGTAATGACATGCACAATGTGATTTGTATTAATGGCAAAGTGATTTGTAAGGGAAGAAGAAGAGAATGTTATATATGTTTACCTTCCCATGGAAACTCTGAAGACCTTAACGGAGGCTTGCTAGAGGGTCATTGGTCTTCAGAGTTTCCAACCCCTAATACATTCATCAAAGGATATTCATGTGAGAATGATTTCGTACAAGATTCCTATGCAAGCAAGTCAAATTCAGTTGTTAGACCAACTTGAGATATGAGTTTAATTAGCTTAAATCTCTCTGATCCATGATATGAGATAATAAGAGAAGAGATAATAACATATGAGCTTCAACATAACTTGCACCGACTTGAGATATGAGTTTACAGGTAAAGAGATGAAAACCACTACTAGGGTTCTTTTCAGTGAAGGCTGCGAAAAGCATGCAGCGGATGATTGCTAGTGAGATTGATAACTGGACAGGTTAGCCAGGTGTTTGTCAAAAAGGTAGAGCACACCACTAGAGCAAAAAGTTGTGTGTATGAATAGTGACCCTTTGGCAAACCTGCCATTAATCGGTTTTATTTAGCGTAAAAAGTTCATTGTACATATACCTCCTTATCTAAAAACAAATCACATCACTGTAGAGGTTACTAGGTTACTCATTACCGTTGGACGTTGAAGGTAAACATGGACAGTGAGAAGTGAGATTGATAACTTCTCTATGGAAGTTGCTAAAATAGTTAAACAAAAGCTGAAATTGAACAGTTATTTGGCAACATACTTGAAATCAATGGGAAGATAAACAATCCTCATCCACAATGTTCTTACCTATGAGTTTAATTAGCTTGAATCTCTCTGATCCATGGTATCCACTTTCAGAATCTGAAGAGCAGCTATCATCTCAGAAAGATATCTGTCAAGTCCAAATATTGCAAGTCCAAATCATTGTACGATGTATTTTTCAGAGGACCTCGACTCTTGAGATGTTGCAGGTGTTTAAAAAGTTTGAACTGAAATTGAACTTTTCATGCAAGCAAGTAAAATTCAGTTGTTTTACTAATTTCATAGTCTTGATACTTTTAACAATCGGTTTCATCTTTGTTTTCTTGAGTTCAACTTTCCATGATCTACCTTTATCATCTCAGAGAGATATCTGTCAACGATGGAAGGGAACCCGAAACAATAAAAAGTAATTACAAAGAAGATGATCAAAGATGCTACAACATAACTTGCACCGGCTTGAGATATGAGTTTAATTAGCTTGAATCTCTCTGATCCATGGTATCCGGTTGTTTTCAGGTTGTCTTCATCGTTGACCGCTATCTCTCGGATAACAACTGAAAAGTTGTCTCATTAATTCCAATTCCAATTCCACCGGTGCAATTAGAATCTGAAGAGAAGCTATCATCGCAGAGAGATATCTGTCAACGATGATGGCGCAGAGGTTAGCGGTAACTTTAAATTTTGAATGATCGTCGGTTTGCTCTCTATATACCAATCAACAGTAGCGATCATTACAGTTATTTGGAATGTTTCTGATCATTGTCAGAGATATCGGTCAACGATGAAGGCAACCTGAAACGACATGAACATTTATAACCTTTCTGTACCTGTGGCCAAAAGAACCTGATAAAGGCTGTACACGAGTATAATCAAACAAGGGTTGCCCGGAGTTTGATTAGCTTGAATCTCTTTGATCCATGGTATCCACTAACCGTAGCAACGTAGTTCCTTTTTACCTGGTTGCAAAGGAACTTCAGGTCAGCCAGACGTTTTGTCAAAAGCAAGTGTGAAGATCAAGATCAAGAAGACTGGATACCATGGATCAAAGAGATTCAAGCTTATCAAACTCATATCTCAAGTTGGTCTAACAACTGAATTTGACTTGCTTGCATAGGAATCTTGTACGAAATTATACAGTTATTTGGAATGTTCCTGATCATTACGGTCAACGATGAAGGTGTGTTGTATGTATAAAATTGTGAATAATTGTGAGAGTCGATATGAGAGCAATAATCCATCGAGAACTAGAGAAACAGAGAATAAGAGAAGAGATAATAACATATGAGCTACAACGATAGGCGTTTTCGATTCTAAATGAATCAACGACTTAAACTTGACATCATCAACCACGTATAGTCAAATATTTATTCTCCATATCCATACCTTGTTTCAAGTATCTTGTAAAATTCATTTCGTCTTCAAGACTTCTATGAGTCAACAAAGGTTGACTTTTTTGAGCATTAACAATGACTATATTACATTATTATTATTATTATTTTATTATATTTGTAATTTAGTTCCTTTGTTTTATTATTATAATAATTTGTTATTATCAAGAATCAGAAATTAGTAAAACGATTTATGAAAGTATCAAGAATCGGAAATTAGTAAAACGATTTAATAAATCATTGCTCAGACGTTAGGGTTTGATAAACACAAAACTTATTATTTATAAAGCAACAAAAACACAAATCGTACCGTGAAATAAAGAGAGGCCCATTAGGAGTGCCGTGGAGGAAGATCGTCGGTTTGCTGTAGTCGATGATGGCACAGAGGTTAGCGGTAACTTTAAATTTTGAATGATCGTCGGTTTGTACAATGATGTGGTGTCTTCAATGATTCTAAAAAACTTGAAAGTAATTACACCGGCTTGAGATATGAGTTTGATTATTATCGTATTTGCAACTTAGTTCCTTTCTCTCGAAAAATAATCCGATTGTTAAAAGTATCAAGACTATCATATTAGTAAAACAACTGAATTTTACCTGCTTTGCATGAAAAGTTATTTTTAAATGTTTGTTAATATATCTTTAAATGTTTGATCTGCAATATTTGAAAATTATCATTTCTTGACATGCTTGGTAACACCTTGATCTGTAATATCTGAAAATTATCATTTCTCGAAAAGTAATTAAAAACACTTAAAAATGAATTAAAAACAATTGTTGCGAGTTAGGTTTAGTCGGAGGACCACGTACAATGATTCATCAAAGTTGTAAGCTGGATGTTTTTACTGGAAAACCAAAACGAGCAATTAACGAAGCGAAACAGAGAGTTATAATTTTCTTGGCTTGGAAACAACTTAAAAGAACCAAAAATGAATTAAAATTATTTTTTGGTGATTAACAGATAATTTTAAAGAATTAAAAGAAATTCAATTTTTTTTAAAAAAAGGCCAAAGCACCTCGCTTTGGTCAAAGCGAGGCGCCTGTGGTCTAATCAAACCACTAAAGCACCTCGCTTTGGTCAAAGCGAGGCACTAAAGCACCTCGCTTTGACCAAAGCGAGGTGCTTTGGCATTTTTTTTAAAAAATTTGAATTTCTTTTAATTCTTTAAAATTATCTGTTAATCACCAAAAAATAATTTTAATTCATTTTTGGTTCTTTTAAGTTGTTTCCAAGCCAAGAAAATTATATCTCTCCGTTTCGCTTCGTTAATTGCTCGTTTTGGTTTTCCAGTAAAAACATCCAGCTTTGTACAACTTTGATGAATCATTGTACGTGGTCCTCCGACTAAACCTAACTCGCAACAATTGTTTTTGATTCATTTTTAAGTGTTTTTAATTACTTTTCGAGAAATGATAATTTTCAGATATTACAGATCAAGGTGTTACTAAGCATGTCAAGAAATGATAATTTTCAAATATTGCAGATCAAGGTGTTACCAAGCCTGTCAAGAAATGATAATTTTCAAATATTGCAGATCAAGGAAAGAATGAAAATACGTGATGCACATACCGTGAGTGTAGTCCATTGATGTATTAATATATTATTTAATCGCAAGTTTCAATACTATATAATGCACGTAACTCCCTAGGCACATTTCCCACCCTTTAAATAAGCATTAAATACTTTCACATTATATATTAAATACTTTCACATTATATATTAAATACTTCTCCAATTCCTATATAATATTCCTTAACTTTCTCTCTTCCCCTTCTCTAACCCTCCATGCAAATCATCCCAATTCTGTCAAAGAAGATGTATTCACCATTTCAAACGATTTGCCTCCTTTTGAATTCAGGTAGTACTAGTTAAGGGATTGTCAAAGACCGATCGAACATCTTTTTGTTTGTTTGTTTGCTTGAATGTCTATGGAAACAACAATGGATTTGTCAAAAGCAAGTGTGAAGATCAAGATCAAAGAAGACAGTATGTTCAACGATGAAGTTGTGTTGTATGTATAAAATAGTGAATAATTGTAGTGTGTTCGGTGCAGTCGACGAACATCATTCAAAATTTCAACTTCCCGTTCAGGTGCTTAAGTCCACCTTGAGATATGAGTTTAATTAGCTTGAATCTCTCTGATCCATGGTATCCGGTTGTTTTCAGGTTGTCTTCATCGTTGACCGCTATCTCTCGGATAACAACTGACAAGTTGTCTCATTAATTCCAATTCCAATTCCACCGGTGCAATCAGAATCTGAAGAGAAGCTATCATCTCAGAGAGATATCTGTCAACGATGATGGCGCAAAGGTTAGCGGTAACTTTAAATTTTGAATGATCGTCGGTTTGCTCTCTATATACCAATCAACAGTAGCGATCATTACAGTTATTTGGAATGTTTCTGATCATTGTCAGAGGGTCACTATTCATATATAAAAGAGATAAAGGTTGTACACGAGTATAATCAAACAAGGGTTGCTCGAAGTTTGATTAGCTTGAATCTCTCTGATCCATGGTATCCACTAACCGTAGCGATCATTACAGTTATTTGGACTGTTGCTAAATTAGTTAAACAAAAGCTTAAATTATACAGTTATTTGGAATATTCTTGATCATTACAGTGAGATATGAGTTTAATTAGCTTAAATCTCTCTGATCCATGATATGAGAGCAATAATCCATCGAGAACTTGAGAAAGAGAGAATAAGAGAAGAGATAATAACATATGAGCTACAATATAACTTGCACCGACTTGAGATATGAGTTTAATTAGCTTGAATCTCTCTGATCCATGGTATCCGGTTGTTTTCAGGTTGTCTTCATCGTTGACCGCTATCTCTCGGATAACAACTGAAAAGTTGTCTCATTAATTCCAAAACCTAAAGAGAAGATATCATCTCAGTGAGATTGATAACTTCTCTATGGAAGTTGCTACAATAGTTAAACAAAAGCTGAAATTGAACAGTTATTTGGAATGTTTCTGATCATTACAGTTATGCCTTTTTTGGTGAAATGAACTTGAATAAATGATTTGGTGGATCTATCATGAGTTAAACAAAAGCTGAAATTGGACGGTTATTTGGAATGTTCCTGATCATTACTTTTCATGCAAGCAAGTAAAATTCAGTTGTTGGACAGTGAGATTGATAACTGGACAGGTTAGCCAAACCATACGAGGGTGGCAGGAAAAAGTTGACATTTTGATCCAAAGGAAATTCAGGTTAGCCAGACGTTTGTCCAAAGAACATTTTTTATAATAATTATATTAAAAAAAAACAAAAAACTAACTCAAAAGATCAAAAAAAAAAAAAAAATTGATCCGAAGCGCCTCGCTTAGGCCTAAGCGAGGCGCTTCGAATTAAAAATCAGCTTTTTCTGCCCCCTCGTACTGACCTCCTCTGAATGAATTCAAAGCGCCTCGCTTAGGCCTAAGCGAGGCGCTTTGAGGGGGGTGGAAATAGAAGGTGGGGGTGGGAATAGACGGAGCCTTCTAGAAATCAATTTTTTTTTATATAAAACTTTTTATGGAAGTCGTTACTTATGACGTTGAGGATGCTAGAGACGAGAGGCAAGAAAGAAGACGTTGAAGAAACAAATGATGACACCAAAAGCGAAGATGAGCTTATTTTGCTTGGACGTTTTTCTGACACCTAGTGTATGTGTAATATATTGACTAAAACATTGATTTGGTGTCCCCGAAGAGAACACTGTGCTCGTTAAGTGGTGTGCTCTATAAAGAAAAGGCTGAGAGTTAAAATCTTGCAAAGTGCCAGTTTTAGTGTATTTAGTGTAAAATTATAGAGATTGCAGGAGATTGACTGGGGAACATGGTCTTTTATACAAATGTTGTACTCGTTTATGTATCATCATAACATTTGTGAAGGAGCACGCTTCTTGAATTCGAGTAGAGTGACGGTAACTCTTCCAAATTATATCTCTTATTGAAGTGATCATCTGTACATATAATAAACGAAAACAACGTGGGACACATGGCACTCCCACATTGTGCCACATGGCAATATGTGAGATTTTTTAAAATTTTCGTTTTTTTTAAATTAAAAATCAGAAAAATATATAAAAAAAAAACACACGGTTCATAACATAACCCCCAAATCTCCATCTTGCTCCCATCGAAACCTCTAACCCTAGCAGACGATTTGACGGCGATTGAACCCAATCAAGCATTGTTTTAATCTCTTCTTCAAGGTTTAATCTCTCACATTCTATATTAATCAATCGTTCTTCATTTGTATGTTTTTTCTTTATTTTTTTCGTTATTTTCCTCATTTGCTTGTTGATTGATGTCTGTTCTATCTCTTTTGACTTATTTCGATTATTTGTCTTTTAATACTTGTATTTGCGTGTATTATTGTTCAGTTTTACTAATTCTTTTGATTTTTGATTGATGTTTTAGGGTTTGTGTTTTAGGGTTCGATTGATGTTTTAGGGTTTGATTTATTTATATTGTTAGGACAAAAAGGATTGGTGAAACCACTTTTGCAAACCTTAGTCTAATTCACTTCTGTCAAATTATTCTAAGTATAGAACTACTGAAGAAAGAAGACTAAACAGCTGAAGAAGGATTCTACAAGTACTGAAGAAGAAATGCATCAGAAGTTCTGAAGTCCAAACCAGACAGTTCTCTGAAGAACTACTGAAGACAAACTACTCTTCAGTAGTTTGTCATTCATCAGCACTTGTTCAAGAATCTTTCCACCGCCTTATGTTTCAGTAGTTTATTAGTTTAGTATTACTTTAACTTTTTGTACAAGTTCCAAGATTGCAACTTGTTGCAACTTGTCTCTGAACTTGCTTTTTGGCAAGGTTCATGTATTTGTAAAGTCTATAAATAGATGGGTTCATCCCTCTGTTTTAGACATTGATTTTTACTACAGAAATCATTCAAAGCTTATCATTGTTATTTCCATTTCATTTACTGAGAATCTGTTTAAGTATTCATTCTCATTCAATGCTTAGATTCTCATTAAATACTTGTCTTTAGTTTTATCAAACGTCCAGGGGGAGTAATAACTCCTGTTGATAAGTGTAGCTTTAACTTATATCATTCCGCTGTGCTATTACTGATAAAGAACTTGCTAGACACTTAAGTGTTCACTAGCAAGTTCATACAAAGAGCAATACTGATCCAACAATTGGTATCAGAGCACTGGTTTATCTGATCACATATCAATCTAACACATTGAGAATAAGACACAGGCTCTTATTGATATTCAATAAAGGATTAAAAGTTCACTTTTATCAACATCCATCACTTTAAGAGATATTTGACAAATCAATACTCTTTAAAATTGATCCTCATAATACTGGTTTTGCCAATAAACCTGCTATGCTAGTAAGAAATGAATATAATATCTGGCAAAGGAGAATGGAACATACCTTATCACAGACCAACACAGGTTGCTAGAAATCTGTGATATATGGTCCTCATAAACCAGTAAATATCAATCTTGAAACTAAAGAAGAAATTCCAAAAGACCCAAAAGACTATACAGATGATGATTTCCTAAAACTTGAGCTTGATGCTAAAGCTTTCTCTATGTTGGCAATGGCACTCCCAAATGAAATCTACTCTGGCCTATTACATTGTGATAGTGCCAAAGAGCTTTGGGACTGCCTCAAAGAACAGTTTGGAGGAACTGAAGAGGTGATTGCCAACACCAGAGAAATCCTGGCTCAACAATATGAAACTTTTGCTCACATTAATGGGGAAACTTTAACACAACAATTTGAAAGATTCTCCTCATTAATATCTGAGCTAAAATTAAATGGTCAGACCTACACAACTGTATCTATGCTTCATAGATTTTTAAGGTCTTTACCTAAAAAATGAGAAACATACTCTATAGTCTTAAGATCTTCACCAGACTTTAGCTCCCTCACTCTTACAAAACTTCATGGGAGATTACTTACTTTTGAGAGAGAAATTGATCAAAAGAAGAAGTTACAAAGTTCTGGTAAAACTGCTGATGACTATCTACCAGGTAGTACAGCACTATTGGGACAAGACTCACCAACTTGTTCAAATAGTTTTGGATCTTTTGACCATATTGACATAACTGCTGGGATCTCATCTGAAAGATCATTCTCAGGTTATAACAATAATGATTTTAGTCAAACTGCTGATAACATGTGTTTTATCATGGATGATTTAAAAAATTTCAGCAGTGATGACTTGGAAGAAATGGATATTCTACACCAACTGGCCATGTTAAGTTTAAAAACAAATAAATTTTACAAAAGGTCAGGAAGGAAGTTTCCAAGACTCAACAGCTCAACAAAAATTGGTTTTGACAAAACTAAACTTAGATGTCACAAGTGTCAAAAGTTGGGACACTTTGCTAGAGAGTGTAGAAGCTTTAGCTTTAACCAATCTCAGTCTGGAAATAATTTTAACCCCAGTTATAACAGGAATAATGGAACACAAGGGAGTGCACATTTTGTACAGGCACAAGCTCCATAAGACCAATATGTGCCACAAGTACAATATGTATAGATGCCTGCTCAACTGATGCAGAGCCAACAATCAATCCCTCCCTTTCCAGCTGCTTAACCACCTCCACAGACTCAGCAACCCTCACAACAAAGTTTATTTACTTCAGGGTATGTTGACTGGAGCAGTCTTCCTTTTGACACTACTGAGTGTAACCCTGATGCAGACAACAAGATGTTTGACATCAACTGGGGAGAGCCTGACAATGGCAGAAAGAACTTTGCCTTGATGGCATTTGAGGGATGCACCTCAAAATTTGCCTTGTCACAGGTATCAAAAGAATCTTTGACAAAACTTTGTTCAACTTCTTGCAAAGAATCTTTTGCTCTCATAAGAGAGACTAATGTGCACTTACAAGGTAAAGCAAACGACTCTAAGAGAAAATTCACTCAGATGAAATGTGATTTAGAAAGAAAACTTTCTGCAAAAACAAAAGAAGTTTCTAAATTAACTAACACTGCTATTGAAACCCAAGCACAAATTAAAATCATGATAAATGACCTAGGAAATGTCAGACAAGAGCTTGCTGACACCAAGGTCACACGTGAAAAATGGGTTGAATCTTGTAAAGTGTACCAACTATTGCTAAACAAACAAAGTGCTTCAAATGTTAGGTTTGGCATAGGGTATAATCACACTGAAACACCAACAGATTTTTCCCCCAAAACAACTGAAGATGGGAGAAAAATTGTTTCAGGTGAAACTTCTGAAGAGAAAGAATGCACATCTTTCCATGAAAACTTTCTAAAAACTCACAAAGAAAGTTCTTCAGAAGTACTGATTAAGTCTGACATTAAGCCATCAGTAGTTTCAACTACATCAGGAGTTGAGAACCTGAAAACTACTGATGACCTAAAACCAATCAATACAGTCAGAAACTTGTGTTTAAAAAAAAGACAAAAGAATGTGAAATATGTGGTCTGTTCAACCACAAGACAGAATTTTGCAGATACAGAAAAGGTATTCAGTACAACAAGAAAATTCAACAACTGGTTGTGGGACAAATCAGAAATGATTTTGTAGAAACTTTTTCTCCCAGGAAACAACAACCAGTAAACACCTTTTCTCAGAAAAAGACAAAATCTCAACAAAAATCTTTTTCTCAAAATTCTCTTTCAGTAGTTAGACCTAAATCATCAGCAGTTTCACAAACTGTTGAGATTAAAAATCTCATGAACATGGTACAACTACGGATGACCAAAGTTGATGGTGGTCCTCAAAAGGATACCACCATTGCTCTTAATGAAAAATCTATTGCCAAAAAGACATGGATTCCTCAACTTGGTCAAGAACAAACTGTAAATGTTCTCAAGAGCAAACCCAAAGCCAAACTGGCTTGGGTTCCCAAATCTAACTAATTTGCTATCTTGTGCAGAGAGTTTCCAGAGGCTTAAATAGCGTTTGGTATGTAGACAGTGGAGGCTCAATGCACATGACAGGATGCAGATACCTGATAAACAATTTTATCAGTCAAAGAGAAGGATCTGTATCCTTTGGGAACAATGCTAAGGGATATGTGCTAGGACATGGCAATGTCTCCTCTGGCAAAATACAGTTTGACAAGGTCAATCTGGTTGAAAACCTTGAGTACAACTTGCTGAGTGTGTCACAAATGTGTGATAAAGGAAATTCTTCCTTTTTCACAAAGACAGCATGCAAGATCATATCACCAGAAGGCCAGAAGTTGATAAAGAAGATCATTGAAGATCATACTTTGTTGATAGCCAAAAGATGTGGCAATGTCTATGCAGTGGACATTGAAAAGGACAAAGTACTGAACAACACTGCCTGTTTCTTCTCAAAGGCATCAACTTCAGAGACTGATCTCTGGCACAGGAGACTTGGCCATGTGAACTTTAAAACCATAAATAAAGTCACAAAAATGGGCTTGGTCAGAGGTCTACCTTTAAAGGTATACCAGTGTCAAGAACACTGTGTATCCTGTTTAAAGGGAAAACAGCATAAGTCCTCCTATAAGTCTATTGAAGAATAAAAAACAACTGCATGTCTTCAACTACTCCATATGGACTTATTTGGGCCTGTAAAAATCATGAGCCTTGGTAAGAAGAAGTACTGCTTGGTCATCATTGATGACTATTCAAGATTTACATGGGTATTCTTCTTATTTTCCAAGGATGAGGCTGCTGAAATCATCAAGTTCTTCATTCTACAAGTCAAGAAACAATATTCTCTATCTGTCAAAGCCATTAGAAGTGACAATGGGACAGAGTTCAGGAACAAAACTCTGGATGAATTCTACTTGTCTAAAGGGATTATTAGACAATACAGTGTTCCCAGAACTCCTGAATAAAATGGTGTAGTAGAAAGGAAGAACAGAACCTTAATTGAAGGAGCAAGAACAATGTTAGCTGATTCAGGCCTACCATTGTATTTCTGGGCTGAAGCAGTTAACACTGCATGCTATGTTCAAAATAGAGTCCTTGTCAACAAGAGACACTCCAAGACTGCCTATGAAGTTCTTCATGGCATAAAGCCCCTTATCTCTTTTTTCAGAGCTTTTGGATGTCAATGTTTCATTTTAAACATCAAAGACTCTATTTCAAAGTTTGCTGCCAAAGTTGATTTAGGTTACTTTCTTGGCTACTCTTCCACTAGAAAAGCCTTCAAGGTTTTTAACTCAAGAACCAGGATAGTAGAAGAAACACTGAATGTCAAGTTCAATGAGTCAAAACACACTCTTATTCCAGCACATCCTGCTGAACTTTTTGACCTTGACAGCTTCCATTTTGGACCTGAAAAGACTGTTACTTCATCTAAACCTACTTATTATGGTGATCAAAGGTTTGATGATGAGGATCCAGCACCATGGACTCCTCAAACAGTCATTAAGTCAACTTCCAAACCATCAGAAGTTTCACAAACTTCTGATTCAAGAACTGCTGATGTACAAACTCAAACATCTACTTCAGCACCTAAAACTACTGAAGACACTGAAACTGCTGAACCAGACATTATAAACCTCAGTGGTTTGTTTGATGAAGTACAAGAGCCACCTACACCTATCAGTGGTTTACAACAACTGATTGAACACAAAGATCATCCACTTGAACAAATCATGGGTGATATTGCATCAGGTGTTCTTACAAGAAACCAGCTTTCCAACTTTTGCTTCTTCTCAGCATTTATTTCTCAGTTGGAACCTAAAAAGTACCAAGAAGCCCTCAAAGACAACAACTGGGTACAAGCCATGCAAGATGAGTTGCTTCAATTCAAAAAGCAACAGGTTTGGGAAATCTGTCCCTTACCACCAAACAAGCAACCAATTGGCACAAGATGGGTTTTTAGGAACAAACAAGATGAGGCTGGTATGATTATAAAGAACAAGGCAAGACTGGTAGTACAAGGTTACTCTCAAGAAGAAGGAATTGATTATGATGAAACCTTTGCTCCAGTTGCAAGGCTTGAAGCCATCAGGTTATTTCTGGCCTATGCCATTTCCAACAAAATCAAAGTTTTTCAAATGGATGTTAAAAGTGTATTTTTGTATGGGAAAATAAAAGAAGAAGTGTATGTCTGTCAGCCACCTGGGTTTGAGGATCCTTCTCATCCTGAGTGGGTGTACAAACTAGACAAAGCTCTTTATGGGCTCAAACAGGCTCCAAGGGCCTGATATGAAACACTTTCTAACTTTCTACTCAAAAATAACTTCACAAGAGGCTCCATTGATAAAACTCTTTTCATAAAACATGTTGGAAATCATATCTTACTTGTTCAAATATATGTTGATGATATCATATTTGGTTCAACAAACACAAAATTGTGTGATGAATTTAAGAAACTCATGCAATCAAAATTTGAGATGAGTACAATGGGAGAACTGCAGTACTTTCTGGGACTGCAGATTAAACAACAAACAAATAGAACTTTTATACATCAATCAAAATATGTTAAAGAATTATTAAACAAATTTTCTTTACAAGACTGTAAATCATGTTTCACTCCCATGACACCAACCACCCAAGTTGAACCAGATGATCAAGGAAAACAGGTTGATCAAACCATGTATAGATGTATGATAGGTTCCCTTTTATATCTAACTGCTTCTAGACCAGATATTATGTTTTCAACATGTGTCTGTGCTAGATATCAATCAGCTCCTAGGGAATCACACCTCATTGCAGTCAAAAGAATCTTCAGATATCTGAAAGGAACTCCAACACTTGGAATTTGGTATCCTGCTTTAAGCAATACCAAGTTATCAGCTTTTTCAGATAGTGACTATGCAGGGTGTAAAATGTCAAGAAAATCAACATCTGGTGGTTGTCAATTCTTGGGAAACTGTCTAGTGTCCTGGCAATCAAAGAAACAAACATCTGTTGCAACTTCAACTGCTGAAGCTGAATACATTGCAAGTGCAAGTTGTACATCACAGATACAATGGCTCCAGTATCAACTTCTTGATTATGGAATCAAAGAGACCAAGACACCATTGCTTGTAGACAGCAAATCTGCCATTAGCATCATTCAAAATCCTGTTCAGTTTTCAAAAACCAAGCATATTGAAATCAGGTATCATTTCATAAGAGATTGCTATGAAAAAGGCAAGATTGAAGTGAAACATGTAGCAACAGCTAATCAAATAGCTGACATATTCACTAAACCCCTTGACACATCAACATTTTAGAAGTTAGTATCCATGCTTGGGATGCTAAATTTGTAAGTGTTTCTTTTTTACTTTTCTGCACATATTTTCATTTTTCACTTACATTTGTCTTTAAGTCTGAAAACTTCTGAAAAACAAACAAGAGAGAAACTACCGATGAACAAAAACATCAGTATGGGAATATTTTCTGAAAAATGATTAACTTCTGATAAAACAACCTTCAGAAGTTATGAATAAAGTATTTATAAAAAATTCTCATCAGTTGTTCAAAACTACTGAAGAGAAAGTGGGAACTACTGATGATATTTGTTCTTCATCAGCAGTTTGGTCAAAAAGGGTAAATCAGACTTTTCCCACATCAGAAGTTTGACCTAGGCGGTTAAAAACTTCTGATAAATACCTTTTCCAACACTTATCCTTTTAAAAAGCAAAAATTCCCTCCTTCTCTCTCACAAAACACTCTCAAGACCTAAACCTGCAAAAACACTGTTCGATCCACACACACACAAACCACATGGCTCTAGTACTGAAACAGGGACACAATCAGAGAGGCTACTTCGAAAAACAAGAAGCCTGGTCCCAATACGACGAAATCATTGATTTGGTCATCAAATCCCAATACTTCACCGCCCTCACCATCGACTCTCCAATCCACACTGAAACTCTAAATGAGTTTTGGGCAAACGCAGAGATGGTGACGGTGAACAACAAAGTAATCTCCCTCAATTCAACCATCAAAGGGAGAAGAATGGCAATCACACCGACTATTTTGGCAATTAGGCTGGGTTTGGAAGATGTAAATGCCCCAGACCAATTTCCAAACTCTCAGATTCATTTAACCATGACAGAGTGTGGTTACCAAGGTACTCTCTCACATGCTACAATCTTTAAGAAATATTTTGAACCAAAGTATAAACTGCGTTTTCATTATATTATTATATGTTTGAGTCCAAAAACTGGATCTTATGATCAGATGCCCTCAACTTTTCAACCTATTTTTCATTGCATAGTGAATGAAACAAAATTCAAGGCATCATCACTTTTCTTTAATGAGTTGGTGTTACATCATCTCAATACTAAAAAGAAGTTTTTGTTGTACCCAAGATTTATTATGCATTGCATAATAAAAGAACTTGGAGAAGAGGTGCTTGTGGGTAAAACTACAATTTTAAACCCTTTGTCCTCACAAGCATACTCAAGGCACAACAAACCGGCTGCCTGGCCAGAAGATGACCAAGGGGAACCTGAAACAGTCCCCATGGAACCATCATCTTCCAAACTTACACCCCAAAAGGCCAAGAAACCCAAGCAACAAAAACAAAAACCCACCAACCCAAAAAGAAAAGCAGTTCAGGAGGTTGAGATGCCTGAACTAGCTAATGTGCAATCTGCACTTGATAAAGATGTGACTGAAACATCCTCTCAGTCTCATCCATCTCAAACCCCACCAAGAGCACCAATCACCATCCTTTTCAAAAGAAAAAGACTAAAGAAAACTATTCCTATTGACTCCTCTTTTGAAACTGCTGAACCCATTGACCAAACTACTGAACCAGCACCCTAAATTTCTGAACCTGATATGGAAATAGCCAAACTTCTCTCTGGGCTAAAAGAGAGAATCCCATCCGAACATGTCAGTCCCCAACAACCACATCAAACAGGGGACATAGCCTCAGAACTTGACATGGATGTGGACACTCAAAGCCCTAACCAAAGAGATGAGGATGAACCAGGGTCTCTAAGCCCAAACTTAGAAACTCTTGGTACTTTTGAGGCTGCTACTACTCATTTACCACCCAGTGGTGGATCTGAGGAAAGAAGCAACATAGCTAAGACCTCAACTGCGGCAACTACTGATGAAGGCTTAATGCCTGAGGTAGGAAATCCTCTGAACCAAGAAAAAGAGGTACATGAGACAACTGAGTTGGGCTCAGCTCATGATGTAACTGATACAGTCCTCATTGAGGATGTAATCAGGGATTCAAATGATTCCATTGACTTGGATGATGATTCACAACACAAAACTACTGAATTGACGGCTACAAGTGAAGGTCCTGCACCTGGTGTATCTATGCTTAAGAAGCTAGTCACACCAGATCAGGTTAAAGTCCACTTAATCCCTGATTCCCAAAAAGTGGCATCTTCTGTACAACAAGAAGATCTCTCAAAAACACACCCCTCACTACAAATGCCTACCCAATTCCCTGGGCCATCCAGCATAGACATGAACCAGCTATGTAGCCCAGATGGTCCCTTATATCACATGATGAACACCCTCATCAAAAATCACTTCCAAACCTACACAGCTAACTTGGAGCTGTCCATCAAAAACCAATTTGGAGTGATACAGACTAAGATGAACGATCTGTCCAACAAAATTGACTTCAACTCAAACAGATTGCTACTCTTACAGGTCATTTCTCTGAACCCTCAAAGAAAAAGCTTGATGAATCCAAAAAGGGGAAGCAAACTAAGGAACCTAGGGAGTCATTCGAAGCCAGGATAAGGGCAAGAGTGGCTATCCAAGAAAGAGAACAGAGAAACCAAGCCAGAAGAGAAAAACTGGCCCAACAATTTGGTGTCTCTGTACAAGAAATAGAAGATGCTGAAAAGCCTGATGAATCCCAAGGCCACAATGAAGAAACTTCTGATGGTAAAAGTTCTGATGAAGACTCAGAAAATACTGAAGACAATCCTTTAGTAGTTAACAGACCTTCAGTAGTTGTCAACCCATCAGAAGTCAACACTTCCAACACTGAAACTGCTGAACAGCCTTCCAGATCAACTGAACCTACTCAACCAACTCCTATTCCAAAGCCTACTACAACTAAAACAATGACTGTGCTGAACCCTTCTCCTCTATCAATGTCCAAAGAACTACTTGAGAAGTGTTTAATTGCAGCTGAAAGAAAGGCTAAGGAAGATGAGATCTGGAGTGCTTTGGAAGCAAGGGATGACTTAAGCCTCAATGAAAAGCTACAGGCTTATGAAGCAGAACTTCAAAGGCAGGCTAACCTGGAAAGAATTACAGAGGAAGACAAAAGACAACAACTGATGTCTTACATCACCAAGAACAGCAAGACCAAAGCCTATACATTGAAGGGACTCTCCATGGAAGAGCTGACAAGAAGAGCTCAACTTATTGCAGACAAACTTGCAACAAGTAAAGATGGAAAAGCCAAGAGAGCCCAAATGATTGAAGAATTAGTAGCAAATGGTTATGGTTCAAAAGCCTCTGTGTCCAAACGGAAAGAAGAAAGAATGGTGGACACTTATAGAAAATACAAGGCTGCAAGGGCTGCAAATCCAGAGAAGTTTGAAACTGCTGAAGTGTCAACTTCAGTAGTTAGAACTTCTAGTGTTTCAAGAAAATCTGCTACAAAGAAAAAGACAGAGGAGAATGTGAAGACTGATTTCAGGATGGTACTACTAGAAGGAAGTACAGTAGTCCATTCTGACTTCGACATTGAAGAGAAACCTCTGCTAACCCAATTTAGGGATCCTTCCACCTTTGCCTATCAAATTCAAAAGACCATTAAAGACAAACTGCACACTAAGGTAGTTACTGAGCAAAACTTGCCAACCTTTCAACTACCTAATGTGATGCAACAAGAACAAGGAAGAGAATCCCACCTGAGAGTTACTGAAGTCGAAGACATCCAACACTCAGGAGCATCCTAGGGTACCAGCATGGTTCCCTATAATTTAGACTTTGACAAGTCTAAAGTGCCTATCATCAGATGGTCCTTTACTGATGACAACTCAGTACAAGTGACAAGAAGAGACCTCACAAGCAGAGCCTATAAGTCGATGAATGATCTGAAGAAGCTATCAACTCAAGACCTGCTTACAATCCAAAATCTAGAACCACAAAGAGGATTTCTCACTGATGAACAGCTGAACCAGTTGAAGAATTCCATGTTCAAAGGGATATGGAAGATTGTGAATGACAGAAGAAAACAATAAGGAATTAGAAAGGTTTTGGCTTCATCAATCCAGGGGGAGATTGTTAGGACAAAAAGGATTGGTGAAACCACTTTTGCAAACCTTAGTCTAATTCACTTCTGTCAAATTATTCTAAGTATAGAACTACTGAAGAAAGAAGACTAAGCAGCTGAAGAAGGACTCTACAAGTACTGAAGAAGAAATGCATCAGAAGTTCTGAAGTCCAAACCAGACAGTTCTCTGAAGAACTACTGAAGACAAACTACTCATCAGTAGTTTGTCATTCATCAGCACTTGTTCAAGAATCTTTCCACCACCTTATGTTTCAGTAGTTTATTAGTTTAGTATTACTTTAACTTTTTGTACAAGTTCCAAGATTGCAACTTGTTGCAACTTGTCTTTGAACTTGCTTTTTGGCAAGGTTCATGTATTTGTAAAGTCTATAAATAGATGGGTTCATCCCTCTGTTTTAGACATTGATTTTTAATACAGAAATCCTTCAAAGCTTATCATTGTTATTTCCATTTCATTTACTGAGAATTCGTTTAAGTGTTCATTCTCATTCAATGCTTAGATTCTCATTAAATACTTGTCTTTAGTTTTATCAAACGTCCAGGGGGAGTAATAACTCCTGTTGATAAGTGTAGCTTTAACTTATATCATTCCGCTATGCTATTACTGATAAAGAACTTGCTAGACACTTAAGTGTTCACTAGCAAGTTCATACAAAGAGCAATACTGATCCACATATATTCATGTTTTAGGGTTTGATTGTTGATGTATTGTGTGTTGGAGATTATTTGATGTTTTATGGTTTGATTGTTCAAGTGTTTATGTTTTAGGGTTCAATGCTTTCAATCTGTTTTTGACTGATTTTGGAAGTTGGAAATTTTGTTTATATTGTGCAATCGTTGTTAAACTGGTATTGGTTGTCTTTGAATCCGTTTTTGAATCTGTTTTGGAAGTTCGGATTGTTTTTTATTTAGGGTTAATTTGTTTTTGAATATATTTTTAATTGATTTGAATCCTTTATGTTTTTTAATCTGTTTTTATGTTGGTTAATCTTAACTGGTTATATTCGTTCATGATATTATGTTCTTCGGGTGAGGTTGAATGTTCATATGTTCTTCGAGGTGTTCTTGAGGATCATAATATTAGATGAAAGGTAAAAGAATGTTGGATATTGTTTAGTGATTAATCCGCTTAGAAAAGCTATTCGGGTCCGGGTCTTGTTTGTTGATGCGGGTCTCATTTATTAGCATTTTATTTGTTTCCTAAGTTGGTGGCTTAAAGTATGGAAGGATAATTATAAGAATTAATTGTTATAAATGGTGGTTTGAAAAGTCTTGGCTGTTTAAAGGAAGGGCTGAGTTTTTTTGGTAAGAGATTGATTGATTGTTTTAGAGGAAAGTGGAATTGGTTTGGAAAGTTGTTGAATGGAATTGATGGTGGAATTGGTTTGTAAAGTTATTGCACTAATTTTAATACATTTTTAACATTTTGATTTGTTTTTTAATACTTTTTGATGGCGGTTGCAGGTGTATAACGATTGTGTTGCATCAGTGAGCAATGGTGGTGGGCTAAGATAATTGATTTGTAAAGTTATTGCATTGATTTTAATACATTTTTAAAATTCACCTAAGGATTTTTTATTGTGGTTTGTCGGTTTTTGGTGACTTTTTTTTATCCGACTATTGTAAACTTACGATTGTTTTAAACCGTGTATCATAATTTCATATTTTTTTCTGTCGAGTATTTTGTAATTAATATAAACTTGCAGGAACAAGAGTGCTCGGAGCTTAGGAAGGATAGAGAACAGAATCAAAAGCAGCTTAGATTGGTTCTTCCAGTAAATAGATCTGAAGATGCTGAAACTGTTGCTACAAACAAGTCAACTCTGTGAGTAATGTTTTCTTTAATATTGTTGCCAGTCTCTTGCCATTGACTCTTCATGATGGGCATTTTGAAATATGCTGATCAAATTTTTGCATTAACATATGCTATGCCAGCTTTTCTTTGATACATGCAGAAGAATTGGCCATTTATAACTTAAAAAGTTAAAAGGAATCAAAACCTTTATGAATGCTGATACTTTTGTTTTAGTTTTGTATTCCTGTCTAACTTTCATATAATCATATAAAGTGTAGTATTTAAAATGTTTAACCTTTTAGCCAAAAAATATTGTTCTAATTATTTCCCTTGTAACACTGCAGATGAATTTTCACAACTATATGGTTCATTTGATGCTTAATATATGTCTATATTGCTTAAACTTTCTGTTATTGATGAAATCTGCAATTAGAATGCAAATTTCCTTATTCTAAGCTTTGTTATTAGAACTATAAGCATTGAGTTCTTTCGAACCTTTTGTTCTTTGTGATTAACATGATTTACTTCAATTATCCATTTAGATTTGCATGTTTAGTTGTGTTTTTTAGGCATTCGTTGTGTTTTATGTTTGCCCTTTTGTTTCAGTATTTGTGTAACTCGGACCAGATTGGAAGCACGGAGGTTCATTCGCAATGGGACAACTCACCCAGCCATGATGCATGACAGAAGAGATTGAGCACAAAATAGAGTTTCCCTCTTGGGTAAGGCTCACGTCCAGAAAGAATCGTTTTCAAGACTTTATCGCCTATGCTGACCTTTCTCTATATTACCTTATTTTGGAATTCACTTGAAAGCCCCTTTTTTGTTAGACCTGGGCATACCTAATTTATTCAATGGCACTAATGAGGTCACACGATCATCCAAATGTGTATGGATTTTGAAATTTAACTTGACCCATTTTGCTACTGATATAGGATCAACTGATGTTCATGTAAATTATTATTTTATGCATTGACTATTTGATTTAGCATGACATTTTTGGTGTTAGGGAAGTTCAAGGATAGTCACGATGGCTTACTAATGAGGTAACCTGAAGTCAAACTCTATTAACGAAGTGACGATGTGTACAACAACAACAATGTGTAAGTTATTGCTGCTCTAAATAAGCTTTTGAATTGTATTTGGTTTATATTAAGTATTAGTTTCTGAATGATTATGATACAGTCTGCAGGAGAGAGTATGGAGCATGAATATGAGTGGTTTTTTTCTCAATATGAATATGTGTTGTCATCCTTGCTGATACATACAGTTTGACAGGTTCTTAATTATCAGTTTCTCAATGTGTTTGATTACATGATGCAAACTGATATTAATAATACCAAGTGATTACAAACTTAGAACAAAATAAAACGATTTGACTAATTGACTCAAAAAGATATATTTGCTTAATCTAGGAGAAATTCATGTGGATTTGATTTGTTTTATCGAAGCTTACAAATTTTGATGCGTTTTAACTGGATCAAATTCTTTCTAACATATGTTCTTGGGTGAAGAGTGCATAAAACTATGTGTTTATAAACATAGAACAAATAAAACCATTCTTCCATTATACTAAGGTCACCAGTAACAATTTTATCAATATGTTCTTATACATGTGTGATATGTTATGGTTGAATGCCACTTTGTTTATGAATTGACTAAGTACCCACTTTGATATAGATTAGAAGTAAGTAACAAGACATTGAGGTTCCTTTAATCCCAGGTTTTGAACTTCAAAGTTATCATTTTTATTTTCTTAACTCAACCTTTTTATTTTAAGTAACAAAAAAATGAATAATATGCTTTTAAATTAACTGATGCAGAAAAGCACAGCATGATATATATTCCATGTTATAAAGGTACAACTATAATTAAATCTTTTTTGTGAAGAAATTATAATTTTCCTTTCTTTCAATTTAGAAACAAATATACGGTCAACAATAATCATTAACACATTTTGTTATGTCTTTTTTTTAATATATTATATAAATTAAGTGGTTTATTTTTAATGTTATATTATAAAAGATTAGTGGTTTTGTTTATCTGCAGTCTACATGCTCATAAACCTGAGTAGTATGCCACCCCACGAAGGTATAGCAAGCAGAGTGAAGGTGTTGGCACTAACCCTCGCCAAATTGTCCATTACTTCATGATATGTTATGAGACTCGATTTGTTTGTTTTAGATAGGAAATAATAGAGTTGATTGTTGGATGAGACTTAGAAAAATGAATTTGCATTGTTATGAATGACATAGAAGAATGAACTATATATTACCATAAATACCCCTGCCAAATATGAAAAAGGATGTAGATAAAAAATATAAACAAAGTGTTTATGTGACACCCGACAAATTCTGGTTAACAACGTTGTCTAGATGAAAGTCTACCTTAGCGAGTCACGTGTATATTGCACTTAACTGGGTTAGTTAAGTCGGGTTATGGTTCGGGAACTATCGGTTTAGTCTAGAAGATCATTGGATGTTGGTCTAGAGGTTCATTAGATGTCAGTCCTTAACCAAGTGTACAAACGGTGACGATTTGTAGGATCGTCAGGGCATACGGAACATACAAGTCTCGAGTCCCGGGAATTGGTGAACGAGTGTGAATATGTGTATTTACAAGTGTTATGTGTTTACAATCATTATGTGACTTGTCGGTATGTGAATATGTGTTAACATATGTTAAAACGGGGTTTAACGCGCAAAATACCAGGAACCAGCCCCTATAGGCGATTAGGGGTGGCTAATCGCCTATAGGAGGGGCGATTGGGCAGGGTTATAGGCGATTGGGGGCTAAATGCATGAGGTTTCATGCGATTAGGCCCCAAATGCATGAAGTTACATGCGATTAGGACTCCTAATCGCGTGTAAGTCTGCACAATCGCGTGTTACGTGCTGGACGACTAAAAACGACTATAAATACCATACTTGACCTCCTAAACTTCATAATACAAACCCTAGTCGTCCCATAACCCGCCCCAACACACACACAACCTCTGGAACGCGATTTTTGATCAAAACACAAGGTTTCAAGCTTAATCCATCATTCTTTCACAAATCTAAGGTTTGGTTTCCATCCATGCAATCTTATAAACGTTTTTATTCAATCCCTAATAGTCCAGACCTGTTCTAAAACAAAAAAGCTTTCTGAAAATCGTTAATAAGTGTTGTTAATCGGATTCTAACAATCATACATGTGTTATGTGTGTTTATGATTAATATCTAGGGTTTTTATGATTAAAGATGAGTGATTAACATGTTGTTAGGTTGGTTCAGAATAATATTGATGTCATGATTAATGAAATCTGAGTAATTGATTATTAGGGTATAGTTATGCATGTTAATGTGGTGTTTCATGCTATGTGTATGGTGTTTGGATTACATGGTTGCATGCAGGGCTGATAATACGAGGCTAAACGAAGGATTTTGGTTTAAACATGTTTAGAATAGATGTTGGGTTGATATTGGATGGTTACACACGTTCTGGATCTGATTTGGAGCGTTAAACACGCGAAAAACCGGAACAGCAAGGTTACAGGCGATTAGCAACCCTAATCGCCTATGTTAGGGGCGATTAGGAGGCTAATTGCCTATGTTTCATGCGAGTAGGGCTAAATGCTAGTAGTTACATGTGGTATAGCCCTAAATGCTAGTAGTTACATGTGGTATAGCCCTAAATGCTAGTAGTTACATGTGGTATAGCCCTAAATGCTAGTAATTATATGTGGTATAGCCCTAATCGCCTATAAGGTCAAGGTTTACATGTCTTATGACCCTAAATGCCTATATTACATGCGATTAGCCTTCCTAAATGCCAGTTGACCAACCTAAATGCTAGTTGACTTTTCCTAATCGCGTGTACTGCTGCTGTAAGTGTAAATTAGCATTCCGAGACCCGATTTGACATGTAGGAACATGCTAGGAACCCCGTAACATATCTAATAACTTGGTAACATATGTTTGGATGTAATTATGTGATACGTGAGCTATGTGCTATAACTTGTTGTGCGTTAACGTATGTTAAGTGTGATTGCATGATTGTATGTTTGAGAGCGTAAACATAACACGGGGAGTCTCGGGTCACCAATGGGATGTTGAGTCTTGTACTTTGGGTCAGTTAAACAGTCACGGTGTTTTCAAACGAACTTGGTTATGGTCTGGACATCTAGGGACTAACTAACCTGCGGGTTATTAGTCTAAGTGCTTGTAACTGTCATATGTTAGGTCGCCGCTTTACGGGACTAGCATAGCTGCTGAGTTATTCATATTACGAAGTAACGCAACTTAAGGTGAGTTTACGGCCCCTCTTTTAAACTGGTTTCACATTTTCGGGGGAGAAAACATGTGTTAAAACGCTTATTTGGTAACTACTGTCATACTATGGGTTTCTATTGTGTACTACACGATCTTTGGAAGTCCCGGGGGGAACCATGAATGTGCGGGTTTGCACAACGGGGAAATGTGAATAGCGCTATTGGGAGTGACCAACCCCGCTCGTCGACTTGGAGGGTCGGCGGGTGCATATTGTCTCAAACAGGAATAACAGGAACAACAGGTTTACTACATCGGGCACACATTTGGGTTACGAGTTAGTAATGGTTTTCCAATCGTGGTAGTAACAAAACATACGCCTAGCTAGCGTACACTGGTTTTCGATTTGTTATAGTATGGACAGGTTGACTTGGTACTTGGATTACAAAACCTGTAAACTCACCAGCATTTTTGTGCTGACGTAAACTTTTACATGTTTTCTCAGGTCGCTAAGGTAGCATAATGGAACTAGGGCGCACGCGTCTGCACGGCGTCTAGTTAGAGTTGCATGGTTTTACAAACGTTGAACATTGGTTTACTATTGAATATGGTTTTGAATAAGCTTCCGCTGTAAACGGGAATTTTAAACATTGTTTTGAAATTGCATTATGTTCATTTTAGACTTGTTTATTGTGATCGTTGGTTTGGATCCTGGTTTGTCATGCGCCTCGCGGTAAAACTCCGCAAGTGGATTTTGAGGGTGTGACAGATTGGTATCAGAGCCAATGGTTATAGTGAACTAGGACTGCATGTAGAGTCTAGTCTATAGCCGAGTCGCACACACTAGACGATCACATGGTACTAAGCATTATGGTGGTTTACGTATGGTCTTGTCGGGGTGTCTCTAAATCATTTGGTCTTTCTACGTTACATCATCCGCTCTATCTTAGGTTGGATTACTTACTTTCTAGGCAGTGTAGTATATTGGAGTGAATCGTGTACTCTTGAGATTTGTCCAGGGCTCGGACATCTCCCTTTCGTACTCCAATAGAAACACTTGCCATAAACTACCGTAGTATTACGGTGTATAGCTAAGAGTCTATGTTCGGTGATTTGAACTTTGAACTAGGAGAACACTTGGAGGACCATGTAGAGCGGTTTATCATTTTGGTTGCACACAAAATCATAAACCGAAATGCATGGAAGCCCTAGTGAGCTCTGGGTTTGAAGGGATAGTCCTGGATTGGATCTAGCTTTGATCTTGTAAACATTAGTGGTTATCTTTATCTGCGAAACTAAATTTTCTCGTTCTTTCTGCCAGAATCATGTCTGGAGTACGAGGAGGACGTGGAGGTGGTCGTAATGGTGGACGTGGTGGTGGTCGCGGTGGTGCTGGTGGTCGTGGAGGTGTTAACCTATCACAGGAGGACCTGAACAACTTGCTACATGCTACCTTCCAGTTAGGGCACAACGGTGGTGGTAAGTTGATTTATCCATTTTCTTTGTCTCATTGGTGAACCTTGTTTACATTCTTCGTGATTTCTCATGCGTTTCATTTCAGGTGGTCCTGTTAACCCACCCCCACCTATGTGTACCTACAAGATGTTTCGGGACTGTAAGCCCCAGGAATTCTCTGGCACTGAGGGTGCGGTGAGCTTGCTTAGGTGGCTGGAGAAGGTGGAGTCAGTGTTCCTGATGTGCAACTGTCTCCCAGAAGATCTGGTTAAGTATGCTGCTGCATTATTCCAGGATGTTGCTTTGACTTGGTGGAATAACATCACCCAGAATATTGGTATTGGGGAGGCATATGCTATGCCTTGGGAAAACTTTGTTCAGCTGTTGAAGCGAGAGTACTGTCCGAGGGAAGAGGTGCAGAAGCTAGAGCACGAGGTGTGGAACCTCAAGATGACTGGGTCTGAAATCGAGAAGTATACTGTGAGACGTAACGAGTTGGCAGTGCTGTGTCCCGATCTGCATGTGCCAGAATACAGGAGGATTGAGCATTATGTCTCGGGGTTAGTGCCAGAAATCGCAGGGTTGGTAGCTGCTGGAAATCATCCTACATACTCAGAGGAGGTCCGATCGGCTCATAGGATGACCAACTTGAAGGTGAATGAGGGTATTTTGCCTGCTAAGGGTTCAACTGTCAAGGCCCCAGAGAACAACAAGCGCAAGTGGGATAATGAAGGGAAAGGATCTGGGCCAGCACAGCAGGGTAAGAGGTTCGATAATGGGGGTTCTTCTTCTTCGGGTAACAAACAGGGTGGTTATGCGGGGAAACTACCTAAATGTAACAAGTGGGGACGTCATCATCAAGGGAACTACGACAGTAACCGTTGTCATCGCTGCCAGCGAACAGGGCATTTTGCTAAAGATTGTCGGGCTACACTTCCATCGACCCAGGCCCCGACTACTAACTTAGCTCCTACTACTCAAGGGACTACGGGAAGACAAGGATGTTACAACTGTGGTGAGACCGGTCATTACAAGAAGGATTGCCCAAAACTGAAGCAGGGCGGGAACAACGGTAACGGAAACAACGGGGGCGGCGGCAGGAATGCACGTGCCTTCGTCATTGGGGCCGCTGAGGCTAGACAGGATCCTGACACAGTTACCGGTACGTTCCTTCTCAAAAATCGTTCTGTTAGTGTGTTATTTGATTCTGGTGCCGACAAGAGTTTTGTATCCATGGAAGTTAGTCGACTGCTAGATGTAGTACCCGTACCATTAGAGACTAAGTATATTATTGAGTTGGTTGACGGTAAAAAGATTGAAGCTACTTGTATCCTTCGGGAGTGTCAATTAGAGTTGTCGGGTTTATCGTTCCCCATCGACCTTATGCCTGTACCTTTGGGTAGTTTTGACGTGGTGGTAGGCATGGATTGGTTGTCTTTGTATCGCGCGAAGATTGTCTGTTACGACAAGATTATTCGGATTCCTCTCCCTGATGGAGAATTCCTTCCTGTGTACGGTATCAAGGGTGGTGTTCCGCTGAATATCATCTCTAGCATGAAAGCCCTTAAGTGTCTTCGAAAGGGTTATCCAGCCGTTTTGGCACTTTTATCTGTTTCCTCTGGTGATGAGAAGAAGATCGACGATATTCCAATTGTACGCGAGTTTCCTGATGTTTTTCCCGATGATTTATCTGGTCTTCCTCCCCATCGTCAAGTCGAGTTCGGTATTGATCTTGTACCAGGGGCTGCTCCTATTGCTCGGGCCCCCTACCGTCTTGCACCTCCCGAGATGCAGGAATTGTCTAGTTAGTTACAGGAACTCTTGGACAAGGGTTTCATCAGGCCAAGTTCTTCCCCTTGGGGAGCCCCGATTCTATTTGTTAAGAAGAAGGATGGAAGTTTCCGGTTATGTGTGGACTACAGAGAACTGAACAAATTGACCGTCAGGAACCGTTATCCTCTTCCACGTATTGATGATCTATTCGACCAACTCCAGGGTTCTAGTTATTACTCCAAAATTGATTTGAGGTCCGGTTATCACCAGTTGCGCATAAGGGAAGCTGGCGTTGCAAAGACTGCCTTTCGTACACGTTATGGCCATTTCGAATTCTTGGTCATGCCTTTCGGTCTTACAAACGCACCGGCGGTTTTCATGGATTTGATGAACCGCGTTTGCAAACCATATCTTGACAAGCTCGTCATCGTGTTTATTGACGACATCCTGATTTACTCTAAGAACAAGACCGAACACGAGGAACATCTGCGGTTAGTTTTGGAACTTTTGCGACGGGAACAACTTTACGCTAAGTTCTCAAAGTGTGACTTTTGGTTACGCGAAGTCCAATTCCTAGGACATGTGGTTAATGAACTAGGAATTCATGTCGATCCTGCTAAGATCGAAGCGATCAAGGACTGGGAAGCACCAAAGACGCCAACTGAGGTGTGGCAATTCCTAGGCCTTGCGGGCTACTATCGTCGTTTCATTCAGGGGTTCTCGAAGATCGCTCAACCCCTGACCACTCTCACACAGAAGGATAGAAAATTCGACTGGGGTGAACCACAAGAGTCGGCATTTCAAGAACTGAAATCCAAACTGTGTTCTGCTCCTATTTTTTCTTTACCTGAAGGCCCTGATGATTTCGTTGTTTACTGTGATGCTTCTATTCATGGTCTCGGTTGCGTGTTGATGCAACGCGAGAAAGTGATTGCGTATGCTTCTCGTCAACTCAAGGTGCACGAGAAGAACTACACCACCCATGACTTGGAATTGGGTGCAGTGGTTTTCGCGTTGAAAATTTGGAGACATTACTTGTACGGTACCAAATGCACCATCTACACCGATCACAAGAGTCTTCAACATATTTTCGACCAACAACATTTGAACATACGGCAGCGTCGTTGGATTGAACTCCTGAACGACTATGATTGTGCCATTAAGTACCATCCTGGCAAGGCGAATGTTGTAGCAGACGCCTTGAGCAGGAAGGAATCAACTAAACCTCGTCGCGTTCGGGCGTTGCAACTCACCATTCATTCATCTCTACCTGATCAACTCCGTTCTGCTCAGTTAGAAGCTTTGAAGGAGGAAAACCTTAAAGCTGAAACTATGCACGGTGCCGACAAGCACCTCGAGCGAAGGCCTGATGGCCTGCACTACTTCGCAGAACGCATATGGGTTCCTTTATTCGGGGGACTACGGGAGCTTGTCCTTGATGAGGCTCATAAGTCCCGGTATTCTATTCATCCTGGTTCGGATAAGATGTACCAAGATTTGAAAGTGCTGTACTGGTGGCCAAACATGAGGTCAAATATAGCCTCATACGTGAGCAAATGCTTGACCTGTGCTAAGGTCAAAGTGGAATACCAGAAACCGTCAGGTCTCTTGCAACAACCTGAAATACCGGAATGGAAATGGGAACGGATTACAATGGATTTTGTCACGCAACTTCCTAAGTCACCAAGCGGGAATGACAAGATATGGGTGATTGTCGATCGGTTGACGAAATCAGCCCATTTTCTTGCTATTAAGGAGACTGACACCATGGATCGTTTGGCTCGTCTTTATCTGAAGGAAGTTGTTTCTAAGCACGGGGTGCCGGTTTCTATTATTTCGGATCGTGATTCCCATTTTACTTCTCACTTCTGGAAGTCTTTGCACAAGGCTTTGGGTACCCAACTAGACATGAGTACAGCTTATCACCCACAGACTGACGGTCAGAGTGAGCGCACGATTCAAACTTTGGAAGACATGCTGCGGGCATGTGTAATCGATTTTGGCAAGGGTTGGGAAGCTCATCTACCGTTAGTAGAATTCTCGTACAACAACAGTTATCACACGAGCATCAAGGCGGCTCCGTTCGAGGCACTGTACGGACGGAAATGCCGTTCTCCTCTTTGTTGGGCTGAAGTGGGTGAGAGTCAACTCACTGGGCCTGAGCTAGTGTACGAAACTTCGGAAAAGATCGTACAGATTCGTAACCGGTTGGTAGCGGCACGGGACCGGCAAAAGAGTTATGCCGATCAGCGTCGCAAACCATTGGAATTCCAAGTTAATGACAAAGTACTTCTAAAAGTCTCACCGTGGAAGGGCGTCATACGCTTTGGGAAGCGTGGCAAACTCAATCCGCGGTATGTCGGTCCATTTACGATCCTGGAACGGATTGGACCGGTGGCATATCGTCTTGATTTACCGACGGAGCTCGGTAACGTACATAACGTCTTCCATGTGTCCAACTTGAAGAAGTGTCTGGCTGACGAGTCTCTCATTGTTCCACTGGAAGAGATCAAGGTTGATGATCGTCTTCGGATTGTGGAAGAACCTGTGGAGATTCTGGATTACACGATTCGTAGCCTACGTCATAGCAAGATTCGCATCGTAAAGGTTCGCTGGAACTCGAACCGGGGACTAGAGTACACGTGGGAACGGGAGGATCAGATGAAGTCTAAGTATCCTCATCTCTTTCCTAAGGAAGCGTTCGAGTCGAGATATGTCTCTTCTGCAGCTGAACGAATCTCGGGGCGAGATTCCTTTTAACGTGGGGATGATGTGACAACTCGGGTAAATCTCTCTTTTTGGTTTCTATTTTTGGTTTCTATCTTTTGTTTGTTTCCTTCGATTATTCCTTTTGGTACTTGTGCAATTTTCGGGACGAAAATTCTTTTAACGTGGGGATGATGTGACACCCGGCAAATTCTGGTTAACAACGTTGTCTAGATGAAAGTCTACCTTAGCGAGTCACGTGTATATTGCACTTAACTGGGTTAGTTAAGTCGGGTTATGGTTCAGGAACTATCGGTTTAGTCTAGAAGATCATTGGATGTTGGTCTAGAGGTTCATTAGATGTCAGTCCTTAACCAAGTGTACAAACGGTGACGATTTGTAGGATCGTCAGGGCATACGGAACATACAAGTCTCGAGTCCCGGGAATTGGTGAACGAGTGTGAATATGTGTATTTACAAGTGTTATGTGTTTACAATCATTATGTGACTTGTCGGTATGTGAATATGTGTTAACATATGTTAAAACGGGGTTTAACGCGCAAAATACCAGGAACCAGCCCCTATAGGCGATTAGGGGTGGCTAATCGCCTATAGGAGGGGCGATTGGGCAGGGTTATAGGTGATTGGGGGCTAAATGCATGAGGTTTCATGCGATTAGGCCCCAAATGCATGAAGTTACATGCGATTAGGACTCCTAATCGCGTGTAAGTCTGCACAATCGCGTGTTACGTGCTGGACGACTAAAAACGACTATAAATACCATACTTGACCTCCTAAACTTCATAATACAAACCCTAGTCGTCCCATAACCCGCCCCAACACACACACAACCTCTGGAACGCGATTTTTGATCAAAACACAAGGTTTCAAGCTTAATCCATCATTCTTTCACAAATCTAAGGTTTGGTTTCCATCCATGCAATCTTATAAACGTTTTTATTCAATCCCTAATAGTCCAGACCTGTTCTAAAACAAAAAAGCTTTCTGAAAATCGTTAATAAGTGTTGTTAATCGGATTCTAACAATCATACATGTGTTATGTGTGTTTATGATTAATATCTAGGGTTTTTATGATTAAAGATGAGTGATTAACATGTTGTTAGGTTGGTTCAGAATAATATTGATGTCATGATTAATGAAATCTGAGTAATTGATTATTAGGGTATAGTTATGCATGTTAATGTGGTGTTTCATGCTATGTGTATGGTGTTTGGATTACATGGTTGCATGCAGGGCTGATAATACGAGGCTAAACGAAGGATTTTGGTTTAAACATGTTTAGAATAGATGTTGGGTTGATATTGGATGGTTACACACGTTCTGGATCTGATTTGGAGCGTTAAACACGCGAAAAACCGGAACAGCAAGGTTACAGGCGATTAGCAACCCTAATCGCCTATGTTAGGGGCGATTAGGAGGCTAATTGCCTATGTTTCATGCGAGTAGGGCTAAATGCTAGTAGTTACATGTGGTATAGCCCTAAATGCTAGTAGTTACATGTGGTATAGCCCTAAATGCTAGTAGTTACATGTGGTATAGCCCTAAATGCTAGTAATTATATGTGGTATAGCCCTAATCGCCTATAAGGTCAAGGTTTACATGTCTTATGACCCTAAATGCCTATATTACATGCGATTAGCCTTCCTAAATGCCAGTTGACCAACCTAAATGCTAGTTGACTTTTCCTAATCGCGTGTACTGCTGCTGTAAGTGTAAATTAGCATTCTGAGACCCGATTTGACATGTAGGAACATGCTAGGAACCCCGTAACATATCTAATAACTTGGTAACATATGTTTGGATGTAATTATGTGATACGTGAGCTATGTGCTATAACTTGTTGTGCGTTAACGTATGTTAAGTGTGATTGCATGATTGTATGTTTGAGAGCGTAAACATAACACGGGGAGTCTCGGGTCACCAATGGGATGTCGAGTCTTGTACTTTGGGTCAGTTAAACAGTCACGGTGTTTTCAAACGAACTTGGTTATGGTCTGGACATCTAGGGACTAACTAACCTGCGGGTTATTAGTCTAAGTGCTTGTAACTGTCATATGTTAGGTCGCCGCTTTACGGGACTAGCATAGCTGCTGAGTTATTCATATTACGAAGTAACGCAACTTAAGGTGAGTTTACGGCCCCTCTTTTAAACTAGTTTCACATTTTCGGGGGAGAAAACATGTGTTAAAACGCTTATTTGGTAACTACTGTCATACTATGGGTTTCTATTGTGTACTACACGATCTTTGGAAGTCCCGGGGGGAACCATGAATGTGCGGGTTTGCACAACGGGGAAATGTGAATAGCGCTATTGGGAGTGACCAACCCCGCTCGTCGACTTGGAGGGTCGGCGGGTGCATATTGTCTCAAACAGGAACAACAGGAACAACAGGTTTACTACATCGGGCACACATTTGGGTTACGAGTTAGTAATGGTTTTCCAATCGTGGTAGTAACAAAACATACGCCTAGCTAGCGTACACTGGTTTTCGATTTGTTATAGTATGGACAGGTTGACTTGGTACTTGGATTACAAAACCTGTAAACTCACCAGCATTTTTGTGCTGACGTAAACTTTTACATGTTTTCTCAGGTCGCTAAGGTAGCACAATGGAACTAGGGCGCACGCGTCTGCACGGCATCTAGTTTGAGTTGCATGGTTTTACAAACGTTGAACATTGGTTTACTATTGAATATGGTTTTGAATAAGCTTCCGCTGTAAACGGGAATTTTAAACATTGTTTTGAAATTGCATTATGTTCATTTTAGACTTGTTTATTGTGATCGTTGGTTTGGATCCTGGTTTGTCATGCGCCTCGCGGTAAAACTCCGCAAGTGGATTTTGAGGGAGTGACAGTTTAGACCTTCAGCAACTTTAGGTTTGTAAATTTGCTTTTCATCTCCAAATCCTTATATTATTTGCATGCAGTTATCTGATTGTGTCTTTTTTTTCTTTTTCTTTTTTTTTTTTTTTGCAATATGCATATTTTTTTCTTCTGAAGCTAAGGTTTTTGTAGATACTAAGCCCTCATTCATTATGTTCCATATGGTTTTCTTTATAGCAAGGTTTGTGAATTATAAATGTTGCTTAGTTTGCCTAATCTCTAATGGTTCCTAATATAGGTATATTGTCCTATTATATGTTCATATTCATTAGTCGGTTTGTGAATTATAAATGTTGCATAGTTCGCCTAATCTCTAATGGTTCCTAATACATATTTGAATCTTTGATTTTGTTATATATTCAATGTTCCAGGTTCATGAATATTATGTTTTCCATAGTTCGCCTACAATCTGTCCACTTTTCCGAATCTCTACTGGTTCCTAATACAGGTATATTGTCCGATTATATGTTCATATTCATTAGTTGGTTTTCAATGTTGGGGTCAATGTTATGTCTTGATGTCCATGCTGTTTGTGACCCTAGGTATCTTGGAATTCGCAAGAATGAACTTAGGAATATGCAGCATAGTTAAGAACATGGTTAGAAATCTGATTCAAAATATAGTCGTTAAAGTGGTAATGGTTTTTATTTATTTATTATTGCATTCATATCAATTTATTGAAGTGATCTTAAAGGTTATCTTTGGAAGGAGTACTTGCACTTTAGTTTGGTAATCTCGCTCACTTGAGACGCGGTAAGAGGTTCATTGTGTCCGTGAATCATATAGATCAATCTAATTACAAATAAACTGACATAAATAATTATGTGCACGGCTTCGTAATGTTGCAAAGGAGAAGAATAATGCGGAAATGCTTAAGATCATGTCATTTTATGGCATAGAGTTCAGTGATATTTGAATAAAATGTGTATTGCTTGCTTTTAAATTTTTATAAAATATTTCTACTATATTTTTTTATACGCTTTACCGCTCAAAATATTTGTAATGTTTTGAACCGCGTGTCAACGCGGGCAAAAGTCTAGTTTGTAATATTATTCTCATTATACTTCTTTAACGGCTAATGTTATGCCCCTCTCCACTTTATTTTACATCAAAATTATCTAAAGACAAAATTACAGAAAACGTCCTTTATGTTTACCTAAAGTTGCAGGTTTCGTCCTTAATCTTTAAAACTTGCAGGATACATCCTTTATCGAGGTTTCTGTTGCAGGTTTCATCCTTTACTGAAATTTTGGTTGCATAAAACGACCTTTACCACTAACGGTGTTTAATTATGTCGTTAAATTCCCCTCACATGCCATGCATGTGAGGGTATTTTCGTCAATTTGTATACTAAAGGATGTTTTCTGTAATAAAAACAAATAACAACAGTGTCTAAAAAACATTAGGCTTTACTTTAATAAATTAATTACAAAATAACTGTATAATTAAATAAAAAAATCGATTTTTATTCTCCTTTTAGTTGAAAAAAATATGTTAATTCTTAGGAATAAATATCTCAACTACCAATCCACAATAAAACGAGTTTGGTTGATTTTATTTATTGTATTGATCACATCTCACCGTCAAACAAAGAGATTAAAGTAACAAACCAATAGCAAAAACTTATATTTTAATAAATAATTCTTCATCGTATCAATTGTGCTACATTAGTATAAGGATTGAAAGGAAATGATATATGGCACTTGGATTTTTTATTTAGTAATATGTCTTAGAAATAAATTTTAGTAACGATCCAAATATTATTTTTCTAAGAAAAATCAATAAAAGAAATTAGTTATACTTTGTTAAGATGTTAGACAAAATTATCTTTCTATCATTATCATGTATGTGAACATATATATTTCTGATTGTAGAAAAGTTGCCCTTTTTAAGAAAATACTTTAAAACAAACTAATATACGTAAAAGTTAAACGGGTATGTAGAAAATTACATATTCAACAAAAAAAATGCAATATGTAAAAAATAATAACATATTCAACAAAATGCAAGCATATATATAAAAATAAAACATATTCAATAAAAATGCAAGTATATTTAAAACAAACAAAAACGTTATCGAATTTGTGCATTGAATATATTTTCTAATTATATAAGAACACAAAGTAGATCATGTGACACCAAATAACTAAAATGTATATTTTAGTTATGTATAGATAAAACTTTTACATGATAATTGAAACTTAAATATATCTAAAAATGAGTAATTTTATTTCTCAATATTTATTCCTAAGAATTAACATATTTTTTTCAACTAAAAGGAGGATAAAAATCGATTTTTTTTATTTAATTATACAGTTTTGTAATTAATTTATTAAAGTTAAAGCCTAATGTTTTTTAATTATTGTTATATTGTTGTTACTTGTTTTTATTACAGAAAACATTCTTTAGTATACAAATTGACGAAAATACCCTCACATGCATGGCATGTGAGGGGAACTTAACGATATAATTAAACACCGTTAGTGGTAAAGGTCGTTTTATGCAACCAAAATTTCAGTAAAGGATGAAACCTGCAACAGAAACCTCGATAAAGGATGTATCCTGCAAGTTTTAAAGATTAAGGACGAAACCTGCAACTTTAGGTAAACATAAAGGACGTTTTCTGTAATTTTGTCTTATCTAAATTGCATCATTACTCAGTTGTGAACCAAAGACCTACTCTTTAAAAAGTATAAGCCTCTACCAAGTGGCTATTCTAATTATACACCGGTATAGTTAGATAGAATTAGATAGATTAATTAACATTGTGAATGACATTGTATTTTTAAAACAAAACAAATTTTTATCAGGCAATGCAAATGTTTGATATACAATCGTCATGATGTCGAAATTCTATTAATGAGCTAATCCACTTGCATTTTGTAAATATGATCAAATTGACTAGTTATTGTTGGAAAAATAGTAGTGAAAATGTTTTTCACTAATTTTGGATAATAAATAATAATATTTATATATGGGTTAGGTAAATAATTATTTATAAGTTTGCGTTCTATGGTGCGAGAGTTTCACAAACGAACCAAACTATGTCAAAATCGGAGCTAAGATGAATGAAATATGGAAGCTCGAAGTTGAGTTGTTGAAATGAATATTTCCAAACTTTGGTGACTCTAGTAGAAATTTTATCTTTGTCATAAAAGGGTGTTGTTTTGACTTATGAAGCCTTGAATATGTCTCATAAATTTTATTTATTTGACTCATAAAAGGATTTTATTTCTATTTTAATAATAGAAATTAAATAAAGAGTTTTGGTTTTTGAGTATAAAAGAACTAGGTGTAACCCGTGTGGACACACGGGAAGTCTAAATCATTTTTTAATAGAATTAGCAAAGTCAATCATTTGTTGCAAGCAAAGTCTGTTTACTAAGGTCTGTTTCAGAATAGTATGTCTGTTTCAAAGAAGTGAGTCTGTTAAGAAGATCTGTCTGAAACAGATATTGCTTCAAACAGCTGAAGAGCTATTTATGACAGATCTCCTTAACAGACCCACTGCTTTGGAACAAACCTTAGTAAACAGACTTTGCTTGCAAATAGATGATACATGGTCTCTTAAATACAATCCAACCTTCGATAGACTGTACTTGGATTTTATTGATGGTCATTGCGAAACATAGAGATAATGGGAATTGACGCATTTGAAACTTCACTAGAATCTTGTTATTAGATGGTATCATAGTTATTCTAGGTGAAATCTGGCGTGGACACGCGGTTCAACAAATAACATTATTCTAAATGTTTTAACTTTAATATAATTTAAAATTAAATGTGCATACTTGATAGTTGAAACATTGACATAAGAGAAGATAAACAGACTCTACTAAGGTCTGTTCTTCATCATCTGTTGAAGCAAGACCACTCTATTCTTCATCATCTATTCTTCATCATCTATTCAAACAAACCTTAATAACATGTGTTCAACTTCAATCAGTTGTTGTTGAAGCTTCAAACAAACCTTAGTAACATCTGTTCACTATAGCTGCTGCACAACTGATGCAGCAGCATTAGCACAGAGATATAAAAGCAAGTAATAGTGACATGGCATTTACTCATTATGTCACCCGTGTGCATCTTGAGTTGATTTTTGAACCACTCGTCAACTCCAAACTCACTAACCTTTCATTGAGCTCTTTAATCTTGTGTTGATAGTATTTTATGGAAACTTCTTTCTCACCTGAAAGTCCAAGCAACCCCCGCAACAACATTAGAGTATGTAGTTCTTAAACAAAGAAAATCATGGAAATAGCCTTCTATAGTGTTTAACTCTACATTTTAACTTCTAATCCTTGAACACTAATACTTCAAGGATAAAAATAAGCACTAACTTGGGAAAACTCCAGCAATAGCAAGTTAATCACCTATACTTTGATAAAAAGACAATTTAGTTACAAAAGATCAGCACTAAAAAGGAAAATAATTGGTTCCATCAGTTCAATATTGTGTGCTCTGATATTTGATTATCTGTTTGTTAAGCACAAAACAATGTTTTTTAAAATCTCTAAAAGACAATTCACGATTAACCGACTTACATTTATTGGGTATTTTTCTATTCTTGAGATCGCCAAGCCTGAATGATTTTTTGTACTTCTCGATCAAAGTAAACATATGGTAGCTACTCCACCCACGGAATTAAAAGAACCTAAAGGAGCATGAGTCATATATTATGCGGAACGACGTTCTTGCCAAGGTTGTATGTCTTTTTCAGCCGACTCAAGTCCAACCCATTTGGGCCCCTTAGAGGTTCTAACCAAGGAGCACGCAAATCCCAAAAACGCATAGTTTCTCCTCAAAAAATGACTTCTCCGATCGGGGAACGCATTCAATATTTACCTAAACCGGTAGGTCGATTTAATAAAAATCATGAAATTACTAAATCTGGCCTCTTCTTTTCAAGCAATAAGCTTTTGGGAGTGATTAAGATTATACCCACCATCTTCAACTCCTATCAAAACAAAACGAAAAACAATCAAGTAATTGAAAAACCATGCAAATTTTGATTTTAATAAATAATAATTATATATTCAAAAAAATAAAAGAAGAATAGTAGGAAAAGTAGGAAGAAGCTTTAATCTGCTGCTCGATCTGAGTCTTAAGACGACGACCTAGGTTTCCATACACCACCCCTTTAATCAAACTAATGAAAAATAGGAAGAAAGTAACTGGCGTAAGGGCATAGAAAAGTAGGAAGAAAAACAAACTGATGTTCAGATTGAAGAAGCTTACCGGCTTTGTATACAAAGCTTACTGGGGTTTGCTCGTCGTTTGGCAGCAGCTCTGGCTTCTTCCTCCAACTCTCTCTCCAACTTTCCCTCTCACTCTCTAAAAAATAACAACACAATCTAACAAAAATTGAAAGCATCGATCTGTTGATTAGGTTTAGATATCAAACTTATCTGATGTCATTCGTAAACTAAATGAAAAAGAAAGTAAACATACCTGTAAAACAAAGAGGATAATGGAGATTTTATCTGAGAGAGAGAGAGAGAGAAATCTGCAATTTAATTGATTTTGATCAGGGGTTTTGAAATTGAAAGGGAGAGAACATTTATATTTGTGTCAAGATTTTGATTTTAAAATTTGAATTTGGAGCCTAAAATTATAGATAACATTTGTTATTGAAGCTCAACAGATGTGAAGACATTGTTTTATGTGGACAACAGATATAAAATTGTAACCATAATAGATGTTAAACTCCTTTAATAATTAATGGGTGGTTCACATGCTGAAAAGATATTGTGTAAGTAACATTATTTAATTACTTTAAATGAGTGGCTCATAAATTTTCTTGTGACCACATATTTTAACCAGATTAAAATAGATAGACTTTAATAATAAGTGGCCCACGTATTATGTCTATGACATGTGGCACAATAAGAGGATGAATAAAATTGAAGTTGCTTTAATCAATTGACAAGTATGAATAAAATTGAAGTTGCTTTAATCAATTGACAAGTGTCCATAATAAGTTTATTTATTAGGAAGTATAGATATAGATGTTATGATTCATTTTGAGACAAGGAATGAGAAGAAAAAGAAAATCTATCTATCTATATAATAAAAAAGTAGACTCGGGTCGAATTAGGGGTGTACAAAAAGCTCGCGGCTCGAAACTCACTCGAAAAAATCTCGCTCGAAAAGGCTCGTTTTGTTTTCGAGCCGAGCCGAGCTGGCTCGTTTTGTAATTGAGCCGAGCTCGAGCCAGGGGTGTTCAGCTCGTGGCTCGGCTCGGTGGCTCGACTCGTGGCTCGGCTCGATGGCTCGACTCAGGCTTGTGTACGTGTAATTAATATATAAATTAAAGTAATATATTTTGGCTCTAAACCCAATTCTAAAATTCAAATTTTGAAAGTCCCACTCATACTACATATCTACCTCACCCCTTCGTAATCCAATAAACCCTAACATAGAAAAATAAAAAATATACATGTATATGTGTAATTTTATTTATTTTTTTTTTGTTTTTTATTTTATAAATCTTTGTAAAAAAAATAAAAAAATAATAAAAACAATAACGAGCTGGCTCGAGCCAGCTCGAGCTCGGCTCGAACATTTACGAGCTGAGCTCGAGCTCGACCTGAAAAACGAGACGAGCCGAGCTGACTCGATTAATTTAGAGCTCGAGCTCGAGCTCAGCCTGGCTCGGCTCGGCTCGTGTACAGCCCTAGGTCGAATGGAGGCCTTAGAGAAGGTCCTCATGGATCCAACCGCTAAATGGAGCTTCGAAATTGAAGTATATAAACCGTTTTCTTTATTTTTTTTCATTCTCCATTTCTTTCTAACAAAATTTTCTATCCTCCTTCTTCATCTTTCATAATTTGTTGATTCTCCACAACCGATTCAAGGTAATCATCGATCCTACTCATCTAATGTTAATTCCTATTATTATTTTCGCTTCATTATTTGTTCTTAACATTATTACAAAAGAAATCAATTGTATTTAACATTGATATTCAATCTTCCTGAGTTTTGAATCGGCCATTTAATATATTTTAAAAGTGATATTCATTCATTTTAATCATCATTCTATATTTCTTAACGGTCATATACATTTAGAATGTACATTTAATCGTTTTTTTTAAATACGATGCAAATGATTTATAAACATTTGATTAAATTTTTTTTAACCAATTCAATCTGTCTAATTTATTCTGATTCATTCATTTCAATGATAAAATATCGATTTTGTTAAGAAAATGATATAGTCATTTAATAAATATAGAATGAACACACGTGTTAAGAAATATCGAAGCAAAACTAATATAATCATTCATTCGTGTGTTTCAAGAAGTTTATCAATCTGATTTATTCGGTTTTGATTATTCTTTAGAAATACCATTTTTTTTAAATACTGATTTAATAGATATATAGTGAATCGGATTTAATCATTCTATGTTTTAACATTTAAAAAACATGATTTCGTCTGAACACACCAACACTATTATGTCTTATCACAATGGTTCTCAATTTCTTCAAGGTTTTGCATGACCATTCGTCAACCGTTTTGGTATGTTTGTTATTTTTATGTTCACATGCCTATTTAATTTTAAAAAATGATTCTGTTTTTAATGTTGTTTTTACGTGTCTTTCCAAACCGTGCCGAAGGCCATGAACAAATTTTTGTTGTCTAAAAACATCATCTGCAATGACGTTACAGTTGCCACATATGAAGGGCAATCTTGGTTGGTACGTTTATTCCTGTTTGTATTTTTTTTTCTTTAAATGCTTTTACTTCGCTACATGTAATTTTTATTTTTTCCTTATTTAATTCTGATTACTATGCAGATAAATCCTAATACGATTGCTGAATTGGCCAACTTAAATGAATAAATGAAACTCAAGATTAAATTTACGGATGGGTACGCATGGTCTGTGCCGGTGCGTGTAGAAATTTCTTCTCAAGTCGGTAGGTTTGTTATTTGCATATTAAACATTTATGTTTACAATATTATTATTTTATAATTTAGTACACATTCTAAATTTTCTATACATAATGCTTTTGTAAAGGTTTACTGTGATTGGATGGTCTGATTTGCTTCAATCAGAAGATATTTTCATTGGCGAATATCGTGTCTTCAAATGGTGTTCAATCCAGCACAAGATGTTTGTTACTAAGGTTGCACCACAAGAAATCATTGATTTTGAAATTTAAATTACGATTTTGATGTTATTTATGAAGATGCTTAAGGTTATTTAGTGACATTAATAATAATATTTAATTCCTGATTGGTCTTTATTGCAATTAATAAGATTTATTGATATTGTACCATTTTTAATTTTCTTTATTAAGAGTTTTAATGTTGTTTATTGACATTAATAATAGTTTTTAAATTATTATTGGACTTTAAGCGTTGTTGACCAATTAACGTCATTTACCAATCTTTCCATTTTTATAATTCAAACATATAAATAACTCGGTTTAATATTGTTGACCGACTTTCCTTTATATATTATGACTTTCCTTTAAACAATTGTCATGAAACGATAATCATCATTATGATTTCAATAAGTGTGGTAATTTAAAGTGTACTAATTTTAAGATGTCAATAATAATTTGTCGATAATTGGTATGGCAATTTAAAACGCAGATGTTTTTAATGTAACTGATTTAATTATTGATTACGATTTTGATGTTATTTATTAAGATTTTAATCTCATTTATTTATATTACTATTTTTATGAATTTCAATTTAATATTGTTGACCGAATTTAATTTTTATATTATGACTTTTCTTTAATCAATTCTCATTAAACGATAATCATCAAAATCATTTCAATAAGTGTGTTATTTTGAAGTGTGCTAATTTTAAGATGTCAATAATAATTTATAGATAATTGGTAAGGCAATTTGAAACGCGTTTTTTTCTAATGTCATTGATTTGAATTATTGATTATGATTTTGATGTTATTTATTAAGATTTTTAATCTTATTTATTGATATTACTATTTTTACAAATTTCAGTTTAATATTGTTGACCGAATTTAATTTTTATATTATGACTTTCCTTTAATCAATTCTCATTAAACGATAATCATCAAAATCATTTCAATAAGTGTGTTAATTTTAAGTGTGCTAATTTTAAAATGTCAATAATAATTTGTATATAATTGGTAAGGCAAATTGAAACGCGGATGTTTTTAATGTCATTGATTTGAATGAGAAGTTATGATTTTGTAATTATTTATTAATATTTATAATCGTATTTATCGATATTACTATTTTTATGAATTTCGGTTTAATATTGTTGACCAAATTTATTTTTTACATTATGACTTTCCTTTAATCTATTCTCATTAAACGATAATCATCAAAATTATTTCAATAAGTGTGCTAATTTTAAGTGTGCTAATTTTAAGATGTCAATAATAATTTGTATATAATTAGTAAGGCATTTTGAAACGCGGATGTTTTTAATGTCATTGATTTGTATGATTGATTATGATTTTGTTGTTATTTATTAATATTTTTAATCCTATTTATCGATATTACTAATACTAATATTACGAATTTAGTTTTAATGTTTATGACTGACTTTCATTTTGATATTACGACTTTCCTTTTAATCAATTGTCAATTACACGATTAAAGTCATCATGGTCTCAAATTCGTATGCTAATTTTTAGTTTCTTAATAATTTTAATATGACAGTAATAATTTGTAGATAATGGTTAAGTTAATTTGAGAGGCGGATGACTTTAATGTCATTGATTTGAATGATTGATTATGATTTTGATATTATTTATTAAGATTTTTAATGTTATTTATTGATATTACTATTTTTACAAATTTCGTTTTAATATTGTTGACCGAATTTAATTTTTATATTATGACTTTTCTATAATCAATTGTCATTAAACGATAATCATCAAAATCATTTCAATAAGTGTAATAATTTTAAGTGTGCTAATTTTAAGGTGTCAATAAGAATTTTAGATAATTGGTAAAGCAATTTGAAACGCGGATGTTTTTAAGGTCATTGATTTAAATAGTTAATTATGATTTTGTTGTTATTTATTAATATTTTTAATCTCATTTATCGATATTACTAATAATAATATTACAAATTTACTTTTAATGTTGTGAACCGACTTTCATTTTGATATTACGACTTTCTTTTAATTAATTGTCAATTACTAATACTAATTGTTAATAATAATTTGTAGATAATGGTCAATTACACGATTCAAGTCATTATGTTCTCAAATTCGTATGCTAATTTTTAGTTTCCTAATTTTAATTTGACAATAATAATTTGTAGATAATGGGTAAGGCAATTTGAGAGGCGGATGATTTTAATGTCATTGATTTGAATGATTGATTATGATTTTGATGTTATTTATTAAGACTTTTAATCTTATTTATTGATATTACTAATATTACGAATTTAGTTTTAATATTGTTGACCGACTTTAATTTTGATATTACGACTTTCCTTTAATCAATTGTCATGAAACGATAATTGATACTTAATCAAACGGTAATTTTAAACCTATTTTCTTTTCTTACAAATGACAATTTTGAACATATTATAACAACGAAATTAAATGATAATATAAATTTTCAAAATGTTACTTTTTGTTAAAGAATTATATTACATCAATCACAATTAATAATGATTACTAAAGATGTGTAAGGCAATTTGAAACGCGGGTGTTTTAATGTCATTGATTTGAATTATTCATTATTGAGATTGTAACAGTTTTATTATTATTTATTAAGAGTTTTAATATTATTTGTTGACATTAATAAGAATTTTTAAATTCTAATTGGACTTTATTGCAATTAATAAGTTTTATTGAGATTGTAGCAGTTTTAGTGTTATTTATTAAGAGTTTAAATGTTATTTATTGACATTAATAAGAAATTTTAAATTCTGATTGGACTTTATTGGCAAAGATGAATGTATATTATATAATTATTACAAAAATTATAATTTATTTATTAGCATTTACTTGAAATTCATTTGCAAATAAATGATAAATTCCTCAATCATTCAATTGTATATTAATAAAATAAATTTTGTCAGTAATTAACAATTTCCTAAAATATATACTATATTCAAAATAATTTTCAATCATATTAATAATAATATTACGTCTTTATTACTATTATTAATTTACGTCATTATTACTGTTAAATAGATTTAGAATGCGTGTTTATTACTATTAATAAATTCAATCAATCATTCAATTGTATATTAATAAAATAAATTTTGTCACTAATTAATAAAATAAATTACGTCTTTATTACTGTTAAATAGATTTAAATTACATTTTTATTACTATTAATAAAATAAATTTCAATCATATATATAATATTACGCCTTTATTAATAGTAATAAATTACGTCTTTATTACTATTAATAAAATAAATCAATCATTCAATTGTATATTAATAAAATAAATTTTCTCACTAATTAACAATTTACTAAAATATATACTATATTCAAAATAATATTCAATTATATTAATAAATTAGTAAACTCATATATATATATATATATATATGTATGTACATGCATACAAGAGGCTAGTAAACACATTTATAACTAGCACTACATATTCTTTTTGTTCCATCTTAAATGAACTAACTAGTTTTTTTTATAAACTTAACTATATTTGGTGAAACAAGTGATCAACACTAGTATACGCTAACCCTAGATCCGAAAAACTAGGGAGGCGAATTGGCGAATTGACGGCGAACAGGAATTTTTTCACGTATGCATGGCGGCTCGTGACAGGTATAAGGTCAATAAGTGGTATGATGTCCCCTCGAAGAAGAATCAATACAATAACAAACAGCAGAACCGTTCATCTACGATCGATGGGATGAAGTTTTTTGTCTCAAACTTGCCTGAAAAGTGTTCATCGGCTGATCTGAGGGACGTTTTGAGTAGGCATGGGGATGTTCAAGGAATCTATATAGCAAGAAAGTATGATAAACTGGGGAAGCGGTTTGGATTTGCGACTATCAAGGTGGCTCGTAATGGATCCGATTTGGAAGAGAGGTTGAAGGATGTATGGATCGGTAGCTATAAGCTTTATATAGTACCGGCACGCTTTGTTGATGGTCAGAAGATGGACGTTGATAAAGGGAAGGCGATAGATTCAGCGGTTCACGGGGAGAAAGTGTGGAAGCCGGTGTCTGTTACACATACGGATGGGCAAGGGGGAAAGTTTTCTGGGGAGGGTAACACGAGTGGTGACAAGAATGATAGGGAGGAGGGTGAAGCGAGATCGTTTAAGGATTCACTTCTGAATAGAAGGGTGGAATCCAAGGTTCCGGAGGTGGTTATTCAATCGGAAGGTAAACGCTTTCAGGAACTGTATGATACGGGAATTATAGTAAAGGTCAAATCGTTGGATGTTCTTACTTCGTTGAAGGAAAGAATTAAGGCAAGTGGTAGCAGTAGGTGTGTTATAAGATACTTGGGAGGTTTCCATGCACTGGTGGTTTTTGATAGTATGGAAGAGAAAGAGAGTTTCCTTGGTGATGCTGAAAGATGGAAGGAATGGCTTGATTCGGCAAAGACATGGTCCGGACAGGTGGTGGAGGCTGGTAGAATAGCATGGGTGAAGGTGTTTGGGCTTCCTTTGCCTATCGCTGAACCTGAGGTGTATAATACTATTGTAGCCGTGCATGGGGAAGTGATACAAACTGCTTTCTTTTCTGAAGACGGAGATGTGTCTTATGCTACGGTGGGGATCCTGGTAAAAACGCATGATAGGATTGAGGCACGGTGCAAAGTGGTGTGGAACGGTTGTTCTTTTGTCGTCCGTCTTGAAGAAGATTTGGAAGAATGGATCCCTGATTGTATAGGGGAGGTTGAAGAGGAGGTAGAGTTAGTACATGAGGCTCCTGCTCTAGAGTCTGAGAAGGAGACGAATGAACGTGACATTGTTATGGAAGATAATTCTAATGTGCCTGTGGTAGAAGAATCTAATGGGTTGCCACATTTTAATGGTGTATTTGATGACTCGGTAGGGGGGGTTCCAGTGCCAAGAAGTTGCAAACGTAAAGGAGGTAAATACTCGAAGAAGAAAGCAGCGAATCGTAGATCGGTTTCACCTCTTGACAATGACAGGCCGAAGAAACGGGTTCGAGAAGATAATGACATCTTTGATATTGATAGGTTTATATTTGATAATCCGATTTCTAGTGGTGCAGGGGTTAATGATCAAGTAGAGGTACGGGAAGAAGCCTTTGTTACACCGGATCTAAATGTTTCGATGGGTGGGAATGTGGAGCCGGTTATGAGTGGGAATGTGGAGCCGGCTAGCATGCATGATGGGTATGATAATGTTCGAACGGATCGGGGGTCTATGATTAGAAGAGAAGTGGAAGACACTATGTTATTTGCTAGGAGTCTTGGTGTTGATAATATTGAAAATTTTGAGGAGCCGCTCCGTAAATCGGTTGATGAAGAGAGCTTACAGTTGGTGGATCTATGAATATCATGTCTCTAAACATTAGAGGTATGGGGAGGGTGGACAAGGCGGATTGGGTATCGAATATTCGGGTGTCTAACGAGGTGGGGTTTGTTATGTTACAAGAGTCCCAGTTGACGTCTCTACAAGGCGTTAACTTGGATAAGTTTTGGGGTAAAGGCGAGTATGATGCCGAGTGGGTTGAAGCTTCGGGTAGATCGGGAGGCATTGTGTCGATGTGGGATAAGAAGTTGATGAATAAAACGCTAGTTCATAAGCATAGAAATATTCTTGTGATACATGGCGTTGTTAAACATAGTGGGATGGTTGTCCGTTTGGCTAATGTTTATGCCCCTCAAAAGATTGAAGATAAGAGGTCAGTGTGGTTGGAGTTAAACCGAATTATTTGCCAAGATCCGGGGTATTGGATTGTTGGTGGCGATTTTAACTGTGTCCGTGCTCGAAATGAAAGGAAGAACTCTAAATTTAACGTTGGAGTGACGAATGAATTTAATGATTTTTTGGAAGGGGTGGATTTACACGAATTCGGTCTTAAAGGGCGGAGATTTACTTTCGTTGCCGGGAACAAGTGTAGCAGAATTGATAGAACTTTCGTCTCTTTGAGTTTCTTTAATGATTGGCCCAACGCGGAGTACCGGGCTTTAGCGAGAGGGAAGTCGGATCACAGTCCTTTGGTTCTTAAGTGTGTTTATCGAAACTTTGGTCCGAAACCGTTTAAATTCTATAATTCATGGCTTGAACGGGATGGGTTTGATGATGTAGTCTATGGTGTGGCTCGGCAATTTCATGAAGATACGTCTCCTGATTTGTTCTTGCTACATAAGTTGAAGGCTATGCGATCGGCTATTATAAATTGGAAAAAGCGAGCGGCTATTGTTGAACAGGAGGAATATGATACTATTGTTGCAGAGTTAGAAGTCTTGGATAGCACTGTGGAGGATCGTGACTTGCATGAGGAAGAACAGTGGGCTTATTGTGAAGGCACTAAGAGAATCAAAGAGATTGAAGATTGTAAACTTAAAGATCTGCGGCAAAAAGCTAGGGTGAAATGGGCAAGGGATGGGGATGATAACTCTAGTTTCTTCCATGGGGTGGTTAATAAAAGGAGAGCGTCGAATGCTATTCCGGGTGTCATGGTGAACGGGGTTTGGATTACCAAACCCTCTATAGTTAAACGTGAAGTGTTTTCTTTTTTCAGGAACAAGTTCGTGGAAGACATGGCAGAAAGGCCCCAGTTAAGATGCTACGATTTGAAGACACTTTCGGAAGCTGAAGCTGAGACTCTTGTTGGCGAGTTTTCGAAGACTGAGATCAAGGAGGCTGTTTTTGAATGTGGCAGTGATAAAGCCCCGGGGCCTGACGGATTCAATTTCCGGTTCATTAAAAATTACTGGAGTATTTTAGAAGATGATTTCATGAAGGTATTTCGGGATTTTTTTGTTTCGGGTAAAATCTCTCGGGGGGTTGGGTCATCTTTTATTACGTTGGTGCCTAAAGTGGAGGACCCGGTGGAGTTAGGTGAATATCGACCGATTAATTTGATAGGGGTTATTAGTAAGGTCATCTCCAAAGTCCTGGCTAATAGATTAAAGACGGTTATGGATTCGGTTACTCATGAGACCCAATCGGCTTTTTTGTCGGGTAGATATATATTAGATGGCCCGTTGATTATTAGTGAAATTATTTCATGGGCAAAAAGGCGAGCTAGAGACTTATTTATGTTCAAAATCGACTTTGAAAAGGCTTATGACAATGTTAATTGGAATTTTTTGATGTCTATTATGAAACAAATGCGGTTCCCGGATAAATGGTGCGAGTGGATTTATGGGGTTCTTGAGTCGTCTGCCTCTTCTGTTTTGGTTAATGGCTCTCCCACCTTTGAATTCTCATGCAGCAAAGGTATTAGACAAGGTGATCCTATTTCGCCTTTTCTTTTTATTTTTGTTATGGAGGCTTTTTCCAGTATTATTCGCAAGGCTTGTGTTATGGGTTCGTTTGACGGGGTGAGACTGCCTAATGAAGGTCCAGTTTTATCTCACTTATTATATGCGGATGATGCTATGGTGATGGGTGATTGGTCGCAATTTAATTTTATTTCGCTTAGAAGAATGCTGCGTGTATTCCATTTATGTTCAGGGTTGAGAATTAATATACATAAATCTACTTTATATGGTATTGGGAAAGATCTGGTGGAAGTGCAGTATACAGCTAACTCGCTAGGGTGCCGTGCTGGGGAGACTCCGTTTAAGTATCTGGGTATTCAAGTTGGTGGTAATATGTCCAGAGTTAATAGCTGGGATCCAGTGATTCAGGTGTTTAAAAAGCGGTTATCTTTGTGGAAGGCTCGTACTTTATCTATGGGGGGGAGATTGGTGTTAGTGAAATCTGTGTTGGAGAGTATCCCTTCATACTATTTTTCTTTGTTCAAGGCTCCGGTTGCTGTTATTGATACTCTAGAAGGTCTTATTAAGCGATTCTTATGGGGGGGTACGGATGAGATTGGCAAGATTCATTGGGTGGCCTGGGATAGAGTGGCGAAGCCTAAGATAGACGGTGGGTTGGGGTTGAGTAGATTACTAGATTGTAATCTTGCGTTGTTGTTCAAGTGGTTGTGGCGTTATAAAATGGAAGAGAAGGCCTTGTGGAGAAGAGTTATAGAGGCTCTTCATGTTTCTAATCGGAGATGGGATATGTTACCTTGGAATAAACAATCGTCTGGTCCGTGGAGTAAGATGGTGAAGGTGGCCTACGCCACTAATATTCAAGGCATTAATGTTCTTAATATGATCCGGGGTTCTGTGGGTAACGGGTTGGATATTCGGTTTTGGGTGGATACTTGGATTAATGATGTCCCACTAAAAGAATTATTTCCCAATCTGTTTGTTCTTAAAAAAAATAAATGGTGTAGAGTTTCCGAGAGGATTGGTGGCGATGAGGATAGGGGCATTATTTGGGATTGGAAGAGGTACCCGGCTTCCAATACAGAAATTATGGAGCTGATTCAGTGTCTCCGAATGATTGGTTTGGTCTGGTTGAATAATCACAATGACTCGTGGAAATGGAACAGTGGGTCTAATGGTTCGTATACGGTGAATGTGGCTCGTAAATGGCTGCGCAGTGCTGATGTGGGTCTCGAAGGGTATAGGTACAAGTGGTGTAAATGGCTTCCTAATAAATGTAATATTTTTATGTGGCGTGCTTCTTTGGATAGGCTCCCTACGACTACGGCCCTAGCTCGAAGGAATGTTTTTACGGGGGATGGGTTATGCAGGTTTTGTGGCGAGGTGATTGAGACATTGGAGCATGTGATGACGGCTTGTGCAGTTCCTAACGGGTTGTGGATGGGTGTGGCCTCGTGGTTACGATTGCCTCCGTTGATTATCTTCTCAGTGCATGACATCTTAACTATGCTGGACCATGTTGCTATCGCTCCTTCGAGGAAAAAGGTGACGTATGGTATCTTCATAATTGTGTGTTGGAAGATATGGTCGGTGCGGAACGAAGTCATTTTTAGGCAAGGTCGGGTGAAAGTTACGAAGATGCTCTCAGAAATTAAGGCGATCAGTTTTTTATGGTTTAATAGTAGATCAAAAAATGCTAGAATGGATTGGAAAGATTGGTGTTGTTTTAATGTAACTTGATGTATTGGTTTTTGTGGTTATCTCCGTCTTGGAGATAATCTGTTTGTGGTGTTAATGAAAGTTGCTTGTCAAAAAAAAAAAAAAAAAACAATGTAGTGTCATGTCCCATTATTATTTCTAAGACAATTAAATATAAGATTTGGTGGTTTAACCATATAAGGTAATATTCCTTAAACACCTAGGATCAAGGATGTTGGTTTACCCCATTTGTTAAATGTCCACGTTTTCTTTTCTTCTTTCTTTCTTTTCGGCCGAGTACCCCCCCCCCCCCATATCATATTATTCTTTTTTTCTAATTCATCACAAGTTTATTCAAGTCTCTAGAAATCCCAATGTGTTGTCACATTAAGATCAAGTCTTGTTAAGCATCATCATGGTGAGTATTCAACTTTGAGATATGATTTAAGACTTTGGATTTGCTTGCAAGATTGGAGACAAAGTAAGATTTCTTACCAAACCTAGTAATATTCCTTAGTTCACTTAGAATTAGGAAAGATTATTACCACATTGAGGAAGCACCTCCCTTCTTGCACCCTTCCAAACCGTCGCCCCCCCTATGTGCCCTCTAATCCTTTTTTAAGCTTAGTCAACCTCTATATTAACATGTGTTCATTAGTTCCATAAGTTGACTTCATGTGTTGTCAGTCATGCTTAGAATCCAACAAACACCAACACAAGATTAGTCACCATCCATGACATGATTTAGACCTTAGATTTGTCATTAAGATATGGAATATATGGAGATTACTAGCCAAATAAGGAAGGATTCTCTAATCATCCTAATCCATAAGAGTTGACTTACCTAAATTTTTAATCACCTTCCTTGCACCTTCCCATCTTCACCTCTATATAAGGAGGCTTTGGGTGAGCATTTCACCACACCACAAACCTCCCTGGCTCTCCCACTCTACTCGACACACACACACACACACAACCCACAAGTTCTAGGAGCAACCAAGGAGTTCTAGCATTTTGCCTTCTATCTTGGATCTACTAGGAGGCATAAACCTTAACATAGTTACTTCTTTACTTTGTTTAATTATCACATGGTTCACCTTAGCTCCTGTTTATCATTTATAATAAAACATCACCATAGATAATTACAAATGCATATATGTATGCGTGAACATACATACACATATATGTGTATGCGCGACATACATATGTATATCCGCGTGTGTGTATGTGTATGTATAGATATATAGTAACTTAAGTTATCATGTTACTTTACTTTAGTAGTGAAAACAAAGTCCATTTGTGTACATGCATACATATGCGTGCGTATATATACATAGTGTATGTGTATGTGTAAAGCAAACTCATAAGCATAGACAGAGATGTGTATGGACTACCAAGATGCATATGTATATGGGTATGTATGTACAAGTGTAGATTCCTTAGACATCCCTACCTATGGTTATGTGTGGAAATACACATATGTATAGATATGAGTATAGATGCACGCATAAGTAGGTATGAATACATGTATATATGATATTTGAGTATAGTAAAGATCAAATGTGTTTATGAACTAAACAACTCTTTTTCAAAAGGAACATATACTTTATGGAAAGTATCATATGTTGGAAAATAAGATCTATTTTCTCATACAAACTATTATTTTCAAGTAATATATAGTTGTCACCAAGAAAAGCTAAACTGACATACCACTACGGATCGGGTCAACCACGAGTACCATGGATTACCTATGTGTATAAATCTAAGGTACCCATGTATGTATATAGGACGAGATACCTAGTTGCCGGACATACACTTTTGCTAGACTACACGCGGACTTGAGGTGAGTTCTCACAATCCCTTTTTACTGTTTTCCATTTTGGGGAAAAGCATGCATTGTTTACTAGTTTTTAAACTGAAATCCTACCTGACCGGTGTACATGGGACGATATGTTTAGAGTACTTGCTAAAGCCCTCGTATATAGTTTAACATAACCATTAGCTATGGATATAGCCTAGAAACGCTTGAATATATCTATTGGGTTGACACCCCCACTCTCGGTTAGTCGCTCTAACCGGTTATACGATACGAGAGTGCTTGCATTTCTTTTATGACGATTCATTGCATGGATGTGCAATGTGCAAGGCACCACTCATCGAAGTTTGGTTATGGACTCATGATGGTTTATCATCGTTGTTCTTGATCAGACAACGATGGGTCATTCAAGGATTTCATTAAACTTTACATTAGTTTACAAAACCCGTGAACTCACCAACATTTTATTGACAAAGTTTTTATGCATGTTTTTCAGGTAACTAAAGCATGGGCGGAACTTGGTTTATGATTGGGCAATCATTCACAACCACCACACATTGTGTCATTAAAACTTTTGACCCCGCTAAGGGTTTTAAGCTGTATCTTGTGAAACTTGTTGTCGTTGAACACGTTTAGTACTTTTATAAATAAATAAATATGAATGCTTGCTCATATCTTGTGCTTGAAAACCTTTCGTGGTTACAGCTCGTGTTTCTGCCTTGGCGGGGTGTGACATAGGTCGAATGAACATGTGTTAGGTCGAATAAACATCAAAAAGGTCGAATGAACATCAAAAAGTTCAAATGAACAACTTTCTGACTCGTTTTACCTATTAGCAACTCGTTAACCTAAGGGTTATTAGTCAAAACACTTATACAAACTTTTATGATATATCGTCAGTATTTGGGACTATCTGGTCGTGTCGGTAATTCTTTACTAGAAGATGCAAACTAAGGTGAGTTCACATCCCCACATTTTGCTGTTTTCGTTTTTGGGGGAGAAACATGCGGTACAAACTTATAAACTTACAAACTTACATACTTGAGAACTTACGAACTTACAAACTTAGGAACTTTTAGACCAACATATTACATTATATCGCATGGGTACTAAGTGACATTACATCATTCAAGTCCTTCTAACTTTAGTGAACCATTAATATGTGGATACATAGCGGGGAAAGTGTGAATAGATCTATTGGGCCTGGCAAGCCCCACTCGGGCCGACTGGCGGTCAGTGGCGGGTGCATATTTGTCCTATCTAACATTACGACACCGACTGATGTCCGGTTGCGGGTTGAGGCATTTCTAACGTTCAGGAGTGGTTCACGACACTTTAGTATCATGTAACGATGTCTAGCTAGCATCAGGTATAGATGTAAGGATTGGATGTTCTGGTTTACAAACATTTATCGGCTTGGTTTACAAACATTTATTGGCCTGGTTTACAAACATTTATTGGTCTGGTTTACAAACATATGTCGGCCTGGTTTACAAACATTTATCAGCCTGGTTTACAAACATTTATCGGTCTGGTTTACAAATATTTATCGACTTGGTTTACAAACATTTATTGGCCTGGTTTATAAACATTGATTGGCCGGGACTTACAAACATTGATTGGCCGGTATCTACAAACATTGATTGGCCGGGATCTACAAACATTGATTGGCCGGGATTTACTAACATTGATCGACCGGGATTTACAAACATTGATTGGCCAGGATCTACAAACATTGATTGGCTGGGATTTACAAACATTGGTTGGCCGGATTTTACAAACATCGATTGGTCTGGGCTTTCAAACAATACTACTTTTACAAACTTAAAACTCTGTGACTCACCATCATTATGTGCTGACGTTTTTAGCATGTTTTCTTAGGTCGCCAAGGTAGCAGCAGTCGATAGGCGCACGGTGTCGCACGACGTCTAGGATTCATTTGCATGGTTTCAAACATTGTCGAACTTTTGTCACTTACTTTACGAGACATAAAGACGTTTTATGCTTCCGCTGTAGTTGTTAATAATTTTAAACTTAATGAATGGTTTACATATCTTTATATTTAGTTGTCGTTTATTGTGACACTTGACTTCGATCATGGCTACGACATGTCTGAAGGAACATCAAATGCTAAAAAGGTTGAATTTATGTTATGGTCACATATTTCAGTATTTCAATAGTTATTGCTCAGTTGTGAATGTCGTTTTTATTGCCTTCTTGATAGTTGGGAAGTTATAGAGATAGCATCTGCTAAATAGATTGGTTTTGATGTGCAAGCGACAAGAAGCTTTATCGACTTTAACCAACTCTCTGAGTATGAACGATTTCTGCATGAGTTAAACTACAGTTTATTTTTGAATGGTTGGCTTGCCAAATGGGTGTTGAGGTATTCTTTAATTTTAGATGATTGTTGCTTTAATAATATTTGTACCTTTTTAACTGACCTGCGACACTTAAGCGACTTCCTTCAGGTGGCATTAGTAGTTGGGGGCGTAATTTCTTTTATGGGGACTCATAGGTGGCAGCTATTGATTCGGATAGAAGTACTGCTTATCAAATTGGGTAATGTTGTTAGTTTTCTTCATATGTGATATTTATATATATTTTTTTTTTAACAATGTAGTGTTAAAAGTTCATGATATTTTGTTTTTACACTCCAATTTGCACTAAGCTGATGTGTTTACCAGTATGATGACAACTATGATGAATTCCATAATACTCCAATCAACATTAGAGAAATTGGGAGTTGAGGCACGTGTGCAATCTGCCCTCTGTTTGCCGGATGTTTCTGAACCATATAATAGGCAACGAGCAATCCCCTATTCTCCACAGACACAGCCTTTGCTCGAAGAGCCTCTGAACGTATGTTCCATAATATTTGTCTTGAGTTATTTATTATTTGAAATTGAAATTCGATGGTAATCAAATTTGGATTTCTTTATTATATAATATTCATAGCTACTTTATGTACTGATTAACAATCTTATATTTAGTGTATAGTGATTTACTATGCGTCATAAGATGAAGGATGAGGCAACGTGTGTTTTTAGTTTTGTTTTGTTATATTTTATTATTAATGAATGTTTATTTATATATTTGTTTGTTAAGTTATCAAGTAAGATATGATTCAAAAAATTTGAGTAAGACACAAGTACTTTTGGTTTTTGTTTTCATATTTGGATGTTCTTACAGAAATACAAAAGTGTAAACAGTCACATATCCTAATTGGGACTTGCTGATAGCCGTGAGTGGGGATTTAATTCAACAATGGGCATGGGTTAGTTTTTGTTATTTTGAGTTTTGCTTGATTACATACTTTTGATTAGAAAAGAAGCTTTGTTTACACATCTTTAAGTTAATTATTTAGAAAGTTAAAGATAACTGTTTTGGTCATCTTATTCATATTTGTTTTTTATTACCAAATTTATAAATATTTTACATTTTCCTATCCATTTATGTTGGATTTTATTTAGGGGCTATGACTGCGGATTATGGGTTTGCAAGATTCTCAAGTACCTTTGACTATGTTTTGCGCTTTTTAATTATCTTTGTATGTGTACATCCGATGTTCATCTCTTATAATATATTCTTATAAACTCATTTGACTTTGTTTTTTTTTCCTTTTTGGTGTTTTGTGAACATGCAAGTGAACAAGAAAGAGAAGCTAGGAGAAAGAATCGCAACACTGCAACACATGGTGTCACCTTATAGCAAGGTTATTTTTTATTTATTTAATTACAAAAGTAATAATTATTACTAATAGTATTAGTATCATTAGAATGGTGGGTTTAATATGGATTTGTAATTGATGAATCAATATGATATGGGATTTTGCTCTATATAGTTGATTGTTTACAAATGATTCTTAGTAATAAAAACTTATGTTTTATCACGTCATATGTCATATTAGATTTTTCAACTCCGGGATGCTCCCGGGGTATAAGCTAGTAATTAAATAAAATAAACTATATCATCAGATGAGCTAACATTTTTTTAAGGGGGGAAGGGACGCGTCTAGTAAATTTTTTCACTTAACTGATTTTGCCCAATCCTGTACTGCCACATCACTTCACTGATTTACTTTACCGAAACACTTTTTTTGGAGGCAACACTCTACTGATTCTTTTATTTATTTTCATTTAAATTCAAAAAATAACCATTTTTTTAATTTTCAAACGGTAATTAATTTCTAATCGTTGCAACCTTAACAACTTCATTTTTTTACACCTATAAAAAGCCCGTAGTTTTTAGAATACCAAAATCACACCAAAACCGGTTATCATATTTTAATCATATCGCAAAAATGGTCCCGTGGAATGTAAATGAGGAGATCGTGTTAGTGAGGGCGTATTTGAAAGTGAGACACGCAAGTCATCCTCCCGGTTTATGGAGAGATTCGTTTTGGACCAACGTGTCGGGGGAATTCAATCGAATAACTGGCACAAATGGCCGCAACAAGGATTCGCTGGTTAGTAAGTGGCATGATCTCTTCACCCAGTGTAACAGATGGAACGACCACTTTAAAGCCACGATTGTGCGGCACCCTAATCTTCAAGAAGACATTGCAATCCTAGTCACGTGGGCCGACTGTGTGAGTGCACACGGGAGTAACTTTTGCCATGTTGCGGCATGGCAATTGTTGCGCGATAGGATTTAATATTTAATGTTTAATAAAGTAACCGTTAAAACAAAAAAATTAAAGTTAAAAATTAACAAGCAAAATACAAACATAATTAACCTAATTAAAACATTAAATAAACATAAACCTAATTAAAATATTACTTAAACATGGCTAAAAGAAAGAAAGAAAACGCAATTGACTCGGGCGAAGAAACGTCACCATCACTATCACGCCCGTCTAACCTCTCGTATTGATATCCCTCACTTTCGGGTGTCGGGCAAGACATTTCTTCATCCAAGTAAATTACGTATTCGGCCCCGGGATCAGTTTCATAACCTTTATCTGGGGGTTTTGCACCGTAACCGGTGAGTTTTGCACCATAGGAGGATTGACACGCTCCGTCACTCTTACAACATCTCCAACCCGTATTGCTACTAGTTGTAGTAGAGCCATTGTGTAATCATGTGCGTAAATCTATTCTTCCGTGGACAAATCGTTAGGAAATTGTGGCTCGTAATATTCAAATGTTGGGGAAGGCTGTGTAGTTGGTGGGTGTGTAGTTGGTTGGTGTGTTGTCGGTGGGTGTGTAGTCGGTTGATGTGTAGTTGGTTGATGTGTAGCACGAGATGATTGTCGTCGTCGACGACGATACGTATTCGAAAACATATTGCCACCGCCCATATTCAAACATGTAGTAGTATAAAATTGTTTGTGTAGATATGGTGTTTATATAAGGTAAAACTAAAATTATAAACAGTTAAAAAAAATAACGGTCAAACGTGGGTAAATATAATTATTTGGTCAAAAAATATGACCGTTTAGATAGAGAACCAGCCCGTTAGATAGAACCAGAAATTGATATACGGAACCCCTACCAGCACTGGTGGCGGTGGTGTTACCGTGTTGATAGTGGGATACCCGTGCCCAATTCTGATAGCGTCCCGTTCCCAACTGGGCAGGTTGTAATATTTTTTTTCGTATGTTCATGATGATGCTTTTGAAGAGTCAAACTTATAAAAATGATGTCATCTTCTTTAATAGAGAATGCGACCCGACTAAGAGTTGTCACGTACAAAAATGCTTAGCAATATACAACCAAATGAACTTGACTGGTCAATGCTAGTGAGAGATATGCATTCAAATTTATGAGGAATTTAGCCATAGGTTATATTGTTATATTTTCTTAATCAGTCTATATTCAAACATATATAACAGATTCCCGTATATTCATTTGTATGACTTGCTTTTTACTTTTCTTTATTATTTTATTTTATTTTATCAACTTTTACTTTTTACTTTATAAAAAGGTATTGGAAGTTGTAGCATATTCATATGATAATATAAAGATCAAATATGAAGAATTCTTTTAAGGCAGATAGCCAGAGAATTTTGTTTAATTCCATACAAAAAATGCCATGCTTATTACTATATTTAATTATTTCTAATGGAAAGGTCTTCCAGATTATCCAATTTTTAATGTCATTTGTATAATGTTAAAAAAAAATTCCCACATATTACTTTTATGACAAATGGTCTATACATATTAGATTAAAGGAGACTTTAAATACGTTTGTTTATAATTAATTATGAAAGACTTGTTAATATCAACTATGGACTATGGAGTGATTACCCATAAATTCGTTTTGATTACGAAAATATTTCTGAAACATACCATAGGATGGTTATATTTCGATGACATGTAATGGGTCGCCTAAACGATTGGAGCTATACGATTCAATTCATGAAATGTCGTGCAGTAGATCGATTTGCTATTAACATAGGTCCATAACTTTTTTTCCACATATTTCCCTTCTATGGCTCACGAATATCTATCAACTCGACGTATATGTTTTCGGGTCAGGATGATCACTTTAAACTTATGTAGTAAACTCCGTTTTTATAAGGACTTTTTACATATTCTCACTCTGCTAAGCCTCCTAATTACATATTTATCCAGCCTTTAAAATCAATTACATATTTTCACCTAAGAGGAGGAAATATGTAATTGACTTGCCTCTTAATTGCATATTTACCCAGCTCTTAAAATCAATTACATATTCCCTCCGGGAGGGCGAAATATGTAATTGATTTGCTACTTGTGTATGCTTTAGGATGGGGAAATATGTAATTGACGTTTTAAGTTGGGTAAATATGTAATAAACGATCTTAGCAGGGGGAAAATATTTAAATGACCCTTTTTATAATGCATTACTCGTCACTTTAAACTTGTATAGTAAACTCCATTTTGTGTGGTAAGCTAATTATTAGGCCGGTCATTTTAAATATATATATAATGCTTATAATTATAATATGTATTCATGAAATACACCTCTTGATGTTAAGGGTTGGAGCCTCCATTGAAGAGGGATTTAATGTAATTTAAGCTGCTAAAAGCATATAAGTTAGTAGATTGGAAAATTAGGGTTGTTCGTAACCATGTAAACCATATCCGATAAAAAAAATATATAGAATATCCAGCAACTATCTAAAAATAAATCCAATAAAAAATACAAGATATATGAAGCAACTATACAAATCAGATCCAACAATAATATAGGAAATATGCAACCTTAATCTAAACCAAATACAATAAAAAAGTTATAGGTATGTGTCACTCGAATTTTGTAGATATAAAAGTACATACAAATATTTTTTGTAACCACCCCTTGCTGTAAGGCTTTTTGTAATGATTGACTCTCAATTAATATTGAAATCATTGTATATAGTAGAATGTATTCATTGCAAATATATAGTGCATTAAATAGATACAATCATATGAAAATATACGCAATGAGAAGAGAATCCGATTTTCCTAAAACGAATTCATTCCAAATTTACAACACGTACCAAATCTACGATACCGTTACAATAATTAATACCCAAATCAAATTATTATTATTATTTAACTATCAGCCGTCAAGCTTAAACTTTCAGATGGTGGGACCAAAAGTCAACAGACTCAATTTTCTTTTTCAAATCAGTGGGGATCGGACTTGATATGTACAAATTTTCCGAACAAAAACGTAGAAATTTACACTATTGAGCCAAAAACAACATGGTCGGACACCCTTGGGCCCTTCTAATCCTTCGCCGCTAATAATACGGAAAACATTGATAAAATAATAAATAAAATATATTAACAGCTAAGTATCATTACTAACACATCATGGAAAAACATTATCAAAATAATAAAAACAAAAATATATTAACAATAAACTATCATTAACACAGAATATGGAAAACATTAATTAATTACTAAAATAATAAAAACAAAAAAGGAAACACAACTCTCAAACAAGAAGCAATATAAACCCCAAATACTCAAAAATTTAACACCTTTTATGCTCAAAACCGTTTCTTTACAATTTCTTGCGATATAAACCCACAACTTGTGGATTATTCTGTTATATGTTTTTTAAAATACTCTTCAAAGGGTATGCAAAACTCTTTATAATTTCAACTGGGTCTTGATTATTATTATTATTATTAATAATATTATTATTATTCAAGATTAATGATGCCTGGTTCAAGCTGTTCATCATGGAAACCAATCGTTCCGGATAAGTTTCCAGCAGGTCTCCGTGTTCTTGTTGTTGATGATGACCCCACTTGTCTTGTGATCTTAGAAAAGATGTTAAAAAAATGCAACTATGAAGGTACATTATTTAAAGAATATTTATCTGATTAATGTTTAGGGTTTTGTTCTGTCAAGATTTGTTGTGAAAGTGTGATCAGTTGATGTGGTTGAAGTTTTTAATCTTTTAATTTGATGTTGTATTGTATTGGGTTTCAAGGAATTTGTTTTTAGTTTATTATTTATAATTTTATATAATTTTGTATAATTTTATTTGATTTTATATAATTGTATGTTATGATGTTAAATTTTGATGGGTCTGAAGGAATTTGTTTTTAGTTTATTATTAATAATTTTATATGATTTAATATGATTTTATATAATTGTATGGTGTTGATTTTTGCAGTGACAATATGCAATAGGGCTGAGGTTGGTTTGTCATTGTTGAGGGAGAATAAGAGTGGGTTTGATATTGTTTTGAGTGATGTTCATATGCCAGATATGGATGGCTTCAAGCTTCTTGAACATATTGGGCTTGAGATGGACCTCCCTGTTATCAGTAAGTTAATGTATTCGGTTGAGTTTGTTCGTGTTTATCGTGGTTTAGTTTGGTGTTTTGATGTTCATGTTTTGGTTTGTTGTTTTGGTTACAGTTAAATGCATGTTTTATTTAACCAATAGTCATCTGTCTCTTGGTTTAAATTTGTTTAGTTACTGTTATTAGCGAGTCAACGTGTATGTTTGACTTTCTTTGTTGTTTATTGTGTTTTGTTTGTTTAATTTCACTTGAATTTCTTCATGTTGTTGACACAGTTAAATGCATGTTTTCTTAAACCAAAATTATCTGTGTCTTGGTTTAAATTTGTTTGAATACTGTTTGAATTTGCATAGTCGATGTAATTATCGACAATTCATTTGCTTAATATTTCAGTAATTTGCTCATGAACTGCCTTAGGATTTTTGGATTGGAACAGTTAAAAAGTTTGCGAGTTAAACATCATTGGCTTGAATTGCTTCATGTTGTTGACTTTCAATTCATTATATGGTCAATGTTACAGTGATGTCAGCAGATGATAGTAGCAGTGTAGTAATGAAGGGCGTAACTCACGGAGCATGTGATTATTTAATCAAACCTGTTCGCCTCGAGGCGTTGCGTAACATATGGCAACACGTGGTTCGAAGACGGAAAAACGAGTGGAAAGATTTCGAGCCGTTAACAAGTGCTGATGATGTTGACCAACAGCAGAAAGCCGCAGAAGATGCTGACTATACGTCTTCTGCAAACGAAGGGCATACTTGGAAAAATGCAAAGAGGAGGAAAGACGACGATGATGAATCTGAGGAACGAGAAGAGTCGTCCTCAAAAAAGCCTCGTGTTGTTTGGACTGTCGAACTTCATCAACAGTTCGTAGCTGCTGTTAATCAGCTCGGGATTGATAGTAAGAACTTTTTTACTCGTTCTTTTAGTAATCTTTTTACACTTACATGTTTTTTTTACAACCTTAACTTGGTTTAAATTATTATATATTAATATTTCTTGAAATTAATGCAATTTTAGAAGCTGTTCCAAAGAAAATTTTGGAGCTGATGAATGTCGCGGGTATCAGCAGAGAAAATGTGGCCAGCCATCTGCAGGTATATTGGAGCTAAATTTTTATTATTATTATTTGCTTTTTATAAAAAAAAAAAATGTTAACAAGTGTGGATACTTGGTGCAGAAATATCGTCTTTATCTTAAACGGCTTAGCGGCTCACAACTTCTCGGCTCCATGGATACCTCATTTATGGGTATGCCTGATGTAGGTTATGATCTTCAAGCTCTAGCTGCTGGTGGTCAACTCCCGGGTCAAAGCCTCTCGACACTCCAAGCTGCAGTTATTGGTCATTCACCTAACTCGAAATCTCCTATTTCAATGCCGGGAATCGATCAAAGAAACACATTTAGCTTCGATAACTCGATGTTGAGATATGGAGATGCCAAACGACCGCATTTACTTCATGGCATTCCGACGAATATGCAACCGAAGCAGTTTGCGAGCTTGCATCAATCCCGACTCCCTTCGTTTGGCGGTGTTAATAGTCAAGTATTGATGCCAATGACTGGTCAAGGTCAAAGTCAAAGTCAAAGTCAAAGTCAAAATCAGTCGATTTTGCTCAATGGAATGTTGGGATATGGTCTGGGAACAAAAGTTTCTGGTTCCGGGTTTGTTCCAGGCTACAATGGTTTAAGCGAGGCGAACCAGGTGAGACCCAATTCTAGTTTTCCAAACCCGTCGTTTAACGATTGGTTGCCTTATTCATCTTGCAAGAAAACGGACTCCGTTGCATCATTGGCGGTAGATGACGAAAGCAGGAGCCACCGTCATAGCATAGGGGACAATCAAGATGAACTCCTGTCTGCAATTCTTAAGCAGGTAAATGCTGTTTAATATTGAGTCTTGTGTGGTGCTTTGTTATCGGTGTATACTTGTATTGTGTGCAGTAATGTATGTACAAATCTTGATGCAGCCACAAGAAAGCTTCGGACAGCTGAAAAACGATCTTGGTTTCGATGGGTATGCGTTCGATGATCTTCCACGAGTAACTTAGATTTCGGTATCTACAAGTATTTCGTATTGTCTAGCGTTGTGTTTTTTGGCGGGTGAATTTTTGAGTGTTTTTAGAGGCAACAAATTTGTTGGTAAAAACATCCAAAAATTCGATTTGAAACAAATTTGTTTGAAAATGCTAACGTTGGTTTGGAAATTTAGAGTTTTGTATGTTTATGTTTTACTTTTTGTGTCTCCTTTTGTGGGTTGGTTTGCAGCAGTATACTTGATATTTAAACCATAAGTTTAGGTCATTTTGTATGCTATGTTTTCTAAATAACACATTTAGTGTTGTGTATAGGCCTTTAAATGAACCAAACAAACGGTAACAAGACGCGTTCATGTTCGTCTGTTTACCTTTAATTGAACAAGGGAATAATCACGGGTATTCAAACGAATGCATTTTCTTCTTAATGTTCGTTCATTAAGAAAATTGAACATTTTTAGGTTCGTTTATGTATTTTAAATAAACTTAAACGAACGGACATAAATGAATGTGTTGTTATTCGTTCAATGTGTGCTGAAGGGTTGATGGCCGATGTTCAGCATATTGAGGGTTTTAATTTTTGTTATTTATTATTAGAATATAAAATGAGGGGTTAGGATTAAATATACATCGAAAGAAAAATAGGAAGTCATAGGAACGGTATCAAATGGACTCCGATTGAAATCATTCAAACGGCATTGTAAGGCTCATAGGTATGGAGACGCCCCATAGCCCCCGTCCCTCACTTTTTGCCCCATCCCCCACCCACACACCGCCCCCCTGCCCCGTCCAAGACTCCCCCCGTCCCCCACGTTCTTCTGAGGACGCGATGGCCTGACCAATAGGGATTTTTCTTTTTTTTCTTTTTTTTTTTTTTTTGAAAAAGTGACCAATAAATTAAAAAGTAATTTAATGCTTGAGACATGGGTTTCTCATGTCTCCACACCCCACCCATGTCTCAAGCATATGGAGACATGACTTTGTTGAGGTGGCATCCTATGTGGCATGGAGACATGACCTTTCTCATGTCTCCACACCCCATAGCCTAATCGTCTTATTGAACCCTATGACGTTAGTTTTTAAGTCTTCGTTTTTGGGGGTTTTAGCTTATAGTTTTTAGAATATGCGTTATATGTTTCTTTTATGTACCATTGTTTTTTCTTATTTTCATCATTGTGTCATTTTTTTCAATTAATTGTGTCTTTTTTTCTTCAGCATTGTGTTATATTTTGTGGCTTATTGTGTCACATTTCATGATCTATTGTGTTTTTTGTATCCTTCTTACCTTTCTCATTTTTTTTTAGCCTTTGTAGAATAACTCAACCCATAAAATGAGATTATTAATTGAACAATGATAGAAGATTTATGACTGAAACGTCATGGGTTCGATTCTTGAGAGCGTCGGGTTTTACCAATTATTCCACTGTCATGCCTTCGGGCGGGTGGATGGTCGGGTTTTCCCCAGAATTGGTGGCTGGTGGGCCAGCGACTACGTCCGTCTGGGTAAAGGCCAGCTAAGGCTCCTTTAGCTATTGGGAAGTACGTACGGAGTACTCGACTTCTACTTAATTGTTCATTAAAAAAATTGATCAAACTAACATTGTTAAAGCAATGGACCATTTATGGAAGCAAATATTGTTTTGAGGACCAATTTGGTAAAAGCTACAGTTTAAGTTTAAGGACTAAGGGGGTGTTTGGGATTGATTATTCAAAATAGATTATGCGTTTTGGAAAAGCAGGGGTGGAGCTGCTTATAGATTATTGCGTTTTGGTAGTCTAAAAAACTAATTATCTGCGTTTTCAAAACGCAATCCAAACACTAAAAACGCAATAATCTAAAAATCAGATTCAAAACGCAATCCCAAACACCCTCTAAATAAATCAAAGGGACCGTTGTGTCAAAGGCTATAAAAAAATAAGAGGGGTGAAAAGCCACTAGAAAATTACATGTGTCAAAAGGATTAAACAAGTGGGAGGGGTAATATTGTCAATAAGTTAATTCAGATAAATATAAATGAAGGTTGGGTTATTCTACAAAGGCTATAAAAAATAAGAGGGGTGAAAAGCCACTAGAAAATTACATGTGTCAAAAGGATTAAACAAGTGGGAGGGGTAATATTGTCAATAAAATACACACATGCAAGTCACATGCCATTTTCACATTCATTTTTGAATATCCGTAACTTTTTTATACGTCATCTTTTTTTAAAAAAAATTATACCATAAAATTGAGCGTCTTTTTATCTTTAATATGAGTACCATATTGTTATACTTTTGAAAAAAAGAGTCAAAAACCCACTTATATAAGACACAATGGAGTGTAAAACACGAGCACCAATTAAATATAGGGTATAAAACATAATCAACAATTTAATAAAACACAATAGACGACATACTAAAGACATAATGAATAGAAGACTAAAACACAATGAATACTTTTGAAAAAAAGTTGAAAACGCAGTTGCGTAAGACACAACGGATGACATGCTAAAGGCACAATGAACAGAAGACTAAAACACAATGAATACTTTTGAAAAAAAAAAGTTAAAAACCCAGTTGCGTAAAGTACAATGAACGCTAAATAAGGACACAATGAAAAGAAGACTAAAACACAATGAATACTTTTGAAAAAAAAGTTGAAAACCCAGTTGCGTAAGACACAATGGAGATAACGTAAAACACAATGAGTATCAATTAAATATGCAATGAACAATAGGGTATAAAACACAATGAACAGTATAATAAAACACAATGGACGACATACTAAAAACACAATGAACAGAAGCTAAAACACAATGAATAATAAACTTAAACACAATGAAAAACATAATAAAACACAATGTACACCTAAATACAAAACTCATTTGCGTAAAACACATTGAAAAGCATAATAAAAACACAATGGACAAAGTTAAATCATGTGTAGACTAAAAAAACATAAATAACATATTTATAAAGCACACGTGCATACTATAACACAATGAATGAGCAGAAGACACAACAGAGAAGAAAACTCATTTAACACAAATTTCTTTTTTTCAATTTTAATGTAGCAATGTGGTACTCATATTAAAGATAAAAAACGCTCGTTAATATGGTGAATTTTTTTTTTGAAAAAAAAAATCGTATGAAAAAGTTATAGACGTTTTAAAATGATGGGGGGAATTGACATTTACATTGCATTTGAAAAGAGAAAGTCAACAAATGTGGTTTTCCTTTTATACTTTTCCTCTAATTTATTATTTATTTTTTTCAAACAAATTAATATCAACCCTTCAAATATATGATCAATGGATCACAATCCTTCTTAGAAAAAGTGTCATGTGTATTTGATCATAACCCTATAAATGGATACAAATAAATAAACAACCATAAACAAATGTTCATAAATGTATATAAGTATATGAATAGACGAGTAATGTGTTTATGTATTTTTTTTTTATTAATTCAACAAATTATTGTGTTCATCCTTGTCTGTTTTTTAAATAAATGAAAATAAATAAACTTAGCATGGAAGTTTTGTATTTTATATTGACACAAATCAAATTCTAAACATGTATAATGACGGTGATATACATGGCCCTTTTATTGACTTGAACATTGCCTAATTGCTCTGACGCCGTGATTATGTTCTGCTCACACTTCTTATCAAAGTCGGTATCGATATTCGTTTGTATGGTTTAGATCGATATAGAACACTTGTCAATATCATTTTGGTCATATCACGACTTTATTTTTAAAGTTTTTTCTTTCGCTTACTATATCGAGTGCCGGTAGTGTAATGAATCAACCTGACTGATATAATGATATATGGTAAATAAAAATAGAAATCTTTGTCGAACTACACTATGGTTTACCACTGGCAAGCAAATTTTAAACCAACGGAAAATGATTTAATTTGTTGATGTGAATTTAAAGATATTTATGATAGGGTTAAAGCTTGTCGGTTTGGTCAATTAGCATGAATAATAGTTAACAAGGGCCAATGTGAGTTAGCATAGGTGAATTGGAGTCAATGACATGTAGGGACGGCAAACTAACCAGAAACCGGCAGAGTAACCCAAAACATTGAAACTAGTATTTGGGTATAAATAAAAAAGAACTATAACGTGTTTCTTACACCCCCTTTCTTTACACCGTTTACACATTTTTTACTCTTTCTTTACATCGTTTACACATTTTTAACACATATTTGATAACCCATTAATCATAAGCGAAACGGTGTCGTGGGCCAAAAAGCTTAAACAGGATATCCTCATTTTTAAGATCGATTTTAAACGGGCATATGATACGCTGAATTGGAAGTGCCTGTTCCGGGCTATGGATCTTATGAACTTCCCTGCGAAGTGGATTTCGTGGATGAAAAGCTGTCTCTCATCGGGTTCGGGTTTGGTCCTGATCAACGGGACTCCCACGGGTCAATTCAGGTTCAAGCGAGGGCTCAGACAGGGCGATCCTTTGTCCCCCTTCATGTTTATCATTGCCATGGAGGTCGTCATTATGCTTATGAACAGAGCAGCAGATTCGGGTCTCTTTCAGGGGGTGCAATTGCCTAATGGAGGTCCGCTTCTCACCCACTTATGTTATGCGGACGGCGTGCTTTTTATCGGGAGATGGTCCGAACTAAATGTTCGCGGTCTGTGTCGTTTCCTTAGATGGGTAAATCTTATTACGGGGCTGCAAATAAATCATCAAAAGTGCGAACTATATGGGGTTGGTATTGACGAGCCCGAGATCAGTCGCATGGCGAAGTTGTTGAGATGCAAAGCGGGCTCCTTTCCGTTCTCGTATTTGGGGATTCCGATTGGGGCTAACATGAAACGCACTCGATTTTGGTAGCCTATTGTTGATAGATTTCAGAAAAAAACTCTCCAACTGGAAGGCTCGGCTGCTTTCTTTAGCGGGTCGAGTTACTTTGGCTAAAGCTGTTCTTGGCAGCCTCCCTAATTACTTCCTTTCTATTTTTGCAGCTCTTAAAAGCATCATTAAAAAGTTGGAAGCGCTGAGAAGTGATTTTGTTTGGGGTAGAACCAATAAGGCTGGGAAAGTCCGCTGGATAAGGTGGGATAAGATCACAAAACCCAAAACTCTCGGGGGTCTTGGACTGTGCAGTATTGAAGATCTAAACGTGGCGATGAGGGCGAAATGGTGGTGGCGGTATAAGAGCAACCCGAGTCAGCTATGGGCCTGCGTGGTCAGGTCAATTCATGAAACGGGCAGGTGTAATAAACTCATTCTGGTCAAGAAAACCATCATGAGTGTATGGAAAGATATTAGTGGTGTTGAGGAGGCCTTATTCAAAGTTGGGATTCGGATCAATGACAGATTGAAGGTCCAAGTTGGTGATGGCAACCTCACTAAATTTTGGACAGACCCGTGGGCGTCGAACGCCCCTTTGTACTTCGCTTATCCAGATCTGTTCCGGCTGGATGCTAACAAAGGCTCCAATGTGGCGGAGTGTGTGCAGGTCCTGAATGAGGTTCAACATTGGACTTGGGGTTGGAAAGGTCTCCCAGTTCAGCCCGAAACATGGAACCAACTCTGCGATCTGCTTCAGCTGCTACGCAGTATCTCAGTGAAGGGAGAGTGCGACAAATGGCGTTGGGAGAATAACAATGGGATTGGTTACTCGGTTAAAGCTGTCCGGCGTTTGCTGGCTGAGGCCAAGTCGGGTTTGACGGATGATACCGTGTTTTGATGGGAGCCGTGGGTTACTCCGAAATGCAACATCTTGGTGTGGAGGGCTACGTTGGGCCGCATCGCTGTCAAGACGGAGCTGGCTGCTCGGGGAATCGCTCTTGCTGATTGCAGATGCGTTAGATGCGGCTTCGGCCTTGAAGACTCTAATCACCTGTTTGTTAATTGCTTAATCGCTAAAAGCATATGGTGGGAGGTCTGTGTTTGGTTGAGAATCCCGTACCCCTCTTCAGTCGACAACCTTACTGATCTGCTACGTTCCATTGGTGATAAACCGGGCTCGAAGATTTGGAAACGCCTGGTGACCACAGTCGTTTACGCCACAGTTTGGCATCTTTGGATCGCCAGGAATACCATGGTTTTTGAAGGCAAGTTCGTGAATCATAGGAGGGTCGTGGACCTTATTAAGGAGGATAGCTATCTTTGGTTTAGTAATAGGGCCAGGTTCAAGTGCCCTTCCTGGACTGATTGGTTATCGTTTGATGTGCGGGTTGTGTTTAACCCTGGGGTCTGTCGTTTCTTTCTTTCCGTTCTGTCACACCACGACAAAGGCGGAAACACGTGGCGCGACGGTTCAAAAGCATAAAGTCAAGGTTATGGCTAAACACAAGTAATTTAAAGAAAATGGGTCATTTATTATGACGTCGAATCAGTTTCAAACATTACACAAAAGTTAATTGTTTTTGAAATAAACATAGAGGTTTCTCAATTATATCCCAAATGCCTTGGGAAATAAAGGTGAAACCCCACAAAAGCCTGACGTCGCATTGGAGATTCCCCGACCCTGCTTGCCTGATCTTTCATCTTCTAGTTACCTGAAAGATATGTTTTAAAAAGTTTCGTCAATATAAATATATTGGTGAGTTCACAGGTTTTCAGTTTCTAAAACTTAAATACTTGGGAATACCATGTTATGACAATATATAGGAGTTGCAAATTCCTATAAATCTACTTGAGACTATAATCAAACCAAGACATATAAAAATTTTGCCCCGCTCCAAGTCGTTACTCGGTTTCCCACGACTTAAGTTCAGAATATTTGCACCCCAGGCATAACCTAATGCATAATCGACGCTATCGATTGGGGGTGGGCCTTGTCAGGCACCAATAGTACTATTCGAATATTCCTCCGGTTTCAATTCCCTGAACAAATGATTATAGAGGCGAGGACTCAACCCCGAGTGGCGGTCACACCTCAAGTATTAAATCCGTCAAACACTATCCCTAACATATCTTTCCCCCGGAAAAACGTAAAAATAGTTTAAAATGGGGCCGTGAAACTCACCTGTAACTGCGTCTGGCTCAATAAGGTGAATAGCAAGGGGTGGTCTTGCACCTACAAACGTCCTAAACGTATAAGTCACTATTCCTATAGTGCATGTGCCTTGGCAAGTTGTACACCCAACTCCCGACCACAAGTTGTTCCAAATCTCGTTTAATTAAGCGTGTATCCTAGGTTTCGTTGGCGTTACATTACCCGTTGTGTTACAAGTTATATATTACTCTTGTTAATATTTCCATAACTTGTATCTTATTATCATCGACTCGACTTCACTTAACATATAATTACTTTCCCATTTAAATAATTATACTTAAGATCGCATCGCTCGATATAATATATATTTCAATCCTCGACCCGACTCACTTTGCCACACATTTGTTTTCCCATTTAAACAAATATGCTAAGATTTTGTCGTTCGATCGTACATTCTTAACGTCCGATTCAACTCACCACACCGTATATTTATTTTCCCATTCAAATAAATATACTAGGATTTCGTTGGTACGACATACACATATATATGTCCTTGTCTTCTCGTCGCGGCTTTCCTTCCCGCACATCTACTTTCCCATTAAGTAGATACACTAGAATTTTGCCGAGACGAGCGTACAAATACATATAAATGTGTAATTTTTCTTGTTAAGTATATACGTTTGTTTTAACGTCTTATTCGTTTGTGTCATGTGTTTCTCCCACGAATTAATCCTCCAACACTTAGGAAAGTGTTTATTTGTTTTCACCCAAAGTATATATATATTTTACCTCTTTAAAATATATATTTTTCTTATCTTGCCGCAATGGCATTTTTCTCATATTTTGTCCGTGTACGGTTCGTTAACGCGCTTTAGTTCGATATCTTAACTTGATTAGTTAATTTTTCCAAGTTTTTCCCAACATGTATTTTATAGAAATATTTTCCATATTTCTTCCTATTTTCACATGTTACTTGGATGGTTAAAATACTTATGTATTTTTAACCCAACTTGTCAACTTAACTACAAAAATGTTTCCAACACTTTTATATTCCCATTTATATAAAAGTATACATTTTTGTATAAGTTTCCCAAGTTTGTTTAATATTTTTATAAAATCTCTATTTTATAAAAATCCTTATGTTAAAACCCTTTATATTTTTATAACTTTCAAAAATACACTTTTCTACAAAATACCCAAGTATTTCTACTAGTATTTACAAAAATCATCCTTAGACTTTAATACTTACATTTTTGACACCAAACTTTCCATACTTGTATTTTTGGACTAATAGTTTCTAAAATGTCCATTTTAGTCCCTTAACTTTCAAAGTTACAATTTTAGTCCCTTAACTTACAAAAGTTGCATTTTTCTATTCTAACTTTCAAAGTTGGCATTTTTCACTCAAAATAGTTAACTTTGAAGATTCAACTTTTTATTGGTAAGTTATTTTTGTATCAAAACACTTATGTTAGTCTTATATTCCATATGAAAGGCTAATTATATGTGTGTTTTATGTATTTGTCCATTTCTTTAAAATATCATTCATCCAAGTGAGTTAACTTTAATTTTCCATCTTTTTCATTTATGAACTTCTAACATGTTTTACCACATATTATAACTTAAATGGTCATAATAAGATGAATTAAAGTTAGTTTTAACATATTCAAGTTCATCTCAAAATCTTAACCAAAACATCATCCTACTTAGTCTTATATGTAAACTTTATATATTTTCAAGACTAATACATCATCATCATCAAATCCATGGTTTATTTTCATATCTTTAACCTTCCATTTTACACATGAAAACCTATTAAAGATTATGTTCAAAACCATTTTTAAACCCTTCATGTACAACTTGCTACTAGGAACACATACATGAATAATAACAATCAAAAACAAGATTAAGAAGCTTACTACTAGCACAAGGCTAGGGAAGACAAAAACCTTGGATTTGAGAGGGGTTTAGTGTGTTCTTCCTAGTGGTTTAGCTCCAAGCTCTTGAAACACACAAAAGGGGTTTGGATGATGGATGATTTTAAGTATTTTGGAGATGTAAAAACTTGAAAGAACAATGTGTGGATGTGTGTGTAAACCCACGGCTCTAAGAAGAAAAGAAGGAGAATTGTTTTTGCTTTGTTATCTTCAAAGGACTAACATGTGTTATTATATAATCAACTCATGTAATGATGCTAAGGATTTAAGGGATCTTATGGAAGATTATGAGTGTACTTGGGAGATTTTTGAAATGAAGATATGTGTGTGTGTAGAAATAGCCGTATGTATGCATGTAGATATAGGTGGTTTCTTGCAATCTTGGCTAAATCTTCATGAACCATCATAATCCTACTTATAAGACTTATCCTTGCATGTGCACTCTAGTGTTATGATGTGTTTAGAGTTGGTTTTGGATGGTTGTGGCCCTTGGCCGAAATTTCCTTACAAGGGGACAAGAAAGTGTTGCTTTTGTACTACATGTTCACTTACACACTTTTCCTAATCCATGCATGCTTTACACTAGATCTTAGGTTATTATTATTATTAACACAAGGCATGGATGTTATATGGCCATTAGGCCGGCCCCTTAGATGGGTATAAGTGGGGTCCACAACTTCAAATATTTACCCAACATTTGTTATGTTTAATCCCCCGTCGTTCGGGTGTCGTTCGGGTATTTTTCGGGTTTTAATCACGCGTTATCCGGACATTAAATATACCTTTAATAACACTTAAATATAGTCTATTTTAAGCGTTGATTGGTTATTTAGGCCTTTACCGGGTGAAATTATGAGTTATACGCGTATCGGGTGCGATACGCGCATTTTATTCGTTACCGGGAGATTTGTACAAGACGTTTTCATTTATGGTTTTGGAGTTCCAAAACTCATTATATCTTATGAAAATACCCTTTATTTTATATCCTGGGTGTCCGGGATCCGTTTCGTTTATTTAATTATTACCGGGTAATTGCCAACTTCCATACCGGATAGCTTATTCGCACATGATCCAATCATGCTTTACCATTAAACGTATGCATTCCTATGCACTATTTGGAAATTGCTATTCCCTAAGGCCTTGATAATTAAATCACACATAATTGCATTTAATTACGTTAATCATATATTAATTAATTGTACGGAATTACCTTATTTTTGCCGGTTGTTACATTCTCCCCCCGTTAAGAGAATTCCGTCCCGGAATTCACTTCGAGTTCTCCGGTACAGGTGTCTTCTCGAATAGGGCGGGGTATTTTTGCTTCATCCGGTCCAGCCTTTCCCACGTGAACTCCGGTCCACGCTTGGCATTCCAGCGCACTTTGACCAATCTGATCTTGCTGCGCCTTAATTTTTGGACCTTCCAATCAGTTACCTCGATTGGTTCTTCCACAAAATGTAACTTGTCGTCAATCTGGATCTCGTCAGCAGGAATAATGAGAGTTTCGTCGGATAGGCACTTTTTCAAGTTCGACACATGAAACGTGTCGTGTATTCCACTAAGCTCTTGAGGCAACTCGAGCTTGTATGCCACTGTGCCTACCCTCGACAAGACTTTGAACGGTCCAATATATCGCGGGTTCAGCTTTCCGCGCTTCCCAAAGCGCGCGACACCTTTCCAAGGTGACACTTTCAACAGGACCCTGTCTCCGACTTGAAACTCTAAAGGCTTTCGCCTCATATCAGCATAGCTTTTCTGGCGGTCCCGGGCCGCTTTGAGGCGTTCTTTTATCAAAAAGACCTTATCCGTGGTCTCTTGAACAATTTCAGGCCCGGTGAGTTGCTTTTCCCCAACTTCCGCCCAACATAATGGCGATCGGCACTTGCGTCCATATAAAGCTTCAAACGGTGCGGCTTGAATGCTCGTATGATAACTGTTGTTATAGGAAAATTCTACCAACGGCAAGTGCGTATCCCAATTACCTCCGAAATCAATCGCGCATGCCCGTAGCATATCTTCCAAGGTCTGGATGGTTCGTTCACTTTGACCATCCGTTTGGGGGTGATATGCGGTGCTCATGTCGAGGCGAGTACCGAGGGCTTCGTTCAAACTTTCCCAAAATCTGGAAGTGAAACGACTATCCCGATCGGAGATGATAGATACAGGTACACCGTGTTTAGATACCACTTCCTTAATGTACAAACGGGTCAGTTTCTCCAACTTGTCCGTTTCGCGAATTGGAAGGAAGTGTGCAGATTTTGTCAATCGATCAACGATTACCCAGATCGTGTCATGGCCGCTTGTTGTCTTGGGTAACTTGGTAATGAAATCCATGGTGATTCGTTCCCATTTCCATTCCGGTATTTCCGGTTGCTGGAGCAAACCGGAAGGTCTCTGGTGCTCAGCCTTGACCTTTGCGCAAGTCAAACATCGCGCAACATAGGCTGCTATATCCCTTTTGAAATTCGGCCACCAATAAAGTTCCTTCAGATCGTGGAACATCTTGTCTGCACCCGGGTGAACCGAATATCTAGAACTGTGAGCTTCGGCCAATACTAGCTCACGCAAACCACCATATACTGGAACCCAAATTCTATTCATGAAATACAATGTCTGGTCCGCTTTTGGTTCCAGTGAATCAACCATCTTTCGTAACCTTTCACCTTTGACGTTCTCGGGTTTGAGGGCGTTAACTTGAGCTTCACGAATTCGTTCAGTCATATTCGTGTGGATAGTCAATCCCAAAGCTCGAACACGCAATGGTTTAACCCGTTCCTTGCGACTCAAGGCGTCGGCTACGACATTCGCCTTACCGGGATGGTACTTTATCTCACAATCGTAATCGTTTAATAATTCAACCCATCGCCGTTGTCGCATATTCAGATCCTTCTGATCAAAGATGTGTTGCAAACTCTTATGATCAGTGAAAATCGTGCACTTGGTTCCGTACAAATAGTGCCTCCATATCTTGAGAGCGAACACCACTGCACCTAATTCCAAATCGTGTGTAGTGTAGTTCTTCTCATGGATTTTCAGTTGCCTGGAAGCATAAGCTATTACTTTTTCTCGCTGCATCAATACACAACCCAAACCTTGATGCGAGGCATCGCAGTAAACCACAAAATCTTCCGTACCGTCTGGAAGTGACAGTATCGGAGCGCCACATAACTTGTCTTTCAGCAATTGGAATGCTGCCTCTTGCTTTTCCGTCCACTCAAATTTCTTATCCTTTTGGGTTAGCATGGTTAAAGCTTGCGCTATCTTTGAAAAGTTCTCGATGAACCTTCTGTAATAACCCGCGAGGCCTAGAAATTGTCGTACTTCGGTAGGAGTTCGAGGTGCTTCCCAATTTTTAATCGCCTCGATCTTGGCTGGATCAACGTGTATGCCCTTCTTGTTTACCACGTGACCTAAAAAGTGAACTTCCCGAATCCAAAAGTCACATTTTGAGAATTTAGCATAGAGCTTCTCTTTGCGTAATACTTCAAGAATTAACCGAAGGTGATTCTCGTGGTCTTCTTTCGTGCGTGAATAGATCAAAATATCGTCAATGAAGACAATGACGAATTTGTCCAGGTATGGCTTACATACGCGGTTCATTAGGTCCATGAAAACCGCTGGTGCGTTGGTCAAGCCGAACGGCATTACCAAAAATTCGTAGTGTCCATACCGGGTTCTGAAGGCCGTTTTTGGTACATCTTCTTCTTGTATACGCAACTGGTGATAGCCTGACCTCAAATCGATCTTGGAGTAATAGCTGGAACCTTGGAGCTGATCAAATAAATCGTCGATCCTGGGGAGAGGATAGCGATTCTTGATGGTTAGCTTGTTCAGCTCTCGATAGTCTATGCACATGCGAAATGTGCCATCCTTCTTCTTCACAAATAAGACGGGAGCTCCCCAAGGTGAGAAACTCGGTCTTATAAAACCTTTGTCCAGTAATTCTTGTAGCTGGCTGGACAGTTCCTGCATCTCTGATGGAGCTAGGCGGTATGGCGATCGTGCCACAGGAGCTGCTCCGGGAACGAGGTCGATGCGGAACTCGACTTGTCGAGGTGGTGGCAACCCCGGCAAATCTTCTGGAAATACATCCGGAAAATCTCTGGCGACTGGAATGTCTTCCAACTTTCGCTCGTCGGCCTTCTTGTCCACTACGTGTGCCAAGAATGCGACAAGCCCTTTTCTCAGACACTTACGAGCCTTCATGCTCGAAATAATCCTTAGTGGCGTCCCGTGTCTTTCACCTTGAATTGAGAGAGTTTCACCGCTTGCGAGGGGAATCTGAATAACTTTATCGTTGCAAACCACGATGGCACGGTGCGCGGACAACCAGTCCATGCCCACAACGATGTCAAAACTTCCCAATACAACCGGTAATAGATCGATCCCAAACTCGTGCCCACAGAGTTCTAACTTACAACCTTTTGCTACCTCTCTCGTTTCAATAGTTTTACCATTAGCCAGTTCTATAGAGTAGGGTGTATCTAGTTTGCTAGTTTTTAAACCAAGTAGTCTTTTAAACTCAATGGATATGAAGCTAAAGTCAGCACCGGTATCAAATAATACAGAGGCATAATGACCATTTAGAGGAAACGTACCAGTGACCACATTGGGGTCTTGCCGTGCGTCACCGGCTCCAATCACAAATGCCCGGCCACGGGCCTGATTGTTGACTTTGGGGCAATCTTTCTTCCAATGGTCCAATGACCCGCATGCAAAACAGGGTCTGGCCCCTCCGTTCTTTGGTGCTCCAGATCGGCACTCTTCAGTCTTGTGCCCGGTGCGGTGGCACTTCCCGCAAGTCAATCCATTGTTTCTCCCCTGGTTTCCCTGTTTGTTATTGTTATTGTTGCCACGTCCTGTGGCGGCATAACCCTTTCCTTTCTTGTTCGAGCTTCCCGATGCTCGATCCCTTTTCCCTTCATCTCTCTTTCTCTTCCCAAACCTCTGCCCGTTACCCTGATCATTAGTTGCAACCGCTGAACTTGATCCCTGTTTCTTGGCCTCAACACTACTTGCTTCAGAAATTTTTAACCCAGAAACTTGGCGGATTAAGGTACCCATGCGGATAGCATCCTCAGTCAGACTTAGTGCCAGATCAATTGCCTCGCGCATGGTCATGGGTTTGGAAGAGGTGACCATGCTGCGAATCTGTGGTGCTAGCCCGAATAAGTAACGTTCCACCTTGTTCTTCTCTGGTGTAACCAGACGAGGTACCAGTCGTGCGAGATCATGAAATCTTGACGTATACCCAGTGACGTCTGCTCCTACCATGGTGAGGTTCCAGAATTCGGTCTCCAACTTCTGAACTTCACTTGCCGGGCGGTATTCGGCAGTCATCAGTTCCTTCAGTGCCGCCCATGATAGAGAGTATGCAACCTCATCTCCTAAAGACTGTACCTGGCCGTTCCACCAAGTTAGCGCTTGATCTAGGAACAGATTAGTGGCGTACATGACAGACTGTCGAGGGGTACACCCGCTGATGCGGATAACTGCCTCGGTCTTTTCGAACCATTTGACCAGGCCTATGGAACCCTCAGTGCCGCTGAAGTTTAGTGGCTTACAGTCCAAGAAAGCCTTGAAAGTGCAGCCGCGCTCTCCCGAGGCTGTCCCTGTAATAGTAACATAGTATGTTATTATGGGATAGGAGTTTGTGAAATATTCTCCCATCGCTTTTTCATTTATTTATAAACCTCTTACCACTGGGGGAGGTCTCTCGTCGCTCACTCCCTGTCCTGTCATGGGAGTGTTCCGAGCGTGCGGCTTCGTGTTCAGCGATGGCACGAGCTATGCGTTCAGATATCATAGTTTCGAGCTCGGCCGGTGTTGTGGGCAGTCCGTCTGCTCCACTATTGCTTCGGGTGGCAGGTGCCATTTTTCTTCAATAATAATTATCAAAGGTTAATTTGGCAAACATTTATACAATGCAAAGCATAAATAACAAACCAAAGCATGAACACAATAATCAACACCATAACATCACACAACATACCAACACATCATACAGAAATATAAATAGAAATCGACATAACATCACCACACAAATATACAAACCACAACATATGGAGTAAGCAATAATAATCATAGACAACAACATATTTCACCATAATAATAAGATTTTTCATTAATTTCAATAATATCAGTACAATGCTTGTTCATAATACAAAATGGAGAATACATTTCTCATACAATACATTGCTTTTGAAATAATAAAACATCATATCATACGCCGTAATACCCGTACGGCTAGGCAAAATGCAGACGAGTGTCATAACCCGTGCTGTACTACCATAATGCTGCTAGTATGTACATAATCTGGTGTGTCTTCAGTGCATCCCCGATACATCCTACTGTGGCGGTGGCGGTGGATACTGGTACTGCGGCGCATACATGCTAATCGTCATGCTGATCTCTGAGATGCGCTCGTACAAAAACTGTCGATGTGCCCAGTGTGCATCCCCAGTAATCCCGCTCTGCGCATCCATGCGCAAGAGCTCCTCTGCGTAATGCGCCAAGGCATCACGAGTGTCAATCATCCTAGCCCACATCAACCTCGTCTGCTGTTCAACCTGATTCACGGTGCGCTGCACCGTGTTGACTAGAGTCTGAAAATCCTGCTCTAGAGTGATGGTCGAGGTCTGGGCTGGTCCAGAGGGGGGTGTCATCCTGGGAAGGTGGGATGGTCCGGGTACATCAGGGTGTGTGGATGGGAAGGGCCCGAAGGGGAATGGTACTGGTATGTGTGGCAGCAATGGAGTGAAACCGGGTGGCCTGATGGAAAAGTAGGGTGGCATCATATACGGGTCCCCTGCACCTAGAGGGTATGGTGCAGGTGTCGTGCTGGGAATGGTGGGGATGGGTATAGTCATGGCAATGGTGGGTGGTGGCATAGGCTCGGCCAGTGGGGCTACCAACGGCTCAGAGACAGTGGCCCACTCTGGAGTGGACACCACTACAGGGGGTGTGGGAGGGCTCGCAGTGGCGAAGGCCTCCATGCCTGCCCTATGTAGCTCGGAGCTACGGGCGGAACTACCCTCATGTATAAGTGCTGCGGGGGCTGGCTCCTCCTGAGGTATGGGCTCGAGTGCTGGTGGGGCTATGGGGTCGGCTGGGGCGTCCTCTAGCATCGGAGCCACTGGCTCCTCCTGGTCAGCCTGAATCTCTGGCACTAACATGTGCCCTACCGAACCCACAGACTCGTCATCGGAGTCGTCGGATATCCATCCGTTCCTCCCATGGGGAATAGGCAGGAGTCTCATGCCTGCAGGTACGTGAATGTGGGGTACCGGTGCCGGCTCGTGCTCGGCGTGAGCCTGTCGGCGGAAAGGAGACTCTGCCGCATCCGACTGGGCTGGAACTGGTCGCGAAGGACCGGCACAGCCGTCAGGGAAATCCCTGATGGCTCGAACGGGGCGTACGGCCAAAGGTGCGGCCGGTACGATGGGCAGTGGCGCGTCGATCACGGCCGGTGTCCAGTCAGGATCCTCGCTAGGATCTGTCTCGTCCGAATCGTCGTCTGACCCTCCTGCGACGTCCATCTCTACGTCGTCTTCTTCCGCATCGAGTACAACCAGCTCGACTGGCTCCGGCGGAGGTGCGGGAATGATCTGTAGACTACTATCATAACTGGGCGCTATGCTTCCAGCGTCGGACATCCTGGCAAAAGAACCGTACATGCATATATGATTTATTTAAATTAGACAGTTATGGCGTACTCTATAGTAACCTTCCTAACTTCTAATCTTCACGTTACAGTATAACAATACTCATGGCTGGCTTGGTCGGAATCTCCTCATGCCCAATGCCTCTTGAAAATTACTTTTATTTAAAACCATGTACATTTTCTTTTGAAAACTTTATCTTTAGAACCAAATCCGGTTATAGTCTAGTTTTTAAAGAAAATACTCTAGTTCGCTATAACCTTGGCTCTGATACCACGTTCTGTCACACCACGACAAAGGCGGAAACACGTGGCGCGACGGTTCAAAAGCATAAAGTCAAGGTTATGGCTAAACACAAGTAATTTAAAGAAAATGGGTCATTTATTATGACGTCGAATCAGTTTCAAACATTACACAAAAGTTAATTGTTTTTGAAATAAACATAGAGGTTTCTCAATTATATCCCAAATGCCTTGGGAAATAAAGGTGAAACCCCACAAAAGCCTGACGTCGCATTGGAGATTCCCCGACCCTGCTTGCCTGATCTTTCATCTTCTAGTTACCTGAAAGATATGTTTTAAAAAGTTTCGTCAATATAAATATATTGGTGAGTTCACAGGTTTTCAGTTTCTAAAACTTAAATACTTGGGAATACCATGTTATGACAATATATAGGAGTTGCAAATTCCTATAAATCTACTTGAGAAAGACATATAAAAATTTTGCCCCGCTCCAAGTCGTTACTCGGTTTCCCACGACTTAAGTTCAGAATATTTGCACCCCAGGCATAACCTAATGCATAATCGACGCTATCGATTGGGGGTGGGCCTTGTCAGGCACCAATAGTACTATTCGAATATTCCTCCGGTTTCAATTCCCTGAACAAATGATTATAGAGGCGAGGACTCAACCCCGAGTGGCGGTCACACCTCAAGTATTAAATCCGTCAAACACTATCCCTAACATATCTTTCCCCCGGAAAAACGTAAAAATAGTTTAAAATGGGGCCGTGAAACTCACCTGTAACTGCGTCTGGCTCAATAAGGTGAATAGCAAGGGGTGGTCTTGCACCTACAAACGTCCTAAACGTATAAGTCACTATTCCTATAGTGCATGTGCCGTGGCAAGTTGTACACCCAACTCCCGACCACAAGTTGTTCCAAATCTCGTTTAATTAAGCGTGTATCCTAGGTTTCGTTGGCGTTACATTACCCGTTGTGTTACAAGTTATATATTACTCTTGTTAATATTTCCATAACTTGTATCTTATTATCATCGACTCGACTTCACTTAACATATAATTACTTTCCCATTTAAATAATTATACTTAAGATCGCATCGCTCGATATAATATATATTTCAATCCTCGACCCGACTCACTTTGCCACACATTTGTTTTCCCATTTAAACAAATATGCTAAGATTTTGTCGTTCGATCGTACATTCTTAACGTCCGATTCAACTCACCACACCGTATATTTATTTTCCCATTCAAATAAATATACTAGGATTTCGTTGGTACGACATACACATATATATGTCCTTGTCTTCTCGTCGCGGCTTTCCTTCCCGCACATCTACTTTCCCATTAAGTAGATACACTAGAATTTTGCCGAGACGAGCGTACAAATACATATAAATGTGTAATTTTTCTTGTTAAGTATATACGTTTGTTTTAACGTCTTATTCGTTTGTGTCATGTGTTTCTCCCACGAATTAATCCTCCAACACTTAGGAAAGTGTTTATTTGTTTTCACCCAAAGTATATATATATTTTACCTCTTTAAAATATATATTTTTCTTATCTTGCCGCAATGGCATTTTTCTCATATTTTGTCCGTGTACGGTTCGTTAACGCGCTTTAGTTCGATATCTTAACTTGATTAGTTAATTTTTCCAAGTTTTTCCCAACATGTATTTTATAGAAATATTTTCCATATTTCTTCCTATTTTCACATGTTACTTGGATGGTTAAAATACTTATGTATTTTTAACCCAACTTGTCAACTTAACTACAAAAATGTTTCCAACACTTTTATATTCCCATTTATATAAAAGTATACATTTTTGTATAAGTTTCCCAAGTTTGTTTAATATTTTTATAAAATCTCTATTTTATAAAAATCCTTATGTTAAAACCCTTTATATTTTTATAACTTTCAAAAATACACTTTTCTACAAAATACCCAAGTATTTCTACTAGTATTTACAAAAATCATCCTTAGACTTTAATACTTACATTTTTGACACCAAACTTTCCATACTTGTATTTTTGGACTAATAGTTTCTAAAATGTCCATTTTAGTCCCTTAACTTTCAAAGTTACAATTTTAGTCCCTTAACTTACAAAAGTTGCATTTTTCTATTCTAACTTTCAAAGTTGGCATTTTTCACTCAAAATAGTTAACTTTGAAGATTCAACTTTTTATTGGTAAGTTATTTTTGTATCAAAACACTTATGTTAGTCTTATATTCCATATGAAAGGCTAATTATATGTGTGTTTTATGTATTTGTCCATTTCTTTAAAATATCATTCATCCAAGTGAGTTAACTTTAATTTTCCATCTTTTTCATTTATGAACTTCTAACATGTTTTACCACATATTATAACTTAAATGGTCATAATAAGATGAATTAAAGTTAGTTTTAACATATTCAAGTTCATCTCAAAATCTTAACCAAAACATCATCCTACTTAGTCTTATATGTAAACTTTATATATTTTCAAGACTAATACATCATCATCATCAAATCCATGGTTTATTTTCATATCTTTAACCTTCCATTTTACACATGAAAACCTATTAAAGATTATGTTCAAAACCATTTTTAAACCCTTCATGTACAACTTGCTACTAGGAACACATACATGAATAATAACAATCAAAAACAAGATTAAGAAGCTTACTACTAGCACAAGGCTAGGGAAGACAAAAACCTTGGATTTGAGAGGGGTTTAGTGTGTTCTTCCTAGTGGTTTAGCTCCAAGCTCTTGAAACACACAAAAGGGGTTTGGATGATGGATGATTTTAAGTATTTTGGAGATGTAAAAACTTGAAAGAACAATGTGTGGATGTGTGTGTAAACCCACGGCTCTAAGAAGAAAAGAAGGAGAATTGTTTTTGCTTTGTTATCTTCAAAGGACTAACATGTGTTATTATATAATCAACTCATGTAATGATGCTAAGGATTTAAGGGATCTTATGGAAGATTATGAGTGTACTTGGGAGATTTTTGAAATGAAGATATGTGTGTGTGTAGAAATAGCCGTATGTATGCATGTAGATATAGGTGGTTTCTTGCAATCTTGGCTAAATCTTCATGAACCATCATAATCCTACTTATAAGACTTATCCTTGCATGTGCACTCTAGTGTTATGATGTGTTTAGAGTTGGTTTTGGATGGTTGTGGCCCTTGGCCGAAATTTCCTTACAAGGGGACAAGAAAGTGTTGCTTTTGTACTACATGTTCACTTACACACTTTTCCTAATCCATGCATGCTTTACACTAGATCTTAGGTTATTATTATTATTAACACAAGGCATGGATGTTATATGGCCATTAGGCCGGCCCCTTAGATGGGTATAAGTGGGGTCCACAACTTCAAATATTTACCCAACATTTGTTATGTTTAATCCCCCGTCGTTCGGGTGTCGTTCGGGTATTTTTCGGGTTTTAATCACGCGTTATCCGGACATTAAATATACCTTTAATAACACTTAAATATAGTCTATTTTAAGCGTTGATTGGTTATTTAGGCCTTTACCGGGTGAAATTATGAGTTATACGCGTATCGGGTGCGATACGCGCATTTTATTCGTTACCGGGAGATTTGTACAAGACGTTTTCATTTATGGTTTTGGAGTTCCAAAACTCATTATATCTTATGAAAATACCCTTTATTTTATATCCTGGGTGTCCGGGATCCGTTTCGTTTATTTAATTATTACCGGGTAATTGCCAACTTCCATACCGGATAGCTTATTCGCACATGATCCAATCATGCTTTACCATTAAACGTATGCATTCCTATGCACTATTTGGAAATTGCTATTCCCTAAGGCCTTGATAATTAAATCACACATAATTGCATTTAATTACGTTAATCATATATTAATTAATTGTACGGAATTACCTTATTTTTGCCGGTTGTTACACCTTCTTTTTGTAATGTTTTCTCAGCCCCTTGCTGGCTCTTTTTATTTATATAAAAAGTGATTTTGCCGTTCAAAAAAAAAAAAAAAACACATATTTGAAGTTGAACTTTCCACCTTACCCAAGAGAGGATTTCCTCTCTACCACTATCTAACTAGTATTATACCCGTCCGTTGGGACGGGTCCTGAAATTTACAACATTCAAACTATGTGTAAATTGAATATCCCATTAACATATTATTTAACTTGGATTAGTAGGCATAAAAGTTGATTAATTTCCGTACATGTTAACTCAAATTTTGTTATTTAGCTCACACAATTTAACATCCTTGCTAAGTTGTGCATAATCCTGAAGTTGCTAAGCAAAAAATAAAAATGAAAATAAAAATAAAAATGAAATAGCTTCAAACATATAATCAGGGACGAAGGATTATGAGGGCCAGGGGTGGCCCTGCCCCCCCTGTTTTTTGGCGCATTAGTAGAAATTTGCGATTTTCGTAGGTAAATTTAGTCCGGGTTGAGTTCGGCCCCCGCCGATTTGCACCACCGATCGAAAAAATTTGAGTTCGGCCCCCGCCGATTGACGAACCAAGCTTCGCCGCTGCATATAATGGCATATATAAATTACAAAATCATAAAGCAAAGACAAAACCAAAAAACAAATGCGATATACAACTTCGCATTACTAAACACATCATGACGACATATAAAGAACATATCATTATGTAAAATATATCAACAACACCTTATGACATTATAGTAGCATAATTGTCCATGTACAGGTTTATGAAATTTACAACATTCAAAATACACCTATGTGTTACTTCAAATTTTGTGATATAATAGACGCGTTTTAACATCATTGATGTGTTGTATATATATATAAGTATCTTTTTTAAGGAAACAACAAACGATAAAAAGATAAATGGATAGCAGTTGGGTTATTTGGAGTACATATCCATAGAATAAAGACAAAAAAACGCAAAACAACCGCAAGATATGACTTCTAGTTAGTAAACACCTTGTGAAACTATAGTCTTTGTATTTGCACCGTTGATATGCTTTGATAAGAGGTGTGAGCAGAACATAACGAGTGCGTTAGAGCAATTAGGCAATGTTCAAGTCAATAAAAGGGCCAAGTATATCACCGTCATTATGTTGGAGTTAAGTCGTATATCTTCAATTTGTTATGGCTTAACCCCTTTATGGCATGGATTGGGGCACAAACCCCTTTCTACTATGTTTTTCTACGAAGAGAATGTGTAAGATTTAATATATCATACTGTTAAACTATGTGTGTATGTTTTAAGTTTGATGCGTTTTACAAATAATTTTCGTTTATGTTTTGTTATGTTTGAGTGACGTGAGGTTTCACCTCACCAAAGACAAAACAGGAAAAACAAAATAGAGGTACAACTTGACAAATTACCATTTTACCCTTTAGTCACTATTCCCTGACATGATGCAAATTAATATATAGAGTAATAACCGCGATGGGTTACATTTGTGGAAGTTAATACCTCAACAACAAAAAAAACCAAATGACCAAAATGAATAACATGGGTCCGTATGATAGGCCGCACTGTTCGCCTTGATAATCATGTTACTATAAGCATTGGTATTGTAAAAAATTGGTTATCTTACTAATATAGTATTAAAGGCACCTTTAATACAATCCAATTTTAAGTAGAAAACTATGAGCTAGAAGGTTAAGAATACTTAACACGCTTCCAACTGACTCTATATATGAGGTGTGTGATGTGTTTTTCGCTATTTCATAGTTTTTAACTTGAAGGTCGTTGAATGAATTCCTTTTTTCTTTAATTTTAGATTCCATATGCAAAATTATCAAATGATAGAGTTGATGTTGTGATTGATGAGGAATCATTGGATCCGTTGATTAGTTTGGATGTGGTGGAAAGATACTACAAGGGGATGGTGCATTAGAAAGTTATCATGCAAATTAAGACGAGTTGGCAGGTCGGATGATGGGTCAAAATGGGTTCAACGTTGGGCTTGAGTTTGAAAATCATTCTTAGGTCCTCTTGTATTCGAATGAAATTATCATTTTTTGCGAATGGGTCAGAAAACCATTTTTGTAAACGGGAGAACTGTCTCAGAAGTGGCTGCTTGCCAGGTGTATGAGCAATTGCCTCTTGTGCTTTTCCCCATTTGACAAGGTTGAATTGTGTATGGGATTTCCTTTTGTTTCATGGACCCCCATATATGGTCTTCTCTTATAATTGTTTTGTTATATATGGCTTCTTTTCCCTAAAAAAATGTGGATGCATTTACGCCAAATAGTAATATCTTTGTTGGAGCCTTTTTGGTTAAGTATCTATAGCCTAAGCTCTTGGAGAAAATGAAAGATTTCTTCTGTTGCTATGAAAGGGCAGGTTGGACCATATATTATTCTGTTTTTCTCAGTTTATAATTTTTGTGTTTGATTACTATTTTTTTTTTTAATAAAATTTACTTTCATTCCAGGACAAAGAAAATTACATTAAGATAGCGGGCAGGCGGGCAACAAGCTGCGCCGCCACCCCTTTCTGAATAGCAAATCCTAATCTACTAAAAACATAACCATGTCCACCCGGAGCCGAGGGATTGAAACTTGAATACTATTTGATATTTACTACAACTTTAAGTTTTTTTTTACTAAATTTAATTCGCATAGTAATCAGATTACAAAAATGTGATTGTTTTGTTAGCTTATATCTATATCTATATCTATACTTACTATTACTATATACTATATAGTGTATTCTGGACGGCTAAAATGGTCATTTCACATTCATTTTTATGGGTAAAATAGTAATTTTATTGAATTGGTAAGACACATTTAATAGAACAACTAAATCTTTATCAATATAATAAATAATAATAAAATAACCATACAATAAATCTCATATTTATGTGGTGTCCATCCATTTGCATTCTTTATTAAATTTGTAAGACACGTTTAAGAGAACAATTAAATCTTTATCAATAAGTAATAATAACATTTTTTTTAAAAGCATAAGTAATAATAACATATAGATAACCATACAATAAATCTCATATAGGGTGAAGACTTTTTTAAATATTAATATTCATAATGTATACTCAAGACATCATACAATATGAAGGCCTAGATAAGTAATAGATAAGATTTGATTCAAACTAAGCGAAGGAAAGACAAGTAGATAACAACTACACTTCTTGCCAGGGTAGCATAACTTTAAAGGAAGATAACAAGATTAAGTAGCAAATTTCATATAGCATAACTTTAACAATAGGATTGTATTTTGTGAGTACTTTTTAAAATTTATATTTTGTATTTATCTTAAGAATCTAACCAGGCAATATTTATTTGGTTGTAAATTGATATTGTGACTTTAAATAGTCAAATATGGTTTGTTTCGAAAGGAATAACAATAAACTACATTAATATTTGATCTTGGTGTGGTATGTTTGAAAATTCAGGTGAATAAATTGTGGACAATCAAGGATTAGAGTGTTGTTTTTAAATTGAATATATAAACATGTTAGCCACGTAAACTTGATACAATATATTTCTCTTCATCTTAAGACTCTATGCGATGGCCTTTCATGCTATTGATAGTAATATCAGTTTCCACTATTTTTGATGGTACTAAACGTGTTGTACTTGTATCTTAATTGAATATAGTCTTGCGAATATGTAATTAAGTTATACGAATAAAACTAATAACAAAAGTACTACACAATGCATCACGAGAGGATTGATAAACTAACATAAACGAATATCACGCTTAAATTGTACCTCCGCAGCAACGCGCGGGTTCCCCACTAGTTTCTCAATAGTATACATACTTTCATACCACTATACTAAATGTATTAGTAAATGTCTTATTTGATATTAAAATAATACATAGTAAGTTATTGAATATCAAAAAATAAACCATAACATAACAGTCAAGTACTTTTTTTCTTTTACAATAATATCGAGCGTTAATAAGTCAAAAAAATAATTGTACTATTTTAGTGTGTATCTATTAGCGGGTTGTTTAATTGTGGAAGTTAAAAAATGAAAATTGGATGTAGATTTTGCTTATCCTCATGTCATTTGTATACTAAATACTTGTAATGTCCAACGTTTAATATGTGAATGTAACTGGCAAATGTCTGGTGATATCCGAGTGGAGGGATGTTATTCCGACAAAGCTAAGGGTAAATGAGATGCATGGTATGTTCTGCTCACACCTCTTATCAAAGCATATCAACGGTGCAAATACCAAGACAATAGTTTCACAAGGTGTTTACTAACTAGAAGTCATATCTTGTGGTTTTTGCGTTTTTTGTCTTTATTCTATGGATATGTACTCCAAATAGCCTAACTCTGTCCATTTATCTTTTTATCGTTTGTTGTTTCCTTAAAAAAATACTTATATATATATATACAACACATCAATGATGTTAAAACGCGTCTATTATATCATAAAATTTGAAGTAACACGTAGGTGTATTTTGAATGTTGTAAATTTCATGAACCTGTACATGGACAAGTATGCTACTATAATGTCATAAGGTGTTGTTGATATATTTTACATAATGATATGTTCTTTATATGTCGTCATGATGTGTTTAGTAATGCGAAGTTGTATATCGCATTTGTTTTTTGGTTTTTTGTTGTCTTTGCTTTATGATTTTGTAATTTATATAATGCCATTATATGTTTGAAGCTATTTCATTTTTATTTTTATTTTTATTTTTATTTTCATTTTTATTTTTTGCTTAGCAACTTCTGGATTATGCACAACTTAGCAAGGATGTTAAATTGTGTAAGCTAAATAACAAAATTTGAGTTAACATGTACGGAAATCAATCAACTTTTACGCCTACTAATCCAAGTTAGATAGTATGTTAACGGGATATTCAATTTACACATAGTTTGAATGTTGTAAATTTCAGGACCCATCCCAACGGACGGGTATAATACTAGTTAAATAATGGTAGAGAGGAAATCCTCTCTTGGATAAGGTTGGAAGTTCAACTTCAAATGTGTGTTAAAAATGTGTAAACGATGTAAAGAAAGAGTAAAAAATGTGTAAACGGTGTAAAGAAATGGGGTGTAAGAAACACGTTATAGTCTTTTTTATTTATACCCAAACTAGCTGATTATCCCGGGAGCGTCCCGGGTTGAAATATCTAATATAACATAATAAAATATATTATTATTATTATTATTATTATTATTATTTTAAACAAATCTCTGCCATAAGTTATCATATTCAAATATAAAAAAAACGAATCTCTGCGCCGGGGTATAAATCTAGTGCCATTACAAATGAATTCGTAAGTTTGTAATCGATCATTCTAAAAAGAACTAACATGAAATAAGAAAAAAAAGTTAATTATTGAAATATCGAACGCATTAGTCTAAGGGTTATGTGATGCGTTAAAAAATTCATGGGTATATGACCGGGTATGTAGTTCGGGTATTTGGGTATGTTGTTTCGGGTACGGTATCACCTAATCCCAGACCCGACCCAAACCCACAATTTTTTTTAAACTAATCCCAAACCCGATACAATACGAAACCCGCAAAAAATAGTCGATTTTTTCTCCGTTTTTTATATAGCACTATGGTACTCGTTGGAAAGATAATAAAACGCTCGTTAATTTGGTGTAATTTTTTTCTTTAAAAAATCCCGTATATAAAAGATATAAACGTTTAAAAATTATGGTAGGAAATATGAGAGAGAAATTTTAAATTTATTTTTAAATTCTTTTTTCCTAAAATAACTCAATTAAATTAAAAAAGGAAACAATTCAAAAACACCAAAAACTCTTCATTATGATGCCACGTGGCACTCTGAAGGGAAGATTGAGGCCTCCATTGCACGCCACGTCAGCATATACGTTTTCTTTTATATATATAGATAGATACTAGTTTCAATGTTTTGGGTTACTCTGCCGGTTGGTTGGTTTGCCATCCCTACATGTCATTGACTCCAATTCACCTATGCTAACTCACATTGGCCCTTGTTTTTTTTTTAACGACCAAAAACGCTTTATATATATATATATATATATATATATATATATATATATATATATATATATATATATATATATATAATAAAGGCTTAGCAAGCGGCTGGAAAACGCAATTACAAACCCCAAACTAACAATAAAACCGACACGCCCCACACTTACAACAAGTCCAAAACATCGAAATCCACCCATTTATCCCACGAAATCTTATTCAAATTGCTTCTATTCTCGATCCATAAAAACGTGTCTTCCTTGATCATCTCCACCCATTGGCCCTTGTTAACTATTATTGATGCTAATTGACCAAACCGACAAGCTTTAACTGTAACATCCGGCCCCTCTCACCACCAATATTGTCCGCTTTGCCCCCGATGGGTTGCCCATCCAGGAACTCACGGCTTTGTTTTTGGTTGCCCGAGTGGAGACTTCCCAGGAGGTCACCCATCCTGATACTACTCCCACTTGAGCACGCTTAACTGTGGAGTTCTCCTCTCATCCACTAACATTAAGCCCAAAACGCGTTGGTGATTTAAGAGGCTTTGGATTACTTATGAACCAAGGATCTCTCCTGGCCACGGCCGATATAGGATTTGCCTAGGGTGTCATACAAAGGTTCATGTTAATATCCCAGAAATCAGTACTGTTACATTAACCCTATCATAAATACCTTTAAATTCACATCAACAAATTAAATCATTTTCCGTTGTTGGTTTAAAATTTGCTTGCCAGTGGTAAACCATAGTGTAGTTCGGCAAAGATTTCTAATTTTATTTACCATATATCAATATATCAGTATCAGGTTGATTCATTACACTACCAGCACTCGATATAGTAAGCGAAAGAAAAAACTTTAAAAATAAAGTCGTGATATGACCAAAATGATATTGACAAGTGTTCTATATCGATCTAAACCATACAAACGAATATCGATACCGACTTTGATAATATTAATAACGACGCCGGATGCCGACACTAGCTACTAACGATGTAAAAAAAGTTGTATTTGTAATCAACTCCGTTTTCGACATTGTACGGTTGGAATCGGTTCGGTCGTCGTGACCCTAGTTCTTATTTTAAAATATGTTAGCGACCTTAGTTCTTGAAGAAACACGAGTCATAGATCATCGGGTTAGGGTTTATAAAAAGTGTGGATCTAAGGACAAGACCAAGGATGTTAAGAGACTACAGATTAGAAGAGCCGAGCCTCTAAACGCTAGTATATAGAACAAGGGGTTGGAAAAGTACGAGGAGCTCGTGGTCTTTTCGATGGAAGTTTTTAGTGAATATCGGATGCCAATAAAAGGAGAAGGGACTCCTCCTTTTATAATACCTTGACGTTTGACTTCCTCAGCCCATCCTCTACCCTTTTGTGGGGCCTGACCCAGGTAGAGGTGTCTCTAGGTTTCCGGTCCAAGTCCTCAAGCCCAATTGGTGCAAGTGGGTTTGATAAAAAAGAGTAGAAAAGGGGGGGGGGGGATGTTACCGTCCTATCAATAATATACGTAGCGTCCGATGACTGGACACTGGTGGGCGGCAGACACGTGGCGTCTGCCTATTGGCTACTCCAAGGCAGTGGGTAATCATCTTTTATCTAATAGCTGAGGCAAGTGGTGGTTGAAAAAGTCTCTTGTCGGAGATATCTTGGCTGGGGAGCTGCCACGTCGTCGTCCTTTTCGAGTGTCAGACTGGACGCAGCCTTTGATTGATTGAGGACTCTGACGGGCAGTAGACGTGTACAAAAAAAACCGGTTTTTTTTAACCGAAAAAAAAATGAAAACCGGTTTTTTTAAAAACCGGTTTTTTTACAACCGGTTTTAAACTCGGCCCAGTCCACCGGTTACAGAGCAGTTATATTCTTGGCAGGAATGGTTTTTTAAAAACCGGTTTTTTTAAAAACCGGATAAAAAACCGGTTATATCAAAAACCCGGTTTTAAAACCGGTTATTCCCAAAAACCGGTTTCTATACCTTACAAAAAAACCCAGTTAAACCGGTTTTGAACGTTGTTGCAGCTGCTGAACGGTAATATGACCGTTGGGGGTCATTTTTTAACCTTTTTTTTATTTTTTTTGGGTCAAATCTTTCATCCTTCACCCCTATAAATACCCTATGATGTTTTGGGTTGATTGCACAACTCTAATACACTCTTAATACTCTTCAAAATAATAAAAAACCATTTAGTATTAGTAAAAAAAAACTCTCAAATGACGTCCTCTAGCCAACAAGATTCGACTCACATTGGTGCTTCAACTAGCGATGTGGTGGTTCGGGTTGTTCCTGCCAAGCGAAATCGAGAAGTTTGGCAACACTATGATATGTGTGAAATGGCTTCGGGTGAAAAAAAGGCTCGTTGCAAACATTGTAAAGGGTTCTACAAGCCGGATGCAAATACCTCTTTGAAAACGCACATCACAAAGCCATTTTGCAAAGTTTTGAAATCACAAGCTTCGAAAGATCAACCGGCAATAACAAGTGAAGGAGAGATCTTTGCTTACTCCATTGATGCGGTTCGTGAGGAAATGGCATGTTTTGTCATTCAAGAAAGCCTTCCTTTCAACCACTTCGACAACCAAAGGTATACTCGCCTTGTTCAAAAAACTCTCCAACCACGATACACTCATGTAAGTCGTGCAACTCTTAGAGGGATTGTTTAAAAATGTGGAAAAAAGCTAAAAATGAAACAATTTCTTTTTTTGAAAATTTACAAACCGGTGTAAACCTTACTAGCGATGTGTGGTTGACACCTCATAGTGTACCCGACTCTTACATTTGTGTTACCGCACATTGGATTCAACCCGATTCATGGCAAATGATGAAACGTACGATTGCGTTTCAACTTTTTGATTATCCACACACGGGTCAAAATATTTTTAAGGTTATTGACAACGTTATTAAAACTTATAAATTGGAGGAAAAAATTGTTTCTATATCTTTTGATAACGCCTCCAACAATACCGTTGCAATAACACAATTAAAATTAAAATATAAACCCATTTGTGAAGGTGCATTTTTTCATATTAGATGTGTTGCACACATCATAAATTTGGCGGTTCAAGACGGTTTAAAAATTGTCGAGTCACAAAAAAGGGTTTTAGAAGAATGTTACGTGATATTTTTAGCAACGTACAAAGACTTACTAAATATATAAAGTTTTGTGCAGAGGCGAAAAAACCGTGGTTGGGTCCGAATTGGGATTGTCCAACAAGATGGAGTTCTACTTGTAACATGTTTGAAAAGACGATTTCACAAAAAGAAACTTTAATAGCTTTTCATGAAATCTTGTCGAGTCGTGGTAAGGTTAACTCTTACCATGCAAGAAATTGGGAAACTATTGAGCGTATATCCGATATGCTACAAGTTTTCAAAATCTCGACAAACGCTTTATCCGGTGTTTATTATCCCACAAGTCCTTTAGCAATTCACAAAATATTTTTAATGACATCTAAACTAAGCAAGATAAGTTCGTATGGGCATCTGTATTCGGATATGGTAATACAAATGAAAGAAAAACTTAAAAAATATTTTAAAGAGATATCACCGGTTTTTACTTGTGCCGCCGCCTTAAACCCTTGCTATAACATAAGGGGCGTTAATTCTATGATTGATAAAATTGCGGAGGAGTTGGGTTTAAATTGTGCCGAAAACCCATATTTTAGTCAAGGTTTAAAAAATAAATTTAGCAATCATCTTAATGCCATGTATGCTTTTTATCAATCAAAATATGGTTCAAGCTCACAAATTCATGATTCATTGAGAAACACTTTGGACGAGAATTCAAATGATTCTGATTTCGCTTTTTATAGTCATTTATGGAATATAAATGAACTAGATGAAGCTACTAACATACCAAGTAGCGAACTCGGGAGATATAGTGGTTCAAACTTTTTACAACACACCACTCCACAACAATTTAAAAACTTTGATTTGTTGGCTTGGTGGAAAGAAAAGGAAGAACAATTTCTGATTCTAGCCGCCATGGCCCGAGATTTACTAAGTGTCCAAGCTTCTACGGTAGCTTCGGAATCCGCTTTTTCTACTAGTGGCAGGGTCTTATCGATAAGGAGAACGAGGCTAACTCCTATGGCGGTTGAGATGTCTATTTGCTTAAACGATTACTTGGATGCGGCGAAAAGAGTACAAGATAAGTGATCACTTGAGGGAGAATTGGAGTACGAAGCCGAATTGGCCTTGATTAAACCAATGACCGACGAAGAAGCCGAACTTGATGAATACCTTCGAAACAACTCGGGTTCGGGCGAAGATTAAAGATGTTTTTCAAGAGACGTTTGATGTATTCAAGAGACGCTTAATGTATTCAAGAGACGCTTGCTTATGTTTAAGACTTTAAGTTGTTTAAGTTTTTAGTAGTATGTTTAAGACTTTAACTTGTTTAAGTTTTTAGTTGTTTAAGACTTTAAGTTGGATGGTTTCATTGTTTAAGTTGGATGTTTTAGTAGTTAATGAAATGGTTTGGAGGTTTTAAGTTTATAAGTTTCTTAATCCATTGTTTGAAGTTTGTTTGTAGTGAAAAAAAAATTCAAACAGCAAAAAAAAAAAAATTAAAACAGCAACAGCCAAGGATGCCTTCTGTTCCGGTTTTTTTATTGGTTTTTTTTCCAGTTTTTTTTATCGGACAAAAAAACCGGTTTTAACCCTGATGCGAACCGGTTTTATATAATATAACTTTTCAAGCAAGAAACCGGTTTTACACCCGAACCGGTTTTAAAAAAACCCGGTTTTAAAACCTAGAAAAAAAACCAGTTTTGAAAAAAACCGGTTTTGTTTTTTAAAAAAACCCGATTTGTACACGTCTAACGGGCAGTGTGCTGCGTTAGGAACAGTTTTCCAAGGCATACCGACCTTGGGATGTGTGTCTCGGTGCTGCTCTAAAAGGTATCTTTCAGTCGTCTCAACGAAGGCTGACTTGTCTTGTTGAAGAAGCTTCGTCGTGCGTCCATTGGGTTATGGACGCGTGGTAGACCGCCAACGTAAAACGGGCGGCAGACCGTGCGTCCATTAGATTATGGACGCTTGATAGTCCGCTGACGTAAAACAAGCGGCAGACCGTGCGTTCATTAGGTTATGGCCACATGCTAGTCCGCTGACGTAGAACGGGCGGAAGAACCAACGTCATGTTTGATGGACGCAGGTCTGTGAGAGTTGAATTTTGATATGGTATTACTGGTTTTTTGTACCGTATCCCTTCAGTTCTTAAAGCATAAGGTGTGCTTGTAGTAAAGTTTTTTACTTTCACTGATTTAACCAATCATGCTTTGCCACATCACTTCACTGATTTACTTCACTGAAACACGTTTTTGTAGGCAGCACTCCACTGATTCTTTTATTTATTTCCATTTAAATACCCAAACTTTTTATTCTTTACATTTTTACACGGTTTTTTACATTTATTTCTACTATTTCATCCGTCCCACCAAACAGTCAGCCAAATTTAATTTTTTTATCTTGGAAATCGTCGACTAGTTTGAATTGACTCAACTAAACGGTCAATAAATTAAATTTAACAGTGTCACCGTTGTGGTATATAAAGTGATCAAACCGTGGGGTTAAAAACCACAACTTACCACGGTTTAAAAAGACCAAACACACAAAAAATGAATCCGTGGACCGAAGAGGAAGAAATGGCCCTTGTGGTTTGCCAAAAGGACGCCACAAACGACCCCGAAATTCAAGAACTACGGGGGGACGAAGGCGAAGACTACCCCCGGATGTGTTTTGGGCTCACGTGTTTAGCGACTTTATCCAACACGTGGGCACCAACACCATCAAGACCATCCGAGACCTCCAAGTCAAGTGGGAGGATCTCAATTTCAAGTGTGTGAGGTGGACCACTGTAACATTACGCATTTATACTTGTACGTTACCATTATCATGAATAAAAAAAACCGTCAAGTTTCATTATTATTATTTGCTTTTAATTATTATTGTGGCGTATTTGGAACCTAATACTATATTAACTAGGTTTTTTATCCGCGCGCGTTGCGTCGCGCTATTACAATATTGCATATTACATATTACATGTATGACATAAGAAACTTTATATAACAATTTGAATGCCTTTAAAAAATATATAACCATTTGAATATACAAAATAATTTCCCAAGTGCTAATTCCACCCGCACAGCTTAAAAACGCAATCTCTTCTTTGCTTGTTTACTCAAAGCTCTTGTAGCTTAAAACATATAGCAGTCGGCTGGTATGTGTATACACCATTACTAACCTCTTTATAGGATCCTCATCTTTGTTTGCCTATCATGTCATAAGCGTGATAGCAACATCCATTTGACTAACAATGAAACTAATAATAAGACTATTATCAATGAAATATTACAGACCACAAAATTTCAGAAAGAAGTATACATAGATCAAGTAATGATGCAAGTTAACAATAATAAGAAGCACTTAAATTTATGTATGAAACATAAAACATTGAATTGATAAAGATGAAACTCTGAATCATATCATGCAATGCATCACCATACCTTGCGCCGCCCAAAGTAGCATCCATTTGGCTCTGCTGATCTAAAGAAATCTAGCTTCAAAAGACACCCGTTTAACTTGTCATGATACTAACCACTCTGATCGTATCTAGTTTCCGAGCAACCATCTGGATATTTAAGCTGAAAAGCAAACATTGAAGTAACTAAGTGAGCCATTAAACGACTCAATCAAAGTATCCGAACAAATTCCAAGTCATACCACGTTTACTAACTGTTGTTTCCCCTAACAAATAGTATAATTATACACTACAACAGCAAACGTGAATATCTTTTAGGCCTAACTTGCAAAAAACCTAATAGATTGCTTAAGCTTATAATACAATATAGCAATTATGTCCCTATCATATGTTTACTTAATTATCGACTAAAATTATTAATACTAATCAATGCAAGTCATGAATATATATGATTATAAATGATGCAGAATGCATATGTCCAGGTCCTATTTATATACATGAAGGTTATAGAAAAAAAAAGTAACCAACACTATGTATAACCTATACAGAATATGTGATCGTATATTAAGAAGTAACTAACACTATATATACGCTGACCATATGCAGAAGGGGCCGTTGGAGTATATTTATAGGCCATAAAGGTGGGCGTGCACTGTTGTAACACCTGCTGACGGATGGTGTTATGGAAGGATCCTCTTAAACCAAAGCAACATATCCTTTGTTGTTTTGATGTTCATCAGTGTAAATCTTAATGTTAGAGGCCACTCATCCTTATAATTTTGCTTCTGCCTAACTCTCCCAGCCTATGAACACCATGTGTGCAAATGCCATTAAAGAAAATTAAGAAAGGATATTGCTCAATGATGTAGAAGAAATAAAAGATATATTTACTTGTACAATACCTCCTAATAGCTCTTTAATTTGTCAAGAATGACATCTGCGGGCAACTGTATACGTGCATTGTATGAATCAAGAGCACAACAAAATCAAATATTCTTTAGCCCTTATGTAGGAATTCAATTAAAACTCACTCGTAAAACCAATCAGTTCCAACTTCCAGTGCCGATTAAAAATCACCTGCAAGGATGCAATAAAAAAATTTCACAAACAAAAAGAATAGAAATTCAGATAATATGCGCCCAGGTGAAAATATTATAGAAAATGGAAAATTCTTGCTTTTCTTTTTGGCGAATGGTGCCTATTCGTCTAGGTGCCTACGCGGCTAAGCGAATCAAATGCCTTAGCGCCTAAGCGAATAAGCGTCTATGCGCCTAAGCGAATCAAACGCTTAAGTGCCTATTTGCCTTGGCGCTTATTCGCCTAGGCACCTACGCGCCTATGCGAATCAAATGCCTCGCTCCTATACGCGCCTATGCGAATCAAAGGCCTGTGTGCCTAGGCGAAAATATTATAGAGAATGGAAAAGTGTTGCTATTTTTTTTTTGGCGACCGGCGCCTATTCGTCTAGGCGCCTACGTGCCTAAGCAAATAAGCATCTATGCGCCTAGGCGAATAGTCTATGCGCCCAAGCGAATCAAATGCCTTAGCGCATAAGCGAATAAGCGTCTATGCGCCTAGGCAAATATGAAGGAAATTGCAAAGCAAAAGTCTAATGAAGAGAAAAGGAGATTAGAACCTGAGATGCTTTTCATAACAGAAGTTGCTGCCAAAGCAGGTGTAGGATTAATCTGTTACAGGCCTACACCACAATAGATTGTTGTTTGTGTCTATATTTGTTTCTTCCAAACCCTCTGTTCAATGGAGTCCCTGCACATATCTTGTGCACACTCAAATATAATTGTTCATCACAATTGATCCTATTAAATCGATCTAAATGGTCCTGTGAAAATTATGTACCTTTTCTTTCTGAAATTCTGAAGACGATTTTGAAATTCTTTTAACTTTTTTGACGAAAGATCAGACACCTCAACCGTAGCGCTACCTGCCAGTTCATTACTCCCCGCGATTTCTCCACATATTTTTTTAATTTGTCCCTGCACATCTGAAAACTCTTTTATCCTCGCTTCTTTTTTCTTCCACAGTTGTTCTAAAGCCGGTGCGATAGAAGCAAGCTGTTCATTGATGGTTCCAGAAGTCTTCTCGGGCTGCATTTAAAGTATTAAAACACATAAAGATGAACAATGTCCTATGACAGATATTACAAATGCTACATTTCATCCATAATGTTAAGCATATAATCTCTAAAATTGAAGGTGGCTAGGCCCGTTACTCACAATGTTAAGAACAGATTTCTCTCCATGGGATTTGAGAAGAGTGGAGAATTCAAGTTTAGCATCTTCAAGTGTTTGAAGAAGATGTTCTTTTGACTTTGCAGCCTGTTCAACTTTACTCTTATACACATTCAGACACTCTTGTTCTATTTGAAGAAGCGCCTTATCCCTTTCTTCATCACTTTCACCAACTTCATCCCAATGCCAACTCTACCCCAATTAACACTTAATTATTTGACACTACATTTTCAGCAATCCAAAATCTGTATATACAATACATTTCAACATGGCCCTAAAAAAACTCACATCTTCAATGTTAATCCTCTAAAGAGTTAAAAGTGTTTCAAAATTCAAAGTAAAACATTCAATCTGCAGTAAGGTCAACAATTTTTATTATTAAGAAGTTTGTAATAGTAAAACTGACCTTTTCATGAAAAAACATGTACCATATGCTGCTTATGTCATTCCTATCTCTCTTATTTCCTGCAATTATATGAATAACATTAAAAGCCATCACAAATAAAAAGTCTTTAAGCAATATGTAGAATCCCTTGCAGTGAACCTTATATGACCAGCAATTAATGAAAACTTAAATTTAAACACAGATAAGAAAATTTTCAATTATATATTTTTATAAAAGATGTTCATCAAACTCACCTTCACTACAAAAAGATTCAAACATTATGAGAAGAAAAAGCAAAACTTTCCGAATGAAGAAAGCACAACAAAGACTTATGTTAGCCTTATTTAACAACAGAGTAATGTACAAATCCTTAATGCACAATTTGAACTGATATTTAGTTATTGCCTTGTCGTTCCGGAAAAAATAGCTATTGCTTTGAATTTGAAAATTGTTGCTTTGTAATAAAGTAGTACCAATTTTAAGCTTTAAAAACTCAGTTTTCTATTTCACATAGTACAATCAAAGGGTAAACAATATAACTTGTACAGATTTTGTTCATAACCATCAATAATTTGTTCTTGGACAAAACTTAATTTTCATGTCATACTAACCTTGGATTTCACCTTAACAACACTATTTGACAATGAATAAATCATAAATCCGAAACACCATTTTCACACAAAAAAAAAAAAAAAAAATTTAAAGAAAGTTGGGTTTTGAAATTTATCATTTACAATAAAATATTTTATCCTATAAACCCCAAATTAAAGCAGGAGTGAAATACCCACAAAATAAAGATTTAATCCAATCCCAATACCCCAATTTTGAAATTATAAAGATAATCTGAAGAAAAATTTAGAGAATATCCACCACAATATGATCTTGAAAACAATAAAATTCAACATTAAATAAATGCATGCTAAATAGGAGGTATAACCACCAAGGACCACCGTGAAAACCTAATCCACCTCTTAAATACTTATTCACATACAAAGTTAAAAAAACCAAAATCGAAATCACTGTTCAAATGCTTTATTAGATTATTAATATAGTATAATATCAGCATTATACAAACCTCTGATGGAGGGCAATTGATGCAAACGGAACACAAATTCGGCTCAGATCTGCGTATTAGAACGCCATGCTTGCAATCGAGTTTGCAAGCTAAGAAGGTCACACTTGCTGTCCACCGATTCTGCGACGCTAGGCAACTACCATGAGCTAGTCATCATAGCCATGTAATCGAAATCAAAAATCACCTTAACACGTGGGCTGTTGGTGGAGTTGTGGTTGAGGAAGGAGAAGAAGGTGTCGGTGATGGTGATGGTATGTCATACGGCGACAAATCGGGAGCTGCAGAGAGATGGTGGTTGTGGTTTATGCCTTTACGGTGGCATGAGACATGGGAAGACGCGTGTGTAGCAAATGAGATAGGAGAACACGTGTATAGCAAGCAGGTGAGTGAGGTGTGGTTATAAGAAGATGCAATTACCAGAATGTCCCTACATAAAAATAAGAATTACCAAAATGGCTAAATCACTGTTCAAATCGATTCGCTTATTAATATAGTTAAATTATATATAATATACATATATATAAGATTTAAATGTCAAAAATATTATGCTTGGGCCGGGAATCGAACCCGCGCCCCAAGCCAGGTCACAAACACAAACAAGCTCAACCATCTGGTCTACCCACACTTCTTGTTTTAATTCCAGCTTACAATTATTATATCACGGGTATGGCTCTTCACAGTTGACTAGGAAAGTCAACTGTGACACCAATCTACCAAAATTAACCATAATCAAACGCGTTTCTATCTAAATTAGGATTGATTGATGAACGATTGATGAATCCGCGTCCTTACACGCTGTATTGATGGCCTAATCATACCAATTATACACGATTACACGTCAACCCATTCAATACACGGTCAAATCTTCCAATCGTGCAACCCAAGCCCTATCCCTATAAATTGGACATCACAAATCCTTCACAACTCGCCGAAAACTCTCTCTCAACCTTCAATTTCTGTATTAATTCATCATACGAAGTATTCTTGTTCGTGGTTGACTTTTTCTGTTGACCGAGCAAAATCACACGAATCGATATTGTAAGTAATGTTTGTCTTGTGGGTTTTATTCATCGGCATTCACACAACAATAACCCTCTGATTAATTGGGTTATTGTTGTGTGAATCAACCAATTGAAAAAGCTAGGGCTCGATCGTGAAATTGGGGAAGAACACGTTTCAGCATGAGGTGTTATATTTTAAATAAACTGGAATCAAACACAACCACTGATCTAGATCAAGTGGTTGTGTCTGATGTTTGTTTGTCCACACACGCGGGTTCGAGTCCCGTGTAAAACGGTTTTAATCTTTTCATTTTAAAAGAATATAAATCAGTTTCCTTATATCATATAATTAAATTAACCATAGATTAAACGTTCTCAGGGTCCAGCCCAGACATTGTGATTTAAAACACACGAACCGGCCAAGGGCCCGGGTTCGAACCATGGCATCAACAAACATTTTTTTTAGTTAAGTATATATATATATATATATATATATATATATATATATCCTTTGTATTTTTAAAATTCCTTTTAAAATACTAAAACTCTTTTATAAATTCTACAAAAATTATTTTATGTTAATCTAGTGAAAAAGTTTAACATACAATTTTTAGTTTTCAAAAATTTATTTATTTAATATATATAATAAATAATTCAAGTTTATTCTATTTTATTTATAAAATTCTATAAAAATATCAAAAAATTTTATAAATTTCCACAAAAATTATTCTGACTTTTTATAACAATAAAATTTTTTGAAATGATTTTTATTTCTGAAAAATCATTTATTTAATATTTTTAATCAATTTTTGTTAGATTTAATCATAAATAAATCATAATAAATTCATTTTTCAATATTTTTGCACCAAAATTTTATATAAATTATTTCTATTTATTTGGAACAGAAATACAATTTTTAATTTAATAATTCTTTAATTTTAGTATTTTTAAATATTAAAGTTATATTTTGACAATTTGAAATAAATAGATTTAATATTCTAATTTTAAGAAAATAATTTTATAAAAATTATTTTCATACTTTAAACTTATTATTGTGACCATCTTTAATTTAAAATTTACAAAAAGACTTTTGTTTATTTATTTATCAAATTTCTCTTATTTATTAAACATTTTAGTTATTAATCAAACGAGCACTTATCCCCAATTCGAAGCCCTAGAATATATTTGTAGACTAGAAAGACTTAGAAATATTTATTACCTTAATTATAGGGTAATACTTGGCATTATTGGGCAACACATATTCTATTTTTCACGAGACATAACATTTTGCTAAGGTGAGTTTTACATAGCCCCTTTTCTATTTATCACCATTTTTGGGGTGAAACATGTTACAACATTCTATATGCAATTCAATCATAAAGTGTCTATGTGTTTTTCTATGTTGCATTATGTCTTAAACATGACTAGGGTAAGCACAATATTCTAGCATAATCATTAACATTGATCAGCCGACGGTATACAATGATAGATCTATTGGACTAACAATCCCACCCGGATACGTGCCTCCTACATAGGTAGCGTGGGTGATTGTTATCGCATAACATAATCGAGTGAACCATGAGCGTATGGGATGGACCACAATATAACAGTTACAAGGGTTGATTATGCACTCGATTTACTTCTAGTATGTTTTCACATATGGACTAGACTTGCCATGACACTTGAATTGTACAAGTTTTTATTCGATTATCAAAACCTATGTAATTCTCACCAACTTTTGTTGACCCAAAAATATTTTCAAAAATTAACATGTTTCAGGTAACAATGAAGCTGAGGCTTGAGGCTTGAGTATGCATGAGGATTTATCATGAAGTTTTTGTTTGAAGTTATTTGAAGTTATTGACTTGTTTGTTATCATGTATTTGGATTTCCAGACATCACTTTATTTTGGATATTTATGTTATGAATAAATTATTTAAAATTTCAATTTATACCATGTGCTACTGAAACAATCATCAATATGTGACATCCCGATGTTTCCGCCATCGGTTGGGGTGTTACAACCACCCTTTACGAGCAAACGATGAGGGACGATCCGGACCTCGATGACGAGTTGGCTATCGGCTTCACAAGCTATGAGTATGAGACTCTTTACGGCCAATAATTCGACAATGTTGAGGCATGGCGTTTGTTGCACCAACCTTAAGTTTATTTTTATTTGGTTTATGTAATTTTAATTTTTATGTTTAATGAAATGTCCTTTATTTATGTTTTTGATTTATTTAAACGGTAAACATATGAAACAAACGGTAAAATTAAATAATACTAAAACACACGGGGTAAATTGAAAATTTTGCATTTTATAAAACCAACAAACCAACCGGTACCAGCACGGTAACCATAACTAGCAAAACGGTCCACGGGACCACTACCAGCGTGTATGGCGGCGGTGATACCGTGCTGGTTGTTGGTACCCGTGAACATTTCGGTAGGCGCCCCGTCCCCCCTTATTTAAAAAAATACTTATGTTTAACCATCGACCGGGCACCAACGACTTGATAGAAGAGCAGCGGCGCCACCCTTGACTTGATTGTATGTTTAACCTTGACATTTGTATTGACACTCCGGTCAAAGTGTCCAACATTATGAAATTTGCCACCGACTTAATAACCACTTGCAATTGTTTACTTGATTATGGAAGTCCACCATCCTACACGCCTTTCTTGTCATGTTTAAGACATGAGATAATATCATCGATACTCCACAGTATTTTCTTTGAATATATGTAGGCGCGAGCCATCACACTTAACTCTCAAATAACCGGGTCATTTGACCCGTTGTGGCTGGGAGTGAGCAACGGCTGTTGGTTTCAGGCCCCAAACTCACACACTTAAACTCTCACGTACAGGAACAAAAGTGAATAATATTATGCTTTGAAATATATAAAAGAACTTAAAAGAATAAAAAGCTGCTGTGTTTTTATTCAATAAGCTAAATGCCTTTATATAGGCAAACATACATACTGCAACAAACAGAAATCTGAAACTACTTTTACCTATTCCAAAGGAGGATTCCTAAAGAACCTATTGACTCTCAACTAAACCAACGTTAACTTTGACTTAGTAGACTTATTCAAACTGAAACTACTGCATAATAATAAGCTAAAACAAACAAACAAACTGCTAAATACCCAGCTGACCCAGTTGACTTATTTGACCCGTGAACCGTTTGACCCGACCCATCAAGATTATCCAACATTCACCCCCATAATCTTGATGTCGGTTCTTACTACTTGCTTCTTCTTGCTTGGGTTCGTCTAAAAGCTGCAATTCCACCCAACAATAAAAATACTAATACTTGCAGCCTGTTGCGACTTGTCCACATCATCATGTTTGGCTGACTTTTTTATTGTTTAAGTCATAACCATCCAGACTTTATCATTCAGCAAACCCACGTTACTTTGATGACCCATTTTCTGTTGACTCGGGCTGACCCGAATCGATTTCTTTTTATCGCCAACATGGTTGCTTCTTTCTTTTGTATAAACCACAATGACAACCAGCTCTGCCTCATTGCTGCTATACGGATTGATTACCTGTCATCCGCACCAATAAACACCTGAAGACAGACTCACCATTCACCTGTGATTGCTGGCGTTCTCCACCGAAAGCCGTCTCCACAGAATTGGTATGCCGCTGACTGTTGTTGTGATACCGTCTCAACCGCCACCCCTAGTTCTTTCCTTTCTTGCGACGAGATGCCGATTCGATCTTTCTTTCTTCTACCTCGCTGGCTTCGGTCTTCCTTTCTAGCAACTCAACACATGAAAACACTCCTTCTTCTTCGTCTTCTGCCCTCGCTCTTCTTTCGGTTTCATCGGATCACCTCGCTGTCAACTGCTATTAAACTAAACAGTCCTATCAAATGAACTCGACTATCTTCTACTGCTGCGTTTTTTTTTCCTGCAGCAAAAAGCTTCTTTTCTTGCTTTTAACCGGAAAACGGTTAATCAACAAACATGCTACTTTCTTGATTCGAACCCATTCTTGCTTGCTTGCTTCGAATCTTCTTGCTTGCTCATGCTCTTGCTTTCTTGCTCTTGCTCTTGCTCTTTCTTCTTGCTACATATCGATCAGTTTTCACAAATCGATTCCCTTGCTTCTTTCTTGCTTTTCTTACAGACTGAATACATAGAAACAGTGTTGCACTTTCTTCTTGCGAACCCACTGCTTATGCTTCTGCTTCTTCAGCCCTTTGCAGCCACGTGCTGCTTTCTTCTCTTGCCACCGACTCTCAAACTGGCAAACACCGTCGACCTTGCTCTGATACCAAATGTTGGTTTCAGGCCCCAAACTCACACACTTAAACTCTCACGTACAGGAACAAAAGTGAATAATATTATGCTTTGAAATATATAAAAGAACTTAAAAGAATAAAAAGCTGCTGTGTTTTTATTCAATAAGCTAAATGCCTTTATATAGAAAAACATACATACTGCAACAAACAGAAATCTGAAACTACTTTTACCTATTCCAAAGGAGGATTCCTAAAGAACCTATTGACTCTCAACTAAACCAACGTTAACTTTGACTTAGTAGACTTATTCAAACTGAAACTACTGCATAATAATAAGCTAAAACAAACAAACAAACTGCTAAATACCCAGCTGACCCAATTGACTTATTTGACCCGTGAACCGTTTGACCCGACCCATCAAGATTATCCAACAACGGCGAGAGCAAAGGTCACTTTCTCCAGTTAATGCACTCGACCACCATCGCCTGTGTAAGGACCGGTTTTTTTTTTTTTTTTTTTAAATACATTCACAACCAAATACTACTTACCAACCATTTTCATTTACAACTAGTTCAAGTTTTCAAATATAGTTTGGATAAGTTGCCATGGGGGATTTATCCCAACATGTACTAAACACTAACCCAAGACCTTGGAGACTACCAAAAACATTGTTTACAAGACAAATCCCAAGACTTTAACCATGACACCCAACCCAACAAAACGCGTGTGCATTCCCACATCCGATCCGCGACTTGATCTTCAAGCATGCGCCTTACCTAGTACACAACACAACCAAAAGAGAGTTAGCTATGTGTTTTACCATGGATTATACCATTACTAACATTTACCATTCTAAACATCATTTATACTTCCATATTGACCCATTAAGGTCTTTCCACCCTTTTGACCCATTAAGGTCTTTCCCCCCTTTTGACCCATTAAGGTCTTTTCTACCATATGACCCATTATGGTCTTCTTGTTCATCCTACATAATTTCCACACTTGACCCGTTAAGGTCTTTCCAACCGTTGACCCGTTAAGGCCATTTCATTCATCCTACATAATTTTCCACCTTTGACCCGTTAAGGTCTTTCCAACCATTTGACCCATGAAGGTCATTTCAATCATCCTACAAATTTCCATCTTTGACCCGTAAGGTCTTTCTACATACTACATAACCCAACTATTTAACTCATTTATTCAAGGCACAACATTGTACACAAAAGTGACTAGTTGCAAGTCAAAACCAACTTACCTTTGTCTTGCGCGTCGTGTCCTCCTTGTTTGCTTGATCCTTCCGTCTTAATACCTACACTTGATGAACTCATAGTTTAGAACTCATGAACTCATCTTTTCTCCAATATAATTCTAGCCATGACTTATTAATGGCTCCACATTTGCTACCCATTTCAATTAATTCGCATAATATTAAGTATGATGCTTTTCTATTTATTCATTTAAGCATTTCAACATACACTTGGTGTGCATAAATTTTAATTAACATTCATATACCTCTTTATGGACACATAACCCTCCCATCCACACTATACATTTTTTCTACTACTATAACTAGCAAAAATCACAACATAAGATATCATCTTTACTAAGCTATAGCTCTGTTTGACCTGCAGAAAGTCAAACATGGGCTCTTTCTTAAAACCCATCTTCTCATACTCACATTTTCATACAATTTATCTTTGATTAACATAATTTATACATGCAACTGAGTGTATTTTCTTTATTAAACAAGCTACTTCCAATTTCTAAGCTAAATTATCAAAACTCATACATTTCTACCCTTATCCAAGAATTTCATCAACATAGAACAACCACTATTAGCATCCTACAACTCACCTTGTGTTTATTATGACCTAAGGACTTCAAATCCCTTCACATGCAAGTGAATTGGTCAATTTTGCTTGGGTTTTGGGGCTGATTAGTGAGTTTGGGGTTTGGGGTGGTTTTCTCCTTCTCCAAAATACGTATACTCCTTCTAGGAGTTTTATTTTTTTTTTTTGTGTCTTAATCCTCCCCACTCACCCCTAGATAATACATTGTTTCAGTTCAGCCCCTCCCTTTTAGATTACTAGTCATTTTAAGCCATAACTTGAGTTACTAGCCATTTAACCCTTTCTTTTTGTACATATTTACCCACTACCCTTTATTAATATTATTTTAGATTTTTGGGATGTTACATGTCTACCCCCCTTACGGAGGTTTCGACCCCGAAACCTTAATACGTACCAAATAAAGCGGGGTAGTGCGTCCGCATCTCTTCCTCCGATTCCCACGTGAGTTCCGAGCCCTTCCTATGTTGCCATTGAACCAAGACTTGGTTTATGGACTTATTACGCAACCGCTTTACCTTGAAATCTTTTATGGCTACCGGCTTTTCTACATAATTCAACTTGTCATCAATCTCTATGTCTTCAAGAGGCACATAGGCGGTTTCGTCCGCAAGGCACTTTCGCAATTCTGATACGTGAAATGTGTTATGAATTCCACTAAGAGAGGGTGGTAATTCCAACTGGTAAGAAACCTGCCCAACCCGCGCCAAAATTTTAAATGGTCCGATATAACGCGGGCCCAACTTCCCGCGCTTACGAAACCTTATGATCCCCTTCCAAGGGGAGACCTTCAATAACACAAAGTCCCCGACCTGGAATTCAATGGGGCGCCTTCTTCGATCTGCGTATGCCTTCTGACGATCTTGAGCAGCTTGTATTCTAGCCCGTATAAGGCTAATCTTTTCGTTGGTAAGTGATACCAAGTCTTTTGGCGCTAGCTCCCGTTGACCCACTTCCCCCCAACAAACGGGAGTCCTACATTTCCTCCCATACAACATTTCAAATGGGGCCATTTGGATACTACTATGATAGCTATTATTATAGGCAAATTCTACTAATGGTAGGTGATCATCCCAATTCCCTCCAAAGTCAAGAACACATGCCCTAAGCATATCCATGAGCGTTTGGATCGTTCTTTCCGTTTGCCCATCCGTTTGAGGGTGGTACGCGGTACTTATCAACAACTTAGTACCCAATTCTTCTTGAAACTTTCTCCAATACCGAGACGTGAAACGAGTGTCTCGGTCTGACACAATGGACGTGGGCACCCCATGACGGGATATTATTTCATTCACGTAAATTTCCGCCATTCTTTCCGAGGTATATGACTCTCGGATTGCTAAGAAGTGGGCACTTTTTGTGAGTCGGTCAACTATGACCCAAATTGCATCATGCCCCTTCTTTGTCTTGGGAAGTTTAGTGGCCAAGTCCATCGTTATTTCTTCCCATTTCCAAACCGGCACCTCAAGCGGTTGTAACTTCCCATAGGGTCTTTGGTGTTCGGCTTTGACTTGGGAGCATGTCAAACATTTTTCCACATACTTAACTATATCACGCTTCATTCCGGGCCACCAATAATCCCTTTTTAGGTCCCGGTACATTTTCGTTGCTCCCGGGTGAACCGACAATCGGGATTTGTGAGCCTCGTTGAGCAAAAGAGCCTTCACTTCACAAGGCCATGGAATCCAAATTCTGCCATACCGGGTCTTTATTCCACTTGCATTCTCTTCTAGCTTGTCAATAATTCCCTTCATTCTTATTTTCTTGGAATCTTCCGCTTGTAAAGCCTTGATTTGTGCCTCTCGTATATCCTCTAGAAGGTTGGGCGTAACCACAATACCCACGGCTTTCACTTGAATTGGAGGTGGATACTCCCTTCGACTCAGGGCGTCAGCCACAACATTGGCTTTACCCGGGTGATAAAGAATATCACAGTCGTAATCTTTAATCAATTCTAGCCACCTCCGCTGCCTCATATTGAGATCCTTCTGTTCAAAGAAGTATTTGAGGCTTTTGTGATCAGAATATATGGTGCATTTTGTCCCATACAGGTAGTGCCTCCATATCTTCAGAGCAAATACTACAGCCGCCAGCTCCAAATCATGGGTTGGGTAATTACACTCATGGGTTTTAAGTTGTCTTGATGCATAGGCAATGACCTTCCCCCTTTGCATCAAGACACACCCCAACCCTTGATGAGAAGCGTCCGTATATACAACGAAATCCTCTGTTCCCTCGGGCAATGTTAGGACTGGCGAACTAGACAACCTTTCTTTCAACAATCCGAATGCTCTTTGTTGATCTTCGCCCCAAACGAATCTTTCATGCTTCTTTGTCAACTTGGTTAATGGCAAGGCTATTTTTGAAAAGCCTTGTATGAACCTTCGATAGTAGCCCGCCAAGCCTAAAAAGCTTCGTACTTCACTCGGGTTCTTAGGAGCAACCCATTCTACTACCGCCTTAGCTTTGGACGGGTCCACCAAAATGCCGCTTTTATTCACTACATGACCCAAAAACTGGACTTCTCTTAGCCAAAATGCACATTTTGAAAACTTGGCGTAAAGTCTTTCCTTTCGAAGGGTTTCAAGAACTTCCCGTAAGTGATTCGCGTGATCCGCTTCACTACGAGAATATATTAAGATATCGTCTATGAATACAATCACAAAACGATCTAACATTGGGCGACACACCCGGTTCATTAAATCCATAAAAGCAGCTGGAGCATTCGTCAACCCGAAGGACATCACTAGAAACTCGTAATGTCCATACCGAGTCCTGAATGCGGTTTTGGTTACATCTTCATCTCGCACCTTTAGTTGGTGGTAACCCGATCGCAAGTCGATCTTTGAAAACCAACTCGCCCCTTGAAGTTGATCGAATAAGTCATCAATTCGTGGTAAGGGGTATCGATTCTTCACCGTCAATTTATTCAATTCCCGGTAGTCTATGCACATTCGCATGGATCCATCCTTCTTTTTAACAAATAACACGGGGGCTCCCCAAGGTGACACACTAGGGTGTATAAAGCCCTTATCAAGTAACTCTTGGAGTTGTGTCATCAATTCTCGTAGCTCCGTGGGCGCCAATCGATATGGTGCCTTAGCAACCGGTTGAGCACCGGGCACCAATTCGATCCGAAATTCCACTTCGCATTCGGGAGGAAGCCCGGGAAGGCTTTCCGGGAAAACATCTTGGAATTCACTAACAATTGGCACATCTTCAATTTTGGGGGTGCCAATTGTTGTGTCCAACACATAGGCCATAAACGCCTTTTCTCCATTACGGACATACTTCATAGTTTCCACCAAGGTGCACAACTTAGCCTCGAACTTCTTTTCTCCAACGATGCTCATCTTCTTTCCACTTGGCGATACCAAATGGATAGTTTTGCTCTCACATTGAAATTTTGCATGGTACTTGGCTAACCAATCCATACCTATCACCACCTTGAATTCGCCCAACCTCATGGGCACTAAGTCAATTTCAAAGTCTTCGTCTTCAATGGTAATCTTACACCCTCTACAAACATTGTGTAACACATAATTCTTGCTATCGGCTATTTCTACGCTTAAAGGTATGTCCATTTCGTCTATTAGAAATGACGGGTGGTGTATCACTTCAACAGATATAAACGATCTACTAGCCCCGGTATCAAATAATACATACATTGGCATATTATTGATCAAGAATATACCTGTCACGACTTCAGGATGGCTCTTGGCCTCTTCAGCGGTAATTTGGAACTATCTTCCTCGGCCCTTAGGGGCATCATTCTTCTTACCCTCCTTGGGTGCTTCCTTCTTTGCATTCTTGCACTCCGCCTTCACATGACCGGGTTCGTAGCAATTGTAACATAGTTTAACGGGACTGGGACATTTGTAAAACGGGTGGCCCGATTGCCCGCAATTGTAACATGTCTTCTGCCCTAGCCGACATTCCCCCGTATGAAGTTTCCCACAAGTCTTGCAACTAGGTATGTCTCCCTTCTTGTTATCCTTCTTGTCTTGGTCATGAGTCCTCGCCTTTTTGGATGGTTCAAAACTCCTTTCCGCCTTTCTTTTCTCCCCCCTTGCTTCTTGTCGCTTTAGTTCCATTTCTCTTTCACGAGCCCATTCTATCAACTCAATCAGAGTACCACACTTCGAGGCAGTGATAAACTCTCTATATTCCGCCTTCAACATATCATGGTATCGATTTATCTTTGCCCTCTCCGTCCGAACCAACTCCGGACAGAACTTCATTTTGTCTAAAAACACACTTGTGATCTCGTCTATAGTCTCATTCTTTTGTCGGAGGTGGAGAAACTCTTCTTGAATTCGATCAATTGCGGTTTGAGGGCAATGATGTCTCAAGAAGGCCTCCTTAAATTCGTTCCAAGTCATCGCCTTTACCCGATCCTGCCCCAACTCCTTGCTATAGCTATCCCACCAATCCTTTGCACGGCGTCGTAATTGACCCGTAGCAAACATCACCTCATCCTCGGCCTCACAATGACTCCTAATAAACACCCCTTCCATATCGGAGATCCACCTTTGACATTCAAGTGGATTGATTTCCCCGTTGAACACTGTTGGATTACAAGCCATGAAGTTCCGGTATGTACATCTTTTATTATTCCTTGAACCGGACGGCCCTTCTTCAATTAGCTTTTTCAATTATTCAAGTTTGCTAGTCATCAAGCCTTCTACCACCCCCAAGATGTTGCTTTCTACTTCTTCTATTATCTTCGGGAGGTTTACTTTTATAGCCTCCCCTACTTCCGTAGCTACCATTTCCTTTACTTCATCATGTTGGGTACGTTCCCCTGCCGAGTTATCACCTTCATCCGCCATATTTCTGAAATATTAACAATCATTCAACACGTATTTCATACCGTAGTATTTCTATCGTTATCTATACTTTCTAAAATTTCCACTCCCAATACTTGGGTCACCACCCGTTCCACCAATTTCACACTAGGAGGGTAATTCCACATGTTTATATGTTATCGTACCCTTAATACATTCACACATAAGGATATGATAACAACCGATGCAAAGAATGAAATAAAAAAAAATTTTTTTTTTTTTGGTCTACCGTAACCCTACGGTACCACCGTAAGGTTACGGTGGCCTAATGGCCCATTTTTCCACCGTATGGCAGCAGAGAATCACCGTCAACATTTTGAGGCTACCGTAACCCTACAGTACCACCGTAAGGGTACGGTGGCCTCTGCAACCTCTCTCTTTTTTTTTTTTACCACCCTTCCTTTCTACCTTACACTTTTATGACCATTTAAAGTCAAGGCTTCCAACTCCTTAAAACTCATCTATTAACCTTTCCAACCCACCATTTCCCAACATACCTTGATCAAGTCTCGGATCGAATGCACGCCCCAACGAGCTTCCGGTTTGAGTTCAAGTACCTAACGGGCTTGATTCACTCAAACCTTGGCTCTGATACCAACTTGTAAGGACCGGTTTTTTTTTTTTTTAAATACATTCACAACCAAATACTACTTACCAACCATTTTCATTTACAACTAGTTCAAGTTTTCAAATATAGTTTGGATAAGTTGCCATGGGGGATTTATCCCAACATGTACTAAACACTAACCCAAGACCTTGGAGACTACCAAAAACATTGTTTACAAGACAAATCCCAAGACTTTAACCATGACACCCAACCCAACAAAACGCGTGTGCATTCCCACATCCGATCCGCGACTTGATCTTCAAGCATGCGCCTTACCTAGTACACAACACAACCAAAAGAGAGTTAGCTATGTGTTTTACCATGGATTATACCATTACTAACATTTACCATTCTAAACATCATTTATACTTCCATATTGACCCATTAAGGTCTTTCCACCCTTTTGACCCATTAAGGTCTTTCCCCCCTTTTGACCCATTAAGGTCTTTTCTACCATATGACCCATTATGGTCTTCTTGTTCATCCTACATAATTTCCACACTTGACCCGTTAAGGTCTTTCCAACCGTTGACCCGTTAAGGCCATTTCATTCATCCTACATAATTTTCCACCTTTGACCCGTTAAGGTCTTTCCAACCATTTGACCCATGAAGGTCATTTCAATCATCCTACAAATTTCCATCTTTGACCCGTAAGGTCTTTCTACATACTACATAACCCAACTATTTAACTCATTTATTCAAGGCACAACATTGTACACAAAAGTGACTAGTTGCAAGTCAAAACCAACTTACCTTTGTCTTGCGCGTCGTGTCCTCCTTGTTTGCTTGATCCTTCCGTCTTAATACCTACACTTGATGAACTCATAGTTTAGAACTCATGAACTCATCTTTTCTCCAATATAATTCTAGCCATGACTTATTAATGGCTCCACATTTGCTACCCATTTCAATTAATTCGCATAATATTAAGTATGATGCTTTTCTATTTATTCATTTAAGCATTTCAACATACACTTGGTGTGCATAAATTTTAATTAACATTCATATACCTCTTTATGGACACATAACCCTCCCATCCACACTATACATTTTTTCTACTACTATAACTAGCAAAAATCACAACATAAGATATCATCTTTACTAAGCTATAGCTCTGTTTGACCTGCAGAAAGTCAAACATGGGCTCTTTCTTAAAACCCATCTTCTCATACTCACATTTTCATACAATTTATCTTTGATTAACATAATTTATACATGCAACTGAGTGTATTTTCTTTATTAAACAAGCTACTTCCAATTTCTAAGCTAAATTATCAAAACTCATACATTTCTACCCTTATCCAAGAATTTCATCAACATAGAACAACCACTATTAGCATCCTACAACTCACCTTGTGTTTATTATGACCTAAGGACTTCAAATCCCTTCACATGCAAGTGAATTGGTCAATTTTGCTTGGGTTTTGGGGCTGATTAGTGAGTTTGGGGTTTGGGGTGGTTTTCTCCTTCTCCAAAATACGTATACTCCTTCTAGGAGTTTTATTTTTTTTTTTTTTGTGTCTTAATCCTCCCCACTCACCCCTAGATAATACATTGTTTCAGTTCAGCCCCTCCCTTTTAGATTACTAGTCATTTTAAGCCATAACTTGAGTTACTAGCCATTTAACCCTTTCTTTTTGTACATATTTACCCACTACCCTTTATTAATATTATTTTAGATTTTTGGGATGTTACAGCCTGTGTTCGCGCCAGGTTGTTCGCGTGGAGCTGTTGTGGCTGCGGATGAGCACCGGGCTATTACCATATGCTTAACCTAAATATTACGGTGTAAAAGAAGTACTTTTTCTTTTAACTCTCTTTTTGAAAATCACAAGTTCATTTGTGCGTCATACTTAGAGGCGAAGAAAGAGGCGGACAAACAAAGTGTTTTTTTTTTTTAACCAAAATTTCATTAACACCAGAAAGTCCTCAATTTAAGGACCACCGAAAAAAGACCTTACAAACTATACAACGGGTAATTTACCCAATCACTCCAAACAATCGTTTTAAGACTAGACCCATGTTTCAACCAAATAAAAGCCGCACAGGACCATTAAATGATCTGCAGATTCTACGTAAGAATCGCACAAGGGACATTTACAGTCCGGAATGTTTATATTTCGTTTAATCAACTCAACTCGGGTCGCAATCCGATCTAACTCCAGCCTCCATATAAAAACATTCACCTTTTAAGGAACCCACGATTCCCACTGTATAATCCTTTTCTGTACAGCAGCATTGGTGCCCCGTAACCACGATTTGACAGCTGCCACCGAGAACTGACCCCTGCAACCATCATTCCAAGCCCATTGATCGTCTACCTTTGAAAGTTTGACCTGCGGTAACATGTAATCAACGTCCTGCCTCTCTGAAATAGCAGCAAAAGAAGATAAGTTGATCGCCCCATCTGTAGCTAACCCCACAGAATCACCCTGAATCTGAATTCTTTGATTCACATACGCGTTTTTATTATTTTCCTGATCAAAAAGCATCGGCCATCTATGCATAAGAGCTGTCGACCCCCACTAGATGTCTTTCCAGAACCTGATCCTATTACCCTTACCAATGTACCCTTTAAACAATGATCTGAAATCTTGCCCATTGATGGTTAAAGCTTCCAAAAATTGACCAATAGTCTTCCAACACCCTTGATAAGAATTATTAATCGGTAAAACATTCCATCTATTCCTACCCCCGTGGATACTCTCAATGACCCACTTCCACATACCAATATGATTGTTTCTTAACCGCCACACCCATTTAGCTAAAAGCGCCGTGTTAACCTCCATAATTTTTAAGATACCCAAACCACCATTCTTTTTTGTTCTAGTAACCACTTCCCAAGAAACCCAATGTAAACTCTTACCATCTTTACAACTGGCCCATAAAAAATGTCTCAAAATCCTCTCAATATTATCTACCACCGTTTTTGGAGCTTTGAACAATGATAAATAATACACCGGGAGGCTAGATAACACCAATTTTATCAAAGTCAACCGGCTTCCAATGGATAAGATCTTCGCCTTCCAAGAACATTGCCTATTACGAACCGATTCCATGACCGGATCCCAATTTGAAACCCGGTTCATATTAGCACCAACTTTTATCCCCAAATAAACAAAATGCATCCTCCCAACTCTACATCCCAATAACTTAGCCATCGAACCAATTTCCACATCATCAACCCCCACCCCAAACAAGACCGACTTATTTATATTGATCTTTAACCCCGAACATAAATAGAATAATCTTAAAATCAGGTTAATCTTTTCCACATTATCTTTGCTCCACGTACCCAAAACAAGAGCATCATCCGCGTACAACAAATGAGAAACACTCAGGCCTCTATTCGTAACCTTCACTCCTTCAAATTCACTCAACAAGCAAGCCTTGGAAATCAAACTATCTAGAGCCTCCATAACAATAAGAAAGAGAAAAGGGGATAACGGATCACCTTGTCTGAGCCCCTTTTGACATTGAAACTCAAACGCAGGCGACCCATTAACAAGCACCGCCGACCCAGCCGATTTTAGAATCCCCTTCACCCAAAGGCACCATCTATCTGGAAAACCCATCTGGCTCATAATAGACAAAAGAAAACCCCAATTCACATTATCGTAAGCCTTTTTGAAATCAATTTTCAGGAGAAAAACTGATTTTTTGTTTTTCTTCACCCATCCAATGATTTCGTTAAGTACTAACGGGCCATCCAGGATAACCCTGTCTTTCAAGAAAGCCAATTGAGTCTCAGAGATCACCTGACCAATACCTGTTTTAATTCGAGCCGCCAACACCTTTGAAATAATTTTACTAATTACACCAATCAGATTGATAGGTCTATAGTCTTTTAAACCCACTGGCACTCTAGTCTTAGCGATCAATGTAATAAAAGAAAGGCTGCACTCTTTACTAATCTTCCCAGTCCTGAAAAACTCATCAAAAATATCGATAAAATCAGCCTCCAAGAAACTCAAAAAATGCGTGATAAATCTAAATTTTTTTTTTCCTTTACCCTTTTGAATTAAAGAGTATTTAACTTTTAGTTGAATAAAAAAACATTTATTAGAAAATAAACAATACCATTCAGATTACCGTTATATTATGTTGACTATTTGCATTACATTATTTGCATATATTGTCCTAGCTTGTTGTGTAAAAATGGTGCTCAATATCGACAACAAAAAAGTCAACATGATCATGATCTTGATGCTAATTGCATGTCACCTCTCACTTGATCATGTTAGATCAACCTCATGGGTTGGTTCTAAATACCAAATCCAATGCACAATGTGTGCTGCTTGTGACAACCCATGCAACCAACCTACATACTCTCCACCACCACCACCACCATCCATACCCAAACCCTCACCACCTACATCAACCAACTACCCTCCCCCGCCTACTCCGCCTACCTCGAGTGGCGGCGGATACTATAAACCACCACCATCAACCTCTCAAGGTCCTTATTACACCTATCCACCACCAGCATCATACAACAATAATAACAATAACTACCCTACCCCACAACCACCTAATCCGATCATGCATTACTTTCCCTACTATTATTACAATCCTCCACCGCCCACGCCATCTGCCGCCACCTCCCTCTTGTGTCGTGGATCAACCTCTATGCTCTTTTTCAGCTTCATTTTCCTTTTCTTTTATAAAATTTATTATTTAACAAAACCTTTCCATGTAGAGGCATTGCGTAACATAAGGCAACATGTGGTTCGAAGACAAAAGAATGAGTTGAAAGATTTCCAGTCATTAACAAATGTCGACGACTATAAGTCTTTCACAAAGAAGCATCGTATTATTTGGTCTCTCGAGCTTCATCGAGAGTTCATGGTCTGGTTAGGGGTTGTAATGGGTTGGTGGTTTTACTGGGAGACTTTAATGCGGTGCGATGTCATGAAGAACGTCGTAACTCTAGATTTAATCAGGGGATTGCGGAAGATTTTAATAATTTTATAGAAGGGTTGGGGTTGAAGGAATACTGTATGCATGGCTTTAAGTTTACTTTTCTCTATGGAAAAGGTAAAGATCATAAATGTAGCAAGATAGACAGGGTTCTTGTTTGCCAAGACTTCTTTAATAAGTGGCCTTCGGCATGTCTTAGAGCTCTTCCTAGAGAGTATTCGGATCATTGTCCTCTTTTACTTACGTTGGTAGATGTTAATTTTGGGCCAAAACCATTTAGATGGTTTAATACTTGGTTGAATAGGGTTGATTGTGAAGGTGTGGTTGTGAAAGCGTTTGAAGAGGGTATTTTCACGGGTAAGCCGGATGAAATATTGATGGCTAAATTTAGGCATGTGAAACAATGTTTAAAAGAATGGTGGAAAGAGACATTGAAAAAAGAAGGTGATGATTTAAAAATTTTAAAGGAAGACTTGGAGGCGTTGGAATTGGCCATGGAAGATAGAGATTTGGATGTAGGGGAAATGTGGGCTCTGGAGGAATGTAGGAAGGGGATTGACTTTGTGAATCTTTGTGCTAACAGGGATTTGAAACAAAAATCTAGAGTGAAATGGGCTATTGATGGGGACGAGAACTCAGCTTTTTTCCATGGTGTTATCAATGGCAGGAAAGCGTCTAATATGATCCCGGGGTTGCAAGTTAACGGTTCTTGGGTGTCTAAACCTTCTCTGGTCAAAAGGGAGGTTTTTAGGCACTTTAGAGACCATTTTGCGGAGAAGATTCAAAGGCGACCGGGGATAGTGTGTGATAATTTTAAACGTATTACTGATGATTGTGCAGGTTTATTAATTCAGCGGTTTACTAAAGAAGAGATCAAAAATGCGGTGTTCGATTGTGGTTCGGATAGAGCTCCAGGCCCGGAAGGTTTCAATTTTCGTTTTATTAAACACTTTTGGAGTTTCTTGGAAGATGATTTCGGTAAGTTGTTTGATAATTTTTTTGAAGATGGTATTATTAGTAAAGGGTGCAGTTCCTCATTTATTACTTTAGTTCCCAAGTCTAAAGTCCCGGTGGGTTTAAATGACTATCGGCCCATTAACTTGGTGGGAGTGGTTAGTAAGGTGATTTCTAAGGTTTTAGCTGGGAGAATTAAAGCGGCTTTGGATTTGGTCATTTCGGATTCTCAGTCGGCATTCCTTAAAGGTAGGTTTATTTTGGATGGCCCTCTAATGATTAATGAAACTTTGGGCTGGATAAAGAAGAATCGAAAACGGGCATTCCTATTGAAGTTGGATTTTGCGAAGGCTTATGATAATGTCAATTGGAGCTTTCTTTTGTCCACCTTGGACATGATGGGTTTCCCGGCGAGATGGTGTAGATGGGTTAAAGGGATCTTAGAATCGGCGCGTTCAGCGGTTTTGGTTAATGGTTCCCCCACTTTTGAGTTTCAATGTGGTAAGGGGGTTAGACAGGGTGATCCTTTATCTCCATTTCTATTTCTTGTGGTGATGGAAGTGCTTCATTGTCTTTTGGGAAAGGCGATTGATTTGGGGGTGATAAATGGGATTGATTTTGGAGGCAACGCTAAGGTGTTATCTCATTTGTTTTATGCCGATGACGCAATGGTGGTTGGTGAATGGTCTGAAGAGAATCTCTTAAACGTCGCTAGAGTTCTTAGAGTTTTCCATGTGTGTTCGGGTCTTCGTATTAATTATCAAAAGTCTTTTTTGTATGGGATTGGGGTGGAGGACTCGGAGGTGGTTTCATTAGCGAACCTGTTCGGTTGTAAGGTGGGAGCCATGCCTTTTGATTACTTGGGGATACGGGTAGGTGCAAACATGAATCGGATCACTCATTGGGCTCCTGTGGTTGACACGATTAAAAATAGGTTGTCCTTGTGGAAAGCTAAAACATTGTCGATAGGTGGAAGGTTAACATTAATTAAATCCATCTTATCTAGCTTGCCTATATATTATTTATCTCTCTATAAAGCGCCATCTTCTATATTGGAACAAATCGAGAGGTTGATGAGGAATTTTCTATGGTCTGGAAATGAGGAGGTGCAAAAGATACATTGGGTGGCGTGGGAGGTCATTACTACTCCTTTAAAGGAGGGGGGATTGGGTATTTCGAAGTTAACTACAACTAATGTGGCTTTACTTGCGAAATGGGCTTGGAGATTTGTTACAGAAGACGGTTCTTTGTGGAGGAACACTATAGAGGCTATTCACGGGGGAAGGGGTTTGTGGAATTTTTTGCCGGTCAAAAGAGCTTTACCGGGATGTTGGAAAGTTATTGTTAATCTAGTAGATACTATCCGGATTCATGATAAACCGCTGCATTTGCTCATCAGAGGTTCGGTTGGGGATGGGGCGCGTATCCGTTTCTGGTACGATAATTGGTTGGGGGAAACGGCTTTGAAAGAGAGATGGCCTAGGCTTTATAGCTTGGACAAATTCAAATGTTGTAGGGTTATGGACAGAATTGTTATGCATAACTCGCAGGTGGTTTTTATAGGGAATTGGAGAAGACATCCTTATACAGCGGAAGAGCTTTCAGAGGCTGCTGATTTGTCGAGGTTATTCCAAGGCCTTCAGCTTAAGGAGGGCCCAGATACATGGAAATGGGAAGGAACTAATACCGGTGATTTTATAGTTAAAGATTTCAAAAAATTAATGCTGAACAGAGGTGCTGCAGGGTTGCAACAGACGCCGAAGATTAAGTGGGAGGCGTGGGTTCCTTTGAAAGTGAATCTTGTTGCTTGGAGGGCTGCCAAAGGGAGGTTACCGACGCGGGTGGCTTTGAGAAGCAGAAATGTGAACATTCCGAATGTTGTTTGCCCTTTCTGTGATCTCGATGAGGAGGATGGTACTCATCTGATGGTTCGATGTGGATTTTCGTATGGGGTGTGGAGCGCTATATGTCAATGGTGTAAGCTTACTCCTTTCTTTGCTTATGATTTTGAGGACTTAATGAGTTTATACAATAATGTTCATGCCGGGAAATGGAGAAAAAAGATAGTGAGAGGTATTATCTTGATTACGGTGTGGAGTATTTGGACGTCAAGGAACATGAAGATTTTCCAAAATAAGCAATGTAAGGTGATGGAGGTAGTAGCGGAGATTAAATCAAAGGCTTTCTTGTGGCTAAAATATAGGTCGAAGTATAGAGATATTGTTTGGGATCATTGGTCGATTTATCCGCTGTACATGTGTATTTGATTTGGCGGTTCTCGGTTTGAGAGCTTGCCGTTTTTAATGAAAGTAAATGTTCAAAAAAAAATGGTACCCGATTGTCAATTTGAATGCAATTCTGGTTTTAACGAAATTTATACCCGAACGTTGACTTTTAAAAAAAAAAATTTTTTTTGAAAATAAACTTTCATACAACACCACGGTCGGTCCTCAAAACGAGGACCGCCGGTCCACAAAACTACACCATATACACAAGCGACTTACACTAGTTTTCCCAAATCAACATCCTATTCTTAGACCTATACTGTAAGCAAAAGAAAGACAACCGTTTGATGTTGTAAACAACATATCTAAGGAAAAAACGCTGACTTCTAAAATTTTTATTATTTCTTGCTTTCCAAATGCACCAACAAGCCACCAAGAAGACACCTTGAATTATGATTTTCTTCCCCATGGTCCATTGCATATCTTTCGCCGCTTCAAATAAGTCTCGGACCCCAAAAACAAACAGAGGAGTGACTCCACACCAAGAGCCAATTGCTGCCCAAATTTCATGCGCAAACCTGCAGCTAGAGAATAAGTGTTCGGCTGTCTCAGTACCCCATTCGCACAAGACACAATCCAACCCACCAACCCGAACATTCCTTTTATACAACTCCCATTTCGTTGGAATTCTACCCATCTCAATACGCCAAGCTAGAATGTTAAGCTCTTCCATTGTCTTGACAATAAACCTCGAACATCCTCTAATATGCTTGTTCATCGGTAAAGATAAATATTGAGTCTGGGATTTATGACAAACCTGAATCACCTTCTTCCAAATATCATTCGAGTTTTATCGGAAATGAAAACTCCACTTTATCAAGAGTGCATCATTAACCTGTTTCAAACTTGGAATTCCAAGACCGCCAAATTTTTTTATCTAAAGTGACACGATCCCAACTAACCCAATGAATTTTATTTGAGTCCGAACTTCCTGACCACAAAAAACACTGCATTATTTTTTCCAACGTATTAATTACCACCAAAGGCCTTTATACAAAGAAAGGTAATATATGGGAAGACTAACCAACACTGATTTGATGAGGGTTACTCTACCCCTATATAGATAACGTTTTCGCTTTCCACCTTGAAAGACGCTTCTCAAACATCTCAATAACTTTTCTCAAATGACAACCCCTTTTCATGTTTGCATCTAATTTAATACCTAAGTAGTAAAAAAGGAATGACTCCATCTTTGCATCCCAACTCCATTGTCGTGTTATTCAGCTCTTCAGGGCTTTGTCCCACCCCGTATAAATTAGATTTGGACAAATTAATTCTTAAACCCGAACAAACATAAAAGCATCTAAGAATACGGGATAAAGTTTTAACATTGCCTTCATCTCCTTTCCCCAATATCATCGCATCATCAGCATACAATAGATGAGATAATGTTCGCCCTTCCCCCATCACATCAATTCCTTTAAAAATTCCCAATGAAGCGGGCTTCTCAATTAAACATGACAATGCTTTCATTACAACTAAAAACACCCTATCTAAAACCCTTTTGAGCATTAAACTCAAAAGTAGGCGAGCCATTAACCAATATCGCTGCTCTAGCTGACTCTAATATACTATGAACCCACATTATCCACCTTTTCGGGAACCCCATTTGATCCAAAATAAACACCAAAAAATTCCAGTGGACATTATCGTACACCTTCTCGAAATCGATATTGGTTAAATGAAAACTAAATTGGTTAAATGTGTATATTAGTTAAAGTATAAGATGTGAAATTAGAACTTTATAAAGATTATATTTATAAGGTTAGGATCAAATACACAGTGAAAGAAAAATAGGAAGTTGTAGAAAGGGTATCAAACGGCCTCCGATTGAACTCATTCAAGCGGCATTTGAACCATCTCATCGAACCATACGATCTTAGTTTTTTTGTTTTCGCTTCTTTGGATTTTTAGCTTATAGTTTTTAGAATTTACGTTTATCATTGTGTCTTTTACTTATTTTCATTATTGTGCCATTCTTACGATTCAATGTGTCTTTTTTTCTTCAACATTGTGTTATATTTTGTGGCTCATTGTCTCATATTTCATGATCTATTGTGTTTTTTTGTATCCTTCTCGGCCTTTTCATTTTTGTTACACTGTGTATGATAACTTGACCCATATACAGTTACTATACACGGTTTATACAAATTAATAGTATTGTAATTTCTTGAATATAATGTCAATGCAGAAATTGATCCAAAGAAAATCTTGGAGCTGATGAATGTTCCAAGTTTAACCCAAGAAGCTGTTGCCAAGCATCTTCAGGTACCTTGCTATTTCACCAAAATTTAAAGCTAAATCTTTCAAATTTATTTGTTATTATAAAAAAATTGCTCACTACTTTAAATATTTTGGTTGCAGAAATATCGTAGTTATATTAGACGTGTTGTGGTCGACTCGCAGGGCCAAAGCCCCACGACACTCCAACCTGAGGCTACGGATGGTTTGACTAGCTACTCAAAATCTTTAGGATCATAATGAGTACGGGAGTGTTTGCTCTATCATTTATGACGTCTAGTAGTTACATCAAATGGAATACTTTGGATTACTTTCAAGGGGAGGGGTACGGCTTAGGTTTATCTAAGTCAGATTATAGTGACTTTATTTTATGGATTATTTATCTAAGATTATTACATTATGACTTTTGGGTTCTTTGGATTTATGTTACCTTCAAAGTTGACTTAGATTCATGTTTGAATGTGTATTTGCAAACAAAAATTCTACACCCTAACCAACAAATGCTTTTGACAAGGATGGCAAAAGCATGCTAAATGTGCATTTGGCACCGTTATGTATATATTGTTGGGTGGTGGTTCCATTTTTTTAAGAAATATATAATTTTTGAGAGTTTGTATATAAACCGAGAAACTTTGGTTAAAGAAAAACCTCTCATCCCTTCCTTAGAATCCCCACTCAAGCCCGTTAATGAGCTCATGAAATGGATTTTGGCTCCCCATTGAGGGCGCTAAACAGGTGATGTTGGTGGTTACCCACCACACAATCTTATAATCATACAACTCATGTTATCCGTTTTATTGTTTATTTTTAGTTGTCCAAATAGAAACTTCCCCAAATGTAACCCATCACGGTTACTCTCACTCGTACATAACATAACATAACATAAACCAAAATTATACATACAACGCATTTAACTTCAAACATCATGGTTCAACAAGTTATGAGTTTTAAATAAAAATCAACGGTACAAATATCAATCTTACACAGACACAGTTTGGTAGACGCTTTCGGTTAAACCCATAAACCTAATCGTCTAGACCGATTTCTAATATTATTAAAATCAACCTTTAAAAAAATAGAAAAATTGAACATGGGCCCAAACCGAGAATCAATTTAAACAATTTTTTAGCTTTAACCCTATGATAAACACCTTTTAAATTCACATCAACAAATTATATCATTTTCCTTTTATTTTAAATTTGCTTGCCATTTGGTACACTATATATATAGTGTAGTTCGACAAAGAATTATAATTTGGTTTAGTATATATTCGATTCGTTGCATTACCGGCACTCGGTGTGGCAACTGAATAAAGCCCCAAAAATAAAATCGTCATGTGAACAAACGGATATTGACATGAGTTTTAGGTCAATCTAGACCATAAAAACAAATATCGATACTGATTTTGATAATATTAACGACACTGGTCATAATCGGTTCTGGATACCTACATTGTCCATAACTTACGATACAAAATATATATTTTGAATCGACGCCGTTTTCAACATTGTACGGTTGTAATTGGTTCCAATGGCGAAGGTTTGTAGGGGCGGGGAGGGGCGGCCGACCCCCCCCCCCCCCCCCCGGATTTTCTCGCAGAAGTTCTGATTATATAGTATCCGTATAGAAAATTTTGAAAATATAGGGTTTCGACCCCCCAAAACTGGTTTTCGACCCCCCCCCCCCAAACCAGTGACTTCCGAACCCCCGGTGACTTCCGACCCCCCGAACCTTCGGGTCAAGCTTCGCCACTGATTGGTTCGGTCACCTTGACCCTAGTTCTAATTTTAAAATATGGCTGTCTGTAACACCCCAACTGATAGCGGAAATATATATTTTGAATCGACAATGTTTTCAACATTGTACGGTTGTAATTGGTTCGGTCATCTTGACCCTAGTTCTAATTTTAAAATATGGTCGTTTGTAACACCTCAACCGATAGCGGAAACATCGAGGTGTCACGTAGTGACGATTGTTCAATAGCTCATGGACTAGAAATGTAAATTTAAATACATTGAATTGAATAATTTATTACATTGTAAAAAAATCAACAATTAAAACTAGCAATCTAAACTAAATACAGTAAATCTCAATCTAAGCCTAAGTCCCAAAAGCTTAGATATGATCTCATAAAAACCTGAAACATGTACGAAAATAATTTGGTCAATACAAAAATGTATTGGCGAGCATACCCTGTTTGAATACATATAATATAAAAGTGTTTAGCAATTTATGTGCTTTGATATATGTAATATGTAAAAGGATCAAAATTAAGCCTCACATCATTCAATAATCGTTCACACATCGCTTAAGAAAACCATAACAATGACCAAGGAACATAATTCGTAGTACTACTCATTGTTAGGTGCGGCCAAAGGTTAATAACTTTGACAAATCGTTCATACAATTCACACAAAACATATCAAAGAGTACATTGCTTTGTAAATAACATACGTAAGTTTAATAATACTGGTACATGAATCACCCCAAAAGAGTAAATAGTAAAAAGGGGAAAGATATACTCACAGTTTGTGAAAGCGATCAAAATCCAACTTAAGCTGATGTGAGTTAAGAAATGGGAATTCCGAGGAATTCAACCTATAACGTATAAGAGTACTAATGAGGAAAGTGACTTAAAAAGTCTAAGGTATCTAGGGTGTAAAGCATTAGGGTTTGCTAGCCTAGTAAGGAAGATGAAGTTTTATAATAACTCAAATTTAATAATATATTTAAAAAAAATATATCACGATTTAAGATCAAAGATGTGACTAAGAAAATATAAACAATTATGTTTTTCACACTTAGAAATATTTCTGTTTTATAAAAAAAATATCTATGAAACAGATTTTGTAATTTATATTTAATTAAATAATTTAATATGACTAATTAAATATAAATAAGCTATAAATACAAGATATGGTCCAAAAATAATAATTTTATGAAAAATTATTATTTTCTGATGAAAATAACTTTTCCATAGTTTTTCTCAATTTATTTGTATTTAAAACAGATTTAATAAAATTAAATAGTGTTTTAATAATTAAAAATGGTAAAAATATCAAAAATTACTATTTTCTGAGAAAATAATTTTTATTTTAGTTGATCATACCTAGAAATAATTTCTCAGAAAATTTGAGATTAAAATCATTAAAAACATTTTTTTAACTAATTTAATTAATTAATTATGACTAAAACAATTTAAATCAAGAAAAATACGAAAATAATGTATTTTCCTGAAAATAAAAATATGATAATTTTCTTTAGGGTGTCAATATGTTACACCTAAATTTTCATAATTTTTGGATCAAAAATGAATTTATTAAGAATATTTAAAGGTTTAAACATATTATATTACTTTTATTATAAATAAAACGAAATAATAAAAAAAATTAAAAAGTTAGCATCCCAGTGGGGATCGAACCTGTACCAGCCTATTCACAAACACACACAATAACCACTACACTAGAAGGATTTTGTTGATTCAAATCCAAATAAAATATATTTACCAAATACTAACTATTGATCATCTTTCCCAATTATCTTAGCCAAGAACCCTAACCATAGTCCAATCTAATTAAAGCTCATAACCACCTGATAGTGATTCAAATTCATGGGGCTTTTAAACAATATAACAAAACGAGTTTAATGATATGAATAATTGAACTTACAAGATCGTTTGATGGTTCGATTGACTGGTTTTCGGCCGATGCAAACAAGGACACGAATCTATGGCTTTAGACCGCGAATAGGATGTAAATAATAAAGGATTTATGGTCGAAATACCCTTCTGAATGCAGATATGCGATAGATTTATAATGGCCAAGTCAAAACGAAACCGATTAAGCTTTGATTAGCCCTTAACTCCATGGTTACACCTAGTGGGTTATGAGAATCGGTTTTTTTTAATTAAGGTTTTAATTAATTGTAAGACATAATCAAGTCCAAATTTCCTTGAATTGCTTTAGACCATGTGTAGTGGGGGCTTTATTTATAAAGCCCTTGTTTCTGATTGGTCCACGTGGCAGCTGAGTCAGTGGAGAAATAAAGTGAAAAGGGGGTGTAGTGGTAGGGGTTTTATTTATAAAGCCCCTATTAATATTTTATTTTATCTTTTAAATTAAAAAATAATAAATAATAATAAAAAGAGAGAGAGGATGAGGTGGCAACCTATGATTGGAGGGGGGGATTTCTTTCCGGCGCTATATTTTTAACGCCGAAACATGTTTTTGAAATATAAAGCCCCCATGTAACGGTGTTGGGGGCTTTATATTCAATTATAGCGCCCCCTCACACTCCCACTACACACACTCTTAGTAGAGATTAAATTGAGTTTATGAAAAATGCAAACAGGTCCCTACACTTTAGAAAGATTTAAAACACTATTAACAAATTTGTGTGTGTATTATTTAAACACCTTTAAAAAAAATAATGTAATCTATTTATTTTAATAAAAAAAATTAACTTTATAAACTTATAATTTTTTTTTATAGATTAAGTAAGTTTATAGATTCCCATTGTATACACATATCATGTTAATACGTGTTTATAAAATACGTAATCGTGAAAATTTAAAATTTGTTGCCAACTAAAAAGAAATTTCTTAAAATAAAATGAAGTAGTGATGAAAATGGAAGTTCAAAATAGATGAAGGGATAAAATTGACAACTCGTTAAAAGATGAGGGTAACAGTTGTCACACCGTCGACGGATACCAACCTTAGTTCTTATCTAAAAAAATATGTATGTTTAGCCCTGATACCACTGACGGGGCGCCAAGGACTTGATTGTAAGAGCAGCGGTGCCACCCTTGATATTGTCCTTGGAAACACGCAGGTCCGCCGGTTACTATAAAAATATATGTTTTTATTTTTTTTATTGATGCTCCGGTCCAAGGTATTAGTCAACCATATTGTATTTAGTATATATCTCCAAATCTATTACATTTAGTGATAAGATGTATCCCATAATTAGAGGATTGGTAGTTACCATCTTGTAGCCTATATATGTATAATTGTATTTTCAATGAAATAGATATCATAATTACTATTATGGTATCAAAGCCATAATCACACCATAACCCTAATTTTATCGCCGCCTCCTTCCTTAATCCCTCCCTCTGGTTTCGACCATGGCCGACAAGGAAAACACCTCTGCCCCACCGGTTTCGACCGAGACAAAACACTTACGCCCAGTTTATTCTGTTACCAACATCCAAAACAAAATTAGAATTTTAGATGGTGAAAAGGTTACGAACTCGTCATGGGTGAAGCTTTTCAAGCTTCATGCCAAAGGTTACGATGTCCTGGATCACATCGACGGCATCGGACCTCCGGCTGTCACCGATGAGGGCAATGAAGCTTGGATGAAAGTCGATTCAGTGGTGTAACATCGCAAAATTTTCCCCAAAATTTTAATACATAAAAAGCCCTTATATATATATATATATATATATATATATATATACTAGTTTATACCCCGGGAGCGTCCCGGGTTGAGAAATCTAAGTAAAGTGAATAAAATCAGAAGCATCTAAACTATAAAAATGGCATATGCCAATATATGATTAATGAATATTATTATTATTATTAATTTAAACAAATCTCTGCCATAAGTTATCATATTCTAATATAAAAAAAAGGGTAATTGGGTCGGGTATCACCTAATCCCAGGCCCGACCCAAACCCACAATTTTTTTTAAACTAATTCCAAACCTGACACAATACCTGTCGGGTTACAAAAAATAGTCGTTTTTTTTTCTCCGTTTTTTATATAGCACTATGGTACTCGTTGGAAAGATAATAAAACGATCGTTAATTTGGTGTAATTTTTTTCTTTAAAAAATCTCGTATATAAAAGATATTAACATTCAAAAGTTATGAGAGGAAAATGAGAGAGAAAATAATAAAGTTTTAATATTTACATTTAGTAGATTATGTATTTAATAGATTATGTTAAATCATATTTAAACCATATTTATTCCTTTTTTTAATTAGTCTAAAGTTGCCATATCACATCCTATGTAGCACCTCTTAAAAGAGAGATTGCATAATATTATGACATGTCATAAAAAATGCTTTGGTTTATTATATATATAGATATAGATATATATATATATATATATTACACCTTTATCATTAATATTATACAAATGTGCCTAAGTCTTTATTTATCCTAACTCACAACTTATATACATACATGTATATAAATAATAATAATAATAATAATAATAATAATAATAATAATAATAATAATAATATGATTCTAAATTCTTTTTTTTTTCACATACAAGATTTTTTTTTTTTTTTTTTTAATAAAGCCTTGAGTCAAATAGTCAAAGTCCTAGTCAAAGTCTTAGTCAAACAGTCAAAGTCTTAGTCAAATAGTCAATTCATCATAAAACCTTACTTTATGGTGTTGACCAATTTTAATGGCTAATTGAATCCAAAACTAGTATAAAAACCCACCTATGACCCATTATACTTTGCACCTCTAAATCGATTGTTTCAATCCGATTAAACTTTCCCTCATACCTTTCTTCTATAGTCTATTACTTCTACAATTGAAGTTTTGATTATAAGCTCTTGTAATTGGCAACTTTGGGGCTACACATATTCTATTTCTCGAGACTTAATACTTTGCTAAGGTGAGTTTACGTAACCATGTTTATGCGATTCTTTATACTTGCAACAATTAATTAAGCAATTCAACATGCATGTCTAGTAGTAAACTTTATTGCCTCATGAATTAGTCAACAGTTTCAACGAGTTTCAACGAGTTTCAACATTTACATAATCATTAGCTATGGCCAAGCCGGCGATACTCAATAATAGATCTATTGGATTGACAACCCCACCCGGATACGTGTACCTCCTACATAGGTAACGTGGGTGATTGTTATCGTTCAACATATTACTAAGGTGAACCGTAGATGACGGGATGGACCTAAACTAGTCGGAGGTTTGATTATGTCAACATATTATACTATTCATGTAGACTTAAATTTACGATAGACATACGAATTGCTAAACTTTTATACTTAAACTATATGCTTAACATGGATTATGTATTCTCACCAACTTCTAGTTGACCCCCCCATTTTTCCAAACTCAACAGGAAATACTGATGCATGAAGTCTAGAGCTAGCATGAGGAGATATTTGAAGTTTTAAGCTTTGTTTGATTATTTGATGTAGACTTTAATGTAATTCAATATTGTAATGTAATAAAGGATTATTTAAACATATGTATTATCATGAGCTACTGAACAATCATCAATACGTGACATCCCGATGTTTCCGCCATCGGTTGGGGTGTTACAAGTGGTCCTTCTGTGGATTTATGGAACTCTTTCTAATGGTTATTGGGCTCGTGTGCTTGATGATAATGTCACGGCTCAACAGGCATGGGACAAGCTTCAAGCGATTTTTCACAACAACAATAATGCTCGATAACCTCTCATATCACTGCAGAGTGCAGACCAAGATCAGATCACCTCTCATTTATCTAATTCTGTTAATACTAATATACTTGTAGGGAATGGTCTAAAATTGTAAATTTTGGGTTCGGGCCACGGCTCTCACAGCACCAACGACAAAACCTACACCCTTAACAACATACTTTATGTCCCAAACGTTCTTAAAAACCTTATATCTGTTTGAATTTTTACTCGTGATAATCTTGTTTCAATTGAATTTGATCCTAACGGTTTTACTTTGAAGGATCTCAAGACTGGACAACATCTTTCACACCATGACAGCACCGGTGATCTATACACTTTCACTCCATCAACTCAAGTCCTTTTGACAGCGTCTTCAAATAAGTGGCATGATCGTTTAGGCCACCCTGGGTCCCCAAGTTTTGCATATTCTTTCTAGTCATTTTAATATTTCGTGTAATAAAGATTCTTTTGGTTTTTGTGACTCTTGTCATTTGTCAAACAGTAAAAGGCTTCCATTTAGTGATTCTATTTCCTTTACTTATGTACCTTTCGATACTATTCACTGTGACTTGTGGACATCATCCGTCCTTAGTAATGCGTATTACAAATATTATATGGTTCTTGTGGATAATTATTCTAATTATGTGTGGGTGTACCCTCTTAAACTTAAGTCTGAAGCATTTTCCACTTTTACAAAATTTCACAAACTCATTCAAACCCAATTTCATAAAAATATAAAAGCTTTTCATTACGACTTAGGGGGAAAATTTGATAACAGTTCAACGGTACTCTCAAGGCCTCTTTATGTCTCAGTCACAATATGCAAAAGACCTTTTACACCGTGCCAACATGACAAATTGCAAGCCTTGTTCCACTCCAGTTGACACCAACGCAAAACTTAGTGCAACGGCTGGCGAGCCACTTCCGAATGGTACTTTATACCGCAGTCTAGTAGGAGCTCTCCAATACTTTACATTCACGAGACCAGACATTACTTACGCGGTCCAGCGGGTTCGATTGTTCATGCATGCTCCCAAGGAAAACTTTGTGTTTCGCAAACGTATCTTATGATACATTCAGGGCACTTTGGATTATGGTTTACGATTAACACCCAGCCCCAGCCCGTCCTTGACTACATATTCGGACGCGGACTGGGGCGGATTCTCGGATTCCCGTCCATCGATATAAGGCTACTGTGTTTACATGGGCTCTAACCCTCTCTCTTGGTCCTCAAAACGACAACCCACCATCTCTCATTCGAGTGCAGAAGCTGAATATAGGGGGTTGCCAATGTTGTGGCCGAAACTACATTGCTCCGCAATTTACTTATTGGGCTGTATACTCCCATTCGTCGGGCCACTATAGTCTATTGTGATAATATTTCGGCTGTATATTTGTCAGAAAATCCGGTCCAGCATCAAAGGACCAAACATGTGGAGCTTAATATCCATTTTGTGCGAGAGAAGGTTCAGTTAGGCCAGGTACGAGTTCTCCATGTGCCGTATCTTATCAATACGCAGATATATTCACCAAGGGGCTTTCTCAACAGCTATTTGAAAGTTTTCGCACCAGTTTGACCGTCTGTTACAACTCCCGCTCAAACTGAGGGGGAGTATTAGTCAACCATATTGTATTTAGTATATATCTCCAAATCTGTTACATTTAGTGATAAGATGTGTCCCATAATTAGAGAATTGGTAGTTACCATCTTGTAGCCTCTATATATACAGTTGTATTATCAAGAGAATCAACGAAACAGATATCATAATTACTATTATAAGGGTCCAACGTTATGAAAGCCACCGTCTTAATAACTACTTGTCATTGTTTACTTGATTATGGAAGCCCACCATTCCTTTCTTGTCATGTTGATACATTTTTTTAAGGAAAACTTCATTCAAAAAAGCGCCAAAAGACCTTCAAAACGGGGACCTACAGCCAAACGTTACATCAAGTTTAGGGGTAATTACACCAATCATACCAATCAACATCTGTCAATCTAGATTCATGCCGAAACCAAAAGAACGACATAGACTTAATAGTGTGCAAAACTTCAATAGCTCTCATGTGTCATGTTGATACATGAGATCATATGGTAAGACCGTATTTTTTTTAATATATGCAAAATACGTTTTATATACTAGTGGGAATGCCCGCACGTTGTTGCGGATGCGTTTGTTTTGTTGTCTCAAAGTTGTTGTTGGTGTTTGTGGTGCGTGTATGACATTTATGGACGATTCATTATGGTGATAGTAAGTATGTAGGAAGCAACAACCTAATATTTAGTTATAAATTATTTAGTATCCATGAGTTGTTTCATCAGTAGAAATCGTTCACCGACTGGCTGTTTGCCCTTTGTGTTAGAAAAAAGACAGTAGATGTGACATATAAATTTCCAAATGCATTAAGGAATATTGGAGATAGAGTGGCGTCAAAGCATCTATGCAAACTCAACAATTAGAAGTTTGTTCAATGTTAGTAGCTAATCTAATTCAGCAGCTAATACAAAGGCGAAAACTTTTGGGAAGATGAGAAAAATATACGGTAAGTTAAATACATTTCATACATGTACCCAGAAGCGATGTAGATTTCTTAACTCGTTAATCTGCAAGTTTACTTGCACAACGACATATCTCTAGCCTTCCGTTTGGCTTTCTCCTTTGGTCTACCTTCATCTTTCAGTCAGTAGCAGAACTTTGTTAAAATCAAATATAAAATAGTCAAACACACAAATATAACAAGGTAACAACGTAGTCTCATCAGTTCTCTAACCTGTTTTCATGTTCATTACCCTTGGTTACCATAGGAGGGGGTATGAAAGTAGAAACATACCTGCAGAGAGAATACATAGTGATGCATAATCCTAAATACATTACGCTTAGTCTATCAATGCAACTAAAAAAATACAAAGGATAAAAGGAAGCATCGACATTCAAAGTTAACTTAACAAAAAAAAAAAAAAAAAAAAAAAACTTAATATTAAGATTGAAACATCTAACTTAGTAAATAGAACAAATAAACCACTGGAAAAATGAGAAGTTGATAAATATGTGTTATAACTCCTATTTACATTTAAAATTCACACTAAATTGTCAAAAAAATTATAAGCAATTGTAACCCCCGTTTATCAACAACTAAATGCATATAAGATATAGTGAGATATATGAAACATGTTGATTACTAACCTTGTTTGACCACATCACTAATTCAAATTGTTCTCGCAAAGTCTTGAAAATATCACAAATCACACCTAAACATTAGAACAATTAGACATCGACATACACACACACACACACACACATCAATAGCTCTAACTTGGCATTCCAAAAAAGGCCTTACATGTATTTATGGAGATCAATGATACCACATCTAAAAACAAAAAAAACAATTCTGGTTGTTCTTAACAAAAACAGGGGTTTCACTGTCCAAAGGCTACACCACCACACAAAAAACGCAAAAAGTTATAAATAAACCTAGATGATGAGATACAAAACTACACCAAATCAGATGGTATAAAAAATGGCCAACAATAAAAAAAACGAAATGAATGTTGTACCTATAGATGAAATAGGAGTGCAGGAACAACATGGTTGGCGAGGTATGAACTCAAATTAACATAAAATATTGAGGGTGCTTTTACTCATTAATCCATCCAATAAGGACGAATAATTTGAACTCGAATATTTGATAAAGAAAAAGATTCAATAATCTGAAAATAAATAGAAACTATAATTTGGTTTGTCTTCTAAACTACGAGTGATCATTTGCCAATTTGGACATTGCTTTAACTGCTGACAATTAAGACATTCATTTTCCACATTCATTTGGCATGATTGAATTGAATTGGGTGTTTCATTCATGAACCAAGGTTATATCTTCACATTTGTGTATTAGAGATATGTACAATTACCATTAAAGCTTGTACATAAAGGGTATAAAAGGAAGAAAATGAGTAAAAATTAAAGTTTTATAAAGAGGGTTTTGAACTCCTATCTTAAAATGGTGGTGAAATGACTATCTTAATCATCTCTCCTCCTTAATAAGGATATATATATATATGTTAAGAGTTATGACCAAATGTTTAATTTCATTGCGGTGTAAAAGAAGTACTTTTACTTAAAGACGAAGAAAGAGGCCGACAACTTTTAGTTTTATAAAAGAAAATATTTATTAAAAATAAACAATACTACTCAGATTACCGTTAAGTTATGTTGACTATTTGCATTACATTATTTGCATATATACACACAACCCCTTCACACAAACACACATAAATTGTCCTTGTGTAAAAATGTTGCTCAATATCGACAACAAAAAAGTGAACATGATCATGATCTTGATGCTAATTGCATGTCACCTCTCACTTGATCATGTTAGATCAACCTCATGGGTTGGTTCTAAATACCAAATCCAATGCACAATGTGTGCTGCTTGTGACAACCCATGCAACCAACCTACATACTCTCCACCACCACCACCACCATCCATACCCAAACCCTCACCACCTACATCAACCAACTACCCTCCCCCGCCTACTCCGCCTACCTCGAGTGGCGGCGGATACTATAAACCACCACCATCAACCTCTCAAGGTCCTTATTACACCTACCCACCACCAGCACCATACAACAACAATAATAACTACCCTACCCCACAACCACCTAACCCAATCATGCCTTACTTTCCCTACTATTACTACAATCCTCCACCGCCCACGCCATCCGCCGCCACCTCCCTCTTCTGCCATGGATCAGCCTCTTTGTTCTTACTCAGCTTCATTTTCCTTTTCTTTTATAAAATTTATTAAATTTGATTGGATTGTGTAAACGTGCCTTGCCCTACTGTTTTTACTGAATGTACCAATTTCTACTAAATCAGTTACATCATCAGTCTACTTTTTTGCTAACCGGAGTGCGTTAAGATTTAAGCATATACACCGGGTTCCTTTTGAGTCACCTAATCATGATGATAGCTGATAGTGGATTGATGATAGTAAATTCTTGACAGTTTTTGTGGGGTTTTTTTCCTGGATGTTAACTGTTTAAAAATAGTGTATTGATGATTAAATAATAGCAAAATATTTTTAGAATTGAATCTGCTATGTTGTTTGATGCAATTAAGATGTGAGACTTAGTTATTATGTAGTTTAAAATGTTTTAAACTTATTTGCATTTTCTAGAAGTTATTTAATTTAATTATTATTCTTTCAAGATCAAAATAAAATGCTTGTTTTTATGGTGTATTTTTAAATAAAAAAAAATTAAACACAAGTTATCAACCTAGCAAAAAAATTTTTAAAAAGTATAGCAATAGGGTATGCAAATGAAAGAGGTTAAAATGCTTGTTTTTATGACGTATTTTTTTTTAAAAAAAATAATGTCGTATGAAAATGTTATGTACGTTTAAAAAATGGAGGTGAAACTCAACAATTATAAATTTATAATTATAGATATACCTATTTTGCTATTCTCCTTCTCTTTTGGAAACTCAACATATACTTTTCTCATTTTAATCTCAACCATTAATTTATTTTAATCAAAAGCCCAAAATCCTTCTTATACATTTTACGTTAACATACTTTTTACGGTAATCTTTCTCGATAAAGTTTATGCTGCAAAGATATGTACATATTGCTTTTCTGACTTCTGGTTATTCACCATACTTCTGCATAAAAGCTATAATTAATGTTTATAATCAAGTGTTCTGGATGATAAAAGTCTAATCAATAGTTTAGATTTAGATTGGACTGTAACAGTTTGTAATTAAATAGATATTATTAATAATGGTTAATACTTGTGATATCTATGGCTGCTGAAACCCCACTCGTTATGATGTGATGGTAAAGGTGTTAGGGTTTTTAAGAGAAGGTTGAGAGTTCAAGCCCTGTAAGAGGGAAAAAAAAAAAGGATGTAATAAAAAGGCTGTAAGAAGAGGTGTAAAAAATGGGGGAGGAAATTAGTCGTTCAAAAAAAATCTATGGCTGCTGAAACCGTTTGTAATTGTGCGTATAAATGGTATATCAGGAATCATTTACATGGTTCGTCTAATTCAAGTGTTCGTCTAGTACAAGGTGCGTTAAACCTATACAACGGTCCGTCAACAATATGTGTCTTTCTGCATCGCTTTACATTTTTATTTAAACACATTTACCCACATTCCTCTGTTTATGGCTTCTCACACCCTAAGATTTTGATCTCAATTAGTATAATAGTCTATATGTACAAATTGAGTGTGATGTTTTATATTATAACAAGGTAGACAAAGAGCATAATCAACAACTGCACCAAACTTAAATATTGAAACTACACTTGCAAAACAATATATAAAAATATAAAACTCTTATCATTTACTAATATCAAGCTTCCCGCGTTGCAGCGAGGGTTTAAAACCGTGCCAAGTAACATAATTGTCACATTGTCATCAGCGACCATCAACACCGTAAAGACTCATAAAACAAAAGAATTTGAAAACAAAAATAACCCAAACGAAATATAGATGTAAAACCGTTGAATATGCACACCCGTTGCGGCATATTTATGCGCAACACTTAGACCGTAACATAAAACACAATGCGGCCATTAGACGGGAAAAAATAGATGTACAAACGTTGAACCACATACGACGTTATAGTGTGTTAACTCGAAAAATTTAGAACGAAACGTACAACTAAAAATTTGTTAAAGATAAAAAGTATATGAGACAGGGTGTAAAGTGAATAAATTGTTAGGGTTAAATGTAAAAGATGAAAATTATTATGCTTAGAAGTAAAAAAAGAAAAAAAGAAGAAAAAAAAGTAAGATACAATCTATAAAACATAATTTACAACTTTCTCATGCATAACACATGTTAGGCATAAAGTATAACACCAAGCACAACTAACTTATAAATTAATACTATATATAATACTTTTAAAAAGATAATAAAGAAAAATAAAGAAGGCCATATAATTAGAAAAGTGAGTTGATGGGCCAGGAGTGACCAAGTGAGTGAATGTGTCGGTAAGGGAGGGAATACAAGCGAAAATGAATTTGGTTTGATAGTAAAGATTTAGGTTTTGAAATTTAATCGGTTGACTCAAATATTTATGTGGTTTAAATTGGTCAATATGGCATCACTGATTCTTCTTTCAAATGTTAAAACATTGGCCCATATTCTAAGTGGGTTTTCAGGGTTTTCTTACTAGCACTTTAATTCTTCTTTCAAATGTAAAATCATTGACTCAATATTTTAAGTGGGCTTTCATAAACACACCTAAAAGCCCAAAAGACAGGTTGTTTTTCCAGATGATAGAATTGATAACATACAAGATTTAGGGGGTGTTTGGGATTGATTATTCAAAACAGATAATGCGTTTTGGAAAAGCAGGGGTGGAGCTGCTTATAAATTATTGCGTTTTGGTAGCCTAAAAAACTGATTATATGCGTTTTCAAAACGCAATACCGAACACTAAAAACTGATTATATACGTTTACAAAACGCAATAATCTAAAAATCAGATTCAAAACGCAATCCCAAACACCCTCTTAGGGTAAACATGTTAAACATGTTGCAACTAAAAAACTTGCTAAAAACTTGATTACAATAATCCCTCATACTCATAACTAGACATGGCTATGAATATATATAAATACCCAATTAGGTCTCCAAGTTACATGCAAAACCCTAATGACTCATCTAGCAAAAAACCAACTTCTTTAAGACTTTGTGGACTGGTGCCTTAATCCTACTCGATTAGGCCCGTATAAGGAAATTAATCCAACAATTACTCCCTAATTTCTGAATAGGAAATTGTAAGTCTTCACCTTCAAATAACCACCTCATATATTGGAACTTCAGTCTTGCAACGCCTTTTATAAGTATATTTGAACGTTGCTCGTCACATACTCGACTACGATTTCATTATTCTCTACACATTCCTAAGTGTAGTGATAGCAGGACTTGATGCGCTTGCTTCGGCTGTGAAAGACAGATTTTTAACTAGAGGAACAGTCGAGGTGATGTCAACTTTCAATGCCACCACGTGCAGTTTCTTCTCTGTTAACTTTGTCATCATACTGACCAATACTCTTCATAACTAGAAAAGCTATCGTTTTATGTTCTGAAAACACCATCTAATTGGTGATGATCCATAATAGAACGCTTAACCCATGGTGCTTCTCTTGTCATCGTGATCAATGTTGTGGCTACTGCCGCTATAGCCTACTAAGGCACCATCTTTATGATATCAAGGTTTTTGATGCTCTCGAAATAAAAACCTGGGAGTTTGATGAGATGTCTTTCGACATTGTCGATAAGGTAATTCTCATATCGGGTCCTTTACCACAGGATTAATTTGGTCAAATTTGATTGACTCGTCATGCATGTCATCATGCATTTTGTCCTAATAAAAGGGGATGTTTTTTTCCAAATTTGTATATCTTTTCCTTTCTCTTCTTTTTCCTTTTTTGGTGGGGGGGGGGGGGGGTATTCATCATTAAGGAAGGTCATTTTTGGGATCACGTTGTGAGCCAAGTGACAGTTACCGTCCTTTATTGAAATATGATTCAAACTCATATTTCATGCATGCACGTGCATGATTGACCGGCTCTCAATTTCTATTAAGTCTTCCTAGTTTTCAGTTGTTATCTTTGAATAAGTTTACATGGAAGGCATTTTATATGCAACATATCCCTTATAATGCACCACACAAGAAAAAAAAAACAACAAACTCCAACACCCTTCAAGGAACTCACAGCCAAATCACTCAAACTCCACCCACTTTGTTTTCTTTTCAAGCAAATAAAAACATAGTAATTATCCTTTTCAAACCAAAATCAAGTGTGTTATCAAGCTAGGAGCTTAACCCTTGGAAGAACACACATAACCCCTTCATAATCAAGTGTTTTTGTAACTTCCGTAGCCTTGTGCTAGTAGTAAGTTTCTTAAAACTCATCTTGTTTAAGTTTTATTTATTTATGTGTTTAACTTGCAAGTTGTTTTTGGGGTGTTTTTAACCAAAGTTTTGAAACAAGGTTTTGTGTGTTTTCTAAATATGAAATGAAATGTTTACAAAGATGATCATAAACATAAGTTTTAGGGTGGTTGGTGATGTTATTTTATTACAACAATATTGTATGTTCTAATATTTTTTTTAAGTTGTTTAGGAAGAAAAACATAAAATAACACCTAATACACCTAAAAATGGTTTTGATCATTATATTATGACTAATGGAACCATTTGAACATGAAATATTTGCAACAAAATGTAATGAAGCTAAAATCACAAAAATAAAGTTGTAGACTTTAAAAATACAAGTATGAACAAATGGACTCCAAGACTTAAATCAAACATGTTAGTAGACATAAAAGGACCATATGAGACTAATAAAAGTGTTGGATAGTGAAAAGAACACTTATTGTAAATTTTGACATGTTCAAGTTTACTAGTCATCCTAGAAATTGTCATTTTTATAAGTCTTGGGAATAATATGTAACTTTTGTAAAGATAGAGATTTGAAAAGTTACTTTGGAAAGTCCATGGGTGTAAAATATGATTTTGAAAACTTTATGTTGAAAAATGTAACTTTGGAAAGTAAAAGGTTAAGAATGAAAAGTTAGATTTTAAAAGGGTTGCTTTTGTAAAAGTGAGGAAACTTACACAAATATTTTACTTGTAAGAATGATATTTTTATAAAAAGTATTTTATAAAAATATAAATTTACCATATGTGTTGAAAAATATAAATACTAACATTTTTTGAAAGAAAAATGGTAATTTAAATAACTTGGGATGTTTTGTATAAAAATGAGCATTTTTACATTTATGGGGATGTAAAAGTGTTGTAATATTTTTTTAGGAATAAATCATCCAAGTTAATATATTTTCAATAAATATATTTATATATTTTCGAAAGTAGGAAAATGCGTAAACCGGCAAGTAGTATGATTTCCTACACAAGAAAAAAAAATATATATATATATATATATATAAGTTAAGAAATCGGGGAAGCGGACGTATGTTAATGCGACGAGCTATCGGACAAAGTGTAAAATGAACAAGGTGTAAATCGGACAAAAAGTAAATCGGACGGATAAGTATACAAGTATAACTTCCTACAAGATACGAGTATACGTTATTGCGGCGATTACGGACTAATTATTCCAAGTAAGAAAATAAGTATATTTTGTGAACAAAACATATGTACGAATGATTAAGGGTGAAAAATAAACATAAACACTTTCCTAAGTGTTGGAAGTAAGATGAGAGAATTTGTAAGAAATAAAATAAGTTAAGTATATTATTATAAGTATTTGTATACTTATGTGAAAAATAAATACTTAACATAAAATGAATCTCGTTCGACAAGATCTTTGTATATTTATTTTTATGGGGAAATAATAAAAGTGAGTCGAGTCGGAAGACATAACGAAATATTAATACAAGTTGGTAAATAAATATTGATAAATATGTTTAAAGATCATGACGTGTAAAGAAAACGGGCAATGATCGGGGTTCGCGATGACGAAACCAACTAACTTGGAAATTAATAGCAACGGTTATAATATAAGTTAAGTGAAACTTGTAACGGGATAAATCATCACCAACGGACCTAAGACTATGGTATATTCCTAATTAAACCGAATATGTAAACGTGGTGTTGGGAGTTGGGGAAAGACAACTTGCCAGTAAGACACACACTCTGAGACCAGTGCCTTATTAAATTAGGACACGTGTAGGTAGTCTCACATTGGACTTGGCAAAGACTATTTTCTGATTTCGTGACACGCTTGAGGTGAGTTTTCACGACCCCTTTTATGTTTTACTGTTTTTAAACTTGGGGAAAGATATGTAAGAAAGAATTAAATGTGCGATAACATGTAAAAGTATGAAATGGTACATAAGATGGGCACATGGGTAACGGTAAAGTCACATGGGACGTGAAGTCTCCGCAGTTAACTGTAACCATTTATACAAAGGGATGTAGTCGTAGAATATGGGAATAGTACTATTGGTTCTTGACGAGACCCACCCCGGTTGATTAGCGATCAACACGGAAGGACCACGGGGTGCGACGATATTCTAAATTAGTTGTTACCATGTAAACAACTTGTGGGGCAAAGTAAAATAGTCTGGTTTTAGTTACAGGCCTATGAGGATTCCATTGGTATTAGGACTTGCAACCCTAATAGCATATGTAGCACATTTCTTATTTCGTTATGCGCACTTATTTACAAATGAATGTTAATTTATTTGTGTGTCAAAACCTGTGAAACTCACCAATATATTTATATATATTGACCTTTTCCCTAACATATCTTTCAGGTAACTAAGAGTGTGAAGGCGTGCAATGGATAGGGTGGGCGAAATAAAGATGAGGCGGACTTTTGTTAGGGATTTACTAATATTTCCTATGGGATTGGGAAATAGTTGAAAATCCTTATTTTGTTAAAAACTACATTTTGGGACGTGTATCTAAACAAAATACTTTCCGCCGTCTAATGAATGTTTATTTTCTAAATTATGTGTTTGTTTAATCTTGGCTATGAAACATTTCTCTTTCGCGTCCACGCCACGTGTTTCCGCCGTTGTCGTGTTGTGACAGAAGCCTAGTATAATGAGAAGCCTAAATTAGATCATTTGAGGGTCTTTGGTAGTTTGGCATATGGAGTAACTCCTAATCAAGGAACAAGGAAGCTTGATGACAGATCAGAAGCTGCTATTTTTATTGGTTATATTCCTGAAACTGATGGTTACAGGTTGTATAATCCTAAGACTAAAAGAGTGTACACAAGAAGGGATGTTTAGATTCATGAGGACACAAGATGGGAATGGGGTGAAGGAACATGCAAGAAGAGTTGTGCTGCAACTTATATTGACCCATTTCCTGATGTGGGGTATCTTGGTGATGTTGCTACAAATGATTTTAATCATGATCCAATGCTCTCCTTATCATCTACTGGGTCTAGTCAAAATGCTAACAACTCAAGTAGTGTTAATGAAGGATCCAGTGTGCAAGGTTCCTCAAGTGAAAGTACATCACCATCTCCTAAGTTAAAGGCTCTTAGTGAAGTGTACCAGACTGCAAGATAGGTTAATGTTGACTATGAAACTGACACTCTTTTAGATGATCTTACTGCCTATTAATTTGTTCTCAATGTCATAGACCTTATGAGCTATCAAGAAGCTGTTAAGAAAGAATGGAGGGTTGCAATGAAAGAAGAACTCCAAGCTATTGAAAAGAATGATACTTGGGAGTTGGTTAAAATGTCAATTGGATAGAATTTGGTTGGTCTAAAGTGGATCTTTAAGACCAAGATTGGTCATAATGGAGAAATTCTCAAGCACAAGGTAAGACTAGTAGTGAAAGGGTACTCACAACAGCAAGGGATTAATTATCAGGAAACATTTGCACCTGTTGCCAGATTTGAGAAAATAAGAGTGGTTCTAGCTGTTGCAGCTCAATTAGGTTGGCAAATATATCAATTAGATGTTAAGTTAGCTTTGTTGAATGGTGATTTGATTGAAGACATTTATGTTCAGCAACCAGAAGGATTTGAAGTTGTTGGTAATGAAGACAAATTGTACAAGTTGAAGAAAGCCTTGCATGGGTTTAAACAGGCTCCTAGAGCCTGGTATGCCAAGATTGACAACCATTTTCTGAAGCATAGCTATAAAAGAAGTCACAGTGAGCCTCCTTTTTATGTTAAGAAGGTGGAATCCAGTCACATCATCTATGTGTGTATATATGTAGATGAGTTTGAAATATCTGATATGGGGTTGTTAAAATATTTTTTGGGCTTAGAGATTGTGCAAACAAAGTCTGGGATCTTTATGTCCCAACATAAGTATGCCAAGAGTTTGCTTGTAAAATTTGGTATGATGAGCTGCAATGTTGAGACTGTACCAATGCAGATCAATGAGAAGTTAAGGTTAGATGATCAAGCTGAAAAGGCCAATGCAGTCACTTATAGGAGCTTCGTTGGAGGGTTAATTTATTTGACTCATTCCAGGCCTGATTTGGCCTATTCAGTTGGGATGGTGTCAAGGTTTATGCAAGTTCCATCTAAGTTGCATTGGGGTGCAGCCAAAAGGATTTTAAGATATATTGCAGGAACTTTGGAATATGGTATAAAAGAAGAGCAGAAGTGAAGCTTGTTGGTTGCAGTGATAGTGATTGGGCAAGTAGTGTGGATGACAGGAAAAGCATTTCAGCTAATGTTTTCACATTGGGCAATGGTGTTGTGACATGGAGTTCGAAGAAATAGTCTATTGTGGCTCTTTCTAGTACTGAAGCTGAGTACATTGCAGCTACAACAGCCACCTGTCAAGCCATATGGTTAAGAAGAATTCTAAATGAGTTAGAGCTACCACAACAGAAGGCTACAGTCTTGTTCTGTGATAATCTGTCTACTATTAAACTTAGCAAGAATCCTATCTTTAACAACAATTCTAAACAGATAGAGTTGAAACATCACTTTGTTCGTGAAATGATGGCCAATGAAGAAGTTGCTTTGGAGTTTTGTAATACTGAGGATCAATGGCCAAACATCTTGAGTAAGGCATTTAGTATGGAGAATTCATTTGGTTTAGGAACCTGCTTGGTGTGAAGGAGTTTGAATCAAGTGGGTGTTGAAATATGATTCAAACTCATATTTCATGCATGCACGTGCATGATTGACTGGCTCTCAATTTCTGTTAAGTCTTCCTAGTTTTAAGTTGTTATCTTTGAATAAGTTTAAGTTAATCAATTGTTAGGATTCTCCTGGTTATCAGGCTAGCCGTTGTCATCTTTCCTTTATATAGTTAGTCTATTTCCTGATGATGTATTCACTTTCAATTTGAGTTCAATAAAAGAGCCAAACATTATTCAGTATTCTATGTGTGTTCAATTATGTGTTTGTGTTATAGCTCTTGATCCAACATCCTTGTTTAGCTATCAAAAGGTCCCTCGTCGTCGTCCTTCAGCGACCTTTCGTTAAGGACTCATTACTGTCGACGTTGGGGGATTCGCCCCTCTGGTAAACACAACCATTGTTGGTTCAGGCCCCTCTCTACACTCTCAATGCACTCACAAACTTACTGCAATATGCAAAAGAAATGAAAGATCTGTCATTTTTGTAAAAAGGGGAAAAGCTTGCACTTTATTTGATAAGCATAAAGACAATATATAACCTGTATACATAGACGTTGGAGTAAAACAAAACAATAAAAAACTATTTCCTACCTAAAAACCTGGACAATCTAAAGACCAACTCTTTAACGTACACTTCCTTAACCAAAGAATCTGGTCAAACCTTAACCAACTTAACCCTTATCTGTTGACTCATAACACATGACCCGCTAAGTAAACCCGTGACCCGATAACGTGCTGAACCGTGACCCGTAAACCAACCAGTTAACCCAACAACCATGGCCTTCCACCTCGCCAGCCGTTTTCCCTCTTGGAACTTTTGGTGAGTTCTTACTCGGATCCTGCTCCACTTGTTTCTGGGGGCAGTGTTCTTGCGGAACCCCCTGATTGGCCCTTCTTGGTAGATTTTAGCCATATTCCACGTGTTTATACCGTGGAGGAAGCTATTCGACAGCATGGATGAACTTGCTATTGACCTCTCCATCCCTTCTTTTTTTGTAAGGTTTTTTCATTTAGTGCCTATTTTTGTAGTAATGTGTTTTTTTATTTATGCGCAACTTCCATGTACCATGTGTTTTTCGTCATCTAATTGTTTGGATTCCATCTTGGTTTGCGCGCATGTGTGTGCGTGGTTGCGTAATGGGCGAGGCTATGATTGGCGCTGGGAATTATTCCTTCTTGAAGTCAATGTCCATCCACCCATGTTTCACACCTGCGCTGTGTTGTACAAGAAGTGTTGTTTAAGCATTTATAGGCATTAAAGTCACCAGGGACGCAAAGGGGTTATTTCTGGATCAGGCCCAATACGCCAAAGATATCATCTCACGGGCCAATATGACCACCTGTAAACCGTGTGCTATTCCGGTCGATCTCTCTTCGAAGCTTAGTGCTTCTGATGGGTCTTTATTTCATGATCCTACGTTATATCATAGCCTTGCAGGTGCTCTTCAGTATCTCACCTTCACCCGTCCAGACATTTCATATGCAGTACAGCAGATTTGTTTATTCATGCACGAGCCACAAGATCCTCACTATGCTTTTCTAAAACGGATCATCCGCTACATCCAAGGCACGATTCACTACAACATTCGCATCATTAAGCCTAATACTCATTCTTTAGTCGCATATTCTGGAGCCGATTGGGGCGGCTGCCCTGATTCACGACGGTGTACGAGTGGTTACTGTGTTTTTCTTAGAGACAATTTGGTATATTGGTCTTCCAAACATCAGCCTACCATATCTCGTTCCAGTGCAAAGGCTGAATACCGTGGTGTTGTGAACGTCATTGCCGAGGCTACATGGCTTCGGAACCTGCTCCTAGAGTTACACTTCCTCTTCTTCGTGCCTCAGTAATATACTGTGACAATGTGTCTGTCGTGTATCTTTCAGATAATCATGTCCAGCATCAGAGGACCAAGCATATCGAGATTGACATTCATTTTGTTCGGGAGAAGGTCCGTGTTGGTGACATTCGTGTGTTACATGTATCGTCCTCATTACAGTATGCGGATATTTTTACGAAGGGGATTTCAAGACAGTTGTTTGAATCATTTCGATCCAGTTTGAGCGTCTGTCCTACGTCCCCTCGAACTGCGGGGGAGTCTTAACCGATAATTATATTTAGAATTGTATTATATTTAGAATTGATTTATCTTATGTTTAGTAACGATCATTAAGAATCAACGGACCATCAAGAATATAACGATCACTTAGAAAAGTCGTTTGCTCTTCCGACACTATACGGGGCATCATCTGCTTCAAACGAAGAACCAAGACCTTTGAGATTACCTTATGTATCACTCCAACAAGACTTATAGGCCAATAATCCGAAAGCGTCTCCTGATCCCGACCTTTAGGTATCAATGCTATAAAAGCCGAAAAACATCCCTGGCTAATACAACCATTCATATAAAATTCATCAAACAGCTTCTGAAAAACAGACTTCAAAGAAGGCCAAGATTTCTTAATAAAATTAAGATTAAAATCATTGGTCCCGGGTGCTTTTTCCCTCATCACAATCCCACACGGCTGTTGTAATCTCCTCCAACGAAAACGGGCCCTCCAAACTTTGGGTCTCCTCCTCAGAAAACCGAGCGATATCCGGGCAAACAAAAGTCGGCCTCAATCTGCCAACAGCACTAAATTTTTCAGCAAAGAACTCAGCAACTTTATCTTTAAGGAGATTAGGTTTCGAAATCCACACCCCGTCACACCAAATTCCATGAATTCTATTACTCGCCGAATTAAGTTTGATAATACCATGGAAGTACTTTGAATTCTCATCCCCATCTAAAGCCCATTTAACCCAGGATTTCTGCTTGGCGTCCAACGCTTTCAAACTTTCTTCTTCAAACAAGACCTTCCTAGCGTTCACCCTAGTATCTATTTCAGAGTCAGATAAAGGCCGGACTTCCGCCAATTTTTCTAGATCCTCTACTACCTTCTTACACTCCAACCACTTCTCTTGGCGTCTTTTCCGATCTGCACTACCCCCCGGTTTAATGCGACCCTTTAGCCACTTTAACTTGGCAGCCAAAGCAAAATCTGCAGGACCAGCACAAGTAAATCCACCTGAAATTGAATTAACAAAATCCACAAAACAAAGAAGGTGCAACCAGGAATTATAAAACCGAAACGGCGAGTGACCAAAATCTGTATTCTTTAGTGTAAGAAGTATCGGACAATGATCAGATAAAAACCGAGAGAGAGCCATCACACCAGCGTCCGGCCACTGTAACATAAAGTCGCTACAAACAAAAAATCTATCGAGCTTACTCAGTTTATCACCCCTCCCGGACATGTATGTGAACTTATGCCCGCACATATCATACTCCCTCAGCTCCGCATCCCGAATAAAATCATTAAAAATCAACGCATTCTGTGGGAAAACTTGGAATTTACTCTTTCATCGGATGCACGCACCTCATTAAAGTCACCCATCATAATCCAAAATCCGCACAATGACCTCCTATAAAATAATAAATCTGCCCAAAAAGCACGTCTAGCAGCTGGGTCATTTGGGGCATGAACGTTTGCCACATTAATAAAAGTATTAGAATGCACCAAAAATCCGAAATTACTAACACATGCTTTGACCTCAGAACACCAGTCTAGCAAAAGCACGAAGGATCCCACCAGCAGATGAGACCACCCGCAATACCGTCTGAATTAACAACATCGTAATTAAAAATAAAATTACCCCAACATGAAGACAAAAGCCTTAAAGAAGGATCCGAAATCTTCGACTCCTGAACAGCTACAAAATCTGCACCATGAGCTGATTTAAGGCCTCTGACCCAACCCGATTTCCCCTTACCCCTAATCCCACAAACGTTAAGTGTAACAACCCGACCAGGAGGGGCTAGACGAAATAACAGTTTGGTAACAGACTTGCACAACGGAAGCAACGATAGACTAATATTTATTGTTTAATAAAAATTCTAATCCACAAATATAAATACACAACTTAAATAAATTACTAATAACAATGCAGGGACGAATCGCATCGGTCGTCGAAGCAGCTGGCGGGTTGTTATCCACTAATCAATCCGATCTCTACACGTACATAACTCTAGAAGCTCTAATCCACGATGCTTATAGCTCGAACCTTCTAACATGATAATCTCTAATCCACACAAGCAACCATATACCTCTTCTTCCCGATCATCCAAATGCAGTACCTAAACACATGCTTAAAATAGTTGGGTCAGCAATTACGCTGGTGAGTCCGTGTAAGTAGTAAAGTGGATCCAAAGCAAGTTTATCATTTCAAAAGCAAGTTTACACAGTTCAAATAGTTTAACACACGTGATGTACAAGCGACCCCTCAACCCTAACGCTAGATCTATCTACTGCCATTATAGATCTACAAGGCATAATATATGCCGCAACGGTCCGCAGGCCTCAGTGGAGGGTTTCCCGGTTCCCTAATCCCGGGTCCACTGTGCGTGGGGGTTTCCCGAAGTAGTACTACCCATATATTAAGTGGCTCACCTATGAGTTAATGAGTGTCAGTGTTATCCGACAGCTAGTATCTTGTCAAATCACAACAGTTTATAAAAGGAAGCATGCATTCACCCCAAAACAGTAGAAAAAGGGGAATGGTACACGGAACTCACCTTAGCAGCCTTTCACATTACGTCACTGTCATATAGCATTCCAAGTAAAGATCCCATCTATCAATTACTGGCAAGATCCTATTCACGTTCATAAACATCAGCGCGTATAACCAACATCACGCACACGTGTGGACAAGCTTAGGACCTTTGGTTAATAATCATATTGTCTTGTATGTGTGTGTGTGTGTGTGTGTGTGTGTGTGTGTGTGTGTGTGTGTGTGTGTATATATAGGGTAAGGTTCCTGTAAGAAAATGTTTTTTTGTAGGAAGTGTAGGAAGTGTTTTGATCCATTAGATCTAAAAATTGATGGTTGAGATTAAACCTATAAAATTGTTTAGATTCTAATTAATTCTCATAATAGATGGGGGCAAATTTGTCTATTTAGTGTTTTAATTGAGTGCAAAATTGACATTCTATTATTTTAATTAAGAAACTTTTTAATTTCTCCTAAAATCATGCTCAACATCCTCTCTCCTTCTTTCTCAAGCCTTTATGGTTGAATTGAAACAAATAAAAAACATAACAACAAAAGATCTACACCCTTATCATTAAAAACAATTAAAATCTCCAAACAAAAACACACATTCTGTTTAAACCCATAATATCACCGTAACATAAGGAGTGTTTTATTTGTTATAGCAATGTAACATCAGAAGTGTTTTGTTGTTATAACACTGTAACATCCGAAGTGTTTTATATATCATTGTTTCTGTTAAGGGTAAACATCATAATATCACTGTAACATAAGGAGTATTTTTTTTTTTTGGTGATATAAGGTGTAACATGAGAAGTGTTTTATATAGCATTGTTTGTGTTAAGGGTAAAACATCATAATATGACTTTAACATAAGGAGTGTTTTGTTTGTTATAACAAAGTAACATTAGAAGTGTTTTGTTGTTATAACAATGTAACATCATAAGTGTTTCGTTGGCATTTGAACAAATTTATTATTTAGTTATATAAAACACTTATGTTGTTAAAAATGTTATATAAAACACTTCTGATATTGTTAAAACACTTCGATGTTAAAAATGTTATATAAAACACTTCTGATATTGTTAAACAATCGGTGTGTCTCTGTCTCTCTGATGTGATCGAGATCGTATGAATCGATGTATGTGAAGAACCGAAAAAAATCAATTATTTTGTGATGATATTATGAAATCGAACGAGATGATATAACAGTATGATGAATATGAAAGCAATCAATTATTTGGGTTGAAAGATCTTGATGTTATGTGAAGAACCAAAAAAAATCAATTATTTTGTGATGATATTATGAAATCGAACAAGATGATAGAACAGGATGATGAATATGAAAGCAATCAGTTATTTGGGTTGAAAGATCTTCATAATTAGGCAAAAAATGTTGCTAAAAAAGTGGGATTATGATATTTAAAAATGGTACATAAAGTCTATAATGCCCCTAATCTAAAATTTTGATCCAATGGCTATAACTCTTTCCTACACTTCCTACACAAAATCATTTTCTTACCGGATCCTCTACCTATATATATATATATATAGGGGATGGTTCAATAGAAAACTCATTTTATTGAGAGAACTTGAGAACTAAATAATAACCATTGATCTTAGTAGATCAATGGTTGTGATCAAAGGAGATTGCTAACTTAAAAAAATATAGGGTTTTAAACAAGGGAGGGTAAAATTGGAAATTAAAAAAATACACAAATCATTTCCTCTCATTCCTGGAAAATCCTCCCTCTCTCTCTATAGCTCTCATCAATATCATTCATACAACATTCTAGGGTTTCAATAAACCTGATTTCCTTCTACAAATCCACCACAAATATCAATAAGCTCATCATGGATCAACATCAGGTACGAATATGTAGTCGTAAATAGTTATAATCTGATACAAATCATCGCCTAATTGGTGTATTACAAACATACCGCATCTTAGTACACATGTTGCATCAATTGTTGAGTGTTTTGTATAAATAACAAAATTTCGAGTAACATTACATGTTTTATTCTTTAGATGTATGTGAGATGTGGTTAATGTTGATGCTAAATGAGATTATGTTTCTGTGTGATAGATTTAACTGTATTCCACATGTGTACTATGATTGTTCTAGCTAATGTTATTCGTGAATTGGCTTGTATGCAATGTATTGCACATGTGTGATAATCGTGAATGTATTACACATGTGTGTTAATATGGTTAGTGATAGTTAGTATTTAAACGAGGTTAGCCTTTGTTTGTTATGTGTTGCGCATGTGTGATAGATGTAACTGTAGTTCACATGTGTAATATGATTGTTTCAGCTAATGTTAACTGTGAACATGCTTCGTGTGCAATGTATTGCACATGTGTGATAATTATGCCATGTATTACACATGTGTGATAATAGTATTTGTGATAGTTAGTGTTAAGTTAGACCGATTTGTTTGTCATATGTTACACATATATGATATTAGTAATTCTATTTCACATGTGTGATAGGATTGTTTTAGTAGATGTTAAATCTGAATAGGCTTTGTATGCAATGCACTACACATGTGTTATAATTGTGTAATGTATTACACATATGTGATAATTTAATTTGTGATAGTTTAATGTTAAAATGATATGATGTTTTGTTTGTCACGTGTGCCATATGTTATAGATGTAAACTTATTCACATGTGGATTGTTACAACGAATGTTAATTGTGAACATTATTTCTTTGTCATGTGCGGCATATATGTTATAGGTTTAACTGTAATTCACATGTGTGATATGCTTGGTGTAGCTTATGTTAACTGTGAACATGCATTCTATGGCATGTATTACACATGTGTGATAATTGTTCATGTATTACACATGTGTAATAATAATATTTATGATTGTTAGTGTTAAGTTAGAAAAAGGAAGAGATCGGATAGGATGATTAGTGATGACGAAATAAGTAAACATTTAGAGAAGACAATGGACGAAGCTGCAGCGAACCTTAATGGTGAGTTCATAGCTTGTAGATTTTATTTGAAATGCTAAAAAAATAAATCAATAAAGTGCAGATGATGTCAATATTTGTGTGCAAAGTTTTGTTTTAGTACTCAACTCTTCACTTTGTGCTTACATTATGTCTATGTAGTTAGCAGATCTACTCTGAAGCGCATCTGCAAGAATCTTGGTATACCAAGGTGGCCATACAAGACTGGTCCTTATAAGAGTGAAGGCGATACCTTTATGAAGTCAGATCAAATAGATGCAGACGTCTTCACTTCTGAAGGAGCACTTACCTCAACCTCAGTTAGTGGGGCTTCCAATGAACCATTTGGTGGTACAACATATATAACTCATGATCCTTATGAATTTGTACAGCCCGAAACATACATCAGTGGGAATTTTTTTTGGGACAGTGGAAAATCATGTAACAATTAAGGCAACATATGGAGAAGATACTATAAAGTTTACATATCGCCTTTTAGATGGATTGTTAAAGCTGGAGGAGCTTCTTGCAACGCGGTTTCATCTCAGGATCGGAAGCTTTAGACTGAAATATAAGGATGAAGATGGTGACATGATATTGATTGCTTGTGACAACGACTTGAAGGTAATATCAGGTGCTTCTATGCAACTAGCTTCTGCTAACGTGATTAAACTATCTGTACATTTGATTGATTTGTTTGTCATATGTTACACATATATGATATTAGTAATTGTATTTAACATGTGTGATAGGATTGTTTTAGTGGATGTTAAATCTGAATAGGCTTTGTATGCAATGCAATACACATGTGTTATAATTGTGTAATGTATTAGACATGTGTGATAATTTAATTTGTGGTAGTTTAATGTTAAAATGATATGATGTTTTGTTTGTCATGTACTGCCATATGTTATTGATTTTATTGTATTTTGCATGTGTAATGCGACTATTATAGCAATGTTAAATGTGAACAATATTTCACGTAGTGTAATGCTACAGGGAAGGAGTTGCGGGTTTGTGGGTTTGGCTGAGACTCCATTGTGTGGAGGAGCTAATGAAGTGATACAAGGTATATTGAGATCGATTAACAGCCATAAAGATCAAGCTAGGATAAGGGAATCACAGATTAGGCGACATGGAGAACAAGCTAGAACTATGGCATGGAAGAATAAAAAGATTGAAGTTTTTCTTTTTAGTTGGGTCCTTTTCATAATGTATTTTGTTTTTCAATGAATTAACCTATGTACTAAGTTTGGATGTATAAAAAAAGCCAGAAACTAAGATTCTTTCTTAGAAATATAAATCATTGTCTTCCTTTTACCACTTGTAAATAGCACCCCAATTTCTAGTTGAACCCATGAATGCATCTACCTAATCAAGTTGTATTCGATTTAGCCAGTTTGGTTTAACAAGTAAAACCGTTTAACCTGTTTATTCAGTTTTTGTAAAATATGTTCATGTAATAACATAACTAGATAAGTTTTTTTATGCCAAACAGAAAAGTTTACAAATATATTGATCAAAAAATGGCGAGTTTCTATGCATTTAATCCTTTATGCAGGTTTGAAATCATAAACAAACTAGTTTGTTTGGAAAGTAAGGAATAAAAATATGTATCTTTAAAAAGTTTTTACGTTTTGATTGATTGAAAAAGGTTAAAATTTATATTGGAATGCCCATACATTTAACACTGTTCTGGTTTTGAACTATAATGACGCATACAAAGTGGATAGAAGTAGGGGATGGTTACATTACAAACCATATTTTCTGTAAAAAAAAAAAAAGCACACTACTATTAGAACCAACGTGCTGCATTCCCTCTACATGAAATGTTGTCAACAAGCACTTCATGATTCATAAAACATCATCATAAACATTCCAAAAACAATACTTTAGTTGCACTACTGACACAAGTATCTATCTTTTTACCAACATACAGATTCAAAGTAAAGAACATAGGTGTGAAAACATCAAACTGCAGCTAATTTCCAATAATACCCCCGGTTGGACGACAAACGTGGTTCCTTTTACGAGCATGGTCATCATTGTGGTTTTGTGTTCGACATGTGTACCATACCAACAATCTTCCTGATGCGTTGCATCCGCATGTAGAAACTAGAAGAGCAAAACAGAATTTTGGAAATGAGAAAAATAACCATGTTCAAAAAGTATATAACTAGTTGTAAAAGGGAGACGAGACTAGTTTATTTGGCTTTTAAGGTCATATATACAAATATGATAATGTAACACATGTGTGATAATCATGCCTGTATTACACATGCGTGACAATAGTATCTGTGATAGTTAGTGTCAAGTTAGGGAGAGAACTTGAGAACTATATAGACGTGACTGGATACACGACCTGCATTTAAAAAACAATGTATGTATCATTATTATTATTACACATGTGAAGTGCACATGTGAAATACATATTTTGTTAACAAATATATATGTTTTAAAGAATAAAGTATTAACAATACGGTTGTATTACACATGTGAAGTGCGTAAAAAAAGCCACAAACCTATATGTTGTATAGAACAACCAGTAAACACGTAGCAAATGTAGTGCACATGTGCAGTACGTAAAAATTGATTCAGGTACCTCTATGTTCAATGCCAGATAGATGTGTATCATCTAAATCGGATTTTATACACGAAGAAGAATCAAGGTTTGATGCAGATTCTACAATATCATCTATCAAAATAGGTTGTTTTCCTCGATTATCTTCAATACGTGATGAATAATCAGCGTTTATTGCATATTTGTTTGAATTAGATGAAGAATTTTGACCTAATTAACGAAAGCAACAACAAAATCATACGTGAGATTAAAAAAAAGAACCTTTTGTCGTCATTGTTAACAGATTATCTTGAAGGTTGATTCCAATGCAGATGAGCTGAATACATGATTCATTGATATGCACATTACAAATTGTACAGGATTTCTAATCTAGTAAGAGCTTGTTGATAAATGTGATTGGAGTAAGAGATCTAAGTTTAAAGTTGGGGAAGATATTTAGGGTTCTATAATTTTCTAAAGTTGGGGAAGATGAAGTTAATACAACTTGACAACAATACCCCTATGTTTAAGGAGTTCTCGAGTTCTCTCCCTATCTATGAGTTCTCAATTGAACCTTCCCCTATATATATATATATATATATATATATATATATATATATATATATATATATATGGTTATCTTGTGTTTCTAGAGTCCGTGAAATTTGTCAAAGTCCTTTATCTCGTTCACTGATAACTTATTTCTATGTCTAAGGTCACTAGTCCTATTTGTCCCCATTTATAATATACATCCATCCATATTGCTTTGTCTAACCTACGTGTCATTATTCCATAACAAGATTAATTACTAGGGATAGTTAATAAAGTGCAATTTGATCAAGTTAATAATTATTATTCGGCTCATGTCGTTTACAGCTTATTCCGTTATTCCTATTCATCCAAAATGACATCTCGTGAGTAGTTTCATACGTCCCAAAGTCTCAATTGTACATACTCGTCCCTGTGTTCTTTAGTCCGATTATCCAATTTTTGCTACATCGTCAACTACTCTTTATCATTATGTATTTCCTATGTCACATATGACTATCCAATCCTTATTTGTATATAGTCTTATTCTAGTGTCCAAGTAATATATTGAATTGCTCAGATTAATTAAGCTTGTTTTAATCCCACACGTGCACACACGATAATTTATATAGTAAACGCTAAGTGGCTGGTGTAGTCGGGTATACCTTTCGACCCGTCTTTGATCCGATTATGATGTCCAGGTTGTCGACTAAGTTGACCAAGCTTCCACTGCAGTTGACCATTTAATGACCAGGTTTTATGGAATGCCAATCATCAACCATAACCAGCATACTTTCTGAGAGCAACCACTTCATCATTATAACCATCAACACCCTTTATAATCTCCATCAAGAACACTCTATGAAACATCATCGGTCACCATCACTATCGCCTAACTTCCCACCATTCAACAAATCAACAATGATCTTCAGAAGCAAAGATAATAAGGATTATATACTTACTAGGCTTGTCGGTTCCTTAAAATCGCCACCGCTACCGTAACCTTATTCGGAGTCACCCTGTTCCTCCATCTCCGCCGTCCGATCTCCTTGTCGGAACCCTACTCGAACTCCAGTCATCATCTCCTCTCGCCGCTTCTCTCTCTCTCTCTCTCTCTCTCTCTCTATATATATATATATATATATATATATATATATATATATATATATATATATATATCTTAAACAGATCGGTTCTTCTATCTCTCTCTCTAGAATATGAAAGGTGGGTGTGGATTGGTTGGGAATAGAGCCGCCGTGTGTGGTGGGTTCACCCCCGGAGCTCCGCCATGGGTGAGGAGATCCACCGATCTCCTTATCCTTGTCTCTCTTTCTAATATACAGAACGTGTAGTGTGTGTTAGACAAGGGGTATGTTTGGCAAAATTAGCTGGAGGCTGTTAGCTGTAAGCTGGTAGCTGGAAGCTGAAAGCTGCAAGCTGGTAGCTGGAAGCTGGAAGCTTTTTAAATATATTTTGGTGTTTGGCAAACTAGTTAGAGATTTTAATAAAATGTATAAAATGACTAAAATGGGCATAATTTAAAACTTGTAAGGAAGGTTTTTATTTTGTTTTTAAAATAGAATGGGTATTTGTGTCATTTACTAGTTAAAAGCTTGTAGCTAGTAGAACTTTTTCTTAAAAGCTTGTAGTCGTAGCTTTTCACTATAGAGCTTTTTCTCCTAATCTAAAAGCTTGCAGCTCTTCAACCAAACAAAGCTTTTTATTGAGTATGAGCTTTTTCTTAAAAGCTTGTAGCTTGAAACTCCTAAAAGCTCCTAAAAGCTCTTTGCCAAACATACCCAAGATAAGAGGGTGAGGGTAGAGTCAAAAGTGTCTGAGAAGAGTTTATAATACGGGTGGGTAACATGGGTGTGAATGGTGTCATGTGTGGGGTGGGGGCATGTGTCACCATGGGGAGGTGACACATGTCCCTAAGTAATGACTAATCTTCATTCGGGTTCGGGTTTGTTAACGTATCTCGGTTTTAGTTTCGTCACTCGTACTTGCGTATAATAATTATTAACAGCTTGTTAAACTATTCGAACATGACTATCGGGTTCGGTTTGGTGTTAGAATATACATTGATATTTAATAAAAATAAAACGCGAAAAATCCGGGTCCAAAACCGGGGTGTTACATTAAGTGAGAAGCAATTCATTGATGAACCACCTCCTCCATCTCCGAGATAATAACATTAGCGGACTGACCTGAAAAATTGTGTAAATTAATTCCAACCATACCACCAACCGAGGCAGTTGCATCCACTTCCGAATTGATCTCCCCGGCTTCAAACTGGCCTCCTTCTTCAACAAGGGACCTAACCTCCCCAACCGCAGGCATCGAAAAACCTTCCTCAACCACCTCATCCTGAATCGGGAATGTATCTGAACTCACAACCCCTATGTCTTCTTCCTCCAATTGATTGTTCAAGTCCGGACACCGCTCAATCTCAGGACCCGTCTGAGCATGAACAACCTTAGAAGAAACCAGATTATCTTCAAGAAAGTTATGAAAATCCAAGCGGGTTCTTTTCCTACTCGTAAAACCAGCATTGGGCTTTCCCAAATTAAAGTCCAAAAGACTGGACAGATGTGGCCCAATAGGAGTACAATAAGGAGCTTCATTAAAAACAGGCTGGCCCACTACATCACCCCCTGAATGGCCCAAAAAAATTGAATAACCTACTAAAGTTACAAAATTTAAAATGGCAAACTCACATGCCCCCATAACTACTCATTAATTACTCCATCTTATCATAATTTATCATAATGAGACTTGAACGCTCACCAATTTAACATATATATACACACCAGTTTAAGACCTTTATATCACCGATTTACTCAAACTATACACTAAGTCAAAATAAAGCAGTATTATATGACTTGCCAACTTTGAAAGCATTCAACTTCATGAGAGCCACCTACTAATCATGGTCACCACTGTTTATTGTCCGCCATCGTCTATACCCAAACCGTTGTCACCTTCACCATCGCCACCATCACAGTCACCACCCCACTACTTCTCCCATCACCGACAGCTTCATATCCACCACAGTGTGTTCACATGCATGGCCACCCCAAGTAGCACTGTAAACAAGCCGAGTCGAGCCAGGACGGTTTCGAGCTTGAGCTCAAAATTAAATGAGGCAGCTTGACTCGGCTTTGAAGGAATTCAACCCGTGAATCTTTTCATTGATCTGTGTGGTTTAAATAATACAATATTATCTCCTTAATTATGGTAAGAGATAATCATCATCAATACAAATTACATCATACTATATATACAATCTCTTACACCCCCGCAGTTGAAGCGAGAGGAGACCGGATGCTGAGACTGGATCTGAAGTCTTCAAATAAAATATGCGGCAACCCCTTCGTAAAAATGTCTGCGATATGATATATGGATGGAACATGGAGAAAGCGAACATGACCCCGCTGAACCTGTTCTCGAATGAAATGGATATCCAGTTCGATGTGTTTGGTGCATTGATGTTGAACGGGATTCCCTGATAAATAAATAGCACTCACGTTATCGCAGTAGGCCATTGTAGCTCTAGAGATGGGAACGGCGAGCTCGAGTAAGAGGCTACGTAACCAACAGATTTCAGCAACAACATTTGCTACGCCGTGGTATTCGGCCTCGGCACTAGAGCGGGAGACAGTGGGTTGACATTTGGACGACCAAGATATTAGGTTGCAATAAAATAAATGCAGTAACCGCTCGTGAAGCGTCTAGTATCCGGGCATCCTGCCCAATCCGCATCAGTGTAGGCCACCAGGGAAGATGCGGCCGAGGGGCCTAGGGATAAACCAAAAGAGACCGTGCCCTGAAGGTACCTGATAATACGCTTAAGAGCGTTCCAGTGGGTAGTGCATGGGGCATGCATATGCATACATATCAGCTGTACAGCGTATGTGATCTCAGGACGAGTGAAAGTGAGGTACTGTAAAGCCCCATCTAAGCTCCGATATAAAGTGGGGTCATGAAACGGTTCGTCAGAAGAAGCACCAAATTTGGAGTTCGAATCAACTGGGGTGGCAACCGGGTTGCAGGACTGCATGCCTGCACGAGCTATGATGTCAGTAGCATACGCTTGTTGTGAAAGAAACATGGTGTTATGCTGTCTGGTAACAGAGATACCCAAAAAATAGCTCAAGGGCCCAGATCTTTCATTGTGAATTCTGTAGTTAAGGTGGACATGAGGCACCTTCGTAAACTGTCAGAGGAGGTGACAAGAAGAATGTCATCCACGTAGAGGAGTAGATAGGCAGTGTCGCTGCCTTGGTGAAAAGTAAAAAGAGATGCATCACACTTACTGTTTAGAAACCCCATAGATAAGACATAGTCAGTAAACCGTTGATACCACGCATGAGGAGCCTGTTTTAAACCATAAAGGGACCGACGTAACAGGCACACATGATCAAGGAAGTTTCTGTCCCGAAAGCCCATTGGCTGGTGCATGAAAACTATTTCTTACAGGTTCCATGTAAAAATGCATTAGTGACATCTAGCTGGTGCATTGCCCAACCTTTTGATAGGGCTAGAGAGAGTACTGTGCGAATGGTGGCCGGCTTAACAACCGGACTGAATGTCTCTCCACAATCTATACCAACCTGTTGTGAACGACCATCGCACACAAGTCGTGCTTTGTATCGTTCCAGTGTCCCGTCTGACCTGAACTTGTGTTTAAACAACCACATGGAATGTATAATATTCATGTTGGGGTCACGAGGAACAAACTCCCATGTTCCGTTTCTAATTAAAGCATTATACTCGGTAGTCATGACAGACAACCACTCTGGACTGGCCAAGGCATCGATGGGTGTTTTGGGTAGTGGTAGTATATCGGGTGTGGTAGTGGTGGATAGGTTAAAGGGAAGTTTTGGTTTGGATATACCGCTCATTGAGCGTGTATGTATGGTGCGAGTAGTGGTTTGGGATGTAGGTGGGTTCGGAATGGGTTGTGGGCAGTGGGTTGTGAAAGAGGTAGGACAGTTGGGTTGGTGGTCTGTGAGGAGGTTTGGAATGGGTCCAGGTGTTGGGAGTTGCGGGCCGAGTGTGAGGGTTGTGGAGTTTGGGACGTGGTTGGTCTGGGTGTGGGGAGGGTTGTTTGGGTTTGGGTCGTGGCATCAGGTGGGTTAGTGGAGGTCGTTCTGGGAGGGCTGGAGGGCCGGATGTTGTTACTGGGTGGGGGTTATTGATATGGGGGCATAGGTGATGTGGGAAAGGTTCATTGAGGAAGTGATAATTAGGTGCGGGACCAATGGCTTGGGCGAAAGGGAAGGTTGTTTCGTCAAAAGCAACATGACGAGAAATGAAGAATTGGTTGGTTGATAAATTGAGACATCGGTAGCCTCGGTGGGTGGCTGGGTACCCGAGGAAAACGCACGGGTGGGATCGGTGTTCTAGTTTGTGTATTGTGGTGGAGGGGTTTAGTGGGTGCGAACCGACCTATAAAATAGCTCAGTGGGGGGTTTTGTTGTGCGTGGTTTTGGATGGTAAGATATTGAGGAGGTAAGTGGTGGTTTCAATGGCAAAATGCCATAGATGGGTGGGAAGAGAGGCGTGAGCCATTAGAGTGCGTACCATGTTATTAATGGTTCTAATTTTACGCTCAGCCTTACCGTTTTGGGAGGATGTGTAGGAACATGATAAGCGGTAAAGGATGTCGTTTGTGGTGAAAAAGGTTTGAAAGGCATTATTTACATATTCGCAACCATTATCACATTGAAAAGTTTTAATGGTTCGTTCTAACTGGGTTTTAATGGTGGATGTAAAGTGAGTGAATAATGGAAATACTTGGGATTTTTGGGCAATGGGGTAGGTCCATAAAAAATTAAAATAGTCATCAAGGAATAAAACATAAAATTTATGGCCTGAAGAAATAATAATAGGTGATGTCCACACGTCACTATGAATTAAGTCAAATGGTTGCAAAGTAGTATTATTAGAAGGAAAAAATGGTAAACGGATGATTTTACCAAAAATACAAGAGTGGCAAACATTATTAGAATGAAAATCAACGTCTAAAACAATAGAAGTTTTAAGTTTATTCAAAGGTGCACGTCCTGGGTGGCCAAGACGGTGATGCCAGACTTGTGAGGAGATAGCAGCAAGGGCGGTTGGTGAAGATGTGGATGACCCTAACAGCAAGGGATAGAGATCACCGCTGCTGTTGCATCGAAGGAGTGGTGCCTTGGTCTTGTAGTCCTTCACAAGAAAACCAAAAGGGTCAAATTCTACTGAAACATAATTGTCCGTATTAAAACGACTGACAAATATCAAACTTTTAACAAGTCTAGGGGAATATAGGACGTTTTTAAGGATAAAGGGCTGGAAGGGCTTGGGTAGGTATTTTGTGCCTTGTCCAAGTATCGAAATTGATTCACCATTACCTACAATAATATTACGAGACAAGCAAGAATTAGAAAAGGAATGGAAAACATCTTGCTCGTGTGTCATGGTAGACGATGCCCTGTATCTATGTACTGAATAGGATTCGGTTGCTGCAGAGACATTGTGTAGAGTGTATGTTCGATGTCTGTGGGGCAATAAGACGTGTGGGCTTGTTGAGGTTTCGAGCCGAGCAGGCCTTGGTGAGGAGATGAAGTATAGTTGGGCCTATTGAAGGATGGATAGGGACAAGGAGGTGTGGGCCATGGAGAAGGGTATTGGGCTTGGTTGGGCTGCGGGTATGTGTAGGGGTTATTGGGCCACTGTTGTGGCCATTGGTTAAAGTTGTTGGGCCAGTTATATGGTGTGGGCGGCCACTGTGAAGGGTAGCGACCGGATGGATTCGACCGAACCCCATAATAGGAGCGGCCTCGGCCACGTCTGTCGGACCGTCCTCGGCCACAGCCGTATGAGGATTGGTCCGAGCGGGTTTGGTCGGGGTTGGGTGATTGGGTTGTAGCAGAGAGGGCGGTGGAGGCGGTTTTGAAGGCATGTTTGGCTAGCTCGGCTTTCCGTGCTTCAACCTCAATGATCTGATAACGGGCCTTGTAAAAATTTGTTAGGGGTGATTGGTTGGTTAGAATGGTGGATATGCCTTCGTACTGTTCGTTTAGGCCGGCAATGAGTTGTAGTACGAGGCGGTCATTGTCGACGGGAGAATCGACATTGGCCAATTGGCCAATTGGTCAGCAAGAGTTTTCAACTCTTGGCAATAGGCAGGGACACTTGGAAAAGCATCTAGACGGGTATTGGAAAACTTGTTGATAAGGTAGATGGCGCGTGCACTTTTGTTATCTTGAAAAAGGTTTTGTATGGCGGTCCAGGCTTCATAGGCAGTTAAGGATTTGTCAATCACGGTGTGGAGAAGATCATTGGAGACGGTGTTGTATATCCATTGTAAAACAATGGCATCAAGCCGTTCCCAATCATCTTATGGTTTAAGGGTGGTGGAGGAGGAGGTTTCGGGTTCGATTGGTGGCGGGCAGAGTAGGAGGTGGTCGTGTACAAAGAAGGCTTTGTAGTGGATTGTGAATAGGGTGGACCATGAACCATATTGGGATGAGTCAATTTCTAGGGTGATTGGTATAAAGTTTTTAATGTTAGAGACGGTGGTGGCGGGGTGAAGCTTGGACTCAACTGTAATGGTGGGTGTAGGTGGTGTTGTGGTCGACATGATGGTGAAAGGCTTGGAGGATAAAGGAATTGGGTGAGAGAGAATTTGTAGGGTGGTCGGGGTGTAGGACAGAAACAGGGAGATGGCAGAGGGAAGATAGGTGACGGGAGGAGGAAAGATAGGTGGCAGCGGTTGAAGAAGAAGGCGACGGCAGCCTGTGGAGATTAGGGTTAGATCACTGGTCTCGTGATACCATGAAGGAATTTAACCCGTGAATCTTTTTATTGATTTGTGTGGTTTAAATAATACAATATTATCTCGTTAATTATGGTAAGAGATAATCATCATCAATACAAATTACATCATACTATATATACAATCTATTAGGCTTGAGCATGATACTGAAGTGAAATGAGCATGTGAGTCGAGCCTTGGCTCGGTTACAAAATGAGTCAGCTCGGCTCTCATATTGTTTCAAATCAAATATTTCTTTAGTTAGATTTTTTCAAGCTTTTTTCGAGCAAGCTACGAATCGATCAGTTGTGAGTCGCAAGCTTTTTGTAACAGTCATAACCCCAAGTTTTGTATCCACCGTCGTTTGTGACACGGTCACCGTTAGGCATTAGTGATCATAAAATTAATTACAAGTGAATGTTTTTAAATAACGGCTTATTTCTAGAATACTCATTTTAACCTTAACCAATCTAATACTTTTCTCTAAAACTGCTTGTTTTGATCTATGCAAAATTTGACCCAACCCATTTCTTAATCTAATCGGCACGTTTCCAAAGCTTACTAGAGACTTAGAGAGCAACATAGTATCTAAGGGATGACTTGCGCTTTACAAAATGCTCACGGAGTCACGGGTAGGCCACTACCCTCACGGCAACACAGTCGCCAGTAACACATGTGGCACGGATCCTAGTTAACGGAAGTGTGCTGATCTCGTGAAGGTGGCATGTAGTCAACAGGTGGATTTTTGTTGGTCATGTGGGTTTTATTAGTTTAATTGGTAAACATGTGGGTTTTATTAGTTTATTAGTTTAATTGTGATTTTTAGGAGTAAGAAGAAGATGATAGGGTGGAAGAAGATGAGAGAGGTGGAAAGATGGGTTGTGCATTGTTTTTATTACTTTTTTATTTTTTTGTAAAGAGGTGGGAAGATGGGGTTTTTTGTCAACATGTGGGTTACTTTTTTAAACTTAATTTGTTTTTTAGTTCTTTAAAATGTTTAATTAATTTATGTATTACTTTTAATTAATGTTTTATTTTTTAATTAAAATGCTTATTTTATTTGAAACAAAAAAAAACATTTTAGTATAATGAATCAGTGTACTGCTCCTTTCAAAATTATGTTTTAGACAATATAGAGTGAAGGGAGAAGGGGCGTGAATCATGATGCATTATATGGCACATGTGAAGACCATGGTGTTGTTGGCTTGAAAGCCTTCTTCTCCACACCCCCACCCTCACTCTGTCTTGTCTTAGCAAAGTGAATTAGTGTATTTATATGTCGGTATAAGATTGATAGAAATCCGTAAAGTTCACTAAGGTGCTGTTTGTTTTTTCTGCAGGAAAAGGTCTGCAGTCTGCGAACCACATCTGCAGACATCTGCAGGAGAAGAGGTGGACCAAAGGTCTGCAGTCTGCAAGAAGAAGACTGTTTGTTTGTTAACGTCTACAGGCTGCTGAAATAAACTTAAATTTAAACAAACTGAGTTTTTACAGCAGTCTGGTGGTAGATGGTGGTGGTGGGTGGACCGTGGTGGTGTGGACCATGGTGGTGGACGGTGGTGGGTGGTGGTGGTGGTGGGTGGTGGTGGACCGTGGTGGTGGACAGTGGTGGTGGTGGGTGATGGTGGTGGTGGGTGGTGGTAATGGTGGTGGGTGGACGGTGGTAGGTGGACGGTGGTGGGTGGTGGACGGTGGTGGGTGGTGGTGGTGGTGGTGATGGACGGTGGTGGACCGTGGTGGTGGTGGGTGATGGTGGTGGTAGTGGTGGTGGTGGGTGAACGGTGGTAGGTGGTAGGTGGTGGACCGTTGTGGTGGTGGATGGTGGTGGTGGGTGGTGGTGATGGGTGGTGGTGGTAGTGGTGGTGGACGGTGGTGGGTGGTGGTGGACGGTGGTGGGTGGTGGTGGTGGTGGACGGTGGTGGTGGGTGGTGGACGGTGGTGGTGGGTGGTGGGTGGTGGTGGTGGGTGGTGGTGGTGGTGGTGGTGGTGATGGACGGTGGTGGGTGGTGGTGGTGGTGGTGGACCGTGGTGGTGGTGGGTGGTGGTAGTGGTGGTGGACAGTGGTGGGTGGTGGTAGTGGTGGTGGGTGGACGGTGGTGGTGATGGTGGACCGTGGTGGTGGGTGGTGGACCGTGGTGGATGGTGGTGGGTGGTGGTAGTGGTGGTGGACGGTGGTGGTGGGTGGACGGTGGTAGGTGGTGGTAGTGGTGGTGGACGGTGGTGGTGGTGGGTGGTGGTAGTGGGTGGTGGACCGTGGTGGTGATGGACGGTGGTGGTGGTGAACGGTGGTGGTGGACGATGCTAGGTGGTGGTGGTGGGTGGGTGACGGTGGTGGTGGTGGTGGGTGAGGAGAAGAGAAGAGGAGAAGACCTTTGAAGACCTTAGAAGACTTTGGTCCAAGTCTGCACCAAGAAGAGGTCAGGAAGAGCTTTTGGAGTGAAATGTCTTCCGAAAAACAAACAGTCTGCCCGCCCCAAACGTCTGCCCGCGTCTGCGCGACGCAGACAAAAGAGGTTAGAAGTGCTTATGGGAGAAAAACAAACACCACCTAACTCAAGTTGAGTGCCCTCACTCCCTAACAACCAACTGGTTGCTCAAAAAATAGATAAATAAATAAATGTTAAAGAAATAAATAGATAAATGTTGACAGTAGACCTTACCAACTATAACCAATGTCATTATGTTATACATTTTCAAATATAAATTTCTTCAATTAATCATGCATTAGTTACAAAATAATAAACAAAGATTACTAATTATTGATTCTGAAAGCAACATAACTACCACTATTACATAATCACTACATAATTAAACAACAATAATTAAAAAAACAGTGCAATAAACTAATCACACTCATTAAATCACCAACAAAATTAAAACAAATAACCATTAAATTTCAAAAACAAAATTAGAAGTTCCACTCAAAGAACAATACATGTTGATCATCACTCTTTGATTCTTCACCATTAGCAAATAATAATAAAAAAACTAATTTAATTTAAACTTTCTTGATTAAGCAAAAATTGAACCACAAGATAAAGCCATTAATAATATTGCAGCTTGTTCTTCTTCCCCTAGCTTCCTCCTTTTTGTCATCTTTGATCTTGGTCTCTGCAACACTACCTCTGATCCAAGAGCCATTAATCTTTTCTTTAAACAAAAACCATCTGTTGTCCCACTCTTGCTGGTGGTCAACCCACTGCTTTGACTATCACCGCCAGATGTTGTGGTGGCAGCCACCGCGGTTTTCTTCGCCTTTTTATCGTCTGCCATAAGTGCTCTTCTCTTCTTCCTGCTTCTGATCCCACAAGCATTGCATAGAGACTGTAATAATAATTCATCAAAAAATCAAATTAATATGATAAATAAATATATAAAAACTACAAATCCATACCTAATAGTTGTTCATGCACATACACATGTAACAATTTTATGAGCTTAAAAAAATATTCTACTCTATTTTTTATTTTTGTAAATACTTGTGATCAAAAAATATTTTTCTTATAATTTTTAAATCTCCGTTACTAATTAAATAATTTTTTATTTTTGAACATCTAATAAAACCTAGCCACTCGAGTAGCCCACACGAAAAAGACCAACCAAGTTAGTGATCGCAGACATGAGAAAGCAAATGCTACATTTGTCACTGACAAGGCTTCAAAAAATGCCAGATCACCACCCCTAGGATTACTAATTAGTTGATTAATTAATTAATTAATTAATACTTATTTTTATTTATTTAACCAGTGTATTACACGTATTTCTAAAAAAAATCAAATTTAAAATTTTATTTATTTAAAAAAGGAAAAAAAGGAAAATACCTTAGGGCCAGCTGGGCCGCCTCTCCAGAGAGGAGTTTTAGTGGTCCCACAATCAACACAAGTTTTGATCAAGCAATTACCACCGTCCGATGAAACTGATCCGCCTCTTCCTGGACTACTCTTACACTTCATCATAATAATATCATCACACTCTGAACCCTAATTTTCACCAAACAACAAAAACAATTAAAATCAAAACATATATAAAAAACAATAGAAACAACAATCATAAGTGATCGTGATCAAGTATTTATTTACTCACCTTATCACTTAGATCTCCCATTTTTTATCCACTTCACTTAAACCACAAAACTAAATCAACCGATCGATCGATCAAACTACTGACACGTATCAAGATTACTACAAAACCAACTGATCAGAGCAAAAACATACAAAACAAAGAAATGGGAACTGATTTCGCTGACAGTAAACAATACCCAGATGATAAAAACAGCTGATCGAGCTATGAATCAACGATTCGAAGGTAACTGAGTGATGAAAGATATTTAAAAGCTTAAAAAACAGACGGTAAAATGGTGAAATGGGTAGAGATAATAAGTAAAGATTGATTGAATAAAGTGATCAGAGCAGGGAAATCACTGGATTTTGCAGAGGTTTTTTTAGAGAGAGATGGGGGTTGTAGAGAGAGAGAATAAGAAGGAGCCGAAGAAGTGATAGCGGCAAAATAAAATGAAAAGATTTTAATGTCTGGAAAAACCCTAGGGCGCGATTGTTGAAATGACGAAACTGCCCTTCTCTGTCTGAATGTTTTTTTTTTCTTTTTTTGTGTTAATTTTGGATGTTATGTACTACCCCGCCAAAAATTGAAAGGGCGCCCATTTTACATTTATTGTGTTTTGGATTTGTAGTGTGCTTTTTCAAAAAAACTTAAAAGTTTTGGGTCCGAAACGAGGGATGTAAAAAGGTAAGAGATATGTGTGGTGTTAGAGATTAGCATGCTCAGTGGCGAAGCTTGGTTTGCAAAACGGTGTGGGTTGGACTCAATTTTTTTCGATCGATAATGGCAAATCGGTGGGGGCCGTACTCAACCCGGACTCAATTTACCTATGAAAATCGCAAATTTTTACCACTGCGCCAGAAAACAGAAGGGCCAGGGCCACCCCTGGGCATGCTAAAAGATTGAAACGAGTTGAGATTAAACAAGGTTGAGTTGATTAAATAAATATGGTATGGTGGTATGAATAGGTATATCCGAAATTGAAGGGATAGGGAGTCTAATCCTGGCGGAGGCGGCATCCTTATCCCTCTCTTCAGCAATCTAGACACCAACTAGCTCCGCCACCCGCGGAACCCAGAGGCGGAACCAAGTGGCGGAAATAACTTCACAACTCAGAACCATTAAGTACGTGATCCAACTCACACCATCACCTCACAAGGACAGACGCGGGAAGTTGATGCTCAACTCCTCGGAAACGAAACCACACTAGACACTGTCGTCAAACAGCCCACTTCACGTTTCCAGAAACCAGCTTTCGAGGTACGTGACGTGGACACTGACGAGGACAGTGACGAGCACTATGAGGAGGACCTAGACCAGTGGCTCCTCCGTCAGAACGCTAAGAATGTCGCTATCTACTAGCGAAAACTCTTGAAAAACGCAAAAAAGAAGGGTAAAGCCCTCACTTATGACTCTCCATAAAAAAAAGGGCCATAAGAATAAAGATAACGTTGGTCGAGGTGATGGTCGTAGCGGCGAGCCCAGCGGAAACGCCGGGGCTCGGGGCTACGCCAAATCACACGACGAATCCGACAGTTACGAGTCAAGCAACACAGACTCAGACTACAGAGGGAGAGGCTACTCCCGCCGCTCACATCGCAAGGATGTGGACAAAGACTTGGTCAAGCCTTTTAGACCAAAGTCCTTTGCTGAGAATTCCAAGTTTGTCACTCGCATAGCGACCGCCAGAATCCCCAAGAAGGCTAAGCTCCCTAGCAGCATCGGCAAGTACGATGGACTGCGTGATCCGGAGGACCATGTTCATGACTTTGAATGTGTGGGAATGTCTGTTAACTGGCCAGCCTAAGTTTGGTGCCACCTTTTCGCCCAAACGCTGACTGGCGCAGCAAGGGTCAGGTTCGATAATCTCCCCGCGGGAAGCATTACGGACTTTGACGACCTCATTGATAAGTTCGGTAATCACTTCTCTCATCTAAGGAAACACAAGCGGGATAAGGCGCACATACTTTTGTGCCGCTGGTACGATCATGAATCCATCGAAGACTTCATTGTCCGCTTCAACAAGGAGTCCTTGCAGATAGGCTGCGGAGAGAACTCACCCGCGCTGCGTTCATTCATAATGTGCGCAGTCCGGAACTTATGAAATGCCTCACTGGCAAGGATGGCATCCCAAAATCATGGGACGAGGTCATCCATTCCGCCAAAATATACGCCTCATCTGAGAAATCCTTCAATCAGATACACGGCTTCCAACCACATCACCATAATAATAATAATAAGGCCAAGTCCGTCTGGGCTCGCATCTCGGGCTCAACATACGAGGGGAAGTACTCCCCCGCCAATGACGCCCGCCAGTTCATCACCAATAAACAATCGCGGGAACAGCGTGGTCACTCCAAGAAAAACCATGACTGGAACCCGCTAACAAAAACTATGTCCCAAGTCCTCAAAACGGAGCAAGTCACTCTCAAAGAGCCCAAACCCCTTGGGAAAAGAAGGAATGTGGATACAAGCAAGTTCTGCGAGTACCACAACGATTTTGGCCATCTTACAGACAATTGCTACAGTCTGAAGTTGGAAATCGAGACCGCGCTGAAGTCCGGACAGCTCGGCCACTTGGTCAAGAACGTTCATCGTGCCGCTAAGGGGCACACCGGCGATGACAATCAGGCAGAGGGGTCGCGAAACAAAATCCGCGACCTAAACACTCATTCTGCGCCATCAATGCAACATGGCAAGGCACGGAAAGAAGGCTCACCACAGGAAGCGATCCCGTGTACAACAAAACGATGATTCCTAGAAGGAGGCTGGCGTCTTCCTGCCAAAAGTCTGCGGCGGTGTTTCCCGCACTGCCCCGCTCGTCATCACAGCCGTCTTCGGACATTACCGTACACGGTACATGTTCTTGGACGGCGGCAGCAGCACTGACACCATGTACGATCAGTGTTTTCAACAATTGGATGAGGAGGACAAGGCAAAACTCGTGCCAGTCAACGAGCCAAAACTCGTGACATCATGCACCGACCCTTTAATATTTCGCTGCCTAGTGATGACTGAGGTTCGACTATTCGAGAATGAGGCTCTAGTTGAGGCCAGTGAGGTGATAAGCATACTACAGATAACAATTGTCGCGTTGTGACGTAGGTTGATAGCCAGAGATGATTGATGGTGAACAACTAAGGGAATATAAAGTCAAACATGTTTTTTCACGACTTAGGGTTTTACAATTAAACTTAGTGTTAAGTTATCATTGGTTTGACTAGCCAATAACTATAAATATAATTGTATATATGCATATATTGAGTCAAACCCAATAGAGTGGCATGTATAAAACTATGAATATAAATGTAATTAATTTGTATACATATAATTATATATATAAAATAAATTAATAAAAATTATATCGATCCGAACCGAGCCGAGCAAAACTTTGCCCGTGCTTGACTCATTTACAAACCGAACCGAGCCGATCGGCTCGTTTACAACCGAGTGGAAAATCGAGCGAGCAATTTCCGAGCAAATTTTGAACGAGCGCCGAGCGTTTTGAACAGCCCTACTAGTGGAAAGAATAAACTTAGGTGAGATTATTACTGACCAACAACACAAAGGTGAGATTATTACAATCCAATTTTCCTATAAATAAGTAGTAATTATTTAGCGAATAATAAAAGAGTTCGGCCACCTCAGCTATTTCATCCAAAATGGCGTCTCTCCCTTATTTTCTGGATGCTATTAGAAGGCTTTGGAGTTCATTTACCAATTTGGGTCACAATAACGATATAAGAAGTATCATCAACCAATTAATTTTTTTTCTTTTTTCTCAGATTTTTTTATTTTTAATTAAACGGGTGTTATTCTATTTCCTAATAGTTATTGAATGGAGCCCCTGTCTACGTGGCGCTGATGTGTCCCAATAAAGCCCCTAGGGGCTCCAAACCACACCATCCAACCTTAGAATTTGAGCTCCCACTTCAACCTTGAAAGCGAGTTTTGCCTTAGGCGACCCCAGTCTCAACTTGGCTAAGCTCGTTTATGTCCGTTATCAAAATCTATATCTATATATATATATAATAAACCAAAGCATTTTTATGACATGTCATAATATTATGCAATCTCTCTTTTGAAAGATGCCACATAGGATGTGATGTGGCAACTCTAAACCAATTAAAAAAAGGAATAAATATGGTTTAAATATGATTTAACATAATCTATTAAGAGGGTGTTTGGGATTGCGTTTTGAATCTGATTTTTAGATTATTGCATTTTGAAAAACGCAGATAATCAGTTTTTAGTGTTTGAATTGAATTTTGAAAACGCAGATAATCAATTTTTAGTGTTTGGATTGAATTTTGAAAACGCAGATAATCAGTTTTTTAGGCTACCAAAACGCAATAATCCATAAGCAGCTCCACCTTTGTTTTTCCAAAACGCATAATCTATTTTAAATAATCAATCCCAAACACCTCCTAAATACCTAATATACTAAATGTAAATATTAAAACTTTATTATTTTTTCTCTCATGTTTCCTCTCATAACTTTTAAACGTTAATATCTTTTATATACGAGATTTTTTAAAGAAAAAAATTACACCAAATTAACGGGCGTTTTATTATCTTTCCAACAAATACAATAGTGCTATATAAAAAACGGAGAAAAAAAACAACTATTTTTTTTTGTAACCCGACAGGTATTGTGCCAGGTTTGGAATTAGTTTTAAAAAAAATTGTGGGTTTGGGTCGGACTTGGGATTAGGTGATACCCGACCCAATTACCCTTTTTTTTATATTAGAATATGATAACTTATGGCAGAGATTTGTTTAAAATAATAATAATAATAATAATAATAATAATAATAATAATAATATTTATTAATCATATATTGTCAAGTCATTAATTATGTTGTCATATTAGATATTTTATTATGTCATATTAGATATTTCAAACCGGGACGCTCTCCAACAGGTAATTGATATGTTTTTTTTCTACCATATTCTGAAATAACTCAAATCTTATTGTATGCAGTTAAAGACCTTTGACTGAATGTATTGGTGCTAAACAAACTCTATCCCCTTGAAGTGCTTGGGATCTTTTTTTTTTTTTTTTTTTGAACGACCAACTAAACAACGTCGGGTACATCGTACGCGGCCCCCCAGTGGCAAGTGCTTGGGATCTTAATATTCTGTTTTAGGTGTTGATGTTGTAAGGTGAAATGGATCTTTTAGTATATTTTTTTTAAAGTATCTAATGTAAGTTGATACATAGATGTCATTTTTATTGTTTAGATACTTATAATTTTATTCAATTTACTTAGATTTCTTAACTCAAGAAGCTCCCGGAGTATAAACTAGTTATCCTATATTTTAGTCTCGTTCTATTTTATGTTTTAACTTGGAAAGATCCTAACGTCTCCCATAACAAAATTTTTGATCTTATGGTATAGTGATTTAACGACTAACACGCAACCTATTTATTTATAGCTTACTCTTAAATTTTCATTTTTTTTCACATTTGTTTATAATGAGATAAGAAGTATCATCATCATTGTCAATCATGAGATGAGACTATTATCAACATTAACAAATAACAATCACACACTTGATACCGTTAGCTACTACCCCTTTGGTGTATATAAACTTTTAATATAAAATGCATTTAAATTAAATTAAATACTCCATATATTATAAAACTAAATTATTAAAGTGGTCAAAGTCAAAGGAAAAACACACTTGTCACTTTTAAATTATTTGTTAAAGCTGCGATTAGAATTAAAATTAATGAATGCAATTAAATGATGAAATGATTGACTTAAAAGTTAAATCTTGTAATCATATCAAACTGTCATCATTGTCAATAATGATCAACGTGGGCAAGAAGATCAAACGGTTGATTGAGGGATAGGCGGTGGTATGATGGAGACGGCGGTACCATGCGGTGGTCGACGGTGGGCCGGTGACGGTGAGCGTATATGAGGTTTCTGTTGTTATGTAAAATGTAAATCATGGTGAATGAAGAAGAGAGGTGGTGGTTTTAGTTTGATACATGCAGCACACGGTTTTTAAAAGGTGGAGGGATTGATGGTTTTGTAGATTTTTTAAATTTTAAATTATTATTTTCTTTTTTGGTTTTATTAATTAGGACAAATAATTCTATTTGCTAAATAATTCAACTTTTTTTTTGGGAAGTTCGAATTTCAGAGTGAGTGAAGGGAATGGGCGGAAGTTTGGGTGTGGGTATAGTTGTAAAAGTCATTTGAGTTGAGCTATTACTCGCTGTAGGGTGGGTCACTGAGTATAGTTGAGTTGTCGGAATATTTCGAGTACTCCCCGCATAAGCCGATTCGACGCCGAGTATTCGCCCGACTAGGCTGAGTATTCATAACTCCTCAGTCGACCAAGTTGGTAGCGCCTAGCGAGTTCTGTAACCATGAGTGTGAGAACCCAACGCACGCCGACCAAACCGCCTTCAAGGGACTTGGGTGTTGGCATTGTCCTTTTGGTGTGGGTTTCTCGCGGGCGTGAGGGGGCTGAGGTGAAGGTGTATGAATTGCTGGTTTTTTAAAAAAATGACCTTTGGGTAACCACAACTTTTTTTTTCATTTTTTTAAATTAAGTTTATTTATTTTCTATATAAATCAAACCAACTCAACTATTTTTCTACCATTCTCTACCATCACACTCTCTAATTAAAAAAAATGCAACTTAAAAAAATACATCCACACAACCGCGGTTTTGACCTAAACAACCCGTATACCTATACCGAAACCAAGCAACGAGCTAAATGCTCATATTGTTGAATTCAATACCATTTAACATAAAAGGTATGAGGGGAAGGAAAGTATCCAGAATGCTTTCGAGAAAAAAAATTGAGTATGAAAGAAAAACGAGAGAATATGAAATTTCTCGTTATGCTCGTCGATCCGAGTTAGAAATGACATTGCAAATAAAACAGAAAATAATGAAAAAATATAACATGTAGTTTTAAACTATTTATTTGAGGTACTTTTAGGGATGGCAATGGGTCGGGTTTGGGACGGGTTTAGGTAATCCTAACTCCATACCCGATTAGGTATGCTTGTCCCAAACCCGTCGGGTTTGTATCGGCTAATTACCCGTCGGGTACCGGGTATACCCGCGGGTTTCGGGTAAACCCGTTAATTTTAAAAACTTATCCATTGAGTATATTTGACTAAAAACCTGTCGGGTACCTATTGCGTGACTACTAACCAATACAGGTAGCATTATCAAATATGTATGTAAATGATTACAATGTATAAATATAAAATAGTTAAATAATATAAAAACACTAAAAGACATAGATAACAAATATTATACACAAATAATTGGTGTTTTTTTGAAGAAGATGACAATCTAGACGGACAATTAAATATATTATGAATACATATTTTAAAAGATATATAGGAAATTACATCGAGTATCTAACCGGGTAAACGGGTATACTTTATCGGGTAATCGGGTCAGGTAAATGGGTATATCATCAAATCCCAAAACCGTCCCAAACCCGCGAAAAAAATGAAAACTAACCCCATACCCGGACCCATACCAGATTACCTAACCCCAAACCCGTCCAAATGTGTCGGGTTACGGGTTTACCAATCGGGTTCGGGTTTGATTGCCATCCCTAGGTACTTTTCTATTTGATGTCTTTCTTAGTATAATTTATTGTAATTTTTTTTATTTAATATCCGTTTTTTTATAATTTATTGTATTTCTTTTATTTAATGTGTTTTTTAGTAATACAAATGATTTTTTTTTTGTTTATCAAAAGAAAATAAAAAGAACGTCACGTGTCAACTTATGCCGCAAACCCAAACCCCTCCGGTCCTTTATCTTTTAGGGCTTGAGTTAGGGATCATGCATTGCCTACATAGCATATATGTGTCAACTCATGCCCCAACTCAAACCCCTCAACTTTCCATAGTCTTGTAAACGGATAGAGAGTTATTAAATCAGGTCTCGCTTACTCTATGATAAAAAGAAATGTGTTTTTTTTTTTAAAAAAAGCATAACTCATCATTTTAATGGTTACTAGTGGAGTGCCCGCGCGTTACGGCGGAAGCACAACATTTACTAAAAACGAAGCAACAACAAAAATAAATATGTGATGATAAATGCAAACAATGGTATGGCACATGTCATATGGTCTTATTGCCTCTTACATGAGACAAAGAAGGACATCATAGACTCATCATGAAGTCTTGGCATGATGACCAAGCTTCAAAATAAGTGTAAGTTTTGATTAACATATAGTAGTAGTGTAAGGTCGGAAAAAGAGAAGTTTGTCATCTCCTATTATTGTTTTTAAATTTTTTTTGGGTAACCTTCCTAAATACTTTATAATATAGTATAGATATAGATAAAGACATTTTAGGAATTCTTTATTTCTAACTCTTATAGTCATGTATGTAAAAGTATTATCCACGTCGGTTGAGGGAAAATTTTTAACCACTGTATCTTCCACAAGTAAGGAGAAAATTTAAATTATTGTCTCTTCCACATCCTTAGTTACTACTAAAGATTTATTGTCTTCATCGTTTTGAATGATATCGTTTTATTGTTTAAGTTTAAAATTATTCAACTTAAACTACCAGCTCGATTATTACGAATTTATTTTTGATCTATTTTTTGCAATTTTTATTTTAACTCTCATGTTTATATAAAATAAAAATAGTTCATTAATTGTTTTACTCTACAAATATGTAGTAAGTTTCCATCATTCCATGTTATGTTTATGTCTCAATTATTACGAATATATTTTCATTCTATTTTTTATATTTTTTATTTTAACTCTCATGTTTACAAAACATAAACATAGTTCATTTATTGTTTTACTCTACATGTATTGTTATGTTTATGTCTCAATTATTACGAATTTATTTTCATTCTATTTTTTATATTTTTTATTTTAACTCTTATGTTTACAAAACATAAACATAGTTCATTTATTGTTTTACTCTACATGTACATGGTAAGTTTCCCTCATTGTATGTCATGTTTATTTCTCATTTTAATATAAATAGTCAAATGGCATCGCCAGTTTAAATAATAAAAAAAATATATGACATTGATTAATCGGTCCATATGCAAATTATTATCCATAATATATGACATGTAATGAATGACTGTCTTTATTCAACCAACAACCCAGTTGTGTATATCACTATATAATCGTAAGATATTATATATTGTATTCAGATCATAGATACTTTGTGGTTTTTAATTGCAAAAACTTTTTTTTATGACAACCCTTAAAATCTTTATATACATTAAGCCATGAACAAGGCAATAATATGGTTATGTTTCTCATGCATGTCAAACCCAAACATACAAAACCATCTCACTCTACCTTATCTATCAATTTTTGTACCTTACATATCAATTTTATGAGCTACTACGATAGTTCCATGTATCATAATATTATTCGATTTCTTTTATATGAACTTCATAAATATTAAATTTTATACAACCCTAGATATTAACTGTATAAAGATTACAAAAACAACAAAGTATGGATTGGTTGGGGTGTAAATACATAATGTTTGCAAGAATATTGTTTTAATGGTGAACCAAAGATTACCTTAAGATCAGTACCCTACATTTCACAAAATTTTGAACGACCAAATACAACCTAACGGTTATCCGCAATATTCTCGTACACAAAATCCCTTATGAATCTACAGAAACAAAAGAAAATGATTCATTGATTGTTTTCATGGTAGAAGAGAATCATAAGATATCGATAAGAATAAGGCCCATAAAGGTACATTTTGAAGAAAAAAACTGGTGACAATGCCTACTAACAAACCAAAGATTATAAAGAGAATAAGGAATGAGAGAGTTGTTTCATTGAGACATATATAATAACAACACAATGGCCACTATTTATATGGCTATAATAGAATGTATGACATAATTGAGATAAAGAAGTTAGAAACATAGATAGTCACTAATCTATCTATATATATAAAAAAACGTATATGCTGACGTGGCGTGCAATGGAGGCCTCAACCTCCCTTTGACACTGTGTTCCCGAGTTTAATAAACGAAAGAAAAGAAGAGAAAGGGAATTAAGGAGAGAAAGAGAGGGAGTGGAAAAGAAATATTTATTTAACTAGCATGTTCCCGAGTTGGAAGGAAAGGAAAAGAAAAGTGAGGGTTTTATGTTTAAAAAATCATTTCCTTCCAAATCTCTCCAATTTGGAAGGATGAGATATGAAGGAAATTAAACAAAATTTTCCTTCCATTTCCTTTCCCTTCTCTCCTTAAAAAAACTGTGGAACACGATTTTTTCTTGACATCCTTCCAAATCCCTTCTTTTCTTTCGTTAAATGAAACTCGGGAACACAGCGTGAGAGTGCCACGTGGCATCATAATTGAAAGATTTTGGTGTTTTTGAACTATTTCCTTTTTTAATTTAAAAAAAAAAGATAAACATAAAACCCTAAATTAAATTGAGTTATTTTAGGGAAAAAATAATTTAAAAATAAATTTAAAATTTTCTCTCTCATGTTTCCTCTCATAATTTTTAAACGTTTATGTCTTTTATATACGATATTTTTTAAGGAAAAAAATTACACCAAATTAACGAGCGCTTTATTATCTTTCCAACGAGTACCAAAGTTCTATATAAAAAACGGAGAAAAATCGACTATTTTTTGTGGGGTTTCGTTCATTTAGGAAAAAAAACACACAAAGTGTTCATGTTATTCATTAATCATGTTTTTTCTTTTAAACAAGGTTCTTATCTACGATGTTGAAAATCAGCCCAATCGCCATGTTATCATTGGAATTTTACTAGGTATACTTTATCAAGAGAAGTTAGGAGAAAGAATCGCGTAACACTGCAACACATGGTGTCACCTTATAGCAAGGTTATTTTTTTATTTATTTAATTACAAGAGTAATAATTATTACTATTAGTATTAGTATTATTAGAATGGTTATATTATTCAACCCCAGGACGCTCCCGGAAAGCATTGATAGTTGTTGACGTGGCGTTCAATGGTGACCTCAACCATCTCTTGATTATGCTACATGGCATAATGAGATGCAATGATTACAACTTCCAACTTAAGTGTCTGTTTAGTTGATTAGGTTAGGAATTATAAGAGCCATTAGAATGTGAGAAATTAGAGAGATGTGATGAGTTTTTTTAATAGTTGCAGCTTACATAAGTGATTCTTTAGATGATTACTGATTAGGTTTTAGATTAGGGAATATGAGTTATTACTGATTACAATACTATGAACATGCAATGATTAAGAGATTTTGTGGTTATTTAACTTGAGCCATTTGCAATAGGTTATCACGTAAAATTAGATTTTTCAACCCCGGAACCCTCCCGGGGTAATCAGCTAGTAACTTATAAAGGAGATAGAAACATGGATAGTCACTAATAACTTTATTATTTCATAATCAACTTAATTGTTAGTGTAAAAAGACACCTTCACCCTTTTACTGCATTCATTAAGTTATTGTACCATATCTATACATATAATAAACCAAAGCCATTTTAATGACATGGCATTCAAAGAGGGTATTCTCTTTATTGAGTGTGCCATGTGTCATCCCATGTGGCAAGACCTTTATTTTAGGAAAATAATAATTTAAAATTTAAAAACAAAATTAGATTTTTATCTCTAATGTTTTCTCCCACAACTTTTAAACGTTAATATCTTTTATACACGAGATTTTTTAAAGAAAAAATTACACCAAATTAACGAGCGTTTTATTATCTTTCCAACGAGTACCATAGTGCTATATAAAAAACGGAGAAAAAAACGACTATTTTTTGTAACCCGACAAGTATTGTGTCAGGTTTGGAATTAGTTTAAAAAAAATTGTGGGTTTGGGTCGGGCCTGGGATTAGGTGATACCCGACCCAATTACCCTTTTTTATATTAGAATATGATAACTTATGACAGAGATTTGTTTAAAATAATAATAATAATAATATAATAATAATAATAATAATAATATTCATTAATCATATATTGGCAAGTCATTAATTATGTTGTCATATTAGATATTTTATTATGTCATATTAGATACTAGATTTTTGCCTGCGTGTACACGTGGTTCACCAACGTGCTTCTAGTTGGAGAATTATAAGGTATAAGAAAAATACAGTATAAATATTGTATTAAAGTATACAATATTAACCCTAAATAATAAAACGGTATATCCCCAAGTCAAATGATAAAATTATTTTATAAAGATTGTAGTATACAAGTTTTAATTATTAACTCTTGTCTAATCAGCTCTCACGAATTGTGAACAAAACTTGGTTCTAATCAAACGAAAAGTAATCCCTCTGACCACAACCAATCAATATGCTAATGACCAAACCAGGTTAATCACAAACCAAAAATAATCAGAGTTCATGTGCCTTCTGGGATCAAAACCAAACAATTGTGTTAACGATGTGATTAGATTTGACAATCTATAATGACAGAACAATAACCAGGCCAAACAATTTTATTGAACCGTACAACAACCAGTTAATGTGTGTTTGTTTAAAGAGATCTAAACAAACAGTTTTGAGTATCACGTTAGAAGGGTTCTCAAGCCATTTACTATATTTAATGAAGCTCTGATTCCAATGTGAACAGACATCTAAAACAATAGGAACAACATAATTTGGAGGACCTTTTTTACTTTTATGGTCATGTGAACGGTTTTGAGTATCACGTTTCCTTGGTAGAATGGAAGCCAATCCAACTCTTCACATACAACCTACAACATGTATTCAAGTTTAAAATTTTTTCAAATTTAACTTTCTACATGATAATATGATATATTAATCCAAATATGCTAACCTATACATACAGTTAATAAGAGCTTATTGATGAAAGTTGAAGATAGTATAGGACACTGCCATTAATAAGATACCTGCTTTGAAGACAGATAATAATTAGATGTATATTCAGATTATGCAAATTCAAATATGTCATCCAAAAACTTTACCTCATCAATCCTTCAATGGGTTTAAAAACAAAGTTATTGTAGATAGAAATATGAAGCAATTGTCATTTATCACAGTAACCATGCCAAAAAAAAAACATATAGAAACAAACTCAACATGGTGACATGAATTAGTCTTAGTTGTTTTTTCTCTTTCCCAGAAAACCATTTAGAAACAGACTCAATCCTGGAAGTGATGAACAAATTAATTGGTACTATAATATAGCTTCACATTTACTCACAAACGATAGAAGTCAAACATAACCTGAAGGGACAAAACTTAGGAATGCCCGTTCTTCCATACTTAAGAAGATAAGCCCATTTTTAAAACTTAAATTCTGAACCAAACAATACAGAAGATACATTGGACAGTTTTTACAATTAATAACGATTGTACAGACGTTTCAACATACATTTAGGCAATAACAGAGAAGATGCACACTTATCGTGACATATAATTTGCAAAATACTGAAAGCGTGCAATTTAAGATAATCAAAATTTTAATACGAATCTGATTTCATCAAAATGCACCTAAATTTTCAAATCTGATTTCTAAACAAAAAGTGTGTATATGGAACAAAAGAAATATAAAATATTACTTGACCATTGTCGATTATAGCCAATACATGATATTGTCACCACTTTCTTCAACAAATGACAAAGCCTTTTCCGATTACAGTTAAATGAAGTTGAGCCTATGGTGATAATAAATAAATATTCAATCAAAAAGTATATGACAAAACTGAAATGGTAAGCATAAACAAAGAACATGTAACAAAAGATTACAACACATACAAACTTTAAATTGCGTAGAACCTCCCTATATCCTAGTCAAGAGTCAAGACTTCCTAGAATCCATTACAACACATTTATTCTGGATAAAAAAGGTGAAAACATCTTAATCACGTGTGAATGTTGCCATTAAAAAAAAAGAAGTTTTAAGATTCTTGAAAAATCATATTTACCATTGACTTGAAAGTTTTTAAGATTTTTTAAAAGCCCTATAATTAACTTGGAGCCCTATAATTAACAGGAACACTACTCCTGCATTGTCTAACAATGCATTGTCTTAACAACAATCTTACAATGATGTAAAACCGCGTGTTAAATCGTGAGATTTAAAATGTAATAGAATTTCTTAGATAAATTGATTTAGGACCTTCTAAAAAACTTTAAGCGGGTTAGTATGTTAAAAATGTTTCAATATCCAACACTCTTTTAAAGAAAAATTGACTCATTAGTCCAGTTACCTGTTATGAATTAATGAAAACCTGAAATTACCCATTTCCGAAATAAACAGGTCAAATTTAAATCAATGAACACATAAGCAAGAAGTATCAATTTAACAACATGCTTACAACAATACTAAGATATGAATTACCCGCCAGCCAAAAAAAAATATATACGTACTTTCAAAGGAATTTATGCATACCAGGGGAGAGAAAAGGTGAGTCTTCATATTTTGACACCTAAAAAAGATTAGCAAAATTTTTCGTGAATATAAAAATCAACTCATCCATCCTTCAAGAGCGCAAGTTACTATCAACTATAATTCAAAAAACAATAAACACTATTGTATATTAGTGGAAAATATGAATATCAAGAATCTACCTTTTATGACATTTGTTCTCTTCCTCAAGATCTTCTTTTGTAAGTGGCTCTGAGAAAGGTTATGTTACAAGATAAAACTATAATAATGCAATTAACTAAAGCCTTAAGCAGAAAAGACCTAATGAGAATTGCATTATAATTGATTGGTGTGAGGGGTGTGGATTTCATCATTCTTGCATCACAGTAAGAACACTTTCGTCACATGATGCCAGTTAGCATAAGTTCGACTAATCTTCTCATTATTTTTTCACTTAACTTTTATTCTTTACTTTCTTGTCAACCAATGTGCACGCTCAACCCTCTACATCATCTGGTCCTTGATTTTGTAACAGATGTTGTCCTTAACTTTCTTGTACCTAATCGTTGTGATAGAGCAAGCGGATTAGCAAATGAAATTTTGTCATTATAAATTATAAAGAGATGAACATAGAAACAATGGACTTGAGTTGGTAAAATACAAAAACAAAATAGTGATTACCTGGAGTGATAGACTTCACTATATAAATTTCCTAATATAATATGAAGATGTCATCCAATCTTCATTCCAAATCATGGAGACAAATATAAGATGCCTATAGAAAGTCAACAAACTTGCTAAAAATTGATGGTTGTCGCGGTGTGCTCGGAAGTGCTCATACATGATCGACAAAAGTTAAAATATAAGAAATGAAAACCATCGTCGTGTACCGAAAGAAGCATTAAAGAAGCACCATTCGTTTGAGAAATCTTAGATCTCTCTGATAGTTAGAATGTCAATAACCAAAGCAAATATTGATTTGAGTAACTTTTATCCATCCAAACACTCAAAACAAACATGATATCAGTTTCAAAACACACATAATGTCATTTACCTATAACAAATAACCTATTTGGGAAAATGATGATAGGGAATGTGGGAGGGTTGTTGGTTCAGGGTTAGTAAAAAAGCATGTGAAAACCAGTTCATGTGATGCCTCTTATTTAAGGTTTTTGCACTTTCGAGCAATGCCATTGGCTATAAATGTTTTCGTTCAATCAACCTACCTAAATTTAATATGTAAATGGCATTACAGGATCAAAAGATCTGAAAGTCAAACTTTTAGATATATATTGTAACATTTTTTCTAATCTAATATACTACATTAATTATTTCTGAAAAGCCCAGTGGATGGACAAAAATCTGTTTGCTGACAGCCTGGCTCAATACACTAAATTACAATAATAAAAACTTACATATTTTGACCCGTAAACCAAGTTGGCCAGCCGTTACATTTTGTGAACTAATTTACTCGCAAGTTCATTATCACAGGTCATCGCGTAGAAAACGGTATCATTGATAAGCCATAAACCACAACTTAAGTTAACAATATTCTACAAAGATTAAATGCTGTTACTCACTTGTTCAACAGGTGCTCTGTCAGATTTTTCAGTAGCTTTAGTCTTACCAATAGCCATCCCTTGCACGCTCGCACGGATAGCAGTGGTAACCGAGTTTGACATGCCATTGTTCCACCTTCCTTCCCACTCCTGCACACCACCCATCATCAAATAACCAAAGAGTAAGATAGTTACAACAACATTAGAATTATCAACATTGACATTTCATCGAACATCTTGATTGCCATGACGATAGCAACTAAAAGACTATGTAAATTAGTACATAAAGTTGTTTTAACTAAATTTGTTAGAGAAACAACCGTATATCCAAATAATTCTCACAAATTTGGCTAAAACTTATTGTACATATCTGGACGCTCAAACGCACTAATTGTTTCCCTTTGAACTTGAAGATGGGTCAATTATCATTTGACCCATATATCATGCCCTTAAAATTTTCATGTCATACAACCTAAAGGACATAAAGGATTCAAAGAACCCTATTTTCAGTAATCTAACGCTGAAATTTAATAAACATATTAACCCTAAATAAGTTTTAAAAACAGATTTAAAGAACATAAAGGATTCAAATCACGTATAAAACCAGATTAACCCTAAATAATTTTTAAAACATCATTCGAACCCTAAAACATCAATCGAACACTAAAACATGAATATAAATAAATCAAACCCTAAAACACGATTGATTAAAGTAGAATGGAAGAGATTACCTTGTAGAAGATATTAACACAATGATGTATCATATAAACCCTAAAATAATAATCGAACATCACGTATCATAAGAAAATAATTGAAATCAATAAAAAACAGACATAAAAAACATTAATCGACAAAGAATCAGCAACAAAGACGAAAATTAGGAGATGAAGAATAAGAGGGTAGGATAGAAGAGATAATACCTTGATAGGAGATGAAGAAGAAGACTGTAGGTTGCCTGATTTCGGCGATCGCCGCTATGCTAGGGTTTCGTTCAAGGAGGCAACAATTGTGATTGTGTAAAAGATGTTATGTCCGTGTGTTTTTGTTGCTATATATATTTTCTGTTTTTTTTAATAGAAAAATTTTATGAATTCTCACACTTGGACACTTGGCACAAATTGATAGGCTAGATAAGTGAAGGATCAACATGGAAGTACCATGTGTCCACATTGAGTTTCATATATTAGTTGTATAGATTTCAACCCGTGACGCTCTCCAACAGGTAATTGCTATGTTTTCTTTTTCTACCATATTCTGAAATAGCTCAAATCTTATTATATGCAGTTAAAGATCTTTGACTGAATGTATTGGTGCTAAACAATCTATGTCCCCTTGAAGTGCTTGGGATCTTAATATCCTGTTTTAGGTGTTGATGTTGTAAGGTAAAATGGATCTTTTGGTATTTTTTTTTAAAGTATCTAATGTAAGTTGATACATAGATGCCATTTTTATAGTTTAGATACTTCTAATTTTGTTCACTTTACTTAGGTGGTGTTTGTTTTTCTCCCAGAAGCACTTCTGACCTCTTTTGTCTGCGTCGCGCAGACGCGGGCAGACGTTTGGGGCGGGCAGACTGTTTGTTTTTCGGAAGACATTTCACTCCAAAAGCTCTTCCTGACCTCTTCTTGGTGCAGACTTGGACCAAAGTCTTCTAAGGTCTTCAAAGGTCTTCTCCTCTTCTCTTCTCCTCACCCACCACCACCACCACCCACTACCACCACCACCACCACCGTCACCCACCCACCACCACCACCTAGCATCGTCCACCACCACCACCGTTCACCACCACCGTCCATCACCACCACGGTCCACCACCACTCACCACCACCACCACCACTTACTACCACCACCCACCACCGTCCACCACCACCACCACCACCCACCACCACCACCACGGTCCAACACCACCACCACCTACCACCGTCCACCCACCACCACTACCACCACCCACCACCGTCCACCACCACTACCACCACCCACCACCATCATCACCCACCACCACCACGATCCACCACCACCACCACGGTCCACCACCACCACCACCACCCACCACGGTCCATCACCACCACCGTCCACCACCCACCTACCACCACCACCACCGTCCACCACCAACACCACCACCACCACCACCACCGTCCACCACCACCACCACCCACCACCACTACCACTACCACCACGGTCCACCACCACCACCACCGTCCACCTACCACCGTCAACCACCACTACCACCACCCACCACCACCATCACCCACCACCACCATGGTCCACCACTACCACCACCCACCACCACCACGGTCCACCACCACCACCACCCACCACGGTCCATCACTACCACCACCCACCACTGTCCACCACCCACCACCACCGCCACCACCGTCCACCACCACCACCCACCACCGTCCACCACCACTACCACCACCACCCACCACCGTCCACCACCACTACCACCACCACCACCCACCACCACCACGGTCCACCACCACCACTACCACCACCCACCACCTACCACCACGGTCCACCCACCACCACCACCATCTACCACCAGACTGCTGTAAAAACTCAGTTTGTTTAAATTTAAGTTTATTTCAGCAGCCTGCAGACGTTAACAAACAAACAGTCTTCTTCTTGCAGACTGCAGACCTTTGGTCCACCTCTTCTCCTGCAGATGTCTGCAGATGTGGTCCGCAGACTGCAGACCTTTTCCTGCAAAAAAAACAAACAACACCTTAGATTTCTCAACCCGGGACGCTCCCGGAGTATAAGCTAGTGCATTATATATTGTAATTATTTAAATTTGGTTGGAATCCTTCCCTTATGCTTTATAACATAGTATAGATATAGATAATGAAGTGTTACTAAACTAAGGTTGATCAAAAAAATAAAAATATGGGCATATTATGTATTGATTATGTGCTTGGGTACAACGAGTATATTTTTCGGGTAATTAGACTAGGTATCACCTAATCTTAAATCCGCAATAATTTTCAAAATTAATTTCATATCTGGCCTCATACTCGAATACTCGTCCCAATATTTCATATTTCAAACTTGCTTATCATTTCTCGAGTTCGATTGAGATTCCTAGCAAAGCTTAAAGCGTGACACTATGTGATTTGCAATGCAAATATTTTTAATATGGACCTAAACCATCTCCCATGCCATATCAATGATCTAACTTGGCAAATTTGATGCATTGCTTTAGTGGATTTTGAATACACACAAAATTTTTTAAAAGAAGCCCCAGTAGGTCATGCGATGAAGGGAGGAGGGTCTGGTCACATGTTTGAATCTTGGAGCACACAAGACAATGAAGATAAGAGCTTTTGGTCCACTAGTTGATGCAAGTTCCAATTTTAGCTGACCCGGTTTTCATCCAGTTGTTACTCCAGTGAGGAAACTCGTGCGGAAGCAGTACGGTTTCCGGGCGAACGCCGTAGTCCCCACAGTATCAGTGGAAACCTGGTTCAGACAAAATAGTCTGGACGCGTGGGTGATTAGGGTCTGCCAAGAGAGGGGTATGATGATCATTGTCACACATTTAAAAAAGTCACCATTCAAAAAAATAATATTTTTGTTATGTGAAAAAAGAATTTATTTTCTTATGGATTTTGTATATGATAATATTATACTTTTTATGATATAAATTACAAACTTATCCTTTTAGATTTATAATATAATGCATTTACGATTTAGAAAACTGAAACTTTTTATATTTTGATAATATGTATGTAATTAATCATATTTTGATTTGTTGTAGTTGAAAAGAATATAAAACGGGCGTTTGGGGTTGCGTTTTGAAATCGATTTTAAGAATATTGCGTTTTGAAATTGTAAATAATCAGTTTTTAGTGTTTGGGGTTGAGTTTTGAAATGCATTTTTAGGCTACCAAAACGCAATAATTTAAAATGAGCTCCACCCCTGATTTTCCAAAACGCATAAGTTGTTTTGAAAAATCAATCCCTAACACCCTCATAATCGTTACAATGATAAGAAAAAAAGATGAATTTTGAAATTATAACTTGTATTTTTTTTTCAATGAACCAACGAGTATACCGACTACATGTTGCTATGCTTATACCAAACGAGTAATTACCCGACATATATCTGATAAGTGTTGGGCTAAGATATTGAACCATATCCATCCCATTTTTACCCTTACCTTATAAGGGAGAATTCTCTTAACCCCTTTTTGTTTGGAATCCACATATAGCTATATTTTCTAAAATATGTTATTTTCATATAATTGAGGAGTAGTTTGAGTTATTCAAAAAGCATGTGAATTAACTAACTTCAAATCGGATCGTTTTTAAATTAATCAAGCGGACTCAGTTTGGTTTGTAAACAAATCGAGCCCCAACCAAACGTAAGGTCGCTTGTTTGCCTGAGTCCCAATTTGTTGTGTTCCCCGGTCTCATTTAAGTGAAGAAAATAAGAGAATAAAAAGGAAAATGAAGATTACCTTTGTTCCGGTCTGTCAAGAAAGTCGACACAAATTTATTATCAAACAAACAATGATTACAACTGTGTAAAGAACAAAATACAAACAAATCCTCACTACAGCACTCAAGAACTCTCAGATGATTATCACAAGATAATCATCAACAAATACACGAAGGGACCAATACAAGTTCAGATCAAGATGATCTGAACAAACCCTAATATTTGCAGAGAGGATCAGAGGAAAAGAAGACAACGAACGAATGAGTTGCAAAAGTTAATCAGAGAGAGAGGATCAGCTATTTATAGCTGATCAAATGTGTTTCTTTAAAAGATCCAATGGCCTGGAATAAACCAATCCAACGACCACAAACAAAGTGTGCTTTTGCACACGGATTGCCAACATGGCATTCCACAACCAGGCTGGGCCAAAGGCTAACAGCCCACATCAGCTGGGCCAGCAACAAACAATCTGGAATATCTCCACTTATAATCGGGCCAAGCATCCATCAACCCAAAAACATCCAAGCCCACCTGTTTACAACTTATGCAACATATTTTAAAACTTATATAAAAAATATTTTATAAAACTTTTATAAAAGAAATAAAATTGTGATAAAAGTATATTTTTTTAACACCCCCCCATCCACAATTTTATTTCTTGTATGGGTCAAACATATTCAAATTCTCACAAATCTTTAAGTGACAATTGGTATGTAATCCCTTTGTGAAAATATTAGCAAGTTGATCATTAGAATCAACTTTAATGGTTTTAACAACTCCTTTAGAAATTTGTTCTCTTAGAAAGAACATATCCAAACCAAAATGTTTGGTCTTGTCAAAGAACACATGATTAGCTGCAATTGATATTGCTGCTAAATTATCACAATGAAGATTAACAGGCAAGTCAATAAAGATATCTAACTTAGTCAGCAAATTTTTGACCCAGATAATCTCACAGGTTGCAGCTACCATAGCTCGGTATTCTGCTTCAGCAGAAGACTTAGCAACAGTTGACTGTATTTTTTGCTTTTCCATGTAACAAGGCTATTTCCCAGAAAAATGCAATAACCAGTTACAGACCTCCTAGTTTCAATACATTTACCCTAGTCAGAATCAACATAGGTTGTAAGACTTAGAGAATTACCTTTAGACAACCGTATCCCTTTTCCAGGACATGACTTCAAGTATCTCAAAAGTCTAAAGGCAATTTTCCAGTGCCCCTCAGTGGGAGTATGCATATACTGACTTAGATAATGAGCTGAGTAAGATATATCAGGCCTAGTATGAGAGAGATAAATCAGTTTACCCACAAGTTGCTGATAACTAGTGATGTTAGACAACACTTTGTTATTCTCAACAACAATATAGGTCAAAACATGATTTTGTTCAAGAGGGTTGGTAACAGGCTTACACCCTAACATTCCATATTCATGTAACAAGTCTGTACAATATTTTCTTTGGGAAAGCCATAAACCATCTTTGACTTTGGTAACTTCTATTTCTAAGAAATATTTAAGGTCACCTAAGTCTTTAATTTAAAACTTAGACTTAAACAGGTTTTTGACCAAGTTAATCTCTTCAATAGAATTTTCAGTCAAGATGATATCATCCACATACACAAGAATAACAACAAACACAGACTTGTTATTTTTAACAAACATGGAATAGTCACAACAACTCTAAACAAAACCAAACTCTACTAGAGCATCAACTAACTTTTTATTCCACATCCTAGGGGTCTGTTTCAAACCATATAAATATTTTTTCAGCTTACAAACTTTTTTTTGGGAAATCACAAGTAAAACCCTCAGGTAAAGACATATAAATGTCTTTATTAAGTTCCCCATAAAGAAAGACATTATTCACATCAAGTTGGAAAATATTCCAACTATTGTTCAAAGCAAGGCTTAAAACACACCTTACAGTAATTAACTTAACAACAGGGGAGAAAGTCTCTTCATAATCAAGACCTTCTTTTTGACTAAACCCCTTGGCAACTAACCTTGCCTTATACCTTTCAATTTACCCATTTGTTTTATACTTTATTTTAAAAACCCATTTACAACCTGTGACGACCGGGAAATTTTTGGGGAAATTTTTTTTCTTTTTATCGTTTCATTCTCTTTGACTTCGGGAAATTTTCGGGACGAAAATTCTTTCAACTGGGGGATGATGTGACACCCGGCATATTTAGGTTAATACTTTTTATACTTTACATACATACGTTTCGTACTCTACATACATGCGTTTCATACTTTGCATACATACGAGTCTACCTCAACGAAAACATTGAAAACAACTACTTAATATCATACTTGACCAGGTCGGTCGAGTCGTATCGATGATTCGGGAATCATCGGGAGTCGTTACAATGGTCCGAAGGACCATTGGGTGTCGGTCCATAACCATGTGTACAAGGATCGGTGATTCGTGGAATCGCCGGGTTTAACGCACACACATAAGTCTCGAGTCCCGGGAATTGGTGATCGGGTGGGAACGTATTAGTTATCATGCATTATATGTTAGTAATCATTATGTGGCTTGTCGGTATGTGAAAACGTGATTACATATGTTAAAATAGGGTTTAACGCGCCAAAAACACGAACACCTGGACTATAGGCGATTAGGCTAGTGTGTGATAGCCTAATCGCCATTAGTAAGGGTGAGTAGGAGGTTATTAGGGGCGAATAGGGGGCTATTCGCATGATGGTTCATGCGAATAGCAGCCCTACTCGCCTATACTGCTGCGTACTCGCCTGTAATGCTTTGAACGATCAAAAACGCCTATAAATACCACCCTTGACCTCTAAAACATCATTTATACAACCCTAGCCGTCCCATAACCTATCTCAACCCACAAACACCCTCTGGAACCTATTTTCACATCAAAACAACCATTTCCAAGCTTATTCCATCATCTCCTCTTAAATATAAGGTGTGTTCTTCAAACCCAAACCTTTAAATGATTATGTTTTACTCCCTAAAAGTCCAGACCTGACTTATAAACGTTTTTGTCTTTGAAAATCCATTTAAAACCGTTTTTAAACAAACCCACACCTTTACATGTGTTATATGTGTTATATGTGATTAAAGATAGAATTTTTAGGATTAAATCATGGTTGTTTTTGTGTTATTATGATGTTTATGGCTGTTACAAGTTAGTATGATGATGTCCTAGGAGTTTGAATGGTTTTGGTTGTGTATTATGGATACTTGATGTTTTGACCCATTTGAAGGATTATGGATGATTAAGGATGTTATGAGGTGTGTTGTTGATTGTTTGATGTTAGGGTTTGCTCTAGGATGATGCTAGAACAGTAGGATGCTATCGGACAACGTGGTTATGTGATTTAATATGAATAATTGCTATTTAGGGCAAGTTCTTGCATGTTGATGTGATGTTTACATGCTAAGTTACTACTTTGGGAAAAACACTCGCATTCGGAACTGTTAGAACGATGAAAACTTAGGGGTTTTGCTTGAAATATGTTTGTTAATGTGTTAGGATGATTATTGAATGTTCTTGCATGTTTCGGATCTGATTTGAAGTGTTCGGCGCGCGAAATTGCACTACAGAACTGCAGAGGCGAGTAGGATCCTACTCGCATGAGGCTTTAGGCGAGTAGGCTCCTAAATGCCTGATGTTCAGGCGAATACAAGCCTATTCGCCTATAGTATAGGCGAATAGAGGCCTATTCCCCTCAACTACTAGCATTTACAATCCTAAATGCCTATACTTAAGCATTTACAATCCTAAATGCCTATACTTAAGCATTTACAATCCTAAATGCCTATACTTAGGCATTTACAATCCTAAATGCCTATACTTAAGCATTTACAATCCTAAATGCCTATACTTAGGCATTTACAATCCTAAATGCCTATACATAAGGCATTTACAATCCTAAATGCCTATACATAAGGCATTTACAATCCTAAGTGCTAGTTTGATTCCTAATCGCGTATAATGCTGCTGTATGTATATTTTAACATCCCGGAACATGATTTAACGCCTAGGAACATGATAGGAACTCCGGGATACACCTAATGACTTAGTAACACGTGTTCGGACCTGTTTACGTGTTAATCGGACATTATGCTAGACTAGGTGAACTGTTGCGCGTATTAAGTGTTTAATTGCATATGTGGCATGATGTCTTGTATTTATCTAACACGTGGAATGTCGGGTCACCAATGGGATGTCGGACCTTGTCTGGTGTGGTCGGTTAAACGTTTAAACATCATTTCATATGTACACGGTTATGGTCTGGACTACTAGGGACTAATCAACCTACGGGTTGTTAGTCTAACACCTTATACGCTCGTCATGATAGGTCACCGGTATTTGGTGCCGTCTATTGAGCAGGTTTACTTGTCTTAGTGCGAGGAGCAGCATCAGGTGAGTTTCACGGCCCCACTTTACGTTTTACATTTCGGGGGAGACACATGCTCATACTTATTTCATAAATTATCATGTTATACTAGTGTTAATTCATTTACATACTATACGATACGTAAAGTCCGGGGGAAACCATGAATATGCTGGATAGCATAACGGGGGAAATGTGGATAGATCTATTGGGACTGACAGACCCCACCCGTCGGCTGGGAGCCGGGCGGGTGCATATTGTCTCGGTCATAACGCTACTGGAGGTAGTGCATAATCGTTTCGGGCAAAAATCATATATCGTTGTCTGTAATGGTTTCCGGTCGTAGTAGTATTACTCATGCGTCTAGCTAACGCTATCATTTCTGACATAGTGATAACATGATGGCTTTCATTACTTAAACATTTAATATAAAACCTGTGAACTCACCGGCATTATTTGCTGACGTTTTTAGCCTGTTTGTCTCAGGTCGTTGAGGTAGCAGCTTGTCATAGGCGCACGGAGTCACACGGCGTCTAGGATTCATTTGCATTTTCTTATCTTTTTCAGACTTACGTACTTTTACATTTTGGGTTGTAATAAAGTTACGCTTCCGCAGCGATGGATTTATGAAAACTTGATGGTTTGTTTATGTCATTTTACGTATCATATAGTGTCGTTTATTGTGACCGTTGACTTAGATCCTGGTTTGTCACGCGCCTCGCGGTAAAACCCTGCGCGTGGAACTTGAGGGTGTGACACAACCTACCTTATTTCTACCTTTAGGTAGGTCAACAAGATCCCAAGTGTTGTTCCTATATAAGGCATCTAACTCTTCATTCATGGCTTGAACCCAATTAGGGTCCTTAACAGCTTCATATTATGATTTAGGTTCAACACTTTTATCAAGAGAAGCAGCAAAACACTTACAATCAGCAGATAAGTGAGAAAAATTAACCATTTTTAATACCATATTTAACCTTGCCCTCAAAAACAAATTCACTAAGTTTCATTTGAAAAGTGTGAGTCCTAGTAGACCTTCTAGAGGTAAAAGAAACATCAGGATTTAGAATGTCCCCCTCGGATTGAGGTCTTAAGTCATGGTCTATACTCACACCCTCAGCCTATCAAATGACAAATCAGACATGCTTGGCTGCTGTGAATCAGCCAAGCCATCAGCATTATCTGACTTATCAGATTGCTGAGACCCATGTGTTCTAGACTCCTTATTACCATTTCCCTTTCTATCATCATATGGATCATCCATCTCTAAGTCATATGAGCTTTCTGTGTTTTCATAAAGATCAAAAAAGTTTAAAGTGTTAACTTCTGAACTAGTAAAAGTGTCAAAGTTCTTTAAGACATTGCTTTCTTTAAATGGAAAGTAAGATTCAAAGAACTTGACATATCTGGAGAAAAAAACAGCTTTACTTTCAAGGCTAAAAAGTTTGTATCCTTTCTTTTCATTGGAATACCCAAGAAATATACACTTCTCAACCCTGCTATCAAGCTTATTATAATTACTTAGAACAGTTGAAAAACACAGACAACCAAAAACTTTAAGATGGTCAAGAAAGGGTTTAAAACCAAACATTTTCTCATAAGGAGTCTTCTCATTAAGCACAGAGGATAGAGTCCTATTAATCAAGTATGCAACAGTTAATACACATTCAGACCAAACTTAATAGGAACATTGCTTTCAAACAACAATGCTCTAGCAACATTCAACAAGTGTCTATGCTTTCTTTCCGCAACACCATTTTGTTGTGGTGTATGAATACATGAGGTTTGATAAATTATTCCCTTGTTTTTACAGAAACCATTCATTTGAGAGTTGATAAACTTAGTTCCATTATCACTTCTGAAAGTTTTAATAGTTTGTCTACACTGAGTCATAATCAAATTTACAAAATCCTTCATGTTTTCAAAAACTTCAGTCATATGTTTCATCATACAAACCCACACAGTTCTAGTGAAATCATCAACAATTGTTAAAAATAACCTATTTCCTTCCCTATCAGCAACTTTGTAAGGACCCCACACATCTAAATGCACAAACTGCCCTAGATGTGTAGTCTTATGTTCACTGAGAGGAAAGGGATCCCTGTGTTGTTTAGCCCTTTGACAAACTTCACAGGGTTCATGACTACTAGTAGCCTAAATGTCAGAGCCAATGTCTAAATGTTTAAAAACTTGACTAGAAGGATGACCTAACCTAGCATGCCAAAGATTGAATCCAGAAACACTATTGCAGCAAACAGCAGAGAACAAGGAAGTATTGCCACAGATATAAAGACCATTCATTTGACTACCAGTCACCAGGGTTTTCCTGGATGACCGGTCCTTCAAGTAACACTTATCCTCATCAAAGCCAACAAACACCTTATTGTCCCTAGCAAGTTTGTGAACAGACAACATATTTACAGTATACTCAGGTACTACTAGAACATCCTGTAAAACAAGATTATCAGCAAGTTTTAACTTTCCAATTTTGGTTAAAAGAGCAAAAGTACCATTAGGGTGTTTAATCTTAATATTTAAATCAGAAACATCAATGTAATAAAAAAACACCAGTATCTTCTTTAACCATGTGTTCATTAGCACCTGAGTTAACAATCCATCCTATTCCAAACAAACTGCCATTAGAACTAGTAAAACAATAAACATTATGACTGATGGCAGATGCACAAAACAACCAACCAGCTAAATTACAGCTAACACATGCTTCACTAGGTTTTTCATGAATTAAACTCAGCAATTTAGCAACTTGATCACTGGTAAGCCCATTAACATGGTTGTTAGAACACTCAGCAATATTATTATTACTCATAGCACCTTTTTTTTTAACACCCCTGTTTTTGGACCAAGAAGGATAACCAATTAACTCAAAACACCTTTCAACAGTATGACAATTTTTATTGCAATGAGTGCATTTCAGGGATTGATTAGTGCTCTTATTTACCCTTTTATTGTTACTAAAACTTTCCTCATTAGTCTTAGCCATGAATTTAACAGTTTGATTTGGTTTACTAGTACTGCCAAGACTTGAGTTTCTATGAGATTCCTCTCTAGAAACTAAAGCAAAGGCTTCTTTTACAGAAGAAAGATCAGTTTTAAGCAATAAGGTAGTTCTACATGTTGATAAGCACTATCCAATCCCATCAAGAACGGCATTAGTTTAATCATATTAGAGTGATTATTAAAGTCTCTAGAAGCATCACAAACACAAGCAGGCAATTGAAGGACATGGTCTAATTGTTTCCACATTGTATTTAACTTATGATAATATTCAGCAACAGTCAAACTGCTTTGACTGAAGGAATTGATTTTCTGATACAAATCAAACACAGCTGACCCATCAATTTTATTATAGGTTTCTTTAAGGTCCTTCCAAACATCAGAGGCTAGTTTGGAGTAAACTTGACCCATATACAATTCCTCAGACACAGAATTAAGGATCAAAGTAAGAACAATGCTATTACACCTTTCCCATTTATTAGCAAGCACAAGATCATCAACAGGTTTAACACATTCACCATTAATAAACCCAGGTTTATTTTTAACTCTTAAAGCAAGTGTCATAGAGTTAGCCCAAACCGTATAGTTTTCAGTACCCTTAAGTTTTATACTAATGATAGTCAAATTCGTTGAATCACTAGCATGTAAATACAAAGGATCACTAGCATCAAGCTTGCTAACAAGAGTAACAGGGTTAGGTCCAGGATCAACAGGGTGCATAACAGCATCACTACCAATAGCATCACCCATATCAATAAGGAACAGGCAAACAAGTAAACACAGAGACAAGCAATCAATCAATCACACATAGACAACCAAACAATATCAAAGCAGCGAAGCCCGTAGGTGATCCAGATAACCGGTTCGTCACTCAAAAGGTGCCGGTCCAGGTCCTTACGAGGGAGCCAACAATGATCAATACAAACCTTAAATCTAAACAGGGACACAAGCCTTGACAATCGACTCCTTAGGGCAAACACTAGACCAATAAAGAATAGGAACGATCTCACCAAGCAAGGCCCAAGTTAGGGTTCGCTAATAAACTCGTAGTGTTCAACCTTCACTTAGGGTTGAACACCAGAGAGCAAAGAAAAAAGCTTCCAAGAACTTTAAACCCTAGATCTGGAACAACCAAGATCCAGGAAGATGAATCACCAAGAACAGCAGCGGAATCAACCCAGATATCAAGAGCTCAACTAGAGCTCTGATACCATGTTAAGAAAGTCGACACCGATTTTTATCAAATAAACAATGATTACAACTGTGTAAAGAACAAAATACAAACAAAACCTCACTACAGCACTTAAGAACTCTCAGATGATTACCACAAGATAATCATCAACAAATACACGAAGGGACCAATACAAGTTCAGATCAAGATGATCTAAACAAACCCTAATATTTGCAGAGAGGATCAGAGGAAAAGAAGACAATGAACGAATGAGTTGCAAAAGTTAATCTAGAGAGAGAGGATTAGCTATTTATAGCTGATCAAATGTGTTTCTTTAAAAGATCCAATGGCCAGGAATAAACCAATCCAACGACTACAAACAAAGTGTGCTTTTGCACACGGATTGCCAACATGGCATTCCACAACCAGGCTGGGCCAAAGGCCAACATCCCACATCAGCTGGGCCAACAACAAACAATCTGGACTATCTTCACTTATAACCGGGCCAAGCATCCATCAATCCAAAAACATTTAAGCCCACTTGTTTACAACTTATGAAACATATTTTAAAACTTATATAAAAAATATTTTATAAAACTTTTATAAAAGAAATAAAATTGAGATAAAAGTATATTTTTAACACAGTCCATAACTTTTTTTAAGAGGGAAAAGAAAGGAAATGAGAGAATGGTTGTTCTAGAGGTTTTTTATATTATTTTTTTAAAGGGAAGGGGAGGGAAATGAAGAGAAAAGTATACTTATTTTTATTATCCCAAATTGGAGAGATCCGAAGAGAAAAGAAAAAAAAGGGAAAAAAGAGGAAGAGAAAAAAAAAAGGAGGGCATGTTTTTATTTTATTTTCTTTTTATCTCTTGTTAAGTAAACTCGGGAACATAGCGTATCCGAACACTATGTTCCCTCAGGGGCGCAGGATATTAAGGGCCAGGGGTGGCCTTGACCCCTCCTGTTTTTTGGCGTAGTGGTAGAAATTTACGATTTTCATAGGTAAATTGAGTACGGGTTAAGTCCGGCCCCCGCGGAAAAAATCGAGTCCGGCCCCTCTCAATTCGAGAACTAAGCTTCGCCACTATGTTCCCTTATCTTTTTTTTAAAGATAAATTTTATTAACTACAAAAACAAAACGCTACAAGCGTCCTCAAAGAGGGACCCAAGCGCAAAAACGAGATTACATATCATATATTGATTCTAGATTTAAGCTTTAGAATATTAATTCCTTTTAATCCCTAAATCAATTTTTTTGACATCAGTCTTTAAACAATTTCCATAACAGCTATCCTATTATTTATTTTTCACTTTTTCCAAAGTTTTATCTTTGGTAATGTTTTAAACACTTCCTGTATTTATGTTCTTTAAATTTTGAAAACAACCGTATTCCTTTTTGACTAAAACTAAATTAGTAAAGGTACGTTTGGTAAGAAACTTTTAAAAAACTTTTAAGAGCTTTAAACTTTTAAGAAAAAACTCATACTCAATAAAAAGTCTTGTTTGGTTGAATGAGCTGGAAGCTTTTAGGTTAGAGAAAAAAACTCTATAGTGAAAAGCTACTAGTATTAGCTTTTAAGACTATCCGTTGTGGCCCGCAAGCGAGCAGCCGCGAGCCACAATTTTGTACACGTGGATAGCTTGGACCATAACACCCTCAAGCCATCATGCCCGTGAGCGAGCCCAGGCTACCACACTCGCGTGTGGTAGCGGGTCAAAACTAGCCATTGGCTGGTCAAAAGAGCCGTTGGCTGCCGACCGTTGGCATCCAACTCCCTATTTTTGGCAACCTTAAATTTTCACCTCACATCACACAAACCATCCAAAAAAAATTCTCTCTCGACTACAAAATGGCTTTGCAATGGAATATTTTGTCTTCGTCCGACTCGTCCGAAGAAGACGACTTGTTTATGGAAGTGGGTAGGATAACGGTTGACTACCTCGTAGCACGGTCTCGAAGAAGAAGGAATCCGGTGCTAACCCGACAGTCGGCCCTTGATCGTAACAGAGAGAGAGAGAGCAAACGATACCTTGTACCGCCACTACTAAAAGGAAAGATATTGAAAGAGCGTTTGGTGTTCTTAAAAAAAAGATTTGCTTTGATTGCCAACCCAATACGGTTTTGGACACGAGAGAGGATCATGGACGGCGTCTATACTTGTATTATTCTACATAACATGATATTGGAGGACCGAGGCTTGGCGATTTGTCAAAATTACCAAGGTGATGTCGCACGTGCCGAATCAACAATCGATATTAACCAAAGACTCGACAACATAAGAAATATCAAGAACCGTGAGATACACGGAAACCTCCGCCGTGAATTAGTCGAGCATTTGTGGGCTAGACGTCCCGATGATGTTGTGTTAGATTAGTTTTTTTTTATAGTTTATTGTAAACATTAATCTAATTTTTAGTTAACTTTATTTTTGGTTTAATATAATTTTGACAAATTTATAAAGTATGAAAAAAAATATGAAAAAACTGGATAAAGACGCTGGCATGGCGCAATATAAGAGGATAAAGCTTGTGCTCACCTCTAGCTACAACAGATAGTCTAAGAAAAAACTCTACTAGCTACAAGCTTTTAATTAGTAAATGACACAAATATTCATTCTATTTTTAAAAATAAAATAAAAACCTTCTATACAAGCTTTTATTTATGCCCATTTTGGTTATTTTATACATTTTATTAAAAGCTCCAGTTATTCTACCAAACACCAAAATATATTTAAAAAGCTTCCAGCTACCAGTTTGTGGCTACCAGCCACCAGCTAGTTTTGCCAAACATACCCTAAGTCTAGAGATTTCAAACCTTATATATACACTATCGAGAGCCTCTTAAGATACACAAATCTATTATTAAGTGATAAAATATGTGTTATGATGTAACATAGACATTAATCTACTAGAAAACAACAATTTTAATTATGTGAATAAGAATAAAAATATATATTAAAGTAAGAATGTAGGTTTGGATGAGCAATAAAGCCAGAAGCAACCATTGCAGAACTTGATTGAGACTGTGGTTTTTAAGGTATAGCATTTAGACTATTCCGTTCTAGATGAAAACAAAACTCCCAATTACAGTTCATTTAGTGTAAATAATTCATTAAAAGTTATGTATCACATAGGTTATACATTTTGGTATATATTATTAGGTTACAAAATTTAATATTACATGAGGTAGAGATCAATAAAATACTAGTGGAGAGCCCGCGCGTTGCCGCGGGGTGAACAATTTACAAGTGTAAGTTTAATTGCTTAGTTGATAATCTGGTGGGATGCGTGAATAATTAAATAATTTAAATCGTGTCTAGTGGTTGATGCCTGTGCTCCACGGCGGGGCGGGTAGCAGGGGAATTTGGTCAGTATCGTTCATTTGGTATCATATCGAACTTGGTATGGTAACCAAAGAGAAAACCTAAATACGGTATCGTTATCAACATAAAGAGAAAACTAAAAATATAAAGTCATGGTACAACCTGAACGATACCAACACATTTTTTGTTCGACTTGACCAAAATAATCAAATAGTTGGCTAAAAATCGAACCGTGTCAACGCTAAAGATATAACGTACTCGTTTTAATTGTATTAAATTTTATAGAAACTTTCATGTAAGATTTTAAGTGTATATATAACTAGGGTTAGGATCAAATACACAAGACACTTTTTCTAGGAAGGGTGAGAAGGATTGTGATCCATTGATCATATATTTGAAGGGTTGAGATTAGTTTGTTTGAAAAAAATAAATAATAAATTAGAGGAAGGGTATAAAAGGAAAACCACATTTGTTGACTTTCTCTCTCCACATGCAATGCACATGTCAATTCCCCCCATCATTTTAAAACGTCTATAACTTTTTCATACGACATTTTTTTTTCAAAAAAATTTCACCATATTAACGAGTGTTTTTTTATCTTTAATATGAGTACCACATTGCTATATTAAAATTGAAAAAAAAAATTCATGCTAAATGGGTTTTCTTCTCCGTTGTGTCTTCTGCTCGTTCATTGTGTTATAGTATGCATGTGTGCTTTATAAATATGTTATTTATGTTTTTTTAGTCTACACATGATTTACCTTTGTCCATTGTGTTTTTAGTATGCTTTTCATTGTGTTTTACGCAAATGAGTTTTGTGTTTAGGTGTACATTGTGTTTTATTATGTTGTTTATTTTGTTTAAATCTATTATTCATTGTGTTTTAGTCTTCTGTTCATTGTGTCTTTTATATGTCGTCCGTTGTGTTTTATTAGACTGTTCATTGTGTTTTATACCCTATTGTTCATTGCATATTTAATTGGTACTCATTGTGTTTTACGTTATCTCCATTGTGTCTTATGCAACTGGGTTTTCAACTTTTTTTCCAAAAGTATTCATTGTGTTTTAATCTTCTGTTCATTTGTCTTTATTATGTCGTCCATTGTGTTTTACACAATTAGGTTTTTAACTTTTTTTCAAAAGTATTCATTGTGTTTTAGTCTTCTGTTCATTGTGTCTTTCGTATGTCATCCATTGTGTCTTACGCAACTAGGTTTTCAACTTTTTTTTTCAAAAGTATTCATTGTGTTTTAGTCTTCTATTCATTGTGTCTTTAGTATGTCGTCTATTGTGTTTTACTGTACTCTTGATTGTGTTTTATACACTATATTTAATTGGTGTTCATTGTGTTTTACACTCCATTGTGTCTTACGCAAGTGGGTTTTGAATTTTTTTTTCAAAAGTATAACAATATGATACTCATATTAAAGATAAAAAAACGCTCAATTTTATGGTATAATTTTTTTTAAAAATGGATAACGTATAAAAAAGTTACGAGCATTTAAAAATGAAGGTGGAAATGGAATGTGACTTGCATGTGCATATGTTTTTGACAAAATTACCCCTCCCACTTGTTAATCCTTTGGACACATGTCATTTTCTAGTGGCTTCTCACCCTTCTCATTTTTTGTAGTCTTTGTAGAATAACTCAACCCTATATAACTAACCACTTGTTAGACCTCTCAACGTACCATTTGTATAATTGTCTTAAATTTATAAAAATAATACAAAAAAAAAAAAAAAGAATAGAAGCAAATCTATACATATAATATTTAGGAGCAATTGTGGACACTTGTCAATCATTTAGGCCCCTAGCAATTAATGCTCATCCATCATGGCACAATGTGAGAATTAATAAAATTTTCTTTTTTTTAAATCAAAAATCATTTATTAATTTAGTCAAAATCGGTCAAGGTGTTTTAATAACTTTCCTAAACATTGTTTTGGTGATTGAAGATTATTTTGGTAAAAATTGGTCAAGCATATTATCATTCCTAAAAAACTAATCATCCTCATAACAAATCATTCTCCATCATCTTCTAAACCTTAAAACAATCAAACGAAGCAACCGATCATTCTCCATCCTTGGCGATCCTTCTTCAAGGTATTATCATTCCATTCTCCTGTAACACAATCATTGTTCGTTTATCGCCTCTCCTACGTTTCTTTCTGATTTCATCTATGTTTCTTTCTGATATCTTATATCTTCATTTGTTTTTGGCGATTAATGTTTTTGTGTCTTTATATTTTTTTTACTGATTTTAATGATTTAGGTTTCAATCTATATGTATTTTGTGTTATTGTGGATCCAAGGCGTAAAGACGACAATTTAAAGGAAAATAATCAATGGTTTGTTTAGTGCAAGTGTTAATTGGTTCACATTCGTTTATATTTGATCATGGTAAAGAATCCTACTTTTTTTATTTTTGTATATATCGTATATCCATTTGTTTCAGATTTGTACCCGAGCGACTGTTGCTTACATGCTTTTGATATCAAGGTTTGATTTTTGATTTTGAAATCTTTAGTTAGTTTTTATAAACAAACAGTTTGTTTGAAATTTTGTTCTTGGGCTTGATTTTTCTTTTGTTTGATGTTTCATGTTTGCTTATTTATATGAATTAATTTTTTGAATAATGTCATTTTATTTAGATTTTCAGGTAAGCACGTATGGAAATGTTTCGTATGCAAATGTATGGACAATGTTTGAAAACCTAAAAAAGAAAAAATATTACGACCTTCCTTGATTTTGATACAGTTACCTATTATCTAAATATATTCATGCTTTCATCATTTAATACACGAGTTTTTTCATCTCGATATACAGGACGGGCGATTATTAGCTTCAATCCCAGAGACGGTAAAAACTCACGGTATAGTTTCTAATCTTTTTTATTTAGTTGCTCCATGCTCATGTTATTGATTACCATTTCATTAATATCCTTTAAACACAAAATTATTAATCATATATAAATATAAATACATTTATAAATAAAGTTAAATTTGAATTTTTTTCATCATAATTAATACGCCTATGTTTATTTGAATTGCTATATTTTTAAACATTCAAAATATTTTTTTTTAAAAATTCCGGTTTTTAAAATTAAAGACATTTAAACACAAAATAAATGCTTGATTATTTTATTTGTCACATTACTATTTTTAGCGTATAATTAGCATTTATCATGATTTACACAGTATTGGAAACATCTAATGTTAATAATTATGATTACCATTTCATTAATAACATTTAAACACAAAATTATTAATCATATATAAATATAAATACACTTATAAACAAAGTTAAATTTGAAGTTTTTCATCACAATTAATACGCCTATTTTCATTTGAATTACTTTATTTTCAAACATTCAAAATATAAATTTACAAAAAATCCGGATTTTAAAATTAATGACATTTAAACACAAAATAAATGCTTAATTCTTTGATTTGTCATATTACTATTTTTAGCGTATAATTAACATTTATCATGATTTACACAATATTGGAAACATCTCATGATAATAATTATGATTACCATTTCATTAATAACCTTTAAACACAAAATTATTAATAATATATAAATATAAATACATTTATAAACAAAGTTAAATTTGAATTTTTTCATCACAATTAATACGCTTATTTTCATTTGAATTACTTTATTTTTAAACATTCAAAATAAAATTTTTTAAAAAATCCGGTTATAAAAATTAAAGACATTTAAACACAAAATAAATGCTAATTCGATGATTTGTCACATTACTATTTTTAGTGTATAATTAGCAATTATCATGGTTACACAATATTGGCAACATCTAATATTAATAATTATGATTACCATTTCATTAATAACCTTTAAACACAAAACTATTAATCATATTAAAATATAAATAGATTTATAAACAAAGTTAAATTTGAATTTTTTTCATCATAATTAATACGCATATTTTCATTTGATTAACTTTATTTTCAAACATTCAAAATCAAAATTTAGAAAAATCTGGTTTTTAAAATTAAATACATTTAAACACAAAATAAATGTTTAATTCTTTGATTTTTCACATTACTATTGTTAGCGTATAATTAACATTTATCATGATTTACACAATATTGGAAACATCTAATGTTAATAATTATGATTACCATTTCAATAATAACCTTTAAACATAAAATTATATAAATACATTTATAAATTTATTTTTAAACATTCAAAATCAAAATTTAAAAAAAAATCCGATTTTTAAAATTAAAGACATTTAAACACAAAATAAATGCTTAATTATTTGATTTGTCACATTACTATTTTTAGCGTATAATTATCATTTATTATGATTTACACAATATTGGAAACAATTATGATTATGATTTCATTAATAACCTTTAAACACAAAATTATTAATCATATATAAATACATTTATAAACAAATTAAATTTGAATTTTTTCATCATAATTAATACGCCTATTTTTATTTGAATTACTTTATTTTTAAATATTCAAAATCAAAATTAAAAAAATCCAATTTTTAAAATTAAAGACATTTAAACATAAAATAAATGCCTAATTTCTTTGATTTGTCACATTACTATTTTTAGCGTATATGTAGCATTTATCATGATTTACAAAATATTGGAAACATCTAATGTTAATAATTATGATTACCATTTCATTAACAACCTCTAAACATGAAATTACTAATCATATATAAATACATTTATAAACAAAGTTAAATTTGAATTTTTTTCATCACAATTAATACGTCTGTTTTACCTTTTATATAATCAATTATGTATACTTATTTTCAGTAATAAAGTTTTTTACCTATTCATTTTTTCATTTATTTTTTACACAACTTATTGTTAAATCATCTCTGACTTAATTTCATTGGTTACTTTTAATTATTAAACATGGCTCCTATAATTTATAAGGCCTTAAAAGTCAAACGAGACTGTTTTCATTTTAACTTCTCATTTTTTTATAAAAAAAAATTAGCTATTATTTTGAAAATTTGTGCATTTGATCTTGAAGTCTAATTTCGCAATGACCATCAATAAAAGCCAAGGACAGTCTCTATCGAAAGTTGGATTGTATTTAAGAGACCCTGTATTCTCACATGGCCAGCTTTATGTCGCACTGTCAAGAGTTAAAAGCAGGGCATGTGTGAAGTTACTTATACTTGATGCTGATGAGAAGGTGAAGACTAAAACAAAAAATGTGGTGTATAAAGAAATATTTAATGATATTTAAATAAAATGTGTGTTGGTTTCTTTTAAATTTTAATAAAATATTTCTACTATATTTTTTACGTCTTACCGCTCAAAATAATTGTACGTTGGTGAGCCGCGTGTAACGCGGGCAAAGATCTAGTTATTAAATAAAAGGGAATATTTTATAGAATGGTAATCAACTTTTACTAGTATACCAATTAGATCACTCATAAAAATATTTGTTCTAATTAAGTCATTAAAGTTTATTTTATGTTCTCATCCTATATAGTTTACCTGAATAGCAGGTATAATATCTATGATTGGAACATTAAAGTAAACTTCAGTGACCTGATTAGAATATCAAGGTAAAGTTGACTTATCTAATTGGGAAAAAAAGTGTTATAAAAATTGTGAATCTTTAAAAAATTTGCGAAAATTTTAAAAATGTTTATATTTTGATTTTTTATAATTTTTTAATTAATATTTTTTTGCCATTTTTAAAAAAAGTTCGCATTTTTTTTAATTTTTTTCATTAGTTTTTTACTTTTTTTTTTAATTTAACATATTTTTTTATAATTATTTTAATTTTTATTCGTATTTTGTTTTGTAATTTTCATATTTTTTTCGTAATTTTAAAAATATATTTTTCAATTTTTTAATCCATGTTGTTATTGATAATGTAGGTTAACATTTAAAAAAATAACCAAATAAAAGTCATATAGATTGATGACCTTTTTAATAAGTAAATTATCTATGATTAGAACACTAAAATAACTTTAGTTACTTAATTGGAACAATTTTTTTTTATGAGTGACTTGATTAGAACACTCCTAAAAGTAGGATACTATTTAGCAAAGTCACCCCTAAATAAAAATATAAAAGTTTATAAAACAGAATAAAAACTGATTTATAGTATGGGTCATCAAATTATAAAAATCCAATTGTGTACGTTTTTTCAATCAACACGTAGCAGCATCAACTTGTCATTCTTTTGTACAAAAAGATCATCAATAGCTTCATCTTGCTTATCATTAGTTTCATCTGGCTTGCACTTTAAACGTAGGCTTCTACCAAGTTTATATACCACATGTCAATTGTCAAACATGTGATATCTCTTAAGCACATGTAAAGACTAATTGGGATGTAGCGTTAATGTTATACAGTGGGTGTTGGACGGGTAAACTTGTCATTTCATGTTTATTCATAAGGGTAAAATTGTAATTTCATTATAATGACAAAGACAAATTTAATACAACTATTAATTTCTATTAATTAATGATTAATGGTTGAAGGTTAAAAAAAGGCAAAAATAAGAAACAAAAAAATAATATTTTGTATAATATTACATCATTCACAATTTTAAACCCCTATATTTTGTATGTCTTATCTACAATAAATTAACCGCAAACAAACTCACATGTTTGTTATATAATTTTTGGAATTAGCCTGTGAAGATTAACAAACAACTAGCAAGAATGCACTTTACCCATCATGCTTTCGGGTAACATCGTAATGTTATTTTTTAATCAATAATAGAGGATAAATTTGATCCAGTTATAAGTGAGTTTGAATCTCTATAATTTAACAGGTAAAAGTAATAAGTGGAATATGGATGTTTAGCGCGACTGTTTTCGGGTTATTAAGGTTATTTAAATTACAATTTGATTTATGTTTGAATTCGAATCGAGCTAAATAAACAAAATTATATATATGTACTTTTTATAAATCAATTTGAATTCTCAGGTCGAATCGGGTCGAAAATCATAAATTTGACTAAACGCAACATCCAAGCATCGTACAGCACCGCCGCAACGCGCGGGCTCTTGCTAGTATATATGTGTGTGTGTAAGTGACAGTTTCTAGTAAAGGTAGATGTAGCATTATCTGAAGCCTCTCCATCTTCCACAAATAGGAGATAAAAGTTAATGGATCCATTAAAACTAATTAAAGTTGTATACGCTTAAATTTCTAAGAAATCAAGAATCGTGGATTACATATGAATGATAAGCTAAAGGTTAGAAGGAATTGAATTGAAAATGAGGGAAATACCTAAAATGCCCCTAAAGTGTTAAAACTTTGTTGAATGTTCAAGTTTAATCCCTCTAAAATGGCTTGAATTGTATTGTACATTATGCTTCTATGTTTATACATAAGACAAAATTACAATCTTGTACACCTTTGAGATATAATAAGGTTATATATAGATATCTAGATTATTATATATTATATTATATTTTATTGTGTTTTATAATGAAGTTGATGAAGGGGTTTTATTTCTCAATTCTTATGTTTTAATAATGAAATTTAAGGAAGGGGTTACATGTGGAGAAGGATAAAGAGTGTGTATTACTTATATATACAATAGGCTTTATATCATGTACACAAAGTGTATAAATGAAAGAAAATGACCACATTTTACCCATTTGTGAAGAGCCTTTCTAGCTCCCATATTACAACTAGTGTAAAATTACTTTATTAGACACCTTTAGTCCTTACTAAGGTAATAGAGATTAAATATTTTTTTAATAAATGTAAATATTAAAAAATTAGTTAAGAAAATAAATATTAAATAAATAAAAGATAAACATGAAATTATGATTTAATAATATATTTTTTTCATATGAGAGAGACTTGAAATAATCATAAGATTTTTATTTATTATATAATAAAAAATAATAAAGACAGAGATAAAGATTAAAATTATAAATTAATAAATATTGGTTTAATTTGTTTTTTCTTTAGTGTATGAACAAAAACCCATTAATTTTTTTTCTTCATTTTTTGTATGGCACTATGGTATTCGTTGGAAAGATAATAAAACACTCATTAATTTGGTGTAATTTTTTAAATGTCGTATATAAAATTTATTAACGTTTAAAAATTGTGAGGCAGGGGGAACACGAGAGAGAAAAAAAACTTTTAGAGGGAAATAAAGGGGATGAAGACCTCACCTAGTAACATGTGTCAAAAAAGGGGTGTGAGGGCTTAATCTAATGTCATGTGTCACACCATACTTTTATTTATTATATATATACTAGGTTATGTACTCGTGTGATACACTGGTAGAACAATTTAAAATATATATAATATATATAAATTTAAAATATAATTAAGAAAAATTGGATTACACATTTTATTTAAATTAAAAAAAGTTGCCTTTATAATCGAAAAAAATATTAAATATACATCAAATCAATTTTTAAAAAAATTAATTTAAGGTACATGATTTAAACTCAAAGTTAATAATATATAAATATAAATATTAAATATTCATCAAATCAATTTTTTTAAAAATGGGTTAATTTAAGGTACATGATTTAAATTCAAAGTTAATAATATATAAATATAAATATGTTATATACAAAGAATCTCCTGTGTTTTCTTTTATTAATGATTTCAGTTACAACTATGATTATTAATATAATTACTAAAATTCAATTTAATAAACTTATAATATGCTTTTGCAAATCAATTATTACAATTAAATTTGAATTTATTGTATTAAATTATAAAATGAGAGAATTCACAAGGGAGTGTCATGTGTCCCTCAAGTGTTTTCTTTTATATATTTTAAGATTAAGATTATTAATTTGTTTATTTGAATTTTGAACTATTTTAAGCATTTAAAATTAATATGTATTTACTCAGCATAGTTTAACATATAAAACAATGACAAAAATAATAAAACTTAATAATCATTTGTCAAATACTGTAACAAAATTAATTTTAAACTTAGAATAACAGATCAATTTTTTAAAAAATGGGTTAATTTAAGGTACATGATTTAAATTCAAAGTTAATAATATATAAATATAAATATGTTATATAAAAAAGAATCATGTGTTTTCTTTTATTAATGATTTCAGTTACAACTATGATTATTAATATAATTACTAAAATTCAATTTAATAAACTTATAATATGCTTTTGCAAATCAATTATTAGAATTAAATTTGAATTTATTGTATTAAATTATAAAATGAGAGAATTCACAAAGGAGTGTTATGTGTCCCTCATGTGTTTTCTTTTATATATTTTAAGATTAAGATTATTAATTTGTTTATTTGAATTTTGAACTATTTTAAGCATTTAAAATTAATATGTATTTGCTCAGCATAGTTTAACATATAAAACAATGACAAAAATAATAAAACTTAATAATCATTTGTCAAATACTGTAACAAAATCAATTTTAAACTTAGAATAACAGATCAATTTTTTTAAAAATAGGTTACTTTAAGGTACATGATTTAAATTCGAAGTTAATAATATATAAATATAAATATGTTATATAAAAAAGAATCATGTGTTTTCTTTTATTAATGATTTCAGTTACAACTATGACTATTAATATAACTAGTGGGGTGCTTAGTTGCGCGTTGCGCAACTTTCGACTATGTTTGTGACCGATTAGAGACCTATTTACTACGCAACAGGCGCGCATTGTTATTCGGTTGTTACTAAAACGCTAAGAAGCTATTATCAACAACGGCAAATTTGTTTCAGACATAATAAGATGATATGTAGATTTATGAAACTAAATATCCAACTACAAGTCCACTTTTATTCATCAATCATCACCCAAAATGTACAAATAGAAAACTCTAGCAAGATGCTAGGCCATAGTTACAACACCAAAATCCATATTAAAGGAAACCCATTTTGCCCGGTCGATCTCACTTCTTTTAGCCTGGTTCTTGAACCACAAAAAGGACATTGCTTGAGTTTCACAAAAGATCTTCTCAATGGTTGTTCGCTTTCCAACAAAAAACAATTCATTTCGCGCCTTCCAAATCGCCTAACACATCACGATGATAATCGTCCGCACCAACTTCCTTTTTGCAGCCGGTTCCTCCAAGTATCTGTGGGGACAATAGGGACAGCAGGAATATTACACCAGTAGCATACTTTAGACCAAACTACCGAGGCTACGCGACACGCTACAAAAAGATGGTCCATATCCTCCTCTTCAGCCTCGCATTACTTGTAGAAAACACAACCGCTGACCATGTTTTGTCGCTGCAGACCTGCAAGAGTAGGAAGGCGGTTTAGCGCAGCCTGCGATGTAAAAATGTTGACTTTCCTTGGCAGCCATTTGATCAACTCGTTGACAAACACGCGTTGCGTGATGTGAAGAAATTTATACCAGTATTATCATTTAGTTACAAACCTAGTGGGTTGCTTGACGCCATCATTTCTTCCAAAGTGTGGTTGTTGCATGCTGTCTACCTTTTACTCCGGTTGCCTCTTAGTGTGGTTGCGACCTCACGTGCAATTTAGGATGTAATGGATAAATGGAAGGCTTCTTTCTTGTATAACACAAACACCGGGACTTTGTCCCTAAAAAGATTCTAGCCAAATAATGAAAAATTTATAAAAATATCATACACATGTATTCAAAAAAGTCATGAAGAGGTTAGAGTGCGCGCACACCCATTCGCGCGCCCACGCCAAAATGGATACTCTTCTAATACACCCTTCAAACTGTGGTTTTCGGCTTTAAGTCTACTCTGTAAATCATTTTAAATGCCCTCAATATACAACCACATGTGTGTGCACGTGCTATATGCCAAGACACAACATAATGCAAGAGTTACCTCTTTACTTGTTAAGGTGAATGCATACCTGGATAACTTAGTGATCTTCTATCTTCTTTTCTAGCATACCACATGTTCATTGTAGATTAAAGCCCTGACATATTGCTCTAGCCGATTTCACCTATAATTATGGGGATGGACAAATGCATCAGTTTTTTACTCTATAAGGGAAAATATTTGTTTTTGCAATAAACATAAGTTAGCGTTTAGAGAGTTATATGAAATGAAGCATCATGCACCTCCAGCAACTTAACACTTAGCTGCAACTTCTATTTCCGCATGTTTCTTGTATAAATTGTCTACATGATATTATTCTTTCTTTCGGATTTTGCTTCAGCAACCTCTGCAAACAACACCAAACATTCTTAAATAACAATCCCTATTTGGATATTCCAATAACGGAAGGAAGCAGTTGGCACCTTTGTTTTCTTGATTTTGATCAGGGTGATGTTGTTTCGCCTTGCTCCGAAATGCAGCCTGCGTCATGTACAACCAACCAACACTATTCGGTTAGTAAAATATTAACCACAGTTTTCCATAAACACTAATACCACATTAAACTTTTTATATCGACACCATGTCTATACATTACATCGTTCAGCACATTGAAGATCTCATAAAACAACCTGAAACAATATACCATAAATTTGGAGTCTGAGTCGTAGGTAATTCACAACCACCTAGACCCACAAAATATAGATTTGACTATCCGTTTTCTAAAATATATGTTTGAAACACATCAGAACTAAAACCAGAAATAATCTACAATAAGTAGTCAATATCTATTGCTTACCGGTTTTGAAAACCATTCTTATGCCAATCCCATTACTATTTTGCAGCTACCAACTCAGCAGTCTTTGAAGCCATTGAATAATAGCATATGACCTTGATCGAAACAACAACTTTAAAAACATAAGGCTGCCTACTCATATCTTGTATATATTTTCTGGTCATAATGGCTTAAACCTTATACCATTATATGTGAACACTTATTTGAGTTGTTTGTGTGCAACAATAAAAGGTCACCTTACACGATCTTTCAATTGAATTGGTCCATCATTTTACGTTTAAAGTTGTCTAGAAAGAGATAACCTGCCAACATATATTTACTACCTAACTCCAACTAAAATAAAACAGCCTGAAGTTTAAAAAGAACCTTGTGCAATGGGCGAATGGTAAGACTTCAACTTTGCCATTACGAAGACTGGTTTGGTTCGACTTGATTTAAAACAATGCTATAGCCAAATGATTTAAGAAGCTGAAAAATTGTTTCAAATTCATCAAAATAAGTCATTTTGGACTCATTTGACAAAAAAAAAAAAAAAACACCCCACTAACAACAATATTACAGGCCAGGCTGGTATAATAAAATATACATGAAAAGGAAACAAATTAATAGTTGCCCGACCTAAGCTAGTAGTTACCCGTTTCGACCAATTGGCAAAGCTGCCCTTTTTATGGCCAAAACTTGTATATAATTTAAAAAGGTACCTTATTTCAATTCTTAACATGTCAAATTTATGTGTAAAGTCATTAAAATTAAATAATAAATTAGCCAAATGCTCGTTTAAAGGACGGGAGGAGATGGATACCAATTGTAAACAGACTGTCGGTGCTGAGTTGTTGCGATTTGGACAATTCAATTAGAAGAATCAACCTGCATATCCATATCCTCCACATACATAAACACAAACAAATAATCAGATTCAAATTAGAAAACTACTGTACATGTTTGATTGCCAAACTCAAAACATAATTATCTTCTTGTTTTATAAGGAAGTGTGGATAGTATTAGCGTCTGTAGGTTTTCATTTAATTAAGAATCCAAAAAATTACAAAACATAAACAATCAACAACTCCTGCTTTTCTTTTCATTGATCTCTAAAAAGGAGGCAAAAATAACTCACCATAATTACAACGACCCCTCGTTTTAAAGAAAACCTCCTCCTGCCTCCTGGTTAATGCAAGAAGGACGCTAACTTTAGGAGAATCCATGTGTGACATCCGTCACCCTCATCTTTCACCTAATTGACAATAATAGCCCCTCGAATATTACCGTTATAGTTCCTATACCTTTCAACGTTTCAAGTCTGTTAAAACGTGGGTTTCTTTTAAATCTTTAATTTAAACGTGAAAAATTTAACAAAAGTCTTGGGTAATATCCATTTTTTATTCACTTTGTTGTTTTTAATAAAAACATAGGTTTATTAAATAAATTGATAAAAGATTTAAATTTAAAAAAAAAAAAAAGTTTTCAAAACATTTTGGTTAATTTATATTAACTTGGTTAGTGTATTATAAAGGAGAAATTAACTTATTTATACTAAAAACAAACAAGGCTAAACATGAGGGACCTATCTGCCAAGTCATTAAAGTTTAAAAAAAAAAAAGAAAACAAAAGCTGATCCCTTCCCCTTGCCACGTTTTTTCCGGTCAGTTTTCTTTGGCCAGATCCGGCGACCACAAGCTCCGGCGAAATTTTCTAGTGTGTGTTTGGGCGTTTTAACTTGACATTAATATTGGGGTTACGTTTCTCCCTTCCAAACCTTTCATTTCCCTCACGTTAATGGCCAAACTCGCGTTTAATTACAATTTAGAAACTGAAAACGTTATGGAATCGCCGGAATTAATGGAGCTTCTAAAAACGCCTCTTGACAAGGCCACACTATAAATTAAATGTAGGTAGTGAATCATGTACTCATTCCCTTCAAAACCCTCTAAAAAAACGTAGCTAATTCTGTCAAGAAGATGAAAGAATCGGCCCTTTTGGTTCCGGCTTAGTTTCTCTATTTCCGACCTTAATACGCGATGTGAGTCTCTATTTTTCATACCATTTTGATCCTTGTAGTGTCCTCTTTAAAAGCCCCATAATCGCAGGTGTTATCTTGTTGTTTTCGAGTTAATTGAAATCAAGGTTAGGGTTAGGGTTCTTAGGTTGAATTGGGGAAGAAGATGAGCTCTACTTATTGTTTAAATATAATCTGATTCAATCAAAATAACAAAAGCAATGGATGGTCTAGTGGTTGAGTCATTTGTCTTCTGGATCACAGGTCACGGGTTCGAACCCAAGCAGCCCCACTATTCTGATATCTTTTTTTTTCTCTTTCTTTCTTTTTATATTTCTTTTATTTTAATCATTTAAAATCCATTTAAACTTGAAATATTCATAACTAATTCATTTTTGCTCCAAAAATTATGAAAATTTAGGTGTAGCTTCTTGATAACTTATAGAAAATTATTATACTTTTATTTTCTGGAAAATCTCATATTTTTATATTTTTATCGAATTTATTTGTTTTAATCATATTTAATTGATAAAAAAATTCATTTTTAATGATTTTAATCTCAAACTTTTTGGGTAATTATTTCTCATCATCATGAACTGATATAAAAATTTTTGGTTCAGAAAACATTTAATTTTATTGACTTTCCTATTTTTAATCATTTAAACATAATTTAATCTCGTTAAATCAGTTTTAAATATAAATAAGTTTATATAAATTATGGGAAAATTATTCTAATTTGTTTACATCAGAAATCATCCATTTTCTATAAAACTAGTATTTTTGGATCATGTATGGTATTATTAGTCTTATTTACGTTTAATTTGACATAATAAAACATTTATTTATTTATACAATTTAAACATATATTTTATAAATATTTTTCTTATAAAATAGAAATACTCATATGGTTTAATGTCTTTATTATCTTTTGTTGAATCATTGTGTAACTCAAAATTATTTATTTATATATTTGTGATTATTGTATTTATTTTAATTTAGTTAAAGTAACTAACTAAATTATCTTGTCTTAATTATTCAAACATATTTTTATCTAAATATTCAATTGGTAATAATTATATTACCTAAACTATATTACAAACTTTAATATATTATTTTTAATATACAACTTTTACATTAATGCAATTTATCATAAAACTCTAATTCCCCAAATCGACTTAGCACCCTAATGCCTTAGACCCTAGATAACTTAGACTTTATAGACATTTCCTTATTAGTACTCTCATACATTATAGGTTGGATTCTTCGGAATTCCCATTACTTAGCTCACAACCGCTTAAGTTGGATCTTAATCGCTTTCGCAAACAGTGAGTATATCTTTCCTCTTTTTACTGTTTTACTATTCTGGGGTGATTCATGTACTTACTATCAAGTTTCTATTTCTTTTACTAAATGCAATTCTCATGTGTGTTTGCTTTATGTTAATTGGTGTGTTTATGGCTTGTCAAAATCATTAACCGTTCTGCGGCCTAGCATTTCAATGAATAGTACTATGGTATACCCCCTTGAGACTCCGTTGAGAGAATCTTGGTCATTGTCTTGTTAATTCATTATTCATTTGGTTAGTCATGTGTTAGTCATTATTCATAGGCTTGGTTTTGAACGGATATTACTTATTACATAATTGCAAATGGTACCGCACATGAATTGCTAAACATTTTTCCTACTATATTTATTCAAACAGGGTATGCTCACCAATACAATTTTTGTATTGACCAAATTATTTTGTACATGTTTCAGGTTGTTTTGAGATGCATCCTTTAAGCTTTCGGATTTATATTTAGATTTTAATTCATTGTATTTCAATTTAGTTGGCAGTTAGAATCGTTGTATTTCATTTCAATGTAATAAATTATTTAATCAATGTATTCAAATTTACACTTTAGTGTATGAGCTATTGAACAATCGTCACTACGTGACACCTCGATGTTTCCGCCATCGGTTGGGGTGTTACACCATGTAATAATAAAACAACGAAATAAAACACTAAATCAATGTGTATGTAATCAACACTAAAAACACAAATAAACCTACCTCCGCTTTGAATCGCTAGCAGCAATCGACACCGGCAATGGAGTCCCCGTCCTTTGATTAGTGGTCGCCATTAGAAGCGGCTCCTTCAATCAGTGATCTCCGTGGGTCCACGATACTTCCTCCGTACGCTGTCACGCCATAGATCAGTGGCCACATGATCCCTAATTCGAAAATCGAAAACCCCATTATGTTAAGAATGGAAGAAGTAGCAAAAGCGGCCTATACAGGGTAACCGACCATCCACCATCAACACCATTCAACCGACGGTTAAAGACGCCTAAACAGGCCAAACGACCGGTGGAACTCACACAGTGAAGACGGTGGGGGCAGCGGACTCGATGGAGATGCGACATGCAACGATTTCAGGCTCAAAAGTTCTCTCCCTATGCGAGGATGAAAAGCTAGAATTTGAAAAATGGGAATATATGAATGGTTGAAGGACGTGTGGGTTGGGGAGGAGGCGACAGGTAGAGGGGTAAGTGGAGACAAAGTAGTGGAACAATGACTAACCAAAAACATAACTTGGAGACCCTAAGAAGACAACACCTGGAAATCACCTTTTTGTTTTTTCTTTTAAAAAAGATTATAAAAAAATGCCCCAAAAACCGCCGCTTGAATGACTCGAACCAAAGTTCCTAAGCAGACACAACAACACCGAAACCAACTGCACTACATAATCCTTTGTTACCATTATCAAACAGATTAGTATATAACAGCTTTACAAAATGAATGAGGGCACTATTCATGAACACTCAAAAATAAACATATAGGATAATTACTAAAATTTGATTTAATTAACTTATATTATGCTTTTGCAAATCAATTATTACAATTAAATTTGAATTTATTGTATTAAATTATATATGAGAGAATTCATAAGGGAGTGCCATGTCTCCCTCATGTGTTTTCTTTTATATATTTTATATATAAGATAAGATAAGATATGACTGGTTATATTAGCCAATGTTGCAAAACATGGCCTCGTAGGCCGAGTACTCTTCGAGTAATCGCTACAAGGTAGGTTACCGAGGCCCGAGTACTCCCGACTCCGACTAGGGAGCGCCTAGCGACTTTTACAACATTGATGTTAGGGGTGCTCATCGAATCGAATAACGAATTTTCGAATTATTCGAATCGAGTTTTTTGAATAATTTATTTTTTTACTGAATTCGTATTCGATGCGAATTCGATTAAAAGCTAGCCAATTCGATTCGAATTCGTATTAAAAACTCGAATTCGAAGCGCATTCGAATTAACTCGTGTAAGGTTATGACTTAAGTTATGGGCTTTAATTAGACTTGGGCTTGGTTATGGGCTAAATTATGACTTAAGTCAAATACATAGATTAGCCGAGGTTCGATTCAAAATTTGATAACCATAATCAATTATATTTATAGAAAGTCAATGTGGGTTTAGCTCACCTGATAAAAACACATGTCTTTTGATTTTTGAATGAGAGGTATCAAGTTGAAAAATATACTATAAAAATGTACTATATAAAGGAAGTAGTGTAGAATAATTTGTGTAAAGTAGAGAGTGAGTAACAATTACCATTAAAAATTAAATTTAAAAAAATATACTTTTTCAACATCCCTTAGGTCTTAACATCCAAACCATAAACGGTCCAAATGTTTAACCCAATTCGGACAAATCTAAGCGGCCCAATGCCTGTGGGCATAATAACAAACAAATAATGGTCAAAAGCGATGCTAAGCATGTTTGGCTCTCCATTCTCCATTCTCCTTCTTCCACCTTCTTATCTCTTTAATTCTAAAAAGTTACAAATTCTAAACTTATGACTTTTCTCCTTTTTCACCCTCTTTTCTCCTTAATCTAACCATAAAAGCTCATTTTCAATCCACCATCCAAACACTTTATTTTAACTTATGACTTTTCCAAAAAGTGGGGTGTACAAAAAGCCCGCAGCTCGAGGCTCGCTCGAGCTAGGGTTGTTCAGCTTGTAGCTCGGCTCGATGGCTCGACTCAGGCTTGTGTATGTGTAATTAATATATAGATGAGAGTTATTTTAGCTCTAAACACAATTATAAAATTCAAATTTTGAAAGTCCCACTCATACTACCTATCTACCTCACCTCTTCATAATCCAATAAACGCTGACTTAGAAAAATAAAAAAAATATACATGTATATGTGTATTTTTTATTTTTTTGTTTTTTATTTTATAAATCTTTTTAAAAAAAATTAAAAAAAAAAGTAACGAGCTGGCTCGAGCTCGGCTTGAACGTTTACGAGCTAAGCTCAAGCTCGACAAGAAAAACAAGCCGAGCCGAGCTGGCTCGTTTTGTAATCGAGCTCAAGCTCAGCCTGACTCGACTCGACTCTTGTACAGTCCTAAAGCTATATGGAGTGCGGAAGCTCTCAGTGAGTTGAGGTGTCAACTTTCCCCCAACCCCTTAAAAAAACAATCGGTGACTTGGGGCAAAATTCCAATATCTCCCCAAGCTCTTTATGTGTGTGTTTTTTTGTTTTTTTGGTACTTTTTCTTTTAAAAAAAATAATAAAAAATTAAAAGAGGAACCATTTCCTTGTTGTTGGGAGATGGGGTGCATACACCACACCAAATAGCTTAATCATTGTTAAAAAATGACAAATGAAGGGACAAGTTAAAAAGTACTGTACCAACTAACCCATATAACTGAACAATACAAAGGTGTTCGAATAAGTTACGTAAAAAATGTTGAGGCACACCTTGTTACCCTGTAATTCGTCATTCTACTATAAAATTTTTATGGTTATCTTGAAGATTATGCTAAAAGTTTTATATGTTAGCAAAACGTTAACTCGCAAGAATACAGTAATATGCCATTTGAAAACCAATAGGTTATAATAATTTGACAACCAAAGCATATAGTTATTATTAGGTGTAACACAATAGCTACACCAAACCGAACCAAACCATGCTCATCTTTAGTTGTACTTTAATTAGTAGCGGTTTTAGTAAGTTATACCAATATCAATCTTACTTTTATAAAATAACTAGCTGATTATCCCGGGAGGATCCCGGGGTTGAAAAATCTAATTTTACGTGATAACCTATTGCAAATGGCTCAGATTAACTAACCACAAAATCTCTCAATCATTGTATGTTCATAGTATTTTAATCAGTAATAACTCATATTCCCCACAAAATCTAATTTTACGTGATAACATGAACACTTTGTGTGTTTTTTTCCTGTATGAACGAAACCCCACAAAAAATAGTCGATTTTTTCTCCGTTTTTTATATAGCACTATGATATTCGTTGGAAAGATAATAAAACACTCGTTAATTTGGTGTAATTTTTTTCTTTAAAAAATCTCGTATATAAAAGATATAAACGTTTAAAAATTATGAGAGGAAATATGAGAGATAAAATTTTAAATTTATTTTTAATTTTTTTCCTAAAATAACTAAATTTAATTAAAAAAAGGAAACAATTCAAAAACACCAAAAACTCTCCACTATGATGCCACGTGGCACTATCAAGGGAAGGTTGAGGTCTCCATTGCACGCCACGTCAGCATATACGTTTTCTTTTATATATATAGACTAGCTGAATACCCCGGGAGGGTCCCGGGGTTGAAAAATCTAATTTTACGTGATAACCTATTGCAAATGGCTCAAGTTAAATAACCACAAAATCTCTCAATCATTGCATGTTCATAGTATTGTAATCAGTAATAACTCATATTCCCTAATCTAAACCTAATCAGTAATCATCTAAAGAATCACTTATGTAAGCTGTAACTATTAAAAAACCCACCACATCTCTCTAATTTCTCACATTCTAATGACTCTTATAATTCCTAACCTAATCAACTAAACAAACACTTAAGTTGGAAGTTGTAATCATTGCATCTCATTATGCCACGTGGCATAATCAAGAGATGGTTTGAGGCCACCATTGAACGCCACGTCAGCAACTATCAATTCTTTCCGGGAGCGTCCCGGGGTTGAAAAATATAACCACTCTAATAATTCTAATACTAATAATAATAATAATTATTACTCTTGTAATTAAATAAATAAAAAAATAACCTTGCTATAAGGTGACACCATGTGTTGCAGTGTTGCGCGATTCTTTCTCCTAACTTCTCTTGATAAAGTATACCTAGTAAAATTCCAATGATAACATGGCGATTGGGCTGATTTTCAACATCGTAGATAAGAACCTGGTTTAAAAGAAAAAACATGATTAATGAATAACATGAACACTTTGTGTGTTTTTTCCTATATGAACGAAACCCCACAAAAAATAGTCGATTTTTCTCTGTTTTTTATATAGGACTATGGTAGTCGTTGGAAAGATAATAAAACGCTCGTTAATTTGGTGTAATTTTTTTTTAAAAAGTCTCGTATATAAAAGATATAACGTTTAAAAATTATGGGAAGAAACATGAGAGAGAAAAATTTAAATTTATTTTTAAATTCATTTTTTCCTAAAATAAATCAACTTAATTTAGGGTTTTATGTTTATCTTTTTTTTTAATTAAAAAAGGAAATAGTTTAAAAACACTAAAATCTTTCAATTATAATGCCACGTGGCACTTTTAAGGGGAGGTTGAGACCTCCATTGCACGCCACGTCAGCATATACGTTTTCTTTTATATATATAGATAGATAATAATATTAATATTAATTATCTAAACAAGTGATTTCCTAACATTTTCATTTTCTCATGCTCGCATTTTATGTATGTGTGCATACTAATGCATTCCTTCTGTTTCATGTACATATGCATACATGTGTATATACCTACTCCGTTTGGAGTCCAGAATATCTGTTTTGTTTGAAATTCGGCCACCACTACCACGCAGTTGACCGTCCGACTCACAAACCCATCAGAAGACCAACCAAAGCTCAAGCTAACGCCATCTTCACCAGTTGATTGTGGCGGATGCTTCTGTTGCGTTAAAATCGTATAACAGTGAATCAAAAGATGAAATAAACATTTCTTGTTGATTGAACATGCTATGGTCTTCAATGACAGTGTAAACTTCATCCCTTCGCATATGGTAAATACATCATTTTTTTACCATTACAATATCGCCAATATATAAATTCAAAAAGATCATACGAATATACACACTAAAGAGTAGTACCGAAACAATTGCCCCGACTCCATACACAACATCCCCCTCGAACATTGTTCCAAAACATTCAACGGCTCAAGGTAAAACCAAAGAAAAAACAAAGAAAAAACAAAAATTTCCCCACCCAGCCCAAAAACCATGAACCCATTTTTTATCGTACCTGAACCGCCATGATATGACTTCACCCAACTTAATCTTTCACCCATCCAACATACCTTTCTGCAAAACTTCCCCTGCACATTCAACTTCAAATCATTTCAGTGCGTACGTACGTAAATTTCCACATACCCTAATAACTAAATTAGTATAGTTTTTTTTTTTTTTTTTTTCAAAAAAAAAAAAAAAAGGAAAGTACGGAGAACTATGTAATTTACCTTCAGCCATTAAAATTGAACCCACCAGGTGGAGCTTGAACATTCGGCCCGCCAAAGTTGAAACCAGCTTGTGCACCATCAGCCACCACGGGCTCTTCTACTTCCTCTTCCAACCAATAAGTCTCGAGAATCTTAACGGCTTTTTCATATATTTCATTATTGTCATGGGATTGTAAATTCTCAATCTTTTCTAAGCCTTCTGCATCGTCTATCAATTGTGCAAAGAAGTTAACGTCTCCGGTGTTACCCAAGTTCTTCTCAACTTCACCAACCTTTAATATGTTCTCGAGTCCTTCTAAACTCACGGTAACAATCCTTGGATCGGGACATACAAGGAGATCACTCAATGGTTTGATACAACCCTGACTGACCAAGTACCTACAAATCATACATTCATATTTTAAATTTAATTTTAATCATTATTACTACCATGGTAATTTTTGAAATAATACATTATTTATAACATACTTGATTTGTTCATTAGTGCCACCAGAAGTGGCGTTTGATATAGCCCATGCAGCTTCCTTCTTTATATCAAATTCAGCGGTTTGAAGTAGATTGACGAGTGGAGCAATCAACCCAGCCTCGATTACAAACTACAAATATTTTTTTATCATTAATATATAATTTAACTTGTGACCAAAATTACGAAAATATAAAGCTGCAAGATGTGTGTATATGTTACCTGAATTTGTTCTTTGTTACCAGCAGTGATATTTGAGATAGTCCAGCAGGCTTCTTTCTTGATGCTCTTTTTGTGGTTATTGGTCAACAAGCTCAGCAGGCATGGGAGTGCACCATGCTCAATAATACACTGCATAAACACCCGTTATCTCAATTTTGATCACATATTTGAGTCTAATAATAAAGGCAATATAATCTAGCAGTTAGTCTAGATAATACATTGAATTAAGAACCGCATCAGGCCTTTAGGGAAAAGTTAATAGTGGCTAGTGTTTTGGATAAGAATATAAGACTGAGGGAAGATTGAGATGGTTTGACCATGTGAGGAGGAAGCAGATGACAACACCGGTTAAGAGTAGTGGAAACCCTCACTGTGGAGGGGAGGACGAGTAGAGGTAGACCAAAATTGATTTGGGATGAGCTGATTAGACATGATTCGCTAAGTTGCAAATCCAACATGGTCCAGAATAGGAGGGCATGGAGGCATAGGATTAAGGTTAAGGACTTCTAGGAAAAGGTAGAGTTGTGCCTTAGCTTTGAATTAGAGACTTGGATGTTCTTACTTCTTACACTTTAGGTGAGCTTTAGACGTGATTGTGATTTGTGACTGTGCATGTCTACATGTTGTGCATAGTGTTAAATTGGTTCCTGTTTTTACTATGTTCCTCTTGCATTTTCCTTTTTGTTTCTTATGTCTATTTAGTTTTGTTTAGAGTTGGGGGTCTCTCTGGAAGCAACCTCTCCAACCCCAATGATGGAGGTAAGGTTTGCGTCCGTCCCACCCTCCCCTAGACCCTACAAATAGCTTTGCTATTCGTAAGATTTATTGGGTATGGTTGTTGTATTTATGATATACAAAGTCTAGCACAAGCTCGTACCTGAGTTTGGAGATCATCCCCAGTGACAATGTTACCAACAGTTCGAAGTGCAGGAATGAGGACCGATGGAGACGGATGCCTGACAGTTGAATTATTTTGATCAAGATTACGAGCATTAAGCAATGGTAATAGATGATACTGAAAAAACAACTCACATAAGGAGCTCAACAAGACGCCTACAGACACCAGCTTCAATGACAGCTTGAATTTTGTCATTCGTACCATCAGATAGATAAGAGAGAGCCCAACATGCATCAGTTAAAACCTCCTCATCATTTGAATGAACAAGTCGCTCCAATGCAGGTAGTGCTGGTTTTGTCTGCAAATCAATTAAGATACAGATTGTTGTTAAGATAAAAAAAAATTAATTACAAAAACATGCCAAATGGGTCAATCGGGTCACGCTGGTTGAATGGAGTGTGAAATGTATATACAATGCCTACAACCTCCTTCATTGCTTTATTTAACGCTTTAATTATCTTTCAAAACTTGACAAGAAATGTTTATAAACACGACCCATTTTGAGCATAACACAAATGACTTAAGATCCAGCCCGTCCCTCTTGCCACCTCTAAATACTGGATATATTGAATAGCAAAAGGACCGGTAAACAACCTCCTCAAAAGGTGGTTGTGGCTTCCCACGACAGAAGTTTGATAATGTCCAGGTCGCATTTCTTAGCATGGAAAGCTTAGCATGCTCGTTTAACTGAGCTAGCAATGGACGCAAAGCACCATGACCAAGAACAAGATCCCTACACCGAGGCGAGTCACCAGCTACATTTCCCAATGCCCAAACGGCCTAAATCAAGAAAACATGGTTATATGTAAGATTCCATTACATTTGATCCTTATTAGTAATATTATTCACATGTTACCTGCTCACGGACATCATCACTTTGAGAAGCAAGAAGCTTAACAAAAATGGGAACTGCCCCATGATCGATTACCACCTTTGTATTATCGGAAGTACCAGAAGCAATGTTTGTGAGTGCCCAAGCGGCTTCAAACTGTCAATATTTTTAAGAGTTCATTAGAGAATGTTAAAAGCAAGTAAGCAAACAAACAGATATTGCAGGACATCAAGCAACAATAAAGCGAATAGTATAATATATATAATGCAGACCTGAAGCTGTGGGTAATCCTCTCTCATCAAGAACTCAACGAAGCGAGGTACCACACCAGATTGTATAACTTCCTCAATTGGTGGGCTCCGTTCTATGAAATAAAATTTAGTCAGTTCTAAAATTAATTGTAAATAATAAAAGGTAATTGAAAGAGAGTATAAATTAGAAAAGTGGACACTTTACCAATTGAGAGCAATTTACGAAATTGAGTAGTTGCCTCTAGCTGCAAGTTGTTATCATTTGAACAAACCCCAGCAACCATAGAAGGAAGGCTCTCTAACTGCAATTTCATCATCAATTTCAACAATGACAACACTCATGTATGATGTAGTGGTAAATAGAACCCTATTTGCGTATCATGTTATACAGCTGATGCATGGCAGTATGATATTTATAGCACAGAGTAGCCATTGAACTCATGGTACGCAGTAATATGAATGAAACTAGGTGTTAGTTGGCCCGCGCTTCGTCGCAGGCGCCGCTGTTGTGCATACATGTTACGTACAATTGTCGGCGGTTCGCTGTTGGGAGCTCCTGTTGCGTCGAGTGTTTGATGGACAAAAAAATAACATTAAGTGACTGTTATGTTCGCATGAGCTTCACAAAAATACTCACAACCCATTAAGTTTTACATCAAGTGTTGTTGCCTGTTAGTAATAAAATAATAACAAAAAGTTAGCTTTACTTCCTCGTAATATCATACTAAACTCAAACCAATATCCCAAACACCATTTGTACGTTTCCCATTTTAAAATCAAACAAAATGGCTCCTAGTAATATTAGCTCTGGAAAAGCAAAAGAAATATTGCAAAGCATATCTTTAAAGTGGAAGTTTGTAATACAAGTTAATATTTCAATATCCATCCACTATCATTATTTTTCATATGGATTTGTAATACACTAATACCAATGAAGCAGCGTATGTTAGATTTTGACACTATTCAAGTGTCGTAAATTTAATATAGATAGAATATGGAAAGAAAAATATTCACCAATCCAACCGACAACATTGTATGAAGCTTTTCCAAATGTGATGCATATTTTCATCCCATGGTGAGAGTTCATTTCACGGAAAAAGAAAAAACTGAGTCAAAGTCACCATCCTATAGATACCCATGACTTATAAGTCACCGTTTAGCACCAAATGAATGTCTCCATGCACCAACAAGCCAAATATCTTAAATGAGGAGGCGAATATAGGCTTAGGGATGCATTAAGACATAAAGCAAGAAACTAAAGAATGGTTTAATGCAAACAATTTATTCAAATTTGTTAAAGCATAATGAGGAAACTAATGTGGGCATATATGCAATTACTGAATATACCCAGCCAAGTAAGGCCAAATGGATAAATGTACTGAATCTTAAAAGTATTATAACTTGGAACAAACAAGCACCCATAGGCCCACACACAGTTCCCACTTCCCACATTCACATTGAAAACTAGCTGATAAACTTAAAGATACGCATGTGTGTGTGTCTCTTAGAAGCGGATGGCTGTACAAAAAATCTCACAACTACAAGCCGTATTATACGTGGCACTACCCAAGCATATCAAATTATTGATAGGTTCTAATCATATATTTATTAGCTCTATCCAAGTGCAAAAATAAAAGAACAAAAACATTATGTACTCGTATATACATATAAAATCCATAAATCGATACTACAAATAGGAAACCGAAAAAAGAACACTGGCAATTGATGCACCTTCAAGTAGTATAAATACAAATGTAAACAAAAACAACTATAGAACTCATAACCTAATTAGGAATGTGTCATGGCAGTCAAACACACAGATAAAACAAATGCACACTTGGGTCCTTCAAATAGTTGTACATAGTCATACACGCTAATGGTTAATTAGAGGTTTATATCGCTTTACTTTTTGTGAGCGAGAAGGGGCATGAACTTGCCACCTCCTAATATAACAACCAAGGAGTGTAAATGTCACCATTAAACCTATTATATAAATGCATATAAGTATCTTACCTAAGTCACTATCCACGGTTCACATACATACGTTAAAAAGAATTTCTGATCAATCAACACACACATCAAGAACTTGCAACCTAGTTAAAACACCCACTCCAATCCATTTATCTAATTATAGGATAATAACCTTGGTATTAACATAAGATAACGAGACTACATAACAACATATTAACTTCGTTTTAGAAAAGAGTGGCGATCCAATGCGCTTTGATCTGATGCATGAAGCGAGCGCATCACGTATGCGAGGTTTTCGTTATCAAAAAATACTAAGAAATTATTTAAAAATAATATTTTAACTTGTTAGTTGCTAACCCTTGTACACTAATATATAATTATATTCTCAAATCCATATCCATTGTTTAAACAAAGGCTGAGGCACGCGCCTTGAGGCGAGGCGGCCGGAAAATGAGTATGAGGCGACACCTCATGGGGGTATTTTTGTACGTGCGTCTCGTAAGGCTGAGGCGCAACATTGCGCCTCAAGGGGTGTTGTGTGTTTTTGATGTTTTAGACCTTTATTGCAATTTCAAACATTTCTCGTGTCTTTTGATGTTTTTGATGAATCTGGTGATGAAATTAGTTGGTATTTTATACTATGTTGTCAAAAGTGCAGAGGAGCAGCGAGGCGCACCAAGTGTGCTGCAACTGGTGAGGCGCAGCTATAGGCATATTTCAATCCAATTTCCGGCCAAATTCAGGCTAAAAGTTGCCTAAAACTTCTAAAACATCCTAAATGAGCAATAAACAAGTCCTAAACAACCGTAAGACATCCTAAAGTAGCCCTAAACAAGCCTAAAACATCTCTAAAACCCTTAAAAATGTATGTTATACTATGTGCCTTATTTAAAAAAGCCTTTGTATTTTAACCGTCTAGCGCCTAGGCTCCGGGCTCGGCCTATGCGCCTTGAGTGCGCCTAGACGCTTTCACAACATAGATATTATATTTTATAAGATATATAATTTTAATATTTATTTTTAATTCCGCCTCGAGTCTCGATTCCGTTTTTTAAACTTCGCTCAAATCTCAACATCTCCAGTCAGATTTGTTTAATTGAGGATCTACTTTATTCAAATACTCGAACTCATTGCTAAAATCGATGTTCAATTTTGTTCAGGCAGATTTCAAAAACTCAAACCCATTGCTTGCAATCACGTCCAATTTGTTCAAATAATAGTCAACTGCATAAGGCGTCAAATCATAAAATTACATTGTAGTATCCCGCACAACGCGATTTCATCACCGAATCATGTGAAACGCGCTAGTCATGTAAAATCATGCATATCAAAATCCAAATTAACAAAAACTTTAAAACCCTAACTTCAATTTACACACATCACAACTAATCACAGTCAATAAACATCAGTACCACAAATAACAATAAATAACATAATAAGTTGTAACATCAACAATCATATATGAATATCTGATCTGAAAACAACAAATAACTGTAATGAGACACATAATATACCTTTTTATCAACGGCGGAGGTAGTGAGGGGAGCACCGGCGGACAACGGTAGCGGAGACGACGGTAGAACCTGACGCTTCTTAAGCAAGTTCTCCTCTCTCTTATTCTTACGGATCTCCACCATATTATCCTCTCTCCGGCGCCTTCCTTCGTCCGCATCCACCGCCACTTTGTAACGGTTCCGTCGGACCTCCGTCCTCGCGTTAGGTCGCAGAGACATGATGGATGATCTAACAACTTCAGTTCAGTATTAAACCCTACTGTATGTATTAAGAGAAGATGAAGTGTGTGTGTGGAAACTGGAAAGTGGACATACCTGACGACGAGAGAATTTAGAGAGAGAGAACACTTTAATATACTCTGATCTGATTATTATTACTACTAGCTGATTACCCCGGGACCGGGAGGGTTCCGGGGTTGAAAAATCTAATTTTACGTGATAACCTATTGTAAATGGCTTAAGTTAACTAACCACAAAATCTCTCAATCATTGTATTTTCATAGTATTCTAATAAGTAATAGAGTAAATTCCTTTTTGAGTCCTGAGTTTTCTTGATTTTAACTACTTGAGTCCAACATTTTCATTTTTAACATTCTGAGTGCTTGTGTTTTATTTTTGTTATGGTTTGAGTCCAATTTTCTAACTCTGTTAGATTTTTTCTGTTAATATTTATAAAATGACCAAAATACCCCTACCAAATAATAAATAATTATTAAATATTTTACTTTATGATATTATAATAAATATATACATCTACACACTTCTCTCTCTCACTTCTCTCTCTTTCTGTCTCTCTCTCTCACTTCTCTCTCTTTCTATCTCTCTCCTCTGCTCGATTTCCTTTCTTTCTCCCTCTATCGATCTCTATTCCTCTCTCTATAATAATGATGAAGCAAGGGTTGGAGTGAGGGTGAGGTTGAGGGTTCGGTCATCGGAGCCTTCGCCAGGGGAGGAGGAGGAGACCTCCGGTCTCTTTCTCTCTCTAGTCCTCTCTCTCTCTTCAAACAAAAATCAATAGGAAGCAAAGGATTGGGTTTACCTTGCACTTGGATCTGACCCGATTGGAATCCTTTGCTTGATAACGGGTCGGGTAACAAAAGATAGGCCGAAGGGGCAGATTGACGAAGGTGGAGGTTGTTGTGGTGGTCGGTGATGGTGGTTTTGGTGGGTTGCAGGTGGAGGTTGTTGTAGTGGGTTGCAGGTGGAGGTGGCCGGTTGGGGGTTCGACGATTCACCACAGAAACAGAGGAACAAGATGGTCTGATGGTGGTTATCGAGTGGTTCGGTGAGGAAGGGTTATCGGGTAGGAGGACCTACCGGAGAGGAGAAAAGTCGGCGCCAGTGATGGGTGTGTCTAGTCACCTGACCGGTGACCTTGGTTTCTTGGCTGCCATTGAAGTGTGTGTGTGTGTGTGTCTATGTTCTTGTGAGTTACAGAGAATACAGAGGGAGGAGGGAGGCCTTTTATAGGTGAATTAAATTGAGGGTGTTTGGTAGCTCAGGTGACGGAGACGAGGAACAGATCTGGAATGAGTGATTGTCCAGCGGCGGTGATAGTGGTGCAGTGGTGGAGGTGCAGCGGTGGTGGTGGTTTGAAGGTGGAACAACAGATATGGATTTGGGGGTTAGGGTTCCATTATATTATATTTTATTTATGCATTAAAGACTTGTACGTTATACCTTATGCATTACAGAGTTGTACCTATGTGTAAAATGACTGAGATGCCCTTATAGTTAACTGACTTGGTTAACGACGTTAGAAATTTGGACTCAAACCATAACAAAAATAAAACACAAGCACTCAGAATGTTAAAAATGAAAATGTTGGACTCAAGTAGTTAAAATCAAGAAAACTCAGGGACTCAAAAAGGAATTTACTCTAAGTAATAACTCATATTCTTTAATCTAAAACCTAATGACTCTTATAATTTCTAACCTAATCAATTAAACAAACACTTAAGTTTGAAGTTGTAACCATTGCATCTCATTATGCCACGTGGCATAATCAAGAGATGGTTGATGCCACCATTGAACGCCACGTCAGCAACTATCAATTCTTTCCGGGAGCGTCCCGGGGTTGAAAAATATAACCATTCTAATAATATTAATACTAATAGTAATAATTATTACTCTTGTAATTAAATAAATAAAAAAATAACCTTTGCTATAAGGTGACACCATGTGTTGCAGTGTTGCGCGATTCTTTCTCCTAACTTCTCTTGATGAAGTATACCTAGTAAAATTCCAATGATAACATGGCGATTGGGCTGATTTTCAACATCGTAGATAAGAACCTGGTTTAAAAGAAAAAAACATGATTAATGAATAACATGAACACTTTGTGTGTTTTTTTCCTGTATGAACGAAACCCAACAAAAAATAGTCGATTTTTCTCCGTTTTTTATATAGGACTATGGTACTCGTTGGAAAGATAATAAAACGCTCGTTAATTTGGTGTAATTTTTTTCTTTAAAAAAATCCCGTATATAAAAGATATAAACGTTTAAAAATTATGGGAGGATTCATAAGAGAGAAAATTTTAAATTTATTTTTAAATTTTTTTTCCTAAAATAACTCAATTTAATTTAGGGTTTTATTGTTTATCTTTTTTTTTAATTAAAAAGGGAAATAGTTCAAAAACACTAAAATCTTTCAATTATGATGCCACGTGGCACTCTCAAGGGAGATTGAGGCCTCCATTGCACGCCACGTCAGCATATACGTTTTCTTTTATATATATAGATAGAAGATAGATAGGAATAATAATTTCCTTGGTCTCATTCCATTCACATCAAATCAATATATAATACAAAACAATATCTACTATATTTTGGGGAGATTTGTTATCATTAAGTAAATACAAATTTACTATATTTACATTTGCTATTACACCCCCGCAGTTGAAACGTCGTCGGGAGGACTGATGCTGAGACTGGACCGAAAATCAACAAATAAGACGCGCGGCAAGCCTTTGGTGAAGATGTCTGCAACTTGATGACGAGAAAGAACATGTAGGACTCGAACATGACCTCGTTGAACCTGTTCGCGAACAAAATGAATGTCGAGCTCAATATGTTTGGTACGCTGATGTTGCACCGGATTTCCTGAGAGATAGACTGCACTGACGTTATCACAATAGACTAGCGTAGCACGTGACAACGGATGATGAAGCTCCAGTAGCAGATTGCGTAACCAGCAAATGTCTGCCACAACATTTGCAACACCTCGATATTCAGCTTCAACACTGGACCTGGAGATAGTAGCCTGACGCTTGGAGGACCATGAGATAAGATTATCACCAAAATACACGCAGTATCCAGAAGTGGAGCGGCGTGTGTCGGGGCAGCCAGCCCAATCAGCATCTGTATACGCCACTAAGGAAAGATTAGGTACCAGACCAAGATGAAGACCATAAGTGGCGGTACCCTGAAGATATCGGATAATGCGTTTTAATGCATTCCAGTGGTCCTGGGGAGGATCGTGCATGTGCATACATATCTGCTGAACATCATATGAGATTTCCGGTCTGGTGAATGTGAGATACTGCAAAGCGCCAGCTAGGCTGTGATAAGTGGAAGGATCATCATGTGGCGGACTAGATGTGGCAGATAGTTTGGACTGTGTATCAACCGGAGTGGCGACCGGTTTGCAGGAGTCCATGGCAGCACGATGGATGATGTCTTGTACATAAGCCTGTAGAGAGAGAAACATTTTATTACCATCACGAGTGACTTGAATTCCCAAGAAGTAGGAGAGAGGACCCAAGTCTTTCATAGAAAATTCACCAGACAAAGTCTGCAGCAAGCGCGTGCGCATAGCCTCAGTGGATGTGGTGAGAATAATATCATCCACGTAAATAAGAAGATATGTGATCTCAGTCCCTTGATTATAAATAAATAGTGAATTGTCTGATTTGCTTTGTAGAAACCCATGCATAGTAACAAAATCTATAAAGCGTTGGTACCAGGCACGAGGGGCCTGCTTGAGGCCATATAGTGACTTTCGTAGATGACAAACATAATCCGGAAAATCACGATGACGAAAACCCATGGGTTGATGCATATAAACAGTCTCTTCCAAGTTGCCATGCAGGAACGCATTAGTAACGTCCAACTGATGGATGGGCCAAGATTTGGAGAGAGCCAAGGAGAGAACCAACCGAATGGTAGAGGGTTTAACCACCGGGCTAAAAGTTTCGCTACAATCTATACCTGTCTGCTGTTTACGACCATCACTACTAAACGAGCTTTGTAACGCTCCAAACTGCCATTTGACCGGAATTTATGTTTAAATAACCACATGCAACGAATAATATTCATGTCAGGTGTCCTAGGTACTAACTCCCAGGTCTTGTTTTTAATAAGTGCACTAAACTCGTTGGACATGGCATTGTGCCATTCGGGAGAGGACAAGGCAACCTGAGGGTTTTTGGGTAGTGGGATGATGGTGGCAGTGTGGAGGTTAAAGTGGTGTTTAGGTTTGTGAATACCCTCATGGAGTGAGTGTGTATGGTCCTGTTGGATGGTATATGAGGTGGGGGTGGCACGGTGGTGGAGGAGTGGTGCATTGAGGGAACAGAAGAAAAATAGGGATTAGCTGTTGGGCTGGACGAAGTAGTGGAAGTAGGCGGAGGGGTTGGTTGGGCTTCGGACGAAGTAGTTGTAGTAGGCGGAGGGATTGGTTGGGCTTTAGTGGTTGGGACGGACTGAGAAGAAGTTGGGCCAGTGGGATAGGTCTGGGTATGAGAAGTGGTGGGCTGGGCAGTAGATGTAAGGTGGTGGGAAGACGCGGAAGTGGTGGTGGGTTGTAGTGGGCTCGTGGTTATGGTAGATGGGCTATTAGGAGTGGGCTGATGGGAGGGGTTAAGATTTGTGTCAGGAGGGTGGGCAGTAGCGGGTGCGGTCGTTGGGACAGGGTTTGATGTGGTGGAATTGGTTTTGTGTTGAAGATAATCCCACACCAAAGGGTTGATGGTGGGATTAAGAAAGTCATATGACGGTGAGTGAGTTGGGGATTGAATAGTGTAGGGAAAAATGGACTCTTCAAAATGGACATGTCTTGAAATAATTATTTGATGAGAGGTAAGATCAAGACATTTGTATCCACGATGATTGGTAGGGTATCCGAGAAACACACAAGGGTTAGAGCGATAGTCAAGTTTGTGGATTTTTGTTGATGGGGCGAGGGGGTAGCAGAGACATCCAAAAACACGAAGGTGGTCGTATTCTGGAATGCAATTGTAAAGAAGGGTGGCAGGGGATTTAAAGTTATGAAGTTTGCTTGGCAAAATGTTAAGTAGATAAGTGGCGGTTTCAAGTGCATGATGCCAGAAGTTGGGTGGTAGTGAGGCTTGGGCAAGGAGGGTGCGAATCATGTTGTTAATGGTACGGATTTTGCGTTCCGCTTTACCATTTTGAGAAGAGGTGTAGGGACATGAAAAACGAAATTGCATGCCATTATGATTACAAAAATTATAAAAATTTTGATTTGCATATTCGGTTCCATTGTCACAATGAAATTGTTTGATTTTACTATGAAATTGGGTGTTGATGTAGTTATGAAGAGTTGTGAATGTGTGAAAGACTTGAGATTTATTTGATAAGGGAAAGGTCCACAAGAAGTTAGTAAAATCATCCAAAAAAAAATATAATATTTGTGGCCTCCCATACTAAGTATAGGAGAGGTCCATAAGTCACTGTGAACAATGTCAAATGCAAAATAAGTGCTATTAATGGAATCATAAAAGGGCAATTTAACACTTTTGCCAAAAACACACGATTGACAAAGTGATTTATTTAGTTTTCCATAATTAATAAATGAAGACAATTTCAAGGACATGAGTAGATTGTCTCTAGGATGTCCCAAGCGTTGATGCCAACGATCTTGAGAAACAGCAACAAAAGAAGAAGGTTGAGTGGTCTTGAGGGGGAGTGGTTGAGTCAAGGGATATAGATCGCCTGTGCTATTGCATCGTAGGATAGAAGCCCGGGTTTTGAGATCCTTCATAAGAAAGCCAAATGGGTCAAATTCAATAGAAACCAAATTATCGATGGTAAGGCGACGCACAGAAATAAGGTTTTAAATTAAATTTGGAGCAAATAGAACATTGTTAAGTTTGAGGGGAGGGTATGGTGGTGGTAGGACTTGGTTGCCTTGGGCCACTACAGGTATGGTCATGCCATTTCCAACAACAATATATTTATTAGTGCAAGTATTAAAAGTAGATGGGGAGTATATACCTTGCTCGTTTGCAGAGTGAGAGGAGGCGCCAGTATCCATTACCCCATGGTCCGGTGGGTTAAGAGCCAGTGAATAAAGTGTCTGTTCAATATCTGTTGGAGAGTACCCTATGAGGTGTGCCTGATCTGGGCGAGGGCCAAGAATTCCTTGTGAATGTTGCGAGTTGGGCCTAGATGGGTATGGACAAGGAGGGTGCGCCGAGTTGTTATTTGTGGTAGTATTGTTTTTAAGCAAGGAGGCCCATTGAGATGCAGTCCAGTTACTCGGAAAAATAATATATGGGTGACTCGGGTTAGACGGGGCATTGTTGTTGGGCCGGTTTTGGGAGTTATTGGGCCGGCCACGGCCGCGGCCACGGCGGTTAGTAGGCTTGTTTTGGGATCTGTTTGGATCGGCAGTGGGGTAGTGGTTTTGGGATGTGGAGCGCGAGTTATTTGTGGTGGTTGTGTGAAGGGCGGTCGAGGCCGATTGAGCGTTCCGAGTAACTTGTCGCTTCTTTTTGCTCTCTTCAAAAGTCAAACGGAACCAGACCTCATTGAACGTGGGTAGTGGCTCACGGTTTTGGAGGACCGTTGAGATACTATCATATTGCTCGGTGAGGCCGGTCAAAACCTTAAGAACAAGGATGCGGTTTTCAACAGGGGCACCCACACTTGCAAGTTGGTCGGCCAGATGTTTGGCGTGCTCACAATAATCTGCCATAGAAGAAATATTCTCAAGACATAAATTAGCAAACTCTTGACCAAGAAATACCGCTCGAGTATTTTGGTTGTCGTTGAATTCATGTTCCACAGCAGTCCACGCGTCATGAGCCGTTTGACCCGGCTGAATGATTATGCATAATAGGGGCTGAGAAAGAGTAGCATAGATCCATTGCTTGACAAGAGCGTCGATACGGGTCCATAGGTTTTCAGCAGTGACAGCCGTCGCCTCTGCCTTGGCAGCGGCCGTTGGGTCAGATGACGACAGGGGAGCAGCGGGCGGACGACGAGGGGACAGATGGTCGCGACCTCATATGCCTCACAGTGCACCTGGAAAAGGGTTTTCCAAGTGGAATATGCCGGTGAGTCTTTTCAAGAGAGATGGGGATATGTGATTTTATGTTTGTGACAGTAAAGGCGGGATGAAGGTTTGATGATTCCATGAGGAAATCTGTGGGTATATGAGATATAGGGTAGGACAGTATGGTGTCGAACAAAAAATAAAGGTAACAGAAGGTGTAGGAGAATGGAATAGGATAGTATGGTGAGGTGAGAAGGTAAATAAGTGAAAGAGGTATGCTAGAAGAAAGAGAGGAAGGCACGAAGAAGAAGCAGACAGCCAAGAATGAGAGGCTGCCGCCGGCCAAGGGCGTTCTTTAGGGATCGGAACCTAGGTATGATACCATATCTTCTTCTTCTAATAAAGGAGTAGCTAGGGGGACACTTGTCCACATCCTAGAGCTCCTCACTACTATTGTCCACATGTCAATCACCCCTTTTATAACCCGTTTTATTCGCCCGATCCTCAAACCCGAACCATGAACCGGGTTTTCTGACCCTAAAACCCGGGTATATATTGTTCTTTTCTATGATATTTTTTCTTCTCAGCAACGCACCCATTCTTTCTCCTTCTCATTAACACTGTGTTCCCGAGTTTCATTAAAGGATGGAAGAGAAAGGATCTCCCTCCCTTTCCATTCTCTCCAATTCCTTCCAAATTGGAAAGATTGAAAATCACTCTAAAATCCCCTTTATTATCCCTCTCATTCCCTCCCTTTCCCTCCTACAAAAAACTCTGGAACACATTTTTTCCCCACTTCCTTTTCAATCCTTTCTCTTCCATCCTTTAATGAAACTCTGGAACACAGTGTAAAACCTAATCTCCAATTCCTCAATACAGCCTCTCAATAATCGGACATCAGGTATCGATCTGTTCTTCACTTTGTTTATATTTTTTTAGATTGTTCTTTAATCACGATCCGATTTGGGGGATCTGTGGTTTATAACTTCTTTAAAACAATCGCTACATATCATGGGTTTTTCATTCTCTCTGGCATATGCAGATTCCATTGGTTTCTACTTCCATATTTATACGGATGTCGATTAGGTACGGATCTAACTCCAAAACAATCGCTATATTCTCATTCAAAACAATCGCTATATTCTCATTCAAAAACCTAAACTCCATATCTTGATAATATTGTTCATATAGGTACGGATCTAACTCCATTGCGTCTCCACTTTTTCTTCTTTTTTAAAGGTAATCGCTTCATATAGGTACAAATCTGTCTATTGTGTTGATAATCTGTTTGTTTTCAAATCTGTATTGAATCTTTATATGGATGTCGATTACAACAAATCGGCTGTATTAATGAAAATCTGTAATCAAACCCATCTAATTCGTATTGTTCATGATCCAATCTGGATAGATTGTTCAATCGAAATCAAATAGTCAAAGTTAGATTTTTGAAATTATTTTTTCGTTCGTAACCGTTATCAATCTTTTGGAATTTTTTTTATTATTGTTCTTGATATCTAAGACAAGATCGTGATTAATTTTTATTGTTTTACGGATTGTTTTGCTAATGAATTGAATCATCTATCAATGTTTTAAATCAAGTGTTTTTTTATTTTATTTCGATTGTTATCGAATAATGTATTGATAACTTGAATCTTGATATACGAACAAGAGGATTTAGGGTTGCGGCGGCTAGGGTTCAGGCCCCCTTGATTATATGTCTTCAAGGTATGTTTTTTTTTCTTATTGGTTTTTTATCTTCATTTTAGTTGTTTTTATTATATACCCATTTGGTGTGTTGGTATTGGGTCTAAATTTGTGCAGGTAATAAAATTCCTTTTTATGCAGCTCAAGATGGGTTTGTAGTACATGTATTTGATTTTGCTTTATATCATATTGTTTAGGAGTCATAGGTTTCAAGACGCATACAAACTGCTCGATTATTGTGAGGTTCCTCTATCATCGGTTTTCTAACCTATTCTTTGTTCTTTAATTCTTCCTAACCGTAAATTCTTAGGGATCTCATATTATCCAAATCTCAATTTCATGTATCCGATTCCGATGTTTATCATCCAGGTGTATCACATCTTTACGGGGTGCGCTTTCTCGACAAGTGTGTGGAATGGTATTCTTAGATGGCTTGGTCTTCCTTTCTATTTCGCCTTTAGTGTAAGCGATCTTGGAGAAATGCACAAAGTTGAAGGCCTATCGGGTATGCGCAAGGATATTATAAAGGGTATGGTAACGGTGTGTTGTTGGCGCATTTGGCGTGCAAGGAATGACGATGTTTTTAATCAAAGGAGAAGTAATGTCGCGGAGGTTGTGGCGGATATTAAAGCTTTCGGCTTTCTTTGGTTTTCGAATAGGCATAAAAGTTTCGTTAAGGATTGGAAAGGTTGGTGTAATATGATGTATTTGTAATTGGTGTCCCCGTCTCCCCGTCTTGATTCTTGAGTTCTTATGTCAATGATTCGGTCAACTGTGAATTCTTGGCACACAGGACAGAAAATGATGCGGGACTAAGGTAAATTGTGTGTTTTATTTCTTATTTTGGTTAATTTTTGTTGTTTTGTTAGGTGTCTTGACTTGGGTTTTTGATAATCAAGATTAAGCGTTTGATAAATATGGTGACCAGTTCAGTTTTCCGGCTCCAAGTATGTTACTTTCAATTTCTGCTCTGATTACATGTTGAGCCAGGTTCATCTTTGTGAAATTGTGATTATTAAATTTTTCTTTTACCAAAGTTTGGTTTAGATAAATTGAATGGGACTGCTCAAGTCTTGGAGATTTTTTTAGCGTCGCTTATTAGAGTTTAGTTAGGTTAGATTCGAAAATAGCCCAGAATTTGTACTCTCAAATTGTAAACTGAATGTTTTTAGTTTTTGTGATGCAGGGTAGCATCAATTGACAGTCATCCTTCCTCCGTCGATACTTGATACCAAACACAATCTCCTGTATCCCTAAGGTCTGTCCCTATGTGTGTAATTGAATTTGATTTTTTTTAAGTCAACCTATTGTTTTACTTATTATGTATTTCTGTGTGTTCAATAATCAAATGAATGTTGACTTCCAATTTGAACAATCAGCCACTGTTGTTGACTTCCAATTCATGATATATACAATATTTCAATGGCATGGATCATGAATATTCAAATTGAAGTTACTTTTTTAAGTCTTAATTTGTTAAACTGTTGGTGAAATTTGCATAATTCATGCATCTATCATTGTTACTTTTTTCAAACACCAATTTGGTCAAACGGGTCATTCTATGATTTGAGTTGGCCTATCTTGAGCCGTTGTTTACGTTAAATTGTCCCACATAATTTTTCTTGACAACCCTATGTACGAACCAAACACATCCATTTAATTTTGCTTTTAGATCATTTATGTATTGAACCCCTTTCGTATGTTTTTTTTTTTAGTTTTATCTTCATGTTCTTTTTTGTGTTGTACGTGATTTACTCCAGTGTTATAATACCCTTTTTGGTCGTTTCCAGTGAATCAGTAGCACGTCGCCTTACACCTATTGATGATAGCATCTCTATTTGGAATTAGAATGATTGCACTAATTCAATTACGTTGTATGGGGTTGCGGCCACCATTGAACGCCACGTCATCGACTATCAATTCTTTTATATATACTAGGTGAGATCTCCTGTGGAAACACACGGGAAAAGAGTCGCCCAACCCTTATCCGCTGTACGCTAACCGTTGACAAGTCGACAAACCAAACGTATTAATAGTATTTACACATTGTCATTAATTTACACTTCCAAACTATTTACTTTTTCTAATACAATTATGATTTGAGTGTTGTTCTGATCAAGGGCTAAGATTTTAAAGGGTTGTATCTTTTTGTTGGAGGCGGTGGAACGAATCACAATTATAGATTTTTTTTTCCATTTTACTTTTTTATCACCCGTGTCACACACACGTCTCTAACCTAGAGTTGTATTTAGCGCTGTCAAGAGTAAAGATGGTAGCGTTAAGAATCAAACAATAAATGTTTTTTTATTTTTATTTTTTAGTTGTATGTTTTGTTGAACCACATTTATTTACTTTTAAGTTTAATGTTCATTTGCATTCCGTTACAATAAATATGTTATTATTCATTTCATTATTTGTTTTTAAATCATGTCAAATCAAACATTTGTTGATTCATATATCTATTATTCGATAACAATAAACATTTTTATGATAATTTGCGTGCAACCAAAATCCATACGAAGTGTTTTACGTACCTTTCAATAAATAAAACTTTCAATAATGATTAATGATTAATTTGTTTAAATTGGTTAACAAAGATTACCATTATCACTTGCAAGCTAACATTGACTTATTTAAAGTCAAATAGGTCATAAGTTAGTTACACATATCTATAAGTATGTTATAACCTGCCAGATAATGTTATTTTAGATGGTTTGTCATTTTACTTGGGGATGTGCCGGGTGTATACCCGGGTCTCTAACCTAGTAGGAATAATAATTTCCTTGGTCTCATTCCATTCACATCAAATCAATATATAATACAAAACAATATCTCCTATATTTTGGGGAGATTTGTTATCATTAAGTAAATACAAATTTACTATATTTACATGTGCTATTAATTATTATTATTATTATTATTATTATTATTATTATTAGAAATTATTTTAAAATAAATCGGAACTTTTACATGACGTGTTTAGTACTTATACTTTGTAAGCGTTTACAGTTGTGGTTTGAACTTAAGGGTCTGTTTGGTAGCCTCTTAATGAAGCTTTGAATCATTCAGCTTTTAATCATTCAGTTGTGGTTTGAAGTTTAGGGCCTGTTTGGTAGCCTCTTAATGAGACTCTGAATCATTTAGCTCTGAAGGGTTCAATATTTAGACTGTTTGTTTCAACTTAAAAAAGACTCTGAATGAAATGATTAAGAGCTGAACCATTCAGACTTGGTGCATAGTTGAACCATTCGGTACTTAGGGGTTGTTTGGTAAGCCTTTTAATGAGGCTCTGAACCATTCAACGCTGAATGATTAAGCATTCAGCGCGTTTGTTTCAGCTTTTGAATGAAATGGTTAAGGTTGAACCATTAAGATTTGGGATGTTGCTGAACCATTAAGCATTAAACCATTAGCACTGAACAAGTCTGAATCTTAATGAGACTCTCCTACCAATGTGGAACAAGAAAACTAACCATTAAGAGGTCCAACTTAGGGGCTGTTTGGCAAGTGCTAAATCAGTAAGAGATCTGAATGGGTAAGAGACTCTGAACCCATAAAGTGTTGAACCATTAAGCGTTATTTGGCCGTATCTCTGAATAACTATACATAATGACTATTTTACCCCTTTTATATTAATAAAAAAATCCATCTTTGCCTCCCTATTTCATTAGCTAATTTCTTCTTCCAAAGTTTTCTCGATACTTCCACCTCCAATTTCACTCCACTCCTATTCCTAGGGTTGTATCTAAAGAGCATATTAATAAAAAGATATTAATAACAATCTGCACCATAACAATCTTGAACCTTCATTGTTTGGTTGTATCTCAAGAACATTCATAACTGATCATTCATAACAATTTGAGGGGTGGTGTTCAGACGGGTAAGTGGTCAGTCGGGTGAGTGGTGGTCAGTTTCCGGGCAGGGGTCGTGAGGGGTGGTGGTTAGACGTGTAGGTGGTCAGTGAGTGGGGGTCGATTTCCAGGTGGGGGTCGTGAGGTGTATTGGGTCTGATTAGGGTCGGTCGTGAGGGGTGGTGGTCGTGAGGGTGGGGGTGGCAGCATGTGGGAGGTCGTGAGGGTGGGGGTGGGGGTGGTGGTGGTGGCTACGATGAAGCGGAGAGGGGAGAAAGGGTTCTTAGCTGCAAGATGAAGAAGAGAGGAGAAAGGGTACCAGGGGTCTAATTTTTCATTCAGCATCCTCTCTTGGCTGAACCATTCAGACTGAATGGAACCATTAAGAGGTTGTGTTTTGGTGAACCAAACATACCTACCTCTGACCGATTCAGAGGTAGCCTCTTAATGGAACCATTAAGAGGTAAACCAAACAACCCCTTAATGATTCAGCACTTAACCATTAAGATATCTTAAGCATTCAGCACTTAATCAACCAAACAACCATCATTCAGAGCCTTTTAACCCTTCAGACCTCTTAATGATTCAACACTTAATTAACCAAATAGCCCTTAAGATTATGTCATTTTTTCGTATCATTTTCATGTAATAGCAATTTATGGGTGGTTAATATTGAATAGGGGTAAGGTTCCAGTAGGAAAATTGATTTGTGTAGGAAGTGTTTTCAACCATTGGATCTAGAAATGGATGGTTGAGATTAAAAGTTTGGCTTTGTTAAGATTCTACTAATTATATTTTAATAATTAAGAGTAGGATGGTCCAATATGTGTTTTAAATGAGGGTAGTAATGTCATTTCTTGTATTTTGATATAGAAACCATTTGACTCTCACCCTTAAATCATGCCCCGTCTCTTTCTCATCTTAATTTAAATCTTAAATATTATTAGTGATTATAATCTCTCTCATACATTCAAACTTGTTCATCTTCTAAAAAGAAAAAAACAAATAGAACCACAAAACCTTCTTTGCACCGGTTATTTTTCATCTTCTATAATAGTGGGTTTAAAGTAATAGTGTTTTTTTTGCTGATCTAACCGAATAATAGTAATATCCGTTCGGTACATACACAACAGATAATGAAACACGATTTTGCAATTAGGTATAAGACTTAAATTATACCTGGCCCATAACCATCCATCTAACCTTGTATCTATTACTTTTTTACCGATATTAAAAGATTTTGGTAATACGTAAATATGTCTGGTTAATACCTATTCAATTCATTCGCTTCCTCCTTTGATCATGGGAGCCGTGTATTCTCGTTCTTCATACTTCGCATCTCCAGCTGAAGACTATTCCATGGGTATACTTACATTCTCTCATATGTTTCAATAAATCTTTATTAAGTTGTTTACCTATGAATCATATTATGTATGTTTGAGTTATGTTCTTTATGCATCTTTCTTGATTTCAGTTAGACTGGTTTTGGTTTTTCTGAAACTAATGACAGATAATTATAAGAGGATGTCTGTAAAATCTGCTGACGAGGACATAATTAGTAACTTACCTGAGGATTTGATATACCCTATTTTAAAGCGGCTTCTGGTTAAAGATGTTGTAAGAACAAGTGTTCTATCTAAAAATTGGAGGTATAGATGGACCACTATGTGGACACTGAATTTCAGTCCATAATTCTCTGAAAAGTTTACAAACATTGGAGCTTACCAACATAATGGGTTTATTAGGATCATTAACCATATTATGATCTGTCACCAGGGTCCCATATTGGAATTTTATCTCCATATACCAAAAGAGATAAATCTTGATAGCTTCCAAGAAGTTGATCAGTGGATGTTAATCTTATCGAGAATCCATGTCAGGTTACTCAACATTTGGAATTCAAATCGGATTTATCAACTTCCATCGTCCGTATTCTCTTGCCTAGAATTAAGAGTGTTGACATTACGTAAATGTATTTTCAACCCACCACTTGAGTTTCAGGGATTTCCCAATCTTAAACCTATTGTTCTCAATCGTGTTAATTTTGGCGGTAATTTAGGTGGGATTGTGACCAGTTTACCATGTCTTAAGACGTTGACCCTGGATACATGTGTCCATGTCAACCATTTCAATATCAAGGCTGTAAATTTGCGAACTTTGAAGGTTGTCAGTTGCCCTGATGCCATCTTGCTTCGGTTTTTCCATAGTGAACACATTAATGAGGTTTTTATATGTTTGTTCAAATCCATGCAAGATTTTCTGCAAGTTGAAAGATCTAATATGGTGACGATGTTAAGCAAGTTGCCTTAGCTTGTTACTTTTACCATTGATGGTTATTTTCTCAAGGTATATTACCAACATTCAAATCAAAATGTTTGACCTTAATTGTTCTATGTTTGACATAAACTAGAGTTTGCAGAAATGATTTTTACGTTTTTTTTTTAATTCTGATGAAATTCTAATGTAAGTTTGGCACTTTCACCACACAGTTTTTTGCAGCAGAAAACTTTCCAAAATCACTTCCACATGCCATAAAATGCTTACAGCAATTGAGCTTGCAAAGTTTTAGTTTCGGTGATTTGGAGCAACTTCAAGGTGCTCTGTGTATGCTTCGGACCTCAACTAATTTGAAAGCACTTCATGTCACACATATGCAGATGGTAAAGAGGGCTAACTTTATGTTAATATCTTTTTTTTTTTTTTTTTTTTTTTGTAAAATAATAGAATGATTTGACTTTGGTTAACTCTATGTTTTCTTCTAGGGGCCTGATGCTGATTTGGACTTAACATCAAATTATTTAGAATCCCTTAAGTGTTTGGATCAGACACTGTTCACACTACAAACTATAGAAATTACATCTCTAGAAGGAACAAGACCAGAGCTGCTCTTTATAAAGCTTCTACTCGATTGCTCTCCATGCCTTGACAATATGATTATCCGACCTAGAGCTACGACAGATGATTAGAATATGCTCAACATTGCAAGAAATGTGGTGTTGTTCCCACGAGCCTCAAGAAAAGCTAAAATGTTCTATGTTGATCCAAAGCCATAATTTTATAATACGAATGTTTAACTGAAATGAAGTCCGGCTATATCTCGTAGTTCTATATCTTTTCTTTTATTTTACCCTTTTTTGTATGCAGTTGACAGGGTGCAATGAACACATAGCTCTATATATCAAGTTAAGACGAATAGACAATGATATTATTTTTTAATATATAAATGCAAACTTGTTTTATATATATTTGTAAATATGTAAACAATGAACATATGTATTAGTATGTATGTAATGTATATGTATGTAGAATAAATATAGATCATAGGTATGTATTAGTTAATCATATGATACTCGGCTACAAATGGGTCAAATGGATAAGATATGAAGGCTGCAAATGGGTCGACATAACCGATCAGAAGATGAAGGTGCATAACAGAACAGAAGGGACATTTAAATGGGTCAAAACAACATGGAAAAGGACAGTTATGCCCTTGGACCAAAAACGGTTAAAATCAGTTATTTTTGGCGCCAAAATGAACCGGTGGGAACAACCAACATAACCAATCAACATGTCCTTTCATATGTTAGTTACCAAGATTGTATCCAAAAACAATCCATACAAACCTGTTCACAGTTTCTGTTTTCAAACAATATTCCAAGATTATACTCAACTATTATTGTTTATTTTTATATCATAATTGTGTTTGCTATTCGATTTCTGCTGCAACATTGATTCTAGTCCAACATTATTGAACTTGGACTTTGGCCTATGTTGGATTTTACATATGCATCATAAATTCATAACCTCTCTCTCAAGAGGATTAGAACAAAGGTACAAAGTGGTAAAGTGTTGTGCCTTTTCCCAAGCTGTAATTTGTATCTTCAGGTTATTTTTCATCTTCGTATCTGTGAAAACACTTCTACTGTTTTAAAACACTTCTACTGTGTTTAGTTTCAATGTAAAACACTATTGATGTTATTATGTGACATCCGGGAACCAAGCACACATTTTTTTAGATAGCTTTATTGTTTACTTACTGAATTTCGAGACGAAATTCTTTTCAACTTGGGGATGATGTGATACCCCCACGATTTCAGGTTCTTAATTTAATCAAACTCTAGTTACTTGCACTAAGATTCCTTGCATTCTACTTAGCTAAGGTTAGCTAGGTAAGTCACACGTACACACACGAGATGTATATGTACCTATGGATTATCATTTAATGAACATATGATACCTAATAAATACATGTTAATGTCGTCATCAATTCCTAGTTAACACACGACACATGATCGACTACTTAGAGGTTCCTATGTCTAAAATAATTAAAGAATAATCTTATACGAACATCTACTCGATCTCACAGCCTATTTTAGAAAAAGAACCTCATAACTTGATAAACACACTTATAGTAAGTAAACACTTGACAATGTACACATATACATATATATAAACGCACGCACACATACATCCATTAGCCAATCCCTAAGCCAAGAATCCCCAAGTGTCACCATCATACAAGTGCCAAAGTTTACACATAAAAGGAAAGGACACTAGAATGTGCATCACCCAACATAACCACCAATACCTCTTCTTGCTTATTGACAACTAGCAACCACATGGTTGACCAAGACAAGAGATAGAAGCTTCCAAACTAGCAACTAGGCTCCTATGATCTATCAACATCCAAACAAGTGAGACAAATCATGGATTGAGCTGTCACTATCCATCCTAACCTTCCTAATTGTTTCGGCCGAAATAACTTAAACAAAGAATGATAGTGATTGATCAATGACACAATGATATGCAATGGAGACAATCCTTGGAGCATTGAAAGGTCACTATCCATGCTAACACCTAGAGTGTACTTGGCCGAACCTAGGAGGAAACAACCAAGACATTTGCGGCTTCCAACTCATCTCCCTAAGTGATGTAATCAATCTAGAAACATAGTAAAGTCATGAATTTCATGCAAATGGATAACAAAACAAGATACCTACACTAGATGTTTAGCATGAAAAGCTTCCTCTTTTAAGTAAGACAATTGGCCAACACATATATGAAAGGGACAAGATAGAACACTTCTCATACATCACTTTCACCATGTTATAATCTCCATTCCTTTGTCCTTTGTGTGGACGCAAAACACCAAGAGTGCAAGCTCATGGAAGGTTGGCATATTACATCAAAGTAGATAAGGAAACAAAACTCCTAATCCATCCCTTGATGAGTCAACCTTCCCATTATATCTCTACCACCTTGTACATCGGCCGAATGTCCTCCCTCACCATCAAAAGTTTTGCAAGTTGGCATTATGGTGCATGCATGAACACAAAAGGACAAGAGATCACCCTTACACCTTAATGTACCCCTAGTAGACCTCTAGGACTTAATCATGGTTAACTTTAGCCAAAAATGGAGGATGAGGTGAGCTTGCCAACTCACGACCAACCCATAGAAAAGCACTATACAATTTGCAAATGTATAAGCATCAAAATAGCATAAAACTCTAAACATATAGCTAGGAAAGGATGTTTGGGGCTTGCTGCTAAAACCACTATATAAGGAGGGTTCATGAACACTTCATTCTTGCACCACACCTCTCAAAATCATCTTCTAATCCCTCTCAATAACTATGGGCCGAAAACCACCCCTTGAGTGGATTATCAAAGCACTAGGAAGCTTCAAGTCTAAAGGTTTTCCCCTCCCGACTATCTAGTATTAAGGTAAGTTCTAATCTCCCATTTTCTTAGTTCTATCAGCCCTCATTGTGAACCCCAACCTAAGCCTCTTGATCATTAAGATCGGCCCTCAACTAGTGTTAGTAAGTCGACTAATAGGCACTTAGTAATCGAGCTTCTATTATGCGCAAATTATTTCACTTACATGTTCAATCATGATAAAACAATTGGTCACACATTACACATGGATTCATAAAACATTTTTAGATTAAACCTCACATACATAAAACATGATCCACCCGAATGACATGGTTCACAAAAGTGGGTGCCTGACTTGCATGATAAACGAGAACATACAACTTAATATGTTCCTAATAATCATAGGGAACCTTTGTCGGAACGATAGTTACTTTTTCTGCTTTGCTAAGACCTATCGCACAAACATCAGGTGAGTTTCACTACTCTTTTCTCAAAAGCATGAGACAACTTTCTAAACTTTTCATAGTCTGGTTTGGGACTACTTACACATATCCCGGGTTTGGGGTGCTATGATTCACTAGGTGAATCTGCTTTCACTAATTCATGCTTTATGTCCTTGATGAACTAAACCAACTCTATCATTGAAGTCCTTCTAAATACCGAATGAATTGTCGGGTGGGCAAGCGGGTTACTAGTTGATAGCGCTATTAGGTTTCACAAATCTCACATCGTGCTGGAGATCATGGGTGTGAACTATAACTTAACATATTATCATTGTTGATAGACAATGATGCAAGGCACTTTGCTCACTATTGTGGGATCTCGTTGTTTAGCAGTTCGGTATTACCGGTTTTAGTTATCATGAGTGGGTTAGCTACCCCTGGCATGTGAATTAGCGTTTACTCGTCGAAATTTGGTCTGGATGACCTACACATTTACTTTGCTTTGTGAACTCACCAACCTTATGTTGACCCACGAAATACATGCTTTTGCAGGTCACTAGATTCAGAGCACGTATAGGGCATGCATCATATAGCGTCACTGGGATATGAATATTTAACTATTTACAAATGTTTAATTATCTATTATGATTTCGAACGCGTTGTTTTACGCAGACTATTTGGATAACTATTATCTTTAAATTCGCTTCCGCAACTATTGAAATATTTGATTATCTATGAAACTTGTTTTACAATAACGAACTAAATGGTTTGGGCATTTAGAGTCGTTCATGTGACTTATGGCTATGGGATCCTGGTATGTTACGCTCCTCGCGGTATAAACCCCGAAGTGGAAATTTGAGGGTGTGACAGATTGGTATCAGAGTCATCGGTTATAGTGAACTAGGATTGCATTCTAGTCTATAATCCCGCAGTGGAAATTTGAGGGTGTAACAGATTGGTATCAGAGCCATCGTTTATAGTGAACTAGGATTGCATTCTAGTCTATAATCATCATAGCATAAGTACTATATTAGTTACACTCACTACTTTAAGTGCACAACGTGTTAATTTCTGGAATACGTGTACCGATCTAACGTATTGCAGGAAAGACCATGACTAACCCTACTCATAGAAACTATTCTTATCGTGCTATCGAGGGACAACAAGCTCCATCACTAGATCCTTATCAACGTCCAGCTTCATTTCAGGATCCATATTGGGATACCAACCGTTGGCATTGGTTTACCGACATGTTGCACTCTTGGGTTGTAGGTTATGGAGTGCCAGCCAGAGTTCCTCCTGTTGTAGATTCTTGGGAGAGATCTTTTGCAGGTATGGTGAGGCCCGTTCATACCGAGTTGGACAATGCTTTTATTGCTGTACAACAGTTTAAGTTTTGGAGGAGAAATGCAGATGAGACACTTAAGCATATGGAAGGCCAGATAGGCCACTTGATCACTGAGATAGCAGTTGTTAAGCAGGAAGCTGCTGAGACTAGGCAGGAGTTGGCTGCCACTAGACAGAATTTAGTAGCAACCCTAGCAGCAACCATGCAGGAACTGAATACTATTCATAATAGGCTTATAGCTGCCTTAGGGATAGATATAGAGGATCTTGAGGAGGATCCCGAAGTAGATCCTATGGAAGGAGAAGATGATGCTATTGGAGCAGCAGTCGAGGCGGCACTCGAAGATGAGCTCGAGCCAGAGGAGGAAGTCGAGCTATTCGAGGTTGAGATCCGAGATGAAAGCGAGGATGAAGGCTCGTGTGTCCTCATGGATTGCACGGACGATTGATTTCTACTATCCTAGTACCTTATATATTCGTATAATAACTTTTATTTTGTCGTTGTGAGATTTGAGAACCGTTTGTCCTATGTTATTATTATTATCTTCAATCTACTACTTTATCTTATTCTCGCGTTTATAATCCATGTTACATTCTAGTTTGCTTATACTACGTGAATGATGGTATGTGAGACATATTATTGTTTTCTCATGGGTATAATGTAAATGTAGAATTACTATGACGGGAAGAGGAAATGGTAGAGGCAGCATTAGCATGACGCAAGAGGAGCTGAACGCACTAATCAATGATCGGGTTGTTGCAGCCTTGGCAGCCTTTCAAGCTGGCTAACCTACTCATCACCCTCCGGCTTGTACCTACAAGTCATTCATGGATTGTAAGCCTAATAATTTTGGAGGATCCAAAGGAGCAGTCAGACTACTTAGGTGGTCGAAAAGGTGGAATCATGCTTTGCTATGTGTGACTGCCCGCCGGCTGATTGGGTTAAGTATGCCACTGCTACACTTGAGAATGCGGCGTTATTGTGGTGGAATGCTCAAGTGCAGCTACTAGGAGTTGATGTGGCAACTGCTACCCCGTGGGCAGATTTCAAGGAACTCATGAAGGAGGAGTATTGTCCTCGAGATGAGATTCAGAAGTTGGAGACCGAGTACCTCAACCTGAAGATGGTGGGGTCGGAGATTGAGAGTTATACTACCAGGTCACATGAACTGGCGACAATGTGCCCTAATTACTCTACTCCGCCCTACAAACGGATTGAGTTGTACATTCAGGGTTTGGTGCCCCAGATTAAGGGAATGGTCACTGCTGCTAACTTCAATAACCTTCAGCAGGTGATTCGCTTGGCTCACCAGCTGACTGATCAGAAGGTGGAAGATGGACTGCTACCCCTTCGTGGTGCTTCATCTTCTGGTACAAATGATAGCAAGAGGAAGTGGGAGAACGCATCTGGAAGACTCTCGAGTAATGGTAACCAGCAGCAGAACAAGAAACATGACAATGGTAGCAACCGTAATCAATCACAGGGTGGTTATCAGGGACACCATCCCAAGTGAAATAAATGCAACTATCACCACTCAGGATCCTGTAACAGGATTAAGTGTGATCGATGTGGTAAGATGGGTCATGTGCAGAAGTGCTGTAGAGTCAATATCCCGGGAAACCAGCCAGCACCTCAGCAAGGTCAACAACAGAAGAATGGTAAGGGTTGTTACTGTAACATTTCGTATTTTTAAACGATGCAATTTATCATTCTCGCACGTTTTAAAAATATTTCGTGACAATTTTGGACTTACCTAATCATATTATTTATTATAACTAAATAATTGATATAAAAGCTAAAAAAATAAAAGGCACGGACCGGGACTCGAACCCGCGTCCATGGCCGGTTCAATCTACACAAACATCTTAACCAATTGAGCTGCCTCATGCTTGGTGAATATACCCAAACACATATAATTATGAACCTTTCCAATTTTTGTGCACAGTTGACTTGAAAAGTCAACTGCGAGTCCACTCTTTCCAATATCACACCAAATCCGCGTTTTTATTCATCAATTCATCTATGGAAACATGTTAACCGACCCTTTTCAGCTTAACCTTCACGCAATTAACATTCAAAACTTTCCAAATCTAAGTATTATACGCGTATAGGAGTTAATACGGGTCAAAACTTCTAAATATATGATTAAGAATGATTAGTATAAATTGATACCCTATATACAAGCTCCTAGCACCGATTAACAAACCCCAATACCCAATATATCCTTAAACACCTTCGATTCTACAAATTTTGCCTTTGTTGACTTCTTGTTTGACCACGAAGAGGAAGGATTTCGCGTCTGGTATGTTTAATAGATTTGTTTTATCTTATACATCAGCCCTTCATAATCATAAGCCCCATGATTAATTGGCATGTGATCGTGTTTTTAAACAAATTGAAATTTCTAGGGTTCTTAGTTTATATAATTGGGGAAGATAACTCTTGTTGTATCTGCATAAGGTTATTTCTGCAACAAATAAAAGCAACCATCTGATGTAGATCAGATGGTTGTACACTACGGTTCACAGGAAAGGGGCGTGAGTTCGAGCCCTATCCCCCCCCCCTTTTTATTTTCCAAACAATATATGACACTAATCAAGAAGCCTTTATATTTATTTGAAACCACGTTTAAATGTTCTCAGGGTCTAGACCAGATGGTCTAGGCTCGTGATATAAGACGCGAACCGGCCAGAGGCTCGGGTTCGAGTCTTGGCACACACAACATTTTTTAGACCTTTCTTTTATAATCTTTTTACTCTTTATCTTTTAAAAAATAGTTTTTAAATACTAAAAATGCCTTAAAAATTCTATAAAAACTATTTTATGTTAATCTCATGACAAAGTTTATCATACAATTTTTAAATTTCCCAAAATCATTTATTTAATATATATTATTAATATTACAAGTTTATTCATTTATAATTTCAAAATTCTATAAAAATATCCAAACGATTTTATAGTGTTCACCCTTCCAGATTGCACGTGTTCGTTATTAAAATCTAAAACTTTGACGGGATCTTCAAGGCAGTTCAACTCTTGCAACCCTCCGTGACGAAGGAGCTACCGGTCTCCATTCAGTGGTTCGAAGGTATCGAAAATACCTTCATTAATAGCGAGTGCCCTAACAATCTCAAAGTTCGCTATGCAATGAGTGTCCTCCACAAGCGAGCACTCACATGGTGGAATGAAGAGAAACAGACTCGTGGAGCTGAAGTCGCACTGGCCTTAACTTGGGAACAAGTTAAAGACGTTATGAAGGCGGAGTTCTGCCCTCGTAATGAAATCAAGAAGTTAGAAGATGAGTTTCACGATCTTGCCCAAGACAGTGGAGAAAACCTAGCCTACAACACTCGTTTCCACGAACTTAGTCTACTGCTACCACATAAGGTCACCCCCTTGCCTATTGCGATCGAAAAGTACATTAGTGGCTTACCCATGCAGATTCAGGACAAGGTGTGGGGAAAGAACCCTGCTATTCTCGAGGAAGCAAAGCGTTTGGCGGCCACCCTAACAGATAACCATGTGAAGGCAGGAACTTTGACTCGGAAAGGGGAAAAGAAAACTATTGTGAAGGATACTCCCCAACCTGCTATTAAAACTGAGTCCTCAACCAACGGAAGATGCAAGGCCAGGAATTTCGCAATAGATACCACTCCTCCATCCACCAAGAAACCATATATTGGACCTCATCCTTTATGTAACACCTGCAAGTATCACCACCCAACCCATGTGCCTTGTCGTCATTGTACTAATTGTCAAAAGTATGGGCATCTCGTGAATGTTTGTTGAATTCCTCCCACTAATGTCCCCGCTGCCCAGAATAATCCTGCTAGGGACCCTCCAGCTACTTAACGACAAGCTCCACCGTTTAAATGTTATTTGCTTTTTAAAATTCTATGTATTAACGCACTTTGATAAATTCTAGTATTGAAATTTTTGTCTTTTATATGAGAGTTCGTTTATCTAGTATATTCATAACACTTGGATACATGCTTGTTTGAATGTGAACAAATTGCTATATTAATATCAATACAATTACAACTTACATACTATAAACTTGCTTATATAAACATACTATCAATTTGCAAATTATGTGCGATAATTGTTACACTTAATCAAACAACTGGTAGAGGATGGAGTACTTGCTCAACAGTTAGTAGAGTACCAAATAACCTACTCAACGATTGGTAGAGGCCCTAAAAACCTGCTCAACAATCGGTAGAGGTTCTTACTCACTAACTGGTAGGAGTCTTTTTCCTGCAAAACAGTTGGACTCATTGATACAAAGATTCAATCACAGGATTACTTTTGCATTACTTACATGTGTGTTAGAGTCATAGAATAACACAAAAACCTAATGTAAGTAAATTGGTGATTTCGGTCCAAAACGTAATCATGAATTTACAAGTACGTGAAGGTAGTGTGAAATTCTATCAATGTTTTTCGGTCGACACCCTATTATAAACCCTAGTATGTTAAAGGTCCATTTGTAACTTTGATGGTCATCTTGTACATTCTTGGAACTTACAGATTAGTGCTCTATAGGACCCTTATTTCAGACCTATATTATTCAAAACCTTTACCACAGACACCTTAGCCTGTACCAAATACCCACACCTTTTCCCAGCAGACTCTCCAACTCCAACTTCGGGACGAAGTTCCTAAAAGTAGGGGAGACTGTAACATTTCGTATTTTTAAATGATGCATTTTATCATTCTCGTACGTTTTAAAAATATTTCGTGACAGTTTTGGACTTACCTAATCATATTATACACTTATTATAACTAAATAATTAATATAAAAGCTAAAAAAAAATAAAAGGCATGGATCGGGACTCGAACCCGCGTCCATGGCCAATTCAATCTACACAAACATCTTAACCAATTGGGCTGCCTCATGCTTGGTGAATATACTCAAACACATATAATTATGAACCTTTCCAATTTTTGTGCACAGTTGACTTGAAAAGTCAACTGCGAGTCCACTCTTTCCATTATCACACCAAATCCGCGTTTTTATTCATCAATTCATCTATGGAAACATGTTAACCGACCCTTTTCAGCTTAACCTTCACGCAATTAACATTCAAAACTTTCCAAATCTAAGTATTATACGCGTATAGGAGTTAATACGGTTCAAAACTTCTAAATATATGATTAGTATTGATGAGGTAGGGACCCAAATCTACACGGGCCCATTACCCAAGGTTCTGGCCCAAAAACCTGAACAGGTCCACAAGGCCCAAAAGCTTCGACCGGCCAACCAACGGTGGAACCAACCTGGCGGACAATGACCGCTAGGCGGGTACACCACAATCATACCAACACGCAAGTACCCACGTCCGCCAGGGTCTCAAGAACTCGATCAGGAAGGGACACATGGCGATAACTTATACACTCGTACAATGATGTACGAGCCAATCAGGGAGCAGGGACGTGTAGCATGGAGCATGCTGCACAACCAACCAACAGGGGAATCACACGTGTCTTGGATAGAGCCCACAGGAGACAAACAGTACGTCTCCTGCACGCGTCAGCCAACGAAAACTCATGGGACCACCTCAGCAAGGATCTCCACTAACGAGGGGTTGCAGAGGGGACAATAGTACACTCGGCAGCCAATCATATTTCACCAGACCTGCGGCCAGTCAGATGATGCCACGTCAGGAGAACGATATGATCATTCTCTATGATTTATTCATATATTATATCTTTCTGGGCCTAATCTTGGGGCGATGTGGAGACAAGCCCTTAACCGGGTCTCGGCCCATTAGGTAAGTTAAGGGTAGATGTTGAGGCCCGTGTGGAACCTATTTAAGGAGCACCTTGTCTCCTTGAATAGGCCATTCAGAAACCCCTGAAGAACACACATAAGGCCGACCACGTTTTTGTGTCTGCTAAGTAGATTCCTTCGGGATTCGAGGCGGTCGCCCCACATCGGTATATTGTGTTATTTCAGGTCTCCAACCATCAAAAAGTCATTTCATCTAGCGAAGGATCAATGCAGTAGAGACGAACCTAACCTCTTGAATCCAAGGTTAGACTTTTGTTTCTTCAAGTATAAATTGATACCCTCTATACAAGCTCCTAGCACCGATTAACAAACCCCAATACCCAATATATCCTTAAACACCTTCGATTCTATAAATTTCGCCTTTGTTGACTTCTTATTTGACCACAAAGAGGAAGGATTTCGCGTCTGGTATGTTTAATTGATTTGTTTTATCTTATACATCGGCCCTTCATAATCATAAGCCCCATGATTAATTGGCATGTGATCGTGTTTTTAAACAAATTGAAATTTCTAGGGTTCTTAGTTTATATAATTGGGGAAGATAACTCTTGTTGTATCTGCAACAAATAAAAGCAACCATCTGATGTAGATCAGATGGTTGTACACTACGGTTCACAGGAAAGGGGCATGAGTTCGAGCCCCGTCCCCCCTTTTTATTTTCCAAACAATATACGAGACTAATCAATAAGCCTTTATATTTATTTGAAACCAAGTTTAAATGTTCTCAGGGTCTAGACCAGATGGTCTAGGCTTGTGATATAAGACCTGAACCGGCCAGAGGCCCGGGTTCGAGTCTTGGCACACGCAACATTTTTCTAGACCTTTCTTTTATAATCTTTTTACTCTTTATCTTTTAAAAAATAGTTTTTAAATACTAAAAATGCCTTAAAAATTCTATAAAATTTATTTTATGTTAATCTCATGCAAAGTTTATCATATAATTTTTAAATTTCCAAAAATCATTTATTTAATATATATTATAAATATTACAAGTTTATTCATTTATAATTTCAAAATTCTATAAAAATATCTAAATGATTTTATAATATTCCACAAAAATTATTTTAAACTTGTAGATCAATAATCATTTCAGAAATAAATTTTATTCCAGAAAAACCGTTTATTTAATATTTTTAATTAATTTTTGTTATTTTTAATCATAAATAAATCATAATAAATTCATTTTTCAATATTTTTATACCAAAGTTTTACATAAATTATTTCTATTCATTTAGAATAGAAATACAAATTTTAATTTAAAAATTCTTTAATTTTAATATTTTTAGATATTAAAATTATATTTTGACAAATAGAAATAAATATACTAAATATTCAATATTTGAGAAAATAATTTTATAAAAATTATTTTCATACTTAAAATCTTATAATATGACCATCCTTAATAAAAAATCTACAAATAGTCTTTTATTTATTTATTTTCCAAATTTCATTTATTTATTAACAATTTACCTAATTAATAATTAAACAATTACTTATCCCCAAATTAGGAACCCTAGAAATTACTTGTAGACTAGAAAGACTTAGACTTATTTATTACCTTAAACATTGGGTAATACTTGGCAACGTTGTACTACACTTAATCTATTTCACAAGACTTAACACTTTGCTAAGGTGAGTTTACGTAACCTTGTTTATGCAATTCTCTATACTTGAAACTTTATACTTAAGCAATTCTACATACATGTCTAGTTGTAAACTTTAATGCCACATGACTTAAACAAAGACTATTAGACTTAAACTTCAACTTACATAATCATTAACCTTGATCAAGCCGGCGGTATACAATGATAGATCTATTGGATTGACAACCCCACCTAGATTCGTCGACCATCTTGTATGGGGAGCGCGTGTGATTGTTATCGTTCCAACGTTATATTAAGGTGAACCGTGCATGCGGGATGGACCTAAACTTTGTCGGGGGATTGATTATGTGCATACTATACTTGTTGTTTATTCATGTAGACTTAAACTTACATTAGACATATGAATTGCTAAACTTTTATTCTTTTAAAACTTGTTGCTTGGCTTTTAAGTTCGTTTGTTTGATTGATGTATTAGATTTCATTCAAGACTTTAATGTAATTCAATATTGTAATGAAATAAAGAATTATTTAAACATATGTATTACCATAAGCTACTGAATAATCATTCATACGTGACACCTCGATGTTTCCTCCATCGGTTGGGGTGTTACAGTTACCAATGTGGGAATGAGGGTCACTTCAAGAAGGACTGCCCACAACTGAATGGGAATGTTAACAACAATAACGGAGGTAACAATAACAACGGTAGTGGTAACAGGAATGGGAACAACAATAACGCTACCAACAACAACAACAACAACAACAACAACAACAACAACAACAACCACAATGGGGCTCGTGGGGAGAGCTTTTGTGATTGGTTCAGGAGAAGCTAGGAATGACAACAATGTCGTGACGGGTACGTGTTCCTTAAACGACAACCTTGCTTCTGTTTTATACGATATTGGTGCGGACTTTAGTTTTGTGTCATCAAAACTTAGCAAACATATAGGAATGATTCCTACTCTTCTTGATACCCCACATTCTATAGAATTAGCCGATGGGAAACCTGTTGAGGTAACCCATGTCCATCGTAACTGTAAGCTCGAGCTAGATGGGCAATTATTTGCCATCGATCTTTTGCCTATCACCCTAGGATGCTTTGATCTCGTGATTGGCATGGACTGGTTGTCCAAGAAACGAGCTAAAATTCTCTGTCAGGAGAAGAGTGTTCGTATCCCCCTCCCTAACGGAGAATTGCTAACTATACGGGGTGATCGCGGTGGTGCCATGGTAGGCATTATCTCATTCTTGAAAGCCCAAAAGTGTATTCGAAAGGGCTATCCAGCCATTTTGGCTAACATTTCTGATACTCGAGCTGAAGTTGAAACCAAGATTGAGGATATCCCAATAGTCCGTGACTTCCCAGACGCATTCCCCGAAGAATTACCAGGACTTCCACCTGTTCGTCAAGTGGAATTTCAAATAGATCTTGCACCTGGAGCGGCCCCAGTTGCACGCGCACCATATCGCCTAGCACCAGGCAAACTTCAAGAACTGTCTACCCAACTCCAAGAGCTATTGGATAGGGGTTTTATTAGACCTAGTTCTTCACCATGGGGAGCCCCAGTCCTATTTGTTAAGAAGAAGGATGGGAGTTTCCGTATGTGTATTGATTATCGAGAGTTAAACAAGGTGACGGTTAAAAACCGCTACCCTTTGCCTCGTATCGATGACTTGTTCGACCAACTTCAAGGGTCAAGTTTCTATTACAAGATTGACTTGAGGTCAGGGTATCATCTATTGAGAGTCCGAGAGGAGGATGTGGCGAAGACAGTCTTTCGAACTCACTATGGACATTATGAGTTTTTGGTGATGCCATTTGGGCTACCCAATGCACCGGCTGTGTTCATGGATCTTATGAACCGTGTGTGTAAGCCTTATTTGGACAAATTCGTCATAGTGTTCATAGATGATATATTGATCTATTCCAAGAGCAGGGAAAAGCACGAGCAACACCTGCGGTTGATATTGGAACTCTTGAGAAGTGAGCAGCTATATGCGAAACTCTCTAAATGTGACTTCTGGATTCGAGAGGTCCAATCTCTAGGACATGTAGTTAACGAGGCAGGAATACATGTCGATCCCGCCAAGATTGATGCTATTAAGCAGTGGGAGGCTCATAAAACTCCTACAGAAGTTCGCCAATTTCTTGGTCTTGCGGGATATTATCGCAAATTCATTGAGGGATTCTCTAAGATCGCTCAACCCCTTACTGCTTTGACGCAGAAGGGTATTACTTACAAATGGGGAGATTCCCAAGAATATGCTTTTCAATTATTAAAGGCAAAGCTTTATAGTGCACAATTCTATCACTACCCGAGGGTATAGACGACTTTGTGGTGTACTGTGATGCGTTTATCCAAGGTTTAGAGTGTGTGCTGATGCAGCGTGATAAGGTGATCGCGTATGCTTGGCGTCAGCTGAAAGTACATGAGAAAATTTACACCACCCATGACTTGGAACTAGGAGCAGTAGTTTTGCTCTTAAGATTTGGAGGCACTATCTTTATGGAACGAAGTGTACGACCTTTACAGATCACAAGAGCCTCCAACACATATTCGATCAGAAGGAGCTGAACATGCGACAGCGTCGATGGGTCGAGCTTCTGAATGATTATGACTGTGCCATCAAATATCATCCAGGAAAAGCTAATGTGGTAGCAGATGCCCTTAGTTGTAAGGAAACGAAGCCTAAGCGAGTGCGAGCCTTACAGCTTACTATTCATTCTAATCTTCCTGACAAGATACGTGAAGCCCAGGGCGAGGCTTTGAAAGAGGAGAACGTCGGGACCGAGACACTGCATGGTGTTGATAAGCATCTGGAGCTGAGGACAGATGGTCTTCAGTACTTCATGAATCGAGTCTGGATTCCACGTTTTGGAGATCTCAGGCAACTTGTGCTCGACGAGGCTCACACCTCTCGTTACTCGGTACATCCTGGTTCGGATAAAATGTACCAAGATCTCAAAACCCTTTACTGGTGGCCAAACATGAAAGCCGAGATAGCCACTTACGTTAGTAAGTGCCTGACTTGTGCAAAGGTTAAAATTGAATATCAGAAGCCTTTAGGCTTACTTCAGCAACCAGAAATCCCTTTGTGGAAATGGGATGGGATTTCCATGGACTTTATCACAAAAATCCCTAAAACGCCAAGTGGGCATAACATGATTTGGGTTATCGTCGATCGCTTAACCAAATCAGCACACTTTCTGGCAATAAAGGAAACTGACACGCTGGAGAGACTGGCCAACCTTTATCTCAAGGAGATCGTCTCTAAGCATGGGGTGCCTACTTCTATTATATCTGATCATGACTCGCAATTTACTTCTTGATTTTGGACTACTCTCCAAGATACTTTGGGAACTCGCTTAGATATGAGCACAATCTATCACCCCCAAACGGATGGACAAACTGAGCGTACCATCCAAACATTGGAAGATCTGCTACGAGCATGGGTAGTGGATTTTGGCAACTGTTGGGATAAACACTTGCCCTTAATCGAATTCGCGTATAACAATAGCTACCACACTTCTATTCAGTGTGCGCCTTTTGAGGCACTATTTAGGCGCAAGTGTAGGTATCCCATCTGCTAGACTGAAGTTGGGGATAGTCAGTTGACAGGTACCAAACTCGTGCACGAAACTTCTGAGAAGATAGTGCAAATCAGAAACCGGATGGCTGCGGCTCGTGATCAACAGAAAAGCTACGCCGATAAGCGTAGGAAACCTTTGGAGTTCCAGATTGGAGACAAGTTACTGCTAAAGGTATCACCTTGCAAGGGCGTGATACGCTTTGGAAAACGGGGAAAGTTGAACCCGCGATACGTTGGACCATTCGAGATCGTCGAAAGGATTGGTCCGGTAGCGTACAGGTAGAACCTATTTTAGAAAAGAACCTCATAACTTGATAAACACATGAACTTATAGTAAGTAAACACTTGACAATGCACATATATACATATATATAAACACACGCACACATACATCCATTAGCCAATACCTAAGCCAAGAATCCTCATGTGTCACCATCATACAAGTGCCAAAGTTTACACATAAAAGGAAAGGACACTAGAATGTGCATCATCCAACATAACCACCCATACCTCTTCTTGCTTCTTGACAACTAGCAACCACATGGTTGACAAAGACAAGAGATAGAAGCTTCCAAACTAGCAACTAGCCTCTTATGATCTATCAACATCCAAACAAGTGAGACAAATCATGGCATTGAGCTATCACTATCCATCCTAACCTTCCTAATTGTTTCGGCTGAAATAACTTAAACAAAGAATGATAGTGATTGATCAATGACACAATGATATGCAATGGAGACAATCCTTGGAGTATTGAAAGGTCACTATCCATGCTAACACCTAGAGTGTACTTGGCCGAACCTAGGAGGAAACAACAAAGACATTTGCGGCTTCCAACTCATCTCCTTAAGTGATGTAATCAATATAGAAACATAGTGAAGTCATGAATTTCATGCAAATGGATAACAAAACAAGATACCTACACTAGATGTTTAGCATGAAAAGCTTCCTCTTTTAAGTAAGACAATCGGCCAACACATATATGAAAGGGACAAGATAGAATACTTCTCATACATCACTTTCACCATGTTATAATCTCCATTCCTTTGTCCTTTGTGCGGGCGCAAAACACCATGAGTGCAAGCTCATGGAAGGTTAGCATATTACATCAAAGTAGATAAGGAAACAAAACTCCTAACCCATCCCTTGATGAGTCAACCTTCCCCTTATATCTCTACCACCTTGTACATCGTCCGAATGTCCCCCATCACCATCAAAAGTTTTGCAAGTTGGCATTATGGTGCATGCATGAACACAAAAGGACAAGAGCTCACCCTTACACCTTAATGTACCCCTAGTAGACCTCTAGGACTTAATCATGGTTAACTTTAGAGAAAAATGGACGATGAGGTGAGCTTGCCAACTCACGGTCAACCCATAGAAAAGCACTATACAATTTGCAAATGTATAAGCATCAAAATAGCATAAAACTCTAAACATATAGCTAGGAAAGGATGTTTGGGGCTTGCCGCTAAAATCACTATATAAGGAGGGTTCATGAACACTTCATTCTTGCACCACACCTCTCAAAATCATCTTCTACTCCCTTTCAATAACTATGGGCCGAAAACCGCCTTTTGAGTGGATTATCAAAGCACTAGGAAGCTTCAAGTCTACAGGTTTTCCCCTCCCGACTATCTAGTATTAAGGTAAGTTCTAATCTCCCATTTTCTTAGTTCTATCGGCCCTCATTGTGAACCCCAACCTAAGCCTCTTGATCATTAAGATCGGCCCTCAACTAGTGTTAGTAAGTCGACTAATAGGCACTTAGTAATCGAGCTTCTATTATGCGCACATTATTTCACTTACATGTTCAATCATGATAAAACAATTGGTCACACATTACACATGGATTCATAAAACATTTTTAGATTAAACCTCACATACATAAAACATGATCCACCCGAATGACATGGTTCACAAAAGTGGGTGTCTGACTTGCATGATAAATGAGAACATACAACTTAATATGTTCCTAATAATCATAGGGAACCTTTGTCGGAATGATAGTTACTTTTTCTGCTTTGCTAAGACCTCTCACACAAACATCAGGTGAGTTTCACTACTCTTTTCTTAAAATCATGCGTCTCGAAAGGAGACAACTTTCTAAACTTTTTCATAGTCCAGTTTAGGACTACTTACACACATCCCGGGTTTGGGGTGCTATGATTCACTAGGTGAATCTGCTTTCACTAATTCATGCTTTATGTCCTTGATGAACTAAACCAACTCTATCATTGAAGTCCTTCTAAATACCGAATGAATTGTCGGGTGGGCAAGCGGGTTACTAGTTGATAGCGCTATTAGGTTTCACAAATCTCACATCGTGCTGGAGAGCATGGGTGTGAACTATAACTTAACATATTATCATTGTTGATAGACAATTATGCAAGGCACTTTGCTCACTATTGCGGGATCTCGTTGTTTATCAGTTCGGTATTACCGATTTTAGTTATCATGAATGGGTTAGCTACCCCTGGCATGTGAATTAGCATTTACTCGTCGAAACTTGGTCTGGATGACCTACGCATTTACTTTGCTTTGTGAACTCACCAACTATATGTTGACCCACGAAATACATGCTTTTGCAGGTCACTAGATTCGGAGCACGTATAGGGCATGCATCATATAGCGTCATTGGGATATGAATATTTAACTATTTACGAGTGTTTAATTATCTATTATGATTTCGAACGCGTTGTTTTACGCAGACTATTTGGATAACTATTATCTTTAAATTCGCTTCCGCAACTATTGAAATCTTTGATTATCTATGAAACTTGTTTTACAATAACGAACTAAATGGTTTGGGCATTTAGACTCGTTCATGTGACTTATGGCTATGGGATCCTTGTATGTCACGCGCCTCGCGGTATAAAACACTCCCGATGATATTATAAAATACTCCTTATTAATGCATACTAGTTTCTCTTTCATTATAAAACACTCCTGACGTTATTATAAAACACTCCTGATGTTAACCTTCTGCCATGACTTGAATAATCGAAAAAGTGATAGAGATGAGTTATATGTTTGAAGAATCGAACAAGTTTTTGGGTATTGATCAACTTATTTGATATGAATATCTTATGATTCTTATGAAAAATAATGAATAATTAGTTAATTTAGGATGATTAATCTTCATAAATATCTAGATGTTAGGTTCTAATTTAGTGGGTTTGTAATAAATAAAAAAATGGACAAAAAGTCTATAATGCCCTTTATCTAAAGATTTAATCAGATTTGATCTAATGATTGAAAATACTTCTTACGCTTCCTACACAAAACAATTTTTCTACCGGATCCTCTACCTATTGAATAACTTATTATAAAAGGTCAAAACATCGAAATTCTGCCCAAATCACAAAGGTGGGGGAAAATAAGTAAATTAGGATCGACTTTTAAGAGCTACTGGTGGGAATGCTCGTGCGTTCCGACGGGATGAAAAAAATCCTATAAATTGATTAAACTATCAAATAGGAATAGTCTATGTTTCAAGTAAAACTATATAGTCTATGTTTTTATTAAAAACACAATTTTCTTGACCGGCGATTATTTCTTGACGCGTTCATCTTAGGTTATTACAGTCTAAGGGGCTGTTTGGTTGATTAAGTGCTGAATTATTAGGAGGTCTGAATGGTTAAGAGGTCTGAATGGTTAAGCGCTGAATCATTAAGTTGGACCTCTTAATGGTTAGTTTTCTTGTCCCATGTTGGTAGGGGAGCCTCATTAAGGTTCAGCCTAGTTCAGTGTTTAATAGTTCAGTGCTTAATGGTTCAGCAACATCCCAAATCTTAATGATTCAGACTTAACCATTCCATTCAGAAGCTGAAACAAACACACTGAATGCTGAATCATTCAGCGTTGAATGGTTAAGAGCCTCATTAAGAGGCTACCAAACAGCCCCTAAGTTGTTATTAAAAAAATACAAAACATATAGACACATGTCGTATAAATTGGCTAGTGATAAAAAAACTAAGGTAAAATGAGCGAAGTAAATCTAGTAAAAGTATATATTCAGATTGAAATAACGTTTCGACCACTTTACATATAATTATACTTAGTAAACCGAATTGAATGGACTTTATATATCATTTTCTATTGATGAATAAAATTAGGGGTCCAATAAATAAAGAAGAAATTGAAATTGAATTGAAAGAAATTGTTAGAAATTGAATTGAAGCAACATTAATTTTTTTTTTTTGTAGGTTGATTTGGAGGAGGTTGGTGATCGATATTGTTGGGTCAGTAAAAAATAAGTTAAAATATAGTATAGTGAAAGTGAGTCATCTCCACAGGGAATTGGTGAAAAGTATAGTTTTGTAAATTAACTAATAAAATTAAAACTTAATTGTTTTGTTGTTTGCTTTGAAATTCAGGAAAATGGATTTAAGAAGTTGTAACAATAATAGAAAAGAAGTAACCCCTCCGTGTTTCCGGTTCAATGATTCACCCAAACCTAGTTAAATGATAGGATACCACATAGACATGGCTTTGTTGAACGATTTTGAATCAAGTGATAACCGAACACAAGTTTTTAATAATAACCTGTACAATTCTATTACCAACCCACATGTATCAATTACCCTCCCAATAATCAAACTGCTCACGATGCAAGAAAACTGAATGCGAATAATAAAAATATAAGCAATTGAAACACACGTGAATTGTTTAAATGATTAAAATCACAAATATTCTTCAAACTAATGAAAAAAAATCCCAATTACCAAATCAAACAAGTTAAAGGGTTTCACAAATGAACCGTGCACCCGGAGGTGGTTACAATAGCGTTTAGCCGCTCATAGTAACAAGAAATAATCCAAAAGTTTGAATATTAAACCCGAACATGTTGATACAAACCAAGGTATGGATGAATGATGATGACTGTTGCTGTTTTCTGATCAAAAAGCTCCCAAAGATGGCTAATTTTCGTTCCTAATCGGCCAAGAAGTTAAGGTTTGGAAAAAATATCTTTTATATGCCAAAATCAACAAACTTCCTTAATTAGCTCGATCTCGCCGTAGTCTACGGCTCCTCTATTCGGTCCTCCTTTGTTCCTGACAACCGTATCTTACGGGACCCAGGCATAGCCTACGCCTCTGAGTTTCGGCCCTGAATCTTTCGACCTCTTTAAACCAAATGTAGCCTACGAGACTCACCCGTAAGCTACAGCGAGAATTTCATCTTCTCATTTTCTTTTATTCTCCACTTTATAACTACATCCAAACATCCTAATTCTCATTTTTCCCCATCCAAACATCATTCAAACATCCGAACATCATCAAGTCTTCATTCCTTTGATCCAAACATCAATTTCACTCTCCTTGAACTCCCGAACATCTCTAATTCTTCAAGTCCTCACCTTTGACCACTACACTTCATTTTTCGGCTATAACTCCATCCAATTTTGTCATTTATCCTAAAACAATTAAAACTTGCGTAGTTATCCCATTCATCACATATAATCATCACAAACACATCAAAAACATACAATTAGGCATATTATTAATCATTCATTAACCCGATCATCAGTTGGGGATGTATAAGTGAGTGTTGCAAATAGGGGTATTATTTAAACAAATTTCTTGACATGTTAGGCTTTAAGCATGAGGCTTTTAACATCCCATCTTAAATTACATGTGAAATTACTCTTTTTTCCACCGTTGGTATGAATTGGTTAAACTATCAAATAGGAATAGTCTATATTTCAAGTAAAACTATATAGCCCATGTTTTTATTAAAAACACAATTTTCTTGACCGGTGATTATTTCTTGAAGCGTTCATCTTATGTTATTGTGGTCTAAGTTGTTATTAAACAAATACAAAACATATAGACATATATCGTATAAATTGGCTAGTGATAAAAAAAAACTAAGCTAAAATGAGCGAAGTAAATCTAGTAAAAGTATACATTCCGATTGAGATAACATTTTGACCACTTTAAATATAATTATAATTAGCTAAACCGAATTGAATGGACTTTATATATCATTATTCTATTGATGAATAAAATTAATGGTCCAATAAATAATGAAGAAATTGAAATTAAACCGAACAAAGAAATTATTGAAATAGAATTAAAGCAACATTAATTTTTTGGTAGATTGATTTGGAGGAGTGTTGAGGATGTACAAGTGAGTGTTGCAAATAGGGATATTATTAGAACAAATTTCATGACATGTTAGAATTTAAGCATGAGACTTTTGACATCTCATATTAAAATACATCAAGATCGAAGAAAACACAAACACAACAACACCATTATAACCTTACATACCAAAAATGGCAGCTGCTACATCTACTGCAATGTTTTAAGGGTTTGGATCACCCTTCTTGACCGGTAGAAAAAAAGAGCCAGACCTTGTTAAGTGTTTGCATCAAGTAATATGGTTCAACCAAATGGATGCATGTTAACCACAGATTGCCATCCATGGGTTAGACCCCAAGTGTATCGGATCTGATCACCCCTTTCAAATTACAAATATATTGATTAAGTACAATCAATTAGTTGGGCACAACATAATGGAGGAACATGTTCTAAGAACCAGACCATCCAGGGGTCTATGCACTTTTCTTCTTTATCTTCACATAAATAAAAATGTTATAAACAAATAAAAATAGTTATACACATAGAGAGAGATGCATGTTCAGTTCAAATAAAAGGAAAAACTCTTAAATGAGTAAAACAATAGCCGATGTGGAATAAGGCAATAGTTAGAAACAGAAAAATTTAAAAGCAAAGCATGTTCAACACCTAATCTCTTAAATAAAAATATTGGTGAGCATGTTCAACACCTAATCTCTTAAATGAGTATGCTCACCAATAGTTAGAAACAGATAAAATATTTTTTAAATCTCAAGGACTCTCAAGGCTGGTATATGCCCTAAAGGCTTCATCCACAACCAGGGGTATAATTCTCATTGCTATTAGAAAGTGTTGTACTTACTTAAAAGTAAAGTTCTAGTTGCATTGTGGTAAAGTGCCATAATTTTTCCAATCATGCCAAACAATTTTGTTTTCTTCCTAAACCTAATATCTGACCTGTTTCATTGCTTACCATAAAATCACCAATTTTGACCATGGCCCAATTGTAACAATTAACCCACCAAGCCCCCATATATACATACACATGTGCACGATTACCATGCTACATCAAACATTTTCTATGTTGTTAGATTTTGCACAGTTGTTTGTGTATTTGTTAAGATCCTCAATAGAGAAATCTCTCCTGTCAACTGAGAGACAACACCAATTGCAACGGTTGCATCCCATAATGCTAAAGTTCTACACATAAATGATCAGAAACCAAATTTTATATCCAAAAAATTAGTGAAGTAATAATACCATTTATTATAATCGCGATATTACACCAGCTCAAAAACACGCATCCTGTAACACCCTAACCGATGGTAGAAACATCGAGGTGTCATGTAGTGATGATTGTTCAAAAGCTCATGGTACTAAAGTGTAAATATTATTAAGTATGATTCGTTTTACAATAGATGAAATTTACATATGATACATTAATCCCAATTAATCAACTTCATCTAAGTCCAAAGTTCTACAAGAATCATCAAACAACACCTGAAATATGTATGAAAATAATTTTGTCAATATAAATAATGTTGGTGAGCATACTCCGATTGTATACGTATAATATATGTTTAAAGAATATGATTTACAATTCATGTGTCATGATTCATTCAAGGCAAATATGGAAAACACGTAGGTACACAACGCATGACAACATCAAACATCTTATGTGACAAAGATTAAAGCATCAACAATAACCTAGGACTTCCCACCACCATGGGTACTTTCCACTAGGCGAGTTGTCAATCCAAATAGCACTATCCATTGTTAAAGTCGGCTTGTACAGAGTTAATGATTTTGTAATGATTGTAAGTATACTACGTTTATGTTTAAGCATAAAGCACAAGAATTCAAAGCATGGCACGTGTATGAATTGTATGTTAAACGTTTATGAATATGTGTAAGTGTAAGTTTCATAGGTGTACATGTTACACCCCAAAATTGCAAGAAAACGAAAAAGAGGATAAGTATACTCACAGTTTTGCTAAGCGCGATAAATCGAAACAAAACTCGTCACAAGATAAAACTTAAGAATTCTAAAGAACTCAACCTATACGTATAAGAATACTTATGAGAAAAAAAAACTTAAAAAGTCTAAGGCATCTAGAATCTAAGGCGTTAGGGTTTGCTAGGCTTATGTGGGGAAAATGAAGTTTTATGATAACTCGAAAATGATAATTTTATATTCAAAGAGTATAACATGATTTAAGTTAAACTATATGACTAAGAAAATAATTATTACTATTTGAATATTTTAAATAAAAATATTCTATGTACTTGATTCAAAGATTTTAGTTAATTCTTTTAACTAAAATATAATAATAATAATAATAATAATAATAATAATAATCAAAGTTTATTATGCAAATAAATATTACTACACAAATGAATCCAACGTTCACATTTATGGTTTCCAACCCAAGAATATATCTGTTTTATAAAAAAATATTTATAAAACATATTGTATACATTATACATAATTAAATGATTATTTATGCCTAATTAAGCATAAATAAGACTAAAAATACAAGATATAATCCAAAAATGATATTTCTATGAAAAATAATTACTTTATAATATAAAATAGTGAAAATAATTTTTCTTCTTTTTATCTGCATTTAAAACATATTTTATGAATTCTAAATCAAATTTAAAGATTAAAAATAGAAAAAACATTAAAAATAATTGTTTTATGGACCAATAATTTTTATTTCAGTTCATAATATTTAGAAATAATTTTCCTAAAATTTTGAGATTAAAATCAATAAAAACAAATTTTTAATCAATTAATTATTATTATTAAAAAAATTTAAATCAAGAAAATTATGAAAATAAGATGTTTTCTAGAAATTAAAAATATGATAATTTTCTATGAGGTGTCAAGATACTACACCTAAATTTTCATGATTTTTGAAGCAAAAATGAATTTTCTATGAATATTATGAGTTAATAGCCATTTTCGTCCCTGTGGTTTGGTCCAGTTTGCCACTCCAATACAAAAGTTTTTTTTTTTTTTTTTGCAATTCCTTACATGTGGTTTGGATTTTTTTGCCAAATTCATCCTTTCACTAACCCAGTTAAAAAATCTCGTTAGTGTCAGGGGTAGGGTTGTCTTTTTACAAGTCAGGGACGAATTTGGCATTTCAAACTTGCTCTTCCCTCCCCTGAAATTTCCGGTAGGTTCTTGCCAGAATCCGACCACCGGATTTTATTCCGGCCAACCCAAAACCCGGTTATAAGAATGTTTTAATTCGTTTAAATGTTCCCAAAACGTTTCTCCTCGCCATAATCGGACCATCATCTGAGTCACAATAATCGGGCCAATACCTGACCCATCATGCCATCCAAACTGAACCCGGTCACCACCATGGCCAACCAAACCACCACATCCTCCAACGTGAACCCGTCAGACCAGGCCCGATCTGAATTAACGCTGCAACCACCCAAGATCTGCTGCTGTAATCACCTGGACTGACCACTGTAGCCACAAAAAAAACCCCAAATCTGACACAATCAGACCACGACCACCAACCCTCACCATGATTAAAACAAAACCCAGCTTATCACCTCCAATCCACCCCACCCCGGCCGTATTATAGTAGTGCCGCCACCACCATGGTGGTCGGCCGTCGATAGAGAGAGAGAGAGAGATAGAGCAGGGAGTGAGCACGAGATGAGGGAGGGACATGGGAGGAACACTCATGTTTAGAGAGAGAGAGAGAGTAGAGAGAGAAAGAGAAAGAGGTGGGTTGGTGTTTTTGGCTGCACAACAAAGGAAGTGAGGAAGAAGATATTATGCCTTTTATAGTTAGGATTTGGTGTAGGTGAAGTATACCGCGTGTTCGAACCCATTTTAACGTAACAAGTCTCGGTTTATATTTAAGCCCGATAATTAATTATAAAAATTTAGGCAAATTTAGTCCCTCAAGGTTAACTGAATTTTAAATGCCAAATTCGTCCCTGACTGGTAAAAAGACAACCCTACCCCTGACACTAACGAGATTTTTTAACTGGGTTAGTGAAAAGGACGAATTTGGCAAAAAAAATCCAAACCACAGGTAAGAGATTGCAAAAAAAAAACTTTTGTACTGGAGTGGCAAACTGGACCAAACCACAGGGACGAAAATGGCTATTTACTCATATATTTATATATATGGTAGAAAAGAAAAAAATGTAAAATGACCAGCAGGTGAGAGACTCAAACCCGGTCCCAACTGCTCACACACAAACACACACAACCACTCCACCACAAGTCATTTTACTGAATATATGTCAAAAATAAAAATATTTAAACCATTATAAAATTCATCTTCTTCCCGAACTTAAAACCCTAACCCTAGAATTCTAAATCTTCAATTCGACAATGATAACATCAACATTCAAAGGGCTATCAAAGACTAAGGTGTAAAGGTAAAAACGGCATAAAGAATTCAGACTTACAAGCATGATTGAGGATCGAAAAAGCCAGAGAAAGTGCCGAGCTACAATCGCCGATTAAGAGGCTTTCTGGTCTTGATTGGCGATCGTTTTTTGGTTTATTGGAATGAGAATAAGTGCAGAAAATGATTAATGGGTTCGTTTTATATGTTAATCGCTTTAAAGATGGACAATGATTGTTTCTTTATTACCGGCCCTTACACCAAGAACTCAAAATCAAAACTCACTAAATCGCACGTTTAAGTCTAGTTTCATGTTAGGAAAAAATTGGAATGTCATGGAGTAACGTACAAGGACCGATTTGAAGCATTTAATAGCGTTAATATGGCATTTTTATGGTCGTCGGAGGGCCAGAACCTTGGCCGAAAAAACGAGCAAGGAGGAGAGAGGGAGATTCAGTTTTAATTTTTTTTTCTATTTTGGCAAGAATGGTCCCTCCTTGTTTAACCTTGCATATTATCTATATATTTAACGACAATGAAAGGAATAGCCGCCCGCTTCTAACATGCGCCTCTGACCTCTGATTGGTCTTCTTTGGCAGCTGTTGAATCCTATTGGACCGTCCTACGCAGCCTTCATCTTCGTCCGCGTACCGTGGGCCATCCTTTGCTTCGTCCGTGTATCATGTGGATACTTCACTTTGCTCTGTTTCTGCTCTCCGCCAAATAAAACCCACTGCATGATACATCTTCGCCGGTGTACCGCTTGCTGTCGTCACACTCTTCTGCGACCCATTCCGCATCCCCACATTTGTTCACAGACCGTGGTTGCTCCCTGTGGTGGCTATCATTCCTGTCATCATCTGCGGTGTGCTGCGTTTGTGGTTGGTGGTACCGTCGGGTGGCAAGCACCGGACACCGGTGCCACAACTAGCGTCGACAAAGCTTCAACCGTCGGTCACCACCATCGTTGACGCCCCATTCCTTCCATTTTTTCGGTTTTTCCATCCACCAAAACAATGTTCGGATAGGCATTGTAGCTCATCTTGATTTTGTTGGGTCGAATAAACATTTTCTAAATCTACATTTTAAACTTAGGAAACCATTGAGTAAGTAAACATAGGAAACCATGGATTGGTGGTCTAGAACATTCAAGAGGTTGAAGAATGGAGTGATGGGTGCTTTTAAGGTTAGAGTAAATCTATACATCTAATATTTAAAAGCAATGTGGGACACATGGCATTCCCACATTGCATGTTCAATTCTCTCTCCTCCTCTCATTAAGCCACATGGCACCTTGTGGGTTTTTATAAAATTTTCGTTTTTTTAAATAAAAAATCAAAGAAAATATATAACCCTAAAAAAAACACGCGGACATAACATCATTCATAATATCATCGTCTCCTCCTTCAATCTAAACCCTAATCAGGGCGATCCAAGGGTGATTGAAGCTACTCCTTCATCTCCAATCCAAGGTACTCTCTCTTTGATTCTTATTTCGCTAAATCGATGTTCATATATCTTTTATTCTTTCTTTTGTTTCACTGATTTTCCATATATGTTTAGGGTTCGATTTAAATTATTTCTGTTGATTGTTCTTTAGTGTGCGTGTATTATTGTTCACTTTTACTAATTTTTTTTTTATTTTTGATTGATGTTTTAGGGTTCGATTGATGTTTTAGGGTTTGATTTATTTCAATTCATGTTTTCGGGTTTGATTGTTCGAGTGTTTATGTTTTAGGGTTTAATTAATTCTCTCTGTTTTGACTGATTTCAATTGATTTTTTAGGGTTTGATTGTGCAATCGTTGTTAAAATGATTAGGGTTTTAGATTTATGTTTAACAAAGTTACGATTTAGGGTTTTAGGTTTTAGACTGATTAGTGGTTGATGTTTTAGGTTTCGATTAGGAGTTTATGTTTTAGGTTTCGATTTAGGGTACAAATGATGTTTTAAGATTGATATGAATGGATTTATGTTTTAGGTTTCGATTTATGGGTTTATGTTTTAGGTTTCGATTTAGGGTTCAATTGATGTTTTAAGAAAACTACGAATGGATTGTTATGATTTAGGTTTCGATTAGGGGTTTATGTTTTAGGTATCGATTTAGGGGTTTTAGTGTTCAACAAATGTAAAAACTGATTTTCTTATACAAAGATTTTATTTTTTTATTATGTCTACAGATTTTCTGATACAAAGATTTGATTGAATTTGTAATTGTTTTTATCATTTAAACATTAAGATATGTATTATTTATTATGTTTTGTGGATTGGTACAGGTGCATACACATCCGTGTTACAATGGTTTACGGGTTTTGGGTTAAGTCGGAAAATAATAGCCGTGTTTGTTTGGTAAGATATGTATCATAAATTTAATCTATAGATACTACAGTCATTTTATAATATCCTAATAATTTTTTGCTGTTTGTACTCAGGGATTACCAAGTGACTATGATGGTTGGATCGACAAGTATGGTTATCCTGCTGGGAATACCAAGATCCGAACCTTGGATGATAAAGTCTATGACATTAAAGTCTTAAACATTGCATCTTAAACATTGCAGGCAAATGGTTCTTCTACAATAGTTGGAGAACTATGATTACTGAATTAAAGTACCCATCTGGGTGTAACTTTATATTTCAGTATGAGGAAAATCTCAAGTCTTTCAGTATGATTACTTTTCATCAGGATGCTGTGTATGCACCTGGTAGCTTCTTCTACTGCAGATTGGGCGATCCACTTACAACCGATAAACGTTTGGTATGTTTTTTATAACAACTCCACTAAATCTTACGTTATAAAATATTTTTTATACACAACTGATTGTAATGTGTTAACATTGTTTGTATTTTTTCCAGCATATCAGTTGTTTCGTTCTTCATGGATTATTCAACTGAACCGTTCCATTGGATCCAATTAACGTTACTGCTCAGTCAAGTGCACACTTTCTGATACAACTAGCAGTTGATGATGGTACTATTTATGTGACTCAATGATGGCCAATGATTAAGGAAGCTTTTTCAATTACTGCTGATCATCTAATTGTGTTCGAAATCTAATTGTGTTCGAAATCATTAATGAGGTTCTCTGTTTTTATTTATTGATTTTGAAATCTTTATATAATTTTTTTATTGTTTACTTTTTATAATTTTTTATATTTTATTAATAATTCTTTTTATTCATTTAACAGAGCACCTACAATATGTCACTTTTTTTGAAAAACAAGCTTACTCTTCCTCCCGGTCATGTTTCGGAAGCTGAAGTTAATGAGGAGGATGATGATGACAGTGAAGAGGATGATGATGATTATTATAATGAGGAAGACGTCGTTGTCCTTTCTGATGACGACAGTGAAGAGGATCCAATGGATGATGATTGTGAGGTGGAAGATGATGAGTCCGAAGATGTCGATGATGTAGGTGTGCCGGTGGTTTTCAAAGTTGATAAACACTTTGTAAGTACAATTATTTCCGCAATTAGGTATATAAGTTATGTGGACAGTAGTCGCTAATGTTTATTAATTTGTTTATACTTTAGTGTATCTGTATTAGTTGCGTAACTGATACAAACTTAGATGGCACATAACTTATGTGCATAGTATTCCCTACTTTTAGACTTAAAATAGATTAGTCGCTATGTTTAGACTTTATTTTAGACTTTAGTTTTTACACTATACTTTATCCATATTACTTGCAGATAGTGATATGAACTTAGATGAAAAGTAACTTATGTGCAGAGTAGTGGTTGTTGACAATATTATAACTGAACAACAGCGGATCTAATTTAGAGACCATGCTAGACAATATTATAACCATGTTACACAATATTATGCATAAATGGAATGATTTCACTGACCATCTTCGCTAAGTTTAGACTTTAGTTTAGACTTTATAGTTTAGACTTTAGTGCACTTTATTCGCTATGCTATGACTCTAACATAGAGAATTACTCATATATTACAATTACCAACGTGAGTTTATGACGTTTCATTCTTTATTATTTGTGTAGCGTATGAAAAGGGATTGGACAAAGGAGAACCGTTTGAACAGGAAGAGGGCTTTGACCATTCGTGATGAGGAGGGCTTTACTTGGGGAGTGTCGATTGGGATTGAAGATGAGTCAAGATATCCCCGTTACTACATAAGAGGTATGTCGGCTTTTGCCCACGATAAGGAACTCCAGCCTGGTGACGAAATGCATTTCCTGTTTTTCCAGAATCAAGGTGTGTTTAAGCTTTCTAATGTTGTTAAGGGTAATGGGAATTAGTTTGGTTATTGGTGGTTGTTTTTTGGTATAATGATAATATTTTTGGTGGGTAAGTTCTGAACATAATGGATGGTTGGTGATGTAATTAGGTGCTTTAGTTGTTGACGTTGTTTAGGTTTGATGAAAACTTTAGCCGGTAACTTTTGAACATGTTTAATTGTTTGTAGTCACAAAGTTTTGCACGTTTACTCTCATGTGGTAATTCGTGAATTTTGGGGTGTTTTGTGTTTACAGTTACTAATATTTTGGGTTATGTTTATTAGTAAAAAACACTATATTTTGCATATTATGTTCCACAATTAGTTATATCTTTGAATGTTATTTGGTGGTTTAAGAAATAATATACATTTTTTGCTAAGGATTTTTTTATACAAATTTTATTTTTTAAACCTTAGTTTGTTATTTTTGGTTATTAAATGGTTTGACTTTATTAGTAAAAATATAATAATTTCTTATTAATTGCAATTTATGTAATTATGTAAATAATTTATGTTTTAAAAAAAAACATTTACCAAACAATCAATATTCAAGTTTTGGTAAATTAAAACACTTTAATATTATGAAATAAATAATGAAGGTTTGACTTTTTTTAAATACTGAAGGTTTGAATTTGACTCAATTTTTGGTAAATTAAAAAACTATAAAATTAAACGGTTTAGATTTTATAAATACAAAACAGATTCGTTTTGTTAATTTTGGCAACTGTTGACTCTTTATTAAATGTAATTGTTTTAGATTGTTTTTCAAAAGTCAAAATACATTTATTAGTAAAAATCAACCAAATTTAACAAACAATCAAGGTAAATTTGGTAGATTTAAACCTGTAAATTTTAGAACCAATCATTCAAGTTTTAAAAACAAACAATTAAACAATTCTTTTGTAAATTTCAAACATTTAAATTTTCTATTAAAACATTCAATAACTTTTTTAAACATTAATTTGTAGTGTTTGGTTCATATTAACAATGCTTGAGTTCTTTAACAAATTTAATTTTTTACACGGTTTGACTTTTTTTAGTCAATACATCGTAACAAACATAAAATTTATTTTTTCATCGTTAACAACTGTCAATATATTTAGACTAACAATCAAATTAAGACCGCTAAAAATAATTGTTTGACACGATTTGAAATCTTTATATTTTATAAACAAACAATAAACTTATTTTTTGGTAGATTTTAACCTTTAAATTTTATACATATAATAATTTAAAAATCGTATATATTAAAAAAAATTCGTTTATCTTAATTATAGAAACATGTTAATGAAATTTTATATATGTTTACGTTTATTTTAGGTAGATTGAAATCTTTACATTTGATACATTTAGATTTTAAAGTGGTCTATAATTTAAATAAAAAAAATCGAGTTTTTAATTATAGCAACATTTAAATCTAAATTAATTTTGATTTCCATTTTATATTTTCCGTTTTTATATTATTAATTGCTTAACATAAATAAATCTTGCAATTTAGATTATAAATACAGATTTTGTTTCGTAAATTTTAGTATAACTATATCCTACTCTATCAGGTATGTCTATCAAATTTTACATATTAATTCAATTTTTTTTTTTGCATGTAATGTTTTAATACTTACATTCTATTAACTTGCAGGTTTATGGATCCAAACAACATTATGTTTTTGAATGACATCACTTGGAGGATGACTCAATATACAATCAAAGTTAAGGTACTTAGGATTTGGAAGCGACCAAAGCGAAAGATGCTGGGAGAAACTCTTTGTCTAGATATGGTTCTGATGGATGAACAGGTTAGTTTTTAACGTATTCCTTTTTTCATTTACGTTGTTAACATATTATTGTTAATAAAAATTATGATTAACTTTATTTTGTTTCATTTTAATTTTTAAACAGGGATCCAAAATGCAAGCTATTGTGTGGAGTAGACATATGAAGAAACATGAAATTTTTTTTATGTGAAAATCAAGCTTACTATATCTATAACTCCCAATTAGCTGAAAACAAATCTACAAAACATTTTGATAAAAACGACATTCTTTCGTTTACTTTTGAAACAAGCATTACGAAATGTAGCAGGTTTGAAGGAAGTCGGTATGGTTTTAATTTTTCTTCTTTTGAGTCAATTAAGAGTGGCAACCTGTCTTAGGAACAAAGAATTGGTTTGTTTAATCACACTTAATATTTTTTGTATTACTCTTTAACTTTTTATGATAATGTATTTGTATAAATTAATAATTTTTTTTTAAGATTTCATTGGCTATGTTGATGAATGGACTCCACCAGAACCGACCGAAACAAAAGCCGGTTTCAAAAACAAGATGACCCTTATTTTGATTGATTTAGAGTATGTGTTTCATCTTTACAAATCATCTTTTATTATTTGATAATGATTTCTGCTATCTTTGCTGATATTATATGATCAATAAATTGTTATACAATAGATAGTTTCATTTTAACAATTATAAAGGTTTGTCATATATTAAGTTTTTTAAATACACTATATATTTTTACTTTTATGCTTATTTTTACATGTTAATTATTTTTTATCTTTAAAGGCAACGTGAGCGTTCAAAATGGCTTCTATATCACTCGACTCTTTATTAATGAAGACATTGATGATATTCAGGCTTTTAAGAAAGGTAATATACTTATGTTGTTATTTTTTTTATGTATTTATTGTTATTTTGTTTAAAAATATATAAATCTTTTATTTATTTTTATTTACAGTTATATTGAAAAGTTGATCTCTGTTGAATCATCTTCTGCTGAACGATCTCTCGGATCTTCTGGAAGCATGAATTTGACAGATGAATTTCTGAACAAGACACCTTTCAGCCGTATTCGTGATCTTCCGTTAATAACAGAGGTACATCAGTTTCGACTTATAATACTCTAATATGAATGTTTATATTCCATTCAAAAGATTATCACATATGTATTTTAATGTATACACTAATAATCATTTTGTTTGGAATTATTTTTTTATTAAATGTTGACATTAATATTATTTTCTTTTGCAGGTCAACAAACAAGTCATTGTTGTTAGTACAGTGAAGGGTGTGGATGCCAATGACGATTGGTATTACCTAGGTTGTGAGGCATGTAATCGTAAGGTTGAGCCAACTCTGATGTTACATGATGATGAAGATGAAAAAGATGTTAAGTCATTTAAACAGGTTTTGGTTTGCACCAACAATGACTGTCCCAAGCATATTGTATCTGCTGATCCGGTGTAAGAATTATTTTTCATATACATAACTTAAAATTTTACGATATTATTTAGTAAATAATGTTTTGTTATTACTTACTTTAGGTTTAGAATTCCAATAAGGGTACAAGATTGTACTGGAATAACATCGCTTACATTGTTTGATCGAGAAGTGAAAAAATTGTTGGGCATGTCAGCAATGCATCTGCTAGAAATCTCCAAACAGGTAATTTATTTTTCTCTGCCTTAAACAATATATTTTATTATACTTCATGTTACTTATGAAAATTTTTATCTAGGTTTCTGTTGAAGACAAAATAACTCCTGCTGAGTTTGCTGCATTTGAAGAGAAAAAGTTTGCTTTCAAGATTAAAATTGGACAATTCAACATTGATAAGCATCTTGATGGTTATGGTATACGCAAACTTACCAATGATTCTTCAATAGTTGCTTCTCTGGAACAAAGGTTCCCTGACATTCAGGTTATTATTATCATTGAAATATTCCTTTATTATTACTCTTATGAATCATTATTACATGTTTATTATTGTTCTTGTTAATGTTTTTTTTGTTTTTAGTATAAACGTTTCCTTTGAAGTATTACATGTTTTTTTTTTCAGCTCGATCAACCTGTTTTTGAAAACATCGATATAGATGAATCTTCAACACAGAATGCATTGTCTTTGAAGGTTGTTCTTTGACTTATTTAATCATATATTCAAATTAAGTTTTTTATGTAGTTTATCCTAACAATTTTTATATTTCATTTAATATTGTAGGATTCTGTTAGAGATAACACTACTCCAGAGTCATCTTCTAGAGTTGGTGTTGTACGTGATGATGAGGAAGTGAAGCGTAGCCTGGACAAAGTGTATGACCTTGATGATGATGCAAGTGAATCTACAACAAAAGTTGCAAAGAAATCACCCGAGATCCCCCTTTTGGTTCCTAAGCTTGAGAAATAGGAACAATGAACAATTTCTTTAAACATTTTTCTGTTTTCATTATTTTTATGCTTAGTTTGTTTTTTTGGACAATTTCGTTTTGTTTATGCTTGGTTTGGTTTTTTGGACAAATTTCATTTAAATAATTTGTGTGTTTGCATTTTATGTTTGTTTTTTGTTATTTTGTTAAAAATTTTAAGTATGCAATATATTTTTATGATGTAACATTATTATTAGAATTTTTTTGACATCATTTTTTAATAAAGTCAATAATATTAATAACACAATTTTGAAAAAAAATATAATTATATTAAAATTATAACTTTATGATTTACAAAATATTAATAAAACCAAATTAAGAGATTACCATAAATTAAGCAAGTTGTTATAATTAGTATCAATTATACATATTTATACTAATTATAATAAAAATTTTGAAATTTAAAAATTTCGAATTACATAAAATTAAAAAATTTTGAATTCGATTTAGTATACATTTATAAAATTAAAATTTTATTATGTCTAAAATTTTAAATGCTAATAAACGTTCACATGAATATTTATATTCTCCTGATGTCCTTAATGGTTTAAAAATTTCTGGATTGCCTAATCATCGATTAGCACTAAATATCGGTGTTCCCGTTATGTTGTTGAAAACATAGATCAACAAAATGGCTTGTGTAACGACACGAGGTTACGTATGATGGGAAGGTGAAGACTAAAACAAAAAATGTGGTGTACAAAGAAATATTTAGTGATATTTGAATAAAATGTGTGTTGGTTTCTTTTAAATTTTAATAAAATATTTCTACTAAATTTTTTTTACGTCTTACCGCTCAAAATAATTGTACGTTATTGAACCGCGTGTAAACGCGGGCAAAAGTCTAGTACTAGATATAGAGGAGAGAGAGAGAGAGAGCGCATGGTTTTCTTTATAAATTTTGATGGTTTTAGTTATTATTTTCTTATATTTTATTTCTTCTTCTGTTTGTATATTCTACTTTTTTTTTTCTTTTGTGTCTACTATATAATAATCGATATATATTAGATTGTATTAGTGTGATACATAATTTTATCCAAAACATATTATAAAAAAAGGTTACTATTAATTAACATAATATTTATTATCTCACTTTTTTTAGCTGTATCATTTACATCATTATGTCTGTCATTTCTTTATTTTCCAAACTACAACATGTCTATGGTTTTTTTTCTTTTCCAAAACACTACAATATCTAGCGAAACCCACCGTGTAATTCTAAATGAGGTTGTTTCAATATCTTTTTTTTGGATATCATAATATAGGGATTCGAGCTTGTAGATGTTATGTTACAAGATGATATCGTACAAAACCAATTTAAAGAATGCTTAGAAAATACAAGGTTCTATTTGTTAATAATTGTGTATGCATTTTCTGTAAATAGTCATTAAAAATGGTCTACCCCACCACTAAACGCGATTATCTTTTTAGGACATATTAGCTGTGCGCAACGCGCGCCCTGTTAATAAACCTATTTATGTTCAAAACCTGATGTTTTCTTTATCAAATTTAAAACCAAACTTTATAATTTTAAACTTCTAAACATTTTCTAACTTTATATATATATTTTTTAAAACTTTCTTTTAAAGAAAACCTTATAATATCGTATTCAAATAATCAAATTGCAAGAAAAAAACTGTGAGAACCAAATTTGTAAATTCATAAATACGAAAAGGGCTTAGCTTGTAAATATGATATTAATATAAGGGATGGATGTCACAGTCTCCCCTACTTTTGAAAATTTTGTCTCGAAATTTATTTACAAGAAACTATTAAATTTGGTTTGAAGGGACGGTTAAAATATTGCTAAAACTTTGGTTAGGATAGCGCAAAGTTTGAGAGTATCAAAAGTTGTCTGGTAAGCAATTTAAAAATAAAAGTTTTAATTAGCCTTACCCAAATACACCAAGAAATAATTTTGTTGGTATATGATAAAATGGGAATATTGTTACGTATTATGAGGTCAGGTTTAGGAAGAACAAAAGGTTTGAAATACGAAAGTATCATGTGCCCTATGGTGGACTTGAAAGGTGATGGAAAGTTGGTTTTCATATAAAATCTATCAAGAGGATGAAGGTTCAAAAGACATTAAAATTTTCACAGGATCTTAGTAGCACTAAATCCTACTAGTAATGGTTAATAGGAACGCGATGCATAAGTTTGGATCATGGAAAGAATAACTGCGATTAAGTCACTGACTAAGATTACTCAAGATTAGACAGAATGGTAAGAACTTCGCAGAGACTATCACCATACTCAAGGAATAGAGGTTGAAGTCAACCACAATGTTTAAGTTTAGGTTTCAAAAGAATAATATGGACTAAAGACTGACTAGGGTTTGTTCTTGGTTTGATTCCCAGTCTCATTCCTGATGCACCATCAGTGTTTATATATAGGGTGTACCGCAGCTAACCCACAACACTTTTGATACCTTGAAACGTACTGGAAGTCTCTCCTAAAACCCTAATAGAATTTCACACCACCTCAATGTACCTGTAAATTCATGATTACGTTTCGGGAATAGGTAGACTTTCGATTAACATACTTTCTACGTGGACTATTGATAAACTCACCACCATGAATCAACTTAATTGTAAACAATGTATTATCCTCAGCTACAAATAAATAAAAAACGAAAACAGTTAAACAACTTCAAATACGGTCGAAATCAACATGCTAAAAGAATTAGGATTTTTAGTATACTTATAGTAAATTTCGAATAGGTCGAACTCAACAATGTCCGGTTCTCGAATCATCCATAACGATGCCCACATTGCAACCAATTGATGGCTATTACTTGATCAAAGATTTGGGTTATAGACTGAGGGATGATGGAACGAGAGAGAGAGGAGGGAAAATCAAATTGATCGTGATAATTTTTTATTCAGATGTTATAAACGACACAAATTGACCAAAATACCCCTCACGTGAAGTGCACATGGGGGTAATCTAACAGCAACATGGACGGTCTTTAACATGAGGGACGTAAAGTGTTAGCTAGATAAACCACATGTACTTAGAGTGTTATACTCGTGCTGAACCTATTAGTTTAGGCAAACCATAGGGACGAAAACTACAATTAACTCTAAACTAAATCTGATATTTATTTAGAGTAATAACCTTAAATACATCATGAATTAGTATACAAAGTTTTAAAATAATAATACATGTGTTAAAAACAGTGTTTTAACCGAAACATGAATTATACAACCCATGTATCCATGCTATAAGGCTGATGGGTGTGGTGTTGTTGAGATGAGCCTCCACGTAAGCAGGGGGACCAAATCATCTGATATTTGATGAGTCTAGGGGGTGGTGTGGACGCAAAGAATGAGCCTCGTCATTGGCTAAAAATGGTCCCCATGTTCAAAAAACAATCCCAGGCCCCGTCCTCTTCGTCTTGTGGCCGACGATCTCGATGTGTCACACCACACCAATGGCGGAAACACGTGGCGCGACGTTCAAAGAGCATTAAGTCAAGATTAACACAAACCATAAGTAATTAAGAAAATGAACATTTATTTATAACGTCGAAAGGAGTTTCATGTTTCATACATTACTTAAATAATCATAGTTTTTAATCCAAAGTAGAGGTTTCACAATTATATCCCAACTCCATGGAAAATAAGAGTAAAACCCCCCAAAATATCTGACGCTTGGTATGATCCCCACTCGTACTAGCCATGCTTTCCTTCAGTGCTCAGTTACCTGAAATATATGTTTGAAAAGACGTCAATATATACATATTGGTGAGTTCACAGGTTTTAGTTTTACAAAACATTTTAACAACAACATTTTGGGAAACAAACACAAGTAGTGACTAGTGTAAGAGTTGCAAGTTCCTACAATCTACTTGAGCCAATAACCAAACCAAGACAAGCAATGTCTCGCTCGTAGTTGTTTCTCAGAAAATAGCAACTTAGTTCAGAATACGGGCACCCATGGTATACACAGTTACAAAATTGACGCTATCGATTACGGGTGGGCCTTGTCAGACACCAATAGTACTGTCCAGATATTCCTTTGGTTTTTGATTTCACACACATACACACGAATAAATGGTTACATTAGCGAGGACTCACCCCGAGTGGTGATCAACAAACCCAAGTACTCAACACATCACTAAACATATTTTCCTAACATAACATATCTTTCCCCCGAAAACAAAACAGTAAAATGGAGACATGAAACTCACCTCAAGCAAAGTATGCAAATCCAAACACAGAGAATATCTCATCCAATATCAAATGCCTACAAATGTCCTAGACGTATAAATCACTAAGTCTATAGCGCGTGTGTTTCGATAAATCACTAGAAATGCCTTCAATTTCCAGGTAGCTTCTCACATCGCCAAGCAGTCATCCATCCATCTCTCTATTAACCTGAAATCAATCTAACGTGTTTGCAAAAGTCAGCTACGCTGAGTGAGTTCAGGTTTTATAATTTTATATAAACAAGTATTTTGTCAAAATAAGAATTAACAAAATACCTGAACCTCAGAGTTAACAATAAGCGCAATCCGCTAATTTGTTTTTACCCAAGCAAAACAAAAATCAAAGTCTAGGATAGGCATACTCTGCCTAATTACCTCAAAACTTCACTTAGCAAATATACAATAAGCGCATCTCGCTTTTCAACACAAAGTATAATCCAGTCTATTTAAGCAAACCAAAGCTAGAGATTAGAGCAGACATTTCCCACCTCTGTCATAGCTCAGTTTATAAAAAAAAACATAATATAAACTATGTAACAATCCTGACTCAAAACCAAGACCAGAGATTAGAGCAGGCATGTCCCACTTCCGTCATAGCTCAGTTCAACATATCAGGTAGCTATCAAACATAGTCTATTATATTTAATAACAGGTATAACATAAACTAAGCAACAACCATGACACAAAACCAATACTATAGATTAGAGCAAGCATATCCCATTTCCATCATAGGCCAGTTTATAAGTCAAAACAATACCCGATCTAACAAGTAAGGTTTCGAATACGTGGCCAAGACATTAAGCACATTCCGCTTATTAACTGAAAACTCAAGCCACACTTTAATCAAGACAACAGTCTATTCATATATATATATATATATATATATATATATATATATATATATATAATAACACATATAACTCAAACCATATAATAACACATTAGGCATAAACTATGTGACAACCATAGCAAAAACTATGTCATAAATCAGAGCAGGCATGTCCCACTTCTAATGACACATATAACTCAACCCATATAATAACGCATAAGGCGCATTCCGCCCACTTACGTTTCATACCAAAAAAATGTATGAGCTAATATGTATTTCGATCGTACACAAAAATATTTATAACTTGATAAAAATATTTTGTGACTTCATAAAAATAATGGTTTAGCATGCACGTTAGCCCAAAATATTAGAAAATAATAATTAAAAGTGTGGGCGCAAGAACTCACCGATTGCAAGCTTCTAAATCCAACACGTTAAACAGCTTCAAACCGCGACTTGTCTCGTACAACCTTGTAGTCAAATATTGAGTCCGGGTCACATACAAATAGTGTAGTCACGAACCAAGTCCCCATGCACACATACGTCCAATTTTTTTCAAGTGCTTCATGCTAATAATTACAACATCATTTGGTCTTTAAACCATAAAAAAATTGATCACATAATTCCATACATACACGTACAGATGACTATGTAATCCATCATGATACAATACTCATAGCTTCCATCTTAAAGTCTCATGCACACAAGCAGATTATGTCATGTGCAACCATTATTTAACACTTTAGTATTTATCGTTTTTTTTTTCTTTTTTTTTTTTCTAAAGAACTCCATCATCTTCCTTATCTAGTCATTTGGTTATACTATCATGAACCTCATCAAGCTAGAACAACCGATATTCACCATCATGATCAACTCTCTTGGTTTCCCAGCACTAAGTTGCCACCACCGTATACCATTGCCATCTCCACCAATAACCACAACTACCACCGCCACCTTCCTTCACCAACATCACCACCTCCGGAATCCATGTAACTACACCGTGCATCACTGTCACTTCGACACCATTCGCAACTACTGGAGTCATTAACAAACACCACCATCGACCACCTTCACCGCACCCTGAACCAACTCCAAGACGACACCCATATGAAACAAATAAGTGCTCGTAAGAAAACGAAAACAAATATCACCTTGCCACGAGAAGAATCGGTTAGTCATAATAAGGAACCGAAATCGAATCCGCGCTCTTGCTTCACCTTGTCGCCTGCCTCTTCCTCTTGATCCCTCTTTCTCTCGTTGATGTTCTACAGCCGCAAGAAGTATAAGCATGTAGGGTTTCTTTCTTTTGAATGAGTTTAAAAACTCGTAATTTACATAAAGGCCCATAAGCTTTCCTTTGGTGATGACTTGCTCCCAAAGTTATGTTAAAACATCTTTCAATAATGACACTTGGGTCCCTCCAGTATTTTTAAGCCATTCTATATGCGAAACCCGTTTATCGGTTCATATATATCATCGGACACGTCAATATGCATTAACTAAACTACTTGAAAAGAATCGAGTATTAGTTTTTGTCTAAAAATATACTGGCGAATTTTCAGGATGTTACAGTGTTGTGTTTCATAAGCGTTGCGTTTCATAAGTGTTGCGTTTCATAAGCGTTGCGTTTCAAAAGTGTTGCGTTTCATAAGCATTGCATTTCAAAAAGTGTTGCGTTTCATAAGCATTGCGTTTCAAAAAGTGTTGCGTTTCAAAACATAAACGTTGTATTTGTTAAAACGTGTGGCATGCTTCTCCCCCGAGAAAAAGTGTATAAAAGAGGGGCCGTGAAACTCAACTTAGAGTGCGTCCTCAGTAAAATAGAAATCCGATACGTGTGTAATAGTCCCTACTAGTGGCGATCTATCAACGAGTTTACATAAGTGTGATGACTACTAACCCGAAGGCTAATCAGTCCCCAAGTTGTCCAGACCGTGACCGTGTATGTTGAAAACATGTTTAAACGGTAAACCGACCAAACCAGACAATACCCGACATCCCATTGGTGACCCGACATCCCACGTGTTAGCCACATATAAGATATCATGCAACTTATGCAATTAAACACTTAGCATGCGCAAACATTTACCATATCTAGCATAACGCCCAATTAACGCATAAACAAGTCCGAACACGTGTTACCAAGTTATTAGACATGTTATGGGGTTCCTAACATGTTCCTAGGTGCCAAACCGTGTTTCGGGATGTTAAAATGCACATATGACAGCAGTACACGCGATTAGGAATCAAACATGCAATTAGGAAAAGTCAACTGGTGATTAGAAAGAGTCAACAGGCGATTAGGATTGTAATCACATGACCTTCATGCAATTAGGCCCCCAATTGCCCCATGTAACACGCGATTGGGGCCAATCGCCCCTATTATAGGCGATTAGGGATCCCCTAATCGCCCCTGCTGCACTATTTCGCCTTTTTGCGCGTTTAACCCTCCAAATCAGATCCGAAACATGTGGAAACACCCAATATCAAACCCAAAACATTAATCAAACTATTTTAAGCAAAAACCCCTAATTTATTATCGCCCTAGCTGTCTCGAATGCAAGCGTTTTCCCAAAATAGCATAACTAGCATGTAAACATCCCATCAATCATGCAAAACTTACCCTAAATAGCAAATATCCAGATTTCATCACATAACGATGTTGTCCGACATTATCCTACTGTTCTAGCATCATCCTAGAGTAAACCCTAACCTCAAACAATCAACAAAACACAACATATCATCATCAATCCTTCATAATCATTCAAACGGGTCAAAACGCCTAATATCAATAATACACATCTATGAACCTTCAAACTCCTAGGTTAATGATGTGTGTAAATGTATATATATAAAAATAACACAAGCTTTAATTAAAACGAATCACCTAAAAACTACACACGCACGACAAGTGTACCGGTCGCAAAACAGTAAACAGATAAGACCGAGTATCGAACCCAAAGACGTGAATGCAACTCTAGATCACAACCTATACCAAAATACTAGTCTAATAAATATATACTTAAATGGAGTGTTAAACTAATAATTATAAACTTAGAAGAAACTAAATATAAATAAAATAACCTCAACTACTTATACGAAACTAGGAACTTGGAGAAATCAGATAGGAAGAAGGCTGGTTACTTAGGTAAAATCCCTAGACACTAACAATAAATCCTGAATCTGGTAATTAACTTGAGACCTTATTCTTACCTAATAAGCCTCCTAACAAAAATAGCTCACTAGACTCAAGGCGGGACAAGTGTAGAAATGCTAAGATGGACCCGGATCGCCCTAGCGTACCAAAATCCCACAGAAATCAGATTAAAACCTCTCCTGGATTAAAACCCTCAAACTATGAAGCAGACTTAAACTCTACTGAAGAAAACCTAGGAAAACTCTAAACACGGACAAGTAGCGACTCCCGCTCTAGCGCTTGCCAACTACCGAACAATGCCTAGTTAGTTATCTAGCAAACTCGAGTTAGATTTCTCACCCTCAAGAATGGACTGCACGTCTTAGTTAATTTATTATCTTAGTTTGTTATACTTGTGTCGTACTCCAACTTCAAATACTAGCACGCTAACCTAAGCTGACGAACTAGATTGATTTCTAGACCTAGGGGGTATCTCTACATGCCTAGCTCCACAAAACCAATAAACAAACTTCAAATAAAATCACACCAACACACATATATCAAATCCAACAATAAAATTAAAATCATGTAATTCTAAACATCAAAATTAAGAACCAAAAATCATTAAATACTGCATAAAACGTGTCTAGTTCATAAACCTAAGCAACCATAGAAATATTTAGTTCATAATTAAAATCAGAAACATAGTCATAAAGTTTCGAAAAACAATGATAAACATGTCTCTAAATAAATAAAAACGATAAAAAACAAACCATCAGGTTTTCGAATAATTATTATTCCATGTTCCTGGCTCGGTTGTTCTTGGCTCGACAAAAGTTTTTCGTTTATGCTTCGACGTCCATGAACACATGCTCTCAAGTGTTCGTGTCTCAATTAAAATTCCTTCGTTTTGAGCTCATTTTCCACGAACACCTATAACATAATAAAATAAATAAATACCTAATAAAAATGAAACGAAAATAATAAAAATCTATAAAAACCTATACTAAATAAAATAGACTGGTACAAGCCTAAAACTAATAAAAACACTATCTAAACGACTCAAAAACTATATAAACTTTACACTAGAAATAGATGTATTTTACAATACATCAAATATCCCCACACTTATCTCTTTTTCGTCCCTGAAAAAGAATTATGCTATGGAATCACAATCAAATAATCTGGCCTCAAAGCATAGGTTACTTTAATTTTAAAAATCTAATCACGTTCCAACTGCGATTGCAGGTATACTTGTCCTCTTAAACCCAACTGCCGGTTTCTAAGCCCCTTATCATGTTAGTTTAATTTTAGGTTCATTTAGTCTACCTAGGGTCTCACACTAAAGAAGTTACAGTTTCACCTAATCCCGTCTCAAGCTTATGAAATAAAAGGAACAACCAATTGACTGTTCCTAACCGTTTTATGTAGAAAACCGAGAGAATTTAAAATCATTTGTCTTTTTTTTCCTTCATCTTAGCATACTTAACTCAGAGGGTGTGACCAATCCAAGTCGCTATCCCAGTGGCCAGGCACCTTAAGCTTCAGTATTTTCGCTTTGATTTCTAATTAATTCATGAGTTTTTTTAGATATTTATTTTCAGACAATCCTAGAGGGAGTCGAGTCCGGAGTCACTATCCCTAGAAACGACACCATTGGCCTTGCCCTTATTTTATATCCAGCTCTTTTTTTTTTCTTTTCAACTTTAGATTAGAAATTCTAACGGTTTTAAACTTATAACGGTATTCCTTATACTATTATTGGCGGTTTCAGCTTCCTCATTTTTTCCTAGATGAGAACCCACAAGGTATCCTAATATATTTAGGTGTATTAGCTCAAAGGAAACTTTTCTACCGGCTGGCCTACCCACGCATCCCAAGTCAACACGCTTTTGATTATTTATTCTTCTAATACATATAATATTTGAAAACCAGACACTTGATTTTACCTATCATTTCCCATATTTTATAATGCAAACTTCAAAATCAGGGACATATTTTTTTTTTCAATTTTTCAATTTTTTTTTTACTCAAACGACTCTGTATACAGACTAAACGACAGTTTCCCATCCCCACACTTAAACTCTACATTGCCCTCAATGTAGGAATAGAAAACGACTAAAAAAAAAATCCGAATACAAAAATAAAAGATGAGGGCAAATTAGAAAGGAATTAGCTGGTTAATTTTTTTTCTTCGTAAGCTCCAAAACACTAGTCCAGTCCAGGTCGATCGTATAGCATTTCATTCGCGATCGGCTCTGACAGAATGGTAAACTCTTGGCTTGCCTTGATAAATAATAACAACTCCAGAATCACCCGAATGGAGATTGAGTACGGGTAGTGCAATCCAAACCTGCGCAAAACGAAACAAACAAAACCCGAGCATAATACCGAACCACACAAAAATAAAAAGACTCAAACTACTAACTTAGACTCATAATATAACAACAAACAAGAAGACGTACCTGCTTGGCAAACTGGCGGTGTATGGTGGTAGAACCAAATGGGTAGAAGAAAAAAAATTTGGTTCTCGCTCAACGTGAAGGACACTGGTGATCACAACACGCGTTGCAAACGAAAAAAAATATAACTTTCCGGGGTAATAGCTGGTCGCATGAGGCGAACAGGTCAGCCCAGACTCCTCACATTACGTGAAAAGTCTTTTTTCAGAGAAAGTTAATTAATTTTTTTATTTTTTTTAAGAAAAATTCTCTTTTATTACCCAAACCTCTACCAAAATTCCCATTCATAAAATATATATAATGATAATACATGGGACCCGCTCATTGTGAAATTTCCTCTACCTAAGCAAACACGCAAACTTGCAAACAGACTCAAAGACACACAAAACAAAGATAAAAAAAATAAAAAAAATATAAAAATCTATGAACTACTACCGAAGACGGACCACAAATAAAAAAACGAAAAGCTAGAAAAAAAAATAAATAGGTATAAATATAAATTTACAAACTCTACAGAGCCTCCCCACACTTAAACTTAATCAGGGGGCTTCTCTTTTATCTGGACTCGATCCAACCCGTTTAATTCCACCCGGTCCATATCATTTAGCAAAATTACATTAGTGGAATTGAAAAATATTTTATCAAATTTAAATAGGCCGGGCCACCAATATTTAAATTTACCTGGACCAAACCTGATTCTTGGCATGTAATGAGGGGACTTGTTGTCTCTGCAACTTCTGACCCTCACCCTGTGTCGGTCCAGGTGCCTCGTCGCCTTCTCCTGTGGTGGTGGCCATGGTGGTGGCACTAGTAGCAGTGTAATATCCAATGCCTGCATGGGCCGGCTGTGGTGTTCTTCTTCTTCCACCACTGCTTCTTTCTCATCGTCCTTGTTTTGTGACACTTGGTCAAAAGCTTTGTCCACTTCTGGAGCTGACAAATTAACTAACTCGTCACCAAACTCTGCTTCCCAATCAACTGCTTCTTCAAGCAGGTCAGTGGTGTCTTCCTCTTCCACCACTTCTTCCTCAAACAGCCAGCCCATGGATTCTGAAAAATCCATATCTTCCTCAGCCTCCCTCAAGACATCTGCCCCCCAATGATATGCTGCTGAACTAGAGATCTGGCAAGGCTGCTCATCCTGCTGAACCAAAGGTGGGACTAAGGCGTCCATTATGGTCTCTGGATCTAACCCTGAATTCTGCAAAATATCATCCTCACAAGACAAGTGTAAAGAATCATATGGGCCAGTTAAATCATGCACAGAATCAGATGAGTAAGGACGAACAGTTTCAGCAACGGGACTAATACAATCAGGTAATGTAAGTATTACCATCTCGTCTGGATCATCATATGTGAAATAAACTTGCTGAACTGGAGGTGGGACTTCAACGTCCATTATGGTCTTCAGTTCATCCACCTGAGCCTGTAGCCTTTCAAGTGCCGCATCTTTTCCCTCAAATAGTCGGTGCGAATGGATAGCAAAGAACACATATCCTCGAGCATGAGCTGTTGATTAGCAAGGAAGGCGTCTTGCTTAGCAACAAGGGCGACAAAGTCGGGCCTAGTGTGAGACGAGACATCCCGATTATCGGGATGTGGATACAAATGTTGGCTAGGTGGATACTCTAACGAGCTACCACCATGCCTTTCCTCAAACGTCTCAGCTTGTAGACGATCAGGCCGACTTTTTATTCTATCTAGTGACTCAGATGTTGCAGGGTTAAACCACCGGTCAGCCTGTGGGTATGAAGGCTGGTATGACTGGTATGGCTGTGACTGCAAATACTCGTTAAAATAATAATCCGTGGAATACCCCGATGAATATGAATGAGGGTATCTTATGGTAAAATGGGGTCCTCCGCAGATCTCGCACATGATAAAAAAAATTATATATTACGAATAAAATAATAATAAGAAATAAAAAATAAATAAAAGCAAAAATTATTCACAAAATAGTAGACCAGAAACGGATCAGATAATTCTCAAGAGTGCAAATTGCGTCCCCGGCAACGGCGCCAAAAATTTGATGTGTGTAAATGTATATATATAAAAATAACACAAGCTTTAATTAAAACGACTCACCTAAAAACTACACACGCACGACAAGTGTACCGGTCGCAAAACAGTAAACAGATAAGACCGAGTATCGAACCCAAAGACGCGAATGCAACTCTAGATCACAACCTATACCGAAATACTAGTCTAATAAATATATACTTAAATGGAGGGTTAAACTAATAATTATAAACTTAGAAGAAACTAAATATAAATAAAATAACCTCAACTGCTTAAAGAAACTAGGAACTCGGAGAAATCAGATAGAAAGAAGGCTGGTTACTTAGGTAAAATCCCTAGACACTAACAATAAATCCTAAATCTGGTAATTAACTTGAGACCCTATTCTTACCTAATAAGCCTCCTATCAAAGATAGCTCACTAGACTCAAGGCGGGACAAGTGTAGAAATGCTAAGATGTATCCGGATCGCCCTAGCGTACCAAAATCCCACAGAAATCAGATAAAAACCTCTCCTGGATTAAAACCCTCAAACTATGAAGCAGACTTAATCTCTACTGAAGAAAACCTAGGAAAACTCTAAACACGGACAAGTAGCGACTCCCGCCCTAGCGCTTGCCAACTACCGAACAATGCCTAGTTAGTTACCTAGCAAACTCGAGTTAGATTTCTCACCCTCAAGAATGGACTGCACGTCTTAGTTAATTTATTATATTAGTTTGTTATACTTGGGTCGTACTCCAACTCCAAATACTAGCACGCTAACCTAAGCTGACGAACTAGATTGATTTCTAGACCTAGGGGGTATCTCTACATGCCTAGCTCCACAAAACCAATAAACCAACTTCAAATAAAATCACACCAACACACATATATCAAATCCAACAATAAAATTAAAATCATGTAATTCTAAACATCAAAATTAAGAACCAAAAATCATTAAATACTGCATAAAACGTGTCTAGTTCATAAACCTAAGCAACCATGGAAATATTTAGTTCATAATTAAAATCAGAAACATAGTCATAAAGTTTCGAAAAACAATGATAAACATGTCTCTAAATAAATAAAAACGATAAAAAACAAACCATCAGGTTTTCGAATAATATATCTTTAATGCACCCAACACCTTCAAACTCCTAAGATCGATCAAAGCAGATCTCTGTGTCGAATGATAATAATCCCACCACAAAAATTGTGCGCCGCTTTCTAGTATATATGTTGCTGTCATAGTCAAATTATATTTCTCCAATTATCGTGCATCGACTTTTGAATTGTATTTTGTTTTCTTTGGCTTGGGCTTCGGCCCAAGTCACTTTTTTTTTTAATTATTATTATTATTATTCCATGTTCCTGACTCGGTTGTTCTTGGCTCGGCCAATGTTTTTCGTTTACGCTTCGACGTCCATAAACACATGCTCTCAAGTGTTCGTGTCTCAATTAAAATTCCTTCGTTTTGAGCTCATTTTCCACGAACACCTATAAAATAATAAAATAAATAAATACCTAATAAAAATGACACGAAAATAATAAAAATCTATAAAAACCTATACTAAATAAAATAGAGTGGTACACGCCTAAAACTAATAAAAACACTATCTAAACGACTCAAAAACTATATAAACTTTACACTAGAAATAGATGTATTTTACAATACATCAAATATCTCCACAATTATGCGATGGAATCACAATCAAATAATCTGGCCTCAAAGCATAAGTTACATTAACTTTAAAAATCTAATCACGTTCCAACTGCGATTGCAGGTATACTTGTCCTCTTAAACCCAACTGCCGGTTTCTAAGCCCCTTATCATGTTAGTTTAATTTTAGGTTCATTTAGTCTACCTAGGGTCTCACTGTGACACTCGGCATATTTAGGTTAACACTTTTCATATTTTACATACATACTTTTCGTACTTTACATACATGCGTTTCATACTTTGCATACATACGAGTCTACCTCAACGAAAACATTGAAAACAACTACTTAATATCATACTTGACCAGGTCGGTCGAGTCGTATCGATGATTCGGGAATCATCGGGAGTCGTTACAATGGTCCGAGGGACCATTGGGTGTCGGTCCATAACCATGTGTACAAGGATCGGTGATTCGTGGAATCGCCGGGTTTAACGCACACACGCAAGTCTCGGGTCCCGGGAATTGGTGATCGGGTGGGAACGTGTTATTTATCATGCATTATATGTTGGTAATCATTATGTGACTTATCGGTATGTGGAAACGTGATTACATATGTTAAAATAGGGTTTAACGCGCCAAAAACACAAACACTTGGACTATGGGCGATTAGGCTAGTGTGTGATAGCCTAATCGCCAATAGTAAGGGCGAGTAGGGGTTATTAGGGCCGAATAGGGGGCTATTCGCATGATGGTTCATGCGAATAGCAGCCCTACTCGCCTATACTGCTGCGTACTCGCCTGTAATGCTTTGAACAATCAAAAACGCCTATAAATACCACCCTTGACCTCTAAAACATCATTTATACAACCCTAGCCATCCCATAACCTATCTCAACCCACAAACACCCTCTGGAACCTATTTTCACATCAAAACAACCATTTCCAAGCTTATTCCATCATCTCCTCTTAAATATAAGGTGTGTTCTTCAAACCCAAACCTTTAAATGATTATGTTTTACTCCCTAAAAGTCCAGACCTGACTTATAAACGTTTTTGTCTTTGAAAATCCATTTAAAACCGTTTTTAAACAAACCCACACCTTTACATGTGTTATATGTGATTAAAGATAGAATTTTTAGGATTAAATCATGATTGTTTTTGTGTTATTATGATGTTTATGGCTATTACAAGTTAGTATGATGATGTCCTAGGAGTTTGAATGGTTTTGGTTGTGTATTGTTGATACTTGATATTTTGACCCATTTGAAGGATTTTGGATGATTAAGGATGATATGAGGTGTGTTGTTGATTGTATGATGATAGGGTTTGCTCTAGGATGATGCTAGAACAGTAGGATGCTATCGGATAACGTGGTTATGTGATTTAATCTGAATAGTTACTATTTAGGGAAAGTTCTTGCATGTTGATGTGATGTTTACATGCTAAGTTGCTATTTTGGGAAAACGCTCGCATTCGGAACTGTTAGAACGATGAAAACTTAGGGGTTTTGCTTGAAATATGTTTGTTAATGTGTTAGGATGATTATTGAATGTTCTTACATGTTTCGGATCTGATTTGGAGTGTTCGGCGCGCGAAATTGCACTACAGAACTGCAGAGGCGAGTAGGATCCTACTCGCATGAGGCTTTAGGCGAGTAGGCTCCTAAATGCCTGATGTTCAGGCGAATACAAGCCTATTCGCCTATAGTATATGCGAATAGGGGCCTATTCCCCTCAACTACTAGCATTTACAATCCTAAATGCCTATACTTAAGCATTTACAATCCTAAATGCCTATACTTAGGCATTTACAATCCTAAATGCCTATACATAAGGCATTTACAATCCTAAATGCCTATACATAAGGCATTTACAATCCTAAATGCCTATACATAAGGCATTTACAATCCTAAGTGCTAGTTTGATTCCTAATCGCGTATAATGCTGCCGTATGTATATTTTAACATCCCGGAACATGATTTGACGCCTAGGAAGATGATAGGAACCCCGGGATACACCCAATGACTTAGTAACACGTGTTCGGACCTGTTTACGCGCTAATCGGACATTATGCTAGACTAGATGAACTGTTGCGCGTATTAAGTGTTTAATTGCATATGTGGCATGATGTCTTGTATTTATCTAACACGTGGAATGTCGGGTCACCAATGGGATGTCGGACCTTGTCTGGTGTGGTCGGTTAAACGTTTAAACATCATTTATATGTACACGGTTATGGTCTGGACTACTAGGGACTAATCAACCTACGGGTTGTTAGTCTAACACCTTATACGCTCGTCATGATAGGTCACCAGTATTTGGTGCCGTCTATTGAGCAGGTTTACTTGTCTTAGTGTGAGGAGCAACATCAGGTGAGTTTCACGGCCCCGCTTTACGTTTTACACTTCGGGGGAGACACATGCTCATACTTATTTCATAAATTATCATGTTATACTAGTGTTAATTCATTTACATACTATACGATACGTAAAGTCCCGGGGAAACCATGAATATGCTGGATAGCATAACGGGGGAAATGTGGATAGATCTATTGGGACTGACAGACCCCACCCGTCGGCTGGGAGCCGGGCGGGTGCATATTGTCTCGGTCATAACGCTACCGGGGATGGTAGTGCATAATCGTTTCGGGCAAAATCATATATCGTTGTCTGTGATGGTTTCCGGTCGTAGCAGTATTACTCATGCGTCTAGCTAACGCTAACATTTCTGACATAGTGGTAACATGATGGCTTTCATTACTTAAAACATTTAATATAAAACCTGTGAACTCACCGGCATTATTTGCTGACGTTTTTAGCATGTTTGTCTCAGGTCGTTGAGGTAGCGGCAGTCGATAGGCGCACGGAGTCTCACGGCGTCTAGGATTCATTTGCATTTTCTTATCTTTTTCAGACTTAAGTACTTTTACATTTCGGGTTGTAATAAAGTTACGCTTCTGCGGCGATGGATTTATGAAAACTAGATGGTTTGTTTATGTCATTTTACGTATCATATAGGGTCGTTTAATGTGACCGTGGACTTAGATCCTGGTTTGTCACGCGCCTCGCGGTAAAACCCCGCACGTGGAATTTGAGGGTGTGACAGATTGGTATCAGAGCCAATGGTGTAACACCCCAACCGATGGCGGAAACATCGGGGTGCCACGTATTGATGATTGTTTCAGTAGCACATGGTATAATATAAATTTTAAATAATTTATTCAAACATAATATCCAAATATAAAATGATGTCTAGGAATTCAATACATGATATCAAATAACAAAACTTCAATAACTTCAAATAAAACTTCATGTTAAATCCTCATGCTAACTCAAGCCTCAGCTTCATTGTTACCTGAAACATGTTAATTTTGAAAGTATTTTGGGTCAACAAAAGTTGGTGAGAATTACATAGGTTTTTGATGATAAAATAAAAATGTTGTGCAATTCATGTGTCATGTCAATCTAGCCCATATGTGAGAACATACTAGAAATAAATCGAGTGCATAATCAACCCTGATGACTGTTATAATATGATACATACCATACGCTCATGGTCCACTTGAATATGTTATGCGATAACAAACACCCACGCTACCTTTGTAGGAGGCACGTATCCGGGTGGGATTGTCAGTCCAATAGATCTATCAATGTATACCGTCGGCTTGTACGGAGTTAATGATTATGCTAGAATGGTGCTTACTCTAATCATGCTCAAGACATAATGCAACATAGAAAACACATAGACACATTGATGATTGAATTGCAATAATGATGTTATAACATGTTTCACCCCAAAAATGGTGATAAATAAAAGGGGCTATGTAAAACTCACCTTAGCAAATGTTAAACTTCTTGAAAAGATAAAATAATAGTGTTGCCCAAATAGTGCCAAATATCACCCTATAATAAGGTAATAAATAATAAGTCTAAGTCTAATTAATTTATAAGTGTATCCAAGGGTTTCGATTTGGGGATATCCAATTGTTGAATTTAAAATAAAATGCTAAATAAATAAAGGGAAATTTGATAATTAAATAAAAGAAAGTCTTTTTATAAAATTTGAATTTAGAATGTTCACAATAATGTGTTTGAAGTATAAAAAAAATAATTTATAAAATTATTTCATTTAAAATAGATTTTTAAATCTATTTATTACAAATTGCCAATATTTAACTTTAATATTCAAAAATACTAAAATTAAATAATTTCTATTTTAAAAATCATTTTTCTGTTCTAAATATTTAAAAATAAATTGTATAAAATTTTGGTGCAAAAATAATGAAAATTGAATTTATTATGATTTAATTATGATTAAATCTAACAAAAATTGATTAAAAATATAAAATAAATGATTTTTCAGAATTAAAAATCATTTCAGTAAAGTTTAACTTTATACAAACTCAGGATAATTTTTGTAGAATTTAATAAAATTGTTTTGATATTTTAATGGATTTTTATAAATATAATAGTATAAAATTGATTTAATTATTATAAATATTAAATAAATGAATTTCAGAAAAATAAAAATTGTAAATAAAACTTTTAACTCAGATTTAATAAATATAATTTTTTTAGAATTTATAAAATAGTTTTAATATTTAAAAATGAATTTATAAGATTAAAATGTTTAATATATATATTATTAGTTTGTTGTTTATAAAAATAAAAAGAAACAAAAAGAGTGGCCGTAGCCGGGACTCGAACCCGGGAGCCTTGGGTTATAGACCATGGTCACAACCACTTGGCCTAGGCCAGTGGTTGTGATGAATCCTGTATAATAATAATTATATACGCGATATGAAATCGAGTTTATCCCCAAATTACAAAGCACGAACCCTAGTTTCTACAATTGATCAATTCACACATCAATAGCCTAATTAATCATAGGGCTATTGATGTGTGATTGCCGATGAACATAACCCACACAAAAATTTAAACTTACAGTGATGAATTGTGTTCGTTTGCCCGGTCAAAGCCAAAAGTCAAACGACGATCAGAAAGCTAATAACAGAGCGATTGGAAGAGAATTGAAGGTTGAGAAGAGAGTATGAGCGAGTTGTGAAGGATCGTAGCACATCAATTTATACTGGGGATCGATGGATTGGTTAATTGGAAGGTTTGACTAACTATTAAAGTCTATACGCGTAATAAATCAAATTGGTCAATGATAATTGGTAATAAACGTGTAATCACAGATGAACAAGGCCGGTAATCAAATAAGTTTGCCAAAATTAGATCAATCACGAATTGATTCTGATTGATTAACAGACGCGTCCAAGCAGTTGACTTTCCTAAGTCAATTTGCAGGTTTTAAAACGCGTATAAATTTAATTAGTGCTGGGGTTTAATCAGAGTTGATGGCCAGCCCAGTTGGTTAGATGGTTGTGTGTGTTGACCCGGTCTTGGGCGCGGGTTCGAGTCCCGGCCAAGACATATTATTTTTTGATATATTTCAAGGTTATTCCACATAACAATTATAATATATATGGTATTAGGGTTCCACAAGCGCGACAAAAATAATTAATGCGAATAATATAGGTAAAACTTGACGTTTTATTAATGATAGCCGTGTAACGTACAAGTTTAAATGCGTAATGTTACAGTCTCCCCTACTTTTAGGAACTTCGTCCCGAAGTTGGAGTTGGAGAGTCTGGTGGGAAAAGATGTGGATACTTCGACTTCATCTGGTCTTCACGTTCCCAAGTGAACTCTGGGCCTCGTTTAGATTCCCAACGAACCTTAACGATCGGAATACGACTGCGCTTGAGTTTCTTGACTCCAGTATCAACAATCTCGACGGGTTTCTCGATAATGTGCATGCTTTCATCAATTTGCACATCCTCAAGAGGAACATGAAGGTTCTCATCTGCTAAGCATTTCTTGAGATTCGAAACACGGAAGGTCGGATGAACATTGCTTAGCTCAGGTGGAAGATCAAGTTTGTAAGCCACTTTTCCAACTCTGTCAAGAATTTTGAAGGGGCCTACGTATCGAGGAGCTAGCTTTCCCTTTCTACCGAAACGAATTACTCCTTTCCAAGGGGATACCTTAGGTAGTACAAGGTCCCCAACTTGAAATTCCAAGGGTTTACGACGTTTATCAGCATAACTCTTTTGGCGACTTCTAGCCTTGAGGAGATTATCCTGAATGAGTTGAATTTTGTCTGTGGTTTCCTGGATTAGTTCGGGTCCAGTAATACGAGCTTCACCAACCTCAGTCCAACAGACAGGTGAACGACATTTCCGACCATAGAGTGCCTCAAAAGGAGCCTTGTTAATGCTGGCGTGATAACTGTTGTTGTATGAAAACTCAACCAAAGGGAGATGAGAATCCCATGCGCCACCAAAGTCAATGACACATGCCCTGAGCATATCCTCAAGTGTCTGGATGGTTCGTTCAGTCTGACCATCAGTTTGAGGGTGATAAGCAGTGCTCAGGTTCAACTTGGTACCCAAAGCATCTTGTAGAGACTCCCAAAAGTGAGAGGTGAAACGACCATCGCGATCAGAAATAATGTCCAAAGGTATACCGTGACGACATACGATTTCACTTACGTACATCTTTGCCAATCTTTCCACAGAATACTTCTCACGAATAGGTAGGAAGTGAGCTGACTTGGTCAAACGATCGACGATTACCCAAATACTGTCAAAACCTTTGGGTGTACGAGGGAGTTTGGTGATGAAATCCATAGCTATGCTCTCCCATTTCCAGACAGGAATCTCTGGTTGTTCAAGCATACCAGATGGTCGTTGATGTTCAGCCTTGACCTTGGAACAAGTGAGACATTTTGCGACGAAAAGAGCAATGTCTTTCTTCATACCAGGCCACCAATAAGAATAACGAAGATCTTGGTACATCTTGTCAGCTCCAGGATGAACAGAATAACGAGACTTATGAGCCTCGTTCATGAGGAAAGTACGAAGATCATCACGGTCGGGAATCCACAGTCGATTAAGGAAGTAAAGAAGACCATCGGGTTTGGTTTCAAGTTGAGTTTCAGCACCACAAGACATTTCATCGTACATGTTACCTTGGGTGACTGATGTGTGTTGAGCCTGGAGAATGCGATCTTGAAGGTCAGTACGAACTCTCGCACATTGAAGTTTGACACGCTCTTTACGACTAAGTGCGTCAGCCATAACATTCGCCTTGCCAGGATGGTAGCGAATTTCGCAATCATAGTCGTTAAGTAACTCAACCCAACGTCGTTGCCTCATGTTAAGATTCTTTTGGTCGAAGACATGTTGAAGACTTTTGTGGTCCATGAACACCACACATTTGGTCCCATAAAGATAATGTCTCCAAATCTTGAGTGCAAAGACAACAGCGCCCAATTCAAGATCATGGGTGGTATAATTCTTTTCGTGAGTCTTGAGTTGTCGAGACGCATAAGCAATAACCTTTCCTCGTTGCATGAGAACACAACCAAGACCCTGGTTCGATGCATCACAGTAGACCACGAAATCATCATTACCATCAGGTAGAGACAAGATACAGAGTTTCAGCTTAAGAGTTACGAATGCTTCCTCCTGCTTAGGTCCCCACTCATAGGGTTTACCCTTGTGAGTTAAGGTAGTGAGAGGAACAGCGATCTTGGAGAAATTGGCGATGAATCGACGATAATAACCAGCCAAACCAAGGAAAGAACGGACTTCCGTTGGAGTGGTAGGAACACTCCAATTCTTCACAGCTTCGATCTTTGCAGGATCAACATGAATTCCGTTCATATCAATGACATGTCCCAAAAATTGAACTTCCTTAAGCCAAAATTCGCATTTTGAGAACTTGGCATACAGTTGTTCTTTCTTTAGGAGATTCAAGATAGAGTGAAGATGTTGCTCGTGATCGGATTTTGATTTAGAGTAAATCAAAATATCATCGATGAAAACGATCACGAATTTGTCGAGATAGGGTCTACAAACCCGATTCATCAAATCCATAAATACTGCGGGAGCATTGGTCAACCCAAAAGGCATAACCATGAATTCATAGTGACCATAGCGTGTGCGAAAAGCTGTCTTGGGAATGTCTTCATCGTGGACTCTAAGCTGATGATAACCAGAACGGAGATCAATCTTCGAGAAGTGGGTTGCTCCTTGAAGTTGATCGAAGAGATCGTCAATCCTAGGAAGTGGATAACGATTCTTGATGGTGAGTTTGTTGAGTTCACGGTAGTCAATACACATTCTAAGAGAACCATCCTTCTTTTTAACGAATAAGACAGGGGCTCCCCATGGAGAAGAACTAGGGCGAATGAACCCTTTATCAGAAAGTTCCTGTAATTGACTGGCAAGTTCTTGCATCTCAGAGGGTGCAAGACGATAAGGAGCTTTAGCGACAGGATTAGCACCAGGAACAAGATCAATACGAAATTCCACTTGTCGAGCAGGAGGCAAACCAGGTAAATCCTCTGGAAAGACTTCAGGATAGTCTCGAATAATAGGAATGTCTTGGATACTTTTGCCTTTGTCCTTCTTCTCTATCACGTTAGCTAAGAAGGCTGTATACCCCTTTCGTAAGTACTTTTGGGCAGTAGTACAAGACATAAGCTTAAGCTCGCCACAGGGTTTCTCACCATAGATCTTCAAAATCTCACCAGATTCGAGAGGAATGCGTATGACTTTCTCGAAGCACAGAATTTCGGCACGATGAGTTGACAACCAGTCCATGCCTACTATAACATCAAAACTACCAAGATGCATGGGGATGAGATCGATAGAGAAGGTATGATCGTCGAGGTTCATCAAGCAGTTACGAATAATAGAGTCGATCGAAATAGACTTCCCGTTAGCTACCTCTACCACTAAAGGTTCCTCTAGATTTGTGTGGGGTAAGTTAAGTAAAGGTTCAAACTTCAATGACACAAATGACTTATCAGCTCCCGAATCAAATAATATGGATGCATAGTGGTTATTAATGAGAAACGTACCATTCACCACTTCGTTGTTGTCACGAGCCTGGTTAGCGTTGAGATTGTAGGCGCGACCTCGAGCACCTTGGTTTTGGTTGCGGTTCTGGTTTTGGTTTTGGTTTTGGTTTTGGTTTTGGTTTCGGTTACGATTAGGGCAGTTGTTGATGTAGTGATTAGGGTTGCCACACTCGTAGCATTGACCACGAGCAGGCCTGTTGTTTTGTTGGTTGGGAGCTGGGTTGTTGTTGTCTTGGGTAGTAGGAGGGGCTCGACAGACGTTCACCAGGTGACCATATCTTTGACACTTAGTACAAAAACGACATGGCACTTGTGCTGGATGATGGTACTTGCAAGTGTTGCACAAAGGGTGAGGTCCGGTGTATGGTTTCTTGGCTGGATTTTGGGCAGCAGGTGGAGTAGCAGCAACCATATAGTTTCTAGCCTTGCGCTTTTTGTTGCTTGAGGTCTCAGGCTTGACTTCAATTGCAGGCTGTGGATTGTCTTTGGCAACCGTCTTCTTAGTGCCCTTGCGGAAGAGAGTACCATTCTTCACGTGATTATCAGTAAGAGTGGCCGCTAGACGTTTGGCCTCTTCCAAAGTTGCAGGATTTCTACCCCAAACGGTGTCCTGGATTTGCATGGGCAGACCACCGATGTACTTCTCGATGGCTACCGGCAGAGGAGTAACTTTGTGGGGCAACAATAAGCTAAGCTCATGAAAGCGGGTGTTGTAGGCAAGGTTTTCCCCACTATCTTGAGCTAAGGTGTGGAACTCATCCTCAAGTTTCTTAACTTCATTGCGAGGACAAAACTCTTCCTTCATGACCTCCTTGACTTGGTCCCATGTCATAGCAAGAGCAACCTCGGCCCCACGAGTACGCTTTTCTTCATTCCACCAAGTGAGTGCTCGTTTATGGAGAACACTCATGGCGTAACGAACCTTGAAGTTGTTGGGGCACTCACTGTTGATGAAGGTATTCTCAATACCCTCAAACCATTGGAGGAGTCCTGTAGCTCCTTCTTCACCACTAAACTTTGGAGGGTTACAAGAGTTGAAATGCTTAAGGGTGCAGGCTTGGGGTCCATTTCCATTGCCATTGCCGTTCCCATTCCCATTCCCGTGACCATTCCCGTTGCCGTTCATTTGGATGACCTGAGCGAGTAAATTGGGAACCAGAGTTGCGATTTGCTGCGCCATTTGTTGAGAAATGATCGCATCCAGTTGGGCATCGACACCATTGTTGTTGTGGTTAGGAACTTGGTCATGGTTGTGGTTGTCACCACCTTCTTCGTGGTTTTCACCATTGCTGTTGCGAGTGCTGCGACGAGGAGGCATGATCTGTAATAGACACAATGAAATGAATGAGAGTTTATATAAGGAATGTAATCATTTATTCATTAATTAAAACGAATAAACGAAAACGTTGACTTATCAAAGATTCTAAATTCTAATAACAAATGAAGACATGCTTTAGCCTATAAGTGAACACTCATCCCGAGAATTCCCAGGTAGGCATCCGGGTCCCTCGTCTGATTGGGATATATGCGCAATGCCAGCCTAGACAGAAGACTCAGAATACAGGCGTTCACCCTTCCAGATTGCACGTGTTCGTTATTAAAATCTAGAACTTCGACGAGATCTCAAGGGGGTTCAGGTTAAACCTGAGGATTTTGTCCTATTAATCTAATGGTGGATCAGAATTGCAGCAGACGAATAAGAGTAGTCACATGTAGGTTTAGGGTTATATAAGGCATAGGATGAGGATAGGATTAGGGAAGCAATTAGGGTTACAAGTAGGAGAAGCAAGTACTGTTTAAGTCCCTAAGGTTATAGTCTAGATTATTTCTAATAACCTAATTCCCTATAACCAAGGCTCTGATACCAATCTGTAACACCCCAACCGATGGCGGAAACATCGGGGTGCCACGTATTGATGATTGTTTCAGTAGCACATGGTATAATATAAATTTTAAATAATTTATTCAAACATAATATCCAAATATAAAATGATGTCTAGGAATTCAATACATGATATCAAATAACAAAACTTCAATAACTTCAAATAAAACTTCATGTTAAATCCTCATGCTAACTCAAGCCTCAGCTTCATTGTTACCTGAAACATGTTAATTTTGAAAGTATTTTGGGTCAACAAAAGTTGGTGAGAATTACATAGGTTTTTGATGATAAAATAAAAATGTTGTGCAATTCATGTGTCATGTCAATCTAGCCCATATGTGAGAACATACTAGAAATAAATCGAGTGCATAATCAACCCTGATGACTGTTATAATATGATACATACCATACGCTCATGGTCCACTTGAATATGTTATGCGATAACAAACACCCACGCTACCTTTGTAGGAGGCACGTATCCGGGTGGGATTGTCAGTCCAATAGATCTATCAATGTATACCGTCGGCTTGTACGGAGTTAATGATTATGCTAGAATGGTGCTTACTCTAATCATGCTCAAGACATAATGCAACATAGAAAACACATAGACACATTGATGATTGAATTGCAATAATGATGTTATAACATGTTTCACCCCAAAAATGGTGATAAATAAAAGGGGCTATGTAAAACTCACCTTAGCAAATGTTAAACTTCTTGAAAAGATAAAATAATAGTGTTGCCCAAATAGTGCCAAATATCACCCTATAATAAGGTAATAAATAATAAGTCTAAGTCTAATTAATTTATAAGTGTATCCAAGGGTTTCGATTTGGGGATATCCAATTGTTGAATTTAAAATAAAATGCTAAATAAATAAAGGGAAATTTGATAATTAAATAAAAGAAAGTCTTTTTATAAAATTTGAATTTAGAATGTTCACAATAATGTGTTTGAAGTATAAAAAAAATAATTTATAAAATTATTTCATTTAAAATAGATTTTTAAATCTATTTATTACAAATTGCCAATATTTAACTTTAATATTCAAAAATACTAAAATTAAAGAATTTCTATTTAAAAATCATGTTTCTGTTCTAAATATTTAAAAATAAATTGTATAAAATTTTGGTGCAAAAATAATGAAAATTGAATTTATTATGATTTAATTATGATTAAATCTAACAAAAATTGATTAAAAATATAAAATAAATGATTTTTCAGAATTAAAAATCATTTCAGTAAAGTTTAACTTTATACAAACTCAGGATAATTTTTGTAGAATTTAATAAAATTGTTTTGATATTTTAATGGGTTTTTATAAATATAATAGTATAAAATTGATTTAATTATTATAAATATTAAATAAATGAATTTCAGAAAAATAAAAATTGTAAATAAAACTTTTAACTCAGATTTAATAAATATAATTTTTTTAGAATTTATAAAATAGTTTAAATATTTAAAAATGAATTTATAAGATTAAAATGTTTAATATATATATTATTAGTTTGTTGTTTATAAAAATAAAAAGAAACAAAAAGAGTGGCCGTAGCCGGGACTCGAACCCGGGAGCCTTGTGTTATAGACCATGGTCACAACCACTTGGCCTAGGCCAGTGGTTGTGATGAATCCTGTATAATAATAATTATATACGCGATATGAAATCGAGTTTATCCCCAAATTACAAAGCACGAACCCTAGTTTCTACAATTGATCAATTCACACATCAATAGCCTAATTAATCATAGGGCTATTGATGTGTGATTGCCGATGAACATAACCCACACAAAAATTTAAACTTACAGTGATGAATTGTGTTCGTTTGCCCGGTCAAAGCCAAAAGTCAAACGACGATCAGAAAGCTAATAACAGAGCGATTGGAAGAGAATTGAAGGTTGAGAAGAGAGTATGAGCGAGTTGTGAAGGATCGTAGCACATCAATTTATACTGGGGATCGATGGATTGGTTAATTGGAAGGTTTGACTAACTATTAAAGTCTATACGCGTAATAAATCAAATTGGTCAATGATAATTGGTAATAAACGTGTAATCATAGATGAACGAGGCCGGTAATCAAATAAGTTTGCCAAAATTAGATCAATCACGAATTGATTCTGATTGATTAACAGACGCGTCCAAGCAGTTGACTTTCCTAAGTCAATTTGCAGGTTTTAAAACGCGTATAAATTTAATTAGTGCTGGGGTTTAATCAGAGTTGATGGCCAGCCCAGTTGGTTAGATGGTTGTGTGTGTTGACCCGGTCTTGGGCGCGGGTTCGAGTCCCGGCCAAGACATATTATATTTTGATATATTTCAAGGTTATTCCACATAACAATTATAATATATATGGTATTAGGGTTCCACAAGCGCGACAAAAATAATTAATGCGAATAATATAGGTAAAACTTGACGTTTTATTAATGATAGCCGTGTAACGTACAAGTTTAAATGCGTAATGTTACAAATGGTTATAGTGAACTAGGACTGCATGTTGAGTCAAGTCTATAGCCGAGTCGCACACACTAGACGGTCACATTCATATAAGTCATGACATATGGGAATTGCCGGGGTGTTTGTATTACATTCGTTATTATCATTTATGCTTACATCATCTATCTATTACTCTTATTTCCTATCCTGTTCTCCATCTTCGTGCTGAAGACGAGGGGCCTTACTACCCTTGCACGGCAGTGGTGTACGTTGGAGTGGCTTCGGCATCCTTCGGAGATTTGTCCAAGATTCGGACATCTCCCCTTTCCATACTCCAATGGACACACTTGCTCGCACACATCATCTCACACTTGTACTTGTTGTTCTACATCTTGGGTGTTGTATCACCTAGGAGTTCTTATCTATTCTTGAATGTGGGTGCCTTGTGGTCTGAAAGTCAAGCTAGGAGCACGCCTCGGGGACCATGTAGAGCGACTTATCATTTCGGGTGCACACGAAATAATAAGTTGAAATGCATGGAAATCCTGGTGGACTCTGTGTTTGATCTAATAACCATGATGGAATCCAGTTCTCTGGTTGACCTTATTGCTTATAATTTCTTCATGATTCCTTGTTATCTGTTGTGGAATCTGATGTCTTGTCTTTGATCTTGACAGAAGATGGCAGGACGTCGTGGTGGTCGCGTTGGTGGTCGTGTTGGTGGCCGAAATGGCGGTGGACGTAATGGGGGTCGTGGTAACATCAGCATGACCCAGGCGGAGCTGAATAATCTGATCCAGGAGCACGTGGCAGCTGCTATTGCTGCGCAGCAGGCCGCCCACCAGGGCCATGGTGGTAATTTAATTACCCCTACTCTCATTCCTTATCTTTTGTCGTGTGATGTTCGTTTTCTGACCTGTGTTGCTTGTTGTAACAGGGGGTGCTTTTCCACCTCCACCACCTCCACCTCCTCTAGTCCACTGTACTTATAAGATGTTTCAGGACTGCAAGCCCCATAACTTCAGTGGGACTAAGGGAGCTGTGGGACTACTTCGTTGGTTAGAGAAGGTCGAGTCTGCTTTCTCCATGTGTAACTGCCCAGAGGAGTATCGTGTGAAGTATGCTTCAGGGACATTCGAGGGACGTGCCTTGACTTGGTGGAATTCGACGGTGCAGACTATTGGTTTACTGGAGGCCCATGCGTTGCCATGGACCGAGTTTGTGTTTCGTTTGAAGAGGGAGTATTGCCCTAGGGATGAGATCAAGAGTTTGGAGCATGAGCTGTGGAATCATCAGATGGTGGGATCTGAGATAGAGGAGTATACCACTCGCTACCATGAGTTGGCACTTTTGTGCCCGGATTCTGTGACGCCTGAATATAAGGCTATTGAGTTCTACATTAGTGGGTTGGTGCCTGAGGTGCGCGGGTTGGTGACCGCGAATGATGCTACTACGCTTCGGGATACCATTCGGTTGGCTCATAGGCTGACTAAGCAGAAGGTTCAGGAGGGTGTTTTGCCTCCTAAGGGTACTGTGGTGAAGACCTCTGATGGCAACAAGAGGAAATGGGAGAGCGCGGGAAAGGGTACAGTTCAGCCTCAGCAGCAGCCGAAGAAATTTGAGGCTACGGGTGCATCTTCTGAGCAGAGGCAGAGTGGGTATACTGGGAGGCTGCCTAGGTGTGATCGTTGTGGGTACCATCATCTTGGGGATTGTAGTTATTGTACCCGATGTAAGAGGAACGGGCATCAGGCCCAGAGCTGCAGGGTGAATCTTCAGGCTCAACAACAGGTGGTCGCCCCTACTACTGCTACTACTACCACTGTTGCACCCAGGGGAAATCAGGGATGTTATCACTGTGGCGACACGGGGCACTTCAGGCGGGACTGTCCCAAGGCGAAGCAAGGCGAGGGTGGCGGTCGAACTGCTCCGGCTCGTGCTTATGTCATCGGTGCTAGGGAGAACCAGGAGGATCCTGATACTGTTACTGGTGAGTATTCTTTTCTTGATTCTAGTTATACTTCTATTCATTTTCATTCACATTGCTTGGCGATTCGTATTCATTGTGTGCATTTAGTGGTATTTGATCATCGCTTTGCATTCATCGGTCTGATGTGGGTCCTTTAGAGATGCTACTTGGACGGTACCGGTGTATCATTTATACCGATCACAGTAGTCTCTGGTAGGCCTTCGATCAGGAGGATTCACTGTTTTGTATTCACCTTGGGGAGGGCGGTTCCCCGGCATAGAGTAACCGTTGCTATCATTCTTCGTTCGCTGTTATCATTTCGTTTACATTCTGGGAAACGTTACTTGGTTAGGTCGACACTCATCACTGTCGAAGAGTGAATCTCGGGGCGAGATTCCTTTCAACAGGGGGATGATGTGACGACTGGGAAATTTTTGGGGAAATTTTTTTCTTTTTATCGTTTCATTCTCTTTGACTTCGGGAAATTTTCGGGACGAAAATTCTTTCAACTGGGGGATGATGTGACACCCGGCATATTTAGGTTAACACTTTTCATATTTTACATACATACGTTTCGTACTTTACATACATGCGTTTCATACTTTGCATCCATACGAGTCTACCTCAACGAAAACATTGAAAACAACTACTTAATATCATACTTGACCAGGTCGGTCGAGTCGTATCGATGATTCGGGAATCATCGGGAGTCGTTACAATGGTCCGAGGGACCATTGGTTGTCGGTCCATAACCATGTGTACAAGGATCGGTGATTCGTGGAATCGCCGGGTTTAACGCACACACGCAAGTCTCGGGTCCCGGGAATTGGTGATCGGGTGGGAACGTGTTATTTATCATGCATTATATGTTGGTAATCATTATGTGACTTATCGGTATGTGGAAACGTGATTACATATGTTAAAATAGGGTTTAACGCGCCAAAAACACAAACACTTGGACTATGGGCGATTAGGCTAGTCTGTGATAGCCTAATCGCCAATAGTAAGGGCGAGTAGGGGTTATTAGGGGCGAATAGGGGGCTATTCGCATGATGGTTCATGCGAATAGCAGCCCTACTCGCCTATACTGCTGCGTACTCGCCTGTAATGCTTTGAACGATCAAAAACGCCTATAAATACCACCCTTGACCTCTAAAACATCATTTATACAACCCTAGCCGTCCCATAACCTATCTCAACCCACAAACACCCTCTGGAACCTATTTTCACATCAAAACAACCATTTCCAAGCTTATTCCATCATCTCTTCTTAAATATAAGGTGTGTTCTTCAAACCCAAACCTTTAAATGATTATGTTTTACTCCCTAAAAGTCCAGACCTGACTTATAAACGTTTTTGTCTTTGAAAATCCATTTAAAACCGTTTTTAAACAAACCCACACCTTTACATGTGTTATATGTGTTATATGTGATTAAAGATAGAATTTTTAGGATTAAATCATGATTGTTTTTGTGTTATTATGATGTTTATGGCTATTACAAGTTAGTATGATGATGTCCTAGGAGTTTGAATGGTTTTGGTTGTGTATTGTTGATACTTGATATTTTGACCCATTTGAAGGATTTTGGATGATTAAGGATGATATGAGGTGTGTTGTTGATTGTATGATGATAGGGTTTGCTCTAGGATGATGCTAGAACAGTAGGATGCTATCGGATAACGTGGTTATGTGATTTAATCTGAATAATTACTATTTAGGGCAAGTTCTTGCATGTTGATGTGATGTTTACATGCTAAGTTGCTATTTTGGGAAAACGCTCGCATTCGGAACTGTTAGAACGATGAAAACTTAGGGGTTTTGCTTGAAATATGTTTGTTAATGTGTTAGGATGATTATTGAATGTTCTTACATGTTTCGGATCTGATTTGGAGTGTTCGGCGCGCGAAATTGCACTACAGAACTGCAGAGGCGAGTAGGATCCTACTCGCATGAGGCTTTAGGCGAGTAGGCTCCTAAATGCCTGATGTTCAGGCGAATACAAGCCTATTCGCCTATAGTATATGCGAATAGGGGCCTATTCCCCTCAACTACTAGCATTTACAATCCTAAATGCCTATACTTAAGCATTTACAATCCTAAATGCCTATACTTAGGCATTTACAATCCTAAATGCCTATACATAAGGCATTTACAATCCTAAATGCCTATACATAAGGAATTTACAATCCTAAATGCCTATACATAAGGCATTTACAATCCTAAATGCCTATACATAAGGCATTTACAATCCTAAGTGCTAGTTTGATTCCTAATCGCGTATAATGCTGCCGTATGTATATTTTAACATCCCGGGACATGATTTGACGCCTAGGAACATGATAGGAACCCCGGGATACACCCAATGACTTAGTAACACGTGTTCGGACCTGTTTACGCGCTAATCGGACATTATGCTAGACTAGATGAACTGTTGCGCGTATTAAGTGTTTAATTGCATATGTGGCATGATGTCTTGTATTTATCTAACACGTGGAATGTCGGGTCACCAATGGGATGTCGGACCTTGTCTGGTGTGGTCGGTTAAACGTTTAAACATCATTTCATATGTACACGGTTATGGTCTGGACTACTAGGGACTAATCCACCTACGGGTTGTTAGTCTAACACCTTATACGCTCGTCATGATAGGTCACCGGTATTTGGTGCCGTCTATTGAGCAGGTTTACTTGTCTTAGTGCGAGGAGCAACATCAGGTGAGTTTCACGGCCCCGCTTTACGTTTTACACTTCGGGGGAGACACATGCTCATACTTATTTCATAAATTATCATGTTATACTAGTGTTAATTCATTTACATACTATACGATACGTAAAGTCCCGGGGAAACCATGAATATGCTGGATAGCATAACGGGGGAAATGTGGATAGATCTATTGGGACTGACAGACCCCACCCGTCGGCTGGGAGCCGGGCGGGTGCATATTGTCTCGGTCATAACGCTACCGGGGATGGTAGTGCATAATCGTTTCGGGCAAAATCATATATCGTTGTCTGTAATGGTTTCCGGTCGTAGCAGTATTACTCATGCGTCTAGCTAACGCTTACATTTCTGTCATAGTGGTAACATGATGGCTTTCATTACTTAAAACATTTAATATAAAACCTGTGAACTCACCGGCATTATTTGCTGACGTTTTTAGCATGTTTGTCTCAGGTCGTTGAGGTAGCGGCAGTCGATAGGCGCACGGAGTCTCACGGCGTCTAGGATTCATTTGCATTTTCTTATCTTTTTCAGACTTAAGTACTTTTACATTTTGGGTTGTAATAAAGTTACGCTTCCGCAGCGATGGATTTATGAAAACTAGATGGTTTGTTTATGTCATTTTACGTATCATATAGTGTCGTTTATTGTGACCGTGGACTTAGATCCTGGTTTGTCACACGCCTCGCGGTAAACCCCGCACGTGGAATTTGAGGGTGTGACACTCACACTAAAGAAGCTACAGTTTCACCTAATCCCGTCTCAAGCTTATAAAACAAAAGGAACAACCAACTAACTGTTCCTAACCGTTTTATGTAGAAAACCGAGAGAATTTAAAATCATTTGTCTTTTTTTTTCTTCATCTTAGCATACTTAACTCAGAGGGTGTGACCAATCCAAGTCGCTATCCCAGTGGCCAGGCACCTTAAGCTTCAGTATTTTCGCTTTGATTTCTAATTAATTCATGACTTTTTTTAGATATTTATTTTCAGACAATCCTAGAGGGAGTCGAGTCCGGAGTCACTATCCCTAGAAACGACACCATTGGCCTTGCCCTTATTTTATATCCAGCTCTTTTTTTTTCTTTTCAACTTTTGATTAGAAATTCTAACGGTTTTAAACTTATAACGGTATTCCTTATACTATTATTGGCGGTTTCAGCTTCCCCATTTTTTCCTAGATGAGAACCCACAAGGTATCCTAATATATTTAGGTGTATTAGCTCAAAGGAAACTTTTCTACCGGCTGGCCTACCCACGCATCCCAAGTCAACACGCTTTCGATTATTTATTCTTCTAATACATATAATATTTGAAAACCAAACACTTGATTTTACCTATCATTTCCCATATTTTATAATGCAAACTTCAAAATCAGGGACATATTTTTTTTTCAATTTTTCAATTTTTTTTTGACTCAAACGACTCTGTATACAGACTAAACGACAGTTTCCCATCCCCACACTTAAACTCTACATTGCCCTCAATGTAGGAATAGAAAACAACCAAAAAAAAATCCGAATACAAAAATAAAAAGATGAGGGCAAATTAGAAAGGAATTAGCTGGTTAATTTTTTTTCTTCGTAAGCTCCAAAACACTAATCTAGTCCAGGTCGATCGTATAGCATTTCATTCGCGATCGGCTCTGACAGAATGGTAAACTCTGGGCTTGCCTTGATAAATAATAACAGCTCCGGAATCACCCGAATGGAGATTGAGTACGGGTAGTGCAATCCAAACCTGCGCAAAACGAAACAAACAAAACCCGAGCATAATACCGAACCACACAAAAATAAAAAGACTCAAACTTCTAACTTAGACTCATAATATAACAACAAAAAAGAAGACGTACCTGCTTGGCAAACTGGCGGTGTATGGTGGTAGAACCAAATGGGTAGAAGAAAAAAAATTGGTTCTCGCTCAACGTAAAGGACACTGGTGATCACAACACGAGTTTTACATGAAAACGCAGATTGTGTATTATGTGTTTATGTGACTAATTGGAGTAATATGTGGTATGTATTTGATATGTACTTGAATGGGAACTTGTATGAGATGCATATGAAGTGTAAAACTAATGGTAACCAACATATTCACCAACGGGTCCGTAGGGTTTACTTATGCATGTAGAATCTCTAGGTGTCACTTATACGATTTTGAACAATAAAATGTCTTGGACAAACGGGTTATATGGTGTAATGGTATACACATATACTCACTTAGTGACACATGTACTTGGGAGTCGGTAGCACACCCTACTTTGGAGTTTGGATTTATTTGTCTGCATATTAAGGTGAGTTTCACTACTTTTTCTCAAAAGCATACGTCTCGGGTTTGAGACAACTTACTTAACTTTTCTAGTCCGGTTTGGGACTACTATTTTCTAGTCCTGTTTAGGGACTACTTTTACATCTCGGGTTTTGAGATGCTTTGACTCCTTGTGTGGGTCGGGTTTTGACTCCTTGTGTGGGTCGGGTTTACGATTCCTTGTGTGGATCGGGTTTTTGATCAGTTTAAAACTTATTGGTCCTTTGTGAACTAAACACTCTATCATTTGGAAAGTCCTTGCATATTATTGGGTTAATAGCTGGAGGCGAACGGGGTATTAGTTGATAACGCTATTAGGTTGTGCAGCAACCTCATGCCTGAGGTGCTTGAGGCACGGGCATGAACTTCTGACCACATTTGAGAACTGGTGTTCATAGACACCAATTATTGAGGCAAATTATTATGTTACTGAAGGTGTCCCAATAATTCTGTTTAGTTGCAATGAGTGGGCTAGCTACCCCTGACACGCTTAAACTGATAACACTTGAAACATTTTTGGTCTGGAGGACCTACGTTTTTAGTTGGTTACGTGGTTTTGGAAACCAACGCATTTACTTACTCATTTTCTTTACTTAGTGAACTCACCAACATTGTTTGTTGACCCACGATATACATGCTTTTGCAGGTAGTTAGCTTCCGGTGCCACGATTAGAAAGCACTGCACATTTCACTGCATTTGGGTCTTGGGCATACATCTAAAATACATATTATGCTTTTATGTTATCCTTCATATGGTTTTAATTTGGGCGCGTTGTTTTGCGCATGGTTTTAAAAGGTTTAAATTTGGTTTACGCTTCCGCAGTTTAACTAAACTTGATTTTTGAAAACGAACTAAATGGTTTGGGCATTTAGAGTTCGTTCATATGACTTATGGCTATGGGATCCTGGTATGTCATGCGCCTCGCGGTATAAACTCCGCAGTGGAAATTTGAGGGTGTGATAGATTGGTATCAGAGCCATTGGTTATAGTGAACTAGGACTGCATGTTGAGTCTAGTCTATAATCATCATAGCATAAGTACACTCACAACTTAAGTGCACAGCTAGCTTTTAGCTACATATATCTACAACACATGACTTCAGGAGATATGTTATCTTCTAGTTCTAGACCAAATTCTGAACACGTCACTGGTGGGAACCTAGGGTTACACCAGGTGGCGTACTATTAGCAGTAGTATCCTAACAAACCTCTTGGATGAGGAAACAACAATAGTACAGGGGAGAGAGCCCTTGCGAGCGTTATGGCGCACGTACACAGGAAGCTGCACGATGCGCATGACGTGATACCATTAAACCGAATCAAATTCGAAGAAAGTCAAATGTTGAGACTTATTCTTTTCTTTGAGCAAGGAGACAATTAGTTCATAATATCCTACATATCATGAATTAGTTCAAGTTGTTAAACTGCGGAAGCGTAAACCAAATTTAAACCTTTTAAAATCATGCGCAAAACAACGCGCCCAAATTAAAACCATATGAAGGATAACATAAAAGCATAATATGTATTTTAGATGTATGCCCAAGACCCAAATGCAGTGAAATGTGCAGTGCTTTCTAATCGTGGCACCGGAAGCTAACTACCTAAAAAAGCATGTATATCGTGGGTCAACAAACAATGTTGGTAAGTTCACTAAGTAAAGAAAATGAGTAAGTAAATGCGCGGGTTTCCAAAACCACGTAACCAACTAAAAACGTAGCTCCTCCAGACCAAAAATGTTTCAAGTGTTATCAGTTTAAGCGTGTCAGGGGTAGCTAGCCCACTCATTACAACTAAACAGAATTATTGGGACACCTTCAGTAACATAATAATTTGCCTCAATAACTGGTGTCTATCAACACCAGTTCTCAAATGTGGTCAGAAGTTCATGCCCGTGCCTCAAGCACCTCAGGCATGAGGTTGCTGCACAACCTAATAGCGTTATCAACTAATACCCCGTTCGCCTCCAGCGATTAACCCAATAATATGCAAGGACTTTCCAAATGATAGAGTGTTTAGTTCACAAAGGACCAATAAGTTTTAAACTGATCAAAAACCCGATCCACACAAGGAATCGTAAACCCGACCCACACAAGGAGTCAAAACCCGACCCACACAAGGAGTCAAAGCATCTCAAAACCCGAGATGTAAAAGTAGTCCCCAAACCGGACTAGAAAATAGTAGTCCCAAACCGGACTAGAAAAGTTAAGTAAGTTGTCTCAAACCCGAGACGCATGCTTTTGAGAAAAAGTAGTGAATCTCACCTTAATATGCAGGCAAATAAATCCAAACTCCAAAGTAGGGTGTGCTACCGACTCCCTAGTACATGTGTCACTAAGTGAGTATATGTGTAATACCATTACACCATATAACCCGTTTGTCCAAGACATTTAATTGTTCAAAATCGTATAAGTGACACCTAGTGATTCTACATGCATAAGTAAACCCTACAGACCCGTTGGTGAATATGTTGGTTACCATTAGTTTTACACTTCATATGCATCTCATACAAGTTCCCATTCAAGTACATATCAAATACATACCACATATTACTCCAATTAGTCACATAAACACATAATACACAATCTGCGTTTTCATGTAATACACAATCGTTTATTCATCCAAACGGGATGAATCCACTTGGAAAAGCCAGGCTATTCTAATGTTAACCTACTGTCCAAATTTCATAACTTAATTCCTTGTAAAACTCGAGTTATGATTGTTTAAAGTTGACCCAGTTTTTGTTAATCTGAAAATCTGACATGACCTTTAATCAAAGAAAATTCCAAAAACATATCAAACGACATCCAAATCAGATGATTTTGCCCATTCTAAAAAGCTAAGACTATATACAATCCACTCATGCAAAGAATCGATCAAAACAATTATTTTCAAGCCACAAAACAGACCCTACAAGTCGACATTCAGATTCTGTCCAGATTCTAATCATACAATATTATCAATTATATCAAACCCTAGTTGCATATTATCAATCAATAACACCTAATAATCATCATACAACATTAATAAGAACCACATCTGATCAAAACCCTAATTATACATCACAATCATCATCATTCACAAAACCTAGAAGTCTAAAACATCAAGAACATGCATAATCATGAAACCTATCAATTTCTAATCGCATAAAATTATATTTAACCCATTCAATCTTTATAAACATCAAGTTTTAACCTTTATGAAAAGGTTTCAAACCTGGACAAACTTAGTTATAGGGTTTTTATAACATATTAAGAAGATTAAAGCATAATAGGTTAAGGATTATACCACAAGCTCTTCGAAACAACCAACCGAATGCTCTTGAAGCTTCCCGATTGATGTTCTTACGCCTTAGCAGGTGTTTTGGGGTTAATATTTCGTAAATAGGGCAGTAGGGGTGTCACACCACGCCTATGGCGGAAACACGTGGCGCGACGGTTCAAGAGGATTAAGCCAAGATTAATGCAAACCACAATATTAATTAAACAACGGGCATTTATTCAATGCCGAAATCATGTCAAATTATTCGTACATAATCTTAAAATTGTTTTTGAAATAAATAGGGAGGCTCCTCCCTATATCCCGAAATCCTTGGGATAGAGAGACGAGACCCCTTCATGACATCCAACGCCCAACTTGGAGATTCCCCCGACCCTGCTCGCCACGTTAACCTTCATCTGTTAATTACCTGAAAGATATGATTAAAAATCGTCAATATATACATATTGGTGAGTTCACAGGTTTTGTATTTAATAAACTTTATCTCATGGGAATATCCTTGTTATGACATTTATAGGAGTTGCAAAGTCCTACAATTTCACTTGAGCCTATAACCAAACCAAGACAATTAATAATGCCCCCGCCCCAAGTCGTTACTCGGTATTCCTACGACTTGATTTCAGAATACGTGCACCCCAGGCATACGCCGATGCATAATCGACGCTATCGATTAGGGGTGGGCCTTGTCAGGCACCAATATTACTATCCAAATATTCCTTTGGTTTCTCTTTCCTGAATTAATGATTATAGTGGGGAGGTCTCAACCCCGAGTGGCGATCACAACTCAAGTGTCCAACCCGTCAAACAAATCCCAACATATCTTTCCCCCATAAAAACGTTAAATAGTTTAGAAATGGGGTCGTGAGACTCACCTGTAACTGTGCTCGGCTCAAAGAAGAAAATAGTTGTGACATCCGTCACTTTTTAGTCTTTTATATAATAATAATAATAATAATAATAATAATAATAATAATAATATTAATAAAAAAAATTCAGATTAGATATATATATATATATATATTTTTCTTCTTACCATCCCTAAACCACAACATGAACCATAACCAAACCCAAGCCCAAACCCCTTTAATCATTTCGGAGCCTAGCAAACCGGCCCAAGAAGCAGGCCCAACAGCTGGCCCAGCACCTACTCCCCTCATCCCTTGTCTGTGAGAAAAAAAAGAATAAAATCCCTGCCTATGCCGAGGATCGAACCCCTGCCGTGCCAGACCCAACACACACACCGAACCACTGAGCTACAAGCTCGTTACTTATTCAATCCCAGCCCCAATTATATTTAACCCTTCCTTATCGCGTCTCTCTTCTTCATGTCTGATGCTGCTGTACGTTCGAACCAAGAAAAAAAAAAGAGAAATCAACAAGGCTGAAATCGTGGACAATCATCATCATGTATTGGTCTTGTTAACCGAAAAATCAATGTTTGTCAATCCTATGCTTAATCAACGCGAATTACAGCTCCAATCCTTCCTAATCGAGTCAATTATCACGCATCATAGTTATGAACGGGTTAAAACCTTCCAACGTTAATCCGACTTTTTCACTATAAATTGAACAAGGATTAACAGACCCTAAGTGCCGAACACACTCTCTAAATCCTCTATTCCTGTTAATAATCTCTCAATCGAAGTTTTCATGCCCGGTTTGACTTTATCGTTGACCATTCATTCGTAGTCTTTAAACGCGTGATAAGGTACAATTCACACTTTGGTTTTGGTTATCGGCCACTGACAGACAATAGCCCCAACAAATCAGAGGCTATTGTCTGTTAATCGCTATTATTGATAAGTTAGGGTTTCGAATGTATGAATTGGGGAAGAACACACTCGCAGAAACTGAGTATTTATTTTAAACATACACGAATCCAACACAACCATTGATCTAGATCAAGTGGTTGTGTCTGTTGTTGTTAAACTGAAGCACACAGGTTCGAATCCCATCAGCTACATCCTTTCTTTTTTTTTTTTTTTATTACAATACTTTATATATATATATCATTTATATCTTATAAATCCATTTTAAAATACTAAATCTATATTATAAATTCTACAAAAAATATATTTAGTTATTCTTATGATAAAGTTCATCCCCAAATTTTTGTTTTTCAAAAATAATTTATTTAATATATATTATTAATAATACAGGTTTATTCATTTATATTTATTAAATTCTATAAAAATATCTAAACGATTTTATTAAATCTCACAAAAATTATCCTAAACTTGTTTATTCTTAAACATTCCAGAAAATATTTTTATTTCAGAAAAACCGTTTATTTTATATTTTTAATTAATTTTTGTTAGTTTTAATCATAAATAAATCATAATAAATTTATTTTTCAATATTTTTGCACCAAAATTTTATATAAATTATTTCTAACTATCTAGAACTGAAATACAATTTTTAATTCAGAAATTATTTGATTTTAATATTTTTAGATATTAGAGTCATATTTTGACAAATTGAAATAATTAAATTAAATATTCTATTTTCAAGAAAATAATTTTATAAAAATTATTTTCATACTTAAAACCTTATGTTGTGACTATATTCAACTTAAAATTTTACCAAGAGACTTTTATTTATTTATTTACTAAATTTCTTATATTTAATAAACAATTTGTTTATTAATCAAATAAACGTTTATCCCCAATTCGAAGCCCTAGAAATGCATGTATCCTAGAGTTATTTCCCTTACACGTTATCAAATTCTTTAGGTTGATTCTTTGGGATAATTTCAACTCATATTTCGTTGTCCAAGTTCCATTACAAGTTATTACGTAAACAGTGAGTATTCCTATCCCCTTTTTGCTTTTATTCATTTTTGGGGTGTTACATGTACACTATTACAATTTCAAATACAAATTTACATTTTTACAATACAATTCTAGTATTATGTGCATTGCTTACAACGTGCTTTATGCTTAGACAATATATGTGGAATACATTTGTACTTAGTGAAATCATTAACATGGTACAAGCCGACCTTAACATTGGATAGCGCTATTTGGATTGACAACCCGCCTAGATTGACTCTCCCCCTTTTTCATCGGAGAATCCGTGGCCAGTGTTAAGCTTTTATCCATTTATTGGATAAGTACACTACAGTTCATACAGTACATTATACAGTCACAGGGTTGATTTCGCTCATTTGTATGATACATAGTTTACATAATTGCACTGTAGCTTGCACTTGAATTGTATAACTTTTTAACCTACTATATATATCAAAACTAGGAATGCTCATCAACATTTCATATGTTGACCAAATCTATTTTGTACATGTTTCAGGTGCAGTTTGATCTAGTGCTTTAGCAAGGAACATTTAGTGCCTTATTTTAATTCAGTTATTTCAATATTTACATTTCATTTAGACAATGTATTTTCCATTTCCATGTAAGACAATTTTGATTATTCAATAATATTTACATTTTAGTACCATGAGCTTTTGAACAATCGTCACTACGTGGCACCTCGATGATTCCGCCATCGGTTGGGGTGTTACAGATTGGTATCAGAGCCATGGTTATAGGGAACTAGGTTACTAGATGAAATAGGCCTAGACTATAACCTAACTTCAACTTTCATGCATTATATTTCCTAAATTACTCTACCCCTCATTTCCCTCTACTTTCCTTCTTCTATCCCTCCCTTCTTCTCTATTCTCCTCGTCTGTTATCATGGTGCATAGAGATGGTGTCCCACAAGGAATGGAAAGTCTACATCATCATGGAACAGGAACAATACCTTTCATGAAGACACCCATAGGCATAATGCCTACTCTTATTTTGCTCCTTCAAAGTTGTTGAGCTTTAATGAGTGTGATAGAACATGTGCAATCTGGAAGGGTGGACGCCTGTACACTGGGTTTTCTGGCATAGGCAAGCATAGCGCATAAATCCATTTACGGACCTGTTATGCTTACCTGGGGATTCCTGGAGTGAGTGTCCACTTATAGGCTAAAGCATGTCTTCTTTGATCACCATTGGGTTCACTTCCTTTGAAAAGTCAACGTTCTTGTTGAGCTTTACAGCTAGACAAGGGCACTCCAAGCATTTTGTACAAGTTTTTCCAATAATACCCTCTCGTTTCATATATAATATTTTGTATTTCATGATCTTCATATATTGCTTACAAGTTCATACTACATAATCATCTGTACAGTTATACATTTACATTTTCTAATCTCATGATTATTCATTGACTACCTCATAGATGTCTGCTCGCCGCATGCTCCGTGATGCCAGCCAACGCCCTGTTCGTGCTTCTGGACGACGTTCTGATCGTCGCCTTGCTTCTCTTGTCGCTGAGCAAATTGCTGCAGTGATCCCAAATAATTATACTTATTCAATAATACATTTCATTTAGACAATGTATTTTCCATTTCCATGTAAGACAATTTTGATTATTCAATAATATTTACATTTTAGTACCATGAGCTTTTGAACAATCGTCACTACGTGGCACCTCGATGATTCTGCCATCGGTTGGGGTGTTACAATAGTAAAGTTTGTGATCTCGCACCTACAAATGTTCTAGGCGTATAAGTCACTACACCTTTGGTGCATGTGCCTTGGCAAGTTGTACACCCAACTTTCCGACCACGTCTTTATCCCAATTCCCGTTTAATAGTTTCGTATCCTAGGTTCAATGGCGATGGATTACCCTTTCCTTGTAAGTCGTATATTATTCTTATTAATATTCTTTGTGACTTGTACACTATTATTCTCGACACGATTCTACCCAACGTATAATTATTTTCCCATTTAAATAATTATACTTAGGATCGTTTCGCTCGATATAATGTGATTTCTTTCATCCGACCCGACTCACTTTGCCACATATTTACTTTCCCATTCAAATAAATATGCTAAGTTCTTGTCGTTCGGTAACATATTCCTAACGCCCGACTAGATTCACCACACCGTACATTTATTTTCCCATTTAAATAAATGTACTAGGATTTTGTCGGTATTCACACGTTCGTAGATATATTTCACCTACTCGTCTCGGTTTTCCTTCTCGCATATCTATTTTCCCATTCAAATAGATGCACTAGAATTTCGTCGAAAACGAGCATATGTACATATACCATCGCGTGGATACTACTTGTTAAGTTCATGTGTCGTTTAGCGTTTCTAATTCGTTACGTTGTGTTTTTCCTTTCCCACGAATATTCTTTCTACACTTAGGAAAGTGTTACGCACGTTTCACCCTTGTTATATATATTTTATCTCTTAAAATATATATATATTTATTTTCCTCTTGCCGCAATGGCATTTTTCTCATATGTCCGTTTACGTTAGCTCATGCAACTAAGTTCGTTAGTTAGCGTTTTTCATATTTGTTTCCATTGCGCGTTTTTATGGAAAATATACTTTGTATGTTTAGCCCAACTTGTCCAACTTGTAATCCAAAAATGTTTCCGATACTTTTATATTCCCATTTATATAAAAGTATCCATTTTTGTACAAGTTTTTCCCAAGTCTTTACTAATATTTTATAAAATCCTCGTGTTACCCTTTTATTTTTATAAAACTTCCATCTTTATAAAAATGCTTCTTTTAGTTTACACAAGAAAGTTTCTCATGATTGTCAAAAACTACACTTGGAAAGCTATTATTTATGCTTTTGACACCGAACTCTTTGTTAATGTGTTAAAGTTTCTAAAATACATATTTTAGTCCCTTGACTTTCCAAGTTCTAATATTTGTCCTTTAACTTATATTTGTTGCATTTTTCATCTTGTCTTTCATGGTTAGCATTTCTCTTCCATTTTAGTGGACTTTGAAGACCCATTTTCTTAATGCTTGATTGTTTTTACCTCATTCCACTTTTAATGATCTTATAATCCATCCTAGATGCTATTAACATGTTTGTTCCATATTTTTATCCAAAATATCAATTTTTCACTTATTCAAGTGAGTGGACTTTTAATATGGAACTTTTTCACCTATGATTATCTAACCCATTTTAATCTATTTTTGTCATTAACTTATCATCTTATGATGATTAGAATCATCTTCCATCTCATTCAAGTCCTTCTCATTAATCATGATCAAATCACCCATTAACTCAAGTGTATGTTCATTTCATCACATTTTCTCCAAATATTACATTTATTAATATAAATCCAAGATTCATTTATGTTATTATTATTCTTCCATTTTTAATCTAACAAAACACATTATTTCTATAGAATCCATTTTATTACCCATCAATGTACAACTTGCTTTCAAAAGCACAAAACATGAACATCTAAGAATAAAACAAGGTAATACTTACTACTAGCTCAAGGCTAGGGAAGACAAAAACCTTGGATTTGGGTGGGGTTTAGTGTGTTCTTCCAAGTGATTAAGCTCCAAGCTCTTGAAACACACAATGGGGTTTTGAGAGATGAAGATTTAGAGATGATTTGGAGATACAAAAATTGAAAGAACAATGTTTGTGGGTGGGTGCAATGTTACGGCCAAGGGAGGAGAAGAAGAAGAAGTTTTTGTGTTGATTCAAGTATGCTTCACAAGAATGTTTATAATATCCCTTCCCAAATCTTGCAAAGATTACTAGTATCTTCAATGGATTGTGTAATATCTTGGAAGGATTATGGAAGATTGTACTAGATATGGAGAAATCTTTGGAAGATTATTATGAGGGTGTTTGGCCGAGTTTAAGAGAGAGAGGGAAGGAGGTGATTAGTTAATTTCTTGGCCAATGAAATCCCATGCATTCATATGATTATGTTCTAATAATTGGGTTATTAAGGAGATGAAGAGTTAAAGGGAAAATTAAAAAGGTTTTACCCACTTATGTGGGCCATAGGCCGGCCCCCAAAGGGTGTGGGTGGGGTCCACTTTGCCAAATATTGTCCAATATTATGTTTAAGTCACTTGGTTCGGGTACCGTCCGGGTATTCTTGGGTTTTTAACCGCGCGTCATCCGAATATTAAAATACCACTAATATTCCTTAAATTTTGCCCAGTTAAATTACTGATAATTTATTTCGGCTTTTGCTGGGTGAAATTACGTGTTACGCGCGTATCGGGTGCGGTACGCGCACTTTATTCGTTTCCGGGAGATTTGTACAATAAGCTTTCACGTATGGCTTTGGGTTTCCAAAACTCATTATATTTTGTGAAGATATTATTTATTTTATATTCCGGGTGTCCGGGGTTCGTTTCGCTTATTAAATTTTTACCGGGTAATCGCCAGTGTCCATACCGGATAGATTTGCTTGCGCACGATCCTATCATGCTTTGTCATTAAACTTATGCATTCCTATGCATTATTTGGGAACTTCTATCTTTCTAAGGCCTCAGTTAAACAATCGGCACATAATTACGTTTAATTACATTAATCGCGTTTAATTAATTAGTACGGAATTACCTTAATTTTGCCGGTTGTTACAAAGGGCGATTAGGGTTTGAGTTTAGGTGTTACAAGAGGCTTAAGGTTGCTTATATACATGTTTAAGTCGGTTTGGTGTTAGCAGGCTCCCGCGCGCGGCCGCTCGGACCCTGTGAGCGGTTGCTCACAGGTCTTTGGCCCGCGTAGGTAGCCTGCTTCATCACACGGCATGTTTTCCTTCGATGTTTTCGCTATTTTGGACCATAACAAGTGTAACCCCATGTGTTAAGACTCCAACCATCCTAATGGTCCACCTTTAATGATTTTTATTAACGCATTCGATTTAAGTTCACGTAATCAATTACGGTTTGCACATAGTTTCATAGAGTATCACAGAAGCACGTACTTGCAATCAATCTCAGTCAATTAACTCACAATTATTAAACTTCATTGTTCACCAACGTCCGAGATTCACTAATCTTGTATACAGTCTGGTAATTCCCCGAATTACCACTTCATGCAGTTATTAACCTATAACTGTGCAACGTGTGTCCTATCTAGCTAACCCTGGTTATGCAGAATGCAAGGAATGTAACTAGAGTTTAGTCAAAGTGAGAACCTGAAATTGCAGGGTATCACATATGACAAGTACTAGTGCAAGATAGTGTGTGTGTAGGCAAGTATGTACATTAGAGCATATAGGGGAGATATCCAAATCCCGGAAAAATCTCAAGAATGTGCCGAAGCCACTCCAATGTACCCTACTGCCAAGTATAAGCGATAAGCCCCTTCATCTTCAAACTCGAAGAAGAAGATAGAATAAGTGTAGAAATAGTCCAAGGATAGATAATACGATACTGTGTGATGAGGACACCGACAACCCAATAAGATTAGTATGTTTACTAAATGACACGACTCGTAACTATGTGTGACCATCTAACGTGTGTGATACTCGGCTATAGACTAGACTTTACATGCAGTCCTAGTTCACTATAACTATTGGCTCTGATACCTATTGGCAATTAAGCGTAATCACCTATAATGTCATGCAATTACGCGTAATCACTATATTAACACATATAAACACGTATTCACATACCGGCAAGTAATATAATGATCGTACGCACATAATGCATGATAACTAACACGTTCCCATCCATTCACCAATTCCCAGGACTCGAGATTTACGTGTATGCGTTAAACCCAGCGATTCTACAAATCACCCATCCGTGTTCACATGGTTATGGACTGACTCCCAGTGATCCCGCGGATCATAGTAACGACTCCCGATGATTCCCGGAACCATCATAACGACTCAACTGACCTAGTTAAGTATGTTTGAAAACGTTTTTCGCTAAGGTAGACTTATGTGTTTTATAAAATGTTAACCTAAACGTGCCGGGTGTCACATCATCCCCCTGTTGAAAGAATTTTCGTCCCGAAAATTTCCCGAAGTCAAAGAGAACGAAGCGATAAAAAGAAAAATTTTCCCGGTTGTCACACACCACCTGCAACACCACCCCCCACCACCATCTCCACCGTCACCCTCCCTCTCCTTGCCATCTCTTCTCAACAACAGCAACAACTTGGTGGGTCACCACCGTCTTGATACCAAATAACCAAAATTAAGACTTGTTGGTTAGATATATGAGCGTCCTGCAAAATTTATGCCATTAACGTACTCTTCCATCAATCTTGTATTTTTCTGCCAAACCCATCTCTAAATTCACCTCCTTACTCCACAATAATCTGAAAATCTGATCTTTGAATTTGTGGGTTTCAATCTTTTCTCAATTTTAGCCAATCTGTTTTCAGTTTTGGGGATTATTATGAAATTGGATGCTCTGCATCTGGTGAACGCCTTAATGATTGCCGTGAAAATTATTATTATTATTATTATTATTATTATTATTATTATTATTATTATTATTATTATAACCAACATGTTTTCATCCCCTTGGCTTTTGATACCTTTGGCTACTTGGCACCAGAAGCGATACATTTCCTGACAAGGATCCAATAGGTTATTCATAGCAATGTTTTGATTTCAAGGGGTAGGGGTTTGTGTTTTGCGATTTAGAAAGGTGTGGCGGTGCGGCTTGTTGCCCGTCTACCTGTTTTACTGTAATTTGACAGTCATGAAATGAAGAATTCCGTAATTTCAAAAATATTATTATTATTATTATTATTATTATTATTATTATTATTATTTTTGTTGTTGTTGTTGTTGTTGTTGTTGTTATTGTTGTGGTAGTGGAGGAGAGATGAGATGGTGAGAAGAGAGAGGGTGGCGGTGGAGATGATGGTGGTGGGTGGGTGGGTTGGTTGGTTGGAGGACAAGAAGATGAATGGAGGGGTATGATAGTCATTTCACCCACAAAATAACAAAAAAAACTATTGGATGTTAAAATAAAGGATGTAAAGTGTTAGTCCAACAAAAATCAGAAACTGAAGGTGTTATACTCGTGTTGAAATTGTTAGTTGGTGCAAACTACAATAATGAAAACTTCAATTATTACATTACAATATATTAATAAATGAAGTTAAATGAATAGTGTCACAAAATGAATAGTAATTATATTAATATTTAATTATAATAATATTTTATTCAATTAACTACATTATTATTTTACTATATATTATTTTTTTCAATTAACTATATTATTATTATTTTATTTATATTATTTTATTTAAAAACTTATTATATTATATACTATTAATATAAATAACATAATATTATCTAATTTCGTTACAAATTTCATATGTTACCTTGTGTGTAGATTTCTTTATTTTTTTAACGTTTACAACCAAAATGGAATCTCGATTGTATAATTCATTGATTGATCAACATCTCATCTAAATCTCGATTGTAAAACGTGTAACGCGCGTCATTTTATACAACTAGTTAACTCTATATAAAAAAAAAGATAAAAGTACATATTGAAAAAGTAATCGACACTGGAAGACAATGACTAGGCGAGATGGTAATTTCGGGTGGACCATCTTTCTTGAATGTGCAATCATGAATCATGTGATTTTACTACTACAAGTTCAAGTTGTGCATGTATGTGAATAGTTTTTCTACTATATCAACAACAGGAAAGACTAAAGATAGATGTTCAAAGAAATGCCAAAAGATTAGCTAAAATCATATACTATATATTTTTTTTTAATTTTGTTTTTTTTAACGACTGTAAAGATACAAATCACTGGGCAGTTGAGATGGGGCAACCACAAGCACACCATTGTTATTAGTTAAAACTAAATTTGTTCAATTGGACCAAATTGCATACATAAAAATAATAATAGGAAGTTTGTTTGGGTTCGTTTAGGCTCGCGAGCCTATACGAGCTTTGTATGTAAACCTCAAGATCGGTAAGGCTCGACTCATTCGAGCTTTTTAACGATCTGATCCCGAGTAGCTCACGAGTCGCTGCGCATCGTTTACACCCTAATCGGAACCCACCGAGTTCCTCTACGAAGGGACATAACACCAGATTATGGGAGCCTATATATCATCTTGTGGCATGTTTCGAGGTACTCCCTCAATACACTGTTCAAAACAACAAAGTTGTTTATTATTTAAAACCACATCTAAATCTTAAAAGTTTAGGCCAAACCGTTTCAAAGTTGATTATTTTCCAAATAATCATTTCTAACACGCTCATTAGAAAATCAACACGTCAAACTTGTCTAACACGCTCGTTAGGAACAAAAATATAAGTTTAAAATAAACTTATGATTTTGTAAATAAACATTCTAATACGCTTATTAGATATGTTATGACACGTTATTGTTTTAACGCTGTAGTTTCTAATACGCTCGTTAGATATACATGTTTCAATTTGTTATCTTTATAACTAATTTCTATTACGCCCATTAGAAATCTTATACATTTTGAAACAAATATTATTTAACCCAAATAATAAATTCCTAACAAGCTCGTTAGACACAAAACATTTACAAACATTTTTTGCTTGGGTTTACAAAAATATTTTTCCTAATACGCGCATTAGAAAAAAATTGTATTTTCAAACATTTAAAGTACACTTTATTTTTGTATATAATCGCTTTAAACAAAACACGACAACCAATGAACTCGAAAAGCCAGAATCAAAATGTACGTTTTGTAATATTTTGGATTAAAGATTATACTCCAATCATCAAATAATCCGATTCTATGTACTAAATATATATTTCCGTAAAATATTTATAAGATTTAAACCAAAATCTTAATTAATATTATAAAACTTTCTTGAACCAAAAAAAAAAAAAATCCTCTAATAAGAAGGTTTTTAGATTGTATTGAGGATCTACATGAAAATCTGTTTTAATATGGTAGGAAATAGGGTTCATTTTTTATTAAAATAATAATAAAAATAAATATAATACGGTACTCTCATTATTCGTAGGAAACATAATAGTACGATATCGATTAAAAATCCAAATATAAATGAGAATAAATATAAATACAAATATATGTACCAAACTTGATTCAAGCCAATGTCTTTTGAAAACTTCAACCGAACCATCTTGTACGAAGCTCCACTGCAAGAATAAACAAAGTAGTCGTTGACGGGTTTTGGTTGAGGCACGCGTTTGACAAGCTTTCCTTAAAACAGATTCCGCGTCTCCTCTCAGACGGTCTATTTCCTAGGGTACAACAAACGGAACAGTATGTGTACAGCAAAGATGGCTCACGCACCGGAGGTTACACCAAATTAGGCGTTTTTAATTTATGTGGAAAATAAAATATGAAATTAATGGTGGAAGAATTAAAGAGTAATCCTCTCTAAATTCTTTGAAACTTCTGACAAAAAAATTCTTTAGTAGTAGTATCTTTTGTCTCTTATTTCATTTATCTTATTCTCACATCTATATCTATATCTATTTAATTGCCATATTTATACACAATGAAAATAGTTTTATGAGTCAGATAAAACCTTTATTTGATTCATGACATGTTAATATCAAATTTAATAAAATTATAAGTTATAATCAAAAGCTCCATAATGAATCTTGAAATAGTCAAATCAAAACAACTCTTTTATGGCAAGGATACAAATTTTATACTAGAGTCACTAAAGTTCAAGAATATTTAATTCAACCACTCAACTTCGAGCTTCGATATCTTATTCATTTTAGCTTCGATTTTGGACGTGGCTTGGTTCGTTGTGATACTCTCACAATGTAGTACACAAACCTAGAAATAATTATCTATATAACGCATATACAAATACAATTATTTAAGTCTAAAATTAGTGAAAAATCATTTTCAATACCATTTTTCCAACAGTAGTGAATACCAGAAAAGTGTATAAGAGAGATGACCCACTAATGGCTACCTATCGTACATAAATTTCTAAGTGTTCTTTTGTTCAAGTTTGTGTTTGTCCATGCGACCCATTGTATACATACAGTGACAATGTTCGTGTTTTAGAAAACTGTTTGACATGGTTGACCAAGTTTAACCCCACGACCCATAGGTGTCTCGTTTAGTAAATTAGGTTGGTTCATTTTTGTTAAGTCTAAGACATGCAAGTAAACTCTTAGCAATCAATCCAAATGTTATAGCATGTTAGGTAGTCACATAATTTGTGATTTATTACATATACTGAATGTTCAAGGTATTAAGCATAAAACTACTATTGGCACGTTACAACTACAATTCACCATCTTGAATTCTATGTGTATCCTACACCATATTTATGCAGGCAAGTTTCTACTTTTGACAATATAAGAACACTTGGTACAAATTTTCATGCATAAAGTTTTCATTTATAACGAAACAAGAGTTCTAACATGTTATTTTATCCATTTCTATACATGTTGTATCATAACATTATCAACATCATGTCTAGACATCAAGATTAAAATCTCAAAAACACAAAGTTTGCTCTGATGGCAGGGTTATGAGCATCTATGTGATTTTAATCCAAACAATCATTCAAAACATGTTATTTAGCCTAGACTGGAATAAACTCAATCCATAACATCATCATGAATACGATAACACATAATTGCAAGTAGTTTTCACATACGTCCACATATACACATAATTGCAAATAAATTAACACAAGTTCTTATACAATTATTCGTTTGATTGTTTCACCACGTTCGGGGTACAAGACTTGTGTTTGTATTCTAATAATTCTCCAAATTATCATTACATGAATGTTCGTGAGTGTTCGTCAATTGTTTGACGCATAAGTCTAATGTGTTAATGTTTGACTAACGTAAAATAGTTTATGTTCGTAGCAAAGTAACCTGAATTTGTCAGGTGTCACATCATTCCATTGTTAAATAATTTTCATTCTGAAAATTACTCAGTGTTGCTAGGAATGAAAGAAATTTTTTTCTGGTTGCTAAAAAAAAACAATGTTTTTTTTTTTTTTTTTAATTCCAATGAGTTTCCTAAGTTGTGAATTGTGATTCTAAGGTAGCTAGTTACAAAAGTGGGTTTAAACAAATTACAACAATGTGTCAAACGTTCAATGATGTGTACAAGTTGTCAATATTTAATCATTTTAATGCATAAACATACTGTATGAATATTGACGTCTAATCTAGTATAATAGTGCGTCTAAACCACTTAGTAACTAAATTGACACAACAATGCTATCCCTATATACAATTTTACATGTGTTATATCACGAGTCTTTCATATACTTCGTCTGCATCAATTTAACATAACTACAGGTATTATAATATTCATTATAAAAAATATATTTTTATGGTATTTTTTTTTGAACGGCCAACGAATCAATTCCGAGCACTCTCGGCCATCAATTACCACCAATTCCTGGGAAAACCCGACCACTCACCCGCCCGAAGACACGACGGTGAAATAGTCGGTAAAACCGGTCGGGATCAGGACTCGAACTCAGCCAATGGCCGGGTCATCCCTCATTTTCCCTCCACCAATGTCCTCCAAAATGTAGCTAGTGGGAATTGAACCCAAGTCTCCCATAGAAAACTTTAAGCCCTCAACCAACTGGGCTACAAGTGTTGGTTATATTTTCATAGTATTCAATCAATAATGTTACAATAAACCAAGAGTGATTTTTCTCTTTGTAGACTGTAACTATTTTTTTTTTTTTAATATAGCAATTATATGTATATATTTTGTTGATATGAATAATATATAAAAGAAAAACACTTGAATAGACGTTTAAATGACTTTTTTTGTCGCGTGCATTGATATGTTGTTTCTCTATGTTGATAGATAGACAACGTACACGTTTTTAGCATCTTCAATAGACATTAGCTATTTTAGTTATTTTTATTGTTTATTTAAATAAGTTTTTGTTTCTATAATTATAAAATAAAACTAGTTGTATAAAATCACGCGCGTTACGCATTTTATAATCGAGATTTAGATGAAGTGTTGATCAATCAATGAATTATACAATCGAGATTCCATTTTAATTGTAAACGTTAAAAAAATAAAAAAATATACACATAAGGTAACACATGAAATTTGTATCGAAATTACATAATATTATGTTATTTATATATTAATAGTATATAATATAATAAAGTTTTTAAATAAAATAATAATGAAATTACATAATATTATATTATTTGTATTAATAGTATATAATATAATATATAATATAATAAAGTTTTTAAATAAAATAATATAAATAAAATAATATTAAGTTTACTATTCATTTAGTTTACTATTCATTTAGTTTGTAAATTAATAGTATATAATATGACAAATTATTCCGTCTTCTTACTTTTTACTCTCATCTATATCTATATCTATATATAAATATAGGTTCCTGTATAAATCCAATTTTTTATGAGAAGTATGAGAACCAATGTAGAGATGACATGTGGCAATTATTATTTTATAAGATTAAGGGTATAAGTGTCATTTGGCTAAACACAATAATAAGAAACCCCAATAAATTTGTCATTCATAATTAAAATCAAAGATATCATATTCCGTGGTCTATTCGATGAGTTTTATAGAGATTTCATATGGATTTGAATTGCAGGTGTGTGTATATTCATTTGTCATATTATGTGTTGTTTCATCCAAAAAGTGTTTTACGTTCATACTATGATGTTTTAAGTGAATGTGACTTTTTTTTATATATATATGTTTTCACCAAATTCAATGTCTTTATTTCAATTTGATATTTTGTATTAAATAATTTTTAGTGTGTTTGCAAAAATTAAAGTTATTATATGTTATCCAATTGGTTTACAATGTTATATAGGAATTATGAGTATAAAATTAAAACACCAAAGAAATTTGAACTCAACTTCATATCACGTATAAGTATAAAACACAATAAGATGATCATGATAAAAAACAGCATACAATAATGCTTTGATTTTTGTTTTTTAATCCATGGTGTTATATGTACAAATCATGTTCCATATTCTAAAAAACACCAAAAAAACTGAACACGCCTTCATATCACCTATTGAGTATAAAACATAACAGGATGACCATGATAAAACACAACATCCCCAACTATCAAAAATCAAGAACTTTTAAACAATCCCGATTATCACGAACCAAAAAAACATATCAAAAAAGTAAACAAATTAAACACCATGTTTGAAACCCGACTAATACACAAAGAAAACTAAAAAAAAAACCTTCGTAGAACTAAGGAGCGTAAAACACAACAGGATGCAATATAGTGATTTCCAGATGTTTAAAACACCACGCTCGTCGTTTTTCACCCACGATCTCTGACATTTTTTTTTGCGTCTTTGCCCGAAAACACCACAATACCCACGCTTAATAAAGTAAGAAACGATTAAGATATGAGAAACCATTGAAGGATGAAGTTGTGGATGTTTGTTAAAAGGTGTTTAATGGTTGGTCAGAGGAGGCAGAATAGGGTGGAGGAGGAGAGAAGTGGGAGAGAGTTTTTCTCTCACACAATAAATGTGTGTTTGTTTTGACTTTCATTAAAAATAATTGATGGATACCAATTTAACAAACATTCAATTGACATGTTTACCCCTAGATAATCAAACCAATTAATTATAATTAAAACAATAATTACAATCTTGCCATTGATCAATCTTAGCCATCCATTAATTCATCCAATGGTTCAAAACACTTCTCACAAAAAACACCATTTGTACATGATCTTGACCATATATATATATATATATATATATATATATATATATATAGGAAAAAGATCATTTAGGAACCAAGGTACTAGTTAGGAACTTAGGAACCAATCTGAGCCATTCATCTTTTAATCTTGATCTAAGGGTAGGATAGTAATTGAACAATTATGTTTTATATTTTAATTAAAAAAAAAAGTTGTAAACATGGAAACAAGATCACGTATGATTCAAAACTCCTAATATCACTCATTTGCATTCATAACTTCCAAAATTTACGATCCAAAATTCTTATATCTCGTACGCTTCATTCAACCAGCCTCAATCGATTATTTACGATCCAGCATCAATCTCTTAAAGATAACCAAGTGATGGATAATAATTATATACATGAAAACATTCAATCATTTTCTCACGATATTGAGGATCATAATACACAATCACAACCTTCTTTGCAAAATAGTGTTGAGAATCAAGGTATTTGTGTAATGTTTTTTTAGTTTTTTAATTTCTTTTTGTTCGCAATTAGGGTTTCATTTTTTTGCGAAACTGTAGGTTTGTATTCTAGACCCAGCAGTTATTTTTATGTACGTCAATTTTTCAAATCATAAGTACACCGATGTATAATTCAAATATATCAGTTTTCAGATCATGTTACATTTTTCATAAGTACGCCGATGTACACTGAACACTGATGTATATTAGTTCAATGTTTATTCATCTATACATTGATGTACACTGAACACTGATGTATGTTAGTTTAATGTTTTTGTCATGAACACTGATGTATATTAGTTCAATGTTTTATTCATCTATACATTGATGTACAATGAACACTGATGTATATTAGTTTAATGTTTTTGTCATGAACACTGATGTATATTAGTTTAATGTTTATTTATCTATACACTGATGTAATATATGAGGTAGGTTCTAATGTGCATTTGTTTATTGTAGGTTCCTCGTCCAGCAAAGTATACGAGTCTCCTGGTGGGACGAGATATTGGACGCCTGTTGTACCAGACAATGTTAAACCATTTGTAGGTGCCAAGTTTAGAACGTTGGACGAAGCAATCACAATGTATGAAAATTATGGAGAGGCAGCCGGATTTGGAACTCGGTTGTCTACACGAAAACAAGTAGATGGTGTGACTGTAAATAGGTACATTTTGTGTTCAAATGCAAAGACAACAACATCGCTTGAAGGTGACCAAAATGTTGAGGAAAAGGCCGAAAGATCTCGTTGCTCTAATATTAAATCAACTGGATGCAACGCGTGTGTAAGAATTAGGCGTGTAAAGAATTCAACAAATTATGAGATTTATAAATTCATAGAGGTTCACAACCATGGTTGTGTACCCACTAACAACATCGATTTGACTAGAAAAAAAAGACAGTTAGACTATAACACACGCCAGTTTATTGCAAACTGTCGGACCATGAATATCGGCCCTACTAAAGCACATAAACTGCATGTGGTGTTAAAAGGTGGTCCTCAGAACGTACATGGTACTGTTACAGATTACAAGAATTGGGGACGTGATATACGTGAGTATGTTGCAGATGGTGACGCTTAAATGTTGGTTGATAAACTTACAGAGCGATCTAAAAATTACGATGATTATACCTTTGAAACCCGAATTATCGGAACTGAACTTCAGTCGTTTTTTTGGGCCGACAAGGTTTCAAAAATCAATTACCAGGTTTTTGGAGATGTGATAGCTTTCGATGCAACATACCATAGCAACATGTAAGTAAAAATACTCCTTTTTTTTAAGAACTAAAATAACTAACAGAATGACAGGTGTTTACATTATACAATGGTGTATAATAATAATGTACAAAAAGAGAGAATAACCTGTAAATCATACTGTTAATATACAGTAACCATAATCCTATCTGTACACCAGTGTATATATATCTATACATTAGTGTATATTACACACTGTAGTTAAAGCATGTACACAAACCTAATCTTAACTATTCTTTGTTGGATATTTTTTTTTTGTTTTTTTTATAGGTACGACATGATTATGGTTAATTTTATCAGTCTCGACCATCATAAAAAAGTTACCGTGTTTGGAGCTGGTATGTTACACAATGAAACTATTGAGTCTTACATATGGCTTTTACAAATGTTTGTGAAAGCTCATGGAAAGCAACCGGCTCTTGTTCTAACCGACCAAGATGCTGCGATGAAACAAGCTGTGATGTCAGTATTTAACAATTCAATCCATCGATTATGTATGTGGCATGTGACTGATAAACTCCCGTTAAAGGTATAACTTTAATTTCTTTTAAATTCAAAAATATACATTATAGTATATTGGTTTAATGCATTTCTGAAGATTTCTATGTATGACTTTTTATGTATTTCTTAGATCGACGGAGACATGATCAACAACACAAATATTAAAAGGGACTTTCACAAGCTTGTTTGGGACGTTTATCTGGAACCGGCACCTTTTGAAGAGAAATGGCATTCGCTGATGGCAGAGTACAAGTTGAATGACAATAAATGGTTGTCAGATATGTTTGAGATAAGGGAACGGTGGGCTCCATCGTATTTCAGAGAAACACCGATGTGTTGTCTAGTGAAAACTACCTCTCATTGCGAGAGCGCAAATCACATGTTTAAATCCATATCTAGTGCGTCGAACACGTTAGTTCAGTTTATGATGTGTTATGATACTGTTATTGACGGACTCCGCAAACAGCAACGTATTCTCGACCACTCAACCGCAACCACGAACCCCGATTATAGAACACCACATCAAATTGAACGCCATGCAAACCAAATTTATACAAGGCGAATTTTTAGAAAGGTATCAAAGGAGATATACAAGTCCCATATGTATTGCATGATTGTAGAGAGGAATATACTGGAGAGTTCATTTAAGGTTGCTCATCAAGGTTATACATCAAATTTCATAAATGAGGAGAATGTTCCAGATTATACACATGAGTTCAAGGTTAGTCTCGAATAATCTGAAAATTCTATAATACGTAGGTGTATATGACATAAATTTTTTAAAAGACAAAACCATTGTAAGAAGAACAATTTGAAATGCTTATATACAAGTGCATAGTATACATTGATGTATACTACATAAACAGGTATACTCCAACGGATACCGTTGGCATTAATGCTGGTATACCGAACATTATACACTGCTGTATACAACACATATCATATATGTTACACAACCTTTTTTCCCTTTTTCAGGTTACTCTAGATAAGACCAACCTATCAGTCTCGTGTGAGTGCATGGGGTTCATTCGTATTGGATATCTATGTTGTCACGTTTTCTGTGTGTTCAGACATCACAACATCAATCAAATCCCTCTAAAGTATGTTCAGAATCGGTGGCGCCGAGATGCATTGCCTTCTTTTGTTCATGACACCAGCCATCGATATTTGTCAAACCAAACGGAGAGTAGTGGCGTATTGCATCGCATCACTAACAACTTTGACATGTGCGTAGACCGTGCAAGGGGTGATCCTGAAATGCTAAAGGAGTTAGACATGCAAATGCAAGCTATAAAGGATAATATCTTTGCTTTAGTCACTAATCAATCCGAGCACAACAAAAAGAAAGTTGTCATTCCAGAAATCATCTCATACAAACAACCAGAAGTGGTTTCTTGTTCTGCACCCAAAGGTATTCGGAACAAAGGTTGTGGTACTTATAAAAGAAAAATAGGAGCGGTTGAAAAGGTCAAGAAACAATATAAGAAACCCAAAAGACATTGTAATTATTGTGACATGATGGTTAGGGGACATGACACTAGAAATTGTCCGCTCAAGAAGGGAAAAGAAGTGGTGGCGGAGTCAACAACCGATGAGGACGACTTGGAAGAAGCATCATCTGACGAGAACGAAGAATAGGTTTTACATATTTCGTCAATTAGATTCCTTTTTTTTTCAAAAAGTTTGTTTTTACCATTTCCCTTTTTTTAGTATAGAATTTTGCAAACAGGATTTGGGTGTGTTTACTGCATACATAGTAATTTACAGGTTCAAAATTTTATACAACAATGTATACCTAGAAAGAGCCAACGTATACACAAACGTATAACAATTATATTTATTTTATAGTAGCTTTAAAATATATATAATTATACAATATACACCGTTGTATAATATCACCCATTTAGTAACCAATTGTTCGTTTATGTATATACATGGAAGCATAACACAAACAATAAGTTTTATAAATACACCAGTCAATATAACAAACATCTATATACATAAGTGTATATACATGTTTTTGACCAATGAAAGTCTTAAACGATGTTTTAGTGTTTATATACGTTGTTGTATTTTTTGTTGAATGATGTATATACTTTGTATATACATTTTTTTTACACATATTATACAATGATGTATAATCAGTTTAACAATTTATAGCCTAAATTATTATTTGTAGGATTTTTGTTAACTATACGTTGATGTATACAAAGATACACACGTAATTCAAATGACAATAAGTTTTTTGAATGATCCAAAACATAACTGAACTAGGCATATCATTCAAAAGATCTAGTTATGATAAAGGTTTTAGAAAAATATCCAAAAAACACTAAACAATTTAAATACATCATAAAGATTTGTAATAACATTCAAATCAACTTCTGCTTTTTCAAGCGTGCAAGCTCATTCGCCTCCTCAATAATACGATCCCGCTGTTCATTTGCTTCCGACGACATAATCCTCGCTGCATACTTCCTCCTAAGCGTTGCCAATTTCGAAGATAGTTTTTTCTTTTCATCGGGTAAGCCGCTATGCCAACGCTCAGCTGTTATACCCATCCATGTTTCCATGTGGCGCATCAAGAACACTCCACAATCTTTGACGTTATCCACCGTAGCATAGGTAAGCTCTAGCCTATATGGTATGGTGGCAGCAATCTGATTTCTTTTTGGATGCTCAATAGTTATTAAGTACTTAGCCAAGATGTCCTTCTGTAAAAAAAAAAAAGCAGTTAATCTATAAGTTAGTTTGAAAAATACACCTGTGAATACACACGAGTAAGCATAATATAGAATTAAATTGTTTACCGCTTTGTAGGGAGTGGTTTTACTGAAGAAATTATCATGATCAGTGAGGGTGATTGGGCTAACACTCGGGTCCATGTTGTCGATCACGACAATTGCCACGTTAACCAAGTCCACACCAATTAGATAGAAATGATTATACTCTAGTATAGGAAACAATACGACACCGTATTCATTTAGCAATAACCCCTCTTCGTTCCCTTCGAGTGATACTAGTAGATTTTCTCTAAACTTTGACACTCGTTCATCATCTCTGTAATTCACATTATTCAAAACATCCCCGGACTGCAAAAACATTTTTATTTCGAATTAAACATCAAATCAAATATATATATATATATACATATATGTATTTTGATAAATAGCAATTATAATATCACAATGTATACTTACAAACACATCAGTACTGCAAAAGAGTCGCGCCAAAGTCCCAGGAGTTCGTTTATTTTCATCAGCATTCAACACACAAGCAAAACAATCTATGATCGCTTGATTTAGTTCTTGTCCTGGAGTAATGTCAATTAGTAACTGATGCGGAAGCGAAGCTGCGCCAGTCCTCTGGAAAATGTTTCCCCTATAACAAGACATAACGATCACACATAAAGACTATTGAATGTATTTAAACAATTGAAAAAAAACACATCACATACGAGATAGTTCGGTTAGTATTGATTTCCATTGCAGCTTTTTTGGCGTCCTCTGCAGTCCTTTTTCCTTTGCTTTGTACACTCCTAAAATCAAATAAATGAGCTAGAATTAACGCACACATACATGGATATACATCAGTGTATATCTTTTATTATACACCAGTGTATATAGCTTTTACCAACATAATGTTCAACTTACTTGTTACCAACAGCATTCTCACTGGATTCCCCTTCCTTTCCTTTTATTTGAAGTCTTCAAACAAACATAATTGTTAGTAATTTAAAAAAAAAAAAAAAATCAAACTAAACATAATTAACTTACCCCTTGTCAACAGCACCTGCCATTAGGTAGTTCCATAACATCTTTTCAGTACTATTTAAATTTTTTTCAACATCAACAGCGCGTATGTAGTATGGACTGCAACCAGGCACCGATGGTTTTGTCTTTCTTTTACCCCTCCTTACGTACGGCTTGGGTTCCTTCCCTGGTCTGGCGTCTTTTTTTATCCTTTCAGCCCATTCCTGAGCTACTGCGAATTCCTGAGTTAGACCAAGACTAAACGACGGAATGTCGTCGATTCTTTTTGGGGCTACTGGAGCGTCGACGAAATCAATTTCACCACCTCTAATAACATAGTCAACAATATCTGCCTCCTCCCGACACAATTGGGTCGTCGTCAACTCAACGTTTGGTTTACCAGAAACGTTCGAAGCACCTAAATACACATAATATCAAGTCAAGACAAAAGTTATGCATCATTGTATAAATTTTTGGAGACATACAATATACATCAGTGTATAGTCCTGTTTGTTTCTGTAGAACATTGTTATGTATCCTTATATTCGAAACAATTATACATAGGTCTATAATCCAATCGCCGTACAGTACAATAATATTCAACAATTATACGTCAGTGTATAGTGATATTTCAAAAAATATACATCAGTGTATAGTCAAATTAATGATACAAAACCAGTGTACTGTACCATAATATTCAACAAGTATACACCAGTGTATATTGCTAGTTCAACAATTATACATCAGTCTATAATCCAATTAATTATATAAAAACATTTTACAAATATACATTATTATTCACCTAATATACATCAGTGTATATTTTATATGAAATGCATCAAATATACATCAATAATATATTACGTGGCTTTTTTATGTTAAAAATCAACCAACTATACATTGTATCATATAATAGCAACTAATAAAATGTTACCTTTCAATACTGGAGAGTCGACGAAATCAATTACACCACCTCCAGCAACATAGTCCATAATATCTGCCTCCTCCCGACACAACTGGGTCGCCGTCAATGCAATGTTTGGTTTACCAGAAACCTTCGAAGCACCTGAATACACATAATATAAAGCCAAAACATATTATTGGATACATTAAATATACGTCAGTGTATAATCAAATTGATGCATTGTACCATAATGTTCAACAATTATACGTCAGTGTATATTACCATCAAATATACAGCAGGGAATACTGTTATAACATTCTATTATACATCAGTGTATAATGTGTATAACATTGTATTATATTATAACAATCAACAGAGGAACAAAACCTAAAAAAATAATTAGTAATAAACTGTTACCTGTCACGCTGGATATATTGCTTTTATTCCCACCCAACGGCGTTTCGAAAAGATTACACTTCTTTACCCCTATATTAATTTGTTCATTAACGGTAGCACCTCTACCTACATTTTTCGAAAACAATTTTTTGATATACACACATGCATAATACATTTTTAAAAAAACATGATCTGTATTAATAACCATACCTTCACCTCTTCCACATTCTGGGTTTGTGGAATCTCTCGGAACACCATGTTGTATACCAACATTTCTTCTTTGATTCCCGACATCAATAAAGTTAATGAACAAAGAACTGCATTTCTGAATGAATGGTGCTAACTCTTTGTTGTCCGGGTAGTCTTTCACGGCATCAAGTATTGTGCATTCCAGTTTTTCCTTATAATCGACAATGGTATTATACATATCGTCGATTTTTGCAACATAGCCCTAACAAACAAAAGTATTTAATATAATGTAACTTTCATTTTAATTTGTTGACTATATAAAAAAAATTCTTCAAATTACCTCCAGGCTTTTATTAACAGACACATTTGTGCCAGTCAATTTCTCATCAACCTCATCGTCTGTTCCAATGTCATAGTCATGTAAATCAGCGCCCAACTCTCTTATGTTGCCTAAACCAAACCCACCCCTACGCGTCTCCATTGTTTCTCTTTTACTGAGCATGGTTCTTGACCAAAAAGCTATTGGAGCCACAGATCTTTCAACATTTAATCCTTCACAGTCAACCCGTTCCAGGTATAGCAACTGATACAATCAACAAAAATAAAATACTATGTAACTACAAAAAACACATATATCAATACATTTATAGATCAATGTACACCTGTGTATATTTAACAAAAAAAAAACATTGCTACAATATACATCAGTGTATATTCATATTTCAACAATTATACACTAGTGTATAATCCAATCATAGCTACAAAAACATGTTACAGTACTAAAATATTCCACAACTATACGTCAATGTATATTCATTTTTCAACAATTATACGTCAGTGCATAGTCCTATTATTTATATAAAAAAATTGTATTGTACCATAAAATTCAACAACTATACGTCAGTGTATAGTCATATTTCAACATTTTATACATCAGTGTATAGTCCAATTAATGATATACGTCAGTGTATATTTTGTTTAATTATATCTAGCAGTTTATAAAATATATGAAATACAGCATATATACATCAAAAAATTCATCTAAACACTTACAGTCAAGAACGAAAACGGCCCGGTAAAGTAGAAGTCTGGATCAGTTAGCTTCCAAACATCCTTACAACGTTTGATGTTATCGTAAATGAATTTGCACCAATCATGATCTTTAATCGCCACATCCAGATGCAAACAGTCTAATAACCTATACGCGCATGTACCGTTCCGGTTGCAATATACCATGGTTGAAATAAATAGCATCAAGAAATCAAGTTTAAACATTATTTCATCCTCCGTCTCATCTCCGATTATCTTTTTAAGCAAATTATCACGGCTAATTGATGGGCCTGGATACCTATCACGCCAACTTACAAGAATCGGATTACGACCTTCCGGCTTCTCAGCCGCTGAAATTTCAATACCGCCAGAGGGAACACCCAACAATGTACGTATTCCTGCAACATCAATTTCCAAATCACCCTTATTGACTTGGATTCTCATTTTTTCTGTGTCTAGCTGTTCTAAAACGTACGATCCAAGAGAACGTGGAATGTTCTCCATTTTCAAATTAAGGATCTTTCCGAACCCCATGGACCTCACAATTCTTTTCTGCTTTCTGGTGAGATTACAAACAGCCATGTATAGAGTATTCGGCGACGTCCGTGAGCTAACAGCATCCTTTTTCCTAGCTTTTGCTTTACCAGGCAACTCGCCATCTTTTTCCTTCCTTTTCCCTATAATAAACAGTTGTATATTAAATAGTATACTACAAATTGTTACTACATCAAAAAAAATAAAAAATAAAAAATATACAAAGTTTTACCTTTCTCTACTTTCACACCCTTCTTTTCAAACTTTTGCACATTCGTCTCCTCATCTATCAACTTCTTAACTGCAAAAGTCGGTTAAAATAATTTAGAATTATAAAATACAACAGTGTATATTATATTAATTAATACATATAATTATAATTTAAATTTTTTGCAGATTATACATATCATTAATGTATATATTACTAATACCTCTATCAGTTTTCACACGTTTAGGCGCAACTCCACCATCATGTTCGTTTACATTGCGCGCCTTATTGCCTAAACATATATATATATATATATATATATATATACATCAGTGTATATTTTGTAATAAAAAAGTATAAATACTGAAAATACTTTGTTCACCTGTATTTGATTTGCTTTCAATACTGGTTTTCAACTCTTCAACATGATCCAAATCCTCTTTCATCATCGCTACGTCTAAAACTATTTGTTTATCTACAAAAAAGAAATTTATATATATATATATATATATATATATATATATATATATATATTTAAACAACAACCAAAATACTTAAAAACAGATATAAACAAACAAGTGTATGTTTTTAACCAGAAACACTAGTAGTAGTGTCGTCGTCTTCCGAGCATTCTATTGGTTCGTCAGCTGTGTTCGAAAACTTACAGGCTTCTTTAATAGCTATACGTTCACTTTTCCTCCCTACAAAACACTTTAATTATCTTACTAGATTATAATAATTATTTAAACGAATTTGCAATATAATTTTCAACTTACTAATTCTCATAGCGTATTAACAAGAACCTGCAATTAATAATTTACTAGGTATAGTTAGAATAAAACAAGATTGTTTGTTATATTATAGGTATTTGTTCTTGCCCATAAACACTACAAAAACTTTATACAATGGTGTATAAACACTATATTTTTAAACGGCATAAATTAAAAAACACAACATCAACATAAAGAATATACACCATCACCTATTAGTTTTTAAACCCCAAAAAATAATCGAACAGGGCTTTAGCCGGCGGCCAACTTGAAATCACGGTAGCCGAAGAGCCGACCACATTTTCCGATCGCCGTTTATAACCCCCAACTTGCAGACACTAGATTATACAATGGTGTATAAACAATCCAAAACCCCTAATTTTAAAAACTCATTTGCATGTACAAATTAAACAGAAACAACAACAAACAAAATACCTTAAACCCGGTTAGAATCTCGATCGGCGGCGAGAACAGTTGAGGAGGAGGCGCCGATTAAAGATGAGAAGGAGGTGAAGAGACAGATTTGAAGGTTTTTTTTTTTTTTTTTTTTTTTTGATTAAGCAGCAATCGAGTTTTTTTTGATTCAGCAGCAATGGTGTATAGAATGAGGCACCGATGGGTTTTTTTCTTTTTTGTATTTGTGTGTTAATCACATTGAATGTGTATTCATATATTTAAGGAAACGATAATTTTTCTTTTTTGAATGGTGATTGTTTTAAATTTGTTAGCTACTTTCATGGAATCATGATTATCTATTAGAATTCAAAAAAAAAAAAACTGATATATTATCAACCCAGTAATATTTCACCGATGTATATTATCTTGATTCTAATTAAATATTAACTTTAAATAAAATAATACACAATACACATACCATAATAGGCTTACTGTTTTCATACTATTTGCCATCTATAATATCAACCCAGTAATATTTCACCGAAGTATATTATCTTGATTATAGTTGTACATCATTGTATATTCAAGAACAAATATACTACAATAAATAATATCAAAAAAAATAATAAGAAAAAAACAATAATAATAAAAGAAAAAAATCCAACATTACTTCTTATTCTGCAATAACCAAGTACATCACAAACAAAAAAAAAAAAAAAAAAAAACAAATTATTTAAATGGGCAGTGTCTGGCGTCATGATATCCCAAACGACCACACTTTCTACAATAACGTGGATTCCTATTAATGTACTCATAAACAAGATTGTACTCTCCATTGCCAAAAATTACATCTCCAGGTCCAAACATAAGAGCTCCGTGTCCAATTTTGAAATAACAAGCATTAACTAATTCTCTTGTCGTCAACTTGACATTGTATCCGAAACCTAAATAAAATTAAACAAAAAACACATATTTCAGAACTAGGTGTTACAGTATATTTCAATATTAGTCTACTACTAACCAACGCATAGTGTACACTAGTGTATACTGAAATTAAACACGCTTTTTGTTACTAACATAGTATCTTTTATACACCAATGTATAGTAATACATTGGTGTACCCCTTTGTCTTTTTTGATATACACTAATGTATATTAAAATTATATTAACACCAACAGTATTCATTTACAACATCTTACTAGGTTTTAAAAAAACTTTTTTTTTATAATTCAACACCAAAGAATACTTTTTTAGGCATAACAATTGTGTATACTCAAAAATAAAATTGCTGTTATTCGTATTAAATCTTATATACATTACTGTATAGGTAATATGTTACCTTGTGTATTTTTTTCAAAAAAAAAAAAAAAAAAAAAAAAACCCTTTTAGATGGTTTTTTGACGGGTTTTCAGAGTTTTCTTAACTCGAGTGGGTTTTCAATTTATACTTACCCTATATATATATATATATTCCAAAGCCTTATATCCTACATGGCACTCAAAGAGGTCATTCCCCCCTTGAGAGTAGGGATGAGCTTGGGACGGTATCGGTACCAACCGATACCGATCCCGAAAACTCCCAAAACCCAATACCGATATCGATACCGAAAACATACGGTACGGTACCGCTATGGTATCGGTATTTTAAATTAAAATACCGATACCATACCGATCCCGTACCGATACCGATAATACCGAAACCGAAAACCTCTAAATGTGGGTGCCGATACTGATATCGAACATCCTCGGTACGGGATCAAGATCGGGACGGGACGGGATCGGTATTCGGCGCTATGTGCTCATCCATACTTGAGAGTGTCATGTAGAATTCCACGTGACAATGAGTGTTTTTAGGTAAAAAAAGAATTTTAAAACAAAATTGGATTTTTCTCTCTCATGTTTCCTCCCATAATTAATAAACGTTAATATCTTTTATTTACGAGATTTTTTAAAGAAAAAAATTACACCAAATTAACGACCGTTTTATTATCTTTCCAATGAGTACCATAGTGCTATATAAAAAACGGAGAGAAAAAAACACAAAGTGTTCAGCTAATTCATTAATCATATATAGGTAAGTCACTAATTATGTTCAAATCAGTAAATATCAATTCTATTTTCAACATGTGTTAGCATTGGAGTTGTACTTTGTTTTAGGTTAAGTATTAATATTAGAGTTATACATTGTTTAAGGTTAGGTGTTAACATTGGAAATACATTGTTAATTGTTTTTGTTTTGGTACTACCCGAAGCTTTCCTGCATGTAACTGTAAAGCGCATCATTCTATTTCATATGTAAAATTGATATGTCATATTAGATTTCTCAACCCCGGGATGTTCCCGGGGTATAATCTAGTCACATATATGAGAGTAAATAGCTAAAACCATCTATGTGGTTTGGTGGGTTTTACCACTCCAACCTAAAATCAAACTAATTGTCTGAACAATCCAGTAGTTTCACGAAATGCGCCAAAACAGTCCAATTATTTAACGGAGTTAACTCAACCTCGTTAAGTCAGGGGAAAAATTGCCCATCTGTGCTAAAACTTATTAATCCATCATTTTTCCTCATATCCCTCCTCTCCTCTTCCTCACCTCCCTCTTACCTCCACATCGGCGACCGGATTTAGGGTTCCACCCACCGACACCGCCTTTCTAGCCAACAACAACAGCAGCAGCGACATAGGGTCATGACCGACCCTCTACTAGGTCTGGTCATCGCTGGTCTTCGGGATGGGTTGTGGTACAACAACGGGAGAGATGATTCTCAATCTGAATAGTGGTGACGAGGTCTGGTTCGTTTTCGGTGCAGTCCCGGGGATGAGTTTTGGTTGGTTGTCGTTCCGACGGGTCTCAATACAAACCGGTAATGGATCTCAATTAGTTGTTTTTCCGGTAAGCCTCGGTATCGGTCAGTAATGGGTTCCATTTGTATAAATTCCAAGTCGATTGCTTAGCCAGCGCCTTTGTCGGATCCATTTGTATAAATTCCAAGTCGACTCCGTTTTCGGTCGTAACTAAGCTTGTAAGTACGTTATCTTTATGTCGTTTTGATCTTCAACCGTCCCTTTATAAAATCCCCATGGTTTTAGAAAGTTATTGTAACGAATTGATGTGCTGGTTTTTAGGTTAGGGTTAGGGTTTTGTTGGTGAGATGATGAAGAAGACAATGGGGAAGAAGACAATTTTGCCACTGACTTAACAAGGTTGAGTTAACTCCGTTAAATAATTAGACTGTTTTGGCGCATTTCGTGGAACTACTGGATTGTTCAGGCAATTAGTTTGATTTTGGGCTGGACTGGCAGAACCCACCATACCGTAGGGATGAATTTGGGTATTTACTCTATATATGATGTTGAAAACCTTATTAATTTTTCCATATCTATTTTATTTTTTGAAAAATCGATGAAAGTCTTAACATAATAAAAATAAAAATATCTGATATAAGCTCCGCCAATGACATTTTTACATTAGTTTTAGTTATATTAATGTTACACATAATATAAAATTCAAAAGAATAAAAATAAAAAAATATGATAAAATAGACCTCTTGATGTTTTTATGAGATAACTATCGGGGATACCTTTTTGTTACGTGACTACATGAGAATACTACATTACAGAGTTTGAACCTTTGAACCTATGCTCCTTTGTATACACGAATATGAGATACAAAGATTGAGCATAAATGTAAATATAAATTGTATTGTATGGTATGTGTAGAGGCAACCAATTTTAACTAGATAGTACTTGGTTTAAATGTAATTTATAAGATGGTTAAGTAAACACCAAATATTTAAATCCCTATTAATATTGACATGTTAGATAAAACTTTATCTTTTCATGTGGTGAAGGTTCGGATTTTATTTGTGACAAAACATTTAGCCGTTAAAAATCACCAAACAACTCCATTTATATCCTAACCACTAAATCTAATCAACCCTACATAAACATGATTATTGTGGTTTTTATGACTCTCCACTATATGTCTATATATGCTTATGTAGATATACGCTTTACATAACATTGAGTTAAGTCTAACATACAACATGGTAGTCGAGGCCAAATCATGTAGGAAGTACAGGAGAAGTGACAAGTGAGAACATAAGAAACAACCACCATAATGACACGTGCTTCTATCAGGTGACACTGATAGAAGACCAGTTAACTCAAAACCAAACTTGATCACAATTCGTAGTTGTTAGTGGAACAATCGTGATGACTTCGATTTCATGCGTAGATGGCTTTGTGAAGCCATCTAATAGAATACTAGCAGGAACCCGTGCGTTACGGGGGACTGCATCCGTAAACTTGTATTACATATATAATAACTTTAAACTAAAAGTCATCATGTATTCTTGTGTGACAATTATTTTGGTGGAAGCCTTTTGATATTGAAAGCACGAATAAAAAATAAAAATTGATGCAGGAGAATACTGAAAACTTGAATCAGAAGACAATTATATTTCAGTCCCCGAAAAAAAAAGTAGCTAAATATTCTAAATGAAGCCATAAAAAAATAAAGAATGGCGTGTGGGATGGGTTTGCCATCCCATAGTACTAACTAGTTGATTTTGTAGTATATTCCGAATATGCTCCGAACGTATATATGCCATTTCTCATGTTGGCGATTGTTTCGTCTAATGAGACACCCATATGTGTGAAGGAGAATTTGTGTTTTATGAGCCGATCAAAGAAACCATGACATTTGAGCAAAGAAACCATGAGGTTGCTCTTGATTAACACAACATTTGTCTGATTGTAATTTTCAACTGTAAACTTTTATTATATATACAATAACTTTTAAACTAAAAGTCATCATGTATTCTTCTTTGACAATTATTTTGGTTTTGCTAATGACCAAGTCAGTCACGGATGGGACGATGCCTATATCCTCTATTTGAGTTTGAATATGTTAGTCAAATTTTTATGTATTTATTTTTTTAGTATAAGTTAATAAGTTATTTAATTGTTTTACTTTTAAACTAAAAGTTATCATGTATTCTTGTTTGACAATTATTTTGGTTTTCCTAATGACCTAGTCAGTCATGAATAGGACGATGCGTATTTCTTTTATTTGAGTTGAATATATTAGTCAAATTTTTATGTATTATTTTTAGTATAAGTTAGTAAGTTTTTTACAAACTTTTATAAAATACCATTGCACTATAAATATAAATGCTAGATGTAATAAAACTACATTATTGTTTATCATTTATTACACTACATTATTAAATGCTGCAATGTAGAAGGACAATATTGTAAATGAGAAATTATTTATGCATTAACACTTGTACCAAATGCAAAAACAATGTTTTTATGTGTCTTAAAATTAAATGAAAATTACTATCTTGCCCATCCATAACCTATTATATAGTAGTATAGATATAGATATTATATATATATATATATATATTAAATGACCATTATAATCATCTATCTAATATTAATAAATTACTAATATATCCTTATATTTATAACTGATATTTTCTTGATGAATGAAATTACCCTTACTAACTTAATATGGTCTCCGCAAGGTGTATATATAGAGATTATTATAGAGGATTATTGACTAAAGAATCATAACAAAACAAAACATCATCTCACGTCTTTCTCACTCTCTCTCTCTCTCTCTCTCTCTCAACCGGGTTTATTACCAAGAACACCTAAAACCGTCAGAAATGTATACCCTAAAGGGAACTTGACCAAGATGGTGGTGTCTTCCGTCATTACTGCGGATACTGGCTAATCAGGTACCATGATTATTTTATGTTTTCACTCATGTTCTTATGATATAATCAACATATCAGCACCATCGTTAGCTTCCACCAAAATTAGCAACACCATAAGGTAACATCAGTTTGTCGCACACGATGTCTCGTCACATTTGTGAAACGTTGTATGTTGTCTACACTTGTTAGATCATTCATCATGATAAAAGCAGAATATGCCCGGCTGAAGAGATATGTACTCGCGCGTGCGCGCGACTTAAACTCACACACACGTCAACACAACAATATGACGTGGAGTTCTAGGAAATGGCGCACGCCACTTAAACAAAGGACAGGTGTCACCCGACAGGAGCAGGGACATGGGCCAATCAGAGGCGTTTATTCCCTGCTCCACGATCTTCTGCAGGTACGAGGTACAGAAAAGGACAGAAAGGACGATAGCAAGACACGTGGACCAATCACAGAGCGACAACGCGAAGAATGACAACGGTCGTAATAGTACAGGACAGCTGTCATTCTCCTCACAGCCAATCACTGACCACCTCAAGGGCCTATAAATACCCCCTTCGTCATTAGAAGAAGGGGATCAGATCGGCGAGTGAGAATTCATACTATATAGCTGTGAGAGATAGATTATAGTCGAAACTCTGTAATAGTCTGGATTAGTGTCTTGTATTCATCTTATTGCTTAATGAGAATCACGTCCTTTCTTATATCTACATACTAGCATCATTATATTCACATTGTTAGATTGGTGTTTCTTCATTGGCGCCATCCGTCTTTTGAGCTTTCAAGAACAGCAAACTTAAACACTTTTATCTCTCTAAAAACCAGCTATGAGTTCTTTACCGACGACACCAAACTTTCCTGTAGACACGTCATGCACTGGTATTGCCAAGGCAAACACCAGCCAGCTTGATAATACCACAGAGGAACAATTTCATGGTACGGACGCGGGTCATACTCCATCATCCGGGACTAGACAGACCCCATCCTTCCATTTTGCCACCGATAATCTTCAAGCTTCACCTGTTGGTCATACCACGCCGATGGTTAGTCTGGAGGTGTGGTACACCCAACAAAATGAAGCTTTAAAACAAGCATTCATAAAGAAGATAAAAGAACAACAGCTAAGAGAAGCATCCCGCACACTATCCTTCAGCGAAGGAAGGCCTGTCACCATATCGGAAGGGCCATCCAAAGCTGCGGGACAAGGCGGCGGAAGCAATCAGGTGACTGACCCAACTTGGAGGGAAGACTCTGATGAGTCTCAGAGTCGTTTTCACCGTGACACAAGCCAGTACTTGACCAACACTGTTGATCGAGCACACTTGATGTCCGGTGAGGACGATCTCACGCAACCATATTATCCTCCTTCATTCAGTGAAAAGTCAAAATTCACACCGCGCATCGCGCTCGCCACGTTGCCCGCAAGAACAAAAATACCAAGCACTTTGGGAAAATTTGATGGCACAGGCGACCCTGACGACCACTTAAGAAGTTTTGAAATCGCAGGAAAATGTGCAAGGTGGAGCCTACCAGCGTGGTCTCACATGTTCGCGCAGACGCTTACGGGCGCTGCGCGAGTATGGTTCGACAGCCTGCCGAATGGCAAGATAGACAACTTAAAAGAACTGACCGATAAGTTTTCAGACCACTTCAGCCAAAACAAGAGAATAGAATGCGACTCCACTGACAACCTGCAAGTCAAGAGGCGTGAAAACGAATCCATTGAAGATTACATCACCAGGTTCAATCGTGAAGCCCTGCAAATCGGGCCAATTGGTTTTGAACTCATGAAAGCGGCGTTCACACAAGGAGTGAGATGTGACTCACTGATCCGCACTTTGGCTGGATGCACAGGTATGCCCAACACCTGGGAAGAAATCATGCGCGGCGCGAAGAATTACGCAAAAATTAAAAGAGAGCTATCTGTTTGGAGCAGAATTCAAGCACCACAATACAAAGATACGCAAGCACAAGCAGCGCGCAATAGAAACAACAGGCACGAAAGAAAAGGCAACGGAAACGTCTGGACCAGGCTTCAGGGAGCCACCCCGACGGTAGCAAAACCCGCTGCGCCTCAAGAATACCAGCACAATACGTCACTCGTACACAAGTCAGGAAGAAGAAGTCACAACAACTGGACCCCGTTGATGAAAACGCCAGCGCAAGTCCCGGCCACAGAAAATATCGATTTCCTAGAACCAAAGGTCATTAAGCGAAGGGAAGGACTAGATCACAACAAATTCTGTGCTTATCATCAAGACATAGGCCATGACACTGATAAGTGCTAGCAGTTGCGACAAGACATCGAGGACTCGTTAAAGTCCGGTAAGCTCGGACATTTGCTACAAAATGTGGAGCGCAAGCAAACGGCGGGACCACCGCCAAAAAAGATGAAGAACGTCAGCATGATGATCCATGGCGGCGGACGCCGGCTCCAGAAGCGGAAACCAGAAACGACTGCAGAGTGGAAAGAGCAACAAGTGTGCTTCCCAATGGTCAAAGGTGGCCCGTCCGCCACGCGGGCGATCATTGTCACAACCATCTTTGACCATTACCGAACCACCAGGGCATTCATGGACACTGGCAGCAACTCTGATATCATGTATGGACAGTGCTTCGACCTGCTAGAGGATGAGGACAAACAACGACTGCGCCCCATCAATTCCCCAATTATGGGATTTTCAAACGAAGTCGTGACCCCACTTGGGGAGATATCTTTTCCCTTCACTCTAGGAGCACACGGGCGCTCACGAACTGAAGAAGTTACATTCCTTGTCATCCCAAAAAAATCTAAGTATGATATCATCTTAGGGCGAGACTCCAAGGCCTCGTACAACATGGTCACCTCCACAGTCCATGGCGCAATTGGTTTCCCCACCCCAAACGGTGTGACAATCGTGTGGGCTAACAGAGAATGTGCCAGGACCACAGAATCTCACCCAGCCAAAATGCTAAAACCGTGCTCGCGCACAGAGCCAGAGAAGTGGATCCTGAACCCAAAGTTCCCTGATCAGCCCATCACACTGGGACCAGCAATCTCAGAGAACATCAGAGATCACTTGAAGCAGCTTCTCTGCAAAAACATGGACGTCTTCGCATGGCAACCATCAGATATGATCGGGGTCCCACGCGAACTCGCCCAACACAAGCTCAACACATATCGCTCAGTGGAACCCATCGCGCAAAAACGACGAAGCATGGGCGCTGAAAAAACGCAAGCGATTAACGAACAAGTCGGAGAGCTGTTAAAAGCTGGAATCTTGAGGGAAACAAGATACCAAACCTGGGTTGCCAACCCAGTAATGGTCAAGAAAAGCAATGGCGGCTGGAGGATGTGTGTAGACTACACAGACCTCAACAAAGCATGCCCCAAAGACTGCTACCCGCTACCAGAAATCGATTTGAAGATTGACTCCCTATCGCCTTTCCGATTCAAATGCTTCCTGGATGCCTACAAAGGGTACCATCAAATCCAGATGGCGCTAGAGGATGAAGACAAAACAGCTTTCCGCACTGATAAGGGAGTTTTCTGTTACACCAAGATGCCATTCGGCCTAAAAAATGCGGGAGCTACATACCAACGGTTAATGGACCGCGCATTTGACAAACAGATAGGGAAGAACTTGGAAGTCTATGTGGATGACCTGGTCAACAAAAGCAAGGAAGAGGATCAAATGTTGAAAGATATCGAAGAAACCTTCAAACATTTGAAAGAAATCTGTATGAAGCTGAACCCAAGCAAGTGCGCCTTTGGGACGGAGGAAGGAAAGTTCCTTGGCGTTGTCGTCACCAAAGACGGTTTCCGACCAAATCCTGAAAAAATACAAGCCATTGCGCAAATGCCTTCCCCATCCACGCTAAAAGAGGTTCAAACGCTGAATGGACGTCTGGTCGCAATCAACCGTTTCCTGTCACATCATGCAAGCAAATCAATCCCATTCATCGAAACACTAAAGAATTGCCTGAAAAGGAATCACTTCAAGTGGACCGCAGAGGCGGAGAAGGCTTTCCAAGAATTGAAAGAATGTCTGATGGACTTACCAACACTCACCGCCCCACTCCTAAGGGAGCCACTGACAATGTATCTCTGCGCGACAGAGCAAGCGGTGAGCGCGGTACTGATGGTGGACAGAAAACTGGTGCAGACGCCCATCTATTACATCAGCAGGGTCCTGACAGATGCAGAAACCAGGTACACCACCATGGAGAAGCTGGTCTTAGCTCTCGTTCACGCGTCGTGAAGATTGCGCAGATATTTCCAGGGCCATCCAATCAATGTGCTGAGTGACTACAAGCCAAACAATGTCCTGTCCAAACCAGAAGTCTCAGGGAGACTGGCAAAGTGGGCCATCGAACTAGGCGAACACACCATTTACTACAAGACACGCCCAGCAATTAAAGGACAGATACTAGCAGATTTCATAGCGGAGGTACCTCAAGAAAAAATCGAAGAATGCAAAGCAGAGCAAGACCCACAACGACCATGCGACTAAAAGGCTATCTGGAATCTTTACACAGATGGGGCCTCAAACGAAGATGGTGTAGGCGCAGGAATCCGCCTAGTTAGTCCGGACGGCACGGAGTTCACTTATGCAATCAGACTCGAATTCAAGGCCACCAACAACGAGGCTGAATACGAAGCTTTCCTCGCCGGACTATGCATCGTGCAAAAGCTGGGCGCCAAACACATCTTCGCGCATGTCGATTCAATGCTGGTGGCAAGCCACATTACCGGGAAATATGAAGCGAAAGAACCCTCAATGATCATGTACCTCCAACGCGCCAAAGAGCTCATGGCCAACTTTCCTAGCTGCACCATCGACCACATTAAACGCAGTCAAAACAAGCCGGTGGACGCTCTAAGCAAAATGGCTTCTACAAGCTTTAGCCATTTAGCAAAAGAGGTCCGAATTGAATCCCTAAGCGAACCGTCTGTTCCACCCAAAGAGGTCAATGTAATACAAACGGGTGTTGACAGCTTGATGACCCCGATAGTTTCTTACCTCGCCACTGGCACGCTGTCTGAGCAACGCGCCAAAGCCAGGAAGATACAGCACAGAGCCCTACAGTACCAGATACAAGACGGGGTGCTCTATCGGAAGTCATATCTAGGGCCACTACTGCGATGTGTGGATGCAGTCGATGCAGATTACCTGGTGCGCGATATACATGAGGGGATATGTACACGCTGGGCCACGCATGGTGGTCGCCAAAATTATGAATGCAGGATACTACTGGCCGGGCATGCATTTGGATGCGCTAAAGATTATCCGCAAATGTGATTCTTGCCAATGTCATGCTCCCAACACCTTGCGGCCCAAGAACGACCTTATCCCAGTAACCTCAGCGTGGCCATTCCAGAAGTGGGCTATCGATATTGTGGGACCATTCCCAATGACGACAGGGAGGAGAAGATATCTGATAGTCGCAATTGATTACTTAACGAAATGGGTCAAAGCTAAACCACTCGCTGAGATCACGGCCAGTCATGTTAAAAAGTTTGTTTGGGAATTCATCATCTGTCATTTTCGGTTACCCATGACAATCGTTACAGACAACAGGACCCAATTTGCAGACAAAGAATTGCTGAAATGGTACGCGGACCTGCACATCCAACCCACATTCACCTCGGTCGCACACCCGCAGGGCAATGGCCAAGTCGAACGCGCGAACCGAAGCATCGTGGAAGGCATCAAATCAAGACTGGGTATCAAGGGGAAGGCTTGGGCGGAGGAACTGCTGAGCGTGCTATGGGCTAATCGCACATTAACAAAAACGAGCACCGGTGAGACCCCGTTCAGCCTAACATATGGCTCTGAGGCTATGATACCCGCAGAGATCGGATGCCCATCGGCAAGGGTCCTCTCAGCAACCCAGACAAACAATGATCATGAATTGCGCTTCAACTTGGATTTGGTAGAGATACGCTGTGAAAGAGCAGCGGTAAGAGAGGCAAACTACAAACAACAGTTGGAGAAATACTATAATGCAAAAGTCAAACCTCACACCTTCCGCACGGGGGACTTCGTCCTTAGAAACAATGAAGCCAGCGGCGCAATACCCAAAGGAAAACTGGCCCCCACTTGGGAGGGACTATACCGTGATACAGAAGTCCTTGGCAAAGGAGCCTACAAGCTCTCAACTTTAGACGCCAAGCCCGTTCCCCGAACATGGAACGCCGCTCAATTGAGAAAGTGCTACATGTAATAGTATTCCAACTTGTAATGAAGGCCGCTGCGCCATTTAGTGGAATGAAATATGGAAATTTCCATACCTTATACGCACTTCGTACTATAAAACATTGTATGGGTAAGATACAATGTCCAAAATAAAATTGCATTGATAATCTGCAATTCCTAAACTGCGCGTTGTATGGTTAAGATACAACGCGCACCCCAAACATTGTATAATTAAGATACAATGTCCAAAATAAAATTGCATTGATAATCTGTAATTTCCTAAACTGCGCGTTGTATGGTTAAGATACAACGCGCACCCCAAACATTGTATGGTTAAGATACAATGTCCAAAATACAATTGCATTGATAATCTGCAATTTCCTAAACTGCGCGTTGTATGGTTAAGATACAACGCGCACCCCAAACATTGTATGGTTAAGATACAATGTCCAAAATAAAATTGCATTGATAATCTGCAATTTCCTAAACTGCGCACTGTATGGTTAAGATACAACGCGCACCCCAAACATTGTATGGTTAAGATACAATGTCCAAAATAAAATTGCATTGATAATCTGCAATTTCCTAAACTGCGCGTTGTATGGTTAAGATACAACGCGCACCCCAAACATTGTATGGTTAAGATACAATGTCCAAAATAAAATTGCATTGATAATCTGCAATTTCCTAAACCGCGCGTTGTATGGTTAAGATACAACGCCACCCCAAACATTGTATGGTTAAGATACAATGTCCAAACTAAAAATTGCATTGATAATCTGCAATTTCCTAAACTGCGCGTTGTATGGTTAAGATACAACGCGCACCCCAAACATTGTATGGTTAAGATACAATGTCCAAACTAAAAATTGCATTGATAATCTGCAATTTCCTAAACTGCGCGTTGTATGGATAAGATACAACGCGCACCCCAAACATTGTATGGTTAAGATACAATGTCCAAACTAAAATTGCATTGATAATCTGCAATTTCCTAAACTGCATGTTGTATGGTTAAGATACAACGCGCACCTCGAACATTGTATGATTAAGATACAATGTCCAAACTAAAATTGAAAATTGCAATTTCCTAAACTACGCGTTGTATGGTTAAGATGCAACGCGCAACACAAACACTGTATGACCAAAATACAACGCCTAAAACTGAAATTGCCCTACTAAGTTGCAATTCCTTAAGCTAAGCGTCGTATAATTGGGATACAAAGCGCAAAACAAGCAAGTCATGTGCATGTAATATAAACCTACACTAAGCCATATACTCAAAACTGGCGTGAAACAATTAACTTGAGCAACAAGTATTAAACAAACATGTTTTCACCAAAAGAAAGGTTTCAATTACTACATAAGACATTACAGATGTGGAAATCATTTACAGACAAACATAAAATAGAGCAGCAGCAGGCTTCATTCTTTGAACTCAGAGGACGTGTCACTATATTCATCATCTTCGTCAGATCCAGACAAGTCCAGCTTCTCGCTAGCCTCGGGCTGCTCACCCGAAGCCACATCTGCCGCCTTGGCTTTCCTAAGGGCATATTCGCGCCGCGTGTGAGTAAGGCCTTGCTAGTCAAAGGACTCCTTCAACTCAAAACAAGACGGGCGGTCGCGATGGCCAACAACGAAATCAACCAGCTCGTACTTTAACCCATCAAAGTCAGCAGCCTTCTTCGCAAAAACGACATCAAGGTCTTGCCTATATAACGCGAACTGCTCCAGGGCTTTGCCGTCTTTAGCATGTTGATACCCCTCAAGAAACCCAGCTTTGCGCCCCACAAGCTTCGCGCCAGCATTCACTGCCGCCACAGCCTGGCGCGTCTGATCACAGTTCTTCACATAATGAGCGACCTACACAAACATCAAGAAGAAATGTTTAGTACAAATATAGAAAGCCGACAAACGAGAAGACACAAAGACAAGAAATAAACACAAACGTCAGGGACACAGCTTGTGAGCAACCACTCGCGATCACTTTCTACCAGGCGCACTTCTTCGCGGGTATCCAACAGCTCCCCCTCGAAGTCAAGGTTCTTCTGCTGCAACACCAGATTCTCTTTGTCTGTCTCCTCATGCGCCGCCTTCAACTGAGCAATCTCCTGGTCTTTCTCCCTCAACAAGTCACGAGACTCAAGCAACTTGTTGTAATGTTGCTTCACGAGCCTCTCCATACGAGCCATGTAACACCCCAACCGATGGCGGAAACATCGGGATGTCACGTATTGATGATTGTTCAGTAGCTCATGGTAATACATATGTTTAAATAATCCTTTATATCATTACAAAATTGAATTACATTAAAGTCTACATCAAATAATCAAACAAAGCTTAAAACTTCAAATATCTCCTCATGCTAGCTCTAGACTTCAAGCATCAGTATTTTCTGTTGAGTTTGGAAAAATGGGGGGGTCAACTAGAAGTTGGTGAGAATACATAAGCCATGTCAAGCAATTAAGTTTAAGTATAAAAGTTTAGCAATTCATATGTCTATCGTAAATTTAAGTCTACATGAATAAACATGATATGTTGAATCGACATAATCAAACCTCCGACTAGTTTAGGTCCATCCCGTCATCCACGGTTCACCTTAATAATATGTTGGAACGATAACAATCACCCACGCTACCTATGTATGAGGTACACGTATCCGGGTGGGATTGTCAATCCAATAGATCTATTATTGAGTATCGCCGGCTTGGCCATAGCTAATGATTATGTAATGTTGAAACTCGTTGAAACTTGTTGAAACTGTTGTTGTTGTCTAATTCATGAGGCATTAAATTTTACAACTAGACATGCATGTAGAATTGCTTAAGTATAATGTTGCAAGTATGAAGAATTGCATAAACATGGTTACGTAAACTCACCTTAGCAAAGTATTAAGTCTCGAGAAATAGAATATGTGTAGCCCCAAAGTTGCCAATTACAAGAGCTTATAATCAAAGCTTCAATTGTAGAAGTAATAGACTATAGAAGAAAGGTATGAGGGAAAGTTTAATCGGATTGAAACAATCGATTTAGAGGTGCAAAGTATAATGGGTCATAGGTGGGTTTTTATACTAGTTTTGGAGTCAATTAGCCATTAAAATTGGTCAACACCATAAAGTAAGGTTTTATGATGAATTGACTATTTGACTAAGACTTTGACTGTTTGACTAAGACTTTGATTGTTTGACTAAGACTTTGACTGTTTGACTAAGACTTTGACTAATCAATTTAAGGAATGTGTTAAGTTTATTTTCTTCTGAAATACTACACAAGATGATAGTTGGCTCAGTTGGTTGTCACTGTGTGTTGGTTGGCTGTGGACGCGGGTTCGAGTCCCGGTCCACACAAATCTTTTTTTGGCAATTATTTCCCTAAAACTATATTATTCTAAATTCATAATATGATTATATAAGCCCGAAAGTGACTCGAAATATTTTTAAAACGTACAAAAGTGTCGAGATACAAATAATTATTAGTTTAAGGTATTTAAAACATATATTGTTTAAAACAATACATTCTTTATATCAAAAAAAAATTAGGGGAAATTCGCGATGTTACAAGACAACTCCTTGGAAACCTCTTCATTCAGTGCATCAGCCTCGCTTATTCGCTTCGCAGATGCCTCCATCTTCGTGTTCGTCTTGGCACAAGCAGCCTTCCATTGCTGCTCCCTTGCAGACAATTGCTGTTGAGTCTTATCCCGCTCCTCACGGAAGGTAACAGCATCCCACTTTGCACGCTTTAACTCGTTGTGCATCCGATCGCGCTCATCAGTGACGCGCTTCAAATCCTGGTGGAACCTGTTACGATCGTGCGCCATGGATCCCCACTCACGCACAATCTCGGCGGATGTGGATAACATGTTGGCCATACTTATAATATGGTCATCCATGAGCTCACCCCGCAGACGAGTGGCCTGATGCTCGCGCTCCCCAGGAGGGACAACATTAGCCAAAAATTGGCGATAATCCTCCACTCCAAGAAACCGGGTGGCCGGTGTCAGCGTCCAGTTTGGCACAAAAGTACCAACAGACGACTCACCACCTCCAAGGGGAGAGGCATTCGAAAAACTACCCCCAGGCTCAGTAGTCACCCTCTTCTCATTCTCATCATCATCGTCCACAGTCATGTCAATATCCCGCCCATAACCCCCGCTCACGTCAGTGGGCGACACCCGCCCAGAACCACCCTCTAACATATCCTGAGGTGGGGTAGGCAGGTGCGTAGGCAGACGCGGAGGCGTCGGCTGACGCACAGGCGTAGGCTGGCGGATAGGTGATGACTGATGCACCGGAGAAGATATAACCAAAACGTCGTCCTGCACCTTAGTATGAGCACGTTCCTGAATCTGTTGGTTTGGAGATGCCTCCCCCAAAGGGCCAAGGCAAAACCCTTCAGCAAACGGGGCCGTTGATACGTTCTCTGACACATTAACATTAAACAAATCCGCTGCAGAAATAGAACGACGAGCAGTTAATAACAACGAAAATAATACAGAAAGATAAGAAAAGAAACACGAACACTTACCCAACAAGCTATCTTCTACGGAGTGCACAAGATCATCTAATTTCACCCTCTTCTCAACAGGTGGTGTCAACTCTCCCGCAACTTTCTTGCCTTTAGATCCAGCACGCCTGGACCGCTTTTTCGGGCGGGGTACATCGGTAGCAATCGGCATGGTCTCCGCCGCCTCAGTTGAAACAGGCTTTGTCACCATCGCGGCCTGCACCTCCTCGGTTAACTTCACCACTGACTCTCCTTGAACAAATGCATCTGAAAGTTCAACGTAGCTTCGTTCAAAAGGGTGGTAATTTTCAAAATATCTATTAACCACTTCGTGGTTAAGAATGAAATAGCAATCTTCACCTCCGGCTGCCCCTGACTGCAGCTTGGCGATGCGATGGACAAGAAAGTCATCATCCTCAGTTTCCTCATCGCTATCATTCTCGACATGCGCAGGCGGCGACTGAGGTCCATGAGTGCCTGCGAACGACGGACGCGGAGAGAAGGACCCCGATGAGTCAGACGACTCATCACTGGATATAACAATTAAAAGAAAGCCCGTTCGCATGAACATGTTGACGGGCGAAGGATTATCAAAAAGTGGCGAGGACTCACCTGCTTCAGTTATCAGCAACTGCGGCGGGGCCTGCTCCCGCGCCACCACATCCAGTTGGGGACGAATCAGCGTGTCCCACGCCTTCTCCAGGATGTACAACTCATCTTCCGCTAACTCCCTAAGGCGAAGCCCATGTTGTCACTGCCCAACAACATGTCATACAAATTCTTAACATCTGCAAACAAAACATACCAAAGGGCGAATTAACGACAATACATAAAGGATGCACAACAAGTAACAACAACAAAAGCGCCAACTAACCTTTCCCGTCCTGAGTGAGATGCGGATTGCGGCCTTTCACATCATACTTAATGCTCATCCCAGCCATCACCAACCCAGTCTCTGGGATCTCACAAAGGTCCACAAGGTGACTGGTCAAAGTCTTGAACCACTCTTGCTCCTTATAGTCAATCAACACAACCTTCCATATCCCCTCAGCCGGGTCCAACCGACCCATCTCTATAGGGATAACCCCTTGATTGACCCAGAAAAACTTAGGCTTCCACTCACGAAAGCTCTTTACACCTACCCCAGCACATGCAGACACCCCAGCGCGTGGCTTGCAAGAGAGCCAACTCTCAACAAAACTCAAACTATAAAACACATAGAACATGTCCACCAAGGGTTCAATCTTGTGGGCATGGCAACAGAACTCAAAAAACATGAGCCTAGACATCAAACCAGGGTGGATCTGGTTAATGTGAACCCCAACCGCCCGCACAATAGTGCCAAGAAACCGGGTTATAGGGATCCTAAAATTGCAATCCCGAAAATATGCAGCATATAACCCAACTTTCCCAACAGGAGGCTCAAGGATCGTTTTGTCGGGAGCAGGTACCTCTACACCATACGAGGAGGGGAACCCATACTCCCTCCGGAATTTCCTAAATTCATCCCTTCCCCAGACAGTCGTGACCTCGTTAGCATGAGGCGGCCTCTTCTTTGATCCATCATCCCCTCTCATAGAGCCTCCACGTTTTTTCTTCGGGATATTCGTAATATGTTCCATCTATACGCGTGAAATCGCCCTTCGGGTGCAAACAAGCAATAAAAGGATGAAAAAACCGATGAACAAGGGAGAGGAAATTAGAGAGAGTACTTAGAGAGAAAGTAAGAAGAAATGGATGAAAAAGGGGGATTCACGTGGTCTGACGGTTTTTTGAATATGAAAAGCCCAACCAATCAGCAAATTACACGTCACAGGAAGAAAGAGAAAAAGCATTCGAACCGACAGGGCGGCCCCACCAGTCTCTGACAGTGTACAACCGTCAGGAACGTTTCGGCTATCAACCAGTCGCTTCATACGCACGGACTGACAATATTGATGTAAGCATTAATTACAGACGTCCACAACCTTACCACTTGCTAGACACCGCGCATGAATACCAGAAATCAGGGTGAAACGCAAAAAACCGCCCGCATTGACACTTCTACCTTACTGAGTCCAGCGTCTTGCATGTTACGCATACAACACAATAGACTAGGGGGACTTGAAGAGATATGTACCCGCGCGTGCGCGCGACTTAAACTCACACACACGTCAACACAACAATATGACGTGGAGTTCTAGAAAACGGCGCACGCCACTTAAACAAAGGACAGGTGTCACCCGACAGGAGCAGGGACATGGGCCAATCAGAGGCGTTTATTCCCTGCTCCACGATCTTCTGCAGGTACGAGGTACAGAAAAGGACAGAAAGGACGATAGCAAGACACGTGGACCAATCACAGAGCGATAGCGCGAAGAATGACAACGGTCGTAATAGTACAGGACAACTGTCATTCTCCTCACAGCCAATCACTGACCACCTCAGGGGCCTATAAATACCCCCCTTCGTCATTAGAAGAAGGGGATCAGATCGGCGAGTGAGAATTCATACTATATAGCTGTGAGAGATATATTATAGTTGAAACTCTGTAATAGTCTGGATTAGTGTCTTGTATTCATCTTATTGCTTAATGAGAATCACGTCCTTTCTTAAATCTACATACTAGCATCATTATATTCATATTGTTAGATTGGTGTTTCTTCACCGGCCAACCAAAAATATTGAGTCTAAGCTTGGTGGGATACCTTCATGTGTGTACTTGATAACTCTTTTAACTTATTGAAACTTAAAAGATAATTACGCATGGGGATATCAAAACATACACGCACTCTAGATATGAGAATCTTGTACCTTGAAAAGAAACCATTTGATCAATGATGTGGTGTTCTACAAACACTTTTTTTTAGAAACCCTTGAAAATTAGTTTATAGATTTGTTCTTCTAATATATAGAAAAGAAAACACATCAGCAAAAACAGCCGTTCAAAACTAAAAAATACAACTAAAATAACCAACATTGTAAGTAACTAACTGGCCTTTTGTTTCACGGCACCCTCTCCCTCTCCCTCTCCCTCTCTCTCAGGAGATGCCCGAGTTCAAATCTTGTTGACAACGATATTCTTCTGGAAAGCAAGTTAGGGGGTTTTACGAGCCAACCGGTTTCCTCCTAGAACGGCTTAGCGCCATCCTACGTCAAACTAACAATTGACATATGTAATTCCATCTAAGGTATGGATATCGATTAATATATATAAAAGAATAAGACTTTGATTACATGACATTTCATTGGTGGCCTCATCCATGTGGCATAATGTGGTGCAAGTATTTTTTTTAATTTTCGTTATTTTAACCAAATCTATATCTATCTATACATATAATAAACCAAAGCCATTTTAATGACATGACACTTAAAGAGGGTATTCTCTTCATTAAATGTGCCATGTGTCATCCCATGTGGCAAGGGCTTTATTTTAGGAAAATAATAATTTAAAATTTAAAAACAAAATTATATTTTTTATCTCTAGTGTTTTCTCCCATAACTTTTAAACGTTAATATATTTTATATACGAGATTTTTTAAAGAAAAAAATTACACCAAATTAACGAGCGTTTTATTATCTTTCCAACGGGTACCATAGTGCTATATAAAAAACGGAGAAAAAAACGACTAATTTTTATGTGTGGTTTTGTTCAAAGAGGAAAAAAACACAAAGTGTTCAGGTTATTCATTAATCATGTATAGGCAAGTCATTAGTTATGTTCAAACCAGTAAATATGATTTTTATTTACAACATGTGTTAGCATTGGAGTTATACATTGTTTTAGGTTGGGTTTTAATATTAGAGTTATACAGTGTTTAAGGTTATGCACTAACATTGAAGATACATTGTTAATTGTTTTAGGTTAAGTGTTACCCGAAGCTTTTCTGCATGTAACTGTAAAACGCATCAGTCTATTTCAGGTGTAAAATTGATATTTCAAATTAGATTTCTCAACCCGGGACGCTCCCAGGATATATTAGTTTAAAAAAAAATTGTGGGTTTGGGTCGGGCCTGGGATTAGGTGATACCCGACCCAATTACCCTTTTTTTTTATATTAGAATATGATAACTTATGGCAGAGATTTGTTTATAATAATAATAATAATAATAATAATAATAATAATAATAATAATAATAATAATAATAACAATAATAATAATAATATTCATTAATCATATATTGGCAAGTCATTAATTATGTTGTCATAATAGATATTTTATTATGTCATATTAGATATTTCAACCCGGGACGCTCTCCAACAAGTAATTGTTATGTTTTCTTTTTCTACCATATTCTGAAATAGCTCAAATCTTATTGTATGCAGTTAAAGACCTTTGACTGAATGTATTGGTGCTAAACAATCTTTGTCCCCTTGAAGTGCTTGGGATCTTAATATTCTGTTTTAGGTGTTGATGTTGTAAGGTGAAATGGATCTTTTAGTATATATATTTTTTTAAAAGTATCTAATGTAAGTTGATACATAGATGTCATTTTTATAGTTTAAATACTTCTAATTTTATTTACTTTACTTAGATTTTTCAACTCGGGATACTCCCGGGTATAAGCTAGTTAATAAATATATAACCCTAACTCATCTCTCATTCTCCTCATTCCATTCTTCCTCAAAACCCTAGCCCGATCTCCTCATTGTTCTCCTTCTCTGCATATCTTCTCCACACACACTCACACGTAGGCAACCCTACCTATGCTCCAACCACCACCATACCCTACCCCACTCCGGTCACTGTGATGCAGCCACAACGAACCACCAGCCGAGCCACAATGTGCATCGCCTACCTCCTCCATCTCCTCCTCAAGACCCATCGGCCAGCCACCGTAGTCGCCGCCTCTTTCTGGCCAACAACAACAATAGCGATAACCATAAACAACACAGACAACATCACGAGCCACCCCTAGCCTCGACACCCACGCTGTTAAACTCGAGCTCTTTGGTTCTGGGTCAGATTTTGTTTTATCGGGTCAGGGGATCGAAGGGTTGTATCGGGTTTTTTGTTCAAATTGGTTACGATGTAGTGTCGATGACGAGTCCGGTCATTTGTTGGTTTCGGTTGTCAGGCTTCCTATGGTTCCAGTACGGTGACATTGGGTTTTGGTCTCGATTTTTGTTTGTTATTATTTACATAATTATAATAGGCTCCCACTATTTGCACAAGGTTAGATTTTATTCACACAACCCTCTACGGCCCGTAGAGGCCTCTACGGGTCGTAGAGCCCATTTTTTACTCCTTCTACGAGCCGTAGAGGCCTCTACGGCTCGTAGAAGGACTTGTAATTAATTTTGAGAATGAAGAAGGAAGAGATGGATGTTTTATGATGCCTACGGCCCGTAGAGGCCTCTACGGGTCGTAGACAAAAAAAAAACAAAAAATGTTTGGGACGAGGTTCGATCTTAGGCACATTATCACACAAACACACACACAAAGTCTTATTTCGTATATGGGGACCATCTGGGCTACCAGTTCGCTGGTTTCTTAGTTGGAAAATTTTAATATAACATAAACCGGTCTTGGGCACCCTTTACGGCCCGTAGAGGCCTATACGACCCGTAGAGGAGGGTTTTTTTTAAAATCATTTTAATTATGTAATAATTATTCCCGAGCGTGTAATACATTAACACAAGCATGTAAAACGTGAACACAATTGTTTATAACATAAACCAATATAAACCAACGTCGTCTCGATAAGCGTATAAAATAAAGATTGTTTAAATAAAACTAAACGTTAACAGAAGCGTTCAAAATAAAACTAATCGTTTATATACGCAAAAAGATAAACTAAACGTTAACAGAAGCGTTGAAAATAAAGATTGTTTAAATACATAAGATGATCAGAAATAAAACATCGTAGAGTCAGTCGGCGGCGACGTCCCGGGCTGCTGCGAAGACGTCTCGGGCTGCTGCGAGGACGTCACGGGCTCGTGCGTGCTGGTCCCTATAGTCGGTGGGACACGAGTCTGCATGCCCAGGTGGCGATAGATATCCTGCTGGCCAGCAATCAACCAGCGCATCGCGTCGTCCTGCCGATCACGCCACTGACGCATATCGGTGTCCTGCTGCTGACGCCAGGTGTCCTGCTGCTGACGCCAGGTGTCCATCTGCTGACGCCACGCACGCATCTCGACAGCCTCCTCGGCAGCCGCACAAACGTCCGCCCTAACATCAGCAGGCAACCTGAGAGAGTGATAAACGCGCGCCGGTATCTGCACATCCTCAGGCTGCTGCTGAGGCATCTCGACGTCCCTCAGACCGCCCCCTCCTGCTCAGCAACAAACTGCAACCCGACCTCCACAGCATCACCTGCAATGGATAACAAATAATAATTAATAAATAATAATAATACAGGATTTTATAAAAAAAAAATTGGGCAGAGTTTCCCCTGTTTTCGTGCAAACCAGACAACACAAGTTGTCTACAAGTTTCCCAAATAATAATTATAATAATAATAATAATAATAATAATAATAATAATAATAATAATAATAATAATACCTCCAAGGCCCTGATGTACCAACGGCTCATGCACAAACTCCTCACCATCCTGAGCAATCAGATAGTGGAAGGCTGGCTGATCCGGCGTCTTCGCCTTCTTCGCCACACAAGTCATAGCTTTCATCGTGGGTATCCCTATTAGGCTGAAACAAATAAACAATAACATAAACATTAATAATAATAATAATAATAATAATAATAATAATAATAATAATGACCGAAATACCTGGGCAGTAGTGGCGGAAACTGATTCCGATTAACATAATCGAAATACAGCTGGGCATTGCAGCGCTCGGCAATCTTGCTGATGACCCCCCTCGCACGCGATGCCTCCCTTCAACGGCTTATGGGGGAAGGCGGCAAAGTACTCGTCCATGCACCGATGCAAGGCAATCGGCCTGCCGGTGAGTATGCAATAGAGGTACATCAGGTCCGTCTTCGTCACCCGCTCGTTACTATTTCCCCGTGCCGTTAGGGAATAAGTAATGCAACGGTGAATGTAACGAACTATGGGGTGACGAATGTTAGATGACAGTCACACCTCTCCCTGCACAGCATAATAATAGTAATAATAATTAGAACAAAGATATTGATAAATAATAATAATAATGATGATGACGATGATAATAATAATAATAATAATAATAATAATAATAATAATAATAATACTTCTGTGTCGGGTTCCCGAACTCTGGACCGCCAATGGTGGGCCACCACGCATACATCACGTCATCAGCAACAGTAGTCACACCTCTAGTGTAGACATCCTGAACATTATCATTAACATTAACATTTCCGAATAAGAACAAAAACAAAAATAAAAAGAACAAAAATAAATAATATTAATACCTCTACAAGCTCGTCGGGAGTGTACCACTGGGTGTGCGTAGCCCACTCATCTAGGGAATAACCATACTCAACGCCAAGTATGGAAAACTCGACATCCCGCGGTGGGCGGCCCGACAATCCGGTGCCCGACGATCCTTCGGTGGGGGGGCCAAAAGCGAAAGGTGGATAGGAACTCTATCACCAACGGCCGATGGGACGACGCGCAAAAGTCCCTGAGAAACCTGTCCAATAGGCTCCCTTCTGGGATCCACTCTCGGACAATCGCCTCTGCACCCCCCTAGTGTCCCGAAGCGCGTCCCAAGAAATCCCCCTCGCCTTTTCTATCTTCTTTTTCCTCAACCTCTGAAATCTTGGATTCGGGTAATCGAAGCGTAGAAACTTGCAATGCTCCCAGCCCTGTAAGTCACCCCCTGCCATGGCAGGCGCCCCCTGGACCACGGGCTCATCCTCCTGCCCCTGCTCCTCCTCCTCATTCACGTAGTCCTCGTCTTCATAATCTGCCATAACTGCAAAATCAAAGAATTAGTTAGGCGTTTCTATAATTAAGGCGTTTCAAAAGAAACGCCAAAACTAATATAGTTTTGGCGTTTGCAAAGAATAGCCAAAACTATATTAGTTTTGGCGTTTCAAAAGAAACGCGAAAACTAATATAGTTTTGTCGATTCAAAAGAAACGCGAAAACTAATATAGTTTTGGCGTTTCAAAAGAATCGCCAAAACTACATTAGTTTTGGCGATTCAAAAAAAACGCCAAAACTAATATAGTTTTGGCGTTTCATAAGAATCGCCAAAACTATATTAGTTTTGGCGTTTCAAAAGAATCGCCAAAACTAATATAGTTTTGGCGATTCAAAAGAATCGCTAAAACTACCACAACAGCCCACGACCACCACAGCTCACCCACCCCACCACCACCACCCCACCACTACAGCCCTCCCCATCATCACCACCACCACCACAGCCCACCCACCCCACCACCACCACCACAGCCCTCCCCACCCCACCACCACAGCCCTCCCCACCCCACCACCACCACCACAGCCCTCCCCACCCCACCACCACCACCACAACAATCAAGTAATAAACAATCTAATTAGAAAAAAAAAACAAAAAGAAAAAAAAACAATGTTAATAAAATTTACCTTTATTAGGGTTTCATTCGGATCTTGGTGGAGAAGGCAATGGTGGTGGTGGATTAGGGTGGTGGTGGTGGTTGCAGTGGTGGAGAAGGCAATGGTGGTGGTGGTGGATTAGGGTGGTGGTGGTTTTAGGGTTTGCGGTTAGGTTTTGAAGGGGAAAGGGGAAAAGGGAAAAGGGGTGGTCGAAGATGGTGGTGGTGGCGGAGGAGGCAGATAGGGGGTGGTTGTGGTGGTCGAAGGTGGTGGTGGTGGTCGAAGATGGTGGTGGTGGCGATTAGGTTTTGAAGGGAAAGGGGTAAAGGGGGGTTGGTTTTTAGGGATTTGTGAGAAACTGAACAGAGGGCACGATGATATCTGTTTTTAAAACATACCTACGGCCCGTATAGGCCTCTACGGGCCGTAGATAAATGAAAATTTTGAAAAAAAACAGTTTGGAACGAGGATCGAGCTTTAGCACATTATCACACACACATACATACTTAAAGAACACATTGGGGACCATCTGGGCTACTAGTTCGCTGGAATAATATCCATAAAAATTATATATAACATATAACTAAAAACCCAATTTTTTTTTAAAAAAAAATCCTTGTCTACGGCCCGTAGAGACCTCTACGGGTCGTAGACTCAGAATTTTTTTAAAAAACTACTGATTATATTTATAAACTTTACAAAGTTTTTAGAAACCAAAAACTTTTGTCTACGGGTCGTAGAGGGCTTTACAACCCGTAGACTCAATGGCCTCTACGAGCCATAGATGGTCTCTACGACCTTGTTCCAGAAGCCTACGGGTCGTAGAGGTCTCTACGGCCCGTAGCTAAATCCCTTCTACGACCCGTTTTCATTTCATATTGTATATGTAAATTTTGTTAGTTTTAATTAGGTGGTATAGGTTTTTTTTATTAAACAACGTTTTCATTTCATATTGTATATGTAAAATAATAATAAAAAATAAAAAAATGTATTTAATAAATCATTATACATTATAAAAACAAATTTACACCGAACTATCAGATGAATCAGGACAACCAGTTAGGTCAAACCACTCTGGATCTGTTTGAGATAGACTACGCCCCTCATCAAGACGATCCTTGTATAGTGCTAACCATGGGTTGTGATTTACATCTACCCAACCCGTCCATGCTCCACTCGGATAAGGCATCGGAGCGTCGTCTGCTAGCTTTAGCATGATGAAGTGGTTGCGGTTCACGAAGGCTATCAAAATGACCCGATGTTCTGGCACGCTTTCAGGATGACTGTGAATAGGGAAGAATGTACTCGCTCCAAGAGAACTGAAGAATTGAAGGACCACACCAAATGCCTGAGCAATCAGTAATCCAGTCAAAGGCATCTCCATCCATTTTGAATTGGGTGTATTCCCGACTCCCGTCCAATCTAAGGACGAGTATATGCGGGCGAAACCGATATCGTCGAATCCGTTCAAAATCTCGTACCAATCCTCATGGTATTGACCCATCATCTCTTCTTTAAGAACGTGGCGGATCAAATCCCAGTCTTCCTCCTCCATATCCAAAGCCAAAGCTACAGATCGGAACCCACAGTTACCGTCTGGCTGAACATTTTGAATATGCGTGACAAACCATCGATAAAGGGGATCAATCTGATGCTTAAATTGTCTAAGCACAAATTTATACCTGTCACCGCCAAACATTGGAAAATCATGATTAGGGGATGTGTACATATGTATATATGTATGTATGTATATATGTATTAATAGTTATTTATGTACCTGTCCCCTACTAAGAGTGGATACTTTTTGCTACACACTCTCATTGTATCTCTACCTGGGTCTGATGGCCTACGTCTTCTAACAGGTTCGTCTTCCTACAATGGATAACAATAAATAATAATAATAATAATAATAATAATAATAATAATAATAATAAATAATAATAATAATAATAATAATAATACTAACATCTTCTTGCGCATCCTCCTGCTGATTTTTTTTCTTTGATTTTGTAGTTGGGCGCCCACGAGTATTCTTTTATACCTCAGGAGGTTGAGTGTCAGTCATACTTGGATTTACCACCGACTTTATTTTTGACAACATATTTCTTTGAACGCGTGGTGATTGAGACAACAGTGTCTCTTTGATTATTTCCCACTCACTCGCAAGGTCAGGTTCCCTCCATACTACTTCCGGTTCGTAATTCAGTCGTGTCCAGAAGACGTCTATTTTGGACAGCTGTATTTTTATTCCTGTATTCAATAAATATAATAATAATAATAATAATAATAATAATAATAATAATAATAATAATAATAATAAAGTAATGGTATTACCTTTATTTATATACGAATCTAATCGACACGCACACGGCAACCCAGAACTCGTGAAAAGCTGGTGACCACAACTCATTTTTCGTTTCATCAACTTCTCTATATTTTTTTTATCTCAGTTATCATCTTCTCGATCGCTGTATGGGAAACTTTACCGAGTAGGTCCTTAAAAATCGGTATGTCATGGTGCACCTTTTTCACAGACAAACTCTCTTCAAACGAGTGGTTTATTGCCCTCTCTTGTGACGTTACCACATCGTCTGCAATCATCACAAGTTTGTGGAGCGAGTTGTTCGGCCCCTTAATCTGCATCTTAAACCGTGAATGCTGGCTCTCAGCTCTGTTGGTCGTATACTGACCAAAGTTGTAGTTTGTGTCTGTCCATGCAGAAACAAACCTTTCTTTGTAGTCACGGAGCCAAACCCGGTCTATATATTCAAAAACATCTGTAAAGATAGAACAAAGATATTTGTTAATGTGTGTATGCGTTTTAAACTAAATTAATAAAATATGTACCAGTTCGTTCGTCTTGACATAGTCGTCTGTAGAATCGGTCTAACCAAAGCTCATAATATGCCGGAGATGAAGATCTACATAATCGCTTAAAAGATTTCACGAATATTTTCCAATCTTCATCTCCAAAGGCTTGTTTGCAGTGCTTCAGTATATTTCGTTGAATGTGCCACCTGAATGCATAATAATAATAAAAATAATAAAAAAATAAAAATAAATAATAATAATAAAAATAAAAAAAATAATAATAATATGTATACCTGCATAACAACTTCGAAGCTGCTGGAAATACAATGTCGCATGCATTCATCAAGGCTTTCTCACAATCAGTTACTATAGCACGGGGCTCCGTACTATCTTCTAGCAACTCTTTAAGCCTTTGTAGAACCCACAGGTAGTTATCCTTTTTTTCACGGGAGATGAATGCATGGGCGACACAAAACGACTTGGATGTTGATGTCATACCTACAACTTGAACAAACGGAAGTTTATACTCGTTCGTTTTGTAGGTCGCATCAATCATCAGCACATGCGGGAACGCACGCCATAACCTATGCGAGGTGGGATTGTAACACCCCAACCGATGGCGGAAACATCGGGATGTCACGTAATGATGATTGTTCAGTAGCTCATGGTGAATAATAAATTCCATTAAATAATTTAAATGAATTACATACACTAGTTCTAGAATTTGTACATCAAATTGAATAAATCTATACACGTATCTTCAAGCATCAATTCAAATCTTCAAGCAAATAGAACCTGAAACATGTTAAGTTGAAAATGTTTTGGGTCAACAAAAGTTGGTGAGAATTACATAGGTTTTTGATGATTGAATAAAATGTTGTGCAATTCATGTGTCATGTCAATTTAGTCCATATGTGAGAACATACTAGAAATAAATCGAGTGCATAATCAACCCTGATGACTGTTATAAAATGATACATACCATACGCTCATGGTCCAATATGTTATACGATAACAAACACCCACGTAACCTTTGTAGGAGGCACGTATCCGGGTGGGATTGTTAGTCCAATAGATCTATCAATGTATACCGCCGGCTGATCAATGTTAATGATTATGCTAGAATGGTGCTTACTCTAATCATGCTCAAGACATAATGCAACATAGAAAACACATAGACACATTGATGATTGAATTGCAATGATGATGTTATAAACATGTTTCACCCCAAAAATGGTGATAAATAGAAAAGGGGCTATGTAAAACTCACCTTGGTAAAATGTTATATCTGTTGAGAAATTTGGATAATTGTGTTGACCAAATGCATCAAGTATCACCCTATAATAAAGTAATAAATATGTCTAAGTCCATCAATCCTAAAAATGTATAAGTTTCTAGGGCTTCGAATTGGGGATAATTGCTCGTTTGATTAATATTAAAAATATTCGCCAATTGAGAGAAATTTAGTAAATAATTAACAAAAAATCTTTTTATGAAATTTAAAATTAAGATGGTTACAAGAATATGTTTAAAGTGTAAAAATAATTTTTATAAAATTATTTTCTTTAAAATAGATTATTAATCTATTTATAACAAATTGTCAAAATCTAACTTTAATATTTAAAAATATTAAAATTAAATAATTTTTAGTTTAAAATTCATATTTCTGTTCTAAATGATCAGAAATAATTTGTATAAAATTTTGGTGCAAAAATAACAAAAATTGAATTTATTATGATTTAATTATGATTAAATCTAACAAAAATTGATTAAAAATATAAAATAAATGATTTTACTGAATTAAAAATTATTTCAGTAAAGTTTAATGTTATAGAAACTTAGGATAATTTTTGTGGAAATTAATAAGATCGTTTGATATTTTTATAGATTTTTATAAATAAAATAGAATAAACTTGATTTAATTATTATAAATATTAAATAAATGAATTTCAGAAAAATAAAAGTTGTAAATAAAACTTTTAACTCAGATTTAATAAATATAATTTTTTTAGAATTTATAAGAAAGTTTTAATAATAAAAAATGAATTTATAAATTTTAAGTGAAATATAAATATATAATTGGTTTAAACAAAAAGAATGATTTTAAGGAAAAAGGGGTGTCCACGCCGGGTCTCGAACTCGCGTGGGCCGGCTGAAAGGCATCAGACATAACCAACTGATCTGTATGATCAGTTGTGTTTATTTCTTGTTTTTGAAATATAAATAACATAAACCATCTAGTGTTCTTCCCCAAATTATGATTACGAGCCCTAGCATTTACAATCAGACGATCCACACATCTATAACCCGATTAATGTTAGGGCTTTCATTGTGTGGATGCCGACCAACAAAACCCACAAAAATAATTGGACTCACAGTGTTGTTTCGTTGATGATTGTCCGGTCAAAGCAAAAAGTCAAACTACGAACAAGATAATAATATTTAGAGTGATTCAGAGAGAATTGGAGGTTGAGAGAGAGTTGTGAGCGAGTAATCAAGGTTCTCAGTTGATCAATTTATAGTACATAGGCCTGGGTGATCGAATTGGAAACTTTGACCTCGGGTTTAATATTGACGCGTTCATGGCTAATTGATTGTCAATCAATTGATAATCAACGCGTTGGTGAGTTATTGTAGGCCGATAATCACGAGTTCAAGTCAAACAATAATTAGCATGAGTTAATTAGGCCAAATCAAAGGGTTAAAAGAAGAAAAAGAAAAAAAAATAAAAAAAAAGAATAATCGCTGCTGCTGTTCGTAACAGCCAAGGAAGAAGAAAGGGACGCGATTAAGAGGGGATAAATATAAAGGGGTTTGAGTTTAGATCAAGAAACGAGCTATGGCTCAGTGGTGGAGGCGTGTGTGTTGTGTGTAAAAGGTCCGGGTTCGAATCCGAGCAGGGACCTTGTTTTTCTTTTCTTTTTAACATAAAAGAGGAGGGGTTGGGCTTGGTTTCAGATGGGCCGACTAATGGGCTGGGGTACTGGGCTGACAGTGGAGTGGGCTTAAGCTAAAGTAAGGGAAAAGGGAAGGTGGGCTGGAAAATAAAACTTTGCTATACCAAAAATCTGATTTGTGTTTTTTTTTGTAGTACATATATATATATATATATTTTTTTTATAAAACTGAATTAAAATTATTATTATTATTATTATTATCATTATATATATATATTTCTATATATATATATATAGGTTGTGCCTTAGGCATAAATGTATAGAATTAAGGATAAAATATATATATATATATATATATATATATATATATATATATATATATATATAGTGAGGGTTTTATATAGAAAAATTTGGGGAAAATTTTTGTGATGTTACAGTCTCCCCTACTTTTGAAAACTTCGTCCCGAAGTTTATTGAAAATACAGGGTTGAAGGGGGGTCGGGTAGAAATTAGGATAAGTGTGACTTGAAAAAAAAAATTTATGTTACGGCAATGAATAGAGTAACCTGTCTCGAATAGTGTGGGTAAGAGGCGTGTTATGCGTGGGTTGATTTACTAAACGAGCTACTAGATAACTAGAGTTTACATTTGGCTATCTACCGAAAATCTTGATAGAAGTTCACACCACCTTAACGTACCTGTAAATTCATGATTACGTTCCGGACCACAATCACCAATTTACCTTACATTAGGGTTTTGTGTCCTTCTATGATTCTAAACACACATGTAAGTAATGCAATATAACATTGTGATTTAATCTTTGCATCAATGAGTCTAACTGTTGAGCAGGAAAAAGACTTCTACCAGTCAGTGAGTAGGAACCTCTACCGATTGTTGAGCAGGTGCGATAGCCTCTACCAGTCGTTGAGCAGGTTATTAGAACCTCTACCGACTGTTGAGCAGGCATGATGACCTCTACCAATCGTTGAGCAGGTTATTAGGTACTCTACTAACTGTTGAGCAAGTACTTCATCCCCTACCAGTTGTTTGATTAAATATAACAATTGTTTTTGGCTTAACACATAAGTTGCAAACTGATAATACATACATGTAAACAAGTTGGTAAATGCATCAAGTATCAAGTATAGCATGCGAGCTGCAATAGAGTTGCCCTAGACAAGGTTAATGACTGTAGGTGTGTCTATAGCAAATAGTTTATATTCCATGATTTCTAGTATCAAATGTTTAAATATGGTAGATAATCGAATCCTCATGTATAACTAAGGATTATGTTTGATGCAACGCACAATCAAGTTTCAATAGTTTGGTTATCATGGGTAACTAGCTCATGTGTGAGAAGGTGAAGGATATGAATTTAGTTCTTGTGACGATGATGAAAAATCTTGAAGCAGGATTAAGGTTGTGAGAGATAGTGAATGTGAAGATAGTTGATAAAGAGTTTATTTTATAGTAAGGAGATTATATGATTTGGGTAGGATGTTGGATATTTAAAAGTGGCTAAGATGGTAAGGTGAAGTGTGATTGTGAATTCTATAGATGGTTATGAAATGAGATTGATTTAAGCTGTAAAATTTTTGAGATTTTAGAGCTTAGTTTTAAGGGAAGTGAGTGTAATCATCTATTCATTAATTAAAACGAATAAATGAAAACGTTGACTTATCAAAGATTCTAGATTCTAATAACATAGTGAAGACATGCTTTAGCCTATAAGTGAACACTCATCCCGAGAATTCCCAGGTAGGCATCCGGGTCCCTCGTCTGATTGGGATATATGCGCAATGCCAGTCCTAGACAGAAAACTCAGAATACAGGCGTTCACCCTTCCAGATTGCACGTGTTCGTTATTAAAATCTAGAACTTCGACGAGATCTCAAGGTGGTTCAGGTTAAACCTGAGGATTTTGTCCTATTAGTCTAAGAGTAGATCCAATGGTGGAGAGCAACCTTCTTGTAAGGATGGAAGTAGGGATAAGAAATAGGAGGGAGATAGAGAATGGCAAGTAAAAGAAGCAAATACTTGTTAAATCCTATGGTTATAGACTAGATTATTTTTCTAATAACCTAATTCCCTATAACCATGGCTCTGATACCAATCTGTAACACCCCAACCGATGGCGGAAACATCGGGATGTCACGTAATGATGATTGTTCAGTAGCTCATGGTGAATAATAAATTCCATTAAATAATTTAAATGAATTACATACACTAGTTCTAGAATTTGTACATCAAATTGAATAAATCTATACACGTATCTTCAAGCATCAATTCAAATCTTCAAGCAAATAGAACCTGAAACATGTTAAGTTGAAAATGTTTTGGGTCAACAAAAGTTGGTGAGAATTACATAGGTTTTTGATGATTGAATAAAATGTTGTGCAATTCATGTGTCATGTCAATTTAGTCCATATGTGAGAACATACTAGAAATAAATCGAGTGCATAATCAACCCTGATGACTGTTATAAAATGATACATACCATACGCTCATGGTCCAATATGTTATACGATAACAAACACCCACGTAACCTTTGTAGGAGGCACGTATCCGGGTGGGATTGTTAGTCCAATAGATCTATCAATGTATACCGCCGGCTGATCAATGTTAATGATTATGCTAGAATGGTGCTTACTCTAATCATGCTCAAGACATAATGCAACATAGAAAACACATAGACACATTGATGATTGAATTGCAATGATGATGTTATAAACATGTTTCACCCCAAAAATGGTGATAAATAGAAAAGGGGCTATGTAAAACTCACCTTGGTAAAATGTTATATCTGTTGAGAAATTTGGATAATTGTGTTGACCAAATGCATCAAGTATCACCCTATAATAAAGTAATAAATATGTCTAAGTCTATCAATCCTAAAAATGTATAAGTTTCTAGGGCTTCGAATTGGGGATAATTGCTCGTTTGATTAATATTAAAAATATTCGCCAATTGAGAGAAATTTAGTAAATAATTAACTAAAAATCTTTTTATGAAATTTAAACTTAAGATGGTTACAAGAATGTGTTTAAAGTGTAAAAATAATTTTTATAAAATTATTTTCTTTAAAATAGATTATTAATCTATTTATAACAAATTGTCAACATCTAACTTTAATATTTAAAAATATTAAAATTAAATAATTTTTAGTTTAAAATTCATATTTCTGTTCTAAATGATCAGAAATAATTTGTATAAAATTTTGGTGCAAAAATAACAAAAATTGAATTTATTATGATTTAATTATGATTAAATCTAACAAAAATTGATTAAAAATATAAAATAAATGATTTTACTGAATTAAAAATTATTTCAGTAAAGTTTAATGTTATAGAAACTTAGGATAATTTTTGTGGAAATTAATAAGATCGTTTGATATTTTTATAGATTTTTATAAATAAAATAGAATAAACTTGATTTAATTATTATAAATATTAAATAAATGAATTTCAGAAAAATAAAAGTTGTAAATAAAACTTTTAACTCAGATTTAATAAATATAATTTTTTTAGAATTTATAAGAAAGTTTTAATAATAAAAAATGAATTTATAAATTTTAAGTGAAATATAAATATATAATTGGTTTAAACAAAAAGAATGATTTTAAGGAAAAAGGGGTGTCCACGCCGGGTCTCGAACTCGCGTGGGCCGGCTGAAAGGCATCAGACATAACCAACTGATCTGTATGATCAGTTGTGTTTATTTCTTGTTTTTGAAATATAAATAACATAAACCATCTAGTGTTCTTCCCCAAATTATGATTACGAGCCCTAGCATTTACAATCAGACGATCCACACATCTATAACCCGATTAATGTTAGGGCTTTCATTGTGTGGATGCCGACCAACAAAACCCACAAAAATAATTGGACTCACAGTGTTGTTTCGTTGATGATTGTCCGGTCAAAGCAAAAAGTCAAACTACGAACAAGATAATAATATTTAGAGTGATTCAGAGAGAATTGGAGGTTGAGAGAGAGTTGTGAGCGAGTAATCAAGGTTCTCAGTTGATCAATTTATAGTACATAGGCCTGGGTGATCGAATTGGAAACTTTGACCTCGGGTTTAATATTGACGCGTTCATGGCTAATTGATTGTCAATCAATTGATAATCAACGCGTTGGTGAGTTATTGTAGGCCGATAATCACGAGTTCAAGTCAAACAATAATTAGCATGAGTTAATTAGGCCAAATCAAAGGGTTAAAAGAAGAAAAAGAAAAAAAAATAAAAAAAAAGAATAATCGCTGCTGCTGTTCGTAACAGCCAAGGAAGAAGAAAGGGACGCGATTAAGAGGGGATAAATATAAAGGGGTTTGAGTTTAGATCAAGAAACGAGCTATGGCTCAGTGGTGGAGGCGTGTGTGTTGTGTGTAAAAGGTCCGGGTTCGAATCCGAGCAGGGACCTTGTTTTTCTTTTCTTTTTAACATAAAAGAGGAGGGGTTGGGCTTGGTTTCAGATGGGCCGACTAATGGGCTGGGGTACTGGGCTGACAGTGGAGTGGGCTTAAGCTAAAGTAAGGGAAAAGGGAAGGTGGGCTGGAAAATAAAACTTTGCTATACCAAAAATCTGATTTGTGTTTTTTTTTGTAGTACATATATATATATATATATATATATATATATATATATATATTTATAAAACTGAATTAAAATTATTATTATTATTATTATTATCATTATATATATATATTTCTATATATATATATATAGGTTGTGCCTTAGGCATAAATGTATAGAATTAAGGATAAAATATATATATATATATATATATATATATATATATATATATATATATAGTGAGGGTTTTATATATAAAATTTGGGGAAAATTTTTGTGATGTTACAGGGATGGACAAACAAAATATCCTCGATCGCATTTGTCGAGGCATTCCTCCGGGTGAAGTAAACAAATTTTTTTTCCACCAATGTGGCTTCGAGTACCTGCATAGCAATAATAATAATTAAAAAATAATAATAAAGAAGTAATAATAATAATAATAATAATAATAATAATAATAATAATAATAATAATAATAATAATAATAATAATAAGAATAAGAGATAATAATACCTGCATTTAAGTCTTGCCGCCGTATAACAAATGCTTAACCTTGGTTATTGTGTTATGTATGTCTCTTAAGATGCAGGGACTATCCGGGTTTTGTTTTCTAACGGCCGAATGTATGTCTACTGGCGTAACATTTTGAAAATAAAGTGTATCCACCAATTTTAACTCGCTCGGACCCAGCCTCCTAGCATACGCGTGACCCTCGATGTGTTGGAAAGGTTTGTGATTATGTGTTTGGTTCTGGACCTCCAAAATATAACCATCGTGGTCGGAGTGGTATCTCCCTATTAGTTGAAACGGGCAATTACATTTTTTACTGCCCGTCTTTCGAACCGTGGCTACACTATGATGTACGCCACTACAGTCACATCGTATCCATGCCGTCGGTACCCTCCTATTCGGCCCCCTGCCTTCCGAAACAGTACGTGAGTATACGGTAATGTAACCATTTTTTTTTGCCCTTTGATAAACCCACTCTGTCAGGTCTTTAAGAGACCCGAATACCTGCAAAATTTATTTACGATTTCAAATAGCAACTAATATATACGAGTTCAAATCTCACAAACCTTATGAGTTCAAATAATAACTAATATATACGAGTTCAAATCTCACAAACCCTACGAGTTCAAATAACAACTAATATATACGAGTTCAAATCTCACAAACCCTAAAACAAATTAGGTACGGGACTAAATATACGAGTCTAAATATACACGGGTCTAAATTATAAACAAGTGCAAATACATAAACACACCTGATTCGTTTCGTACGAAACATCCGGGACAGGTTCCTCACCACCGTTATCACCTCCCTCGTGCGAATGATAAGTCCCGTATTCGTACTGTGGATGACTTGGCGGAGGCAAGTAAAATGACCCCGGTTCTTCTACGTACTCCTAGTTCAAATCGGGCAGCAGGTTCAAATCGGATAGTGCATTCCCGTCACCACAGCGAACAACGGATCTAACCTCCTCCTCACCACGTTCCACCACGGCTCCGAAAAGGCTTTCCGAGACGTGAGATAGGCTAAACGAATGCTCCCATTCATCCCAAACATTACCGTAGTGACCCGAAGACATCGTGGTAGCTTGGTTTTGGTCGGATTTTTTTTGCACCCGTGCTTTTGATTTTGTTTCGTATAATGAAGAAAGAAGACAAGGCAGAAGAATATATCTAGACCTCTACGGGCCGTAGAGGCCTATACGGGCCGTAGAGGGTTTAATGCTCCCAACAACCAGCTTTTCTATGGGCCGTATAGGCCTCTACGGCCCGTATAGGGTTTGCTTTTTCAGACTGTTCATTCAATGACCTCGTACCTCGTATGGCCTACGGGCCGTAGAGACCTCTACGGCTCGTGTAGGGTTTAAATGCACTCCACCAAACCACATCTACGGGCCGTAGAGGGCTTTACGGGCCGTAGAGGGGTTCGCATTTATTACACTGAGACCCTCTACGGCCCATAGAGGGCTGTGCAAACTTACTTTTTGTTATTGTGTAAATAACATACCTCTTATAATATTATTAATGTTACGGTAGTGATAGTAACTAGATTTTAAATTGGTTAGGGTAATGTTAAGAGCACAATTTAATTTGGTTTGATCCTTGTAAGGGATATACTTATTTGTTATATTATCATATAGTGTTATTGTACTATTAATCAGTTTTTTTATGCTGCTTAGCTTATTGAACATATATATAAGGTTTATTGTTGTTTATTAGTGGTAGGGCTGCAAACGAACCGAACGAACACGAACAAGGCTTTGTTCGTGTTAGTTTGTTTAGGAAATTATGTGTTCGCGAACTGTTCATGAACACTTGACGAATGAAGTTTTATGTCCGTGTTCGTTTGTTAAGAAAACACTTGTGTTCGTGTTCGTTTGTGTCCGTTTGTTAATTTTGTTAATGAACGCACACGGACACAAACGAACATTAATGAACACAAACAAAGTGTTCATGAACGGAAACAAACACAATATTAAGTTTCTAATAAGATCGAATTCACATACATTAAGGCATTAATTAGATCCACCCAAAATATAACTTAATTATCCAAACATACTTAGTATTAACCTAACATAAGTAAACATAATAAAGTAGTGTCTCAAAAAACTAAGTTCGCAACATAGGTGAATTGAGGAGGGCATGGTGGAAACATATAATGAAAGGGGATACTAAAAGTAGGTTTATTGATCTAATATAGTCATATATTTACCTCACATATATTATTTATTTATATGGGTAAAATAAATAAAAATAAAAAAGTACAAAAATTTAAAATCCTATTAAACTATCGAACATAAACGAACACGTTACCGAACGTTCACGAACATAAACGAACGAACGCGGCCTCTGTTCATGTTCGTTCGTTTAACTAAACGAACAAAATTTTTTGTTCGTGTTCGTTCATTTATTAAACGAACGAACACAAACGAACTTCCCACCGAACGGTTCATGAACTGTTCGCTGAAAGTTCAGTTCGTTTGCAGCCTAATTAGTGGCAAAGGGTTAAACAAAACTGGCTAAATGATTGATGATTTTTGTAAAAGCTATTCAAGTTGTGAATTCAGTTTAGTTTAGCTTAGTTTTAGTTTTATTATTATTATTATTATTATTATTATTATTACTATTACTATTACTATTACTATTACTATTACTATTACTAGTTGTGATTTGCTTGAATTGACTAGATAGAGGTTTATGTTGTTATGTTTTTGTGCATTGGTTCAGTCGTCTTAGAAGCTGCCATCGTTCTCCTCTTCGAATATGGCTGTAAGTATCGATCCTTTAACCTTTTAATTGCCCTAGTGTTTAATAGTTTGATTTTGTATGACAATCTGTATGTTTATATTCAAATATAGTAAACCCAAGGTTGTAGAAGGCGCTAGGCTTTGTCTTTGATTTATTTATTTTGGTGTTAAAATATATATGGTTAAAGATATATATATATTTTTTTTTATGTCTAGAACGATTGGTTGGGATCATGAAGGAGAAATATGTGGTCTTAACCCTAGAGTACATTTATCAATTGTTTTTATTTTTTTCGGTTTTGGTTGTTGTTGCAGGTGAATTAAGTAACCGGACAAGAGGATGAATGTGAATTATCACTTTTAGAGGTAGTGGTTTTATGTATTAAGTTTAAGTTTATATTTAGCATAAATAGTAACAACAACTTCTTTGCGTAATGTTTAATATCTTTTGTCTACTTTTACATGATATGTGTGAAGCAATCCATTAGCTACCGGCGCACAAAAAACGAGCTGACAGAAGATGAGGCCATTGAAATTGTGGTGATCAAAACAACAGATGATAAAATCTTTAGTCAACTTAGTGCATATATTGGTGCAAAGAGTTGTCTACTAAAGACACATAGTTGTGCACTCAATGAAAGATGTTCCTTATTATTTGTCTGAAAAAAAACAAATTTTCTCACCGCAACCTCATTTGTCATGTTCAGTCACCAATCGCCACATTTGCTTCAAGGTTCAGGTTAGTGAACGCAAATGGGAATTAATGATCCGTATGACTGAGTTTACGATTGGTATGTTTTCTACTTTTATCATTTTTATTAAGTCATATTAGATTTTTCAACCCCGAGATACTCTCGAGTTAATCAGCTAGTGTGTGTGTGTGTATATATATATATATATATATATATATATATATATATATATATATAGGGGAAAGATCCGGTACAAATAGCTTTTTTGGTAAGAACTGTGAGAATCAAAGGAGGGTATTTTTTTTAATTTTTTTTTTCAAAATTTTTTTCACATATTGTTAAACATGTATTATAGTATTAAAAACTGAAAAAAAAAAAAAAAAAATTGGTGTAGAGTAATTACATAATTACTCTAGTGTAAACTAATGTATTTACCTTAATGACGTAATTACACTAAAAAAAATTTAATTATTTTTTTGTATTATTCATCTAAAAAGAATGTTTAAGCACATTGGAAGAAAAAAATTCTAAAAAAAATAAATTTTTTTACCCCCTTTGATTCTCACAGTTCTTACAAAAAACCTACATGTATTTGATCTTTAATCTCTATATATATAATATAATGTACCTATGCTTTGAAGAGGCACGTCAATACGCCCATGTTGTTAAATACGCCCATGTTGATTATTATTTCTTTCATAAAAATTCTAAAATAAAAGAGAAAACATTTGATCGATCACATCCACAACACATTTAGGGTCCCATTAACACTATCAAATATAAAAGTTTTGTTGATCGATCCATATCAATTTATTTCATTTTACAATTATGAAAAAAAAAAGCATCTAACATGTGTGTGTATATATATATATATATGGGTTTCAACTTCAAAATATTTTAACAAAGCTTTTCATCCCATTATTATTCACTTGTAACATATATCCACAATGGGAGAGAGTTCATCATCACCAAGAGGGAAAAGCTCCCATAATTTGATCGATCAAAATCCCTCATTCTCTTCCTCCTCATCCGTACCGAAGTTGTTTGGTGTCGTGGTCGGTGATCGCAACACAGCTCAGGTGATACGTGCACCTGAGGGTGATAGCAAAAGATTCGAGTGTCTATATTGCACTCGAGACTTTACCAATTCTCAAGCATTAGGGGGCCATCAGAATTCACACAAGAAAGAACGTCAAAGATTAAAAAGGTTGCATTTCATGAGCAACCATCACCCGCGTTTTGCAAAGCCGGTGACAATGCGTAATGCAAATGCCACAAGATTTGGGCAGTTTAAACAACCGCTGGTGGCAGTGGTGGATCACTATATGTGTCCACCATCACCACCAGCGGTACTGCCAGGTGTTCCACTACAGTTTTACACCGGACGACCACTAGAAGTCAGCAATGTTGGTCAACATTCATCAAGGATGGTTGAAGAAGCACCAGACAGTTGTGATGATGGGAATGGTGTAGATGTTGATCTGCATCTTTGATTATGTTAGTTTTGTTTCGGTGGTTTATATGTTTATTATACGTTTTGGTGATTTTGTTTTAATTTATACATTTGGTACTGTACTACTGTTTTACTAATTAAATTCGGATGTATTAGATAACAAAATTAATAAATATTGGCAATTTGTGTCAGACAACAAAAGTAATGAAAGACGGAAAGAATAAACTATTTGAATCAATCGTCTATTAATATATATATATATAGGGTGGGGTTCCTGTACAAAAGACATTTTTCGTACAAAGTGTGAGAAGTCTATATAGGCATTATGTTTTAAATTTAATGCATGATGTTTTATATTCTTTTGGCATACTATTATATAGAAAAACACAAAACTTAACAATTTAAAACACTAATTAATGTATTCTAGACATGCAATCTAAAACACCATATGAAGAAAGAAATCGGTGTGTTTTAAATTTCAAGTCTAGAATACATTTGATTGTGTTTTAAATTGTTACGTTTTGTGTTTTTCTATATAATACAATACAAAAGGAATCGAAAACATCATAACCAAAATTTAAAACACAATGACTACATAGACTTCTCACACTTTGTACAAAAAATGTCTTTTGTACAGGAACCTAAACCTATATATATATATATATATATATATATATATATATATATATATATATATATATAGGGTTGGGTTATTTTGAGAACCATGGTGAGTTGTGAGAACCGTAGGAACCATTATAAGCCATTGATCTTGTAAAACCAATGGTTGAGATTAAGTCTTGAGGTTTTTGTCTTCACATGTTAAGTGTTTTGTCTTCAAATGTTAATTTAATATAATTAAGTACAATTAGGGGTGTTTATGTAAAAACACCATAGAGAGAGAGAGAAAGAAATATTATAATTAATATAAAATTGTATGATTTTTTTATTCAAATAATTCAAAAAATCAGATTTTTTAAACTATTTACATTATTTTTTAATTTCTTTACTTTTTTTGAACTTTAATTTATTTTTTTAATTAATTAATTTTTTTAAACCAACTAAGTTTTTTAAAACAAAAAATCAACTTTAACATTCTGTCTTCTCTCGCTTTTACACTGGTGTAATTATTTACACCAGTGTAATTCTACCATAATTTACATCGGTGTAATTATTTACACCGGGGTAATCTACCATAAAAACAAACCTACTACACAAAAACACTAGTGTAAAAACTAAAATCAACATATATACATTCGTATTACACCACCGTAAAATGCCTCAAAACATCAACAAATGTGTGTTACATCAATGTAAAACAACCAAAAAATTATAAAACTCGTACTACACATTATTGTTGAGGAAAAAAACCTGCTGCTGCATCTACAACAAACTATCATCATCCATCAAAAAACTTCATCTTCTTCAAAACATCATCATCTTCACATCATCTCCCCTGCCAAAACCCCTGCCACACAAAAACACTAGTGTAAACCCCCAAAAACAAACATCTATAATCTATACATTCGATATTACACCGGGGGTAATTATTTACATTAGTGTAAAAAACCCCCCAAAACAACATATATACCGCAAACTTCTACAGAAAATACACTAGTGTAAAAACCAAAACTACAAAAAGATCTATTCATCAAAACCTCTACAAATTTCATATTTTACACTGGTGTTATTACATAATAATAATAATAATAATAATAATAATAATAATAATAATAACAAAAATAATAATAATAATAATAATAATAATAATAATAACAGAAATAATAATAATAATAATAACAATAACAGAAAAAAAAATAATAATAACAGAAAATAATAATAATACTAATAAATAATAACATAAATAATAATAATAAAAATAATAACAAAAATTATAATACTAATAATAATAACAGAGGGTTTATAGCAGAATAATAATAATAATAATAATAATAATAATAATAATAATAATAATAATAATAATAATAAAGGGATACCTGATCGGAAAAAACCACCGGAAAACCCCCACCACCGTCCTCCGCCATCTCCTCCACCCCCTCCCCAGATCTGTTCAGATCCCATCATCACCATCACCGTCGTCCCATCACCATCACCCGTCGTCCCATCACCATCATCATCCCACCGCCTCCCGTTCACCGTCGTCCACCCCTGCCCCCCACCACGAACCACCCCCTCCCTTCCAGCTCTGTTTACAGATCCCCAAAAAAACCACCGCCAAAATCAAACCACGAACCACCGCATCAAACCCCACGAACCTCCTGACCCCTGAACCACCACCATCGTCTTCAGATGAGATGAGAGAGAGATAGAGAGAAATAGAGAGAGAGAGAGAGAGAGAGAGAGAGAGAGAGAAACGTGTGAGAGAAGAGAGAGTGAGGAGTGTGTGTGAGATGAGTGTGTGTTTGTTTTGAAAAAAAACAAAAAAAAGACAGATATAATCTGTTGAAAAAAGGGGTGGGGTGGGGTTGGGGTGGGGTTAAATTACTATCATGCCCTTTAATATTATATTAATAGGTGGTATATGTGTCAGTTTGTTATTGGTCTAGGGGGGTTCTTAAGTTCTCTCAACTCAAAGGGGTTCTCACATGAACCCATTCCTATATATATATATATATATATATATATATATATATATATATATATATATATATTAGTAATCACTATCTATATTGTGATTTAAATAGTGATCATCATACTCGGTTAATCCTATTAATACTAAAAGTTAAGGTAGGGTCTGAGGAGGGTAAGATGTAGACAGCCTTACCTCTACCCCGTAGGAATAGAGAGGCTGCTTTCAATGAGACCCCCGGCTCGATAGTCGTTTTGTATCAAGCCTTGGACATAAGACACATAACACTTAGCAACCGGGACAAACCCGATTGGTACATGTACCCGCTTGTCTTTTGGCTATCAACGACACCACCTGATGCATGATTAACCATCCATCATTTTTAACGTTATTTTCACGAAATTAGTATAATAATATTAAAATTAGTGCAACTTTACTTTTGCCCCCCGAGGACCACACATATATACATTATATGTACACAGCTGTAAGCTGGGCTTATTGTGATTTAAATAGTACTGATGTTTAATAACGATGATAATTAGGCCCTATTTTGCTATGTGTTAAAATTTTATTTTTCGTTCACCTAGTTGCTTGCATCGCTATAACTTACTGTATTTAATATATATTCAGGGTTAGGATCAAATACACAGTGAAAGAAAAAATAGGAAGTCGTAGGAAGGGCATCAAATGGACTCCGATTGAACTTATTCAAGCAGCATTGGAATCGTCTTATCGAACCCTACGAAATTAGTTTTTAGGTCTTTGTTTTTTGTGGTTTTAGCTTGTAGTTTTTAGAATATGCGTTATATCATTGTGTATTTTATGTACCATTTTGTCTTTTTTCTTATTTTCATCATTGTGTCATTTTTTCAATTTATTGTGTCTTTTTTCTTTAGCATTGTGTTATATTTTTTGGCAATGTGTTATATTTTGTGGCTCATTGTGTCATTTTTCATGATATATTGTGTCATTTTTCATGATCTATTGTGTTTTTTGTATCCTTCATTTTTTGTAGCCTTTGTAGAATAACTCAACGCATTCTTTTAATAATAATAATATAATGTAATTAGTGAGAATGTTCGTGTGTTGCCGCGGATACTAATGTATTTTAGCGCAATTTGCATAACGGATTTCACGTTATTTATTTTTAATACCATTATACCAATATGCGAAGACAACCAACGTATTAATTCACAGAGGCAACTCTAGTATGCTACACACACGATGTAGTTATAATACGGTAAATAATACATTAATAGTTACCAATCTAACAAAACCAAAGCATGTTCCTACAAATATCCAAACAAAACATATTCCTAGAAATATCCAAACATGACAAAACCATTATTATAATTTCCAATATGATAAAAGGCCAAATTTTGACCCTTTTTTTTTTCAAAATTTTCATCACAATGTTGTATGAACAACACAGAAAAATCTCTACACACAACGCAAATATTCATCACTGCTGAATGTACCTATATCCATTGCTCCCATGATTAATAATCAGTAGCTAAAGTTCCCTTGTAATCCAAACACACCATTTACTCCAATTTCGTTCTCTACTTTCAATAACGGCTTTCTTTTCATCTCCCACAACACTCAAGAACTCTTCATGCCAAGTAGATTTTGCCACAACGAGTCTTTTTGATACATACGTTAACTAAGTTTGAGGGTCAACCCATACATTATAAATACTCGTATATTTCTTAGTACATGCTAAAATGAATCGCGTGTATGTTAAATGGTTACATAAGCAGTACGTACGACCTTAGTCAAGTTTTAACATGTTGGTAAGTCACCTTTTATTATACAAAAAACGAATGTGGTTAAAGTTGTCACCTTTGAACTCAGATGTTATCTATGTCGTAGTCCGAGTGAAACCACAATACCGTTTTCAAGAGACTCACCCTCAGACATATCCGCGGCAGACCTTCAACACCTTCGTGCTGCAAAAACCAATTTTGATTCAAATATTGTTTAACCTTTATAAATGATTAATTAACAGTTGGTCAACAACATATGGATAAACCTTTCAAAAAAAAAAAAAAAAAAAAAAAACAAAATATGGATAAATAGTAAAACCTTAATTTTCCTTCTAGCCAGTAGCCCAGCCATTTCACCAAGTGCTTCGACCTAATTAACAAAGAAAATAATATTATTTTCACTAGGAAATCATCATTAATTACTCAACAAAAGGAAAATTAAGTTGACGGAATATAATTATATATTTATAGCTAACATGAACAACCTCACACAAAAGCAGCACACCAGAGGAAGATTGTTGAGATGCAAAGCAATTTTTTGAGGACATGTCAAATATTAGAAAGCTAGACTTTTGCAACTGATGACTCAAACACGCATGCAACTGAGCACCTGATGCCCAAAGCAACGCTCCCCAAAAACACGAAAAGATACAAGGATTACAACTAAAGGTAATAAGAACAAGTACCCCAAGCCGAGGAACTGATTCCTCAAGGTGAATACAAGATAATTGCTAAAGACTGTCACATAATCAACTCAGCGCGGCCGGGAATATGCTGAAGACCCTTGTGATCGGTATAAACGAAGCACTGGGTACCGTCCAAGCAGTGTCTCCAGATTACGGACGTCACGCTAGCGAATCAAAACAAACGATGACCTCCTCACATAAAATTAACACACTCCGGACCCGAACAAGATGCAACACGACACACGATAACTCAGGACTTACTCCTCCAAGGTGTAGGCACAAAGTGTAGTAACAGATAAAGCTTAACAGATATGAAGCTCTTAATAGTACGAGAACCTAAATAAAAGAAAAGCATAGCGACAAATAAGAAGGCATACCGATAACAGTATCAGGATCCTCCTGGTTCGCCCGTAGTGTAACCCTCTAGGAATCACAAGAAGTTGATCTAGGTCCAATTCGGGTCCATCCGTCCAAACACAAAGTCCACTAGGATTTTCATGCATTCCAGTTTATGATTTCGTGTGCACCCGACATGATAAACTGCTCTACATGATCCTCCAGATGTACTTCAAGCTTGAAGTTCAAGTCACCGAATACTAGACCCAAAATTAAACGGATGATGTGGTATAAGAGATGAGGACACCGACACCCCGACATGTTACCCGTATGCTAAGACTCAAACATATGTGACCGTCTAGTGTGTGTGAGAATCGGCTATAGACTAGACTCTACATGCAGTCCTAGTTCACTATAACCATTGGCTCTGATACCAATCTGTCACACCCTCAAATACCACATGCGGGGTTTTACCGCGAGGCGCGTGACACACCAGGATCCAAGTCAACGGTCACAATAAACGACATCTATATGTTATGAAAACAACGTAAATTGCCCATTAAGTTTCAAAATCTATCCATCGCTGCGGAAGCGTAAAACTTTACTACAACTCAAAAGTAAAACATGAAAGTCTGATAATACTCAAAATGAAATGCAAATGGATCCTAGACGACGTGAGACTCCGTGCGCCTAAACTCAATGCTGCTACCTTAGAGACCTGAGAAAACATGCCAAAAAGACGTCAACATATAATGCTGGTGAGTTCACAGGTTTTAAGTTCACAAAACATTTTCATGCGTAAAGAGTTTCGTCTCAAAATACCAAGTGTGTAAAACCTTCAAGTAAATAACAAACGTTTCCTTACTACTACGACTGTGTTGCCGAAACCATTACTGACAAGCGTTGCAAGTGTTGCCGCCCGTGTTTGAGTTGCCAAAAATAGAGACAATATGCACCTGCCCGGCTCCCAGCCGTCAAGTGGGGTTCGTCAAGCCCAATAGATCTATCCACATTTCCCTCGTTGCCCCGCACATTCATGGTTTCTGAGGGACTTAGCGTTGCGTTTCGTCGTATAGTAATTTAAAACAAGCGTTGCGTTTCATAAGCGTTGCGTTTCAAAAGTGTTGCGTTTCAAAAGCGTTGCGTTTCAAAAGTGTTGCGTTTCAAAAGTGTTGCGTTTCATAAGCGTTGCGTTTCAAAAAGTGTTGTGTTTCATAAACGTTGTGTTTCAAAACATAAACGTTGTATTTGTTAAAACGTGTGGCATGCTTCTCCCCCGAGAAAAAGTGTATAAATGAGGGGCCGTGAAACTCACCTTAATTTCCATGCTAAGCTAGCAAACAAAGCCTGAAACCTCGACCGACTTCCTCGTGCCCTAATTACCAAAAAAGGACACCTTAACAGTCTATCACACATAAGCCTAGCTTATTGACCGCTCAAAAGATAGTCTATCCGACTGTCTAGACTCGTGTGTACCAACACGAGTCTCAATACGTTTCAACTCGACGAACCGATCGTGACTTATCTTAATTCTTGTATTACTTAGCACCCAAGTTGCACACTTGTTACTATTTGTGTATAACCCATGTTGGACTAGTACCCCGAAACGTATAATTATCCTGAATCGTAGCTCGTCTCGTAAATCATATAAGTATACTTATTTTGTGTAATTATATTTTAGAAGATACTCTTTAAGGAAAAGTATAAGTTTAATTATTAAAATCAATTAATAACATTTGTTACTTTTTTCCAAATATTGTTTGAAAATCATCTTTATCGTTACGAACGAACAGACCTTGAAAGTATTTCGATTTGTTTGTCCAGAACACTTAGGGGAATTTATTTATAAAAATAGTAGTTTGTTACGCTTTAATTTTATAAAAATTTGGGTAGAGTTTCCTCTGTTTTTGTACAAACCAGACAACACCCGTTGTCTACAATTTTCCCCAAAATCAACTTTCAAACACAATTCCTCAAGTCCTTTTATCCACAATTCCGATTCACAAGACTCTATACGTTTCGTCACCTATGTATACTTATATATATATATATATATATATATATATATATATATATAAAATATAGTCCGACAATATAGTCCAATGTTATTTAGTCCGATGTGCGATATAAGTTACGTCAAATTAACCATATACCAAATCGTTCGATATAATATATAGTTACCGCTTATTATTTGGATCGTTCGCGAGTTAAAACTAATTCGTCCATATCAATATATTTATAAATATCTTATTCATAATTATATAATATTTACAAATATACAATATTTATAAATATATATAATATCTACAAATACTAATAAATACGAATTAAAAGTATACCGAATCACACGCGCGTAACCCGAAATCTGACCCTCGAGACGGTTGAACAAATCTGACCGAGCCGACCTTAACCGCGACTGAAACCCGAACCGAACCCGATCCCGTACCGAATCTGACCCGAGACATGACCCTAACCGAAATCAACAACGAACCCAGCAAGCTGTAGCTCGATCCCGAGACCCTTTGACCACCGAGTCCAAACCAAAACCTCTCCAACCCGACACTTACCATGGCCCAACACCAGATCTGACCCGAGAGAAGCTTACAGTGTAACCCGAACCCGAGATATGTGACTCGAACCACCAACACAACTGAAACCGGATCTGACTAAGCCACCACCGACCCACATACGCAGAAACCAACACCATCGAGACCCATCGCCACTAAAAACAACCTAACGGCCCTATCGGCCACCACCAGCCACCGAACGAACCATCACCACCTCTGCTCGACCACAGAACCACCACCAGACCATAACCGACCTATCAAGAACCCAAACCTGACATAAAAAACTCAAAACCGAACACCTACCTGCTGAACCAAGTCACCACCATCCGCGTCACCCTAAACAACCACCATTGTGACCATCCCTAAAGCCACCATCACTTCACCTTGTTACCATCTTCATAAACCATTACGGACCCACCCCACTGATGTATTATAAAATACATCTATTTCCAGTGTAAAGTTTGTATAATTTTCGAGTCGTTTAGATAGTGTTTTTATTAGTTTTATGCTTGTACTGGTCTATTTTATTTAGTATAGGTTGTTTATAGATTTTTATTAGTTTTGGGTCTTTTTAAGTATTTATTAATTTATTTTATATTTTGTAGGTGTTCATGAACGTTGAAGCATAAACGAGCAACTTTGGTCGAGTCAAGAACACCCGAGTCGAAAGCACTGAGTCATAATACGGTATATAATAATAGTATTCTAAATAATAATAATAATAATAATAATAATAATAATAATAATAATAATAATAATAATAATAATAATAATAATAATAAACTAATAATAGTAAAAGAAAAAGAAAAAATAAAATGTGACTTTTGTCACTTTGGCGGTTCCAAAGCCCAAAAACAAAACATAGGGCTCCACTAAATTGTGGAGTAAAACACATATATATTGGGAACAGATTATCATTCTTGGAGGGGGGCACATTCGAGGAGAGCGATATATTATTGGTGAGACTTAAATCGTATTTTGGGAGGACATTAGTATTTTTATTGGACAAAGTGCCGCACATCAAATTCAAAGAGGAGGAGCATCAGCGAGATATAGCATATTTCAAGAGGAGGAGGTCAAAGGTTGAGGCATAGGTGCCAGCACGGGTTGGTTCTATCTTATTTATTTATTTATTTTATTCAAACCCGTAGTGAACGCCATGAATATGTTTAGTTTCTATTGTTTTGATTTTATCATGCCTTTTATTGGCTAGACCTTTTCGCTACCTAGGCGATGATGATTGCACTTGTTTGATTTATTTTCTTTTGGTTTTGGAATTTTTGGTTGTGGGTTGAATTTTAAAGTAAAGAACTTTTTATTTTCTGGTTTGATGTATATGCGTATTTAGTTTTGTTTAATTAATTTTTATAAACTCCACTTGCGTTTTTGTGAATGTCTTTCATGTATGAATGCGGGTTAGGTTGCGGACTTGGTGTTAGCAACTAGTTTATGGTTAATTGCCTAGGATTATCCATAGGAGTTGTAATTGTTAGTTAGATAATTCTAAGTATTCTACCAATTCTCAATAGCTGTGAGGTGCGAGATTGTTGACCTGTCTAGGGTGTTAAATTGCTAGATTTAGAGGCTTTGTGAGAAGATCTTCCTAGTTTCCCTAGCATTCCTTGTAGGCCAAGTCTTATCAGAAATATTGTAGTTACCCCTTGCACTTTAGGGTGTATTGTGACTTTCGCGCTGTGAGGTAGACTGTCTAGCGGGTACTTTAAGATTCGAGTAGGTAAGCCTGTGAGGGTAACCTCTCAATCGGTGGTTTAACGGCACAACAGTATTCTAGGGTTTCCCCTTGAGAAGGGTCGAGGGTGTCTAGTTTATTCTTGATGTTTAGTATTTTAAGATCCCGGTTCCACACCAGTTCCATAGCCATTAGAAGCTTATCATTCATGTGTAGGATTCTAGCCTAGGTAGTGCCTTCCCATCCATCTGACCTCAGTTACAGTCTCCAGTTTGTGTATTTAGTTATTTTAGTTTTATTATTTTTATTTATTTGCATTAGTCGTTTAGAAAACCCCCCTTAAGCAACAAAATAATTTAAGTCAGTTTGTAGATAAGTTATCGAGTCTAGTTTACGTTTTCCAGTAGAGTCTCGTGGGTTCGATACTCGGACTTACTTTAGCTGTACTGCACTGACCGGTACACTTGCCGGTTGTGTGGTTTAGGTTTAGAGAGTCTTAGGTTATAAATTTAAAACTTAGAGTGTCTAGTTTAGGTTAATTTAGTTAGTTTTTACTAAACCACTTTGAGCACATCACCCACTCCTGTCGGATCTTGTTGAGAAGAGCCACCAGCCCCTTCCGGGCCTGAAACCACGCGCCGCAACCACCATAAGGTCGGTGGTGGCGGGCCGCCACAGTAACAGAGGGAGGAGGGAGAGAGAGACGAGGTGAAGAGAGAGAGAGAGAGAGAGAGAGAGAGAGAGAGAGAGAGAGAGAGAGCCACGAGAGGAGTGTAGAGAGAGAGAGTAGAGAGGGAGTAGAGGATTTTTAGAGAGAGAATAGTCTAGGGTTTGTGTGTGTGTGTGGCTGCCAAAAATATGTAGAAGATGGAAGAATATGATACTTATATAGGTAGGGTTATGTTAGGTGGAGTGTATACCACGTATCCAAACCCGTTCTAAACGTTTTGAGCTTCGGTTTATATTCTGGTTCAATAATAAATTATAAAAATTTACTCGGTTTTGTTCGTAGTTGAAAACAAAAATAAAACGAGCAAAAATATAAATATTTTTGATGTCCGACGCGTGTTTTCAGAACACGTGTTTAAATCGCGTTAATTAAATCAGTCGCAGTTTCCATTGTTAAAACGATCAGTTAACTTCCGAAACTCGATAATTAAAATATTTATATTAAATAATTACATTAAAGAATTAAAAACCACATCGATATAGATCGGAAGTTGTCGGTTGTCATAATTGTTGATAAAATTTTGATGTAACCATCATCATGATTCACAAATGTCCGACTCCAAATTCTTTGTACCAGGCTTTGAAGTAATGCAATGTTAATGACATCATAAAGCATATATAATTGATAATTCAAGGATTACAAACTCAACATACATAAAGTGTATTTAACTCACCTAATTGATGTATTTAACTCCTCATTGGATAGGGTAATAGTCATAAAATAACAAAAATATTAAAAGCATCAAATTATGAGTAACATATATGCATCAACTGATAACTTATATGAGTTCAACAACTGACAACTTAAAGCATCTACTCACTTTTGAGGGCGTCTATATCATCATATGGGGCTGATCCTGAAGGTACTCCAAAATCCTCAACTTTCCGTGAAGATTTTCGTTTTGCAAGACGATCCCTGTTGCTATCAAGATCAGGATCCTTGTAATCCCGATCATTATTTCTCCTATCCCTATTCTCTTTTTCACCACGCTTCCTCTGGTCCTTATGAAGTTTCATCATTATCATCCATGTCTGGGCAATCAACACTTAGGTCCCATTCAGCGTTGATCCTGTCTCTCCGGCCCTGTTGCTGATGCAAATGATAATTAGCTTCTTCAAACATTTAAAGATATAATATTGATCCTAATATAGAAACTACCTTATCATGTTGTCCCAGTCTAAGTGGGACCACAGCTGAGCTCCGTTCATCTTGACGTTGAGAGGAATTTCGTAAGGAAGCATGGTGTGCAGAAGCGGCAACTGGCAAAAATATTGTGAACTTATCAAGAAGATCTGGATGATCATCAAAAAGGGAGGAAACTTGCACAGATTAAAAGGAGTGGAATAAAAAATGATCTTATACACCGCTAGAAAACAATTTTATAAAAGCTTACAGAAACTCACCTCACTATAGACTTCATTAATACCCGGCATCAACAGGAGTAGATAGGGCGGAAGCTCTAGTTGATCGGCGACGCCGTTCCTTGCGTTCCTTTATTTCCAAGAGTTTGGACTCTGCAGCACGTTGACGTTTGAAGCGAGCAATCTGGATGAAGTAAAGAGAAGTTAGCAGCATAATAGTGGAGAAGGAGAAGGTGAAGGTATGAGGTAAAGCAGGTACCTTCTTAGCCCTGCGGTCGAGAGCAGTAGCATTGTGAGTATCTTCGTGTAGGGATTCATCTTGAGGTAGAAGCTCCATTGCATAACAAAAGGAAACAAATTCATAGACATCCAAATAAATAAATTTAGGTTGAATTGAAGAGCTGGTATATGAAAGTGTGTGTTAATAGATATAGAGAGAGAGAGTACCTTTAACTTAGCTTGTGAGGCCTTGAGAATCTGAATCTTGTCTCGGTCATGGTGTCCAGTCTTCTCAGAATAATTAGCAAGATAAAAAGGGACTTGTTGCCACAATAATAATAATAATAATAATAATAATAATAATAATAATAATAATAATAATAGTAATCAAAACAACACTCCCTCCTAACATAACATATAATGAATATGAATGATAATAAAATGAATTAGCAGAATATACTTAAGATTCCTCATTTCCTTTTCAGCCCATGTTTTCACCATTTTCCTTGGATTGTGCTTACAATATCCGTATCTGAACCTATAATCACCTTGTACATAGCGATCTCTATCCCTAAAGTTATCAAGAAAGAATACATGAACATATATAGAGCCATATCATGGTATTGCAACTTTGAAAATCAAATTCACTATTGAATTTTGAAAAGAAAAAAAAAGATAGCACGGTCAATAGATAAGAAAACAGAAGCGCATAATAAAATTGAGAAAGCATACCACATACACATAATATATATATATATATATATATATATATATATATATATATATATGTCATTTTAATTCTATGCTTACCAGCTCTTCTTAATAACTTAATACCCTTCAAAACATTGGGTAAATATTTACCACCTACACACAATTGAAACAAAAATAAAGTTATACACATACACTTATGTGTAATTAACTCATAAAATGAAAACCAATTAATTGTATACAAAACAAAAAAGATAAGAATACATTCCCACCAGTTGTTGAGAATATTCTGAAGTCTTTCTGCAAGTTTGTCCGATCTATGAAGACATAAGACAATAACATTAAAAGCATTCCTCGCCATTGTTAAAAAAACAAACATAAACATGTATAAACAAACAAAAATAAAAAGTTCACCTGCACACCGCTCAATCCTAACGACATCCATGTGAAAAATTGAATTACAAAGAAGTTCACCTAAATTCCAGCATGGTTGCAGAGATAGAAGTCAAATTCAGTTGGATGGCAGATCTTGGTATCCACAACAGTTCCTGACCAAATATAGTCAAGAAAAAAAGAATTAATAATAAAAAGAACATATTATAAAAAAAATAATAGTAAAACAAAAATTACAAACCTGGAAGGATATTGCCACTCCTATCAGTGCTAGCCCGATCACCATGCCTCGCAGGGAAGAAACGTGTATGATGCCTTTTTTGGACGATAATAAATGAAACAGGTGGCATGTAGTTATCTTCCAATGAAATGCATGCCTGAAAAAATAACAGACATTTTCAGGATTGCCAATAATATAAAACGTTTTAAAATAAAATTGCAAAAAGTTAAAACCTACCTTCCTAATTTTGTCCATCTCATTCAGCAAAACTTCATTAAACTACCCCTCACTGAGTCCGTCTCTGTGAATAAACATGTACCAGTATGAGAAATGTTAGTTGTTTAATACTATGCAAAGTTCACACACAGCATACCTGTAAAATATGATCAGGTGAGGTTTATGTCCAGGAGACCTTTTGAAAGAGATCAAAAGCTCCCTGCATAATCAAAGTAAACATCCATTATTATAAATGTTATTCCAAGGCACACCGCACACCAACACTTTTTTTTATAGTAGTAACACTTACCTAATCATCCCTCCATGAACAATACCCTTTTTGGAATCAGTTGAGACAGTGTAAAGATCTTGAATGATCTCCTGCCTATGTGACTGAGCCGAGACCAATGCTTTGTATTTTGACACTCATGGCCAGTCCATTGAAGCAACCACCTGTTAGAAATTACAATAGAAAAAAACTCACTTTTCTGTAATTAACGGCAACACAGATCGAGGCGTCGAGCGAGTAACATATCACAACAGATATTCTTTAATACAGATCTAAACGATCGTCTTGTCCTTTAGGGCCGACCTGTCAAGAATTTTAATTAATGAAAGCAAAGAAATGTAGGCATACAACAACAATTGAAGGGGTGGAATCCTCTCCTTTTGATGGATGGGTGACATCTGCTCCAAAGATGATTGTGGGATGATCAGTTACATATGGCAGCTTACCATTTAGAGACGCAGACAAGACACTATTCCTCCCTCCAACCTAACATAGATCAACAAATATTAATATATGTCCTGCGCAAATAGAAAGGAACCTGCTCCATTTTTTGTATATCCAATATGACCCACATGACCCATTAGTAAAATTCCAAGCATTCATTATTAATAATAGTTACAAACCTTTTTTAATTATCCATATTCACTGTAAAACTCCTTAAATTTCGGGCATAATAACACAAATTGACTATTTTATAACGCCTGCTTTTTGAAAAAGATGGAAAAGATGCATTGGAATTTCATCTGGGTACGCCTATTTTGAAACCAAAACTTAACCTGTCTCGTCTCCAAACACAACCTTTTAAGCTCCAATCGTTGCTTCTCATCAGGATGTGGACTCTCTTTAAACAATCTAAACACAACCCACATAAAAAAATCAAATCTTTTTTACAAAAACACTTACTTTCCAACAAATCAACAAAAAATATTAAAAAAAATGAATCTTTACGCTTCAAGTTCTTGTATTTGTTGAGGTGTATGACGATGATCATCACCGGAGCCATTACCGTCCATATTATCACTGCCAGATCTACTCTCATGCTCTTCCTCCCTGCTCCGCCTTCCACCGCCGTCGGTGTCGTAACTTTCCGGCATTCTTCCGATCTTACCAACCCCACCTCCTCCCTGCATCGTTGTATGCTAAAACTAGAAACAAATAATAATAATAAAAAGTTTATAAGTTCATAATAAATAAGGTTATGAGTTAACACACGCTACCCATTGGCAATTACTGTACAAATAATAATAATAACTTTTATAAAATAATAACAATAATAAAGATCCTCTGGCCACCTGACTCTCTCCAGCGACTGTTGGCAATACCCGATCTTGTACTGCCGTGTATGGCTCCATGTCTTCTCGCAAAAACAGTCCATAATTGTACAATGTTAATATTAAAAAACAGGAACTCAAAGAAACTGATTAAGTTTTTAACCTTACTAAAAAATCTAAAAGATTTTTCAAAATTCCAAAAATAGTCAAAACAGATAAATAATCAGATTAATACCAGTTTCACATAATTGTACAATCCAAAATAGAGTAAAAACCGATTAAAAAACAATTGAACCCTAAAAACCCCTTATCGAAACATAAAACATTAACACTGAAACAACGATAAAAAATCAAAAAACTTAATTACAATAAACAATAATAAACGACAAACCAAGAACATCATAATATTCATAAAACATCAATTGAAACCTAAAAACCCCTAACTTGATTTTGTTGACACGCGGTTCACTTTATAAACCTTAAATCATCAATATAAAATCATTGGAAACATAAAGAACAATCAGTAAAAAAAAAAGACACAGAAAAACAGAGATTAAAATTAATTGAAACTTTATAAACATATATGGAAAATCAGTGAAAAAAAAAAAGAAAGAATAAAAGATATATGAACATCGATTTAGCGAAATAAGAATCAAAGAGAGAGTACCTTAGATTGGGGATGAAGGAGTAGCTTCAATCTCCCTTGGATCGCCCTGATTAGGGTTTAGATTGAAGGAGGCGACGATGATATTATGTGTGATGTTATGTTTGCGTGTGTTTTTTAGGGAATTTATATTTTTGGGATTTTCGATTTAAAAAAACAAAATTTTATAAATTATAAGATTGTGACACATGGCACAATATGATAGGAGAGAAAATTAAAGGTTCAACATGGGAGTGCCATGTGTACACATTAAGTTTTGTTTATTAGTTGTATAGATAGATTTTACTGTCATTTAATTTGTTTTGGAACAATATATAGTTATTTAATTTACTAAAGTGGGTGTGTGTATATGCAAAACACTATGCGAGTAATTAACACTTCACGAAAGGAATTATTTGTCTTTTCAATCTCAAATATAAGAAAAATAGAAAATGGTAAATTTGCAATGTTTATTCATCTCTCTTGAAGCTAAAAAAAAATAAATAAATAACACATTTGGTTTATGTATCCTTCACATTACGTGTAGGTTATATATGTATATATACTTATATTACCTACATGCTACACATAACCTACAAAATGTGTAGCTAAACGGTTAAAAAAATTTAAACATACAAACAGACTACTTCGATGGTTTTTAATGTAGATAACTTGTTGGATTAGTAATGCTCTTGATGTATTGCTTGCTACTGAACACTTATGTGTTTAGCAAGTTCAATCAGATTTGTACAGCGGAATGAGTAAGTAAAGTTACACTATCAACAGGAGTTATTACTCCCCCTGGATGTTTGAAAACTAAAGACAAGTTTAATGAGAATCCAAGAATTGAATGTGAATGATAATAAATACTTTAACAGATTCTCAATATGTGGAATGGAAATAACAATAATAAGCTTTGAAGGATTTCTGTTTCAATAAAAATCAATGTCTAAAATAGACGGATGAACCCATATATTTATAGACTTTACATATACATGAACCTTGCCAAAAAGCAAGTCTGTAACAAATAGCAACAAGTTGCATTCTTGGAACTTGCACAAAAAGATAAAGTAATACTAAACTAATAAACTACTGAAACATAAGGTGGTGGAAAGATTCTGGTACAAGTGCTGATGAATGACAAACTACTGATGAGTAGTTTGCCTTCAGTAGTTCTTCAGTGAACTGTCTGGTTAGACTTCAGAACTTCTGATACTTCTTCTTCAGTACTTGTTGAATCCTTCTTTAGTACTTTAGTCTTCTTTCTTCAGTAGTTCTATACTTAGAATATTTGCAGAAGTGAATTAGACTAAGGTTTACAAAAGTGGTTTCCTCAATCCTTTTTGTCCTAACAATCTCCCCCTGGATTGATGAAGCCAAAACCTTTTCTAATTCCTTATTGTTTTCTTCTGTCATTCACAATCTTTCATATCTCCTTGAACATGGAATTCTTCAGTTGATTTAGCTATTCATCAGTGAGAGATCCCCTTTGAGGTTCCAAATGTTGAATTGTAAGCAAGTCCTGAGTTGATAAATTCTTCAGTTCATTCATGGACTTGTAGGCCTTGCTTGTAAGATCTCTTTTTGTCACTAATACTGAGTTGTCATCAGTAAAGGACCATCTGATGATCAGCACTTTAGATTTGTCAAAATCTGAAGTATAGGGAACCATGCTGGATCCCTGGGATGTTCCTGAGTGTTGGATATTTTCTATTTCTATGACTCTCAGGTGGGATTCACTTCTGTCTTCTTTTTGCACTACATCAGGTAATTTGAAAGTTGGTAAATGATGTTCAGTAACTACCTTTGTGTGCAGTCTGTCAGTGATAGTCTTCTGAATTTGGTAAGCAAATGTTGAAGGATCCCTAAATTGAGTTATCAGAGGCTTCTCTTCAATATCATAGTCTCCATGTACAACTGTGTTGCCTTCTAGCAACACCATCTTGAAGTCAGTCTTTGTATTGTCCTCTGACTTTTTCTTGGTAGTTGGTATTTTAACACCAGAAGTTGTAACTACTGAAGTTGATACTTCAGAAGTTTTGAACTTCTCTGGATTAGCAGCCTTGGCAGCCTTGTATTTCTTGTATGTGTCCAGTAGTTTGTCTTCTCTCCATCTTGACACAGAGGCTTTTGAACCATAGTCATTTGCTACCAGTTCTTCAATCATTTCTGCTCTCTTGGCTTTTCTATCCTTTTCTGTTGCTAGTTTGTCAGCAACAATTTGAGCTCTTCTGGTTAGCTCATCCATTGAGAGCCCTTTGAGTGAATAGTCTTTAGTTTTGCTATTCTTAGTGATGAAAGACACCAGTTGTTGTCTTTTGTCTTCTTCAGCAACCTTTTCAATCTTGGCTTGTCTATTCAACTATGCTTCATAAGCTTCAAGTTTTTCATTGTAGCTCATGTCTTCCCTTTCTTCCAAACTGTTCCAGACCTCATCTTCCATTGCCTTTCTTTTGGCTGCAAGTAAACTCTTCTCAAGTAATTCTTTTGACTCTGAAATTGGAGAAGGGTTTAGTACAGTCATTGTTGTTGTTGTAGACCTTGGAATAGGAGTTGGTTGTTGTTGTTCAGTTGGTTTGGAAGGCTCTTCAGTTGTTTGTAAGCAGGAAGTGTTAACTGCTGAGTGTTGATAGAAGTATCAACTACTGAAGGATTGTCTTCAGTACCTTCTGAGTCTTCAGAGGTTTCTTCATTATGGCCTTGGGAAGGTTCAGCTTCAATATCAGTTGTAGAAATAAGTCTTTGTTGATCTTCTTTTTGTTTCTTGGCTTTTTCTAGCAGTTCTTATTGTTGTAGAGCCACTCTTGCCTTTATCCTGGCTTCCAGTTACTCCTTAGGTTCCTTAATCTTCTCCCCCTTTTTGGCTTCATCCACTTCTGGAAGCCTGCTATGTTTAGAAGTTCTACCAGTGAGTTCAGCAAGCTGTCTTGAGTTATTGTCTATCTTGTTGGACAGCTCACCAAGTTTCTTGTTGATAACCTCAAACTGAGTTTTGGTTGACAACTCCAAAGCAGTTGTGAAAGATTTGAGGTGATTGGCAATGAGGGTGTTCATTAACTGGAATATGGGACCATCTGGACTGCATAGTTGGTTCAAGTCTATGTTGGATGACCCAGAGAATTGTGTAGGCATTTTCAGTGAGGGGTGTGTTTTTGGGTGATCTTCATGTTGTACAGAAGATGCCACTTTAGGGGAATCAGGGATCCAGTGGACTTTAACCTGATCTGGTGTGACCAGCTCTTTGAGCTTAGAGACACCAGGTGCAGGCACTTCACTAGCAGCCGTCAATTCAAGTTTGGTGGAGTGTGAATCATTGTAACATTTCACGTTAAATAATTGTAAGTTACGTATAATTTGGATAAAAACGACAAGTTTTATTATTATTGTTTGCACTTAATTATTTTTGTGGCTTTTTGAAACCCTAATACTATATTAATTATTTATATATATGAATGTATCATGGAAAACGTTTAAAAAAAATGGTGCTTGGGCCGGGACTCGAACCCGCGCCCAAGCCGGTTCAAACATACAACACACACAAACCATCTGGTCTAGCTATCATATCTGTTTCTAACCCGGTTTATTATTAATATAACACTAGTTAAAAATCCTCACAGTTGACTTGGAAAGTCAACTGTGAGACGAGAACATACCATAAACATCACCATTACTTGTGATTGATCTATAATTGGCATCATGACACAATTATCGGCCTATTATGACTCAGACACACGATAATTGACAACCAATTGATACCATATTGATCAAATACGCGTCCCACATTCAATACATAGTCAACACTTGCCAATTCGAACACCTAGACCTTTACACTATAAATTGAACCTTGCTGGACAATCACAACTCGCCAATTCATCCTTCTCAACCCCCAATTCTTCATAATAATCCTCTGTTCTTGATATTCATTCGCGTTTTGACTTTTTAAGTTGACTGAGCATTCGTGATCAATACAGCATTGTAAGTATAATGTTTTTGATGGGTTTTGATCTTCGACATCCACACATCAATAGCCCTAAGGTTAATTGGGTTATTGATGTGTGATTTGATCAATTGGAAAAGTTAGGGCTCGTAGGTTTAATTGGGGATAAACACGATTTTACGTATTATATTTATTTTAAATAAAACAGGAACTAACACAACCACTGGTCTGGACCAAGTGGTTGTGTCTGGTGCCCACAAACCAAGCCACGCGGGTTCGAGTCCCGGCTGTGGCACATTCTTTTTCTTTATTTCTTTTTTTTAATCAAACAAATCAAATAAATTATATATAATACTTATAATTTTATAAATTCGTTTTAAATTATTAAAACTCTTTTATAAATTCTAAAAAAATTATTTTAAGATAATCTGATGAAAAAGTTTCACTCACAATTTTTAGTTTTCAAAAATTAATTTATTTAATATATATAATAATTAAATCAATTTTATTCTATTATATTTATAAAATTCCATTAAAATATCAAAACAATTTAATAAATCTCTAAAAAATTATTCTGAGTTTATATAATGATAAACTTTTCTGAAATGATTTTTAATTCTAAAAAATCATTTATTTAATATTTTTAATCAATTTTTGTTAGTTTTAATCATAATTAAATCATAATAAATCCAATTTTTAATATTTTTGCCCCAAAATTTTATACAAATTATTTCTGATTATTTAGAACAGAAATATAAATTTTAAACTAATAATTCTTTAATTTTAGTATTTTTTAATATTAAAGTTAAATTTTGATTATTTGTTATAAATAGAATTAATATTCTATTTTAAAGAAAATAATTTTGTAAAAATTATTTTTATACTTTAAACACATTATTGTGACCATCTTAAATTTAAATTTTATAAAAAGATTTTTGTCTATTTATTTACTAAATTTCTCTCAATTATCAAACATTTTTAATATTAACCAAACGAGCATTTATCCCCAATACGAAGCCCTATAACTTATACATTTGTAGACTAGATAGACTTAGACATATTTATTACCTTATTATAGGGTGATACTTGACACATTTGGGCAACACCACTATTCAATTTTTCAACAGATATAACATTTTGCTAAGGTGAGTTTTACATAGCCCCTTTTCTATTTAACACCATTTTTGGGGTGAAATATGTTACAACAACATTTATGCAATTCAATCATCAATGTGCCTATGTGTTTTTCTATGTTGCATTATGTCTTGAACATGACTAGGGTAAGCACAATTCTAGCATAAACATTTATCAGCCGACGGTATACATTGATAGATCTATTGGACTGACAATCCCACCCGGATACGTGCCTCCTACAAAGGTAGTGTGGGTGTTTGTTACTGCAATATAAACGAGTGAACCATGAGCGTATGGGATGTACCACAATACAACAGTCACAAGGGTTGATTATGCACTCGATTTACTTCTAGTATGTTTTTTCACATATGGACTAGATTTGCCATGACACATGAATTGCACAACAATTTTATTCGATTATCAAAACCTATGTAATTCTCACCAACTTTTGTTGACCCAAAATATTTTCAACTTAACATGTTTCAGGTTCTACTTGCTTGAAGATTTGAATTAATGCTTGAAGATGTGTGCATAGTTTTATTCAATTTGATGTACGAATTCTTGTAGAACAATTGTATGTAATTTATTTAAATCATATAATGAAATTTATTATTTACCATGAGCTACTGAACAATCATCAATACGTGACATCCCGATGTTTCCGCCATCGGTTGGGGTGTTACAGATTGGTATCAGAGCCATGGTTATAGGGAATTAGGTTATTAGAAAAATAATCTAGTCTATAACCATAGGATTTAACCAGTACTTGCTTCTTTTACTTGCTATACTCTATCTCCCTCCTACTTCTTATCCCTACTTTCATCCTTACAAGAAGGTTGCTCTCCATCACTGGATCTACTCTCAGACTAATAAGACGAAATCCTCAGGCTTAGCCTGAACCACCTTGAGATCTCGTCGAAGTTCTAGATTTTAATAACGAACACGTGCAATCTGGAAGGGTGAATGCCTGTATTCTGAGTCTTCTGTCTAGGCTGGCATTGCGCATATATCCCAATCAGACGAGGGACCCGGATGCCTACCTGGGAATTCTAGGGATGAGTGTTCACTTATAGGCTAAAGCATGTCTTCATATGTTATTAGAATCTAGAATCTTTGATAAGTCAACGTTTTCGTTTATTCGTTTTAATTAATGAATAAATGATTACATTGCTTATATAACCTCATTCATTTCATTGTGTCTCTTACAGATCATGCCTCCACGTCGCAGCGCTTGTCTTAACAGTGGTGACAATCATGATGAGGGGAGTAGCAATCACAACCACAACCACGATACTAACCACAACAACAACAACAACAATGGTGTTGATGCCCAACTGGCTGCAATCATTTCTCAACAAATGGCGCAGCAAATCGCAACTCTGGTTCCCAACTTACTAGCTCAAGTCATCCAGTTGAACGGCAACGGGAACGGTAACGGCAACGGGAATGGAAATGGAAAACACAACGGGAATGGGAATGGTCTTCCAGCCTGCACTCTCAAGCACTTTAATTCCTGTGATCCCCCAAAGTTCAGTGGAGAAGAAGGAGCTACATGACTCCTACAATGGTTTGAGGGTATTGAGAATACCTTCATTAACAGTGAGTGCCCCGACAACTTTAAGGTCCATTATGCCATGAGTGTTCTTCACAAACGAGCACTCACTTGGTGGAATGAGGAAAAGCGCACTCGTGGGGCTAAAGCTGCACTGGCCTTAACTTGGGATCAAGCTAAAGACATTATGAAGGCAGAGTTCTGCCCTCGTAATGAAATCAAGAAGATGGAAGATGAGTTTCATGATCTTGCTCAATATAGTGGAGAAAACCTTGCTTACAACACTCGTTTTCACGAACTTAGCCTACTACTACCCCACAAGGTCACCCCCTTGCCTATTGCAATCGAAAAATACATTGGTGGCTTACCGATGCAGATTCAAGACACGGTGTGGGGAAGGAACCCTGCTACTTTGGAGGAAGCAAAGCGTTTGGCTGCCACCCTAACAGATAACCATGTGAAGGCAGGAACCCTGACTCGTAAAGGGGAAAAGAAAAAGGATACTCCCCAACCTGCCGTTGATATCAAAACTGAGGCCTCAACCAACGGAAAGTGCAAGGTCGGGAATTTTGCAATAGATACCACTGCCCCACCCAACAAGGAACGATACAACGGGAACAAACCTAAGTGTGATACCTGCCAGTATCACCACCCGACTCAAGTACCCTGCCGACAGTGCACCAATTGCCAAAGGTATGGGCATCTTGCGGTTGCTTGTCGAATCCCTGCTACAAATGCTCTTGATGCTCCAAATAACCCCGCTTGAAACCCTCCAACTACTTAACAGCAAACTCTACCATTTGAATGATGCCTACTTTCTCTTTAATTCTATGTATTGACACTTTTTGATTCAAGTAATAAATTCAAGTATTGTCATAACATCTGAGTGCATGCTTGTTTGAATGTGAACTAATTGCTATATCTATAATCATACTTGCTTACTTGTACAACAATTATTTGACTACCAAACAACCTACTCAACGATTGGTAGAGGTCATCATGTCTTTCCAACAGTCGGGAGAGGCCCTACCACCTGCTCAACGACTGGTGGAGACTATCGAACCTGCTCAACAATCGGTAGAGTCATAAAAGGACACAAAACCCTAATGTAAGGTAAATTGGTAATTACGGTCCGGAACGTAATCATGAATTTACAGGTACGTTAAGGTAGTGAGAAATTTTATCAAGGTTTTCGATAGTCGACCAATTGTAAACCAAGTGTCTTTCTTTAACTTCGAGACGAAGTTCTTAAAAGTAGGGGAGACTGTAACATTTCGCGTTAAATAATTGTAAGTTACGTATAATTTGGATAAAAACGACAAGTTTTATTATTATTGTTTGCACTTAATTATTTTTGTGGCTTTTTGAAACCCTAATACTATATTAATTATTTATATATATGAATGTATCATGGAAAACGTTTAAAAAAAATGGTGCTTGGGCCGGGACTCGAACCCGCGCCCAAGCCGGTTCAAACATACAACACACACAAACCATCTGGTCTAGCTATCATATCTGTTTCTAACCCGATTTATTATTAATATAACACTAGTTAAAAATCCTCACAGTTGACTTGGAAAGTCAACTGTGAGACGAGAACATACCATAAACATCACCATTACTTGTGATTGATCTATAATTGGCATCATGACACAATTATCGGCCTATTATGACTCAGACACACGATAATTGACAACCAATTGATACCATATTGATCAAATACGCGTCCCACATTCAATACATAGTCAACACTTGCCAATTCGAACACCTAGACCTTTACACTATAAATTGAACCTTGCTGGACAATCACAACTCGCCAATTCATCCTTCTCAACCCCCAATTCTTCATAATAATCCTCTGTTCTTGATATTCATTCGCGTTTTGACTTTTTAAGTTGACTGAGCATTCGTGATCAATACAGCATTGTAAGTATAATGTTTTTGATGGGTTTTGATCTTCGGCATCCACACATCAATAGCCCTAAGGTTAATTGGGTTATTGATGTGTGATTTGATCAATTGGAAAAGTTAGGGCTCGTAGGTTTAATTGGGGATAAACACGATTTTACGTATTATATTTATTTTAAATAAAACAGGAACTAACACAACCACTGGTCTGGACCAAGTGGTTGTGTCTGGTGCCCACAAACCAAGCCACGCGGGTTCGAGTCCCGGCTGTGGCACATTCTTTTTCTTTATTTCTTTTTTTTAATCAAACAAATCAAATAAATTATATATAATACTTATAATTTTATAAATTCGTTTTAAATTATTAAAACTCTTTTATAAATTCTAAAAAAATTATTTTAAGATAATCTGATGAAAAAGTTTCACTCACAATTTTTAGTTTTCAAAAATTAATTTATTTAATATATATAATAATTAAATCAATTTTATTCTATTATATTTATAAAATTCCATTAAAATATCAAAACAATTTTATAAATCTCTAAAAAATTATTCTGAGTTTATATAATGATAAACTTTTTTGAAATGATTTTTAATTCTGAAAAATCATTTATTTAATATTTTTAATCAATTTGTGTTAGTTTTAATCATAATTAAATCATAATAAATCCAATTTTTAATATTTTTGCACCAAAATTTTATACAAATTATTTCTGATTATTTAGAACAGAAATATAAATTTTAAACTAATAATTCTTTAATTTTAGTATTTTTTAATATTAAAGTTAAATTTTGATTATTTGTTATAAATAGAATTAATATTCTATTTTAAAGAAAATAATTTTGTAAAAATTATTTTTATTCTTTAAACACATTATTGTGACCATCTTAAATTTAAATTTTATAAAAAGATTTTTGTCTATTTATTTACTAAATTTCTCTCAATTATCAAACATTTTTAATATTAACCAAACGAGCATTTATCCCCAATACGAAGCCCTATAACTTATACATTTGTAGACTAGATAGACTTAGACATATTTATTACCTTATTATAGGGTGATACTTGACACATTTGGGCAACACCACTATTCAATTTTTCAACAGATATAACATTTTGCTAAGGTGAGTTTTACATAGCCCCTTTTCTATTTAACACCATTTTTGGGGTGAAATATGTTACAACAACATTTATGCAATTCAATCATCAATGTGTCTATGTGTTTTTCTATGTTGCATTATGTCTTGAACATGACTAGGGTAAGCACAATTCTAGCATAAACATTTATCAGCCGACGGTATACATTGATAGATCTATTGGACTGACAATCCCACCCGGATACGTGCCTCCTACAAAGGTAGCGTGGGTGTTTGTTACTGCAATATAAACGAGTGAACCATGAGCGTATGGGATGTACCACAATACAACAGTCACAAGGGTTGATTATGCACTCGATTTACTTCTAGTATGTTTTTTCACATATGGACTAGATTTGCCATGACACATGAATTGCACAACAATTTTATTTGATTATCAAAACCTATGTAATTCTCACCAACTTTTGTTGACCCAAAATATTTTCAACTTAACATGTTTCAGGTTCTACTTGCTTGAAGATTTGAATTAATGCTTGAAGATGTGTGCATAGTTTTATTCAATTTGATGTACGAATTCTTGTAAAACAATTGTATGTAATTTATTTAAATCATATAATGAAATTTATTATTTACCATGAGCTACTGAACAATCATCAATACGTGACATCCCGATGTTTCCGCCATCGGTTGGGGTGTTACAATCATCATCCAAATCAATGGAATCATCTAAATCCCTGCTTACTTCCTCAATGAGGACAGTATCAGTTAAATCATGAGCTGGGCCCAACCCAGTTGTATCATGTACCTCTTGTTCTTGGTTCAGAGGATTTCCTACCTCAGGCATTAAGCCTTCATCAGTAATTTCCACAAGTGAGGTCTTAGCAATGTTACTTCTTTCCTCAGATCCACCACTGGGTGGTATATGAGTAGTAGCAGCCTCAAATGTACCTAGAGTCTCTAAGTTTGGGCTTAGAAACCCTGGTTCATCCTCATTTCCTGGGTTAGGGCTATGGACATCCACATCCATGTCAAGTTCTGAAGGTATGTCCCCTGTTTGATGTGGTTGTTGGGGACTGACATGTTCTGATGGGATGGTCTTTTTTAGCCCAGAGAGAAGTTTGGCAATTTCAAGGGCTTCAGGTTCAGAAATTTGTGGTGCTGGTTCAGTAGTTTGGGCTAATGGTTCAGCAGTTTCAAAAGAAAAGTCAATGGGGATTGTTTTCTTAAATTTCTTTCTTTTGAATAAGATTGTGATTGGTGCTCTAGTGGGGGTTTGAGATGGATGAGACTGAGAGGATGTTCAGTCATATCTTTATCAAGTGCAGATTGCACATTAGCAAGTTCAGGCATCTTAACTTCCTGAACTGCCTTTCTTTTAAGGCTGGTGGGTTTTTGTTTTTGCTGTTTAGGTTTCTTGGCCTTTTTAGGTGAAGATTTGGAAGATGAGGGTTCCTTGGGGACTGTTATGTGTTCCCATTGGTCATTTTCTGGCTAGGCAGCCGGTTTATTATGCCTAAAGTATGCTTGTGAGGTTAATGGGTTTAAAACAGTTGTTTTGCCCACAAGCACCTCTTCTCCAAGTTCCTTTATTATTCATTGCATAATAAACCTTGGATACAATAAAAACTTCTTTTTAGAATTGAGATGATGTGACACCAACTCATTAAAGAAAAGTGCTGATGCCCTGAATTTTGTTTCATTCACAATGGAATGAAAAATAGGTTGAAAAGTAGAGGGCATCTGATCATAAGATCTAGTTTTTGGACTCAAACACATTATTATGTAATGAAACAAAACTTTGTACTTAGGTTCAAAATATTTCTTAAAAATGGTAGCATGTAAGAGAGTACCTTGGTAACCACACTATGTCATGGTCAGATGAATTTCAGAGTTTGGAAATTGATCTGGGGCATTCACATCATCTAGACCCAGTCTAATCCCCAAAGTTGCTGGTGTGATTGCCATTTTTCTCCCTTGGATGGTTGAATTGAGGGAGATCACTTGATCATTCACAGTCACCGTCTCCGCATTCGCCTATAACTCATTTAGAGTTTCAGTGTGGATTGGAGGATCAATGGTGAGGGCAGTGAAGTATTGGGATTTAACGACTAAATCAATGATTTCGTCGTATTGGGACCAGGCTTCATGTTTCTCAAAGTAGCCTCTTTGATTGTGTCCCTGTTTCAGTATTAGAGCCATGTGGTTTGTGTGTTTGTGGATCGAACAGTGTTTTTGCAGGTTAAGGGTTTGAGAGCGTTTTTGAGAGAGAAGGAGGGAATTTTTTGCTTTTTGAAAGGATAAGTGTTGGAAAAGGTGTTTATCAGAAGTTTGTAACCGCCCTAGGTCAAACTTCTAAAGTGGGAAATGTCTGATTTGCCCTTAATGATAAAACTACTCATGAAGAACAATTATCATCAGTAGTTCCCATTTTCTCTTCAGTAGTTTGTTAACAACTGATGAGAATGTTTATAAACACTTTATTCATAACTTCTGAAGATTATTTTATCAGAAGTTACTCATTTTTCAGAAAATATTCCCATACTGATGTTTTTGTTCATCAGTAGTTTCTCTCTTTTTGTTTTTTAGAAGTTTTGGTCTAAAAACAGATGTAAGTGAAAATAAAATATGTGTAGAGAAGTAAAAGAAACACTTACAAATTTAGCATCCCAAGCATGGATACTAACTTCTGATATGTTGATGTGTCAAGGGGTTTAGTGAATATGTCAGCTATCTGATTAGCTGTTGTCACATGCTTCAGTTCAATCTTGCCTTTTTCATAGCAATCCCTGATGAAATGATACCTGATTTCAATATGTTTAGTTTTTGAGAACTGAACAGGATTTTGAATGATGCTAATGGCAGATTTGCTGTCTACAAGCAATGGTGTCTTGGTCTCTTTGATTCCATAATCAAGAAGTTGATATTGGAGCCATTGTATCTGTGATGTACAACTTGCAGCTGCAATGTATTCATCTTCAGCAGTTGAAGTTGTAACAGATGTTTGCTTCTTTGATTGCTAGGACACTAGACAGTTTCCCAAGAATTGACAACCACCAGATGTTGATTTTCTTGACATTTTGCACCCTGCATAGTCACTATCTGAAAAAGCTGATAACTTGGTATTGCTAGAAGCAGGATACCAAATTCCAAGTGTAGGAGTTCCTTTCAGATATATGAAGATTCTTTTGACTGCACATAGGTGTGATTCCCTAGGAGCTGATTGATATCTAGCACAGACTCATGTTGAAAACATAATATCTGGTCTAGAAGCAGTTAGATATAAAAGGGAACCTATCATTCATCTATACATGGTTTGATCAACCTGTTTTCCTTGATCATCTGATTCAACTTGTGTGGTAGGTGTCATGGGAGTGGAACATGATTTACAGTCTTGTAAAGAAAATTTATTCAATAATTCTTTAACATATTTATATTGATGTATAAAAGTTCCATTAGTTTGTTGTTTAATCTGCAGTCCTAAGAAGTACTGCAGTTCTCCCATTGTACTCATCTCAAATTTTGATTGCATGAGTTTCTTAAATTCATCACACAATTTTGTGTTTGTTGAACCAAATATGATATCATCAACATAAATTTGAACAAGTAAGACATGATTTCCAACATTTTTAATGAAAAGAGTTTTATCAATGGCGCCTCTTGTAAAGTTATTTTTGAGCAAAAAGTTGGAAAGTGTTTCATACCAGGCTCTTGGAGCCTGTTTTAGCCCATAAAGAGCTTTGTCAAGCTTGTACTCCCACTCAGGATGAGAAGGATCCTCAAACCCAGGTGGCTGACAAACATACACTTCCTCTTTGATTTTTCCATACAAAAATGCACTCTTAACATCCATTTGAAAAACTTTTATTTTGTTGGAAATGGCATAGGCCAGAAATAACCTGATGGCCTCAAGCCTTGCAACTGGAGCAAAGGTCTCATCATAATCAATTGCCTCTTTTTGAGAGTAACCTTGTACCACCAGTCTTGCCTTGTTCTTAATGATCATACCAGCTTCATCTTGTTTGTTCCTAAAAACCCATCTTGTGCCAATTGGTAGCTTGTTTGGTGGTAAGGGACAGATTTCCCAAACCTGTTGCTTCTTGAATTGAAGCAACTCATCTTGCATAGCTTCCACCCAATTGTTGTCTTTGAGGGCTTCTTGGTACTTCTTAGGTTCCAACTGAGAAATGAATGCTGAGAGAAGAAAAAGTTAGAAAGTTGGTTTCTTGTGAGAACACCTGATGCAATATCACCCATGATTTGTTCCAATGGATGATCTTTGTGTTCAATCAGTTGTTGTAAACCACTGACAGGTGTAGGTGGCTCTTGTACTTCATCAAACAAACCACTGAGGTTTATAATGTCTGGTTCAGCTGTTTGAATATCTTCAATAGTTGTAGGTGCTGAAGCAGATGTTTGAGTTTGTACATCAGCGGTTGTTGAATCAGAAGTTTGTGAAACTTCTGAAGGTTTGAAAGTTGACTTAATGACTGTATTAGGAGTCCATGGTGCTGGATCCTCATCATCAAACCTTTGATCACCATAATAAGTAGGTTTAGATGAAGTAACAGTCTTTTCAGGTCCAAAGTGGAAGCTGTCAAGGTCAAAGAGTTCAGCAGGATATGCTGGAATAAGAGTGTGTTTTAACTCATTGAACTTGACATTCAGTGTTTCTTCTACTATCTTGGTTCTTGAATTAAAAACCTTATAGGCTTTTCTAGTTGAAGAATAACCAAGAAAGTAACCTGAATCAACTTTAGCAGCAAACTTTGAAATAGAGTCTTTAATGTTTAGAATGAAACATTGACATCCAAAAGCCCTGAAAAATGAGATAAGGGGCTTTATGCCATGAAGAACTTCATAGGTAGTCTTGGAGTGTCTCTTGTTGACAAGGACTCTATTTTGAACATAACATGTAGTGTTAACTGCTTCAGCCCAGAAATACAATGGTAGGCCTGAATCAGCTAACATAGTTCTTGCTGCTTCAATTAATGTCCTGTTCTTCCTTTCTAACACACCATTTTGTTCAGGAGTTCTGGGGACACTGAATTGTCTAATAATCCCTTTAGACAAACAGAATTCATCCGGAGTTTTGTTCCTGAACTCTGTTCCATTATCACTTCTAATGGCTTTGACAGATAGAGATATTGTTTCTCTACTTGTAGAATGAAGAACTTGATGATTTCAGCTGCCTCATCCTTAGAGAATAAGAAGAATACCCATGTGAATCTTGAATAGTCATCAATGATGACCAAGAAGTACTTCTTCTTACCAAGGCTCATGATTTTTACTGGCCCAAATAAGTCCATATGGAGTAGTTGAAGACATGCAGTTGTTTTTTATTCTTCAATAGACTTATAGGAGGACTTGTGTTGCTTTCCCTTTAAACAGGATACACAGTGTTCTTGACACTGGTATACTTTCAAGGGTAGACCTCTGACCAAGCCCATTTTTATGACTTTATTTATGGTTTTAAAGTTCACATGGCCAAGTCTCTTATGCCAGAGATCAGTCTCTGAAGTTGATGCCTTTGAGAAGAAACATGCAGTGTTGTTCAGTACTTTGTCCTTTTCAATGTCCACTGCATAGACATTGCCACATCTTTTGGCTATCAACAAAATATAATCTTCAATGATCTTCTCTATCAACTTCTGGCCTTCTGGTGATATGATCTTGCATGTTGTCTTTGTGAAAAAGGAAGAATATCCTTTATCACACATTTGTGACACACTTAGCAAGTTGTACTCAAGGTTTTCAACCAGATTGACCTTGTCAAACTGTATTTTGCTAGAGGAGACATTGCCATGTCCCAGCATATATCCCTTGGCATTGTTCCCAAAGGATACAGATCCTTCTCTTTGACTGATAAAGTTGTTTATCAGGTATCTGCATCCTGTCATGTGCATTGAGCCTCCACTGTCCACATACCAAATGCTATTTAAGCCTCTGGAGACCCTCTGCACAAATTATCAAATTAGTTAGATTTAGGAACCCAAGCCAGTTTGGCTTTGGGTTTGCTCTTGAGAACATTAACAGTTTGTTCTTGACCAGGTTGAGGAATCCATGTCTTTTTGGCAATGGATTTTTCATTAAGAGCAATGGTGGTATCCTTTTGAGGACCACCATCAACCTTGGTCATCAGTAGTTGTACCATATACATGAGATCTTTTATCTCAGCAGTTTGTGAAACTGCCGATGATATAGGTCTAACTACTAAAAGAGAATTTTGAGAAAAAGATTTTTGTTGAGATTTCATCTTTTTTCTGAGAAAAGGTGTTTGCTGGTTGTTGTTTCTTGGGAGAAAAAGTTTCTTCAAAATCATTTTTGATTTGTTTTCCCACAACCAGTTGTGAAATTTTCTTGTTGTACTGAATTCCTTTTCTATATCTGCAAAATTTTGTCTTGTGGTTAAACAGACCACAGATTTCACATTCTTTTGCCTTTTCTTTTTCATTTAAAGGCAAATTTCTGACTGTTTTGATTTGTTTTAGGTCATCAGTAGTTTTCATGTTCTCAACTCCTGATGTAGATGAAACTACTGATGGCTTAAAGTCAGATTTTATTGGTACTTCTGAAGAACTTTCTTTGTGAGTTTTTAGAAAGTTTTCATGAAAAGATGTGCATTCTTTCTCTTAAGAAGTTTCACCTGAACAATTTTTCTCCCATCTTTAGTAGTTTGGGGGGAAAAATCTGTTGGTGTTTCAGTGTGATTGTACCCTATGCCAAACCTAACATTTGAAGCACTTTGTTTGTTTAGCAGCAGTTGGTACCCTTTACAAGATTCTACCCATTTTTCACAAGTAACCTTGGTGTCAGCAAGCTCTTTTCTGACATTTCCTAGGTCATCTATCATGATTTTAAGTTGTGCTTGGGTTTCAATAGCATTGTTAGTTAATTTAGAATTTTCTTTTGCCTTTGCAGCAAGTTTTCTTTCTAAATCGCATTTCATCTGAGTGAATTTTCTCTCAGAGTCATTTGCTTTGCCTTGTAAGTGCACATTAGTCTCTCTTATGAGAGCAAAAGATTCTTTACATGAAGTTGAACAAAGTTTTGTTAAAGATTCTTTTGATACCTGAGACAGTGCAGATTTTGAGGTGCAGCCCTCAAATGCCATTAAGGCAAAATTCTTTCTGCCATTGTCAGGTTCTCCCCAGTTGATGTCAAACATGTTGTTGTCTGCATCAGGATTACACTCAGTAGTGTCAAAAGGAAGAGTGCTCCAGTCTACATACCCTGAGGTGAACAAGCTTTGTTGTGAGGGTTGCTGAGTCTGTGGAGGTTGTTGAGCAGCTGGAATGGGAGGGATTGATTGTTGGCTCTGCATCTGTTGAGCAGGCATCTGTACATATTGTACTTGTGGCACATATTGGATTTGTGGAGCTTGTGCCTGTACAAAGTGTGCACTCCCTTGTGTTCCATTATTCCTATTATAACTAGGGTTATACAGATTTCCAGACTGAGATTGGTTGTAGCTAGAGCTTCTATACTCTCTAGCAAAGTTTCCCAACTTCTGACACTTGTGACATCTAAGTTTAGATTTGTCAAAACCAATTTTTGTAGAACTGTTTAGTCCTAGAAATTTCCTTCCTGGCCTTTTGTAAAATTTGTTTGTTTTAATACTTAACATGGCCAGTTGGTGTAAGATGTCCATTTTTTCTAAGTCATCATTGCTGAAATTTTTTAAATCATCCATGATAAAACACATGTTATCAGCAGTTTGACTATATTCATCATTGTCATAACCTGGGAATGATCTTTCTGATGAGATCCCAGCAGTTATGTCAATGTGGTCAAAAGATCCAAAACTATTTGAATAAGTAGGTGAATCTTGTCCCAATAGTGTTGTACTACCTGGTAGATAGTCATCAGCAGTTTTACCAGAACTTTGCAACGTTTTCTTTTGATCGATTTCTCTTTCAAAAGTTAGTAATCTCCCATGTAATTTTGTAAGAGTGAGGGAGCTAAAGTCTGGTGAGGATCTGAGGACAATAGAGTATGTTTCCCATTTTTCAGGTAAAGACCTTAAAAATCTATGAAGCATAGATACAGTTGTGTAGGTCTAACCATTTAATTTTAGCTCAGATATTAATGAGGAGAATCTTTCAAATTGTTGAGTTAAAGTTTCCCCATTTATATGAGCAAAAGTTTCATATTGTTGAGCCAGGATTTCTCTGGTGTTGGAAATCACCTCTTCAGTTCCTCCAAACTATTCTTTTAGGCAGTCCCAAAGCTCTTTGGCACTATCACAATGTAATAGTCCAGAGTAGATTTCATTTGGGAGTGCCATTGCCAACATAGAGAAAGCTTTAGCATCAAGCTCAAGTTTTAGGAAATCATCATCTGTATAGTCCTTTGGGTCTTTTGGTATTTCTACTTTAGTTTCAAGATTAATATTTACTGGTTTGTGAGGACCATATATCACAGATTTCCAGCAACCAGTGTTGGTCTGTGATAATGTATGTGCCATTCTCCTTTGCCAGATATTGTATTCATTTCTTACTAGCATAGCAGGTTTATTGGTAGAACCAGTATTATGTGGATCCATTTTAAAGAGTATTCATTTGTCAAATATCTCTTAAAGTGATGGATGTTGATAAAAGTGAACTTTTAATCCTTTATTGAATATCAATAAGAGCCTGTGTCTGATTCTCAATGTGTTAGATTGATATGTGATCAGATAAACCAGTGCTCTAATACCAATTGTTGGATCAGTAATGCTCTTGATGTATTGCTTGCTAGTGAACACTTATGTGTTTAGCAAGTTCAATCAGATTTACACAGCGGAATGAGTAAGTAAAGTTACACTATCAACAGGAGTTATTACTCCCCCTGGATGTTTGAAAACTAAAGACAAGTTTAATGAGAATCTAAGTATTGAATGTGAATGATATAAAATACTTTAACAGATTCTCAATATGTGAAATGGAAATAACAATAATAAGCTTTGAAGGATTTCTATTTCAATAAAAATCAATGTCTAAAACAGAGGGATGAACCCATCTATTTATAGACTTTACATATACATGAACCTTGCCAAAAAGCAAGTCTGTAACAAGTAGCAACAAGTTGCATTCTTGGAACTTGCACAAAAAGATAAAGTAATACTAAACTAATAAACTACTGAAACATAAGGTAGTGGAAAGATTCTGGTACAAGTGCTGATGAATGACAAACTACTGATGAGTAGTTTGTCTTCAGTAGTTCTTCAGTGAACTGTCTGGTTAGACTTCAGAACTTCTGATACTTCTTCTTCAGTACTTGTTGAATCCTTATTCAGTACTTTAGTCTTCTTTCTTCAGTAGTTCTATACTTAGAATATTTGCAGAAGTGAATTAGACTAAGGTTTACAAAAGTGGTTTCCTCAATCCTTTTTGTCCTAACATAACTTACATATTTTTGTGTAAGTACAAAACATAAAATATATGAATCATTGATAAAAAAAATAGGTTAGTTTCTTTTGTTCTCACAATAATTTAGTGTTGTGTAATGGTCCCCACCGTGTAAGTGTGTGCATACCTCTCTGTGTGTATATAAATAGAGAGTAGTGACCTTGAGACAAGAACCATGCCACAACAACATCCTATCCGTATAGAATATCATATTCAAGCTAATCAATTTACCGAGATCATCATCTAAAAATCAGTAGCGTATCCTAGGGGTGAGCAAAATTGGGCCGGACCGAAAAAAACCCGAGAACCAAACCGAAAAACCAACAAAACCGACCCGGATCCGATTTCTAGATTCTGTTTACGGTCCTGTATATTAGCTTTTGTCGGGTTTCGGGTCGGGTCGGTCCAGGACTCGAAATAAACGTTGACAAAATCGAGAACCAAAATTAATTCCTTATTTAACTAACTCCAACTATTTAGCGCCAAATCTTGGGCCTTATTCAATGTACAGCTAAACATGGTATAATATAAACCACTTATCTATCTATACATCTAATAAACAAAACTCAATGTGGACACTTGTCCCTCCCATATTGAACCTTCAATTTTCTCTCCAATCATATTGTGACACATGGCACAAGGTTAGAATTTATAAAATTTTTTATTTTTTTAAAAAGCAAAAATCATTTATTTCTTTTGTTCAAAATTGGTCAAGAGTTTTAATGACTTTCCTAAATCACATTATCCTTATTACCACCATTCCTAAAACACAATCAATCCCATTAAACAAAACCGATTATTATACATTCAAACCATAAACCAAATAAAACCACAAATTCGTCTCCTTCATCTCCTCTCCTTCAAGGTATCATCTCTTCCATTCTTCTGTAACGTATTCGTTATTCATCTATCACGTTCCTCTGTTTTTTGTTTTAGTTTTTTCTGATATGATTATATTGTTAATCTTTCGTTGCCGATTTTATTTTGTTCTAAAAACAATGACGACGATGGCGCTGTAATTATTCAACACCGGAGAAAAGAGGACTTCCATTTTTTTTCAGATTTGTACCCGAACAACTGTTGCTTACATGCTTCTGATATCAAGGTTTGATTTTTTATTTTGAAATCTTTAGTTACTTTTTATAATCAATGAGATTATGGTGGTGATAAATAAATGCACAGAAGTGATTCGGAAATAGTGTTTTGATTCGGGCAATGATTTTAATTTTATAATATTCTGACTTTTGATGATTTGTCAGCAAACAATTGCAGAAGAATGTTTGATCAAACAAGAATGAAGAGTCTGACAAGATTTTTTGTTGTAATTTTCTTTCATTAATTGTAGTTTTACTGTCTCAAATAATAATGAGTATTATTATTATTTTTTCTTTTCGTTTTGTTCACGCCTAACTCATTCATCAATAATGATTGGAACTAATTTTGGTTCACATTATGTGCATTTATTTATCACCACCATAATCTTCATGCAGATAGTCATACCGAAAAAAATCTCAAAAGCGGGTTACCATCTATGTCCTTTCTTGATTATGAATTTTTATCTACTTTAGACATGTGGCCATTTTTATCCAATTGTGTTTCTAGGGTTCTCATTCACTGGTTGTTTACTCGCCAACACGTCTTTCATATTTTCAAGTACACTTCTTATCTTCAATAATCGTCATGGTTACGCTAATTTTACTAATTTAATGATATTGTTTCAGATTATTTTTTTTTTTACTTAAAATAATGATCCAACATGGTCTAATTTCTCAATTACGTGTTTGTTTTGTGTGTTGTTTAGGAAAATCAAGATCGGAATCACCGGTACTAAATCTTTCTACAAACGTATGTCAATTTAATCCTTTTTAAGTAATACAATATTCAAATATGTTTTACACATGCAAGTAATAAACAAATAGTTGTTGAGCTGAATTGTAAAAAGTGCAGTAATGCAAGTAATTTTAATTTATTAAGTTGATCATGTGAACCACAATTATTGTCATGATTTTGGCCAGATATAATGGTTAAGTTACAATATATTTTATTTGTTAGTTTAGAATTGTGATTAGCTATGTTGTTTCAAATTCTTGAGCAGGAAATTTAGGCGTACATTATATTTTGTAATGATGTTGATTCAGTGGTTTGTTAATTCATTTCATCATAAATACAGATGGTGTTGTGGATTACTCACTTGAATTTCAAAATTCAAAATATTTAAATTTGAATTATACAAAATTTCAAATTTTGAGTTTTGGTTAATAATGGTAAGAAATTACGCATACTAATTATCTTTTTAATTACACATTTAATAAGATTCAAAGACTCTACTTAAGTAATGTCAATTCTCCAATTAATACATTAATTGATCCTATTAATTGTGCTATATTTTCCTAATATTAGTTTAGCTTATATTGGTAATCATTTAAATATCGAATTTTAAATTTCAAATTTCAAATTAAAGTTCGAAATGTTTAAATTCTAATTTGACAAAATTTAAAATTTTGAATTTTGGTTAATAGTTGTAAGAAATTACACATACTAATTATCCTTTTATATACACAGTGAATATGATTCAAAGTCTCTACATAAGTTGTGTCAGCTCTTATTAATACATTAATTGATCTTATTAATTAACTTATATTATCCTAATATTAGTTTAGCTTATATTGTTAATCAATTAAATAATGAATTATCAATTTCAAATTTCAAATTAAAACTCTAAATATTTAAATCCGAATTACACAAAATTTCAAATTTCAAATTTTGTTTAATAATGGTAAGAAATTACACATACTAATTATGCTTTTAATTACACATTTTGAATGACTTAATTTTTTAAAAAAAATTAAAATTTTGAATTAAAGTTAATAATGATAACCATTACAACTATTTATTATCTTTAAATTATGATTTGCTAATATATTTAAAATATAACAATTAATAATGTTTGTTGTAACTTTCTCTAATTAATTACAAGTAAAAATTAAAATTTTTAAATACTAGAATTTGAAATTATAGATTTATGTTAAACTTTAAAAATATTCAAATATTAAATATTCTATTTAAATATAGAATTTCATATTTCGATATCTATAATTTAAAATTTAAAATTTTTTAACATTATAAAAATTCTAAATTTTGGATAATAATGGTAACAAAAAGACTTAATTATAACATTTAATTCAAATTTTGAATTGTCTGAATATTTTAAAAAATTTCAAATTTTGAATTTAAATTAATAATTGTAACAATTAATCCATGACCATTAAAATAGAGATATTATAATTAGAGATTTCCTAATATATTTAAAATTTAACAAATAATAATTTTGATTATAAAGTTCTCCAATTAGTTACAAGTTAAAATTCAATTTTGCTTACTAGAATTTGAATTGATAGATTTCAGTTAAAATTTATAACTATTCAAATATTAAATGTTCTATTTAAGTATATAATTTCATATTTAAATATCTATAATATAAATTTTAATTTTTTTATCATTATAAAAATTTTAAATTTTGAATTGTAGATAATAATGGTAATAATTAAACTTAATTATAGCATTTAATTCAAATTTTGAATGATTTGAATATTTTAAAAAATTTCAAACTTTTGATGTTAACTTAATTATTGTAACAAACAATCCTACTATAACCTTTAAAATAGAGATATACCAATTAGATATTTTCTAATATATTTAAAATTTAATAAATAATAGTTTTAGTTATAAATTTCTCAAATTAGTTATAAGATAAAATTCAAATTTTGAATACAAGAATTTGAATTGATAGATTTCAGCTAAACTTTAAAATTTATAAATGATTTCATCTATTAATAAAATGTCTTTATTAATTTTTTTTAAATAAAAAATCTAGCCATTAAAGACAATGGTCAACATCGGTCAAATATTAAACACTTTACATGTAATTTATAAAAATTTTAGTTTTTTTAAATAAAAAATCATTAATTAAATTAAATTAGGTAATTCATTGATTAAATTAAATTAGGTAAATCATTATGATTATTTTAATTTGAATTTTCGGTCAAAGCAAACATTTATCAATTGTTCAATTAATTTGAATTTTCGGTCAAAGCAAACATTTATCAAAATTTCAAAAATAGTTTTCAGTTAAACTTTGAAAATATTTGAATATTAAATGATATATTTAAGTATATAATTTCAATCTTTAATATTTATAACTAATTTTTAAATTTTGGTTAATATTGTAAAATTTTAAAATTTTGAATTTAAGATAATAATGTTAGCATTTAAACTTAATTAATGCATTCAATTTGAAATTTTGAATGAATGAAATATTTTAAAAATTTTCAAACTTGTGAATTTAAGTTAATAATTATAACAATTAAACCTACTTATTACCTTTAAATTAGAGATATCCCAAAATATTTATATATTTTCTAATTATGGATGACATTTATTTATATATTTTGGGACTAAGATGCAAACACAGAAACGAATCCAGGATTCACACATGGCCATCTTTATGTGGTATTGTCAAGAGTTATGAGCATGGCAGGGGTTAAGTTACTTGATTCTGATTGGAAGGTCATAAATAAAACAAAAAATGTTGTGTATAAGGAAATATTTAATGATATTTGAATTGTTTGTGTATTTCTACTACATTTTCTTTATAAGTTTTACGCTTCAAATAATTATTAATTGTTAAACCACGTGTACACGCGGGCAATAACCTAGTGACCTAATAATATACATATACCAATCATAAAGGCTGTTGTCGATCTGCAAGAAGCCAAGAACTAGAGGCTGCGAACATCTTCTCTAAACCTGCAATCATTCAAGCTGGTATTATTAGACGTACAAAGTTCCATATATATTTTCGAATTTGGATGTTTGTTTACTGGTTGTGTCGTTTATCTTTACTCAATGACCTTCCATTGTTTATGTTATATTTAGATTTTGGAATTTGGATGTTCAATACCGGTTGTGCCGTTTATCGTTCTATTAAGCAAATTGCTAGATATTATGAAGCATGTTTGTGTGTGTTTCTTATTTTATACATATACAATTATGCCTCGTTAAGTAAATATGCAGTTAAGGTTTTTGAAACAAAATTGGCTACTGATTTACTTATAGGTTTCTTAGGTATATGTTTTATCACTAACTTCAGTTAAGGTTTTTGAAACAAAACTGGCTACTCAGTTAAGGTTTCTAAAACAAAATTGGCTACTCATGTACTCGGGTCGGGTCTTCTTCACAAAACCGACAGAACCGAAATGGGATGGACCGAAGACCGAACCTGTATATAACTTTGTATTTCGGTTTTGATTATTGATGCCAACCGGTTCTCGGGTTGGGTCGGGTCTTGTCGGGTCGGGTCGGTTCTGGACCAATGCTCACCCCTAACGTATCCAGAAACAATTTTCAGGGGGTTCCTTCCGTAGATTTTCACTGATTTTCACTAATTTTTTAATTTTTTCCACTAAATTTTACAATTTTTTCCAAACCGAGTGGGTTTCTGGGACCGGGAACCCAGGAACCCCTAGATCTGCCCCTGCTAAAAATAATGATCTAAATAAGTGGAGAATTTTCAAAACCTTGCCGAAACGAGCAATTTCTCCATGCCTTGAGGTTCTAAATATCTGAGAACAATTTTAGCACTGTAATTTATGTCTTTGTGTTCTTCATGTACTTTGCAATCTAATGACAGTTTATAAAAGAGTATATATAACTATCAAGATAGTTGGCAGCTTATATACATTTAACAAGATAGAAAAAGTAAACTAACAAACAACATGGAGTAAATCATGTCCATAATTTACGCATATAATCTCATTATTATTTGTAATTATTGTAATCAATATGCAATTTTCGCTTTCCTAGTATAGATGCTCCTGTATTCTATATATTGCAATTGTTTTTCTTCAATAAGATTTGTGAGATTGAGTCCTAACATGGTATCAGCCTAATTGGCGATCCTACCCTCTCTCCCCTACTTTCTTCTTTTTTCCCTCATACATGTTCACCGCCGAAATATCTGCTCCAACCTCTCTGTTTTCTTTTTCCCAGCCACCACAAACCAATACTTATTATCTGATATATTGCTATAAGCCGACAATTCACCATGTGATATTCTTTGGAATCGACTTCTACAATTGCCAATTCACAAAAAGTCTTTCATAACATGAAAACAATGGGGCTTTATAATTATAGACCAGTTGGCTTACTAACAACATATTCTTGTGCATGAGGATCTCTTTAAAGAATGATATTATCTCACTTCCCAAAGATAGCATTGATGTAACTCCAAGCAAGTACTCCAACACATAACATATGCCCTTCCATGGTTCTTACTCTCTTACATTGTGTTCCCAAGTTTACCCACATTTTGAGGCTGGATCTGCCCCAAAGCTAATTTGAATATATATTTTTTAACACTGCTAAAACGCATTCAATCCACATGTTTACTCCACCTGTTGCTTCCATAAACACCTAGACCTCCTGCTCCCTTCAACTCATTCCTTCACCTCTCTACCACACCACTCAAGTATGGTTGTTCAAATCGCTCGGTGCTTGACGCTCACTTGGAATTTGCTCGAAGAATGCTCACTAGATTTTCCGCTCGGTTGTAAACGAGTCGATCGGCTCGGTTCAGTTTGTAAACAAGCCAAGCACGAGCAAAGATCCGCTCGGCTCAATATACTTTTTATTAATTTATTATATATATATATATAATTATATAGGTAGAGGATCCGGTAGGAAAATTGTTTTGTGTAGGAAGTGTAGGAAGTATTTTCAACCATTAGATCAAATCTGATTAAATCTTTAGATGAAGGGCATTATAGACTTTTTATCCATCTTTTATTTATTACAAACCCACTAAATTAGCAACTAACATCTAGATATTAACTAATTATTCATTATTTTTCATAAGAATCATAAGATATTCATATCAAATAAGTTGATCAATACCCAAAAACTTGTTCGATTCTTCAAACATATAACCCATCTCTATCACTTGTTCGATTAATCTAGTCATGGCAGAAGGTTAACATCAGGAGTGTTTTATAATAACGTCAGGAGTGTTTTATAATGAAAGAGAAACTAGTATGCATTAATAAGGAGTGTTTTATAATATCATCGGAAGTGTTTTATAACAGTATAACATCAAGAGTGTTTTATAACTGGAGGTGTTTTTATAACAAACAAAACACCGTTGAAATGTTTTAATCCACATCAACAACCACACCTAATATACATAAACATTTTATAAAACACTTCTTATGTTTATCCATATAGAACAATCAACTAACAAAAGCCTTATATAAAACACTGTTGATGTTACGATTTTATAACAAATAAAAACACTGTTATGTGTTTCTTACATATAAGATGAAGATGAATGTTGAAGATGGGTGCACAATTGATTTTGTTTTATGAAAATAAATGTTCGAATCTTGAATGATATTAATGAAAATAATAATTAGGAGAGAGAGGGAGATGGGGGAGATACCATAAATGTAAAAAGCATTCAAACAGTTTCTAAAAATATTGATATAAAATGACCTTGACACCCTCATTTAAAACACATATTGACGATCATACCCTTATATTTTTTAATATATTAATTAGATTTTAAACATCATTCCATCTTTTAATCTCAACCATCCATCTTTAAATCTAATGGTTGAAAACACTTCCTACACTTCTTACACAAAAACATTTTCATACAGGAACCCTACCCTAATTATATATACACATTAAAATTATATTTATAGTTTTATACATACCACTCTATTGGGTTTGGCTTAATATATGCATATATACAATTATATGTATAGTTACTAGCCTAGTCAACCCAATGATAACTAAACACTAAATTTAATTGTAAAACCCAAAGTCGTGAAAAGACATGCTTGACTTCCTATTCCCATTAGTTGCCCGCCGTCAATCGTCTCTTGCTATCAACCTACGCCACATTACGACAATTGTTCTCTGCAGTATGCTCATCGCCTCACCGACCTTAACCTGAGCCTCATTCTTAGACAACCGGACCTCAGACTTAGTGTCATCCTCGGATGGTCGAACCCCAGTCATTACTAGGCAGCGAGAACATTAAAGAAACATCCTAAATTTATGGTTGTCCGAAAAACTCGCTCGTCGCTCACTCGAAAAATTATGCGCTCGAAAAATGCTAACTCGGTTTCAGACTCGGTACAGTTTGTAAATGAGCCAAGCACGAACAAATGTCCGCTCGGTTCGGCTTGACTCGTAAACAGCCCTACACTCGAATATGTTTCCTTTCTCCCTCAAAATCAGACCTCTCAACCTCAACTTTAACTATGGAGCAAATTAAAGTTTTATACATTAGAGAACTAGATATTTGCCCGCGTTGACACGCAGTTCAACAACGTACGATTATTTGGAGTAGTATAACGTATAAGAAAAATAAAGTAGAAAAATTTTATTAAAATTTAAAAGCAACGAATACACATTTATTCAAATATCGCTGAAAATTTCCTTATAAACCACATTTTTTGTTTTAGTCATCACTTTCCCACCAGCATCAAGTATAAGTAACTTCACGCCTGCCCTGCTTTTAACTCTTGACAATGCGACATAAAGCTGGCCATGTGAGAATACAGGGTTTCTTAAATACAATCCAACCTGAATAAGGCGACTTAAATGGTATGTGTTAAAAATAGACTTATGGCATATTCAACAATAAGAAAGTAATAAAAATAAAAATAAGAAACTAACTACCACCTAAATTTCACAATTTAATTTGACACGTCTGAGAAGATGAGCATTACCCATATCGACCCGCTAAAAAAAGCTTCGAGCACATTTTATTCTATTTGACACATTTGAAAAGGCAAACATTACCCAAATCGACCCGTTAAGAAAAGGGAAGATTGCTCCAATTCACCTATGGCCTATGTATAAGTAAAAGGAACATCAATCTAATCAAAACACCATAAACACACTGTTGGTGACTTTTACCCTATTTGACCCATTGGAAAAGTTGAACATTACCCAAATCGACCAATTTATAAGTAAACAAACATGAACCTACACCACTAAAACAACATTTTAACCGACTATTACCTTATTTGACCCGTTTATAGGAAAAAACATTATCTAAAGTGACCCATGTATAAGTAAAAGGAGCATTACTCAATAATTTTAACCGACTATTACCTTATAGATGCTATTTATACGCTAAAAATAGTAATGTGACAAATCAAATAATTCAGCATTTATTTTGTGTTAAAATGTCTTTAATTTTAAAAACTGGATTTTTTTTTAAATTTTGATTTTGAATGTTTAAAAATAAATTTATAAATGTATTTATATATGATTAATAATTTTATGTTTAAAGGTTATTAATTAAATGGTAATCATAATTATTAACATTAGATGTTTCCAATATTGTGTAACTCACGATAAATGCTAATTATACGCTAAAAATAGTAATGTGACAAATCAACGAATTAAGGATTTATTTAGTGTTTAAATGTCTTTAAATTTAAAAACCGTATTCATTTTTAAATTTTGATTTTGAATGTTTGAGAATAAAGTAATTCAATTGAAAATAGACGTATTAATTGTGATGAAAAAAATTCAAATTTAACTTTGTTTATAAATGTATTTATATTTATATATGATTAATAATTTTGTGTTTAAATGTTATTAATGAAATGGTAATCATAATTATTAACATTAGATGTTTCCAATATGGTGTAAATCATGATAAATGCTATTTATATGCTAAAAATAGTAATGTGACAAATCAAATAATTAAGCATTTATTTGGTGTTTAAATGTCTTTAATTTTAAAAACCGTTTTTTTTATTTTGATATTAAATGTGTAAAAATAAATTTATAAATGTATTTATATATGATTAATAATTTTGTGTTTAAAAGTTATTAATGAAATGATAATCATAATTATTAACATTAGATGTTTCCAATATTGTGTAACTTATGATAAATGTCAATTATACGCTAAAAATAGTAACGTGACAAATCAAAGAATTAAACATTTATTTTGTGTTTAAATGACTTTAATTTTAAAAACCGTAATTTTTTTAAAATTTTGATTTTGAATGTTTGAAAATAAAGTAATTCAATTGAAAATAGACGTATTAAGTGTGATGAAAAAAATTCAAATTTAACTTTGTTTATAAATGTATTTATATTTATATATGATTAATAATTTTGTGTTTAAATGTTATTAATGAAATGGTAATCATAATTATTAACATTAGATGTTTCCAATATTGTGTAAATCATGATAAATGCTAATTATACGCTAAAAATAGTAATGTGACAAATCAAAGAATTAAGCATTTATTTTGTGTTTAAATGTTTTTAATTTTAAAAACCGATTTTTTTTTTTTAAATTTTGATTTTGAATGTTTAAAAGTAAATTTATAAATGTATTTATATTTGATTAATAATTTTGTGTTTAAAGGTTATTAATGATATGGTAATTATAATTATTAACATTAGATGTTTCCAATATTGTATAAATCATGATAAATATCAAAATGCAAGAATTGTTAACACTAAAGAGCAAAATCATGTACCTTCTGTTGATATTTTGGATCTCCAATCCTTTGTGCCCGTGCAACAATAAACTCCAATTGGTCTATGCAAGAATCTGCGAGAGTACTATTACCCTGAGCAAACAACCTCCACCGTTGCTCACTGGTGCAACACAATCGTTATACACCTGCAACCGCCATAAAAAAGTATTAAAAAAACAAATCAGAATTTTAAAAATGTATTAAAATTAGTGCAATAACTTTACAAACCAATTCCACCATCAATTCCATTCAACAACTTTCCAAACCAAGATTCATAATTATAGCAATTATAGTTAATACATTTGACTATGCAGTTAATACATTTGACTATGACTATATGGAAAGTGTACAACTAATTGTGCTATTAACTTTCCTATAATACAATCAATCAATCTCTTACCAAAAAACTCGACCCTTCCTTTTAACATCCAAGACTTTTCAAACCACCATTTATAACAATTAATGCTTATAATTATCCTTCCAAACTTTAAGCCATCAACTTAGGAAACAAATAAAATGCTAATAAATGAGACCCGAATCAACAAACAGAACCCGGACCCGAAACATAATTACACGAACCATTTTATTATATTATATGAAATGGATTATCAGATCTAAACAATAACAAAAAGAAAATTAGGAAGCTAAAAACTTAAAAGAAAAGGAATTACACATGAATAAAAACTCATGTTTATTTGTATCATTTAAATATAGTAAATTATTAACCATACCCAAAAGCCACAATAGCCATTTACAACTTGTGTCTTGGCGAAAATCTAATCATCCACAACAGAGGTCCGTAATTTATTGTTTAACCCTGCATGGTATGCTGAAAGCAAATCAAGAAAACAAATATGTTTGTGAGGACACCTCAAGATTTAGTCAAAGAGAGATGAAAACATAGTAGTACACGATTCCACATACATCTCCACAAGATTCCACATACATCTCCACAAGAAATTCCATTTGTTGATAAATGAGAAGCCAAATCATCACGCGTTGTACGTTCAAAGTAGTACACGATTCCACATACATCTCCACAAGATTTAATTAGATCGGTCAGGTTAACATATGGGTCTATTAGAAGATCCTTGAATCGAACTGTACACCATCATTCAAAAATTCAGCCAATACATAGTAGTTACTAAGATCATGGACCTAACATGTTAATGCGATAAGATAATTAAAAGATTATGAGAAATGTAAAGAGAATTAATCAAATCTAGATCGCTCCTTGTGGGCAGCTCCCTATAATCGATTTCAAAACTCTACTGTTTATAGATCGATTTCAGAAAAAAAAAAACAAAGCACATATATAGCAACATATTGAATCGAAAAAACAAAGAACATTCATAAACTGATTCGTAAATTCTAACATTGAATCAAAATACTTTAAAAAACCCCAATCATACCTGATTGTGTATCAAGACACTTAGAAAGGGTATGGCCAACAATTGAAGGAATTGCTCTCCACTAAGTAGGCATGAGCTTAGCAAGCTTCTCATATTCTCTGATCCACTACTCAATCTGCACAAATCATAAAATAATAATAAAGCAGGTTGTTTCATATAAAGATACGTAAAGTTGATAGATACCATTCAAAACATCTTGATTAGAGGAAAGAAATAACAATGATAAATTGGCATAAAACTTCCAGGTCCGTTTCTTGAAAAATATATACTTTCTCAAAAGACAAAACCACACATAAGCTTATACGATTGTTACCTAATAATCGACGGAGAAGAATGAAGGAGACGAATGATTCAATGATTTGTATAGGATTAGGGTTTTAAGATTTGGGAAAGATGGATTAATCTGGAGGTATATGATATTTTAAAGAAAACGTATTTGCTTTAATCTAGAAAGGTAAATTATAATTTATTGACCTCATTTAATTTGATTGACCTAATTTAATTAATGATTTTTGATTTTTAGAAAAAAGAAAAAGTTTATTAAATCCCACAATGAGACACTTGGCACAATATGATTGGTTATGTAATTGAGGATGAATGTGGGAGTGCCAAGTGTCCTCATGGACTTTTGTTTATTAGATGTATAGATATTTTTATGAGATCCTGTTAAGTAGAAGCATTTCTCCCTAAGAAAAGTCTATAATTATACACTTTCTAATCATTTGTTTTTGTATGTTATTTTTAACTTTGAATCATCTCCAGGGATAAGGATTTATCTTTGGTAGACTAGGGTTCGTAATTCAGAAAGAGGTGGCGACACAACTTGTTGTCTGTCTACCTTCTATTGTGATGTAACCTTTGTATTTTGTTTTGGAATAATGAAAATAAATAATCCCAACTATTCACTATTGGCCAATAACAGTCCCAACTACGAAAATCACCAATATTGGTCCCAACATTTGACATATTGGAAACCAACGGATCCAAACTAACGGAGGCTAACTCCGTTAGTGTGATGCTGACGTGGCATGCCACGTAGGATGCCACATAGGATCATTTTGCCACGTGGCATGCATGTAGGATGCCACATAGGATTATTTTGCCACGTGGCATGCCATGTAGGATGCCACGTAGGATCATCTTGCCACCTAAGCATGCCACGTCAGCATCACACTAACGGAGTTAGCCTCCGTTAGTTTGGGTCCGTTGGTTTCCAATATGTCGAAAGTTGGGACCAATATTGGTGATTTTCGTAGTTGAGACTGTTATTGGCCAATAGTCAATAGTTGGGATTATTTATTTCCATTTTTCCTTTTGTTTTAAAGGTAGGTTGTTAATAAAGAAGGAAATATTATCGAAAAAAAAAAAACCTTTCAATCTTGTTGATAAAATAGAAAAATACATATAAAATCCTGATACATAATACTTAACATCATAAAAGGATCAAACAAGAATAGAAGTCAAGAAAATTTAACCTTTGAACTTAGGGGGTAAATTTCATCAACTTTGCATTGTTGAACCGAAATAAGGAATCTCAATTTTAATAATTTTAACAAAAAAAAAAAAAATCATGTTTAGGCCCAAAAAGCCTGACCCACAAATACATGATCCAACCAAGATATAATAACCACACATATTTTTTACAGTCAAATGTGATGATGAGGCAACATTATAGATACCATGTACCGCGACACACTAGAACATTTCCTAATAACCAACAATAACCTTCTCTTTTGTAATTTGAATTATCTCCCTCTCCATAAAGAGAGACGTTATACCTTTTTTGGCATTTTCCATAATATTATCTTTTTTTACAATTTCAAAAATTAAATAATCACATTAAAAATAATAAAAAAAAACACACATATTTAAATTTAAATAAAAATAGTAATAATAAGCATCCGGTTTGAAGCAATTAATTTGATATATATCACATTTAAAGCTTCTGGAATAAAGATCAATGTCACCCACTCTCTTTCTCTTTCTTCAATAACGTTACAATTCCCCTCAAAATCGCTGCAAGTTCAAAACTTTATTCAAGATTTTAAGTTCTTGAGCTAAAATGGCGATACCCATTTGCCCATTTTGTTGTTTCCTTCATCTTTAGGTATATTTATTATTATTATCATTTTTAAAATTTAGGGTTTGTGTAATTTGTTGTTCCCTTCTTCTTTGTTTTGATTGTGTTTACGGTTGATGATTTTATAAAATCTTTTGTTATGGGTAATTGTTGTAGTTTGAATGTGGTTGATTGACAATTTGACATTTTGCTAGTTTTTTTATTTATTTTTTATTTATTTATTCAGCTTATTTTAAATGTATAAATATTGAGTGTGATTAATTGACATTTTTTTTGTGGAGTATAAAGGGATTTCTACGATTTCGTTGAACCGAGTTTTTCCCCATTGTGATTGGTTGTTAGGTGGGTCATCTTGACTGTATTTACATGTATGAATGTTGAAGATGTCTCTGGTTATTCAGCTTGTTTATATGTATGAATGCTGAGTGTAATCAGTTGACATTTATCCAATGACCCACAGACCAGTTGGTTTGTGGAGAGGTGGGAAGGTTTTCCTTAGGGTTTCCTGCCGGGGTGGTCGCGGGTTCGAGTCCCACAACGCGTGTTTACGCGGGCTGGCAACCGTTGCAGCTGGGGATCGAACTTGTGCGGATGAGGTGATCTTTAGGGTGGCGCTACGTTCGGCTGTTCAAAAAAAAAAAAAAAAAAAAAAAAGTTGACATTTTTTTTGTATTGAGTGTTGAATGTGATCAATTGACATTATGTTTAGGTGTGATGTCAAAGGTCTAGAGTTTTGTTGAACTGAAGTTGATGATGTGAAGACTTTGATTGTATGTGATCTTTATAAATGTTTGTTATGAGGGATGATTTAGTTTTGATGATTTGTTGGACATCCGATCTCTAATCAGGCGGAATGTTTAATTCTGAGAATTTGTTGGGTATTCATTACGTGTTCTACAAATCGTCTCATTGTGCTACTTGTTAGTGTTAAAATACATATCAGCCGCCTTCAGCCTTGACTGGCATATGGTCGACAGCAGAATTCAGAAGGATAAATTGTTTCAGTTAGGAAAGATTTCGAGACAGAAACCTATAAGAGTCTATGCCACTGTTGAGTCTTAAAAGTGTAGTTTTGATTTGTAAACAAAAGTCAACCGTTCGTGCGATGAAAGTAGAATTTGACTGTATTTGTGTTAAGTTAATGATAGAAGAATTTGAATGCATATGATCATTGTAAGTGTTTGTTGTGAGGGTAAAGGGACATTGAAGTATTTACCCTCTTATTTGCAGCAAAATATTGCAAATCTGTACATGTTTACTCATTTTCGTTAGTTTAATTCCGATAATTTGTTGGACATTCGATCTCAAAGTAAAATGTCTTATAGACTTTAAAAACTAGCTTTGACTTTTGCCAACCATTTATGTGATGAAAGTAAAATGTCTTATAGTCAGTAGGTTTTAGGAAGAGGTCCCCTAACACACCTAGCTCTTAGCAGGTCCCCTGACTGTGACCCTATGTCGTCTATAATTCCGTGTGGCAGTATCTTCCTTAAAAAATTATTCATCGTGTACGATGCCTCACATAGCTACATACTGATTCACATTATTGAAATTCACAGACGGTCTTTGGTTTTAGAACAAAGTTTTAGTAGCAGCCTCGTTGAAATTCCACATAGCGAGATGGGTGCTCATAAACATGGCTCAAAGGGTGGCAGTGGTTATGTTGGCGGTTTTCTCCATCTATTTGATTGGAATGCAAAATCTCGCAAGAAGTTGTTCTCAAGCAAGTCGGAATCACCAGGTATAAAATCAAGCTCCATACTTTACGATTATAAGGCTATGTTAGTTTTGCTAGAGGTGGCAAAATAGGCAGGTCAGGTGGGTTGAGTTAACGGATTCAATACACACTCGAAACAAAATGGACCTTTTTTTCCAAATATTTTAACTTTGTAGCTAGCGTGCGAAACATGCATTATAAATACACTTTGGGTAACTTCTAAGTGTTTGACCTATTTGACGTGTATCCTTTTAGGCTACTTTGTTTTTTAAGATACCTTTTGACCCGTTAGAGATAAAACATACCTCGAGTCAATCCATCCGTAGTTAAATGTTCAAATTTTGCCATTATTAGTTTTTACCTTTTGTTTCTCTAACTGTCTATGGTAAATTCATGCAGAACAACCGAAGCAAACAAAGAGAACCGAAAGCAACATGCCCATGACTCGTTTCAATATGGTATACTTTCTATAGTGTCAGTTTTGACTTTGTTAATGAAATGTTTAATCTTTGACTCTTGTTGTATACAGATGGATGAAGACGACATGACAGGTGGCATGAGTTTGAAAGGAAGTAGTGATTATAGTTGTGCGACTTCAGTAACCGATGAAGATGGTTACGGCACCAAAGCTCCTGGCGTCGTTGCAAGACTTATGGGATTAGATTCATTACCAACCGTTAACTTCTCAGACACGTATTCAAATCCGTCTTTTGACTCTCAGTCTCTTAGAGATTCGTCTACAAGTTACATTAGAAAAGACGCTGAATTCGAGCCTGTTGACTGTTATATGGAGCCTGTTTCTAGACCTGCAAAAGTCAAACCGCAGAATATGATGATCGGTAGAGCAATTGAGAAGTTTCAAACCGAAACTTTACCACCAAAATCGGCTAAATCAATCCCAATTACCCGTAACAACCTCTTATCCCCAATTAAAAGCTCGGGATTTGTTTCGTCTAGTAATCCTGCTCGTATAATGGAAGCTGCATCAAAGATACCTCTTGTTGGATCATCGTCGCCATCACCTTTAATACCGTTTAGAGTGAAAGTTTCAAGGGAAAAGATAGAGAATACCACTCGAAAACCTAAGATACCCGAGCCTAGTCGAAGGCCATTAGAGTCGACAAATGTCAAGAATGTTAAAAGTCAGCAATCTTTAGAACCAAAAAGGTCAATTTCGTTAGCTCTTCAAGCCAAGGCTAATGTTCAAAAGCGTGAAGGGTTGAATCATCGATCGCAGTCAGTTAGAAATCAGTCTAATACCGAAAGAAATCCGCCGAAAAATCCTGTTTCTTCAAATGTACTAAAGCAGAACAATCAGAAACAAAACAGTTTAGTTGACCGAGGAAAGTCAACAAAATCTTCGTGTTCTACCAACGGTCCACAAGCAAGAAAGCCTGTTTCGCAGAAAGCGAGCCATAAAAAGGAACCGTACTCCACGACCCGAAGAAAACGTTCCATGGAAGAAAGCGAGCATACTAACAACCATACCGAGAAGAATTCTGTTGGGGACCGACAGTATAGAAGTAACCGAAGCGATGTTGTTTCTTTTACTTTCACAGCTCCAATTGCACGCCCTGTGGTCTCTAACAACGGTTCTCCGTCCACTAATCGAATAAAAAACACACATGACTCGACCAATAATGCTGCAAACTCATCATCTTTGACCTATAATGTCATTGGAAGCGATGCTTTAAGTACCCTTCTGGAGCAAAAACTAAGGGAACTAACCAATACTCCCGAATCCACGTCTCAAGATTCGTCTGTAGCAATGGAAACCGAAGTTAGAGATGATTCGAGTTATGGGTTTTCGTCATACAAGCCAGATCAGGTATGCCAAGAACATTTTACTTATGTTCTGTAGTTCAAAAATTAACTAATTTGGTTTTGTAATTTTTTCAGGATCAAGATATTATCACTAGAAATGATTCAAGTTACGCGTTTTCGGCATATGATCCTTTAGATCTCATGAAGAAGCATCACAATTTAAATTTGGTATGTCATGAACAACATCATAAAAAAACATTTTATGCATAGTTTATAACTACTTAACTTGATCTTTGTTATGTTATTAGGGCCGAGATGATTCAAGTTTCGCGTTTTCTTCATCTGATCCTCAAGAACGGATGTTTTGTGACTATGAGTATCGAAAATATCTCTTTGGTAAACAACCGAGCCCAAACTCAGTACTTGAACCATCTTTTACCACCGAAAGCGGCAACTCTTCGTATACTGCTGATAGCTGCAAGCAAAACTCGACTTCAGTTCAAGCACAGGAGCTAATAGCTGCAAGTTTTACAACAAATCCGAGCCCAATGGACGTTGATACAGAGTTACTAGACTCAGCTACTTCCATCACAACGGTTACCAAATGGGAACCAGATTACGTCAAGGAAGTGCTTGCAAATATCGAGACCATGTTCGTCGATTTCACCATAGGCAAGACGCGAAAGCTGGTGAACCCACGTGTGTTTGACCGGTTAGAAGTTGGTAAACCAGTTGAAGAAGTGGCAAAGTTAAGACGCGAGCTCATGTTCAATTGCGTGAGTGAGTGCATGGAGACGCGGTGCAGGGTGTGGGCCAAAGGGCTAGCGACTGTGAGAAGGCCTGACCGGTTAGCTCAAGAAGTGTACCGAGAGATCGCAGGGTGGGAGGATATGAAAGATAGCATGGTTGATGAGCTTGTTGATATGGACATGAGTGGTCTTAGTTACAAAAAATGGCTCGATTTTGATGTCGAAGCGGTCGAAATCGGGGTCGAGATCGAATCTAGGTTGCTTGATTCTTTGATCAATGAAATAGTCGATGATATCTTAGTTCTTTAAGGGAGACAGTTATTTTTTTGGTTATTACATATGAATAGTTTTAGAAATTGTAATGGTCTATAGACTTGTAAAATATTTTGTGCATGGTAAAATTTTCCAATTCGTTTTGAGTTCTTGATGGAGTTATTTGTCACAAACGAGACTTCAACCGGAGATCTCCTACAGAGAAGTCCAATGAATATTAACTGTAACTAAAATAGAGATTAAAATGAGGTTTAAGGCTTTAAGCGATTCGGCATAGTTTTGCTTCCAAAATGGTGAAATAAACACATACATATACGGTAAACCATAGAAATACAAAACTGAATCAACGATCGAAATGTTAGACAACTTACCATTTGTAAAAATATAGCGAACATGTACATCTCTATGCTAAGGAAGTCTCTTGTTGTGCTTCAACACTATCAAGATGAGATGTTTTCGTTCTATGGATGATAGAGGATGGTGTTTCTAAATCGTTTACAACGCTATTATGCTAGAAATCAGTATAAAAAGCATACGAATATTAAGCCAAACTTTGTTTCTTATTATTGAATTGATTTATGACTTACAAAAACCTCACTCTATTTATAAGCAGAGGGGCGGACCTAGAAGGTCCTTAAGGGGGGCGGCCGCCCCCCATGAAATTTTTATTTCTTTTGGTATATATGCGTTTAAATTACGAGCGCCCCCCATGAAATTTTGACACCACGCCCCTTGAAAGAAAAAAAGAAGAAATGTGAAGAGAAATGAAAACAAAATTTTCCGGCATCTTCATGTTGCAGAGGAGATGAATTGAAGAAGAATGACGAAGAGAGAAAAGAAGATGAGTAAAGGACTAATAGTACTCTCATTTTATTTTGGTGACAAACTGACACCACACTAAAAGCAATCAACTACTCAACTTAACTTGTCATTATTATATTATTTTAAGTACTAAATAAAAAGTCATTAAGAAAACAATGTACTTTAAATATATATTTAAGAAATATTCCTGTAATAAAAAGTAAGGTTTAGTGGTTCTTTTGATTCATGGTAACGTAGAAATGTTTAGTTTACTTATTTAATTTTATTGAAATAAAGTTGATATCTTTGTATATTTATCACACATATATTTTTTTTTTTCAAAAGAAGTATTTTAATGTTTATAAGTGTAAAATTGTGTAATTTAACCACGGTTTTAAAATGTGAAGCTTTATAGGTTATAACTTGTGGTTTACACTCGTTTGAAATCTACTTTTTTTTTTTTTTTGAACGGTGACTTTCTTTAACTGTGTGGCAGAGATCATTACACCCGCCTCTTGACAGGCCCTAATCACCCACGCGTCCAGACTATGTTGTCTGAACCTTCTATTACAAAGTGTATGAACCATTGAATATTCTAATAAAATAGTTGGTTGTTTTTTTTACTTTATTTGATTTAGCAACATAAGATTACCATTGAATGATATGTATATCAATTTTTATCCCAAGTTTTTTTTATATTACAATATTTATTTCATTGATTTTGTTACATATCGTTAAGTCTGTACCTTAAATAAATTTTAAATTTAAATTGGTATTATCTTTTTCTCATGTGATCCAACCTGCCCTGGGCAAAAAAATCAATAAAACAACCCGACCCGAACCAGAAATAAAATATTATATAACAATATACAAACAGCCTTTCAAGATTTTCGCACCCCATGAAAAAAATTTATGGGTCCGCCACTGTTTATAAGCCTATGTTCTTTGATAACAAGGAACATTAATGTTTATCTAAACATTAATTAATTAAGAAACCTTTTGACGTATACAAAGAAATCTATCTCTAAAACCTAGTTTACAAGATTTGACAGCTAAGTCCTTCTAGTTACCGATCCTTGCAATACAAGATTAATTTATCATTCACCCCCTAATCTTGTAACACCAACGAGTCCTTTCATCTAGTTAAACTTCAATCTTGACAACGCCTTGGTGAGAATATCCGCCCTTTGCAAATTCCCGCTAACATGCTTTACCTGATCTCTTCACGTCGAATGCATTCTCGAATGAAGTGATACCGGATATGTATGTGCTTGCTTTACCAAAAATACCGAATTCTTCATCAATTCGATTGCAGTTGAGTTATCCACCTTTAATAACACGTTTCATTCCTTCTCACCCGTGACCTTTGAAACTAATCCTCATAGCCAGAGTGCTTGACAAGCTGCTTCCGTTGCCGTCATGAACTCCGCCTCACATGATGATAAAGCTACTGTTCCTTGTTTTTATGAAATCCAAGTGATCGGTGCTTCATTATAATAAAACGCAATCCTCGTTGTGCTGTTTCCATCATCCATGTCCATCGCATAACTATTATCACTAAACCCATATAGGATTTGGCCTCCACCTTTCGGATATTGGAGATCGAGATCAAGACTCCCTTTAACATGCCTGAGGATTTGTTTCACCGCTTGCTCGTGGGTTTTTGTAGGCCTTGTTGGGTCTGCTGACCTGGGGAAGAACAGTTGATCCATATTAATAAACAGCATTTACAACATACTCCTCCCAAAAGACTGTTGACCCTAACAACTGTTCTATCCAAACAACTGCTGTGACAACTGCTGCTTCAAAGGACTGCTGGATAACAACTGATAGAGAACAACTGCTGACTAAAGGTCTGATAGAGAACAACTGCTGATCAAGTGCTGAAGACTAAAGGTCTGTTGAAGCCAACAACACTTAGGATCCAACAGATGATACAAGACCATCAGAGTTTTCATCAACAGTAGTTTACCTTACAGTGTTTTGCAATGTTACAGTAGTTTGTATATAGCAGATGTTTTATGTTGTTATTCTGTTAGAGGTCACTGTCTTAGGTGACGTCAGCTTAGATTATTAGTGGTTTATATTTGTCTATAAATAGAACAGTGCCTGTACTGTTCTATTCATCACTCACAACATTCTCTCAGACAAACAATCACATAGTGATCCGGCTGAGGGGGAGTACTTGTAATTGATTGTAATCATTCAATATTATGAAAGCATTCGATTAGAAAACATTTACTCTCTTGTTTTGATTATAGTTTATTATTCCGCTGCACTTTCCATTTATATTCACTTCATTCTTCTCATCTCTACTTAAACAAATCAAAACAATCAAACTCAGATCCTAACAATTGGTATCAGAGCTTTTTGGCACAGTTAAAATCATGAGTCTAAGAAGAAAAAGATTTTGTCTTGTCATAGTTGATGATTTTTCTAGGTTTACATGGACTTACTTTTTACACTCTAAGGATGAGACTGCAAGTATCTTGAAGGACTTTGTCACCAACGTTGAAAAACAATATGACTTGCCAGTAAAAGTCCTTAGAAGTGACAATGGAACAGAGTTTAAGAATAAGGAGTTGGATGACTTCTGTGTGTCAAAAGGGATTGTGAGGCAATACAGCATCCCAAGAACACCAGAACAAAATGGGGTGGTTGAGAGGAAAAATAGAACTCTTATTGAAGCTGCAAGAACCATTCTAGCAGATTCTGGTCTGCCACTATCCTTCTGGGCAGATGCTGTAAACACTGCTTGCTATGTTCAAAATAGAGTTTTGATCAACCAAGACATCAAAAGACTGCTTATGAAATTCTGTTCAAAATCAAACCATTAATCTCATTTTTTAAAATCTTTGGCTGCCCATGTTTCATTTTAAATCTTAAAGATTCCATTTCAAAATTTGCAGCCAAAGTAGATTGTGGATATTTTCTGGGATATTCTTATACTGCCAAGGCCTATAAAGTGTTTAACACAAGGACCAGGACAGTAGAAGAAACTCTGAATGTAAAGTTTAATGAACTTTCATCCCTAAAAATCCCACCAAATCGTGCTGAGTTGTTTGATTTAGATAAATTCAAATTTGAAGATATTACTGTCAAAACTAACAGTGCAGGTATTCCACAATCTCCACAACAAGATTACAGAACAGATGTTGTGATTCCAAGTCACTATAGAATCTATTATACAATCTCCCCAAATTTTTATACTTAAAGCCCTCATTATATATATATATATATATATATATATATATATATATATATATATTATCCTTAATTTTATACAATTTTGCCTAACACACAACCTATGTGTATATATATATATTGAAATGTATATAATAATAATAATAATAATAATAATAATAATAATAATAATAATAATAATAATAATAACAACAACAATATTAATTAGACTAGTAACCAAACCCAACAACTCAACATAACCCAACCCAAAACCTCTTGCCTTTCTTTCGGGCCCATCATCCTAGCCCAAAACCCCTAAGCCCAATAACTGACCAGCCCACTAGTCCCTCCCCTCATCCCCTTTCAATAAAAAAAAGATGGCTTCTGCCGGGACTCGAACCCGGGCAGAGAGCCGGCCAGCAAACCCCCACACACCAAACCATCTAGGCTACACCTCACACTTGGATAAATCCTAACTCTAATTGTATAAAAACCCATCCAACAATTTAACCACCCTCTTCTTTCCTTGTCTGTTCGACGTGCAGCAGCAGAAACATATGTTGACCAAAAGCTTCCATCTTTGACCAATCTAATTGGCTTAATTAACGCGTGTTTGATCTAAATTGACATGATATCATAATCTCCGGTCCATTACACGTCAAACATACGTTTAATTATCATTAACTCGTACCAATTCATCCATATTTACGCGTATACATTCAAACCTAGGTCAAACATACCAATTATACGATCCAGACATCATCACTATACATTGAACCTACCCAAACCTTCACAACTCGCCGAACATACTCCCTCAATCTCAAATTTCTTGTTATTCCAACTGATCTAGAGTTTTTGGTTCAAAGTTGACTTACGGGTTGACTATTCAATTCGAACACGATACGTCTTTGTAAGTATCTTTTTCTTCGTGGGTTTTGACCTTCGGGATACACACAACGATAACCCTAAGGTTAATTGGGTTATCGTTGTGTAATCTGACCAATTAAAATTCTAGGGCTCGATTATTATTTTGGGGAAGAACATTGATTTTACATATAATATTTATTTTAAATAAACTGAAACCAAACACAACCACTGGTCTGGACCAGGTGGTTGTGTCTGGTGCCTTTGAAACAGTCCACACGGGTTCGAGCCTCAGCAACACCACTTCTTTTCTTTTTGTTGTTTTGTTTAATAAAACTTTATATATATATATATATATATTATTTGTATTTTATAAATTCGTTTTAAAATACTAAAACAACTTTATAAATTCTACAAAAATTATTTTATGTTATTCTAGTAGTAGAGTTTAACATACAATTTTTAGTTTTCCAAAAATTATTTATTTAATATATATAATAAATAATTCAAGTTTATTCAAGTTTATTTATAAAATTCTATAAAAATATCAAAACGATTATATAAATTTCCACAAAAATTATTCTGAGATTTATAACATTAAGCTTTTCTGAAATAATTTTTATTTCTGAAAAATCATTTATTTAATATATTTAATCAATTTTTGTTAGTATTAATCATAAATAAATCATAATAAATTCATTTTTTAATATTTTTATGCCAAAATTTTATGTAAATTATTTCTGATTATTTGGAAAAGAAATATAATTTTTAACCTTATAATTCTTTAATTTTAGTATTTTTAAATATTAAAGCTAAATTTTGGCAATTTGTGATAAATAGATTTAATATTCTATTTTTAAGAAAATAATTTTATAAAAATTATTTTTATACTTTAAACTCATTATCATGACCATCTTAAATTCAAATTTTATAAAAAGACTTTTGTTTATTTATTTATTAAATTTCTCTTATTATTCAAACATTTTATTTATTAAACAACCGAGCATTTATCCCCAATTCGAAGCCCTAGAATATAATTGTAGACTAGATAGACTTAGACATATTTATTACCTTGATTATAGGGTAATACTTGGCGTTGTCGAGCAACACATATTCTATTTTCAAGAGACATAACATTTTGCTAAGGTGAGTTTACATAGCCCCTTTACTCTATTTTCACTATTTTTGCGGTGAAACATGTTTAAACATTTTATACTATCATTTACTCATATTTACTTGTGATTCAATTACAACATCATTCTATCATTTGACTGTAACAAAAAGACACAGTACAATCATTAACAATGATCAAGCCGCCTGTTTAGATTATAGCGCTATAGGTCCGACAAACCCATCCCCCCGCATAAATTCAGGGATGATCGATAACAGTAACAACATTTAACTAACTTGCGAGTTAGTCATCAGTCGACACAAGGTTTGGTTGTACAAAGACGCATTGTTACATGTCAGTCTCATACTCTACCATTATACAACAGTTATTGTTGTACAAACTATTGTTATAAAAAACCTATGTATTCTCACCAACTTTTGTTGACCCAAAAATATTTTCAACTTAACATGTTTCAGGTTCTACTTGCTTGAAGAATTTAGTTATTGCTTGAAGATGTGTATATAGCATTATTCATTTTGATGTACGAACTTTTGTAGAACAATTGTATGAAATTTATTTAAATCAATTAATGAAATTTATTATTCACCATGAGCTACTGAACAATCATCAATACGTGACATCCCGATGTTTCCGCCATCGGTTGGGGTGTTACAGATTGGTATCAGAGCCATGGTTATAGGGAATTAGGTTATTAGAAAAATAATCTAGTCTATAACCTTAGGATTTAACCAGTACTTGCTTCTTTTACTTGCTATTTTCTATCTCCCTCCTACTTCTTGTCCCTACTTTCATCCTTACAAGAAGGTTGCTCTCCATCACTGGATCTACTCTCAGACTAATAGGACAAAATCCTCAGGTTTAACCTGATCCACCTTGAGATCTCGTCGAACTTCTAGATTTTAATAACGAACACGTGCAATCTGGAAGGGTGAACGCCTGTATTCTGAGTCTTCTGTCTAGGCTGGCATTGCACATATATCCCAATCAGACAAGGGACCCGGATGCCTACCTGGGAATTCTCGGGATGAGTGTTCACTTATAGGCTAAAGCATGTCTTCATATGTTATTAGAATTTAGAATCTTTGATAAGTCAACGTTTTCGTTTATTCGTTTTAATTAATGAATAAATGATTACATTCCTTATATAACCTCATTCATTTCATTGTATCTCTTACAGATCATGCCTCCACGTCGCAGCACTCGCAATAACAATGGTGAGAACCACGAGGAAGGTGGCGACAACCATAACCATAACCACGGCACTAACCACAACAACAACAACAATGGTGTCGATGCCCAACTAGCTGCGATCATTTCTCAACAAATGGCGCAACAAATCGCGACTCTGGTTCCTAATCTACTAGCTCAAGTCATCCAGATGAACGGCAACGGGAACGGTAATGGCAACGGGAACGGTAACGGCAATGGTAATGGAAATGGAAACCACAACGGAAACGGGAATGGTCTCCCAGCCTGTACCCTTAAGCACTTTAATTCTTGTAATCCCCCATAATTCAGTGGAGAAGAAGGAGCTACAGGACTCCTACAATGGTTTGAGGGTATTGAAAATACCTTCATCAACAGTGAATGCCCCGACAACTTTAAGGTTCGTTACGCCATGAGTGTTCTCCACAAACGAGCACTCACTTGGTGGAATGAGGAAAAGCGCACCCGGGGAGCTGAAGTTGCACTTACTATGACCTAGGATCAAGTCAAGGAAATAATGAAAGATGAATTTTGCCCACGTAACGAGGTCAAGAAATTAGAGGACGACTTCCACACCCTTGCTCAGGATAGTGGGGAAAACCTCGCTTATAATACCCGCTTCCATGAGCTCACCCTTTTGTTACCCCATAAGGTCACTCCCCTACCTGTAGCCATCGAGAAGTATATCGGTGGTTTGCCCATGCAGATTCAGGACACGGTATGGGGAAGGAACCCTGCTACCCTTGAAGAGGCCAAGCGTTTAGCAGCTACCCTAACTGACAATCACGTAAAGAACGGGACCTTAGTTCGGAAAGGCAATAAAGCAAGTATTGTAGCCGCGGTAACTACTGAGAACCGGAAGCGTAAGGCCAGGGATCCTAATATCAACCTCACTACACAAGCTCCTAACAAGAAACCCTATATAGGAAACTATCCATTGTGTAACACATGCAACCGACATCATCCCACTGCTTCAGCGTGTCGCTTGTGCACCAATTGTGGAAAGTATGGCCATTTGGTCAACACATGTCGTGAGACCCCAAATCCTAATGCCAACCAACCCACCAACCTGCTCAGGCTGCTAATTCTAATCGATACAACTATGGTCAATGCTATGAATGTGGAGACCCAAATCACTTCTGTAACCGATGCCCTAAACTAAACAGAGATCAAGACCCTCCAGCTACTTAACAACATGTTCCACCATTCAAACGTTGTTTGCTTTTATTCTATGTATTGACGTTATTTGATTCAAGTAATAAATTCTAGTATTGAAATTTTTGTCTGAGAGTTGTTTACATGGTATAATCATAATACTTGAATCCATGCTTGTGAACTAATTATCTAAATCTATACAACTACAACTCGTATACTGTGCTTGTTATACTTGCTTGCATAAACATGTTATCAATTTGCAATCTATGTGATGCACTTAATAAAGGTCATCATGCCTTTTCAACAGTCGGGAGAGGCCCTACAACCTGCTCCACGACTGGTGGAGGCTATCGAACCTACTCAACGATTGGTAGAGGTTATCATGCCTTTTCAACAGTCGGGAGAGGCCCTACAACCTGCTCCACGACTGGTGGAGGCTATCGAACCTTCTCAACAATCGGTGGAGTCATAGAAGGACGCAAAACTTTAATGTAAGGTAAATTGGCGATTGCGGTCCGGAACGTAATCATGAATTTACAGGTACATTAAGGTAGTGTGCAATTCTATCAAGGTTATAAACTCTAGTTGTCTGGTAGTTCATCAACTCACACATAACACGAGACAGATTATTCTATTCATGTCATAACACAAAATTTCCAGACCACACTTGTTCTGATCACCTTCAACCCTGTGTTTTCAATAAACTTCGGGACGAAGTTTTTAAAAGTAGGGGAGACTGTAACATCACAAATTTTTTCCCCAAATTTTTATATTTAAAGCCCTCATTATATATATATATATATATATATATATATATATATATATTTTATCCTTAATTTTATACAATTATGCCTAACACACAACCTATGTATATATATATATATATATATTGAAATGTATATAATAATAATAATAATAATAATAATAATAATAATAATAATAATAATAATAATAACAACAACAACAATATTAATTAGACTAGTAACCAAACCCAACAACTCAACATAACCCAACCCAAAACCTCTTGTCTTTCTTTCGGGCCCATCATCCTAGACCAAAACCCCTAAGCCCAATAACTGACCAGCCCACTAGTCCCTCCCCTCATCCCCTTTCAGTAAAAAAAAAAGATGGCTTCTGCCGGGACTCGAACCCGAGCAGAGAGCCGGCCAGCAAACCCCCACACACCAAACCATCTAGGCTACACCTCACACTTGGATAAATCCTAACTCTAATTGTATAAAAACCCATCCAACAATTTAACCACCCTCTTCTTTCCTTGTCTGTTCGACGTGCAGCAGCAGAAACAGATGTTGACCAAAAGCTTCCATCTTTGACCAATCTAATTGGCTTAATTAACGCGTGTTTGATCTAAATTGACATGATATCATAATCTCCGGTCCATTACACGTCAAACATACGTTTAATTATCATTAACTCGTACCAATTCATCCATATTTACGCGTATACGTTCAAACCTAGGTCAAACATACCAATTATATGATCCAGACATCATCACTATACATTGAACCTACCCAAACCTTCACAACTCGCCGAACATACTCCCTCAATCTCAAATTTCTTGTTATTCCAACTGATCTAGAGTTTTTGGTTCAAAGTTGACTTACGGGCTGACTATTCAATTCGAACACGATACGTCTTTGTAAGTATCTTTTTCTTCGTGGGTTTTGACCTTCGGGATACACACAACGATAACCCTAAGGTTAATTGGGTTATCGTTGTGTAATCTGACCAATTAAAATTCTAGGGCTCGATTATTATTTTGGGGAAGAACATTGATTTTACATATAATATTTATTTTAAATAAACTGAAACCAAACACAACCACTGGTCTGGACCAGGTGGTTGTGTCTGGTGCCTTTGAAACAGTCCACACGGGTTCGAGCCTCAGCAACACCACTTCTTTTCTTTTTGTTGTTTTGTTTAATAAAACTTTATATATATATTATTTGTATTTTATAAATTCGTTTTAAAATACTAAAACAACTTTATAAATTCTACAAAAATTATTTTATGTTATTCTAGTAGTAGAGTTTAACATACAATTTTTAGTTTTCCAAAAATTATTTATTTAATATATATAATAAATAATTCAAGTTTATTCAAGTTTATTTATAAAATTCTATAAAAATATCAAAACGATTATATAAATTTCCACAAAAATTATTCTGAGTTTTTATAACATTAAGCTTTTCTGAAATAATATCTATTTCTGAAAAATCATTTATTTAATATATTTAATCAGTTTTTGTTAGTATTAATCATAAATAAATCATAATAAATTCATTTTTTAATATTTTTATGCCAAAATTTTATGTAAATTATTTCTGATTATTTGGAACAGAAATATAATTTTTAACCTAATAATTCTTTAATTTTAGTATTTTTAAATATTAAAGTTAAATTTTGGCAATTTGTGATAAATAGATTTAATATTCTATTTTTAAGAAAATAATTTTATAAAAATTATTTTTATACTTTAAACTCATTATCGTGACCATCTTAAATTCAAATTTTATAAAAAGACTTTTGTTTATTTATTTATTAAATTTCTCTTATTATTCAAACATTTTATTTATTAAACAACCGAGCATTTATCCCCAATTCGAAGCCCTAGAATATAATTGTAGACTAGATAGACTTAGACATATTTATTACCTTGATTATAGGGTAATACTTGGCGTTGTCGAGCAACACATATTCTATTTTCACGAGACATAACATTTTGCTAAGGTGAGTTTACATAGCCCCTTTACTCTATTTTCACTATTTTTGCGGTGAAACATGTTTAAACATTTTATACTATCATTTACTCATATTTACTTGTGATTCAATTACAACATCATTCTATCATTTGACTGTAACAAAAAGACACAGTACAATCATTAACAATGATCAAGCCGCCTGTTTAGATTATAGCGCTATAGGTCTGACAAATCCATCCCCCCGCATAAATTCAGGGATGATCGATAACAGTAACAACATTTAACTAACTTGCGAGTTAGTCATCAGTCGACACAAGGTTTGGTTGTACAAAGACGCATTGTTACATGTCAGTCTCATACTCTACCATTATACAACAGTGATTGTTGTACAAACTATTGTTATCAAAAACCTTTGTATTCTCACCAACTTTTGTTGACCCAAAAATATTTTCAACTTCACATGTTTCAGGTTCTACTTGCTTGAAGAATTGAGTTATTGCTTGAAGATGTGTATATAGCATTATTCATTTTGATGTACGAACTTTTGTAGAACAATTGTATGAAATTTATTTAAATCAATTAATGAAATTTATTATTCACCATGAGCTACTGAACAATCATCAATACGTGACATCCCGATGTTTCCGCCATCGGTTGGGGTGTTACAGGTATGCTAACAAGAAGCCAATCCTCAAATATCTATCTTTTTGCAGGCTTTCTATCTCTCACACAACCTGTCAAGTACCAAGAAGCACTAAAAGACAATAGTTGGGTAGAAGCTATGCAGGAAGAACTCCTTCAGTTTAAAAGACAACAAGTATGGGAACTTGTTCCACTGCCTAAGGATGTTGTCCAATTGGCACAAAGTGGGTATTCAAAAACAAAACTGATGAAAGGGGTATAGTTGTCAAGAATAAAGCCAGGCTTGTGGTTCAAGGCTTCAGACAAGAAGAAGGGATAGACTATGATGAAACCTTTGCTCCTGTAGTAAGGTTAGAAGCTATCAGACTCTTTCTAGCCTTTGCTGTCAACCACAACATCAAGGTGTATCAGATGGACATCAAATATGCATTCCTATATGGCAAAATTCAGGAGGAGGTATATGTATGTCAACCACCTGGTTTTGAAAACACATTCCATCCTGATCATGTCTACAAGCTTAACAAAGCTTTGTATGGACTCAAGCAAGTACCTAGGGCCTGGTATGAAACTCTTTCCACCTTTCTCTTATCCATTGGTTTCACAAGAGGTAAAATTGATAAAACCTTATTTTTGAAATGGAGAGGGAAAGATTTAATGATTGTTCAAATATATGTGGATGACATCATTTTTGGATCCACATGTAACAAAATGTGTGAAGAGTTTAGGGAACTCATGACAGCAGAGTTTGAAATGAGTGCTATGGGTGAACTTCAGTGTTTCCTTGGTCTCCAAGTGAAGCAGCTGCAAAATGGCACATTCATTCATCAAAACAAATATGTGAAAAACTTATTAACTAGATTTGAGATGAATGACTGTAAGCCATGTAGTACACCCATGAGTACAGTCAAGCTACTCACTATTGATGACAAGGATGAACTGGTTGACCAAACACATTACAGATGCATGATTGGGTCTTTATTGTACTTAACTGCATCTAGGCCAGACATTATGTTTGCCACTTGTGTTTGTGCAAGATCCCAGGCTTCACCATAAAGTCAAACCTTATTGCTGTGAAAAGGATATTCAGATACCTAAAAGGTGCTCCCACACTTGGTATCTGGTATCCTGCTAATGGAAACATTGAGCTTTCAGGTTATTCAGATAGTGATTTTGCTGGCTGCCACACCACAAGGAAGTCTACATCAGGAGGGTGCCAGTTTCTAGGGAATGCCTTAGTCTCTTGGCAAAGCAAAAAGCAAGCAGCTGTTTCAACTTCAACAGCTGAGGCTGAATACATTACTGCTGCAAGCTGTACAGCCCAACTCATGTGACTTTAAAATCAACTGCTGGATTTTGGGATAACTGCACTAAAGACTCCACTCATGTTGGACAGTAAAGCTGCTGAAAATATCATCAAAAATCCAGTTTCTCACTCAACCACAAAGCACATAGACATCAGGCATCATTTTGTCAGAGATAGCTATGAAAAAGGTTTGATTTCTCTGCACCATGTTCCAACAGAGGATCAGTTAGCAGATGTGTTGACAAAAGCTTTAGACACATCTACCTTTACAAATCTGATTTCTAGAATTGGTATGCTAAACATGGATTAAACAACAAAAATGTTTTTAAATAAAAACCTTAAAATGTTTCAGAAAATCAAAATCCATCCTTAAAAATAGCATTTTGGTTGAAAATCTGTTAAGGATAAAGCAACCACTGTTTCATCCACTCTATCCACTGTTTGGTTGAAAAATCTGTTTCAAACCTCTGATTAGATAAAACAACTGTTTCATTATATATATATATATACATATATCTATCTATATAAAAAAAATCAAGTGCTGTTAGCATCAGCACTTTGGTAAAACAACAGCTGCTTGCATCAGAACTTTGGCAACAGCTGTATACCACCAGATGTTTGGCCATCAGATGTTTGAAACGTCTGCTCCCAAAAGTAGAATTTTGGCCACATCAGCGGCTTCACCAGAGCATATAAAAACCTGTTTTACCACAACAGTCGTTACACTGTCTCATTGTATTCAAAATACTGAAACCGCCTTCTTCATCCTCAAACCCTTACTCCAATTCCACTCACTCTCACACTCGGAATCCATTACAATGGATCTTCAAGCAAAAGCCACCCATAATTATCTCCCATATCTGGTAAAAACAGATGAAAACGTTCCATTCCATTCCACCATTGACATTATCTTAAAGTCCAAATACCTGACAATCCTAACCGCTGATGCTCCTATTTATCTTGATACCCTCCAAGAATTTTGGTTGAATGCTGAATCTCTTCTCCAAGATAAAAAGCCTACATCCATTATCTCAAAAATTGGAGAGACAAGTATCGCCATTACCCCTGAACTGATATCCACAACCTTCTCACTCAATGACCTGTCAGGTAAAGACTCTTTCCCTAAAGCAGAGCTTCACACAGAGTTTCAGGAAAGAGGTTATGATGCACAAATGACTGGGTCAACACTTTTCAAAATGTTTTTCCCAGCAGTCATGAAATTTTTCTTTCATACCCTCCTTCTCTATGTCTCTGCTAAGTCCACTTCCTTTAATGAAATCCCATTGAGGATTCAGTACCTGGGCTATGCTATGTTGCCAGACTCTGACTTCAATTTATCCCAGGGAGTGTTTATGGACTTAGTATCAAATGTGAAAGCCATAAAGTCTGGGTCTAACAATGCTTTTTTTTATTTACCCAAGAATTTTGAGTGTACTCCTTCAAAAGGTTTTACCAGAAAAAGATTTTAAAAAGGGTGAGTCTGTTCAAATGAAGAGTCTAACTGATGAAACTTTCACAAGAATGCTGGGTTCAACTACCCAAGAAAAAGTATTAAAAGTGTCAAAAGTTTCCAAAACACAAAGAGGACTAAGACAAAAATTGTTGTCCAAACCTCTGTTGTTGAGCCCACTGCTCCTTGTGATCATGGCACTACATCCAGTGCTGTGAAACCCACACCAGCCACCTCCAAAAGAAAACGTCCATCCACAAAAACCTCCACTAAACCCAAAAGGGGACTTCTGGAAGATGAGATACCAGAGGAAAACCCTGTTGCAACACAAAAGCAACAAGAAACCACTGTTGTTACTTCCTCACAACAGTTGGATGTATCTTAACCTGACCAAACTCCTCATGAATCCTCACAAAAGGATCATGTTGTAAGCCAAAGGGAAACACATCATGATACATATGAGTCACTAGGCCATATGTTCACAAGCCCCTCTCCCAGAGCTAATTCTCTTTTCACTCCTCCACCTTCACCAAAACATGTTCCTCAAACCATGCAACCTTTGTTTGAGGCTATTGATAAAACTCAGGAAAATCCCAGTTCCTCTCCTTCACCTATCAATGAGAGTATACCTCCACAAGTGACTGGGACTGAGAAAAATCAATCAGCCATCCCACAAACAGAAGAGAAGGTTACACCCCTAGAGTTCAATGAAACTCTACGTGAGTTTTCAAGTGAAGCAGCCACTACTGATGTAGAGACCATTGTCTCACAACAGGACAATGGTTACATAGCTAAGAATTCCTTGAAGGCAACAACTGATGAGGCCACTATAGTGTCCCCAAAATCAGTTGGAAGTCCCCGGAACGAAGAAAAAGGGGCATATGGTTCTCATCCTTTGGACTCACCTCCTAGGACTGAACCAATTACAACTACCACTGGTAAGAATCCAGATGATCCTATTAACTTAGGTGATGGGTTAAAATACCAAGAATTGATGGCTAGAGTACAGTCCATTGAAACCTCTGTTGCTGATATCAAATCAGATATCAAGACAATATTGGGATCATTGGCTACTCTCACCAAGAGTCAACCATCCACAGCTGATATTGCTAGTGAGCTATGGAAATCTGTTTCTCCCATCATCATAGCTCACAGAAAATTAGCAGATCAGACTCATGAAACTTACATGGCTGAAATCAGAAATATGGTAGATGCTAGGTACAAAGATACCCATGCTGACATTCAAGCCACTAAAGACCATCTGCTGAAGACCACTGGCTCTGCCCCTACCACAATTCTCAGAGATGAAGATGATGATGACTTCACTACTGATGATGCCAAAAAGGGGGAGAGTAGCAGAGATAGATTGCCAAAGCTAGATCTCTTTGGTTGTCCACCCTCACAAAAGGGAAAATCAAAGTCTGCCAACAAACCAGGGTCTACCCACACAACACCACCACCACAACAACAACAACAACCAAATGTTCAAACCTCTGTTGCTACTGAACCTGCCAAAACCAGCAAAGCAAAGGAAGTTGATACCTCTGCCAATGAAGAAGCTGAAAAGGTTGCCGAGGAAAAGCAAAAGAGGGCTGACACCTTGTAAGTTAACAGAGGCTTTGGTACAAAAGAAAAGGGAACAACAACAGGAAGTTGAAGATGTGGGCTCCTCTAAAAGGAAGAAAATGCCTGCCAAACATGTCAGAAAACCACCATCCAAACTTGCTGCTAAAACCACCGCTACCAAAACCACTGCTGCCACCAAAACCACTGATACCACCACAACCACTGAACCTATCACCACAACCATTAAACCAACCACTGAACCTACTACCACAACCACCAATACACCACCTACAACCACTCCACCACCTAAATCCCAAACATCTGCTGGTTCTACAAAAGTGCCAACATATGTTAACACAACCACTGCCTCTACACCACCATCACCAAAAATCTTGTACAGAAGGAAGAGAAAATCTACCTTTGTTGTACAGGATGAAAACATTCACACATCACCACCTAATACTTCAACCACACAATCTACACCCATATCTGCCATTCCACTTTCATCATTCTCACCACACACCTCACAATTTACATCCCATAGACCACCACCAACCATCACACCATTGGCTGTTTAGTATCCCCTTGAACTTGATCTACTCAAGGGGGAAATGCAATCCTTCTACAATACTGAACAACCATCTGAAAGATCTTTCCCATCTCTTCCACATTTTCTGTAACACCCCAACCGATGGCGGAAACATCGGGATGTCACGTATTGATGATTGTTCAGTAGCTCATGGTGAATAATAAATTTCATTAAATAATTTAAATAAGTTACATACAATTTTTCTAAGAACTTGTACATCAAATTGAATAAAACTATGCAAACATCTTCAAGCATCAATTCAAATCTTCAAGCAATTAGAACCTGAAACATGTTAAGTTGAAAATATTTTGGGTCAACAAAAGTTGGTGAGAATTACATAGGTTTTGATAATTGAATAAAATTGTTGTGCAATTCATGTGTCATGGCAATCTAGTCCATATGCGAAAACATACTAGAAGTAAATCGAGTGCATAATCAACCTTGTTGACTGTTGTAATTGTGGTACATCCCATACGCTCATGGTTAACTCGTTTATATTGCAGTAACAAACACCCACGTAACCTTTGTAGGAGGCACGTATCCGGGTGGGATTGTCAGTCCAATAGATCTATCAATGTATACCGTTTGGCTGATGAATGTTTATGCTAGAATTGTGCTTACCCTAGTCATGTTCAAGACATAATGCAACATAGAAAAACACACAGACACATTGATGATTGAATTGCATAAATATTGTTGTAACATGTTTCACCCCAAAAACGGTGATAAATAGAAAAGGGGCTATGTAAAACTCACCTTAACAAAATGTTGTATTTGTTGATAAATAGAATAGTGTGCTGCCCAAATATGTCAAGTATCACCCTATAATAAGGTAATAAATATGTCTAAGTCTATCAAGTCTATAAATGTATAAGTTTCTAGGGCTTCGAATTTGGGGATAAATGCTTGTTTGATTAATATCAAAAATGTTTGATAATTGAGAGAATATTAGTAAATAAATAATCAAGAATCTTTTTATAAAATTTAAATCCAAGATGGTCACAAGAGTATGTTTGAAGTATAAAAATAATTTTTATAAAATTATTTTCTTTAAAATAGATTATTAAATCTATTTATTACAAATTGCCAAAATTAAACTTTAATATTTAAAAATACTAAAATTAAGGAATTATTGGTTTAAAAATCAGATTTCTGTTCTAAATATTCAGAAATAATTTGTATAAAATTTTGGTGCAAAAATAATGAAAATTGAATTTATTATGATTTAATTATGATTAAAACTAACAAAAATTGATTAAAAATATAAAATAAATGATTTTTCAAAATTAAAAATCATTTCAGTAAAGTTTAACATTGTACAAACTCAGGATAATTTTTGTAGAAATTTATAAAATTGTTTTGATATTTTAATGGATTTTTATAAATATAATAGTATAAAATTGATTTAATTATTATAAATATTAAATAAATGAATTTTAGAAAAATAAAAATTGTAGATAAAACTTTTATATCAGATTTGTTAAAAATAATTTTTTAGAATTTATAAAAAGGTTTAATAATTAAAAATGAATTTACAAAATTAAATGTAATATATATGTATATATGTGATTTGTTTTAAAAAGAAAATAAGTGGAAAAAGAAGTGCCATGGCCAGGACTCGAACCCGGGTGGCAGTGGTCATAAGCCTCATTCACAACCACTTGGCCTAGGCCTGTGGTTGTGATTTAACTCTGTTTTAAAAAATATATATGCGATACAAAAATCAGTTTTTATCCCCAAATCAATATTGCGAAACCCTAGCTTCTGCAATAACACGATTCACACATCAATGGCTCAATTGATCTTAGGGCTTTTGATGTGTGAACGCCGGTGATCAAAACCCACTAAAAACATTATACTCACCGTGCTTAATCGACCTCGATAGCTCAGTCAACCAAAAAGTCAAGACTCGATCGTATGAACAAGAACAGTGTTTAAGTGAAGAATTGAGGGGTTAAGAGATGAAGATTGGCGAGTTGTGAGTGCTTGTAAATGTCCAATTTATAGTGCTATGCACTGGATCGAAGAATGGCAAGTGTTGACCAGGCTTTGAAGTTTATACGCGTAATATGGTAAATTGGTGGTCAATTGATGGATGTTAATCGTATATCCTAGTCACTGATGGCCGATAATTTTGATTCCATGTTAATTAGTCCAAAAACGCGTGAATTAAGGTGATTAGGCTGGTCAAAAAATGAATTTCATGTCCATATCTGCTGCAGCGCGTAACAGGGAAGAAAGAAAGAGGGACGAAAGTGTACATATATATTTTTAAAGTTGGAATAAAATCAAATAAAGGGTGTGGAGCAGATGGATAGTGCGCGCGTGTGTGTGTGGTGTGACCCCGGTTCAAAACCCGGCTGGGACCTTGTTTTTCTTTCTTTTTTAACAGCAATAGAAGAGTTGGATATGGGTTGTTGGTTGGGCCGGCCCCTTGGGCTCAGCAGGGCCCAGCTCCGAGATTTATAAGGGAAAGGGGAAGGGTGGTTGGGTTTGGACTTGGTTGGGCTCAAGTAAGGGTACCCAATAAGTATGAAGTATTATTATTATTATTATTATTTATTATTTATTATTATTATATTAGGGTTCAAAATGCCACAAAAATAGTTAGATGTAAATAGTAATAAAACTTGTCATTTTTATCCAAATTATACGCAACGTGAAATTTATTTAATGCGAAATGTTACAGTCTCCCCTACTTTTAGGAACTTCGTCCCGAAGTTATGAGAAACACTAGGTTCACAATTGGTCAACTACTGAAAACCTTGATAAAATTTCACACTACCTTAACGTACCTGTAAACTCATGATTACGTTCCGGACCGTAATTACCAATTTACCTTACATTAGGGTTTTGCGTCCTTTTATGACTCTACCGATTGTTGAGCAGGTCTGATAGTCTCCACCAGTCGTTGAGCAGGTTGTAGGGCCTCTCCCGACTGTTTGGAAAGACATGATGACCTCTACCAATCGTTAAGTAGGTTGTTTGGTAGTCAACTAATTTGTTGTACAAGTAAGCAAGTATGATTATAGACATAGCAATCAGTTCACATTCAAACAAGCATGCACACAGATGTTATGATATTACTTGAATTTATTATTTGAGTCAAAAGTGGCAATACATGAAATTAAAGAGAAAGTAGACATTATTCAAATGGTAGGGTTTGCTATTAAGTAGTTGAAGGGTTCAAGCGGGGTTATTTGGAGCATCAAGAGCGTTTGTAGCAGGGATTCGACAAGCATCTGCAAGATGCCCATACCTTTGACAATTGGTGCACTGTCGGCAGGGAACTTGAGTTGGGTGGTGATACTGGCAGGTGTCACACTTAGGTAGCTTCCCGTTGTATTGTTTCTTGTTGGGTGGGGCAGTGGTGTCTATTGCAAAATTCCTGACCTTACACTTCCCGTTGGTTGAGGCCTCAGTTTTGATATCAACGGCAGGTTGGGGAGTATCCTTTTTCTTTTCCCCTTTACGGTTCAGGGTTCCTGCCTTCACATGGTTATCTGTTAGGGTGGCGGCCAAACGTTTTGCTTCCTCCAAAGTAGCAGGGTTCCTTCCCCACACTGTGTCTTGAATCTGCATCGGTAAACCACCAATGTATTTTTCGATCGCAATGGGCAAAGGGGTGACTTTGTGGGGTAGCAGTAAGCTAAGTTCGTGAAAACGAGTGTTGTAAGCAAGGTTTTCCCCACTGTCTTGAGCAAGATCATGGAATTCATCTTCCAGCTTCTTAATTTCATTCCTAGGACAGAACTCTGCCTTCATAATGTCTTTAGCTTGATCCCAAGTTAAGGCTAGTGCAGCTTCAGCTCCGCGAGTGCGTTTTTCTTCATTCCACCAAGTGAGTGCTCGTTTGTGAAGAACACTCATGGCATAACGGACTTTAAAGTTGTCGGGGCATTCACTGTTGATGAAGGTATTCTCAATACCCTCAAACCATTGGAGGAGTCCTGTAGCTCCCTCTTCACCACTAAACTTTGGAGGGTTACAAGAATTGAAATGCTTAAGGGTGCAGGCTAGGAGACCATTTCCATTCCCGTTGTGGTTTCCATTTCCATTACCATTGCCATTTCCGTTCCCGTTGTCGTTCATTTGGATGACTTGTGCTAGCAAATTGGGAACCAGAGTTGCGATTTGCTGCGCCATTTATTGAGAAATGATCGCAGCCAATTGTGCATCGACACCATTGTTGTTGTGGTTAGGACCTTGGTTATGGTTGTCACCACCTTCTTCGTGGTTCTCACCATTGCTGTTGCGAGTACTGCGACGTGGAGGCATGATCTGTAATAGACACAATGAAATGAATGAGATTATATAAGGAATGTAATCATTTATTCATTAATTAAAACGAATAAACGAAAACGTTGACTTATCAAAGATTCTAAATTCTAATAACATATGAAGACGTGCTTTAGCCTATAAGTGAACACTCATCCCGAGAATTCCCAGGTAGGCATCCGGGTCCCTCGTCTGATTGGGATATATGCGCAATGCCAGCCTAGACAGAAGACTCAGAATACAGGCGTTCACCCTTCCAGATTGCACGTGTTCGTTATTAAAATCTAGAACTTCGACGAGATCTCAAGGTGGTTCAGGTTAAACCTGAGGATTTTGCCTTATTAGTCTAAGAGTGAATCCAGTGATGGAGAGCAACCTTCTTGTAAGGATGAAAGTAGGGATAAGAAGTAGGAGGGAGATAGAGTGTAGCAAGTAAAAGAAGCAAGTACTGATTAAATCCTATGGTTATAGACTAGATTATTTCTCTAATAACCTAATTCCCTATAACCATGGCTCTGATACCAATCTGTAACACCCCAACCGATGGCGGAAACATCAGGATGTCACGTATTGATGATTGTTCAGTAGCTCATGGTGAATAATAAATTTCATTAAATAATTTAAATAAGTTACATACAATTGTTCTAAGAACTTGTACATCAAATTGAATAAAACTATGCAAACATCTTCAAGCATCAAATCAAATCTTCAAGCAATTAGAACCTGAAACATGTTAAGTTGAAAATATCTTGGGTCAACAAAAGTTGGTGAGAATTACATAGGTTTTGATAATTGAATAAAATTGTTGTGCAATTCATGTGTCATGGCAATCTAGTCCATATGCGAGAACATACTAGAAGTAAATCGAGTGCATAATCAACCTTATTGACTGTTGTAATTGTGGTACATCCCATACGCTCATGGTTCACTCGTTTATATTGCAGTAACAAACACCCACGTAACCTTTGTAGGAGGCACGTATCCGGGTGGGATTGTCAGTCCAATAGATCTATCAATGTATACCGTTTGGCTGATGAATGTTTATGCTAGAATTGTGCTTACCCTAGTCATGTTCAAGACATAATGCAACATAGAAAAACACACAGACACATTGATGATTGAATTGCATAAATATTGTTGTAACATGTTTCACCCCAAAAACGGTGATAAATAGAAAAGGGGCTATGTAAAACTCACCTTAACAAAATGTTGTATTTGTTGATAAATAGAATAGTGTGCTGCCCAAATATGTCAAGTATCACCCTATAATAAGGTAATAAATATGTCTAAGTCTATCAAGTCTATAAATGTATAAGTTTCTAGGGCTTCGAATTTGGGAATAAATGCTTGTTTGATTAATATCAAAAATGTTTGATAATTGAGAGAATATTAGTAAATAAATAATCAAGAATCTTTTTATGAAATTTAAATCCAAGATGGTCACAAGAGTATGTTTGAAGTATAAAAATAATTTTTATAAAATTATTTTCTTTAAAATAGATTATTAAATCTATTTATTACAAATTGCCAAAATTAAACTTTAATATTTAAAAATACTAAAATTAAGGAATTATTGGTTTAAAAATCATATTTCTGTTCTAAATATTCAGAAATAATTTGTATAAAATTTTGGTGCAAAAATAATGAAAATTGAATTTATTATGATTTAATTATGATTAAAACTAACAAAAATTGATTAAAAATATAAAATAAATGATTTTACAAAATTAAAAATCATTTCAGTAAATTTTAACATTGTACAAACTCAGGATAATTTTTGTATAAATTTATAAAATTGTTTTGATATTTTAATGGATTTTTATAAATATAATAGTATAAAATTGATTTAATTATTATAAATATTAAATAAATAAATTTCAGAAAAATAAATATTATAGATAAAACTTTTATATCAGATTTGTTAAAAATATTTTTTTTAGAATTTATAAAAAGGTTTAATAATTAAAAATGAATTTACAAAATTAAATGTAATATATATGTATATATGTGATTTGTTTTAAAAAGAAAATAAGTGGAAAAGAAGTGCCATGGCCGGGACTCGAACCCGGGTGGCAGTGGTCATAAGCCTCAGTCACAACCACTTGGCCTAGGCCTGTGGTTGTGATTTAACTCTGTTTTAAAAAATATATATGCGATACAAAAACCAGTTTTTATCCCCAAATCAATATTGCGAAACCCTAGCTTCTGCAATAACACGATTCACACATCAATGGCTCAATTGATCTTAGGGCTTTTGATGTGTGAACGCCGGTGATCAAAACCCACTAAAAGCATTATACTCACCGTGCTTAATCGACCTCGATAGCTCAGTCAACCAAAAAGTCATGACTCGATCGTATGAACAAGAACAGTGTTTAAGTGAAGAATTGAGGGGTTAAGAGATGAAGATTGGCGAGTTGTGAGTGCTTGTAAATGTCCAATTTATAGTGCTATGCACTGGATCGAAGAATGGCAAGTGTTGACCAGGCTTTGAAGTTTATACGCGTAATATGGTAAATTGGTGGTCAATTGATGGATGTTAATCGTATATCCTAGTCACTGATGGCCGATAATTTTGATTCCATGTTAATTAGTCCAAAAACGCGTGAATTAAGGTGATTAGGCTGGTCAAAAAATGAATTTCATGTCCATATCTGCTGCAGCGCGTAACAGGGAAGAAAGAAAGAGGGACGAAAGTGTACATATATATTTTTAAAGTTGGAATAAAATCAAATAAAGGGTGTGGAGCAGATGGATAGTGCGCGTGTGTGTGTGTGGTGTGACCCCGGTTCGAAACCCGGGTGGGACCTTGTTTTTCTTTCTTTTTTAACAGCAATAGAAGAGTTGGATATGGGTTGTTGGTTGGGCCGGCCCCTTGGGCTCAGTAGGGCCCAGCTTCGAGATTTATAAGGGAAAGGGGAAGGGTGGTTGGGTTTGGACTTGGTTGGGCTCAAGTAAGGGTACCCAATAAGTATGAAGTATTATTATTATTATTATTATTATTATTATTATTATTATTATTATTATTATTATTTATTATTTTTTATTATTATATTAGGGTTCAAAATGCCATAAAAATAGTTAGATGTAAATAGTAATAAAACTTGTCGTTTTTATCCAAATTATACGCAACGTGAAATTTATTTAATGCGAAATGTTACATTTTCCTGTTCCCCTAAACATAGACCAATATCTAAAATTCAAGGCTGAACAGGTAGATGCCATCATAAAAGAGAAATGCAAAGGGAAAGACGACAGGAGTGTTCAGGGCATCCATTCAGCAGAGCTTAGCAAACTGAGAAGGATTGAAGATTTTGCTAAGACCCTGAGCAACTCTATGTCTACCATGCCTCTCAGCAATGACATGGAAAGGGTGGTTAGGGAATCTCTTCTTGAACAGATCTTGGCAACCATGCCATATAAAGCAAACAAGAAACAGTTTACAGGCTGCACCACTCATGCTCTTAGAGGAGAACTCATAAGAATTGAGGACATGGCCAAGAATCCCCCAGCCAAGGTCTCTGCCCCTGATTTCAGTAAAGGCAGAGATCCAGCCAGAGCCTTGAAATTCAAAAGAATGAGACAAGAAATTGTGGCTGCTGACTATGGGGAGATGAAGTCTGTTGCAAGATGGTCAGAGCTGAGGTTGGTTGAAACCTACAAGAAACTGGAAGAAAACAGGAAGAAAGACCCTAACTTGCCCAGAAAACCTGTCTACCCTGATGAACCCTTGATGAAGAGACCTCAACAGGCTTTTACATTAGACAGCCTACTTGATACTTCTGATCTATCAGCTGCTGCAAGAAGACAATTCAAAAAGAAGAAAGAAATGTCTGAAGAAGATCAGAAGAAGTTTGCTGATACTTTTATAAAGGAGGGCCTCTACAACCAAATACACTTTTTCTCAGATCCCACTACTGAAAACTCAGAGAACTCATTGGGAGACCTCCATCACCAAACTCATCCAAAATAAAAATGCATCTCAGCAAATCCTCTCATTCAAAAATTCTAAAATGGAAGGTCAACAAAGACACCCATGAATTGACTTTGCTCAGATCAGATGGAGAGGCTCAAAAGCTAAGCATGGATGATGCATATAGCCTGTGTGCAGATGACCTCCAAACATTGCTGAACCTTGAGCTTGAAAGAGATGCAGAAGACCTCTACTCTTTGAACTTTGAGTTACAATTCAAATGCCAAATCAGAGAAAGTCTGATGAGGAATAAAGATCAAGAATAAAGTCTAGTTTTGGCAACATCTGTTCTAGGGAGAGATTGTTGGGTCTGCTGACCTGGAGAAGAACAGATGATTAAAAAGCCAAAATATACTAACAGTTGATCCATATTAATAAACAACATTTACAACATACTCCTCCCAAAAGACTGTTGACCCTAACTGTAACACCCCAACCGATGGCAGAAACATCGGGATGTCACGTATCGATGATTGTTCAGTAGCTCATGGTGAACAATAAATTTCATTAATGATTTAAATAAATTACATACAATTGTTCTACAAGAATTCGTACATCAAAATGAATAATACTATGCACACATCTTCAAGCATTAACTCAAAATCTTCAAGCAAGTAGAACCTGAAACATGTTAAGTTTGAAAATATTTTGGGTCAACAAAAGTTGGTGAGAATACATAGGTTTTTTTGCATATAATTGATAACATTAGTTTGTACAACAATCACAGTTGCATAATGATAGAGTATGATCCCGACATGTAACAATGCGTCTTTGTACAATCAAACCTTGTGTCGACTGATGACTAACTCGCAAGTTAGTTAAATGTTGTTACTGTTATCGATCATCCCTGAATTTATGCGGGGGGATGGGTTTGTCAGACCTATAGCGCTATAATCTAAACAGGCGGCTTGATCATTGTTAATGATTGTACTATGTCTTTTTGTTACAGTCAAATGATAGAATGATGTTGTAATTGAATCACAAGTGAATGATAGTATAAAATGTTTAAACATGTTTCACCCCAAAGATAGTGAAAATAGAGTAAAGGGGCTATGTAAACTCACCTTAATGATAGTGTTGAATCCCTTGATATAGAATAAATGTGGCACAATGATTCCAAGTATCACCCTATGTTTAAGGCAATAACATAAGTGTTGGGAAAACATAAAAGTCTAAGTCTTCTAGTCCAAAGGCATTCTAGGGTTTCGAATTGGGGATAAGTGTTCGTTTGATTAATAAATTAAACGTTTAATAAATAAGAGAAATTTGATAAATAAATAAACAAAAGTCTTTTTGTAAATTTTAAATCAAAGATGGTCACAATATAAAGTTTTAAGTGTGAAAATAATTTTTATAAAATTATTTTCTTATAAATAGAATATTAAATCTATTTATTTCAAATTGTCAAAATATAACTTTAATATTTAAAAAAATATTAAAATTAAAGAATTTTTAAATTAAAAATTGTACTTCTGTTCTAAATGGATAGAAATAATTTATATAAAATTTTGGTGCAAAAATATTGAAAAATGAATTTATTATGATTTATTTATGATTAAAACTAACAAAAATTGATTAAAAATATTAAATAAATGATATTTCAGAAATAAAAATCATTTCTGGAATGTTTATTGTTTTATAAGTTTAGGATAATTTTTGTGGAATTTAATAAAATCGTTTTGATATTTTTATAGAATTTTATAATTATAATTGAATAAACTTGTAATATTTATTATATATAATCAATAAAAGATTTTTGAAAAACTAAAAATTGTTTAATAAACTTAACCATTTGAATTGTATAAAATAAATTTTATACGATTTATAAAGTTGTTTTGGTATTTTTAAATCATTTTAAAAGATAATGATAAAATAAAGAGCTTTAAAAAGAAATTTTGAGGTTGCTAGGATTCGAACCCAGGACGGGTTGGTTAACAACAGGACACGTGACCAGCTGATCTAGATCAGATATCTGTTTGAAATTGTTTCTGATATGTTAATAAAGCAACGCGTCCTGGTATCATCTTCCCCAATTAAGCCTTAAAAACCCTAGTTTTCTAATCTGTTTATATACGCGATTATATTCCAATTAAACATGGGGTTAATAACTATCAAGACCCGATTAACATACTACAATCAAAGATTAAAACTTACCAGACCCGTAAGGCTTCGGTTCGCGAGTCAAACCAAAAGTCAAACAGCTTCGATTTCGTGACTTTTGAGGGAAATAAAGGAAGAATTGAGGGTGAGGGTATGTTATTCGGCACTGTTAGTTCGTCGTGGATGCCTCAATTTATACTATTACACACGTATGGCACGATGGGAAAGTTTGACTCGGCTTTAAACCTAACGCGTGATTAGCTTAAATTTGAATGTTTTGATTGCGTTTATTTGTGTATAATACGCGTAATACCCGTCAATTACATGTCACGAAGCAATTAATCAATTGTTTCCATAGTTTGGTTCAATCAAGAGTCAAATGAAAGAAAGAAAAGGGGTGTTGCGTCTGGGTATTCAGCAGCGATCAAAAGCAGCAGAAGATAGGTATTTTTAGAAGGCGTTATATATAAATTGGGTTGGGACTACACCAGGAATGAGCCGTAGCTCAGTTGGTTGTGTTACGTGATGTTAAACATTGGACCGGTTGTGGACTCGGGTTCGAACCCCGGCCCAACCATATCTTTTTTTAAAAAAAAAAACAGAAAAGAGGGGGGCAAGGACTAGTGGGCCGGGTTTCATGGATTTGGGCCTAATCTGGTTTGTGGGCTCAGGATTTGTGGTTGGTTTGGGTTTGTTTTTAAAGGTTTAGTTTAAAATGTGGGTATTATTATTATTATTATTATTATGATGATTATTATTATTATTATTATTATTATTATTATTATTATTATTGTTAATATATACCATTATATATATATATATATATATATATATATATATAAGTTGGGTGGTAGAAAAATAAAAACTTAGGCATATATAAAATTAATGATAAGGTAGGGGCTTTTACGTATTAGAATTTGGAAAAACTTTGCGATGTTACACTAACAATTGTTCTATCCAAACAACTGCTGTGACAACTGCTGCTACAAAGGACTGCTGGATAACAACTGATAGAGAACAACTGCTGATCAAGTGCTAAAGACTAAAGGTCTGTTGGAGCCAACAGCACTTAGGCTCCATCAGATGATACAAGACCATCAGAGTTTTCCTTAACAGTAGTTTACCTTACAGTGTTTTGCAATGTAACAGTAGTTTGTATATAGCAGATGTTTTATGTTGTTATTCTGTTAGAGGTCACTGTCTTAGGTGACGTCAGCTTAGATCGTCAGTGGTTTAGATTTGTCTATAAATAAAACAGTGCCCGTACTGTTCTATTCATCACTCACAACATTCTCTCAGACAAACAATCACAGAGTGATGAGGCTGAGGGGGAGTACTTGTAATTTATTGTAGTCATTCAATATTATGAAAGCATTCGATTAGAAAACATTTACTCTCTTGTTTTGATTATAGTTTATTATTCCGCTGCACTTTCCTTTTATATTCACTTCATTCTTCTCATCTCTACTTAAACAAATCAAAACAATCAAACTCAGATCCTAACAGGCCTTTGCATGAATCGGCTTATAAACCCAACCAAGAATGTTAGGTCCGGATGAGTATGTGTTAGATACCGATGGCTTCCTACGATGCTTCGATCTTTAGTGGGGTCAACTTCTTCTCCCTCATCAGCTTTGGACAACTTTAACCTGGGATCCAATGGATATTGTGTCGAGTTACACTCCCACATCCCAAATTGCTTCAACAACTTTGTAGCATATCCCATTAGTCTTATTGAAATTCCTTTAGCATTTTGATTCACCTCTATGCCAAGATAGTAGTGTAGCTTACCAAGGTCACTCATCTCGAACTTAGCTTCCATTTGCTTCTTGAATAAATTTATATCTTCTTTGGATGCTCCCGTAATGATTAAATCATCCACATAAGTTCCTACTATCAAGAGTTGTCGGTTGGCACTTCTTTGATAAACGGCTTGCTCCCTTTTACACCTTGTGAACCCAAGCTCCTTTAGTGCTAAATCGAGTTTCATGTTCCATGCCCTCGATGCTTGTAGCAAACCATACAACGCCTTGATCAACTTGTATACACACCCTTCTCGTCCGTTTTTGACAAACCCTTCGGATTGAGTGACAAATACTTCCTCCTTAAGTCCACGTAAGAAAAAAATTCCCAAAATTCGAATTATGGAACCTTGATCCCAAACCCACACAGTCAACTGAACTGACCCTTTAATCAACTCGACTAACTCTATAAAGTTGTAAACTCGTGGATCAATTGATGCCCTGCGTGATAAGTACACCATTTCATTTTGCCTTCTTACTGGATTAAAATGATCATTAAAAACATTTATAACTTGATTTGAAGCACCACTTCCATGATAATCATTCTCATATGTAGCAATATCATAATCAATTAGCCTGTTATCCATACCAATTTTGGTCCTCTTAAACACAACCTCAGCAACATGCCCCATTACTAAGTTCCTATGTAAAGCATCACGTTCACGAGTTTCATTCTTATTTGTCCGAATCACCTCATTATTCTCATATGAATCATTGCTACTTAACCATTCTTGAAACTCATCCCAAAACCTTTTAGTTGTTTTCTTATAATTTTCTCCTTCTTTTAAATTCACACCCTCACACGGATCTTGGATACTACAATCTTGAACCTTCCTCACTTTTCCACTTGAACAATACAACCGACCCGGTTTCCACTCAAAGCGCTTAACATCAACAACCGGTTCCTTCTCAATATCCTTAACATCAACATCATCACTTGAATGTCCTCATATAACATTCCCATAAACTTCCTTTACATTCTCGCTTATTATCTCCTCTATTTCACAAACATCACTATCTTTTTAACTTTTTCTTGAATTGTTACCAGCCCCGACATTCATTTCACTGTTAAATCCTTAAGGCATTTCAACGAACGTCTTGAATGAAGCCTCATCACTATATCCATTCCATTTTCTTCCAAAACATCATCATCAATAACTTCTTCTACAATTGTTTCTTGAATAATATTATCACACGTTTCTTAAATCTCATCCCTATTCTCAAATTCATCAAATTGAATTTCATTGTTACTTATAATCTGATCTCTATCCTTTTTTAATTCTTTATAACTTTCGATAATAGCCAAAAGCGAGATTAGCTTGGTTCTTTGCTTTCTTCATAAGCCTCTTCAAGCGTTTTAATAAGGAGAATATCAAATGAAACACAATAAAACCTTTTTGTTTTATGTTCTTGATATCTTCCATTGCTGACGTATAATTTAGAATGCTTGTTTCTTGATTCTTGGTGTTGAACAAGCTAGGACTACGTTTCCCCCAACTTGTTGATCCCATCCATTCATCAGAACTTCTAAATCCTCTCCACAGTTCATAATCAGTAGGTGGCACTAAATAATCGGGTTTATAACTACAACAATGACCCTTACCATCAAATTGTATCCCACCACAAGAACATCTAATATGTCCACAAACATGAACCCTGTTTTCCCATATTAAACCCCCACATGAACACAAGAACACAATTCTTATTTATTGTAGGAATCATTCAAAACAGTTATTTCTTTTGTGGAAATGAATCTGATACTTTTAATTGAATGATTGAATAGCCAAAACCCAATTCTTGAATCTAATACTGAATTGAAGGAATTTGAATGGAATTGAATCGGACTTGTTTGGAAAGAAGGAAAGAATTGCACGAATTGATCAAGAACACACAAAAAAAAAAAAAAAACGAATTAAAATTGAAATGAATCGAACAAATTGGAGTGGAATGATAACAAATTGATCAATCCTAAGAATGAATAACAGAACAGAACGAACAAAGGAAGGAATTATAATAGAACAAAGATAAACTGGAAAACAAAAACTGATTGGAAAAAATGGAGAAATTGATCGGAAATGTTAACCAGAATCGTGAGCTCCGACGAGAATCAGTGTCTCTGATACCACTTGTTACGATACAAAATGATGATCAATGGATCAAGAGCTAAAGATTGAAGAATAAGAAGAAACTTAATCTGTTTAAGTAACAGATTAACGCTTTGTTCCAGAGTTACATTTAAGGGGGGAAGAGAAAGGAATCCTTCCTTATCTTCCCCACTTCCTTTCTCTTGTATTCCTTCCAAATTAGAAAGATATGATTTATGCATAAAAAACTCACTATTTTCCCTCATTTTCTCTTATTTTCTCTTTGTACAAAAACTAGAGGTGGGCAAAAAAAAAAAAAAAAAAAAAAAAAAAAAAAAAAAAAAACTGGTTTGGGAACCGAAACCGGTAAAACCAACCCGAACCGAAGCCGGTCAAAACCGGTTCCACACAAAATCGATACTAAAAAAAACCCTCAAACCGAACCGAAAACCGAGCTAAAACAAACAAGAAAACCAATCAAAAGAAACCGAACCGGAACCGAAACCGGTACACAAACCGGAACCGAACCAAAACCGATACCGCTAAAAACCGGTAAAAAACCGAAACCGGTTTAAGAAAAATACATTTTTGGCCATAAACACAAATATAACTTTTTTTTTTTTTTTTTTATAATTAAAATTCAATTTTCTTCTTTAAAAACCTTAAAAAGTTAAATTTAATGTAATTTATACGATTTTAAAAAGTGCGTAAGTGAACCAGAATATAACCGAAACCAAAACAAGTAAAAAACCGATTTTATGGCCGACCAAACCGGTCTAAAACCGAACCGGTTCCAAAACGAAACCGGTTCAAGAATGAACCAGTACTGTAGCGAACCGGTTTGGAACCGAAACCGGTTTGGCAAAAAAAAAAAACGATTTGTACACCTCTAACAAAAACACTGGAACATACTTTTTCCTTCATTCCTTCAAATTTCTTTCTTTTCCCTTGCTAAATGAAACTCTGGAACAACAGAGCGTAACTTCAACTAATACAAATTTACCTATGTAACCCTCCTACTATTTGACATTTACAATTTTCCCCTCTATAATATTTGACAGGTAACACACTATGATTAAGCCATTTCGCTTATGGCCTGGTGATAAGGGGGTTTTGCCATAACTCATAAGGCTTTCCTCCTCTGTGGATTGGTGCGGGTTGCAAGTTCGAGTTCTGCTTTGTGCAGGAATTTGCTCAAGTACTGCGGGTGGCTCGAAGTGAGAGTTTAGCCAGTCTAAATAAATAAATAAATAAATAAAACACACTGTGAATAAAAACCTGAGTCTATGAATCCAAAGAATAAACAAACAAAGCTTCAAAATTCATTAATCAAGAAACTTTTTTGAAATTGATGGTTTGTTAGCTTTCTTTGATTATTACATTACATGTGGGTGGCCGCCCTATAATTTCATGGTACGTTATGCAAAGAGACATAAAAAAATTGAAAACGGTAACCATTTTCAATGAAAAGGCAATTTTCTCAAATAATAGTCAAATCGATTGTGACGGAAATTAAATATTATATTAATGAACGAGAGAAAATCCTTATTACAACATTCAAAGAACATTTAATATCTGTGTTTAGTCACATGTGTGAAACTAGTGGATTCAAGCTCTATAGATATGTAGCGAGCTAGTTGATCCGAGATAGCTTTAGCTCAAAGTTAAACAAGTCAACTCGGCTTAGCTCGTTTACTTTTAACGAGTCGAATTTAAGTTTTAGTTGAGTTCGGCAAGTAAATAGCTCGAGCCAGTTTGTGGCTCCACAAACCAGCTCGTTTAGTCGTTTATTTCTTTCAGATTATGACAAAAATAATATTTTCTTTCATACATGTGGAATTTAAAAATAGATCAAACTACCAAGCTAACAACCTTAGATTGGTATAAAATTAGGGCTTAGAAATGATTAGACCTTTATTTGGGTTATAACTTATGAAGATTAAAATTTGGGCTTGACTTAAGTCAGCGAAGAGCCAATGAGCAGCCTTGGCTCGTGCTCGACTTGTTTGTCAACTTGAATTTCGGGCGAGTCTTTTTGAGAGACAAGATTTTAAACAACCTTAACTTCACCGGTTAAGGGTGTTTTTTTTTTGTTTTTTAGAAGCATATAAAATTATCGAATTTTAGAAATATATTCACTCAAATTTTCTACCATAGAATAGTTGACCGAATGAAAAATATCAAGACATAACAAAGGTTATAATTCTGCTTCCAAATAAATTTTGCATTTCATTTAACAGTATGCAAACTATTATATAGAGAAACAAATAAAATCAAGAGTATGTGATAACAAAAATATGCTTACATATACTTTTCCTTTACATTTGTTGCAATGCAAATTACATTTATAAAGCATACAAATAAAGAACTTCAAAATATATAGGGCTAAAGACTTACAGTCCCTTAATAGTTTTCTTATGAATTAACAAGAAAACTAATATCTTCTACCAAACACCCCATTTACAGTTGCTGTTTTCTCTGGGGTATAAGTAGGAGGGGCAGAAATCAAACTTTGTATAGTAAAGGGTCTAATATGAAAATATCGATATCAATATCAATACTTGATTTCATCAATTGTTGGTTTAATGGCTAAAGAATGTTTGAGATCACCAATGTGAAGAGTGTGTTCACCCATTGGAACCCTTCGGATTCCAAATTGGTCAACCACACTTAAATGTTTGCACACATGAAGGTCAAGGGCAACCCTTTGGAGCCCTCCGGCCGCCACGTGTACCTTTTGAAAGGCCACCAATTGTTTATGTGTGGCCCATTTACCATCTGGTGGGCTCGAGAACACCATCACGGTGTGAGTCCCATCCATGGTACCAGTATTCTCCACGTCGATGTGTAGACCCGAAGAGAGGGTCGAGCATTTGGCATGTGATACCCGTACCCCGTTGGTTAGAGTTGTTGAGTTATTGTTTTCAAGGTGGATTGAGAGCATGGGAACCAAAAGTGTTGTTGGGGCTTGAGCTATAGAATGTCGAAAAGTTGTGTAACTTAGACCATGCCCGAATGGATAAACCACGGGCCCTTTGTAGAAACGGTAGGTTCGACCGGGGTAGTTGTGGGCCGGGTCAGCCCTCATTCCCATATTTGTCATTGGTACTTTGGCCAAGTACTCTTGTGGGTACCATGTCATAGGCAACTTTCCTCCTGCAAAGAGTTCAAAAAATGTCATTTGTATCTTATTTAAGCCTGTTGGGCTTGATGTGGCCCAATCATGTATCTAAACCCATTGGGCTTTATGAAAAAAGTTTTCAAACGTTATATATGTAGTAACCTGGATTGGTTGTTCCAAACAAGATATCGGCAATAGCGGTACCACCAGATTGACCTGGATACCCGGCCCAAATTATGGCCGTAATTCGCGGGTCTCTTTTTGCGAAAGTGATGTCAATAGGGCCGCCGGACATAAGGACGAGCACACACGGGCCTCTTGAAGCCTTTGCAACTCTAGATATTAGCTCTTGTTGATGCCCGGGCAAGAGTATGTTGGTCCGGTCTCTTGCTTCAGCTTCAATAGATTGATCAAGGCCCATAACTAGCACGGTTGCATCGGCGTGTCGGGCTGCTACTTCAGCAGACCCAAATAATTGGTTACCTCTACAACTCACATCACTACACCCTCTTTGATGAATCGTCTTAACGTATCTAGCTATACCTTGTACTGGTGTTGTATATCCGCAAGCAATACCTATTATACCAAAATTGATTAGATTTTTTTTTTTTTTTTTTAAATATTTTATAATACCTACCGGCATAGTTGCCTATCATGGTGACAGTGACATCAGAATTGGGCCCAATAACAGCAACAGTGCGATGTTGCGCTATTGAAAGTGGTGGGCCATGCCCACGGTTATCTAGAAGAACTATTCCTTGACGGGCTGCTTCTAGGGCAAGTTGGTTACTTGACCCTAAGCACACGTCGGATATCTTCAAGTTCCCATAGGGTTGTCTTGGCCCATCAAACATGCCCAAACGCATCTGAACCGCAAGGGTGTTGGCCAAGGCCCCGTCAACATCAACCTCTTTCAACTTTCCTTGTTTTATCGCCCCCTCGGTATAAACCGCCAAATGTGGGCCACAATCCAAATCAAGCCCTATAAAGGAAAATAAAGTACACATAAACACAACCCACAAAATAAAAATAAAACAAGCCGTTTTAATTTTTAAAGAGTTAGACCCAAACCTGCTTTGATACTTTGCGCGGCTGCATCTTCGGGTGTAGCCGTGTAATGTTGACTAGTATACATAACCCCAACCGAATCACAATCAGAAACGATGTATCTGTTTTTTAAGAAAAAAATCATTAGATATATTTCTAGGCACGAAAAAATGAATCATAAGTTGTCTTGAATCATACCCGTTGAGACGCCACTCCCCGCGAATCGTGTTCTTGAGGAGATTCGGGTCAGCACAAGTAGGCTTCCCATTAACTTGATTGTACGAACACATTACACTTGCAACTTTACCTTCTAAAACACAAGCTTTGAACGGTACATTGTATGTGTCCTCTAAATCTTGTTTACTCACCTGCATAATATTCAACGAATTAATATATTGTTTGCCTGTTTTGTGCTATTTTTTAGTGTTTAACTATGTTAAATAATAGTCAAACACTAAAACACAATTTTCTCCAGACATTTATTGTTTGGAGAAAATTAAAACAGTAGAATACGATTTACTATTTTTTTGGCTTTAATTATCGAACATACTTTATAACAAAGTAAAAATGAAAGAAAGTTGTTTTTTTTTTTTTTATATCAATTTAAACCAACCATGTGCCAAGTGGCGTAGCTTGAACAAAATTTTCAGGGGGTCGAAAATCCCGAAAGTCAAGTTACCCTTAAATTAGTGGGGGGCGGACTCAATACGTATAAATTTTTCGGGTGGAATATTAGTAAATTTACAATATAGAGCATGTGACACTTGATGTAAGAAAAGACACAAAGAGTAATTAGAAAGTTGCATTTTTTGTTTCATCGAATAAAAGGTTGGTCTTTAGTGATTCATGCCACTTTTGTGACGGAATGCGGACAAAAGTCGCATTATCATTTATCAACTACGTTCCAATTCTTGAATTGCTGGCATGTGAAATGATGCAATTTTAGCGACGGAAGTTCACTTTTACTAACCATTTTTTTTGTTAAATAAGTGACCTACCTTTTGTTCCATGCAAATAAGGTTTTTTTTTTTTTTTTTTTTTTTTTTTTTTTTTTTTTTTTTTTTTTTTTTTTTAATAAAAGGTAATTATAAGCATTGCACTCGTTAATTAAAATATTTTTATTTATAAAGCATATCTGTTAAAATAATCGAAAATATCGTCTAGTCAACTTTGAAACCTTTTAGTTGATGTAATAAAAAAAATGCATTTTTGGTTCAAAATTTTGAACACATGCAGTGGAGGGTGAAATGGGCGTGCATTGCCCCAAAAACGCTCCACAACGTCAGGAACACCGTCCCTTGACGTTTTGGGCCATTTTTGGTCATGAGCGTGATATTTTTAACGCTCAATTTGGGCGTTTTTATAGTACCATATGTTTGAGCCAATCACATCGGAGGAGTGTGAAATTCCACCTTCACTACACATGGTGTTAGTGTGTTATATAGTTTTTGTCTTATCAATGGCGTGATGGTTTTGGTGAGACCACATAAAGAGTGTGTTATAAATGATGCATTTATGATTTATAACTAATTAAATAAAATTACCTTGGCATTAAAGTGAAAACGATCAACACCGTTCCAATTATCAAGGTCATACGCGGTGTAGTGTTTACAACAAGCCGCAACCTTTAATCTATCACCCACATTGCCTTGAAGTCCTTTGACATATCTAACAGCATACCGAGCAGCCAATGCTGGATCTTCTCCAGGCGTTTCTTGACCCCGACCCCATCTTGGATCCCGGAAAATATTTACATTTGGGCTCCAAAATGTTAGTCCCGCCTTTCCTCCATTGTACATAGCCCGTGCTTCATTTGACACGACCTGAAATTCGTTTTACTAAATATAAGTAACTATATATTTTTATTAACATTATTCATAAATACTTGGCACTTTATAATAAGCCGATAAACCTCAAAAAGGCGATTCAAATCTAGAATAACTTTTACTAGTTTAGTATATAAAGTACAATTAGGTCGGTTTTAAAGACAAAACTAGTCATATATTGTGATTGATAATTGCATAATAAATAAACATCTTTTCGAAAGATGGGTTATAACTTATTAATAGTAGACAGGGCCCCACATTTAGGATATGGGCCAAAATAAATGGTCCATAGGTGTAATAGAATATAAAAAAAAAAAAAAAATGGGCCATAAACATGCCAAAAAATAACCACTTGTTCTGATATAGAAGAGAACATGACAGCTTGTACCAAAGATATCCACAAACTATCACCCAAGTTATCTTCTCCTTCCTGACTTCTGGTCTTGATTTTATGCATTAACACTTGCACGTTATGCATATAATAAAAATTTGCAATCTTTAACTAGGTCCACATGTCTAGAAAGCCGTTTTGTGATGTGATTAAACTTTAAAGTCTAAACGCAATCAATGTTTTCCTTTGTGTAGTTGCACCTTATGCAGTTAAAAGTGTACAAATGCCACTTAGGTTATAGCCTAGTGGTAGAGAGGAAATCCTCTCTTAGGTGAAATTGAGAGTTCAACTCCAAGGATGTGTAAAAAAAGTGTAATAGATGTAAAGAAATGGGCGTAAGAAATTAGCCATTTAAAAAAAAGCTAAAAGTGTATAAACAATACAATATTGACACAGACCCCACTTGTAAATACACACCCTTGTAAGTTGCACACCTATGTCGCTATGCGCGGTGTATGATGTCATACGCGGTGTATGAAGGTCTGACAATGAGAATATTTGTGCCCTCTACAACTCATGTGTAGGTCTATACGTCGCGTATCCCTACAAGTCACGTGTAGGCTTATACGCGGCGTATAGGTCCTGACATGAATTTGACTAATGGACGTTAATGATGCGTAGAAATTCGTGACACTCTTTATACGTAGCGTATAGAGATATACGTCACGTATAAAAGGTGCGCAAACAATTTTAGAATGTACGGTTACCACCCTCAATCCCTCATTAAAATGGTAATGTTTGTTGCAACTTGCAATTCAATCAAATCAGAAAAATTACAATTCACACCCTTTTAGTCTACTAAGTTTGTAAAATAGCCCCTCGATATTTTAGTGGCAGCAAATATGGTTATCCCGTGAGTTTTGATTTGTGAGGGTGACCCCCACTAATACGAAAAGTCATCATTCTAATATTCGTATACGTAATTAAAAATTAAAGAAGCGTAATAAATCAAAATACTATTATTTTATAGAAACACATGCATTGTAGAACACTAAGGGACTGTTTGGTTTATTAGGTGCCGAATCATTAAAAGGTTTGAATCATTAAGTTGAACCTTTTAATGGTTAGTATTTTTATCACATTGGTAAGAGAGCCTCATTAAGGTTCAGCCTAGTTTAGTGCCTAATGGTTCAGTGCTTAATTTTTCAGCCACATCTCAAGTCTTAATGATTCAACTTTAACCATTTCATTCATAATCTAAAACAAACGCGCTGAATGTTGAATCATTCAGCGCTGAATGATTTAGAGTCTCATTAAGAGGCTTATCAAACAGCCCTAAGTTAATTTATTACGTTCTTTTACTTATTACATACACATGTGTAAATTATATACGTAAAAAAACCATTAAACATGTACATATATTCATATAATTCTTTTAATTTTATATCGTTACCTATACCTGAAGTATGCATGTGTAGGTAATATAAGCTACACATTATAGATAACAAACAATCTTTATTATCTATTATTTTTGAAAGAATAATATATATATTACTAGAACAATTAAACCAATTAAAAAGGAATTTTTATGTGATTAATTTGATAAAAGCATAGTTAAAATGAATGAAGATTAGTTATGGATATGTGGGTCCATTTGGCATCTTTATTATCTTTATTATAGAGATGTTAACTCTTAGACCTCATATTAAAAATCTTTTTTATGTCTTACTCATATATTCTTTTATGTATTAAGTATTGTTTACGTATCTCACACTTAACCCACTAAACAATCTCGAAAAGTAAAAAGAATATAACTTTTGTTTGTTTTATCTTTTGTTTATATTTTGTGAACACAATAAAAAAAACAATAGATAAGAGTATTTAATTTGACATGATTCGAATGTTGTCACAACAAACGATAATAACGAATTGATACGAGCCTTTCCTTAACCCAACAAAATAGGAAATGTCACATTACCTGTCCAATCTCTTCCCACAAAGTGTCATTAAAACTCGAAGCCGTAGTAATAACTTGAGGAAACTGCGTCGCGCCGAGAAACGTAGGGAGAAACTTCGTCCCGGGCCCCACGTCCGATACGCCGTGCAAGGCCTCGGACCACCATTCGTACCCTTGAATTCCTAGTCTAGGCACGGCGGCTGCGTTGTTCACTAACAATCTTACTTTTTCTTGCAAAGTTAACCTTCCTAGCAAATCTCTAACTCGAGCTCTTATAGGTAGGTTCACCCTACAAAACGGGAGGTCTCTAGTGACCCTGTTATTTGGGTCACATGCAAACGGCGGTCTTGATTCTCCAGTTAAGAGGACTAAGACCGCGGTTAAGAGGAAGAAGAGGGAGGATGGTGAAAGAATGCATTTGGTGTGAGTACTTTTAGTGGCCATGTTTTGTGTGAATTAGTTTGGTTTGAATGAAGAAAGTGAAGAGTGAATGGGTATTTATAGGGTCATGTTACATGATGGTGGTGTATAGATAGTGGATTAGTTTTTGTGAACATGATTGGCTTTACACGTCTCTTTTATTACGATGTTTGCCACTCGATAACTTCACTTCATTTTCATACAAGATTATATATCTGTAATATGGTTTCTTTTCCTTCCAAGATACCCATAAAATATTATATCAAAAATAGTTGTTTTACGGCTGTTTTTGTAATTTATTTACATATGTGTACAAAGTTACACAATGGTAATTTATTCTAGGACGATATTGATAAACGTTTCTGTAAAATATTCATACAGAAATCTTAATCTCGATTTAAAATCAGTAAGTAGTAACTTGAGAATAATAAGAACGGCGTGTGTCGGAAATTAGGTATTTTTGGCAGTGATGTATTTGTACTTTTCTTTTTTGAATATTATATACATACATGGTGGTTATACGTCAGAATTAATACTTTAAATGTATGATTAAATATCTCTACTACCTTATTAAGGAGGAGAGATGGGTAAGAAAGTAATTTCACCATTATTTTAAGATGGCATACAAAAGGTCTCATGCATAAATCTCTAACTTTTACCATTTTCTTCCATCTATGCCCTTATGTACAAGTCACTAATACAAATCAATTGCACCATTCAATACATTTAATTCATGTATTAACTTTTTGTTACCTAGAACCATTACCAAGTAAAAGATTAATTCATGTATTTTTTTTTTAATGGATTAACTTTTTGTTACCAATGGAATTTGAATTATCACCACAAGAAAAGGCTAAGCCTTATTTAACACTTTGTAACCAGTAGGCTAAAGGCTCTTTGGTTCATGTGTGTAACTAAATGTTGCAAATAAAAATCAAGCACGGATCCGATTGGATAAATGACAGTATGGTGTATAAAGTTTTGGCAATTTAAAATGTGAATAAAAATACATACCCGCGGCAACGTGCGGGCATTCCACTAGTACATTATAAAGGAGGAGTGATGTACCATACTGGAATTTTAACATGGGTACAATTTTTAAAGCAATAAGCATAAGAGAATAAAGCTTATTTCATAAGGGTATTATAGGGATATTGAGGACAATTAAGACACTTAGAGGGTTAGTAGAGTAATTTTATTTTTTGTTTTTAGTTAAAAGCTAAAATATCATTCATATAGTACCCCTAACTCCCTTCACCTTCCCTCTTAGGCCATATGAAGAGCTCTCCTAATCAATTATTCATTGATTGTGTTTTATTTATATTAATCATAACCATTCATAACAAATTCTATTCCATTCCATGAAGAAACTTCCATTGATAGTATGGAGAGTTTTATCTTCATATTATCCATGGGTACTCTCTCTCACACACACACTCTCTGTATTGTTTCTTCTCATCATTCCGTTACTCGTATTGCGTAATTTAGGGTATAAAGTTTCATTATCTTGTTTCCTGTTTTTCAAATTATTATTACAGCTTGTTGAATCTCTCTGTACGTGATAATCAGATTCTAGATACGTGTGCTAATTAGAGTTGCTTTGATTCGCAGGTACCTTTTAGCTATTTTTGGAGCCTTTCTAAATTCTAACAACTAAAAATACTTGATTCAACTGGCTTGTAATTTCATTCTTTATGAATTCTTTATTGGTTTTATCAGCTATATGCACTACGTCTCAACTTATAAAGTCTGAAATCCAGAACTTAATAACACCAAAAGCTGAAATACATACAGTGCATTTTTCTATATAGTTTATGATTTATGAACACATATTTGTTTTGATTTATTTTTAGTATGAAGAAAAAATTGAAATGGAATGCAATTCCTTTTCATTCCATATAATAAACTTTTATAAGAACTTGAGTCAGTTATATCCTTAAGTGTTAAAGTGGAAACAAGAACTTCTAATTAAAAACCAAACACTTGTTCCGCCAAATGTTATACTAGAGTTAATTGCATAATCTCACAACAATAGTCATTAAGTCATTTGCTTATTCTTTTTTGCTAATAAAATTAATCTATGCATATAAGCATGTTTAGTTGTTTACACAAGAAAAAAAACATGCAAGTTAAAATTTAACTCCATGCCTATTAAAAGTTTTTAGCTTATTCTTGTTAGGTCCCAAGCCCGGATAAAAAGATGAGGGTGTATAATAATGAAATTCGACAAAGGGCACCAAATTTCATTTAGCTTTGGGCTTTAAAAAGGATCGAGTTGCTCCTGCGCAGAATTCTGGTAATGTTTTATGATGATAGCTTCACGATTTTTCAATATACTACATTGTTTTTGTTTCTTGATTTTCCATAGGATCATCAAAACATGAAAGAAAGGAAGACGTATCGTATGAAAATCCAACAAGACTTTAAGAAACTAGAAATGGCATGTCATGTCATGATATAGCTTCATTATTGTGTGGTTTGGGGATTTCGGCAACAACTTGTATGCCGCTCATATCAAGTAACTTGTGTTTGGTTATGTTTTATATTAGGTTGTGACCATGTAGCCCATATTTCTTAGTTTAATCATCCTATTAATGGTTTCATATGCTTTTTCATATTATCATATTTTCTCTAATAGACCTGGTTCATAGACAAAAGTAGAGCGTACAAGTGATCTAGAGTTTTAGTGACAAGTCAACTCGGAATGGGACAAAGGGCAAGGTTATAAAAAATCTAGCAAGTAATGTGTCTAGATAAGGTCTAGATTTTTCATAGGAGAAGCCGTTGGGATTTTTTACTTCGGAGGACCCCTATATCTTGAATTGTAGGTGTGGACACGTTTATTTCTTGAATGCACGCTGACTTTTGTAATCATCATTTTGCTTATATCAGAAACACTATTCGCTTGGTTGGTATTAAATTGGTATCAATGCGTCGATTTTGGAGAGAAAAATGAATTATTATTTGGGCCCTTTGCCTACTATTTTGTTGGTATTAGTTCAATATGATATCAATCGGGACACCCGTCGCAACGCGCGGGCATTCCCACTAGTTATCTTATTAAGGAGGAGTGATGGTCAAGATTGTAATTTTGTCAAGCATCCAACTATTCAAGCAAGATGTACAATTGAATTATGCTTACATGATGGGGGTATAATTGGAACTTTATGGACATTTAAGACACTTAGAAGGGTAGAATAGTAAATTTAACATAGTCCAATACCTCACATCCTAAAATCTTATCCCAATTCTACCCTTATGTCCAACATTTAGAATACAAAATACAACCTATGATGCATCTTAAATGTGAGACCTTTCAACCCCTCATAATCATTAACCTATCATAATTATCAACCTTTCATCATCATCATAATCAATTCATTAGTAACTTCTTCCTCTTATATATCTATATATTATCTATATGGGGTCAACAACAACAAGAATCACCACATAAATCACCAAACGCAATTCTTTGGTTTCTCGCCTCATAACCGTTCTATCATCATAGGTTCCTTACCGTATCTTTCATTTTATGTATCATTTTGTTTTGTTTTCTCTATAACATTTCAATTAAAGCTTGATACGCAAACATTATTTCATTTTCGTATCTTTCATTTTATTTATTGTTTTCTTTTTTTTTTTCTCTATGGCATTTCATTGAAACTTGATACACAAACATTATGATGTTAATTAGTATTTTTTTTTTAGGAATCTTGATTTAGTGGGTCAAATAGTTTTTTTAAGCATGAAACTGTGTTAATGGAAAAAAATGAGTTTGTGGATTTATGGTGATTAATGATAATTGACAGGTGAGATTAACATTGTCTCTAAATGGCAAAAGATGGATTAGAGATCATCGGGGATAACGCGAAAGGTCTCATCATCTCCTTATACTCTTATAAAGATTTTCAAAAGCAGAGGTGATTTTTGTTTTAAGTACCAAATTTTATACGTATCAAGTATTTTGCTACATGTTGTTTATAATATTCAATACGTGCTATCTCTTTATGTTTTTATTCCCTTAATTTTGATTCTTGACTCTTTAGTACTTTTCTATCATCATGAATTCTATATTTTCTTTGGCAAAAATCGATAATATCTATTCTATATTATAAAGCATTTTGATTCTTGACTCTTTAGTACTTTTCTATCATCATGAATTCTATATTTTCTTTGGCAAATATCGATATCTATACTATATTATAAAGCATTTGGGAAGGATGACAACAAAATTTAAGTAATTACAATATCTTATGTACTATATTATAAAGCATTTGGGAATGATGACTCTTTATGTTTGTATTCCCTTAATTTTGATTCTTGACTCTTTAATACTTTTCTATCATCATGAATTCTATATTTTCTTTGGCAAATATCGATATCTATACTATATTATAAAGCATTTTGATTCTTGACTCTTTAGTACTTTTCTATCATCATGAATTCTATATTTTCTTTGGCAAATATCGATATCTATACTATATTATAAAGCATTTGGGAAGGATGACTACAAAATTTAAGTAATTACAATATCTTATGTACTATATTATAAAGCATATGGGAATGATGACTACAAAATTTAAGTAATTACAATATCTTATGCTTATGGTACAATACTTAATTAACTTGGTAAAGGGGTAAAATTATCTTTCTACATAATATCATACTAGTATTAATTAGAAACAATGACTCTTTTCTTTAAAACCAGATGTTACACGACTTTACTTCCAAAACAACTTTATTTATGCCACAAAGATGAATATTTGACAAAGAAAAGAAAAGAAAAGAAAAAATCACAGAACTTTCCATTAATTACAACGACTTGACGAAATTTATGGCTATTAAAAATAAAAAACCTCAATTGTCAATATTTGAATGCTCACTAATTAAAACTTTGAGTTATTGAATAGTTGCATAAGATTTTCATTATTGTGTTTGTTAGAACTAGCTGTCATATTAATTTAAATCGTACTATATTACTAATTAATTGTTAAAAATCAGCAGTCAGAATATAACTAAATTATAGAATTATACAAAGAAAGGTGATTTGTGTTTGCGGAGTAAGAAAAACGTATAACTCAGTTCTTTGTTTATGAGAGTGAGAGTTACATTTTATTTGATTTGTTTTGAGTTATTTTTTGTTTTTTTGTTTTTTAATTCTAACTTGTGAGTAATTTACAAACCTTGAACTTATTTATCTAATTTTAACTTGATTATTGAGTAACTTTCGACGGTTGAACTAGATCAGTTTCTTTTTCGATTCAGGATATATTCGCTATTCATAAATATGTTCTCGATATTGATCTTACGAAGAAGATGGAACAGTTGATTGTTATGGTCCCTTGCTGGTGTAAATCGAGGGGGAAACAACCTAATCTTCTCTAATAAGCCAGTATAGGTTGAGAATGTTTTGGGCAACATTAAAGTCCTTAGTTACTTATGGAACAAAAATATGTCAAAATGTTTGGATAATTTAGATTGGATTAGAGGGGGGCAGCCCCGCCGCTCACTTGTAATTCTTGTTGATTTTTTTTAATGAAAGAAATTAAGATATTTTTAAAATTTAGATTGGGTTAGATGGAAAATGTTAGCTGTGTAATAGTTTGTTTGTTATTCTGTTTGCCAGCTCTTGTTAGCTTCTTGCTTGCAGGAGTGTTTGGCGTGTTTTTCTAATGGAAACTTGTTATTAAAAAACACTAGATCAATTTCTTATTTAATTATTTCTTTTAGTATATACATAATTTGTGTGTATATAATATAACTATAGTTATAGTGTTATATTAAAGGAGAGGGTTTTAGAATTTAGACAGAACAAAGTGTTTTTGTGAGAACCTAAAAAAAATCTAATTTTTTATTTTAAAAATAAAATATGCTAAATTGATTAAAATTAATGCAATGCTTAATCATCTTTTTTGGAATTCATAAAAAGAGTATGAAAAATTTTCGTTTATTCATAAAATCTACACATGTGTAAGTCATGTGTAGATTGTATCACCTACTCATGTATCGATAGACATTTAAAAGTGAAAAGAATACATGAACAAATTAGTTTTATGTTTTTTTTATATGCATAGCATACAAATATATACATTCACAAGCCCACATACAATATGAGAGGTCCATTCCTGTTTTAGTATTCGTATCATTGATTGTTCAAGTAGTCCCAACCCACTTGCTAAAGACGATTTGTGACCATTTTTGGTCGCAAATTTTGGACGTTTTCTCTGTAGTTAACGTACGTTATCAAAAAAATACCTTCTTTTGTAGTAGTTGAATAAAGATTTTATTGGATGGTATTATGGTAATATGGTGGAACAAAAAATGATTTAAGGTTAAAGCAAAGTAGCTGGATTCTTAATTTGAATATAGTCCTTTGGTGGATACTGACATATATACGCATGCTTAAATCTTCTATCCCACGTCAAAATTTTCAGGTTATTATTGTTTTTATTGTAGTTATTTGGATCCATTTTGGAGATTTTAACATAATTTTCTCTTTCCTTTGTTTTTGTTTGGTTTCACTGATTCAAGAATTTTTTTTAAGGATATTTACTTTTTTATAATCCAATTTCATATGACCGAACATAAATAATTTCGGATCAGTTTGACGGTTCAGTTCGAGTAAAGTTCATTACAAAATAAAATTATGATACAATAATGAAAAAAACATCGTCATTGTAAGTATAAAACACGTAAAATAAATAAGATAGTCTTTACGAATAAAATGCACTACCTAAAGTTGTTCCCTATGAACTCCTTTTTCAATGTAACAAATGCAAGAATCGCCCATGTATCCATCACCCATTTTATTACACAATTCCGTCTTCACATGTTTCATTGTAGAAAAACTATTTTCAACACTAGCCGTTTTCACTAGTAAAACTAGTGACAAATTTATTAAATAATAGACCAAATGATAATCAATGTGTTTTCTTGTTTCCACCATCCTTTTGGCAAGATCACTTATCCCATTCAGGTTGTCAAAACGACTATCTTTTTCATATTACTAATGTAGTGGCCGAGTATATAAATAAGTTGGTCCTTTTCATTAAAAGTAAAATCATACGGATACATTTAGGCCAACTTTAGCAAGTTTAGTTTATTAAATGCGCTAAAATTGCGACAAAGGCTCAAATAACTCATACATGTAAGCAAGTCAATGATTACCTTGTTAAAACGGTATCCAAACTCTTTAATTTGCATATCAAAACTGTATATTCAAACACTTATTAACATTTTTGAAGTACATTACCATAATATTTTTTTTTTTTTGAAGATTAACTTTCATTAAATCACCAAACAAAGACGAGCTATCACCAAGGCGAAGATAGCAAGCCGAAATCCAAAAAACAAACAACCACAATTACATCAAATTAAAATTACACCATCTATCCCAATCAACCACACCTTCTTTAAACCTATGCTTGTACCATAGAAATCCCAAAGTCTTGATATCAGTGTGACACCTGCCAAATTCACTAGTCGAGTCCGTAAAATTAATTGGTTTGCTTCATTATGTGCTTAGAATAAGTGTGTCGGTGCGCCTCATTATTTGGACAATTATGTGAAAATGAACTCTACCCGAACACCATGATCATCATAAGGATCAACAAAAGGGTATGGTTTTTCACATAATATTTTATTTTGCCAAAACTATATTATTTTATATACTTGTGTGCATGATTAAAACATGCAAACAATATTACACATACACTTGACTATGACACCGCAAGAACAACACATACACACATGAACATACTCGGCCTAGCCATACACACACTTGAATATCTTGATAACACATGAAACCTTCCTCTTGTTTTTCCTTCGGCCGAAGCCATAACCCAAGAAACTCTCATGAGTTCTTGTTAAGAAATGTCCAAGCTATACATATAAAAGGAAACCTTCACCTTCTTACACCATGAAAGCAACTAGCCAACTTCCTCATGTATACAAGCATCCCATCAGCCAATACCAAAGCAACATGAAGGATATGATCAAACATAAGACAACAAACAAGATCAATGATAGTGACATGACCTTGTAGGATACATGAAACCTCCTATGCCTTAAAACCTATCGGCCGAAATACCCCCAAGCATGACCTCAAGTCCCTTGCATCACCATGACACTAACATTCTTATATCAAGAGAGGAAACAAACAAATGAACCTACCATCACCTTGCTAGTGATTATCCTTCCCCTTTGAGAGTCTAGGATCGGCCGCAAGGGACTTTACCAAGCTAACACACACTTGTCAACATCACTACACCTATCTCTTTCACCTTAGGATGTTTCGGCAACCACAATCCCATCCAATATCACCTTGATGTTGACACTAATCTTGTCCTATTGTTCCATGCATGACACTAGAGACAAGGTAGCTTTCTTGCACACAAATGGATACTAGACAAACATTCCTCCTTTCCCTAGGTTCAACCCTTACCAAACTAACTAAAAATGATGATAAGCAATCGGCCTACTCATTACCTTGATGGGAACTTGTCATTTGATCAAGAACTTTCACTAAACAAGGAGTATGTACTTATTAGTGGAGGTTAGAAATCAAGTATAGGATTTGCCATGTATTCCTCTATATAAAGGGAGCCTCACCCTTTGTCCAGACCGTAACTGTGTATGTTGAAAACATGTTTGAACGTTAAACCGACCATACCAGACAAGACCCGACATCCCATTGGTGACCCGACATCCCACGTTTTAGCCAAATACAAGATACCATGCAACATATGCAATTAAACACTTAACATGCGCAAAAGTTCACTAAGTCTAGCATACAGTTCAATTAACGCATATATGAATCCAAACACGTGTTACTAGGTTATTAGACATGCCACGAGGTTCCTAACATGCTCCTAGGTGTCAAACCATGTTTCGGGATGTCAAAATACACTTACAACAGCAAGACATGTGATTAGGAATCAAACATGCAATTAGGAAAGTCAACTAGCAATTAGGAAAGTCAAACTGGCAATTAGGATTGTAATCGCCTGTAATATACATGAGTAGGGGTCTACTTGCCTATTGTATAATGCGAGTAGGCTGTAATCGCCCCTGCTATATGGTGAGTAGGATCCTACTTGCCCCTGTAGGGCTGTTCCACTTTTTCGTGCGTTTAACCCTCCAAATCAGATCCGAAACATGTAGAAACACCCAACATCAAACCCAAATCATTAAACAACCCATCCTAAGTGAAAACCCCCAATTTATCGTCAATCTAATAGCCCTAATTTCCAAACATTTCCCAAAATGGCAATATTATTATGAAAACATCACATCAACATGCAAAACTTACCCTAAACGGCAAATATCCAGAATTTATCACATAACAACGTTGTCCAACATTATCCTACTGTTCTAGCATCATCCTAGAGCAAATCCCAACCTTGTGAAATCAACAAAACACATCACATCTCCTTAAATCTTCCTAAATCATTCAAACGGGTCAAAACACATATTATCATCAAAACACAATCATAAACCCCCAAATTCATTATTTAAACATCCTAACAACTCATCTAGGTCAGAAACATATCAAACACATAAGAATCATCATGTTTTATCAATAAAAATCATATCTTTGCATGATTACACCACATAGAACAAGTATGAAGGTTTAGGTTTGTTTAGAAACTGATTTTAATAGGTTTTCAAAGACACAAACATTTAGAAATCAGGTCTGGACCTTTAGGGAGTGAAACAATAACTTTACAAAGGTTTGGAATGAAGAAGACACCTTGGATTTTGCTAAAGAATGATGAATGATCTTGTAAAGGTGATTTCTAGGTCAAAAACGTGTTACAGAGGTTGGATATGGTGTGGGATAGCTTTGGGGTGTGTTAGGGTTTCAAAAATGATATTTTGCATCACAAGGGTGGTATTTATAGGCGTTTCTAGTCGTCACATAAGTTGCAGGCGAGTACAATGCTGCTACAGGTGATTAGGGTCCAAAAATAGGGCTAATCGCCCATGATACCGGGCGAGTAGGCCTAATCGCATGTCCTACTCGCATGGTATGTCCTGTAATCGCCTGTTGCAACTTGATTTGGGTTTTTGGCGCGTTAAACACTATTTTAACACATATAAGCACGTATTCACATACTGACAAGTCACATAATGATTATAAACATATAAAGCACAACAAATAACACGTTTATACTCGTTCAGCAATTCCCGGGACTCGAGACTTGTGTGTGTGCATTAACCCAGTGATTCTATAAATCACCAAATCCTTGTACACATGGTTATGGACCGACTCTCAATGATCCCGTGGATAATTGTAATGACTCCCGATGATTCCCGAACCATCATAACGACTCAACCGACCCATTTAAGTATGTTTGAAAATGTTTCTCGCTAAGGTAGACTTATTGTTTTATAAAATGTTAACCTGAATGTGCCGGGTGTCACATTATCACTACTTAAAATGTTTACCAATCGGCCCTAGTGTTACCATAGTAACTGGGATAACGTGTTGCAACCTAATCAAGTGAGTATAATCAAATATTAGATCGGGATTTTGAACTAAACTAACTTGACTTATGTTTGAAAACTAAGGTTAAAACAAATGAGATTACAATCGGCTTACACCATTAACGCATCTAAAACACATCCCATAGTTTCACTTGTACCTAGATTGGCCTAAACCAACTCGTTTTGAACCCATACACGATCGGGTTCAAGGCATACGCGATGCATATGTTTCGGCTACAATCCTCTAACACACGTTAAGATGGGCCGAAACATGTGTTAGTCTTATTCGGGTATTAAAAAGGGACTTAGGCCTAAGTTAAAGCGCGTATTTTTCTAAAAACCGACCACACATGATGAATTAATATTGTTTCACAAACCATGACAACATGTGGGGTTCACCTTGGGTACAATGGGAACCATGATGTAACAAAACGCCCGGAATTTCCGAAAACATACATTTCACAAGTACACTTAAGGTCATCGCGTGCACAACTACGTGACCCACATACATTAAAAACAAGGTCCACGAATGTCGGGTGAGCAAACTTGTATGGTAAACGACAAGTGTACAAAACTTAAGATATCTTTGACGTTATAGGGCATTTTTGTCAGAACAGTGGTTACTTCTGCTTTGCTAGACCACACGTGACACTACTAGGTGAGTTTCGTGGCCCCTTTTACTGTTTTGCAACTTCGTGGGAGAAACATGCTACAGACCCACATATGTACATGACAACAATATGTGTTACATGAGTTAGACCCACAATTATCGCAGATCAACAAAAATTCCCCGGACAACTATAACCATTAACTTAGCAATAAGCCGTGGATCATATGAATAGTACTATTTGGGTTGACACCCCCTTTCACTGTTAGTCACGCTAATACATCTGAATGCATATTATCCATACTTTGCAATGTCTCGGGATAAGGCATTGGGGTGGGGTGAACACGAACGTCGTGGTTTGGTTATGGTTTTTCAGGAAACTTTCTGAGCAACAAAACTGTTTTATCGAGTCAACAAAACCTACGGACTCACCAACTTTTAAGTTGACACTTGTAAGCATGTTTTTCAGGAAACCAAGTAAGGATAATAAGGAGGCAAGCTTAGGAATTGCAGAAGTCTCTTGTTTGGTTATTTTGATGAAGCAGTTTGAAACACTTGTTTGGATTTGTAACTTGTATTCGACTACGTGACTCATGTGTTTGATGAAATAAATGACATTTAGTATTTCCCATAAAAACAATGTTTGTAATCACCATGTTCGTGTCACCTCGCGTTTTCGCCTTAGGCAGGGTATGAAAAATTGGTATCAGAGCCATTGGTTATAGAGAATTAGGTCTCATACCTAGACTATAACCTAAGGTCCACTCATTTATACTTTAGGAGTCTTTGTGCATTGCTTAACATCTATACGTGATTTCTATAGAGACATGGTCTTATTTGTTATCTTTTGTCATTTTGGAAGAGGACATGGCACCAGCAACAAGATCTACTCACAACAGCTCTGGAGAAGTGCGATTAAGTTGCAAGCATATACTAATATGCATTATAATCGGTTTTGAGAGTACCATATATATACTAGTACATCAATACTAGTCAATTGAACAGAGTGGAGAGAATATTGTGAGGGATATGCGTGTGGTTATCATTGGCTATAGAAGGTAGGCTAATCTTGGGTAACCACTTGAGTTTTGAAAAGAAATATTCATTGAAAGTTAGGGTAGTCTTGATTGTAGAAGCCATAGGAACTGGGTATGACGTTAGACCTTAACTCTTTGAGAATGGGGAATGCGTTTTGTGTTAGGAATTGTAAAAGCGTAATAAATTTGCTTGAGGACAAGCAAAAAGATAAGTGTGGGGATGTGATACGCGGGGGAAAATCTTAGTCGTTTCGTGTTTAAGATTGTATTCTTATGCAATTTTATGGTTTTGGACACACTATTTTGATAAAGTTTGCGTTTTGCAGGTTTAACAAAGTTTAAGGTGTATTTCGGAGCTAAACGAAGCTTTGGATTGGAGCTAGGATGATTCAGGAAAGAAAACGAAGAAGAAAATGGAGAAACTGGTGAAGGCCCGTCGCTGACGAACGCTGTTAGTCAAAGTCAAAGTCAAAGTCAAAGAAATCAATGTTTTTAGGAGAATTAATGGGACTTTGACCAAGACTTTGACCAGAGACATTGACAAGAGACTTTGACCGAGACTTTGACTAGAGACTTTGACCAAGACTTTGACCAAAGACTTTGACCAAAGACTTTGACCAAGACTTGAGCTTGATGAGTTGGCTAGTAGTGTTGTGGTTTATGCTCATATAGATGAAGATACTGCAAGTCTTTCTAAATGGTTAAACCAAACTGAAGACTTAGAATCTCATGAAGATCTGGTGGCTGAGGTGAAAGTCCCTCACGAATCTCACCGCGTGTTGATTATAGCACCCAACAAAGTGGAGGATGAAGGTTCAAAGATGAAGAAGAGGAAGGTGAGTTAGGAGGATATTGGGCAATTTATTGTAAAATGTCCTCGCAACAAAAATCACACAATTCTCATGCCAATAATTGAGAATCGATTGTGGATTTGGCATGTAGACTACCGGGTGTATGTTGGAAACTCGGTAGGAAAATGTAGGATAAAACTTTCATGCATATATTTGATGAACAAGTGGAAGGAGAAGGAACAGATTGGGGAACATAAAGTAAACTACCGAGCTTATCTTGGTAACTCGGTAGGAAAATGTTCACTTCGACCACCGTGAGTAAGAGGTACTTGTTAGTTTTTGTATATTTTTGTATTTTTTTTCTTTTTGTTTGTTTTTTTTATTTTGTTTAGTAGTTTAATAAACGTTGTGGGTGTGTTTCCTATATAACCCTCACGAGACCTCACTCGTCCTCATAACCGAGCTACCAGGAGGTTTAAAGGATCTATCTTAGTTAGTGTATATTTTGTCCACTGATCAAAATTAACTAAAAGATTACTTGGTAATGCTTTTCAACAAAAAGTAAAACCGATAACTCTTAATGTTTTTGTGAGAAGCTTGCTTCTACACACTTGCGAGTTGCAGGTTTATTTATGATGGAAGTGGAACTATTTTGTTGAAGAACACATGGAATTGAAGAATGAAGAACAACCAGGTGCATCTATTTCCATATCTTTAATTTTGATCGTTTACTTAGATTTAATAAGTGGATTGTAAACTGTATATTGTTGATTGGGGTGAATTCTTTGGTTTGGCTATATCACATTCCTGTAAACAATTTGAAACTTTCTCTACACATTGAGGACAATGTGGACTTTAAGTGTGGGCAGAGGAGAAAAATTTAAACATTTTGAAATCCACCATTTAAACACTACACATTGAGGACAATATTGGACTCTAAGTGTGGGGATGGGGGAGAAAATTTGAAAATTTTTCAAAAATGTCCTTGTCCTTGTTTAAACATTTTAAAAACGCAAGTAACTAAGTCAACACGTGATGGTATAAACCATTTTGGTCTCTTGTCATGGCCAGGTTCTGACAAATTCGCATGATAACTGTCAACTAGTTTTGGTAAAAAGAATTACGAGTGGTTATCTGGGAGTAGTTTGCTTGAAATGTCGATTTATTACACACATATCATATACCTACCCATCTTTCCATGTGAGATTTTGAGCCACCACAACATGTTACACTTTATAAAATTCTATCCATTTTGCATGTTGTGTTCTTATGAATTGAGTGTGCCATTATAGTTGCATACGGTAGAACTTGCACCTTTAATACGTTTACTGCCCTAGACCGATTGTGAACACCAGAATGATTAAGGCATTAGGTTAAACCTTTTATTTTTAAACCATTTTTATCATCCCTGACCCATTCCAATATCCCTTAGTTAACCAATCTTGAGCCTTAAACATTTTTCAATTGACCACCCATATCAACCCAGTTGACCCATAAGCCATTTTCACTTTAAACCCGAGTGATGAAAATTTGATTGTAGGTTGTTCCTTTGTGTTGTAAATAGTTTAAAGTTATTATTGTTAGTTGTTTGTTTAAAAAAAAAACTACAAAAGCATTGAAAAAGAGCAAAGTCTCTTAAGAAAACATTGTAGAAAAAAAAAAAAATGCTCTAGTTAGTCAATGAATAAAAAGGCATATCCTTGCTTTATAGTTGAGTTAGTTTGTTTGTTTCTATTAGTTTGTTTGAGGTAATAAAAGTCGAATTTTCATCACCTTAGTCACATTAAATATCCCATTCCACACCCTTCACCCAGCCACGCTACAACCCTTTTAAAGACCTTTTGACTTGTGTTCTCTTTTGTGTAATTTGGTGAAGTGCAATTAAGTTGCAAGCATATACCAATATGCATTATAATCGGTTTTGAGAGTACCATATATATACTAGTACATCAATACTAGTCAATTGAACCGAGTGGAGAGAATATTGCGAGGGATATGTGTGTGGTTTATTATTGGCTTTAGAAGGCAAGCTAATCTTGGGTAACCACTTGAGTTTTGAAAATAAATATTCATTGAAAGTTAGGGTAGTCTTGATTGTAGAAGCCATAGGAACTGGGTATGACATTAGACCTTAACTCTTTGAGAATGGGGAATGCGTTTTGTGTTTGGAATTGTAAAAGCGTAATAAATTTGCTTGAGGACAAGCAAAATGATAAGTGTGGGGATGTGATACGCGGGGGAAAATCTTAGTCGTTTCGTGTTTAATATTGTATTCTTATGCAATTTTATGGTTTTGGACACACTATTTTGATAAAGTTTGCGTTTTGCAGGTTTAACAAAGTTTAAGGTGTATTTCGGAGCTAAACGAAGCTTTGGATTGGAGCTAGGATGATTCAGGAAAGAAAACGAAGAAGAAAATGGAGAAACTGGTGAATTCCCGTCGTGACAAACGCTGTTAGTCAAAGTCAAAGTCAAAGAAATCAATGTTTTTAGGAGAATTAATGGGACTTTGACCAAGACTTTGACCAGAGACTTTGACCAGAGACTTTGACCAAGACTTTGACTAAAACTTTGACTAAAATAAATGGTCATTAAGAGTAGTTTGACAATGGAGACTATATAATCAAGTCTTGAGAGTAATCTCTTATCATTCCTCATACTTCATCTTTTCCACAACCAATTGATCTTATTATTGTTAATCATTCCATACCATTCAAGAAAGAAATACTTCTATCATTGAAGACTTTTCAAGATTCAAGATCCAACCTTTGAAGAAGGAAGCTCCATGGCTATGAGTGGATAAGTCTCTTTGCATTATACCTAGGAAGTAAACAATTGAAGTTTTAGGGTTTAACATTTGGATATTTCTTTAAACTTTTAATTGTGTCATTGTGTGTTTGAATTAATTGTATTAGATTGCGATTAATCTTATGTTGAATTCATTTTAGTTAATTGATCTTGTGCCAATTTCTAATGTCATGAAAATGTTTTCTTGCTCTAATACAGACATAGGGTTGTATGTTCTAGGTAATGAAGTGTAGTTTAGCCCATCTCTGATGTTGATGAAACTTGACACCTAAGCCTATTGAACAATCACCCCGTTAACACCAATTGCACTACATTTGTTTGACCCATTTGTGAAAACCTTAGACTTCAGTTGTTGAAACCTAAGTGTGATCCTTTTTAATTAAATTGTTTCTAATCCACATTACTTTTAATTCTTATAATTTAAATTCAAGTTTTTAGTATAACAAACAAACCCCTTCAATCAAACTCTTAAATGAACCAAGCACAAACTTCATAAGTTTTATAGCATCTTCATAAGTAACACCGTTTAATCAACTAAACAATATCCACTAACCACACGCTCCTCTGGATTCGATACCCTACATACCCTAGCTACCTAGGTTAATTAGGTTTTGCATGACCCGTGACGACCGGCTCATCAAATGGCGCCGTTGCCGGGGAGCTAGTGAGCTTTGTGTTTAGTTTTTAGTTGATTATTGTGATTAACTGTTTAATTTTTGTCTTTGTTATTTCTTTTTGTTCGTTGTTACGCGTGGTTTGTTGAGTGTGCTGGTGACAGATAATGCATATGTACCCGACATTCGGGGAAAAGCTCACCACTTGTATACAATTCGGAGAATTAGAAATTAGCAAGACAAGATCATCATGAATTGGGTAGATGACGATCCATGTGAATGTTGTGGGAGCCAGGAGCATTTGTTGCAAGATTGTTTAGTGTTCCACAAAAGAGTTCAAGAACACAAGAAACACGACATCTACAATCATCTAAGGCCACCAACACGCAAAGCCCAAACAAGCTTTCGAGGAGGTAACAACCGGCAACCACCTCTTCCACCAACTTCCAATAACCGAAATTGTGCCAACACTCCTCCATATCCACATCAAAACCGAAACCAAAAATACTCACCACAACATGGCCACTATTACAACCCACCTCAAAAGCTCAACAACAACCGATACCCTAATAGTCGAAATCTTTACCGAAACCAACCCGTATTAAGCTATAGCAATCCAATATTTGAGCGGGTAAACCAAAACCAAAATGGTCACTATAAAAACCAACCCGCATTGAGCTATAGCAATCCAATATTTGAGCGGGTAAACCAAAACCGAAAATACCCACAACAACATGGCCATTATTACAACCCACCTCAAAACTCCAATAACAACCAATATCCCAACCAACGACCCGTACAATACACATTATGCCATCCACACTCTAAACCGCCTCCACAACCGGAAGATCATTCTTGTTTTTGTTGCGGGAAAATTCACATAAGTGAAGATTGCCCAGTATTTTGGAGTAATCCAAAGTATTGGAAAGAAAAATTGAAGGCTGGTTATAGGGCAAAGCCACGTCAAGAAAATTACCAACCAAAAGCCAACCACAATTATAATTCAAATTGACGCTATGAAGGTTATGAATCCGAAGAGGAGCCATTTTCAAGTTACCAAGAAGAATACAATATGAACCACAATGAATATCCTCAACCGGCATATGAAGAACCTCAAAACTCACGAGATTCCAAGTTTGATGCTATCATAGATTTGATAAAAGAGACGAAGCAGGGAAATGAAGTGAGAGACAGAGCTCATGAAGTTTTGGTTATGCAGGTTCACCAACTAGCTGAGGAAATCGCCCAACATAAACTTGAGCGTGATGAGTTGGCTAGTAGTGTTGTGGTTTATGCTCATATAGATGAAGATACTGCAAGTCTTTCTGAATGGTTAAACCAAACTGAAGACTTAGAATCTCATGAAGATCTGGTGGCTGAGGTGAAAGTCCCTCACGAATCTCACCCCGTGTTGATTAAAGCACCCAACAAAGTGGAGGGTGAAGGTTCAAAGATGAAGAAGAGGAAGGTGAGTTGGGAGGATATTGGGCAATTTATTGTAAAATGGCCTGTTGGGTCTGCTGACCTGGAGAAGAACAGATGATTAGAAAGCCAAAACATGCTATCAGTTTGATCCTTGAATAAACAGTCTTTACAACTTGCTTCACCCCAAAAGACTGCTGACCCTAACTACTGTTCTATCCAAACAACTGCTCAACAACTGCTGATATAAAGAACTGCTGAGGAAACAACTGGTGAAGAACAACTGCTGACCAAAGGTCTGATGAAGAGCAACTGCTGATACAAGTACTGAAGACCAAAGCACTGCTGGAACCAACAGCACTTAGGCTCCAGCAGTGGATACAAGACCATCAGAGTTTATCTTCAACAGCTGTTTAATATCAGTGCTTTCAATGTAACAGTAGTTTGTAATAGGCAGATGTTTATGTTTGTTATTCTGTTAGAGGTCACTGTCTTAGGTGACGTCAGCCTAGGTCATCATTGCTTTGAGTCTGTCTATAAATAGAACCGTGCTTGTACTGTTCTATTGCATCACACACAAAACATTCTCTCTGACAAACACTGTGTGATCAGGCTGAGGGGGAGTAATTGTACGATTGTAATCTTTGAGTTAATGAAAGCATTCGATCTAAAAACATTTACTCTCTTGTTTTGATTTACAGTTTATTATTCCGCTGCACTTTCATTCTATTTTCATTTCATTATTTCCATCATTTAGTTAAACAATCAAAACAAACAAATTCAGATCCTAACAATTGGTATCAGAGCTTGGTCAATTAAATTCGATCTAACAAATCAATTTAATAATCAGCTCACAATTATTGATATCGTTTGTCAGTTAGATTGAAAACAGAGTAATAGTTTAATTTCGCTTCAACCGTTGTTAAACAGACTTTGTTTTTTTCTAAAAATCAGAGAATGGCTTCTATCAATCACGATCCACATAACACTGGCACGAACAACAAGCCACCGATGCTTGTCAGATCTGAATACAATATCTGGCAACGTCGGATGAGCCATGTTCTAGCTCAACAAAACACTGGGTGTTGGAAGTCGGTTATCTTCGGACCACATGTTCCGACTGTGCCGAGTACTGAAGATCCCAAAGTGTTTGAGCCAAAGAAACTTGAAAACTACTCCGACCAGGATTTTCAGAAAATTGAGCTAGATGCCAAGGCCTTCAGTATTGTGGCCATGGCTCTACCCAATGATATATATGCTGGGTTGTTACACTGTAACAGTGCAAAGGAGTTGTGGGATGCACTGAAAGAACAGTTTGGTGGGACTGAGGAGGTTATTGAAAACAACCATGAAATACTTAACCAACAATATGAAACATTCAGTCATGTCAAAGGAGAGTCATTAACTCAACAGTTTGAGAGATTTAATTGCTTAATAAGTGAACTAAAATTGGTTGGTCTTACTTACCCTCATTCAACCTTGAACCATAGGTTTTTAAGATCATTACCAGACAAATGGGACACTATTGCTATTGTAATGAGAAACTCAATAGGATTTAAAGACCTATCACTGACCCAGCTTCATGGTAAGCTCTTGACCTATGAAAGAGAGCTTAACCAGAAAAAGAAGCTCCAGGACTCTGGAAAAGTGTCTGATGACTATGTGTTTGGGAATACAACACTTTTGGGTCATGATGAGGTGCCTGGAAACACAAAGGATCAGAGTTATGATCATTTTATTGACATAACTTCAGGTTTTAACTCTGATTCTTATTCACCAAACTATGCTTTCACAGCAAGTGGTGGTGATATACAGGCATCTGACAATATATCCTTTGAGTATGATGACCTGAAATACTTTGACCCTGATGATTTGGAAGAAATGGACATTATGCACCAATTGGCCCTTCTCAGTGTAAGAACTAATAACTTTTACAAGAAAACTGGGAGAAGGTTTCCAGGGTTGACAGGCAGATCTAAGGTTGGGTTGGATAAATCAAAGATCAAGTGTTATAAATGTCATAGGTTTGGTCATTTTGCTAGGGAATGTAGGGGTCAGCATGGTACACCTATGATAACCTATCCAAATCAAAGACCACAGACCAACACTTATCAGAATTCCTATAATACCCCTGGACCTAATGTGCAAAACACTGCCCATTTTGCACAGTCCTCAAGCAGTGTTCCTGTCCAGTATGTCCAAACCACTGTTCCTCAGATTCATTATGTGCAAACACCTGTTGCTCAAACACCTGTGCAAACGACTGTTGCTCCATCCTCTGCTCCTGCAGAGACCAGTCAACAGAGCTTCTTTACACAAGGCTTTGTTGATTGGAGCAGTCTACCTGATGAGCTAACAGATGAGAATTTTGCACTAGTTGCCAAAGCTGAAAATGAACCAGAAAATTTTTGTTTCATGGCTATGGTAGATGAGATTGAATCTGAGGAAGTGGTAACTGAATCTGATGTTGTGACTGATGATATTGTTAGTGAAGCTGTTACAGGTGAAAAACCTGAAGAAGAGGTTGTGAATCTCTCAGATCCCTGGGGTGCATCTGATGATTGTGAGTGCAAGTGTGATTGTGCTTTGATGGCTGCTGCTAAGGTATCTCCTCAAATTCTTAAAGAATTGTGTTCTGACAAATGTGTAATAGCATTTGCTAACATCAAAGAGGTGAATGAAAACCTTAGAAAGAAAATTTTGGATGATGAAGTTAAATTTGAAAAACTCACAAAAGATTTGAAAACAAGTTTAACTGCAAAAGAGTCTGAAATTAGCAGTTTAAAACATGAAGCAACTATAACCAAAGACCAGCTCCAAACTATGATAACAAAATATCAAAGTTGTAAAAGTGAGCTTGAGTCCACCCAAGTTGAATGTAAAAAATGGGTGGAATCATGTAGAGGATTTGAGATGCTACTCAACAAACAAACCAAAAGTCATGTGAAGTTTGGCTTTGGTTTTGCAACCACTGCTCCAGCTTTTGAAAACACTGACACAAAGAGTCAAAAATCTGTTGAGATAGTACCAACAAACCTACAGGGTCAAGAGATTAAAACCACTGAACCAAATGGTAAGAAAATTGTTCTTGAAAAACCAGAAGGTTCCTCATCTTTTGCTGAACTTGAAAAGTATGAATTTAAACCTACTTGGTCTGATGAGTGTGATACTCTTGAGAATTATAAACCTGTAGATTTTAAAACTCCTGAGGGAAAGACAGCTCCTCAGGCAAGGGTCATTCCCTTGGCAAAAGTCATTCCCCTAAAAGATCCTCCAGCAGATGCTCAAACATCTGCTGAAAAGAAGACTGAAAAGGGGAAGAAGAGAGAAAAGACTGTTAACTTGTTCTGTGATTTCTGTGAAAAGAAGAATCATGTCACCAAAAACTGTTTTCTTCTAAAAGCATATGATATTAACAAAGGAACAAGTGAATGTGATTCCAAAGCCACATGCTCAATATGTGGGAAAAAGAATCACAAGACCAAAGAGTGCTTGTATCTCAAAAATTTTGATGTAAAAATACAAGAATACAAAGCTAAAACTCTTGCAAACCCTGTGGTTAGTACTCCAAAAGGAAAGCCCAAACAGACCTTCACCCCTGTCCAAACATCTGTTACAAAAAGGCTTGAAACATCTGCTTCTAGAGATGTCCAAGTAACAGATGCTCCACCCACAAGCAAATACCCAAGAGGTTATGGTCAACCTCCATGTCACAGTCTGCCACATGTTTATGAGGAGCCAAAAAGACCCTCTAAACCAAGAGTGAACAGAAATCCATATGGGTATTATCATCTGTCAGGAAGTGATCAAACAACTGCTGCCCCAAGTGTTGACATCCAAGCACTGGCATATGGTCAGCAGCAGTTGCTGACCTTAATTCAGAAATTGGTCCAAACCACTGATCACCTTCCAAAGCTTGAGTCTGAAAGGTCTGAGGACCCATCCAAAGCCAACTTGGCTTTGGACACTCACCAAAACTAATCATTTACTGATGTGCAGGGAGCTTCTGCTTGTTTAGATAGTCTTTGGTATGTAGATAGTGGAGGTTCCAGGCACATGACAGGATGTAGAGCCCTACTTCTGGACTTCTTGGCTCATGGAGGGGGTGATATATCCTTTGGTAATGATTCTAAAGGTAAGGTGTTGGGTTCAGGGACTGTACAGGCTGGAAAACTCAAGTTTGAAAATGTCAATCTTATTGATAATCTCAAGTTTAATCTTCTGAGTGTTTCCCAAATGAGTGACAAAGGTTATGGCTCATTTTTCACAAAGAAAACTTGTAAGATTATTGGGCCAGAAGTGGTGAAAAAGATTGATACCATTATTGCTGAGAGCAAAGCACAGCTTGTTGCTCATAGAAGTGGCAATGTGTATGTTATTGATATGTTAAAGGACAATCCTATGGCAAATGTCTGTCTGTTTTCTGCTGCCTCCACTAAGGAGACAGAATTGTGGCATAGGAGATTGGGTCACACCAACCTTAATACTATCAACACACTCTCAAAACAAAGCCTTGTCAGAGGTTTACCATCAAAAGAATTTAAATGTGATGAGCATTGTGTTTCTTGCTTAAAAGGAAAACAACATAAAAGCTCTTACAAATCCATTGATGAGTCCAAAACTAGTCAGTGTCTACAACTGTTGCACATGGACTTGTTTGGCCCTGTTAAAATCATGAGTCTAAGAAGAAAGAGATTTTGTCTTGTCATAGTTGATGATTTTTCTAGGTTTACATGGACTTACTTTTTACATTCTAAGGATGAGACTGCAGGTATATTGAAGGACTTTGTCACCAAAGTTGAAAAGCAATATGACTTGCCAGTAAAAGTCTTCAGGAGTGACAATGGAACAGAGTTTAAAAATAAGGAGTTGGATGACTTCTGTGTGTCAAAAGGGATTGTGAGGCAGTTCAGCATCCCAAGAACACCAGAACAAAATGGGGTAGTTGAGAGGAAAAATAGAACTCTTATAGAAGCTGCAAGAACCATGCTAGCAGATTCTGGTTTGCCACTGTCCTTTTGGGCAGAAGCTGTAAACACTGCTTGCTATGTTCAAAACAGAGTTTTGATCAACCCCAGACATCAAAAAACTGCTTATGAAATTTTGTTCAAAATCAAACCACTAATCTCATTTTTCAAAATCTTTGGCTGCCCATGTTTCATTTTAAATCTCAAAGATTCCATTTCAAAATTTGCAGCCAAAGTAGACTGTGGTTATTTTCTGGGATATTCTTCTACTGCTAAGGCCTACAAAGTGTTTAACACAAGGACTAAGACAATAGAAGAAACTCTGAATGTAAAGTTCAATGAACTTTCATCTCTAAAAATCCCTGCAAACCTTGCTGAATTATTTGATTTAGATAAATTCAAATTTAAGATATCACTGTTAAAACTAACAATGCAGGTATTCCACAATCTCCACAGCAAGATTACAGAACAGATGTTGTGATCCCCAGTCACTACAAAGTCTATTCTGCCTCAGAGGAAGCAGCTGTTCAAAACAATTGTCAAAACTCTGCCACAGCTGTGTCAACCACTGTTGGCCAGTCCTATCCTCAAACCACTGCCTCACCCCTCACAACCACTGACCTATCATCTGTTGACAAAAGTCAATCATCTGTTGACAAAAGTCAGTCAAGTTTCACACCACTTGGACCCATTCCTCCATTACCATTCCAAACATCTGATGGCACTACAGAAGTACCAACAGATGTTACACCAACAGAGTCATCAAACCTCTGTCCATCACCTCAAAATGCCATTGTTCCATATCAAGGAGATCTTATTTACTTAAGAGCTCATCCACCAGACCAGATCATTGGCAACATCAGAGAGGGTGTGCTCACAAGAAGCCAATCCTCAAATATCTGTCTTTTTGCAGGTTTCTTATCCCTCACACAACCTGTCAAGTACCAAGAGGCACTGAAAGACAACAGTTGGGTAGAAGCCATGCAAGAAGAACTCCTTCAATTCAAAAGACAACAAGTATGGGAGCTTGTACCACTTCCTAAGGATGTTTGTCCTATAGGAACAAAGTGGGTCTTCAAAAACAAGACTGATGAAAGGGGTATTGTTGTCAAGAATAAAGCCAGGCTTGTGGTTCAAGGCTTCAGACAAGAAGAAGGAATAGATTATGATGAGACCTTTGCTCCTGTAGCTAGACTAGAGGCCATCAGACTCTTTTTAGCCTTTGCTGTCAACCACAACATAAAGGTGTATCAGATGGACATCAAATGTGCCTTCCTTTATGGCAAAATTCAGGAGGAAGTCTATGTATGTCAGCCACCTGGTTTTGAAGACACATTCCATCCTGACTATGTCTACAAGCTCAACAAAGCTTTGTATGGACTCAAACAAGCACCAAGGGCCTGGTATGAAACTCTTTCCACATTTCTCTTATCCATTGGCTTCACAAGAGGTAAAATTGACAAAACTTTATTTCTTAAATGGAAAGGGAAACACTTAATGATTGTTCAAATATATGTGGATGACATCATTTTTGGATCCACATGTAACCAAATGTGTGAAGAGTTCAGAAAACTCATGACAGCAGAGTTTGAGATGAGTGCCATGGGTGAGCTTCAGTGTTTCCTTGGTCTTCAAGTGAAACAACTGCAAAATGGCACATTCATTCACCAAAACAAATATGTAAAGAACTTATTAACCAGATTTGAGATGAATGATTGTAAGCCATGTAGCACACCCATGAGTACAGTCAAGCTGCTCACTATTGATGACAAGGATGAACTGGTTGATCAAACACATTATAGATGTATGATTGGGTCTTTATTGTACCTAACTGCATCTAGGCCAGACATTATGTTTGCTACCTGTGTCTGTGCCAGATCCCAGGCTTCACCCAGAAAGTCAAACCTTATTGCTGTGAAAAGGATATTCAGATACCTCAAAGGTGCTCCCACACTTGGTATCTGGTATCCTGCTAATGGAAACATTGAGCTTTCAGGTTATTCAGATAGTGACTTTGCTGGCTGTCACACCACAAGAAAATCCACTTCAGGAGGGTGCCAATTTCTAGGGAATGCCTTAGTTTCATGGCAAAGCAAAAAGCAGGCAGCTGTTTCAACTTCAACAGCCGAAGCTGAATACATTGCTGCTGCAAGCTGTACAGCCCAACTCATGTGGCTTCAAAATCAACTACTGGATTTTGGGATAACTGCACTTAGGACTCCACTCATGTTGGACAGCCAAGCTGCTGAAAATATCATCAAGAATCCAGTTTCTCATTCCACTACCAAGCACATTGACATAAGACATCATTTTGTCAGAGACAGCTATGAAAAAGGTTTGATTTCTTTACACCATGTTCCAACAGAGGATCAGTTGGCAGATGTGTTAACAAAAGCCTTAGACACATCTACCTTTACAAATCTGATTTCCAGAATTGGTATGTTAAACATGGATTAAACAAATAAATTTTCTATAAATCATAATAAAATGTTTCAGAAAATCAATTTTTTTTTAAAAAAAAATAGCTGTTTTGTTGAAAAATCTGTTTATAACATCTGCTCAGATAAAACAACCACTGTTTCATTCATATCCACTGCTGGTTGAAAAGTCTGTTTCAAAACATCTGATCAGATAAAACAACTGTCAGTTGAAAAATCTGTTCAGAACATCTGTTCAGATAAAACAACTGTCCGCCTATATATATATATATTCTATTAAAAAAAAAAACAGTTGGATCCATCAGCTGTTTGTATCAGTTGTTTACCAAAAACAGCTGTTCTCCACCAGATGTTACATCCATCAGATGATTGCCACGTCTGCTCATATAAGCAGAGGTTTGGCCACATCAGCGGTTTCATTGAGCCTATAAAAACCCTGTTTTACCACAACAGACGTTACACTGTCTCATTGTATTCAAAATACTGATAACCGCCTTCTTCATTCTCAAACCCTTCATCAATTTTCAATCATTTTCACCTTCGAAATCCATTACAATGGATCTTCAAGCCAAAGCTACACACAACTGTCTTCCCTATCTGATCAAAACAGATGACAACACTCCATTTCATTCCACCATCGACATTTTCCTTAACTCCAAATACTTACCCATCCTAACCGCTAACGCCCCCATTTATCTTGATACACTCCAAGAATTTTGGTTGAATGCTGAGTTTCTACTACAAGACAAAAAGCCTACTTCCATTATTTCCAAAATTGGAGACACCAGTATCATCATTACCCCTGAAATCATATCCACAACCTTCACACTGAATGACCTGGCAGGTAAGGATTCCTTTACTAAAACAGAGCTTCACACTGAGTTCCAAGAAAGAGGGTATGATGGTCAGATGACTGGATCAACTCTTTTCAAAAAGTTTTTCCCTCCAGTCATGAAAATTTTCTTCCATACTCTTCTTCTTTGTGTCTCTGCTAAGTCCACATCCTTTAATGAAATTCCATTGAGGATGCAATATCTGGGTTATGCTATGTTGTCAAACTCTGACTTCAATCTTTCCCAGGGATTGTTCATGGACTTGGTATCAAATGTGAAAGCAGTCAAGTCTGGGTCAAACAATGCTTTTCTTATTTACCCAAGAATTCTTAGTGTAATCTTACAAAAAGTCTTACCAGAAAAAGTTTTCAAAAAGGGTGCTGCTATGCAAATGAAAAGCTTAACTGATGAAACTTTCACAAGAATGCTGGGTGGAAGCACCCAAGAAAAAGTGTCTAAAGTGTCAAAAGTTTCTAAAACACAAACAAAGAGGACAAAGGCAACAACTGTTGTCAAAACCTCTGTTGTTGAGCCCACTGCTCCTGGTGATCATGGCACTACATCCAGTGCTGTGAAACCCACACCAGCCACTTCCAAAATGACACATCCATCCACAAAAACCTCCACTCAACCACAAATGAGGCTTCTGGATGATGAGGTACCAGAAGAAACCTCTGTTGCACAACAAAAGCAACCTGAAACCACTGTTGTTACTTCCTCCCAACAGTTGGACATACCTCCACCTGACCAAACTCCTCATGAATCCTCTCAAAAGGATCATGTTGTAAGCCAAGGGGACACACATCATGATACATTTGAGTCACTTGACCATATGTTCACAAGCCCCTCTCCCAGGGCTAATTCTCTTGTTACTCCTCCACTCTCACCATCACATGTCCCACAAACAATGCAACCTCTGTTTGAAGCAATTGACAAATCTCAGGAAGATCCCAGTTCCTCTCTTCCACCTGTCACTGAGAGTATACTCCAACAAGTGACTGGCCCTGAGAATATTCAATCTGCTATCCCACAAACAGAAGAGGAGGTTACACCACCTGAGTTCAATGAAACTCTAGGTGAGTTTTCAAGTGGAGCAGCCACTACTGATGTAGAGACCACTGTCTCACATCAGGACAGTGATTACATAGCTAAGACTCCCTTGAAGGCAACAACTGTTGAAGCCACTATAGTGTCTCCAAAAACAGTTGGAAGTCCCCAGTACCAAGACAAAGGGGCATCTGATTCACCTATTAGGCCTGAATCAGGTAGAACTACCACTGGTAGGGACTCAGATGATCCTATTAATTTAGGAGATGGGTCAAAATACCAAGAATTGACGGACAGAGTTTCTGTCATTGAAACCTCTGTTGCTGACATCAAATCTGATGTCAAGCTTCTACTGAGCTCAATTGCAGATCTTTCCAAGAGTCAACCATCCACAGCTGATATAGCCAATGAGTTATGGAAATCAGTTTCCCCCATCATCATAGCTCACAGAAAATTGGCTGATCAGACACATGACACTTACATGGCTGAGATCAGGAATATGGTAGATGCAAGGTACAAAGATACCCATGCTGATATCAAAGCCATCAAGGATCACCTGCTGAAGACTACTGGCTCTGCCCCTACCACCATCCTCAGGGATGAAAATGATGATGCTTTCACGGCTGATGATGCCAAAAAGAGGGAGAGTGGCAGAGATAGGCTACCAAAACTAGATCCTTTTGGTTGTCCTCCTTCTCAAAAAGGCCAAGCCAAGTCTGCCAAGAAACTAGAGTCTACCAAATCAGCTCCACAACAACAACAACAAGCAACACCAACAGCACCACCACAACAAACCACTGAGAAGAATAAAGCAGTAGATAACTCTGCAAACATAGAAGCTGAAAAGGCAGCTCAGGCCAAACAAAAGAGGGCTGACACCTTGGAAGCTAAAGCAGAGTTACTGGTGAATCTCAAAAGAGAACAACAGCAGGAGAAAGAAGATGTGGGATCCTCTAAAAGGATGAAAAGACCTGCTAAGCATGTTAGAAAACCACCATCTAAATTAAACACCACCTCTGTTGACAAAACCACTGCTACTGAAACCACTGCCACCCAAAACACTGAAACTACCCAAAACACTGAAACCACTGTACCCAAACCAACACACATACCTGAACAAACAACCACCAAACCTACATCACCAGCCAAAACCCCAACATCTGCTGGTTCTACTAAAAGGCCAACAGATGTTAATCCAACCACTGCTACCAAATCACCTTCACCAAAAATCATGTACACAAGGAAGAGAAAATCAACCTTTGTTGTGCATGATGAAAATATACACACATCACCAACCACCATTTCAACTGCCCAATCCACTCCTCCCATCACAGCTATTCCAATCACATCATTCTCACCACATACATCCAAGTTCAAATCCCATAGACCACCACCAACCATTACACCATTGGTTGTTCAGTATCCCCTTGAACTTGATCTACTCAAGGGGGAATTACAATCCTTCTACAATACTGAACAACCATCAGAAAGATCCTTCCCATCTCTCCCAAACTTCCCTGTTCCCCTCAATATTGATACTTATCTGAAATACAAGGGTGAGCAGGTGGATGCCATCATCAGGGAGAAATGCAAAGGGAAGGATGACAGGACTGCTCAGGGCATCCATTCAGCAGAGCTTAGCAAACTCAGAAGGATTGAAGATTTTGCTAAGACCCTGAGCAATTCCATGTCCTCCATGCCTCTCAGTGTTGATTTGGAAAAGGAGGTAAGGGAATCCCTTCTTGAACAGATAATGGCAACCAAGCCTTACAAAGCAAACAAAAAGCAGTTCAATGGTTGGACTACTCATGCTTTGAGAGAAGAACTGCTCAGAATTGAAGAAATGGCCAAAGACCCCAAAGCTAAAGTCTCCACTCCTAATTTTGCCAAAGGCAGAGACCCAGTCAGAGCCTTGAAATTCAAAAGGATGAGGCAAGAGATTGTAGCTGCCAACTATGGGGAGATGAGGTCTGTTTCCAGATGGTCTGAGTTAAGGCTGGTTGAAACCTACAAAAGTCTGGAAGAAAATAGAAAGAAGGATCCCAGCCTTCCAAGAAAACCAATTTACACTGATGAGCCAATGATGAAGAGACCCCAACAGACTTTTAATCTGGACAGCTTACTTGAAACCTCTGATCTCACAGCTACTGCAAGTAGACAGTTCAAAAGGCAGAAGGAGATGTCAGAGGAAGATCAAAGAAAGTTTGCTGATACATTCATCAAGGAAGGGCTCTTCAATCAAATACATTATTTCTCTGATCCTACAACAGAGAAACTCAGAGAACTCATTGGAAGACCTCCTTCACCCAACTCATCAAGAATAAAAGTTCATCTCAGCAAATCCACTGACTCAAAAATTCTAAAGTGGAAGGTCAACAAAGACAACCACGAATTGACATTGCTCAGGTCAGATGGAAGGGTTCAGAAGATCAGCATGGATGATGCTTACAGCCTATGTGCAGAAGATCACCAAGCATTGCTAAATCTGGATCTAGAAAGAGATGAAGAAGACTTATTTGCTCTGAACTTTGAACTACAATTCAAAGGTCAAATTAGAGAAAGTCTGATGAGGAATAAAGATCAATAAATAAAGCTGAGTTTTGGCATCATCTGTTCTAGGGGGAGATTGTTGGGTCTGCTGACCTGGAGAAGAACAGATGATTAGAAAGCCAAAACATGCTATCAGTTTGATCCTTGAATAAACAGTCTTTACAACTTGCTTCTCCCCAAAAGACTGCTAACCCTAACTACTGTTCTATCCAAACAACTGCTCAACAACTGCTGATATAAAGAACTGCTGAGGAAACAACTGGTGAAGAACAACTGCTGACCAAAGGTCTGATGAAGAGCAACTGCTGATACAAGTACTGAAGACCAAAGCACTGCTGGAACCAACAGCACTTAGGCTCCAGCAGTGGATACAAGACCATCAGAGTTTATCTTCAACAGCTGTTTAATATCAGTGCTTTCAATGTAACAGTAGTTTGTAATAGGCAGATGTTTATGTTTGTTATTCTGTTAGAGGTCACTGTCTTAGGTGACGTCAGCCTAGGTCATCAGTGCTTTGAGTCTGTCTATAAATAGAACAGTGCTTGTACTGTTCTATTGCATCACACACAAAACATTCTCTCTGACAAACACTGTGTGATCAGGCTGAGGGGGAGTAATTGTACGATTGTAATCTTTGAGTTAATGAAAGCATTCGATCTAAAAACATTTACTCTCTTGTTTTGATTTACAGTTTATTATTCCGCTGCACTTTCATTCTATTTTCATTTCATTATTTCCATCATTTAGTTAAACAATCAAAACAAACAAACTCAGATCCTAACATGGCCTCGTAACAAAAATCACACAATTCTCATGCCAATAATTTAGAATCGATTGTGGATTTGGCATGTAGACTATCGGGTGTATGTTGGAAACTCGGTAGGAAAATGTGGGATAAAACTTTCATGCATATATTTGATGAACAAGTGGAAGGAGAAGGAACAGATTGGGGAACATAAAGTAAACTACCGAGCTTATCTTGGTAACTCGGTAGGAAAATGTTCACTTCGACCACCGTGAGTAAGAGGTACTTGTTAGTTTTTGTATATTTTTGTATTTTTTTTTTCTTTTTGTTTGTTTTTTTTATTTTGTTTAGTAGTTTAATAAACGTTGTGGGTGTGTTTCCTATATAACCCTCACGAGACCTCACTCGTCCTCATAACCGAGCTACCAGGAGGTTTAAAGGATCTATCTTAGTTAGTGTATATTTTGTCCACTGATCAAAATTAACTAAAAGATTACTTGGTAATGCTTTTCAACAAAAAGTAAAACCGATAACTCTTAATGTTTTTGTGAGAAGCTTGCTTCTACACACTTGCGAGTTGCAGGTTTATTTATGATGGAAGTGGAACTATTTTGTTGAAGAACACATGGAATTGAAGAATGAAGAACAACCAGGTGCATCTATTTCCATCTCTTTAATTTTGATCGTTTACTTAGATTTAATAAGTGGATTGTAAACTGTATATTGTTGATTGGGGTGAATTCTTTGGTTTGGCTATATCACATTCCCGTAAACAATTTGAAACTTTCTCTACACATTGAGCACAATGTGGACTTTAAGTGTGGGGAGAGGAGAAAAATTTAAACATTTTGAAATCCACCATTTAAACGATACACATTGAGGACAATATTGGACTCTAAGTGTGGGGATGGGGGAGAAAATTTTAAAATTTTTCAAAAATGTCCTTGTCCTTGTTTAAACATTTTAAAGACGCAAGTAACTAAGTCAACACGGGATGGTATGAACCATTTTGGTCTTTTGTCATGGTCAGGTTCTGAAAAATTCGCATGATAACTCTCAACTAGTTTTGGTAAAAGAATTACGGGTGGTTATCTGGGAGTAGTTTGCTTGAAAGGTCGATTTATTACACACATATCATATACCTACCCATCTTTCCATGTGAGATTTTGAGCCACCACAACATGTTACACTTTATAAAATTCTATCCATTTTGCATGTTGTGTTCCTATAAATTGAGTGTGCCATTATAGTTGCATACGGTAGAACTTGCACCTTTAATACGTTTACTGCCCTAGACCGATTGTGAACACAAGAATGATTAAGGCATTAGGTTAAACCTTTTATTTTTAAACCATTTTTATCATCCCTGACCCATTCCAATATCCCTTAGTTAACCAATCTTGAGCCTTAAACATTTTTCAATTGACCACCCATATCAACCCAGTTGACCCATAAGCCTTTTTCACTTTAAACCCGAGTGATGAAAATTCGATTGTAGGTTGTTCCTTTGTGTTGTAAATAGTTTAAAGAATTATTGTTAGTTGTTTGTTTAAAAAACAAACTGCAAAAGCATTGAAAAAGAGCAAAGTCTCTTAAGAAAACATTGTAGAAAACAAAAAAAAAATATGCTCTAGTTAGTCATTGAATAAAAAGGCATATCCTTGCTTTATAGTTGAGTTAGTTTGTTTGTTTCTATTAGTTTGTTTGAGGTAATAAAAGTCAAATTTTCATCACCTTAGTCACTTTAAATATCCCATTCCACACCCTTCACCCAGCCACGTTACAACCCTTTTAAAGACCTTTTGACTTGTGTTCTCTTTTGTGTAATTTGGTGAAGTGCGATTAAGTTGCAAGCATATACCAATATGCATTATAATCGGTTTTGAGAGTACCATATATATACTAGTACATCAATACTAGTCAATTGAACCGAGTGGAGAGAATATTGCGAGGGATATGTGTGTGGTTTATTATTGGCTTTAGAAGGTAGGCAAATCTTGGGTAACAACTTGAGTTTTGAAAAGAAATATTCATTGAAAGTTAGGGTAGTCTTGATTATTGAAGCCATAGGAACTGGGTATGACATTAGACCTTAACTCTTTGAGAATGGGGAATGCGTTGTGTTTGGAATTGTAAAAGCGTAATAAATTTGATTGAGGACAAGCAAAAAGATAAGTGTGGGGATGTGATACGCGGGGGAAAATCTTAGTCGTTTCGTGTTTTAGATTGTATTCTTATGCAATTTTATGGTTTTGGACACATTATTTTGATAAAGTTTGCGTTTTGCAGGTTTAACAAAGTTTAAGGTGTATTTCGGAGCTAAACGAAGCTTAGGATTGGAGCTAGAATGATTCAGGAAAGAAAATGGAGAAACTGGTGAAGGCCCGTCGCTGACGAACGGTGTTAGTCAAAGTCAAAGTCAAAGTCAAAGAAATCAATGTTTTTAGGAGAATTAATGGGACTTTGACCAAGACTTTGACCAGAGACTTTGACCATAGATTTTGACCGAGACTTTGACTAGAGACTTTGACCAAGACTTTGACCAAAGACTTTGACCAAGACTTTTACTAAAACTTTGACTAAACTAAATGGTCATTAAGAGTAGTTTGACAATGGAGACTATATAATCAAGTCTTGAGAGTAATCTCTTATCATTCCTCATACTTCATCTTTTTCACAACCAATTGATCTTATCATTGTTAATTATTCCATACCATTCAAGAAAGAAATACTTCTATCATTGAAGATTTTTCAAGGTTCAAGATCCAACCTTTAAAGAAGGAAGCTCCATGGCTATGAGTGGCTAAGTCTCTTTGTATCATACCTAGGAAGTAAACAATTGAAGTTTTAGGGTTTAACATTTGGGTATTTCTTTAAAATTTTAATTGTGTGATTGTGTGTTTGAATTAATTGTATTAGATTGCGATTAATCTTATGTTGAATTCATTTTAGTTAATTGATCTTGTGCCAATTTCTAATGTCATGAACATGTTTTCTTGCTCTAATACAGACATAGGGTTGTATGTTCTAGGTAATGAAGTGTAGTTTAGTCCATCTCTGATGTTGATGAAACTTGACACCTAAGCCTATTGAACAATCACCCCGTTAACACCAATTGCACTACATTTGTTTGACCCATTTGTGAAAACCTTAGACTTCAGTTGTTGAAACCTAAGTGTGATCCTTTTTAATTAAATTGTTTCTAATCCACATAACTTTTCATTCTTATAATTTCAATTCAAGTTTTTAGTATAACAAACAAACCCCTTCAATCAAACTCTTAAATGAACCAAGCACAAACTTCATATGTTTTATAGCATCTTCATAAGTAACACCGTTTAATCAACTAAACAATATCCACTAACCACACGCTCCTCTGGATTCGATACTCTACTTACCCTAGCTACCTAGGTTAATTAGGTTTTGCATGACCCGTGAAGACCTGCTCATCACCCAACAAAAACCGTCTAATTAAACCTTCCAACATGTGGAGAAATAATAAGTGGGCAAACTATCAAAAACGACTTTAATTAACGTGACCCAGCCACCAATAGATAAAGAACTAGCTTTCCATTTCGATAGCCTCCTCCTGAATGTATTCAGCACCGGATCCCAATTTGAAACCATGTTCATGTTCGCGCCTACCTTGATGCCCAAATAGAGAAATCGAATATCACCTGCTTTACACCCCAAGACATCGGCTTTTGTCTTCAAGTCGTTATTATCAACACAAATTTATGCAAATTAATCTTCAGTCCGGAACACAAAAAGAATATCCTAAGAATCCTTTTCATGTTAACGGAAATTAAAATTAGACCAATCCCCCATCAACATCGCGTCATCCGCATATAGTAAAGGTGATAAAATCAACCCATCCTTAGGAAGACGAACACCAAAGAAGGATCCTACATCACATGCTTTATTCATCAAACCCGAAAAAGCCTCCATCAGAATATTAAATAGGAAAGGTGAAATAGGATCGCCTTGTCGAACTCCTTTTTGACAACCGAACTCGAAAGTAGGCGACCCATTCACCAGTACCGAAGACCTAACCGACACCAAAATCCCCCGAATCTATTCCCGACATAGCAACGGAAAATCCAGTTGTTCGAGAACATAAAGCAAGAAATCCCAATTAACATTATCATATGCTTTGTCGAAGTCAATTTTAAACAGAAACATTTTCTTCCCACGCTTTCTCGCCCACGCAAGCACCCCGTTTGCCATTAAAGGCCCATCTAAAATTTATCTCCCAGTCAAGAATGCAGATTAGGTTTCCGAAAAAACTTTACCCATCACCGTCTTCAATCTGTTCGCCAACACTTTTGACACCACCTTACTTATAATCCCAATCAAATTAATCGGTCTAAAATCACATAATTCAACCTGGTCACCAACCTTCTGAATCAACGTGATAAAAGACGACCCAACCCCCACACTAAACCTTCCAACACTGTGAAAGTGATGCATTAAATCCAGAAAATCATTCTCGAATAAATCCCAAAACGTTCTAATAAAGCGAAAGTTAAAACCATCCGGTCCTAGAGCTTTATCTGCACCACAACCAAAAACAGTGTCTTTAATCTCCTGGACTGTGAACTACTGAATCAAGAGCTTGACATCCTCATTAACTAACCTCTTAACCCCATAACATATAAGCTTTAGCCTAAGAGCCATATTTTCTGTAAACTTCGACCGAAAAAAAGCTAGTGCTTCCCTTTAAACAATACTCGGTTTCGACTCCCAAACCCCTCTAACCATTAATCCCGGGAAACAATTTGCGGCCTTTCGTTTGTTAATACATCCATGAAAATACCTTGTATTATTGTCCCATTAAGTCGCCCAATTACTTCACTCTTTCTGTTTAAGATCCCTTTGATGATACACATCGAGTTCCCGTAACCTTCTTTAATTTCCTCTAAACTCCAAACCTCCACCTCCGTAAGTTGCCTTTTTTCCATTAGCACATCCAACTGTCTAAGCTCCTCTTCCAATAATCGTTTCTCCCCACGCTCCCTTTCCAAACAACTAGTTTCCCACTCTGAAATCACACTTCTTAATCTTTTAAATTTCAACATAAGACACGTATCCGGGTCCCCTTAAAAAAAGCCAATTTCCACCGACTTCCTTACCACTAAACTGAAATCCTCACACCAAGCCAAAAGGTAAAAAACCTAAAAGGTTTCGGCCCGAAATTCCTGGAAATAGTCTTTAACACCAAAGGACAGTGATCCGACTTGTTCCTATCAAGCGCTAGATACTCAGCACTCGGCCAATCCAAAAAGAAATTCCAATTCATGAAAATTCTATCAATTCGTCTCAACTTATCTCCTGCGACAAAAGTAAACCGCCTACCTTTCAAAGAAAATTCATGCAGATTCGCTTTTTCAATAAAATTGTTGAACTCCTAAGCATCGGCCAAGTTAAAGATAGAGTTACACCTTTCCCCATTACTTCTAACCGAAATAAAATCCCCCGCCACCGTCCACGACCCATCTCCAATTCTCCATCTCTTACTAACCCGCTAATCTCTGCCCAAAGAACCCGTTTAGCCACCAAGGTCTCAGGAGCATACATGTTAAGCATATAACTCGTAACCCCACTACCTTTCACCTTTCCGAAAACAAGCATACAATTAAGAAATTTAGACACATCCTCGACTGCAAAAACTTTCTGGTCCCAAGTAGATAATAAATCTCCCAATCAACCTACCAAAGGAACCCACTCATAACTGAAATCCCCTCTCCCCCAATACCTCCCTAGATCCGCGGTATCCAAAACAGAGATCTGACTTTCCTGAATCATAATAAAGCTCACCTCATGATGAACCCGAAGTCCTCGAACCCAACCGCTTTACTTGAACTCCCTAACCCACGCATGTTCAATGACAACACATTCATTATCCACCCTCTTGATAACCTTTGCTTTTTAAAACCTCTTGAACCTTAGGAACAAAATTGTGCAAATTATTCGCCCCTAGAGCCTTACCTAATGACACTGTTTCATCGACTTCAAGTAACAAAGGACCGCGAATATCTCTTGAAACCACATCTGAATTCTGACCAATTACCTCCTGCTCCTCCTCGAATTCACGATTCACCTCACCCACATACGAATTCTTGTTTAAATCCAGAGTGAAAAAAACCACCATCCGAGTCCCTCTCATCACAAGTACTTTGATCCGAACTAGATGCAACTATACCAATCAATTTATCCAAACCGAACATAGCATTATCATCCTTTTGTCGCTTCTTTGGTCTTTCTTGTGAACCACTCGCCTCCCCCTATTCTTTAACAAGGTCTTTCTTCAAAACTTCTTCCAGATAGCCGAAGTACCAACCTTCACAAAAGCTTCTGCAATCCCATCAGGAGCCGAGTCGACACCAATGTTAAACTTAGGACCTTTACCCAACTCTTCATCACCTCGAATCTCACCCATCTCCAAGTAATCTCCAAGTGCATTACCACTGTTCGGCTCTACACCTCTATTTAAGAGAACTAACCTTTATTTAAGAACTGAAAAAAACATTATGGACCACACATTTCTTTAAGAATTTTTTTTTTTTTGCTTAATCGCAGGGGTTTTTACAACAATATTTTATTTCCATTTATACATATGTGTATATTACAAATAAATACCTTTTATACACTAAAATAACATGTTTTTACCTACAATCTTTTTTTTCTATACATGTATGTGAAATCATTTCTACATATTTGCAAATGTATGTGCATTACAAAACATGTATGTACATATATACATATGTAAAACGTTAGTTTTTTGTAGTTTTAGACACATATGTATAAATGAAAAAAAATAAAAAATAATTTATTATGGTAAAGAAAACCTGCGATTAAGCAAAAAAAATTATTTTTTGTCTTTGAAAAATGTGTAGTCTAAAATAGATTTCTTTGTTCTTAATTTGACCCAATTCCTATATATTTATGCTATATATAGTGCATGAGTGAAGGGTACTTTAAGATACCTAAAAGTTAAGAATTTTTTTTCCTTTAATGCATAAGGTACAACCCTAAAATGGGGTAAATTAGACTTTTAAGCACTAATTACACTTTAATCCCCTAATCTTAATTAGCTTTTAATCCCCTTAACTTTACTTAACTTTTCTTACTTGAAAACTAATTAAACTTCTCCCCCTTATTTTAAGCAAGCTACCCCTACGATTTTTTGAACGCCCATATATTTTTCATACGTTAATTTTTTTCTTAAAAAAATACATCATAAAAATGAGCATTTTATAATCTTTAATTTGAGTATAATTAATATTGTTATTTTTTTATTTAATTTTTTTTATGGGACATGATTACCAATATCTATGGGTGAGTAATAGCTGAACTGTGAATAAAAGCTAAAAAAAACATACGAACCTAAACAAAAATCAATCGAAAACTAAATTAACCAAAACCCGAATTAACTTAAAATCGTTTATCGGTTTTTTTCTTTGTGCCTTTAATTAACTAAAATCGAATCATTCATATATTCATAGCAAGATGCCCGAGCGATGTAACATCCACTACTAGAAAAAAGGCCTATCTTGACACACATTTTATGACACGCACTCATTTATGACACTCAAAGCGTGTGTCATAAAAAAAAGTGTCATGGTTTATAAAATCTTATTAATTAATGACACCCGTTTTTTGTGTGTCAAGAATTTAGTGTCAACAAATAGAAAAGATGACACTATAATATATTGTGTGTCATCTTTTCATGTCATAAATATATTTTTCAAAAAATTCTAATCTCCCTCCATATAATCTTATTCCCTCTTCCCCTAAAAATTCTCAAAACCCTCAATCTAATCTGCTCTCATATCCCTCTCATTCTCATCCTCATCACAACCCCAAATCCAACAAAACCCTAACATTGATAATCACACAACAAACCCCAAACGTCATCTCCCGACCCATGAAGGAATCCGATTGATGCACATAACACCCTTCTCTTTCTCTTTCTCTCTCAGATGGCTTCTCTCATGAGCAACCGTGGCTTCAGATCCGCCATGTTGATAACCACAAGGCACCAGCTCTGAACCCCCGCTCGGACCACCTATCTCCACTAAAACAAGCGCCTACAACCCTTCGACGGTTGTGGATGGCGGTGGTGATATATGCTTGTTTATCTTCTGAACAATGGTGATGTCGGCTACAGAAAAGACGAGAAAGATGACGTTGTTGGAACTGGAATGACGGCGGCTGGGTCCCGACGAAGGTCCGTTAACTCCAGCCAAGTTCCGGTAAGGCCCAATCCTGTTACGTGTCCTGTTTTAGATAAGCTGGTTTTTTTTTCTTTCTTGAATCATTATGCTTGCTTTTATATATGAAGTTTGGTTGGTTTCGTTTTTCGTCATTTGGACATCAATAAACTTGTCCATGATGAGATTCCATGTTACTCTCATGTTCAGGATGTTTGATGATTAAATTAAAAGCATATCGAACCATGATTTTGTTTCTATTTGTTGTTTTGGTTATGTTGATGTTTGAATATTGAATATAATTAGGGGACTATTGAAATCTGTGCATCTGAATGAGTGTGATTTTCCTTTTTATCTTTTAGATTTAGAACTTGTTTGTGATGAAGCTTAGTTACTATGATGAAGTGTTTTGTTTTGTCAACACAAGTTCCTGTTGTCTGATGTTACTGTGTGAAGCAGTTCATGCTGATGGGCTCCTACTGATGTTTCTCCCAACCTGGCGAGACCCATGGGGGCTCATCGTGGTACCCCGCGAAAGGGTATTGCCACCTTGAACGGTCGAGGGGTTCGTATATGTCTTCGTATGCATCTATGTTAATTTCTACATTGATTTTCATCCATAAGAATCGACCTGAACTGATTTCCATTTACACGCATTCATACTTTTGTACTTTACGGAAAGAATTACATACGTATGCACATTAAGCTCTGACTGATATGCGTAAACAGACATATTCATACTTTCATAGGGCCAATATTGAATGGTTGACTACTGAAACATAAGCATAGCTGATGAAAATGATTACAAGCTTGCTTGTTTGTTTTTTAATCAGTCATTTCTATTTATTGCAATTACCTTTTTGCACTCTTTGTATGCTTCTTAGGTACACGCCACTCGGCACAAAAGAGCTTCTTGAAACATTTACTAAGCAAACACTTGATTCATGTGAGTGATTTCTTTGGTTAATAATATGATTATATATATTAATTAAATAAAAAAACAAGAAGCTGACAGTTTTCTTGCATTTGTTGGGTTTACTCGGGTTTGTTCGTGGGTCGCGGGTCACGGGTCAAGAGTTATTTGATTGCATGGAATAAGCTAGTATTAGTCCAAGACTTCAAGTAGACCTTGCATGAAGTTAAAGACTAAAGCACATGACATATATTAGTATTATTTTAGATTATTTAGTAGTACAGAAAGAATGACTTGGTAGGAGGTTTGACCGGATTATGAGGAGGACCACCGAGTAAAAGGGATGACCAAGTGATTAGGAGAAAAGTGAACGTTATGGAGTATATGGGTCAACTTTTAGCATGTGTTCATTGTATTCTATTATAAATAGCTTCTTTTGTTTATTAATAAAGTACCACCCATTTTCATTTAGTGTGTTCTCTGCAAGTTATATACATACTAGTATACTACGTGAGTTTGTTTTAGTGTGTGAGTTTGGGGCCTGAACCAACAGCATTGTGCAACAAAAAATCATGTACTTCTGTGTATTAACAAGTAATAATTCTAGTGGTGACTGCAGAAGGGTCAAACGCGGTAGCAGAGACAAATAATCATGTACTTCTGGGCTGTTTTGGCATATATACTTTTAGTTGTGACATGCCTTCTCTGGTCTCCTTCCCATAATCCTACCAGGTATTAGTTTAGTGTTTTTCATGTTACTTATAATACATTGTTACGCTGTCACTGGAGCCGTCAACTGACTCGATTGAAGGTTCGCAAGTCCGTAATTCGCTCAGATTTGGACACAAAATGGACCCAAAGGTGTGTTATTCCTGCTGCTCAGTCGCGCTGCTGCGCAGTCGCCTGCTGCGCAGTCGCCTGCTGCGCAGTCGCCTGCTGCTCAGTCGCGCTGCTGCGCAGTCGCCTGCTGCTCAGTCGCGCTGCTGCGCAGTCGCGCTGCTGCGCAGTCGGCTGCTGCGCAGTCGCGCTGCTGCGCAGTCGCCTGCTGCGCGCTGCTGCGCAGTCGCGCTGCTGCGCAGTCGCCTGCTGCGCGCTGCTGCGCAGTCGCGTTGCTATAAAAAAATATTGTTGTGGTTGGTGTAGCATTCTATTATAAAGACAAAGATACTATTTAAAAAAATCATATGCAATTTCTCTTGACATGTTGCTCTCTTAGTTTTTTTTTAAACTAATATATTTCATTGAATCAATTATAAAATTGGAATTTGCAGGTGGAGGTGGCTTTCATCATTGATTCAATTTATATAGAGGTTCATCAATAACCCAATTAGTACACTGTTTCTTTCGGTTCATATTTATAGGTGGTTCTTCAATTTTTATACCCTATTAACGAGGTTCCATCATTAGTTTTTGCAAGGTAATTGTCCAATTCTAGGAACATGGTTCTATTGAGAGAATAAGAAAAGTGATACTTGCTCATGATCTAGCCATCGAAAAAGAAGTGAAGGTAATATAATTCATTTCATATAGCAATTTTTTGTGATTTTTTATAATATGTCATGCTGTAAGTGGTGTATTCTGATGTGCTCTATTGTTTTTAGAATCTTTTTCCAAGACAGAAAGAAACAAGCTACAAAAGAAGTTGATGAAGCCATAATAGAATGAACCATAGAAATTTGTAATGGATGGTTTAAAAAGTAGAGTTACGAGCATTGCTTATATATTTGTTCCATTCTCTCCATCTTATGTAGAGCTTACAAAATGGGTGGGTTGGGTAACACACTTATGTCAAGCTGGGTTGATCTAGCTCAGGTTGTCCTCCCTTTTATTGAATTTTACAAATAGTTAAATGTTTAAGATATGATTTTAAATAGTATATCATCGCAGTGCTGATATAATTTAAAAAAAAAACAATCTGGGATGTTTTAGGCGTTTAAATATGTATCGGGTTCAACAACCTGTTTACATTTTAACTAATTCTTGAAGTTTTACACATTTTGACCTGTTAGAGGCTAAGTATAAGTGTATAACTCAAATTTACCTGTTTACTCTTAATTTGGTCAGAATTGCCACCTCTATCAAAATGTAATAATTAATAGGAACACAATGGAACTAATGTTACTGTATTGCAAGGTTGAGGATCCAGCTGATGTTGAGGCAGTAAAGTCACATGTTAGTGGCAATTTAGCAGCTAAGGAGGCAAAGCCAGCTCAGCATGCTACCCATGACAAAGAAGTGAAAGGACAAAAGTCCAGCTTTTCGAGAATAAGTCCAGCTGCAAAGTTACTGATTGCACAACATAAGAGTGGCCAAGTGCAATCCCGGAGTCACTTCATAATCTTGTGTGTTTGAAGCTTGGCAATAATCCACTAGTCAGGTAAATGAAATTTTAATATTGCTGTCATTAAAGGTTATTCAGCAATCATCATGTGATTAAATACTTATCTCATTTTCTATCGTTTGTAGATTCCATCAGATGGATTTCAAGCTGTTTCCAAGTTATGCCGCAACCTTCATTTTCAAGTGATCCGTGTGTTTAGGTATAGACTAACGTAATGTATTGACACAATATTTTTGTAACCGTTAATACTTGTGGTAGGATTCGATAAATGCTTATATTGTAATGGATTTTTGGTGGTATATATAATATATGCAGTTTTATAATCAAATTTATTGATTTTGTAATTATAAATTTAAATATAAATCCAGGAATATTAGCCATATTGCAGAATTTTTTTTTTAGGTAAAAAAAACCATGACACGCAAAATGAGTGTCATAAAGGTGTGTCAAGAATGTATGTCATTAAAGAGTGTCATGAAAGCGTGTCATAAATGCGTGTCAAAAAAGCATGTCATAAAGGAGTGTCATAAATGCGTGTCGTTAAAAGATGACACGCGCCTGCATGTCATAAACTTTTCTTGACATGTTCTTCCTTGACACTTTTTTGTGTGTCATAAACACCCTTTTATGACGCGCGATGCGCGTCAAGAAAGGGGTATTTTTCTAGTAGTGATCGAATACAAAAACTTCTAATGATGTATGGTTGAGTTCGGTTCAGTTCGCTCATTAGCCTCAATTGAAACAGAAATCAAAGTTATGGGTTAATCGATCTTATTAACCAACAAGTTAATTGGTTCGGTTTATTTGTTAGATTATCCTTTTCAGTTTGGTTTAGTTTAGTTAATTTGGTTACTAACTAAAAACCAACTTTGGCTAAAATTATTGCTTATAAGTACATAAAATGAAGGTGTAAACGCTAAAAATATCTGAATATACAAATTATTTAGTTTTCGTTTGGTAATTTTGTTCAACTAAGGGTAAAAAAGCGACATTAAGTTAATTCGGTTTTTTATTGACTTCGGTTCGGTTTCGTCAATTTTTAGTCAATTTCGGTTAAGGGTTTAGTTATTGTTCACTCCTAGAATCCTAGATATTGTTAATCATATAACACAAAATTTGAATTAAAGGAATTGCAATGCTTACTCAAATTATAAACAATAAAATGCCCATTTTTATGATGTAGTTTTTTTAAGAATTAATGTATGAAAAAATTATAGTCGTTACAATTTGTGGGAGTAGTTACTTGTTGGCTTAAAATAAAGGGAAAAGGTGAAACTGTTATTTAAATAAACAAAAGTTGAGTAAACCTGAGTTAATTAAAGTGTAATTAAGATGAGAGTTGTATATTATGCATTACATTTTAAAAAAGTTTTAACGTTTGAGTATCCTAAAATGCCCTTATCAAATAGATTATATATATTATAGATATCTAGGGGTGAGCAATAATTGAACATTTAGTCAAAACCGAACAAAAAAACAGAAGAGGCTAAATCGAAATCAATTGAAAACTGAATTAATAAAAACCGAATTAACTTAAAATCGGTTATCGTTTTTTATACACTTAGTTCACCGAAATCAACCAACCAGAAACCGAACCATTCATATATTCATATATTTTTAGCTTTTGTACATCTATTTCATGTACTTTCAGACAAAAGTTTTAAGCCAAAGTTCGGTATATGTTATTAACCAAAAGTAACTAATCGGGACTAAAAACCGACAATCTAATGACTTCGGTTTCAGTTTCGATTGAGGCTAATAACCGAACTTAACCGAACCGAACCATACACACCTCTAGAAGTGTCCGTGTTCCCCGCTACATCGCACAGACACCCTGCTAGTATCTTATAAAAAGTTCCATGCTTTCCAAATATATACATTAACTAAAGTTAATTTGATAAAGATTGTGTTATGTCACATTTTATACCCTAATGATAATAACCTTGAAATCAAGAAAACGATCCAAACAACTTGTGCTGTTGTGCATGACGAGGGCATGATTATATGTATCAAATATCAAACAAAATCTTAAAACTTTTTTCGATTGTTCATATTTTCCTTCTTGTTAACGTAACTTGTACAAAAAAAAAAAAAAAAAAAAAAAAAAAAAAAAAAAAAAAAAAACCTTATAATACTTGTGATTTAACTTCAAAAAATCAAACACCACAATTCAACAAATTAAAATTTAAAAGCCTACTATTAAGAAATTTCGAAAACTGAAACAAAACAAATTAAAAGAAAAGATAAAAAATTTATAAGTCTTATTACCTGTTGAGAGACTCAGAGACCTGTTAAGAGACTCAGAGAAGCTGGGAAGGATTGATTTCAATCGGAGAGGAACAATGGAGGCTAGGAGTGTTCAAAAAAATCCGATATCCGAACCGAAAAAACCAATCCGAATTCTTATTCGGATATTCAAATGGATCCGATTCGAATCCGAATTACTTATTCGGATTTCACAATTAAATTATTCGGGTTATTCGGATTATTCAGATAACCGAATAACTCAAATAAGCTTAATTGAGTTTTAGTAAGGGAATGACCAATTGTTTGAAATTTAGTTCAACCCATGAGGCATGAGCCATGAGGCCAATACTAAACTATAATTCTTCAGCATCGTCCATCCATATGGACTAGTTAGTGTCACGTTTCGTGATGCTTGATTTTATGTTCAATACTATGTTTTAAAGTTTGATTTTGTGTTTAAATTTATGTTTTGTAGACTATATTTTGAAGTTTGAACTTTGTATTTGTGTTTAAGACTAATCTCTATTTTTTGCTTTTGTATGTTTATATTATTTAGGGGTTGTTTGATAGTCTTTTAACACAATACAAAGACTACCAAATAGCTCCTTAGTGACTAAATTTATAAATTGTGTTAGAATAAAACACGAGCATTTACAATATCTTTGGCATTATATATTTTGGGTTGAGTTATTCTACAAAGACTGCAAAAAATGAGAAGGGTGAGAAGGATACAAAAAACACAATAGATCATGAAATATGACACAATGAGCCACAAAATATAACACAATGACAAAAAAAATATAACACAATGCTAAAGAAAAAAGACACAATGAATTGAAAAAAGGAAACAATGATGAAAATAAGAAAAAAAGACAATGGTACATAAAAGACACAATAATATAACGCATATTCTAAAAACTACAATCTAAAACTCCAAAAAACGAAGATCTAAAAACTAATGTCGTATGGTTCGATAAGACGATTCCAATGCCGTATGAATGAGTTCAATCGGAGTCCGTTTGATACCCTTTCTACGACTTCCTATTTTTCTTTCACTGTGTATTTGATCCTAACCCTATATATTTTATTATTCTTTTTTGACACGTCGACAATTAAAGTATGTCCGGGACTCAGAAATTGATTTTGAACTTTTGTATCTAAAAAGTTGATTTTCCAAAATATACTTAAAATGCAGTGATAAATGCATGAAATTCGTTAGAACCTTTATATCTATTGACATTTGACATCATAAATTGTTATACTTTTTTTTTTTAACGGCCAACGAATTAATTTCCGAGCACTCTCGAGCACCCTTTTGGCGAATCAGGTACTCGAGAGTACCCAGGTCACCAATTGCCACCAATTCCCGGGAAAACCGACCACTCACCCGCTCGAAAGCACGACAGTGAAATAATCGGTAAAACCGGTCGGGATCAGGACTCGAACCCAAACCAATGGCCGGGTCATCCCTCATTTCCCCTCCGCCAATGTCCTCTAGATGTAACTAGTGAGAATTGAACCCAAACCTCCCATAAGAAACTTAAGACCCTCAACCAACTAGGCTATAAGTATTAAACATGTGCATATGTTAAAGGAGTATGCATTCGTGGCTTAATTTAACCCAAGAAAAACACTGTAGAAGTGCTTTGGTTTAATAGATAGTATAATTTTGAGAAGTCTAAACATATAGAATGTTCACCAAATTTATTATGAAGGATTGTTAAAATAATTTTTAGAAAGCATCAAAATTATTCATTTCACTTCAGTCAATTTTTTTAAAGAAAAAGCAAAAATTGCTTATATAAAACTTTTATTCTCTTTGTAGGTTCACATGGGCTTTGGTGAATTGCATAATGATGAATAAACCATTTCACCTAAAATTAATAAGCATATTTGTTAGGTTTTGGCTACTCATGCATAAAAGTACCTTCAACTCCTATAATCGTTCTGTCTTCAAATTATATATGTACACACACATACATACGCACGCTTACAAATATTTGATAATCAAAAGAACCGCTATCAAACATCTTTCTTTTTTTATTGTTTTAGTTAAAATGTTAGTATTTTAAACTTTCGAAAAAAGCTACGTACATATACGCAATTCTATATATGTATTTTAATTTTTATTAAAAAAATTCACAATATTGACTTTCTAATTAAAAATATAAAAACTTTGTTTGGTTGATAGCAATTCTCTCGTGTTTTTTTTTTTTTTTTTTTTTTGTTGTAACTTTATGATTCTCTTGAATCGAACCCTATATATATGACTCTTAAAACATTCTAAGGTATAAATTTATAATCGATTTTTTAGTGGCTATCATATTTTAATTAGTGAATAGCTAAATAAACAATACTTACAATCTAAACCCGAACCAGACATGTTTAACGTAAAGGAGTTTGTTACTTGTCACGTCTGTCAATGGCTTCGAATACTCTTACTTTTAGATTAATGTCAAATTTCAAGATTACCATAAAAAGTCTAATCATTTACTTCTTTTGCGTCTAGTGTTAGAATGAATTCCATTTAGCGTCTCCTAAAAGTTTTGCATGCAACTAGCCAACTACCCATAAACCCTTTTAGTTTCTAATTTTCTTCTCTCCATATATACCGAACAATTAATAAAATACCATGAGATAATTATGGTTTTTGTCTTATTTTCTAAGACATAAAATACCATGAAACTAAGATGGTAATTAGTTAGATTCTATAATATGGTAGTTAAATTACAACAAACAGTCATAAGTTGCTCAATTTCCAACTACCTTGGCAAAAAGATGATTGTAATTGGTAGAGACATAACAAAGATGACCCTTTTACGCAACAAGAGTTTAATGATGATGAAGGTGACTTATAAAGTGAGGTCATGAATAGGTTTTGATTTCTTTAATTTTGATTAAGGTATTTGTTAAATTGCTTTTGTTTCTATCATTTCGTTCATTATACTCAAGTAATTACTTAAAAATATAAATTTATATATTTTGACATTTAGTTAAGTGCTTGATTAAATCATTCAGACACATAAATGAGTTAATCAAAGACTTTAGCCAAATGCATATTGTATGACTGGTTGTGTTTGTTAAAACACAATGTAATCCTTTTGGGTTGAGTCAGATATTTCATTAGGGATGTTCCTTAGAATTCAGGTGCTCAGATCAAGTCGTGAAAAGTATGCCCCTCAGTTTTAGGCCTTAACGAAATAAATAACGTAAACTATGTTTTTAAAAGACAATTAAAGTAATATCAAATTGATCAATCAAATGTGGCGATTCATAACTCACTTAAGCAGTAGCTTCGGCTTTCTCTTCATACTCCCGTGATAATCCGAATCCTTATTCACAAAACAGTGATTAAATTCCAATAATTATACCCCTCATTCACAATACAATCCAAACATAAAGTCAAATAAGTTGTCTCCTTATTCAAAATAAAAAATAACAACAATGATGTTCATCAAGAATAGTTTCAATTTGCTTAGTTTTATTTAAAAAAAAAACTTTAATTATTTTATGATAAAATAAAAACAGCACAAGCTCGCCATAGCTCTTTATACAACACCAAATCCCCATCAACTACACAAATTAATATAAAAATACAATCAGTAATAATAAAACCAAACCCTAACTATCTTAACCGTAATAAAAACATGTCGAGAGATACCTCTATCGTGACCAGAATCGATAACTTTGCTTGAAACTTCAGATGACGTCATCATTTCAATCAGCAGAGGTTTTTTAACTTTTTAAATCATCTAATAATCGTTATTGTCAACAAAACCCCATTACTCGACCTTGTAAATCAGCTCGAACCACAACTAATTAACTCCACACAAAAACCTTATCCTGTTAGTTAATAATAATAACAGGCAAACAACGATTCTTCTGTCGCTTAACGACACACAAACACGATTGGAGATCCAATTGAAGTAGTAGTAGTAGTAGTAGTAGTAGTAGTAGTGGTAGTAGTAGTAGTAGTAGTAGTAGTAGTAGTAATAATAATAATAATAATAATAATAATAATAATAATAATAATAAAATGTAACTAATTTATAGTAAACCCTACACATAAATATACGAAAATGACAAAAAAGTAACACATTAACCATATAAACATATGAATATTTAAATAATTGACAAAGTTTCAATTTTCACCTACACGAAAATTCTTTCTCTGATTCAACAACGATCTCTTATATGGAATATATCAAAACCTATTCATATTAAAAGCAACTACTTTACAGTTCTATGATGATGATATTAAGAGGAATGGCAAATTTACTTACTGCAATGCTTCTGAAATCAAAGAGCAGCAATACCAAATGATCACTCGTACTGACACAAATCGCCATAATGAAACCTCGATTAGTTGAAAAGAAAGCCAAAAATCTGAAGAACATATGTGTAATTGACTTTTTAGGTGTCACGCCTTCAAATTCCACGTGCGGGGTTTTACCGCGAGGCGCGTGACACACCAGGATCCAAGTCAACGGTCACAATAAACGACAACTATATGTAAAAGATACGTAAACCATTCATTAAGTTTTCAAAGTGTAACCAACGACAGCGGAAGCATAAAACATCTTTACAACCCAAAATGTATATGTTATAAGTTTGACAATGTTTGAAACCATGCAAATGAATACTAGACACCGTGCGACATCGGGCGCCTATCAACAGTTGCTACCTTAGCGACCTGAGAAAACATGCTAAAAACGTCAGCACAAAATGCTGGTGAATTCACAAGTTTTAAGTAAAACATTTCATGAGTTTTGAAAGATCCATCATGTTACTACTATGTTAGAAGGACGCTAGCTAGGCGTATGAACTCACTAATACGATACCATGTATGTACCACCCGTATTAACTAACCAAACTACCAACTCATAGCTAACTGAACTGCCGATCCACGGTGAACTGAACTGCCGAACCACGGCTAACCAAACTACCGATCCATGGCTAACTGAACTACCGATCCATGGCTAACTGAACTAGGCTTACACATATCGTACAACAAGAACAAGGTAACACTAGTATAACATGATCTATATGATTACAAGTACGTAGCATGTTTCTCCCCCGAAAACATCAACACTGAAAGAGGGACCGTGAAACTCACCTTAGGTTGCGTTCTTCTTAAAAGCCAACAGACAATGCAATGATAGTCCCTACTATTAGCGACCTATCATAAGATGTATATAAGTACCCAGACTATTAACACGTAGGTCAACTAGTCCTTGAATGTCTAGACCATAACCTTGTACGTTTGAAAACATGTTTGAACGTTAATCTGACCACACCAGACAAGACCAGACATCCCATTGGTAACCCGACATCCTCTGTGTTAGCTAAATACAAGTAACCAAGCAATCACATGTAAACATGCTCTTAATACGTACAACAGTTCACCAAGTCTATCATACAGTCCACATACTACATATACGAGTCCAAACATGTGCTATCGGGTTTCTAGACATGTCACGGGGTTCCCAATATGTTCCTAGGTGTCAAACCATGTTTCGGGATCCTAAAATGCACTTGCAGCAGCAAAACACATAAGTAGGAATCAAACAAACAATTAGGAATCCTAATCACCCCTTATACAGGCGAGTAGGAGCCTACACTCCCCCTACAGGTGGCGATTAGGACTCTATTCGCCCCTTGGACAAGCGAGTAGGAATCTTACTCGCCCCTGCAGATCAGGAGCCACTTTTCGCGCATTTGACCCTCCAAATCACGTCTGAAACATGTATAAACACCCAACATCAATCCAAAATCATCAAGCAACATATCCTAAATGAACCCACCCCCCCAATTTATCATCAGTCTATCACCCTAATTGCAAGCATTTTCCCAAAATGGAATGATATTATGACAACATCACATCAAAGCATGCATAACTTACCCTAAATGGCAAATAATCAGATTTCATCACATAATCACATTGCAATTCATCATTCTAATATTACTACATCATTCTAGTATAAACCTTAACATCATACAATCATCAAATCACATCATAACATCCTAAATCACTCAAACGGGTCAGAACGCATATTATCATCAAAACACCTCAAACAACCTTCAAGCTCCTAGATAAACATCCTAACAACTTATCCATATCAGTAAAACATCAAACACATAAGAATCTCCCTGTTTTAATTATAAAAATCCGTTCTTTGCATGTACACTTCACATATAACTCATATAAGGGATTAGACTTGTTTTAAAACTCTTTTTCAAAAGTTTTCAAAGACACAAACTTTACAAAACCAGGTCTGGACCTTTAGGGATCAAAATAACAACATGATAAAAGCTTAGGATGGATAACACACCTTAGATTTTGCTAAAGATAGTGTATAAAGCTTGAAAATGGCAGGTTTTAGGGCAAAAACGAGTTCCAGATATTGAATATAGTGTGAGAGAGGTTTGGGGCGAGTTAGGGTTTCGAAAATGATGTTTTACAAGTCAAGTATGGTATTTATAGCTGTTTCTAGTCGTTTCAGATGTTACACGCGAGTAGAAAATTGAAGGTGGCAATTAGAAATCCTAATTGGCCCATTTTCAGGCAAGTAGCTTCCTAATTGCCCATGCAGGTGGCAATTAGGAATCCTAATAGCCCCCTGCAGGCTGTTTTGAGTTTTCGGTCCGTTAAACACTATTTTAACACATATAAGCACATATTCACATACCGATAAGTTATACAATGATTATAAGCACAAAATAATTGATAACTAACACGTTCACATCCGTTCACCAATCACCGGGACTCGAGACTTGTGTGTGTGCATTAAATCCGGCGATTCTACAAATCACCAACCCTTGTACACATAGTCATGGACCGACCACCGATGATCCCGTAGACCATCATAACGATTCCCGATGATTCCCCGAGCCATCCTAACGACTCAACGGACGTATAATGTATGTATGCATGACTCACTAAGGTAGACTTACTAGTTTAACAAAAGTTACTAACCTGAGTTTGTCGGGTGTCACATCATCCCCATGTTAAAAGAATTTTCGTCTCGGAAATTGCTCAAAGCCGAAAAGGAATTTCGTCCCAAGATTCACTCAGCCTCAACAGTAACAGGTATCAACCTAAGTACGTGCTTAGATAATGAGTGAGGTTACCCAGATCCAATCTAGTCCCCTCGTCCCCACAAGAACTCCGGTCCATAACATGAACCCAAATGAATTCAAACAATACAAAAGATGACCCGTACGCATAACCAACCGAGCACCCAATGTTCAAAGCAAAGCTTCCTAGAAACGTGAAACGAGAATCACAAAGTAGAGATGATAGAAACAAGCACCCCAAGCCGAGGAATCACTTTGTCAAGATGAATACGAGGTAACTGCTATAGACTGCCACACGATCAACCCCTCCTGGTCAAAGATGCGTTGAAGACTGTTGTGATCGGTATAAACGATGCACCTGGTACCGTACAAATAATGTCTTCAGATCTTCAGAACAACCCAATCTACACCTGGTTCCAAAACATGGGTGATGTAGCCCTCCTCATGGACTCTAGGTTGACGAAAAACATAAATGATAACCTCCTCGCATTGTATCAACACACAACAGAGACCAATAATAGAAGCACCATGATAAATAACAAAACCACTTGCACCCGCAAGCAAGAATAGGATAAGGTTTGCAAATGTGGTTCATCGAACCCATGAATCCCCATAGGCACATTGGTGAGGTAAAAGGCGTGACCAAGAATTCAAAACGGTCATAACGAGTTCGAAAAGAAGACCGCCACAACATGACACACGATAACCAAGTGATTTAACCCCTCAAGGTGTAGGTACCATGTTTAGTCCACAGACAAAACGCAACAAACATGCAACCCCAACTGTACAAGAATCAAAACAAAAACCAAAGCATAACGGTCAATAAGAGAAAACGTACCGATATCAGCATCAGGATCCTGTCGGGCCAATCCAGGACTAATGACGAAGACATGTGCGTCCCGGTCGCCACCTCCGTTGCCTCAACCGCCTTTATTCGTTCCAGCCTCCCCTTGAATAAACTTTTGGCAATTCCGCCTGAAGTGCCTCGTTTCACCACAGTTGTAACACTCCTGATTCCCCTAAGCATCAGCCCGAACCTGCCCCGGCTGAAGTTTGTCTCTATAGTCCTAGCAACATGACCTACCAGCTTGCATCTGTTACAACGAAACCCGTCACAACGACCATGATGATGAAATCTACACTTGTGACACTTAGGAAGCTTCCCAGTATACCCTACTTGCCTCTGATCAGATGACGAACCCACTGCTTTGAACTTCCTCTTATTATTCTCGTGGGCTTTCACAGCAGCACCCATGGGAGGCAGAACACCCCCAGCTCCCTTTATTTTAGTCAGCCTGTGAGCCAACCAAACCATGCTCAACAACGTAGCAGAATCACCGGCAGTAACTAACCCAACAATCTCTGGCACTAATCCAGCAATGTAGTGCTCAATCCTGTGATACTTTAGCGTAGCCAACCCAGGACACATCACAGCTAACTCATTATGCCTAGTAGTGTACTCCTCGATTTCAGAACCCACCATCCTATGATTCCATAACTCGTGCTCCAACCTCTTCACCTCATCTCGTGGGCAATACTATGCTCGCAACCTCTGAACGAACTCAACCCATGGCATAACATTGGCTTCCCCATGCCAAGAGTCTATGTAGTGGAGTTCCACCAAGTCAAAGCAGGACCTTCAAAAGTTCCCGTAGCAAACTTCACACGGTCAGCAGATGGATAGGTACACATAGCAAAAACCGACTCAATCTTCTCCAACAACCTGAGCAGTCCCACTGCTCCCTCAGTCCCACTGAAGTTGTGAGGCTTGTAGTCCATAAACATCTTATAGGTGCACTGAGGTGGTGGTGGATTGACAGCATTCCCATCAAGGCCCTACTGAGCAGCTTGGAAAGCAGCTAAGGCTATGTTCACTTGTTGCTGAAGCAGATTGTTCAGCTCATCCTAGGTCATGTTGATGTTACCGCGACCACCGTCGCCATGACCACCAGCACGACCACCACGAACTCTAGACATCTTCTGCCAAGAACAAGAACAAGATACTCAGATTCACCACTAGTGTAAACCACTAGTAATCACAAGAATGAGATCTAGGCCCAAATCCAGGACCATAAATCCAAACATAGAGTCCACCAGGATTTTCATGCATCCCATCTTATGATTTCGTGTGCACCTGAAATGATAAGCTGTTTTACATGGTCCTCCAAATGTACTCCTAGTTTAAAGCTCAAGTCGCCGGATACTAACACCTAGAATCGTACTATTACAAGTACAAGTACAAGTGCAAGATAGTGTGTGTAGGCTAATGTGTCCATTAGAGTATAGAATGGGATATGTCCGAATCCTGGACATATCTCAAGGGTATGCCGAAGCTACTCCAATGTACACCACTGCCGTGCCAATAAGTTAGCCTCTTCGCCCTCAAAACCCGAAGGCGAGGTTAAGATAGGACTAGAAGATAGAAACAGATGAGAGACAGATTAGATGATGTAACACATAGATGATAATGATACTGTCACCCCGAAATTCAATAAATGTACCACGTAACACGACTCATATGTATGTGACCGTTTAGTATGCTCGACTCGTCAATAGACTAGACTCTACATGTAGTTCTAGTTCACTATAATTAATGGCTCTGATACCAATCTGTCACACCCTCAAATTCCACATGCGGAGTTTTACCGCGAGGCGCGTGACAAACCAGGATCTAAGTCAATGGTCACGATAAACGACAACTATATGTAAAAGATACGTAAACCATTCATTAAGTTTTCAAAGTGTAACCAATGACAGCAGAAGCATAAAACATCTTTACAACCCAAAATGTAAATATTATAAGTTTGACAACATTTGAAACCATGAAGATGAATCCTAGATGTCGTGTGACACCGTGTACTTATCAACAACAGCTACCTTAGCGACCTGAGAAAACATGCTAAAAATGTCAGCACAAAATGCTGGTAAGTTCATAGGTTTTAAGTAAAACGATTCATGAGTTTTGAAAAATCCATCATGTTATTACTATGTTATAAGGACGCTAGCTAGGCGTATGAACTCACTAATACGATACCATGTATGTACCACCCGTATGAACTAACCGAACTGCCAACTCACGGCTAACCGAACTGCCAATCCATGGCTAACTGAACTGGGCTTACACATATTGTACAGCAAGAACAAGGTAACATTTTTATAACACGATCTATATGATTACAAGTACGTAGCATGTTTCTCCCGTGAAAACATAAACACTGAAAGAGGGGCCGTGAAACTCACCTTAGGTTGCGTTCTTCTTAAAAGCCAATAGACAATTCAATGATAGTCCCTAGTATCGGCGACCTATCATAAGATGTATATAAGTACCCAGACTATTAACCCGTAGGTCAACTAGTCCCTGAATGTCCAGACCATAACCATGTACGTTTGAAAACATGTTTGAACGTTAATCTGACCACACCAGAAAAGACCAGACATCCCATTGGGGACCCGACATCCCCTGTGTTAGCCAAATACAAGTAATGTAACATCACACAAATTTTCTTTATATATATATATATATATATATATATATAGAACTCCCTCGTTTATTCATCCGATTCATGTTTACAGTATCTTTACCATCCATTTTGTTAATTTTTTTTGTTTAAATAACGACGTATAATCAATACTAATTGGATTGTATTAAAAATTCTGATTTAAAAACGTTAAAAAAAATGTGTTTGTCTGTGCCAGGATTCGAACCCGAGTCCCTGGTGGGCTAAACCTTAACCACACCACACAAACCACTACACCATTTGGTGTTTTGTGATGTTAATTAAAACTAATTAAACTTAAACCCTTTCAAGGTCCCTTAGTCAAACCTGAAAAGTCAAACGTAGTCTCCTAGTCAAATCAAGTCAAAGTGTTAGTAAATATGGTCTCCTAGTCAAGTCAAAGTGTTAGTAAATATGGTCTTCTAGTCAAGTCAAAGTTGTTCCTAAATTCTAGCCTAGTCAAAGTAGTCCCTAATTACAACTCCAAATTTTACACTATAAATACACTAGCCTACCATTCAACTCTTTATACCATTAAAAAAAAAAACATTATTATCCCATCTCCCATATACTAAAGTTTTCATCCGTCATTATCTCCTCTAGCTAGTTTCGAGTTTTCCAAGGCATTATTACTAAGTGTTTGCACGCTCAATAAAACGCACGAACTCATTATGCACCTAAGGCGAATTTTACATAGCCCCTTTTCCATTTCACTATTTTGGGGTGAAACATATTACAACATTCAATTTACAATTCAATCATAAGTGTCTATGTGTTATTCTATGTTGCATTATGTCTTAAACATTACTAGGGTAAGCACATTATTCTAGCATAATCATTAACATTGATCAGCCGACGGTATACAATGATAGATCTATTGGACTGACAATCCCACCCAGATACGTGTACCTCCTACATTGGTAGCGTGGGTGATTGTTATCGAATTTATAACATAATCGAGTGAACCATGAGCGTATGGGATGGACCACAATATTCTAGTCACAAGGTTTGATTATGCACTCGATTTACCCGATGGTTTTGTTTTCACATATGGACTAGACTTGCCATGACACTCGAATTGTACAAGTTTTTATTCAATTATGAAAACCTATGTAATTCTCACCAACTTTTGTTGACCCAAAATATTTTCAAACTTAACATGTTTCAGGTTATAGCTTGCTCGAAGATTAGAGTTAATGCTTGAAGATGCGTAGCTAGTATTTTTTTTATATTGATGTACAAATTCTTAGAACAATTGTATGTAATTTATTTAAATCATATATTGAAACTTATTATTTACCATGAGCTACTGAACAATCATCAATACGTGACATCCCGATGTTTCCGCCATCGGTTGGGGTGTTACAGATTGGTATCAGAGCCATGGTTATAGGGAATTAGGTTATTAGAAAAATAATCTAGTCTATAACCATAGGATTATAATCAGTACTTGCTCCTTTTACTTGCAACCCTACTTGTTTCTATTCTCTATCTCCCTCCTACTTCTTATCCCTACTTTAGTCCCTACAAGAAGATTGTTCTCCATCACAAGATCTACTCTTAGACTAATAGGACAAACCCTCAGGTTTAGCCTGAACCACCTTGAAGATCTCGTCGAAGTTCTAGATTTTAATAACGAACACGTGCAATCTGGAAGGGTGAACGCCTGTATTCTGAGTTTTCTGTCTTGGACTGGCATTGCGCATAAATCCCAATCAGACGAGGGACCCGGATGCCTACCTGGGAATTCTCCGGATGAGTGTTCACTTATAGGCTGAAGCATGTCTTCACTATGTTATTAGAATCTAGAAGTTTTGATAAGTCAACGTTTTCGTTTATTCATTTTAATTAATGAAAAAATGATTACACTCACTTTCCTTAAACTAAGCTCTAAAATCTCAAAATTTTACAGCTTAAATCAATCTCATTTCATAACCATCTATGGATTTCACAATCACACTTCACCTTACCATCTTAGCCACTTTTTAAATATTCAACACCCTACCCAAATCATATTATTTCATTTCTCCATATGTTACTTATTTTTAAAAACTATAACCTCATACCTTAGCACAAACTAAAGATTTCTAAATCCTGTTGTATTTTCATTACCTAGTAACTTTACAAAGTACATATTTTTTGTCAAAAGATGTCCTCGAACTTAAATTCAATTGTTTATTTATTGACGTAACAAACAATTTTCTATATAATGCTTTAAACTATTAAAAATCACTTAATAGAACCTTGATCTTCAAAACCTAATGTCATGTTTGAAATCTCCAACTAACGGGAATATTTTAATCAAAGCCCACTTAGCTTGTACTATTTAACAACTTTTGCTTTATGTATAAAACCAATTTTGAAAATAATATTTTTTTTATCCATAGGAATAATATCTAGTCTCTAAATTCTCCATCGACACTCACTCATTTTCAACTTGTTCAAATTTTTACAATATTTGGCATATACCACAATCATGTTTTCTTATACACTTGATTATAACCTTTGATCCAAACCCCAAAATTTACACTGCTACATAATCTCCTTACTATAAAATAAACTCTTTATCAACTATCTTCATATTCACTATCTCTCACAACCTTGATTCTGCTTCAAGATTTTTCATCATCCTCTCAAGAACTAAATTCATATCCTTCACCTTCTCACACATGATCTAGTTACCCATGATAACCAAACTATTGAAACTTGATTGTGTGTTGCATCAAACATAATCCTTAGTTATACATGAGGATTCGACTATCTACCATATTTGAACATTTGAAACTAGAATTCATGGAATATAAACTATTTGCTATAGACACACCTAGAGTCATTAACCTTGTCTAGGGCAACTCTATTACAACTCGTATGCTATACTTGATACTTGATTGCTTACATGTACATATTATCAATTTGCAATTCATGTGTGTAATAATTGGTACACTTAATCAAACAACTGATAGAGGATGAAGTACTTGCTCAACAGTTAGCAGAGTACCAAATAACCTACTCAACGATTGGTAGAGGTCATCATGCCTGCTCAACAGTCGGTAGAGGCCCTACAACCTGCTCAACGACTGGTAGAGGCTATCGCACCTGCTCAACAATCGGTAGAGGTTCTTACTCACTGACTGGTAGAGGTCTTTTTCCTGCTCAACAGTTGGACTTATTTTTGGATACATTGTATACGATTCAATCACAAGGCTATTTTGCATTACTTACATGTGTGTTTAGAGTCATAGAAGGACACAAAACCCTAATGTAAGGTAAATTGGTGATTGCAGTCCGGAACGTAATCATAAATTTACAGGTACATTAAGGTAGTGTGAAATTCTATTAAGGTTTTGGGAGATACCCCGTATGTTTTCGAAGTATCAGAGGTGTGATGGGTTAGCTGCGGTATAAACACTAATGATACGTGGAAAGGGTTACTGTAGGGTCAGACCAATAACAAACCCTAGTTATTTGGTAGTCCATCTAGCATTTATGGTTATCTTATACATTCCTTAAACTCTTACCCTACTCTGAACAATAGTCACCCTAACTATCCTCAACACTATTCAAATGTTTCTTCTTAAAATAAACTTTGGGACGAAGTTCCTAAAAGTAGGGGAGACTGTAACATCACATAAATTTTCTTTATATATATATAGAACTCCCTCGTTTATTCATCCGATTCATGTTTACAGTATCTTTACCATCCATTTTGTTAATTTTTTTTGTTTAAATAATGACGTATAATCAATACTAAATTGGATTGTATTAAAAATCCTGATTTAAAAATGTTAAAAAAAATGTGTTTGCCTGTGCCAGGATTCGAACCCGAGTCCCTGGCGGGCTAAACCTTAACCACACCACACAAACCACAACACCATTTGGTGTTTTGTGATGTTAATTAAAACCAATTAAACTTAAACCCTTTCAAGGTCCCTTAGTCAAACCTGAAAAGTCAAACGTAGTCTCCTAGTCAAGTCAAGTCAAAGTGTTAGTAAATATGGTCTCCTAGTCAAGTCAAAGTGTTAGTAAATATGGTCTTCTAGTCAAGTCAAAGTTGTTCCTAAATTCTAGCCTAGTCAAAGTAGTCCCTAATTACAACTCCAAATTTTACACTATAAATACACTAGCCTACCATTCAACTCTTTATACCATTCAAAAAAAAAACATTATTATCCCATCTCCCATATACTAAAGTTTTCATCCGTCATTATCTCCTCTAGCTAGTTTCGAGTTTTCCAAGGCATTATTACTAAGTGTTTGCACGCTCAATAAAACGCACGAACTCATTATGCACCTAAGGTGAGTTTTACATAGCCCCTTTTCCATTTCACTATTTTGGGGTGAAACATGTTACAACATTCAATTTACAATTCAATCATAAGTGTCTATGTGTTATTCTATGTTGCATTATGTCTTAAACATTACTAGGGTAAGCACATTATTCTAGCATAATCATTAACATTGATCAGCCAACGGTATACAATGATAGATCTATTGGACTGACAATCCCACCCGGATACGTGTACCTTCTACATAGGTAGCGTGGGTGATTGTTATCGAATTTATAACATAATCGAGTGAACCATGAGCGTTTGGGATGGACCACAATATTCTAGTCACAAGGTTTGATTATGCACTCGATTTACCCGATGGTTTTGTTTTCACATATGGACTAGACTTGCCATGACACTCGAATTGTACAAGTTTTTATTCAATTATCAAAACCTATGTAATTCTCACCAACTTTTGTTGACCCAAAATATTTTCAAACTTAACATGTTTCAGGTTATAGCTTGCTCGAAGATTAGAGTTAATGCTTGAAGATGCGTAGCTAGTATTTTTTTATCTTGATGTACAAATTCATAGAACAATTGTATGTAATTTATTTAAATCATATATTGAAACTTATTATTTACCATGAGCTACTGAACAATCATCAATACGTGACATCCCGATGTTTCCGCCATCGGTTGGGGTGTTACAAGTAACCAAGCAATCACATGTAAACATGCACTTAATACGCACAACAGTTCACCAAGTCTATCATACTGTCCAGATACTGCATATACGAGTCCAAACACGTGTTATCATGTTTCTAGACATGTCATGGGGTTCCCAATATGTTCCTAGTTGTCAAACCATGTTTCGGCATCAAACAAGCAATTAGGAATCCTAATCACCCCCTATACATGCGAGTAGGAACCTACTGGCCCCCTGCAAATCAGGAGCCACTTTTCGCGCGTTTAACCTTCTAAACCGGGTTCGAAACATGTAAAAACACCCAACATCAATCCAAAATCATCAAGCTACATATCCTAATTGAAAAACCCCAATTTATCATCAGTCAACCACCCTAATTGCAAGCATTATCTCAAAATGGAATGATAATATGAAAACATCACATCAAAGCATGCATAACTTACCCTAAATGGCAAATAATCAGATTTCATTACATAATCACGTTGCAATTCATCATCCTAATATTACTATATCATTCTAGTATAAACCCTAACATCATACAATCATCAAATCACTTCCTAACATCCTAAATCACTCAAACGGGTTAAAATGCATATTATCATCAAAACACCTCAAACAACCTTCAAACTCCTATATAAACATCCTATAAACTTATCCATATCAGTAAAACATCAAACACATAAGAATCCCCATGTTTTAATCATAAAAATCCGTTCTTTGCATGTACACTTCACATATAACTCATATAAGGGATTAGACTTGTTTTAAAACTGTTTTTCAAAGGTTTTCAAAGACACAAACTTTACAAAGCCAGGTCTGGACCTTTAGGGATCAAAATAACAACATAATAAAAGCTTAGGATGGATAACACAACTTAGATTTTGCTAAAGAGAGTGTATAAAGCTTGAAACTGGTAGGTTTTACGGCAAAAACGAGTTCCAAAGGTTGAATATAGTGTGAGAGAGGTTTGGGGCAAGTTAGGATTTCAAAAAAGATGTTTTAGAAGTCAAGTATGGTATTTATTGCTGTATCTTGTCATTCCAAATGTTACACGCAAGTAGGAAACTGCAAGTGGCAAAGAGGAATCCTAATTGCCCCCTTTTCAGGCGAGTAGCTTCCTAATTGCCCCTGCAGGTGGCAATTTGGAATCCCAATCGCCCCCTGTAGGCTGTTTTGAGTAACATAATACTTGATAACTAACACATTCACATCCGTTCACCAATCCCCGGGACTCGAGACTTGCGTTAAACTAATTGTTTTCAACATTCACAAACAAATGGTAATAAACAGATGTTCTCAAACAAAAGCCGATGGGATAGATAATGTTGTTTTTAATAAACAGAGCTTAACATTTAAAATTAAATCGTACATAATGAAAATCGTATCTACTATACAAAACTACTTAATTAAAATTTCAAAAATCCTTTGTTAAACTGATACTTAACTATTTCGTCTATTCGTTTTCCAAAGCATTTGCGCATTTATGTTTAACAAGTTGCTTAGACCTTTTAGGTAGTATAAAGGTTTTGAAATTAATTCAGTAATCATTAGAAGAAAACCTTTCGTATAAGAAGTTAACCCAAGTATAATAATTGTTCTATCGTATGACCTTTCATCTTCAGACGTTATTGGTTTATAAAATACTAAAGACATCCGGAAGTTCATCATAAACGATTTTCATCAATACTACATTTCAGTCTTCACAAATTGGATCAATGTCAGCCCCAAGTGGTAAACGTGAAGATGAAATGAAGGTATTTGTTCTTAATCAAATTACAAAACAATACTATCAAGATTTGAAGACTGCAAGACAGTTGAAGATTTGTTTTGACAGTTTGCACTTGGGCATATTTGAGCGAGACAATGTTCAACGGATTTTAAAGTCAATGCCTTCGACTGATGTTTGTGATTTGTCGGTGTTGTACAATTCAGAGTCTGGTATTAAGGATGTAGAGCTTTTGGCACGATTCAAGGATCTACACGCACAGCTTGAAGCTTCAATGGAATTGAAGCTTAAGTTTATTAATTCCTTTAATTAGCGGTGGATACCATCCATCGCATATGAATGAGTTAATACGCGTATTGAGTTTCATATGCGTAAAGTGCTTAAAGTTCAAGAATAAAAGGAATTGTACCTTCAAAGGAATTGAAGCTTAAGTTTATTATTCCTAATGTATATTCATATGTATAAACAGATGTTATGAAGATGGAATTCATAATATATATTGATGTTTAAAGTTGATTATATTTGTTTTGTTTAACGTTGATTAAATTTGGTTTTTTAATCCATCTGTAGAGTTTTTGTTCCTTGGTTGTAACCTTTCAATTATTAAACATCTGATCAGTGTTAAAAAATATAAACAGATGTTGCGAAACAGCGGTTCCTCTCAGCAGACATTTGGTGTGTTGACACGTCGGTGGTTACCGTACAATGGATAAGTGTTGGTCTGTTGAAGCGTCAGTATAAACAGTCGTTAGGAAACATACGTTTTGTCTGCTGACTGGTCAGTGGTTAGCGTACAGCGGATAAGGGTTGGTTAATGTGCAGCCAATCTATTGGTTGGCCTTAAAGGAGGTTTTGATCCTCCCGTGTGTTTCCACACGGGATATCACCTAGTATATATTAATATTTCAAAGGGCTTATATCCTACATGGCACTCAAAGAGCTCTTCATTGAGAGTGCCATGTAGGATCTCATGTTGCACCTATGTGGACCAATTAAAAAACAAAATCTATTGAGTTATTTTAGGAAAAGAAAAGAATTTAAAAACAAAATTAAATTTTCTCTCTGATGTTTCATCCCATAACTTTTAAACGTTAATATCTTTTATATATGAGATTTTTTAAAGAAAAAAATTACACCAAATTAATGAGCGTTTTATTATCTTTCCAACAAGTACCATAGTGCTATATAAAAAACGGAGAAAAAAACGACTATTATTTTGTGGGGTTTTGTTTTCAAAGATATTTTACTCTACTAATAAATCACTACTTAGGGTTTTTTTTTTTATATTTGAATAAGAAACGATAAACATAACTTCATAGGCAGAGATTCGTTTTTTAATATATTTGAATATGATAACTTATGGCAGAGATTTGTTCAAAATAAATAATAATAATAATAATAATAATAATAATAATAATAATAATAATAATAATAATATATTAATCATGTATTAGCAAGTCATTAATTATGTTGTCGTATTAGATATTATATTATGTCATATTAGATATTTCAACCACGGGACGCTTTCGGGATAAAAGCTAGTAGATAGATAATAGATAAATGAAAATTACAGGGTTTGGCAATGAGGTTCTTTAAAATTGATATCGATAAATAAAAAGGTTTGGCGGATAATGTTGTGGGCCCACTACTACGTAGAGAATATTTATATAGCTTTTAAGAAAATTTGATGGCCCTTTCTGCTTAAGTGGGGCAATTTGACCTTACTTTTTTGCGATTGACGGCTTAAGGTTTATATTATTATCTTAGGGGAACGGGTAGATACTTTAGGACACCAATCTCACACTGTCACGTCATTTGTACTTTAAAGTAGATTAAACAAGCCTAAAAATTAAAAATGTCTAGCCTAAAATAGTCTGAAACTTTTTTTACATTAATGAATTAAATTAATATAAAACCAAATAAGCATTAATTAAAATAAAACAAAATACGTTACAAAGTAAAAATAAATCATAAAAAGGAAATCCAATTAAAAATATAAATAATTAAATTATTCATCGTCATCGAATTTTTCGAGATATGGTAGTTTTTTAGGTGAGATATGTTCGACTAAGTCAATACGAAGTCAAAAACGCATGTGTGGATCCATAATTTCACGAAGGGCATCTTCGTCTAAGACGGGTTGAACAATTGGATCCCTAATGTGAACCGGAGAGAAGACATTTCCGTCATCTTTAAAGATCATGTTATGCAATATCATGCATGCATACGTCACGGTTCTAATCTTTTCCACCATCATGGCTCGCATGGGTTGCCTTAGTATGCCCCATTTTCCCTTTAGAGTACCAAAAGTGCGTTCAACATCCTTTCTTGCGCCTTCTTGCAATATCTACCACTTCTTTTCGTTTGGATCTGTTAGATGTGGAAATGTTTTCACAAACAATGACCAAGTATGGTATATCATGTCGGTTAGATAGTATCCACGTATGTAGTGCCCATTGACAGTAAATGGACATTTAGGCATCATTCCATTCCGTTCAGTGAGAAAAATAGGAGAAGTTTGGACAACATTGATGTCGTTGAATGAACCGAGCAGACCACGATAACCATGCCAAAACCACAAATCCTGCAACGTAACCGCCTCATGTATAACTGTTGGGTGGTCGTAGTTACCTTCCGTATATGTTCCTTTCAACTCTCTGGGACAATGCCTCCATTCTAGATGTGTACAATGAATGTTATCCATCATGCCAGGAATATGATGTTTTTCTTCGTGCTTTTGGTATAAATTTGCAACATCGTGGCTGGTTAATTATTAAAAGTGGAGCATGAGGTTAATTATTAAAAGTGGAGCATGAGGTTAATTATTAAAAGTGGAGCATGAGGTTGGTTGGGGTCTTAAAACATGGGGTTACGCTTGGTATGGCCCAAAATAATGAAAACATCAAAGAAAACAGGCTATACAACAAACTGGGCCGCTCAAAACGGATTAAACTATTCCGAACGGCCATTCACAATTCCGAACGGGTGTTCACAATTCCGAACGGGTGTTCACAATTCCGAACGGGTGTTCGGAACACGCTGACGTGGTAAAACCGCCTTAAACTACTATTTAAGCAACCTTAAGCCTCTTGTATCTCCTAAACTCAAACCCTAATCGCCCCCTTACTGCCCCACACGAATATTTCACTCCAAAAACTCCTGCTAAGGCTCAAGATCATCAATTGGGAGGCTCCAAGGCGCGCGATTGATTGATTTGAAGAGCTAAGGGTATAACTTATGATTTCTTACGCTTTTACCTTATGTTTTTACTATAAAAATCACATAACAAGTTTGTCCAGGTCTGAAAGTATTTTATAAAAGTTAAAACATGATGATTACGAAGATTAAAAGGGTCAACCACATTGTTATATAATGAATGTTATATGTTTTGCATGATTATGCATGTTCTTGATGTTTTAGACTTCTAGGGTTTGTGAATAATGATGTTTGTGATGTATAATTAGGGTTTTGATCAGATGTGGTTCTTACTAATGTTGTATGATGATTATTAGGTGTTATTGATTGATAATATGCAACTAGGGTTTGATATAATTGATAATATTGCATGATTAGAATCTGGACAGATTCTGAATGTCGACTTGTAGGGTCTGTTTCGTGGCTTGAAAATAATTGGTTTGATCGATTCTTTGCGTGAATAGATTGTACATAGTCTTAGCTTTTTAGAATGGGCAAAACCATCTGATTTGGATGTCGTTTGATATGTTTTTGGAATTTTCATTGAAAATAGGTCAGGTCAGAATTTCGGGTATCAAACTGAGTCAACTTTGAAACATCATAAATCAAGTTTTATAAAGAGTTGGGTTGTGAAATTTTTACAGAAGGTTAATATTGGAGTAATATGAGTTTTCCAAGTGGATTCATCCCGTTTAGATGAATACAAAATTTTTGGGAATTTATCTACCAAACTGACCTGTTAGGAAGGTTTTCTGAACATAGATGTATTAGACGAATTTTAATTATTTTTGTGTTTGGATTTAAGACAAAACAAAAATAGGTATTGTTAAATGAATCCCAAAGAAAATTCAGTAAAAATTTGGGAGGTTAACTCGCTGATTTGCTATTTTAAATAAATTCGTTTTGATGGCGCACAATCTGTCCTGAAAACACAGATTGTGTATTATGTGCTTATGTGATTAATTGAGGTCTTAGGTGGTATGGAATTGACATGTAACTGAAGTACACTTGTCTGAGACACATACGGAATGTAGAAACTATTTGTAACCAACGTATTCACCAACGAGTCCGTAGGGTTTACTATTGCATGTAGAATCACTAGGCGTCGCATACACACTTTTGAACATTTAAAACGCCTTGGACAAACGAGTTATATGGTGTAATGATATTACGCCTATACTCACTTAGTGACACTGTTATTAGGGTGTCGGTAGCATATATTGCTTGCTGTTCGGATTCCTTGCTTGCACGTTAAGGTGAGTTTACGGCCCCTCTTTTAACTGGTTTCACTTTTCGGGGGAGAAAACATGTGTTAAAACTTATGTTTGGTAACTACTGTCATACTATGGGTTTCTATGGTTTACTATACGATCTTTGGAAGTCCCGGGGGGAACCATGAATGTGCGGGTTAGCACAACGAGGAAATGTGAATAGCGCTATTGGGAGTGACCAACCCCGCTCGTCGGCTTGGAGGGCCGGGCGAGTGCATATTGTCTCAAACAGGAACAACAGGTTTACGATTCGGGCACGACATCTGGTTTGCGAGTTAGTAATGGTTTTCCAATCGTGGTAGTAACAAAACATACGCCTAGCTAGCGTACTTTGGTTTTCTATTGGTTATAGTATGGACAGGTTGAACTTTGTACTGTGATTACAAAACCTGTAAACTCACCACCATTTTTGTGTTGACGTAAACTTTTACATGTTTTCTCAAGTAGCTAAGGTAGCACTATGGAACTAGGGCGCACGCGTCTGCACGGCGTCTAGTTAGGATTGCATGGTTTTCAAACATTGAATAATTCGGTTTACTTTTGGATTATGTTTAATAATAAGCTTCCGTTGTAACTGGAGATTTAAACTATGTTTTTGAAATTGCATATGTTAATTTAGACTTGTTTATTGTGATCGTTGGTTTGGATCCTGGTTTGTCATGCGCCTCGCGGTAAAACTCCGCAAGTGGATTTTGAGGGTGTGACAGATTGGTATCAGAGCCAATGGTTATAGTGAACTAGGACTGCATGTAGAGTCTAGTCTATAGCCGAGTCACACACACTAGACGATCACATAGTACTAAACATTATGGTGGGTTACGTATGGCCTTGTCGGGGTGTCTCTAAATCATTTGACCTTCCTATGTTACATCATCCGTTCTATCTTAGGTCGGGTTACTTGCTTTCTAGGCAGTGTGGTATATTGGGGTAAATCGTGTACTCTTGAGATTTGTCTAAGGCTCGGACATCTCCCTTTCATACTCCAATAGAAACACTTGCCATAAACTACCGCAGCATTATGGTGTATAGCTAAGAGTCTATGTTCGGTGATTTGAACTTTGAACTAGGAGAACACTTGGAGGACCATGTAGAGTGGTTTATCATTTTGGGTGCACACAAAATCATAAACCGAAATGCATGAAAGCCCTAGTGAGCTCTGGGTTTGAATGGATAGTCCTGGGTTGGATCTAGCTTTGATCTTGCGAACGCTAGTGGTTACCATTAGCTGTGAAACTAAATTTTCTCGTCCTTTTTGTCGGAATCATGTCTGGAGTGCGAGGAGGACGTGGAGGTGGCCGCGCTGGTGGGCGTGGTGGTGGCGGTCGTGGTGGTGGTGGTCGTGGAGGTGTGGAACCTCAAGATGACCGGGTCAGAGATTGAAAAGTATACGGTGAGGCGTAATGAGTTGGCAGTGCTGTGTCCTGATCTGCATGTGCCAGAATACAGGAGGATTGAACACTATATCTCGGGGCTAGTACCAGAGATCGCAGGGTTAGTGGCTGCGGGGAATCTTCCTACATACTCAGAGGTGGTTCGATCGGCTCATAGGATGACAAACTTGAAGGTGAATGAGGGTATCTTACCTGCTAAGGGTTCGACTGTCAAGGCCCCGGAAAATAACAAGCGTAAATGGGATAATGAGGGGAAAGGATCTGCGCCAGCACCAGCACAACAGGGTAAGAGATTCGATAGCGGGGGTTCTTCTTCTTCGGGTACCAAACAGGGTGGTTATACGGGGAAATTACCTAAATGCAACAAGTGTGGGCGTCATCATCAGGGGGACTGCGACCATAATCGTTGCCATCGCTGCCAGCGACTTGGGCATTTTGCTAAAGATTGTTGGGCGACACTTCCATCGACCTAGGCCCCAAGTACTACCCCGGCTCCTACTGCTCAAGGAACTACGGGGAAACAGGGTTGTTACAACTGTGGGGAGACTGGGCATTACAAGAAGGAGTGCCCGAAACTGAAGCAGGGCGGGGATGTGAGGGATAGGAACGGTAACGGGAACAACGGGGGCGGTGGCAGGAATGCACGTGCCTTCGTCATTGGAGCCGCTGAGGCTAGACAGGATCCTGACACAGTTACCGGTACGTTCCTTCTCAATAATCGCTCTGTTAGCGTTTTATTTGATTCCGGTGCCGATAAAAGTTTTATATCTATGGAAGTTAGTCGACTGCTAGATGCAGTACCCGTACCATTAGAGGCTAAGTATGTAATTGAGTTGGCTGACGGTAAAAAAGATTGAAGCTACTTGTATCCTTCGGGAGTGTCAACTAGAGTTGTCGGGTTTGTCTTTCCCCATCGACCTTATGCCGGTACCTTTGGGTAGTTTTGACGTTGTGGTAGGCATGGATTGGTTGTCTTTGTATCGCGCTGAGATCGTTTGTTACGACAAGATTATTCGGATTCCCCTCCCTGATGGGGAATTCCTTTCTGTGTACAGTATCAAGGGCGGTGCTCCGTTAAATCTCATTTCCAGCATGAAAGCCCTTAAGTATCTTCGAAAGGGTTATTCGGCCGTTTTGGCACTTTTATCTGTTTCCTCTACCGATGAGAAGAAGATCGACGATATTCCTGTTGTACGCGAGTTTCCTGATGTATTTCCCGATGATCTACCTGGTCTTCCTCCCCATCGTCAGGTTGAGTTCAGTATTGATCTTGTACCGGGAGCTGCTCCTATTGCTCGGTCCCCCTACCGTCTTGCACCTCCCGAGATGCAGGAATTGTCCAGTCAGTTACAGGAACTCTTGGACAAGGGTTTCATTAGACCAAGTTCTTCCCCTTGGGGAGCCCCGATTCTGTTCGTTAAGAAGAAGGATGGAAGTTTTCGATTGTGTGTGGATTACAGAGAATTGAACAAAGTGACCATCAAGAACCGTTATCCTCTTCCACGTATTGATGATCTATTCGACCAACTCCAGGGTTCTAGCTGCTACTCTAAGATTGATTGGAGGTCCGGTTATCACCAGTTGTGTGTAAGGGAAGCTGACGTTGCAAAGACTGCCTTCCGTACGCGTTATGGCCATTTTGAGTTCTTGGTCATGCCTTTCGGTCTCACAAACGCACCGGCAGTTTTCATGGATTTGATGAACCGCGTTTGCAAACCGTATCTTGACAAGTTCGTCATCGTGTTTATTGATGACATCCTGATTTACTCCAAGAACAAGACCGAACACGAGGAACACCTGCGTTTGGTTTTGGAACTTTTGCGATGGGAACAACTTTACGCTAAGTTCTCAAAGTGTGACTTTTGGTTACGCGAAGTTCAGTTCCTAGGACATGTGGTTAATGAACTAGGAATTCATGTCGATCCAGCTAAGATCGAAGCGATCAAGGACTGGGAAGCTCCAAAGACGCCAACTGAGGTGCGGCAATTCCTAGGCCTTGCGGGCTATTATCGTCGTTTCATTAAGGGGTTCTCGAAGATCGCTCAACCCCTCACCACTCTTACTCAGAAGGATAGAAAATTCGCCTGGGGTGAACCACAAGAGGCAGCATTTCAAAAACTGAAGTCTAAACTTTGTTCTGCTCCTATTTTGTCCTTGCCTGAAGGCCCTGATGATTTCGTTGTTTACTGTGATGCTTCTATTCATGGTCTCGGTTGCGTGTTGATGCAACGCGAGAAAGTGATTGCGTATGCTTCTCGTCAACTCAAGGTGCACGAGAAGAACTACACCACCCATGACTTGGAGTTGGGTGCAGTGGTTTTCGCGTTGAAAATTTGGAGACATTACTTGTACTGTACCAAATGCACCATCTACACCGATCACAAGAGTCTTCAACATATTTTCGACCAACAACATTTGAACATACGACAGCGTTGTTGGATTGAACTCCTGAACGACTATGATTGCGCCATTAAGTACCATCCTGGCAAGGCGAATGTAGTAGCAGACGCCTTGAGCAGGAAGGAATCAATTAATCCTCGTCGCGTTCGGGCGTTGCAGCTCACCATTCATTCCTCTTTACCTGACCAACTCCGTTCTGCTCAGTTAGAAGCTTTGAAGGAGGAAAACCTTAAAGCTGAGACTATGCATGGTGCCGACAAGCACCTCGAGCAAAGGCCTGATGGCCTGCACTACTTCGCAGAACGCATATGGGTTCCTTTATTCGGGGGACTTCGGGAGCTTGTCTTAGATGAGGCTCATAAGTCCCGGTATTCTATTCATCCTGGTTCGGATAAGATGTACCAAGATCTAAAGGTGCTTTACTGGTGGCCAAACATGAGGTCGGATATAGCCTCATACGTGAGCAAATGCTTGACCTGTGCTAAGGTCAAGGTGGAATACCAGAAACCGTCGTGTCTCTTGCAACAACCAGAAATTCCGGAGTGGAAATGGGAACGGATTACAATGGATTTTGTCACGCAACTACCTAAGTCAAATGAGCGGGAATGATAAGATATGGGTGATTGTTGATCGGTTGACGAAATCAGCCCATTTTCTCGCTATTAAGGAGACCGACACCATGGATCGTTTGGCTCGTCTTTATCTGAAGGAAGTTGTTTCTAAGCACGGGGTGCCGGTTTCTATTATTTCGGATCGTGACTCCCACTTTACTTCTCACTTCTGGAAATCTTTGCACAAGGCTTTGGGTACCCAGCTAGACATGAGTACAGCTTATCACCCACAGACTGACGGTCAGAGTGAACGCACGATTCAAACCTTAGAAGACATGCTGCGGGCATGTGCGATCGATTTTGGCAAAGGATGGGAAGCTCACCTACCGTTAGTAGAATTCTCTTACAACAACAGTTATCACATGAGCATCAAGGCGGCTCCGTTCGAGGCACTGTACGGGCGGAAATGCCGATCTCCTCTTTGTTGGGCTGAGGTGGGTGAGAGTCAACTCACTGGGCCTGAGCTAGTGTAGGAAACTTCGGAAAAGATCGTACAGATTCGTAACCGGTTGGCAGCGGCACGGGATCGGCAAAAGAGTTGTGCCGATCAGCGTCGCAAGCCATTGGAATTCCAAGTTGATGACAAAGTACTTCTGAAAGTTTCACCGTGGAAGGGCGTCATACGCTTTGGAAAGCGTGGCAAACTCAACCCTCGGTATGTCGGCCCATTTACAATCCTGGAACGGATTGGACCGGTGGCATACCGTCTTGATTTACCGACGGAGCTCGGTAACGTACATAACGTCTTCCATGTGTCCAACTTAAAGAAGTGTCTGGCTGACGAGTCTCTTATTGTTCCACTGGAAGAGATCAAGGTTGACGATCGTCTTCGGATTGTGGAGGAACCTGTTGAGATTCTTGATTACAAGATTCGTAGCCTACGTCATAGCAAGATTCGCATTGTAAAGGTTCGCTGGAACTCGAACCGGGGACCAGAGTACACTTGGGAACGGGAGGATCAGATGAAGTCTAAGTATCCTCATCTCTTTCCTAAGGAAGCGTTCGAATCGAGATATGTTTCCACTGCAGCTGAATGAATCTCGGGGCGAGATTCCTTTTTAACGTGGGGATGATGTGACAACTCGGGTAAATCTCTCTCTTGGTTTCTATCTTTTGTCTGTTTCTTTTGTTATTCCTTTTGGTACTTGTGCAATTTTCAGGACGAAAATTCTTTTAACGTGGGGATGATGTGACACCCGGCAAATTTGGGTTAACAACGTTGTCTAGATTAAAGTCTACCTTAGCGAGTCACGCGTACATTATACTTAACGAGGGTTAGCTAGATAGCTAGATAGGACATACGTGCATTGTTGTGAGTTAATATGTGATTACATGATTAGTGAACCTCAGACGTTGGTGAATAATAAACTTATGTGTCTCGGTGATATCTGACAAACTTATGTGAAAACCATACGTGATTATGTGAACCTAAACCGAACACGTTAATAAAAATTATTAAAAGTGGAGCATGAGGTTAATTATTAAAAGTGGAGCATGAGGTTGGTTGGGGTCTTAAAACATGGGGTTACGCTTGGTATGGCCCAAAATAATGAAAACATCAAAGAAAACAGGCTATACAACAAACTGGGCCGCTCAAAACGGATTAAACTATTCCGAACGGCCATTCACAATTCCGAACGGGTGTTCACAATTCCGAACGGGTGTTCGGAACACGCTGACGTGGTAAAACCGCCTTAAACTACTATTTAAGCAACCTTAAGCCTCTTGTATCTCCTAAACTCAAACCCTAATCGCCCCCTTACTGCCCCACACGAATATTTCACTCCAAAAACTCCTGCTAAGGCTCAAGATCATCAATTGGGAGGCTCCAAGGCGCGCGATTGATTGATTTGAAGAGCTAAGGGTATAACTTATGATTTCTTACGCTTTTACCTTATGTTTTTACTATAAAAATCACATAACAAGTTTGTCCAGGTCTGAAAGTATTTTATAAAAGTTAAAACATGATGATTACGAAGATTAAAAGGGTCAACCACATTGTTATATAATGAATGTTATATGTTTTGCATGATTATGCATGTTCTTGATGTTTTAGACTTCTAGGGTTTGTGAATAATGATGTTTGTGATGTATAATTAGGGTTTTGATCAGATGTGGTTCTTACTAATGTTGTATGATGATTATTAGGTGTTATTGATTGATAATATGCAACTAGGGTTTGATATAATTGATAATATTGCATGATTAGAATCTGGACAGATTCTGAATGTCGACTTGTAGGGTCTGTTTCGTGGCTTGAAAATAATTGGTTTGATCGATTCTTTGCGTGAATAGATTGTACATAGTCTTAGCTTTTTAGAATGGGCAAAACCATCTGATTTGGATGTCGTTTGATATGTTTTTAGAATTTTCATTGAAAATAGGTCAGGTCAGAATTTCGGGTATCAAACTGAGTCAACTTTGAAACATCATAAATCAAGTTTTATAAAGAGTTGGGTTGTGAAATTTTTACAGAAGGTTAATATTGGAGTAATATGAGTTTTCCAAGTGGATTCATCCCGTTTGGATGAATACACAATTTTTGGGAATTTATCTACCAAACTGACCTGTTAGGAAGGTTTTCTGAACATAGATGTATTAGACGAATTTTAATTATTTTTGTGTTTGGATTTAAGACAAAATAAAAATAGGTATTGTTAAGTGAATCCCAAAGAAAATTCAGTAAACATTTGGGAGGTTAACTCACTGATTTGCTATTTTAAATAAATTTGTTTTGATGGCGCACAATCTGTCCTGAAAACACAGATTGTGTATTATGTGCTTATGTGATTAATTGAGGTCTTAGGTGGTCTGGAATTGACATGTAACTGAAGTACACTTGTCTGAGACACATACGGAATGTAGAAACTATTTGTAACCAACGTATTCACCAACGAGTCCATAGGGTTTACTATTGCATGTAGAATCACTAGGCGTCGCATACACACTTTTGAACATTTAAAACGCCTTGGACAAACGAGTTATATGGTGTAATGATATTACACCTATACTCACTTAGTGACACTGTTATTAGGGTGTCGGTAGCATATATTGCTTGCTGTTTGGATTCCTTGCTTGCACGTTAAGGTGAGTTTACGGCCCCTCTTTTAACTGGTTTCACTTTTCGAGGGAGAAAACATGTGTTAAAACTTATGTTTGGTAACTACTGTCATACTATGGGTTTCTATGGTTTACTATACGATCTTTGGAAGTCCCGGGGGGAACCATGAATGTGCGGGTTAGCACAACGGGGAAATGTGAATAGCGCTATTGGGAGTGACCAACCCCGCTCGTCGGCTTGGAGGGCCGGGCGAGTGCATATTGTCTCAAACAGGAACAACAGGTTTACGATTCGGGCACGACATCTGGTTTGCGAGTTAGTAATGGTTTTTCAATCGTGGTAGTAACAAAACATACGCCTAGCTAGCGTACTTTGCTTTTCGATTGGTTATAGTATGGACAGGTTGAACTTTGTACTGTGATTACAAAACCTGTAAACTCACCAGCATTTTTGTGCTGACGTAAACTTTTACATGTTTTCTCAGGTCACTAAGGTAGCACTATGGAACTATGGCGCACGCGTCTGCACGGCGTCTAGTTAGGATTGCATGGTTTTCAAACATTGAATAATTCGGTTTACTTTTGGATTATGTTTAATAATAAGCTTCCGCTGTAACTGGAGATTTAAACTATGTTTTTGAAATTGCATATGTTAATTTAGACTTGTTTATTGTGATCGTTGGTTTGGATCCTGGTTTGTCATGCGCCTCGCGGTAAAACTCCGCAAGTGGATTTTAAGGGTGTGACAGAAACCGATAGCGGAAAACATCATCATTATATTTGGGTTCATCAACAAAATAGTCGTTCATAAGGACTTCGTTACCTTTTTTGCAATCACGTTTAACAACTCGTTTAGATGATGTCGTGTCTTCCTCGTCAACTTGTTCGATAAGATCCTTAAAAAAATAAGACTGTTGTCGTTTGAAATATCATCATCCGATCCCATTTTTGGAATAATCATAGTGAAATTATTTGCCATTTGAAAAGAAAATTGTGGAAGTGAAATTTGGTATTAGAGTGGTATGAGATTTGTGTATGAGTTGTGTTTGTTAAAGTGATTTAAACTGTTTTTTAAAGGGTAACGGCTAAAAGATCGTTTGAAGAGATGCACACAATCGACGAGCAAACGTTGAGAATCATAGCCGATCAAGCGAGCCGAAGATGGGGGTGGCGTAGTCGCTTCGGCTACGAAGCCGACTCTCGAATACCGGGCCTGCTCCGTCCCCTCTTAATTACCAAAAACAACTGTATTTTGAATACAACTTCATTTACAATGAAATTTATGTCATAGTAATAAGAGGAAAAAATAAACATGCTTGTCACGAGTTTTTTATAGGTATCAATTTGATTCGTTAAAGAATCGATACGATACCAGCATTCAACGTATAGCAAACAAAAGAGAATAAGGTGGATGCTAGTAGCAACCGAAAGGAAAAAAACATACCATTACTAGTATCAATATTATTCAGGCGCTCTCATATAGTTGGAATGTTATAAAGCATTACATTATATTATTAGCATCACGAAAAACGTAAATGGTATCAACCTAAATGTGAGATAGCTTTGATAACATATACATATATTATTCTATTACTTGTACATTAATGTTAACAACTTAGTTTTGATAAGACTTTATATCATGACGTAGACAAAAATAGACACATCGCAGTAGAATACTTGGAATTTTATATAAAAAAAACAATATATTAAAGTTATAAGCGAAAAACAAAATATACTCAAAATTAATTATGATAATAAAATTAACTATGAAAAATAATTAAATATATAAAAGTATTTAAGATCAGTCCGGGATTTCATCAAGGACGGCCTCAACGAAATAAGGCCATGAACATGCCTAGTCATGTCTATCCAACGAATCATTGGTCTAGAGTTATTGTCGCTCTCCTGGTTAGCCCAAGGCAAAGATGAAACCAAGGGCCTAATTTTAAAGCGGGATGGATTGGCTTATCCTCGGATGACCGAGAACGCCACACATGGCCGCGAAAAACGACTCCATGACAAAGTGATATCAGAGCAGACCGATTCTTAGATGTGTGAGAATGTTGACACTTAATAAAATGTGCTTAAACCAAACGGGCATACTTACGCAACACTGGTGGGAGAACATATTGAGAACTTTTCTACTACGGTCTTTATAAGTTGCGAGTATGGGATCATGAGCTCAACCCTAGTCCAGTTACATTGAAGTCCGTCGTGATCGATGCAACCTACAATCTAGGAGTTCCATAACCAGATTAAAAACTACTACATCCTTTAGGTCTCCAAGTGGTGAAACAAGCAACATTGAGCCCATTCTAGAAGCCTAAATACCCATCTAGAAGAGGAAGAGGACTTCAAGCGTTGTCAGGTTAAACTCTTGGACTGCAAAGCTCGGTCTTTAATTATGTCATTAGAATTAAAGGCCTGAATGGTAACTAGGAACATGTGAAATTTTTAAGGGTTGTTGCATGTACAACAAGTTTTCTAGCATAGTAAAGTATGTCGTATCAATTCAAATTAACGGACATGTCACACTTTTCTAGAAATTCTCAAATTAAGTTTCCACTTACAAGCTAAAACACATCTTCTTGGTATCCATTATACTGACCTAATATTTTAATTTGTCAACTAGCAATACCTAAAAAAAAATCAGTCATACTCAATTTAGTAATTCATATTTGGGTTAGAATATCATATTTGGGTTAAATAAAAAAATTCAAGATACATGTTTCCACTTCCTCAATAACATTCCTAACATTCGTTTAAACAACTGATTTCACCTCTTATATCCATGATGGAAGGAAGTAACACCCCAATGTAAGGTAAATTGATGATTATGTGTAACACCTCAACTGATAGCGGAAACATCGGGGTGCCACGTAGGATGATTGATCAATAATAGTATAGCACACAACACTATTAAAATTGAAATGTTATTGAATTACTGAAATAAATGTCATACATTAAATGAAATGAAATACAAACAATGTCTCAAATAAGAATAAAACAATCAAATGGTTAGTGATTAATTAAGTCCAAATCCTATGTGTATCATCAATCAAGCAACACCTGTAATGTCACATCCTCAACTTTCCACCTGCGAGGTTTTACCGCAAGGCATGTAACACACCAGGATCCAGTAATGGTCGATTGAACGACCTCTACATGCTTGTGAAATAATACGTATCTCATTAAACATGAGAAATTAGTTTAAGGTTGTAAAAGTTCAGTAGAAGCAAACTTAAGCAAAATGTGAAAGTTTTTGCAAAACAAAGCAAACCAAAAACCAACAATAAGTAACTTAACCAGATGTTTGAAATAAAATAGATAATGTTTGAATGATGCATGAATGACTCCATATGCAAGTGTGCAACCTAAGCTGCAATACCTTAGCGACCTAAGAAAAGCATGCTAAAATGTATCAACAATTAAGTCAGTGAATTCACAGCTTTTAATGAAAGTGAGTTGTTTGTTTCCTGGATCCACAATAGTTTACTAATTATATCAAATGTTAGCTAGACATTAAATCAACTTACTAAGGGTTATAAAACTGAGCTGACTGTTGGTAGTTTTGCTTGCATTATTCCCCCGTTCATTACAACGACGACAAAGGTTTAGGACAATAATTCACCTGCTCCACCTCCAGTCGACACAGGTCGGGCCTGTCGAACCCAATAGATTTATCCACATTTTCTCGCTATGAACGTTCACATACTAAAGGTTCATACTATAAGGACTTTGATGATGTGTTTTCACTAAAGTAAACAAGTGATATAATAGTAAATTGTGATCTAACTATTTGTGTGTTTGTAGCATGTTTCTCCCCAAACAGGAAAATAGTAAAAGGGGCCGTAAAAATCACCTTAGGTTGCGTGCTACTATAATATGAAAAGATGTCTCGACTACTAGTAACGTATCATACAATATAGCCTATAAGTGTTTGTTCAAGTTTGGTGTTTGTCCAATTGACTCATTGTATCGAAACAATGACTTAATTTGTGTTTTTGAAAATAGTTTGACTAAGTTGAACTGACGACCCGTTGGTGACCCATAAAATGATTTATGTGTGTTCATGTTTGATAAGCCTAGAACTCACAAGTCAGGCCCAACATACAATCCTAGTATGCTAGCATGTCAAGTAAACACATATCATGTTAGTTATGGACATATCAAAGGTTCGGGTTTTAGGCATAAATTGTACTTCGAGCATGTCATAGCGTCAACAACCCATACAACACTCTAAGTATGTCCTACAACATATACAACATATAAGATTTCCACTTTTAGTAGCCTATGAACATGATGAACACTTTGCATGCATAAGGTTTTCCTTTTCAGTAAGTTAAGATCCTAGTTTTTGTTTTCAGCGAAATGAGAATTCTAACATGCTCAATTAATCGCTCCTAAGCAAGTTCTAAAATTACATAACTATTACCACAACTAGATTTCAATATAAAATCTCAATATCAACAAAGTTTTAATTATTGGCAAGGTACGAACAACAACTATAATCAATCCAAAACAACATCCAATACATGTTAACTATCCTAGATTATCATAATCTCAACACATAACAACATCATTCAGGTTCTAAGATCAAAATCCTAATATCTAAGTTAGCAAAGTTTCATCATAATGCAAAGTTAAGATGTAAGATGAATCGTTTTGTTTTTAACCATCAATCCATCATCAAAACACATAACAATCTTTCACAAGTCAATATTATTTGTTAAAAACTTTCTTGGTTGGATCTGGACACTTTGGTTAATTGGAAAAATCGTAATTAAAACAAAATTAAGGCTAGTAGTTTGATTAAGACACCTTAATCTCTTCAAAATCTTGATCCTAGACCTCCTTAAGCGCCTAGGATGGTGGATTTTAATGAACACAGAGGTTGGAGGGTGAGTTTTTCGTAAGGGGGTGTATTGGGTGATTAAGGTTGTAAAATTGTGATGGTTAAAATCGCGTTTAGTTAAACAAGTTTTTCTAACCTAAAACATGCTCGTGTAACGCGGAGGGTTTCTTTCCCCAACCTCTATGCGTACTGCGGCATGTTGGGTTTCACTCCTGGGCTTAGTTTGGGCCGGGTAATGGGACAGTGCTATCGATTTGGACTAATTTTGATTGCTTTGCTTATAAAAATCCATTTAAAGCATCAAAAAAAATATTCTAGCTAATTGGCCCAAATAATTTCGGTGTCGGCTATGAATTCGATAACACGTAATCATGAAGTAACAAGTAATTTTACATAAATCCACATACGCATTTAATTGTATATGTTCAACATAAATTAGACTGCAATGATTTGTTTGATTGTTTCACTAACGTTCGGGGTTCAAGTGTGTGACTCGATAATTCACCGAATTAATATTATGTGATATTTTGTGCATGTTTGACACACTTATTTAACACAATTAACACAAAATATGGTCTTTGTCAACTGTTCCATATGTAACATGTACAAAATAAATTTTTACCAAAACAAATATGGTGGTGAGCATACTTAGCTTGATATATATAGTACGACTTGGAAAAATGTACAATTCAAGTGTCTATGCAAGTCATTGTGAATATGTAAACACGCAAGTATACAAAGGGCAAAATCAAGCCTAAAATGTAAGACAATGTGAAGACCTAACATAGTTAAGTCCAATTTGTAGTAACAAAGGCTAAGGGCTTCCCCTCGAAATGGTTAAAGCAAGCAAGCGGGTTATCAATCCAATAGCGCTATCCAATGTTTAGTCACCATAATCGGTGTTAATGATTTTGCTCTGGAAATTGTAAGCTACATATACATCTTAACATAAAGCAATAAGAACAAACAAGACACGCATATGAATTGTATTTGTAAATGTGAATTTGAATGTGTCATTATAATTAGTATAAGGTGTAAATCTAACATCCCAAAAGTGGAAAACGAAAGTGGGATAAGTAGACTCACCATTTTCCGAACTAGAAATAATTCCACTAAAGCGGTGAGAACATGTAAGGGAATCCCAAAGAACCCGACCTAAATGAATATAAAACTATAACACCCCAACTGATGGCGAAAACATCATTTCGAAAACCTTAAAAGGGCCCACATAGCGTAGTGCTAACTTTCCTTTCTTTGCAAACTGAAAAATCTCCTTACAAGAAGATCTTGTCTGTTGTTTTCTGTATTAATACTGGTGATTTAATTTGAAAAAAAAAAACAAAAGTGAAAGCTAAAAAAAAGTAAAAACCGGAAAAATACAACATAAACAAAACATAAACAAAAGAGAAAAAAAACTTAAAAAAATAAATAAATATGTAACATGTAGAGGGGTTGAGTTTTGAACTTGAAGCAATGGGGCTTCTAAGATTTAACAAAAGGAGCACAACCACTAAAGCATTTTGTATCTTCTTTCTTATATTTATTCCAACCAGTATATATGTGTATGTGTATAAAGAAATGTAAATTAACAAATTTGGCCCATCGAAAAAATAGGCTTCGATCGAGGGTGCGGCTTGCCTACCCACAGGACCGCCCATGGTGAAATGCATATATTTTCTTAACCCTTTTTATTAATTATATAACATTAGGCTTATTAACCTATGTAATACACAGGATTGTAACCTACTTCATCAATATGACAATACTAGTAGTTAGACCGGCACGCCTTGCGGCGCGGGTACATTGCAAATATCGAACAGATTAGTCTAAGCGCTACGTGATGCGTTAAACATATGAAACACACGTTTTGATGTATCCAATTTAATTCAATAGCATCGCGGTTGAATCATGGTTTTTAGTATAGATAAATATATAATATAGTATCAACTTTAAGTCAAAAGGTAGAGTATCTTTAATTTATACCTTTTAATAGAAATATATTATATTTGACTTCACTTGGTTATGAATAAAATATACACAAAACTGTGGAACAACTAGAAACCGTAACGTACATAAAATATACACAAAAATGTGAAAAAGCTAAAAAAGTACATAAATAAGCACGAATGACACGTGTATAAAAATACACATGTAGAAAATAGTTTTTCTAAAGTAAAAGTACAAAAATAGGTAAATTCAAAACTTTAGGAACTCAAGAGGATCAAAATAATATTTTACGAAATATTAGCGAATAGAGATTATTGAAGAAAATTTATATTAGCAAAAACTTAACAAGTTAAATTTGTATATTATATACGTTACAGAACTAAAGTTGAAATATTAAAAACTCAAGGAGCTAGTTTGTAAACCATGTAAAATTGAGCGGGAGTTAAAAGTGCCGATTCGTAAGGTCAGGGGTTAAAATAGAAGGGGATAAATGTGTCCAAAAGAGAAATGGGTTATTGGGTTGGTCGGTGGTATAAATAGCACCGGCATTTCTAAATGATGGTATTTAAATAAATTAAATAGAAATGTGGTGACAGTTTTGCGATTTATTGAGAAAATAATGATGTGTTGTTTACAAAATTGGCGGTAATTAAAACTAAGGACTCGAAATATAAGTTGAGGCGTCTCTCATTGTTTGTCTCGTATGCACCTCACATGTAGAGGTGAACAAATCGGTTTTTTTTAGGAACCGGTTCCGGTTTGGAACCGGTCCGCTACAGTGTCGGTTCCGTTTAGAACCGGTTCCGGTTCCGGTTCCGTCCGATTTCGGTCCCGGTTCCATCGGTTCCAAAGGCCGGTTTTTAAGACCGGTTTCGATTCGGTTTGGTTCCGGTTTTGGTTCCGGTTTTGGTTCCGGAATCGGTTCTTACGCGCACAAATAAAAAATAAATAAATAAGCCGATGGCAAAAAAATAAACATAAAATTACTACTTTTGTTATTTTTTTTAGTATTTCGAAACAAAAACATGAAAAATGAAATTAAAACTTTCTACTAACGTGTTTTTTTTTGCCATTCGACATAAGACACAAGTCGAAATAACCATTTTCGCCAAAAAGTTCGGCGTTTCGTGTCGTCTCGAAATTTTAAACAACGGTATGCTTGTTTGTGGAACCGGTTTGGGATGGGTTTGAAGATGAAGCCACGGAATGATGTAATAAAAGCAAAGCGAACACAATATTAAGTGCATACGATAGCGGTTTTTGCGTTTTCGGGTTGTTTCTTTTGGCGGTTTTGAGTGTTATGATCAACCAAAACATCCAAAACCTATTTATACTAAACAAGGGTGGCAAAATGGTGATTTTGGGTGAAAAAAACGGCTAGTTAACGGCTATAAACGAGCGCAACGATCAAAAAAACGAATTTGGCCTATTCTAACGGTGGAACCAGTTCCGAACCGTTTTTGGCTAAAATAGTGGAACCGGTGCTGAAACCGGCGGTTCCTAGAGGAACCGGAACCGGTTCCACTGTATATCGGTTTGGAACCGGAACCGGTTCCGGTTCGGTTCCACGGTTTCGGTTCTAGAACCGGTTTTTTTGTTCACCTCTACTCAGATGTATTGTATGATTATCAAAGGTGAAGGTCGTATATAAATACTATATTTCGTGAGAATTGTGAAAAATAACTAAGAATTAATATGTAGACCTAATTTTTTGGACTTAGTAATGATATTTTAGATTGTTTTGTCTAAAAAACAGCAAACATAGCAAATTAAGAACTAATGGTGTTTTAAGTTTTAAGCATAGAATACATTGAATTGTGTTTTAAATTGTTAAGTTTTGTGTTTTTTAACCAAAACAACCAAATACATAATTTCTAAATCCAAAACATGATGTCTACATGTTATTTCTTAATCATTCTTACACTTTTCACAAAATATGATCTTTGTACACGAACCTACTGATTATCAATACTATATTATAATACGTTTAAAGATATTTTTTTTACTTATTTTCAATGGAAAAAAAAACTTAATTTACTTATAAAACAAATTTTTAAATTTTAAACCAACCATGCACCCTCACAATTTTTACTCACAAATTTTAAAGGACCTTAACTTTTTATATGTTAATCTTTTAAGAAAAAATACACCATAAAACAAGTATTTTCTTTTTTTTACTTGAGTATGATATTGCTATAGATTTATTTTCACTAAAAAAATAACATGCTACGTGATTACCATCGTCTTTGGATATAGTCTGAACCTACTAAACGAGTTGACTCGGTTATTTGTTAGCGTTTTATGTCAATTAATATGATCAATAATTGAAGACAATAATTCAAAAGTTGAATGAATGCAACACCAATAGCGACTATAACTAACTGATTAGATACGTAAACTTCCACCATCAATTTTCTTTAGTTTGAAGTTATCACCAAACAATCTCTTAATGTTCCAATTTGTTATCAATTTTAAGAAATACATGAGTAGGATGTGATTTATATTATAACTAGTTTTTATCACAGGAGCGTCCCGGGTTGAAATATCCAATATAAATAATAAAATATATTATTGTTATTAATTTTAAACAAATCTCTGTTATAAGTTATCATATTCAAATATAAAAAAAACGAATCTCTGCGCCGGGGTATAAATCTAGTGCCATTACAAATGAATTCGGAAATTTGTAATCAATCATTCTAAAAAGAACTAATATGAAATAAGAAAAAAAAGTTAATTATTGAAATATCGAACGCATTTGTCTAAGGGTTATGTGATGCGTTAAAAAATTTATGGGTATATGATCGGGTATGTAGTTCGGGTATTTGGGTATGTTGTTTTGGATAATCAGGTCGGGTATCACCTAATCCCAGACCCGACCCAAACCCACATTTTTTTAAACTAATCCCAAACCCGACACAATACCTGTCGGGTTACAAAAAATAGTCATTTTTTTCTCCGATTTTTATATAGCACTATGGTACTCGTTGGAAAGATAATAAAATGCTCGTTAATTTGGTGTAATTTTTTTTTTAAAAAAAATATCGTATATAAAAGATATTAACGTTTAAAAGTTATGGGAGGAAACACGAGAGATAAAATAATAAAGGTTTAATATTTAGATTTAGTAGATTAGGTATTTAATAGATTAGGTTAAAGATTATAATAGATTAGTTTAAATCATATTTATTTCTTTTTTTTAATTGGTTTAAAGTTGCCACATCACGTCTTATGTGGCATCTCTCAAAGGAGAGATTGCATAAGAGTATGACATGTAAGATTAATCCTTTTGCAATATATATATAGGATTTGGTTCAAATGAGAACATTTTCCCAAATTGAGAACTAGAGAACTATTCTGGGCCACACATTTCTCTAAGGCAAAAAAAAAAAAAAAAAAAAAATTCAAAAATCGCTGCTTAATATGTAAGGAAAAAAATTTTTTTATTTTTTTTGGATTTTTTTTTCAGTATACACATATGTATAAATGAAAAAAAATTCAAAAAAAAAAATTTCCTTTGCATAAAAATGTGCGATTAAAGCAAAAAAAAAAAATTTTTTTTTTTTGCCTTTATATGAAATGTGTGGCTCAGAATGGTTCTCTTAGTTTTCAAATAGGGGTTGGTTCTCTTAGGATCCCTACCCTATATATATATATATATAGATGGGATATTGATGATTATATCTTTTTAATGTTTCTAATCTTAATTTTCATTTTAAAAAAGATGGTTAAATGACTAGGCCGAAACATTGTGTAAAGTTGTGGAACCGTCTGAAAAGAAAAGAAAGCTATTGCGGGTGGTGGTTCTTTTGACCTATTGGTTGGTGTGGAAAGCAAGAAATGCAGTTATCTTTGCAGACAAACAGGTTAATATTGATATCATTTTTTTGTGAATTCCGGCCTTGGCTTTCATATGGGTTAAACATCGTTTAAAGCGGAATAGATTGAGTTGGGATAATTGGGTGAGTTTTAATTTAGTGGAAATATATATGTAGTATAAAAGAAGAGTTGGTAAATTCTTGTAAAAAAATTAGGTTATAAATAACATAATTAACCAAATATTTATTAATTTTTATTTTTATTATTACTTTATTATACAATAAATAAAAATTTTATAATTATCTTATTTCTTTCTCTTATGAAATAATTTTATTAAATCATCATTTCATGTTTATCTTTTATTTATTTAATATTTATTTTCTTAACTAATTCTTTTTATATTATGCTTATTAAAAAATCATTTAATATTTTATTGATAAAAAAGTGACTCCTTCAAACCACCGCTTTAATCACGTCTTTCAATGATTGCTTTTGCCTTTGCACCTCATTCAAACATACATTATCTTTTTAATATAAATTTTCATTCTTATTCACATGATTAAAATTGTTGTTTTATCATATTTATAGTAATTTAATTTCTATGCTATATACACATACTCTATCTTAATATTAGATTTATCTATCATGAGAAGATCCCGAGATATAACCTAGTTGTATATATTTTAGTGGAATAAGAAATGTTGTTTGCCGGAAAAAAAAAAACTGTTTGGGCCAAACATATATTTTTTATAATTTACATTAACAAAACAAGCCGAAATTAAAGACAACCTTTAAAGCTTAAACTCTAAAGGTTGACATTTTTTTTTCTTTTTGTGATTCAATTCGGTATTCAGATAATTTGAATTGGGGTAAAACTAAGTGTTTTTTTTCCGAATAATGTTAATATGTGTGATGTCTAGTTAGGTTTTCTTTACCGTTCTTAAACTTGATCTACAACATCTAAAACTCTAAACTTTTAACTTCAAATAAAATAATAAATATGTCATTACTATAATAACATTGTTAAAACTTCTAACCAAACCATAATCAATCCCAAAATTTCGTTTTCAATCAAATTTATAATGGAATTTCGGCATTTTATAAAAAGTTAACCAACAAAAGGTATTAGATAAAAATCCAATATTCATGGTATTCTGGTAATCTGGTAATCTAATTGCATAACTAAATTTCGTAAGGTACTTGAAGTGAGTAATTATATTTTATCGAAGTTACCACTCCAAGCACATGTGAAATCATTAATGATAAAAAATAGCTTATTTTGATTTACACTCAATATTCAAAATTTTCATATTGGAAAGTTGGAAAAGAAATAGTTGTGTATTTAGAGATTTTTAAAAGGTTAATGAACAAAAATTATTACAGAAAAATCAAATTAAAAGATAAATGAAATATTACTAATAAAAAAAACCCATAATTAGCAACCACCTTGCAAACATTGAATTATTATTATTATTATTATTATTATTATTATTATTATTATTATTATTATTATTCTATTGGTTTAAATTTTTTATTTTTTTTCTTACAAGAAAATTTATTTTCATTTGAACTCTTCACTATATATATAGGTAGAGGATCCGGTAGGAAAATTGTTTTGTGTAGGAAGTGTAGGAAGTGTTTTCAACCGTTGGATTAAATCTAATTAAAACTTGAGATAATAGGCATTTTAGACTTTTTAACCATTTTATTAATTATATCAATCTTACTTTTTTAGCAACTTACTCTAGTGATTATGGAGATTTATTATCCTTAAATAACTAATTATTCTTTCTTTTCAACTTGATTCATAACATCTTCTTAATTCCTACATGATCTCAGTATCTTTTATAATAATCAGATTTAATCTTCATCTTCTTATAATAATCGAATTATTATACCAAAAACAATATTGTCTAAATGTTGTGTTTTTGTTAACACGTAGTAATAAGTAGTGTTTTAACGTAGTGTTTTTAAACAGACGCAAATCAGTAGTGTTTTTAAACAGACGCAAATCAGTAGTGTTTTTAAACAGATGCGAATCAATAGTGTTTTTAAACAGATGCGAATCAATAGTGTTTTAAACGCGGTGCAAAACAGTAGTGTTTTTAAACAGACGCAAATCGATAGTGTTTTAAAACAGATGCGAATCAATAGTGTTTTTAAATAGATGCGAATTAGTAGTGTTTTATAACACTGCTAATTAGAGGTTTAAAACATGTGCAGAAGTTGGATTGAAGATGACTATAAAATATGAATACAAACCGGCGCGTAAGATATTGTGGGTGTTATTGCGTTTTCTTTTGGAAGATGAATTGAGTTTGAATGTAGGAGAGAGAGAGAGAGAGTGAGAGAGAGAGAATTGAATATTAATTATCCATAATAATATTTAGATGAGAGAGAGAGTCATTAATGTAGGAGCATTAAAACAGTTTCCAAAACACTTTGATACAAATGACTTTGATACCTCAATTAAAACACATATTGACGATCTTACCCTTAATTTCTATAATATATTAATTAGATTTTAAACACATCCCATCTTTTAATCTCCACCATCCATCTTTAAATCTAATGGTTGAAAACACTTCCTACACTTTCTACACAAAACCATTTTCTTACAGGAACCCTACCGTATATATATATATATATATATATATATATATATATATATATATATATATATAGGCTATGTATCCTAATGAAACTTGCATGAGTTGTGGAAACCATTGAAACCCATCCAATGGTCACCAAGATTCCACATCTTCCTTCTCATCCTTTTAGAAAAAGGGTAAGATGGCAACTTCTACCCATCTCATTTGTCTGGTCAACTATTTAAATAAACATTACACAAACATACTAGTCTCTATCTCACACACACTCCCCCTCTCTCTATCTCTCTCAAAACAGATTTGAATGGGAGTGGGGGTGGGATCTCGAATGTGGTGAGTTTTTTGAAGTTGGGGGGTTCTGGATGGTGGTGGTTTCGTGGCTATGGAGATAGGTGGGTGGAGGTGATGGGCGGTGGGTTTGGAGTTGATGTTGATGGTGGTTTTGGAGGTAATGGTGATGGTGGTTAACGGTGTTTTTGGAGGTGATGGTGATGGTGGTCGACGGTGGTTTTGGAGGTGATGGGCGGTGGTCAACAGATGTGAATCAGGTATGCTTGTTGTTATTATTATTGTTTTTATTATTGTTATTATATTCCATGTTTTAGGAGGAAAGCTACTGTTTATGGTGACAACAGTTCATGGACAAAAGAGCAGGAAAATCAAGATCTACTCTATCTACTTTATTATTTTGTGAGATTTATTTGGGATTTTGACCCAACTTAAAACTATAGCTATTATTTTTGTAAAGCTTCTTTTGTTGTTTTCTTGTTCACCATCAGTGGTTTAATTAGAGATTTTTATAAAAACCGAAGCAGTTCAACCGTTTTAAGAACCAAACTATTCAGTTTTAGAGATTTTTGTAAAGCTTCTTTTGTTGTTTTCTCCTATTTCACCAACTTAGATCTACGTAGATCTACTCTATATATTATTATTATTATTATTATTATTATTACAGTTTTCGGTTTCAGATCTTAGAATATTTGTGTTGAATGAAAAGGATGTTTGAAAATATGTGTTGTTAAATATATGTCAAAGTTTGAATTTTTTTGGGTATGAATGTTCAGTTTTCATTTTTTTGGTATGAATGTTCAGTTTTATTTTCTGTTGAAGTTTGAATTTGATTGTAAATAGGTTGTAAATATGTATGTAAATATGTAAAATTGCTCTTTTTACATGTTACATAAGCACCATTAAAATGTAACAATGTAAATACATACAAATGACACATATAACATGTTACAACAATTTTATTTTATGTTTGAGTTTGAATTTAAAACAGGTTACATAAGCACCATTAACTACGATACGTATGTAAATATGTAAAATTGCTCTTTTTACAGTGTAACCTGTTTTAAAATGTAACGATGTAAATACATACAAATGACACGTATAACATGTTACAACGTAACACATAAGTTGTTACAGACAAATCTGACTGATTATTACATATTAAAAGGTTAAAAAATTAAAAAAATGTAAAAGCAAGGAGAAAGTGAAGAGAGAGATGAGAGAGATTTAGGAGAGAGAAGAGATTCAAGAGAGGGACAAATTGTACTACAAATTAATAAAAAAAAACTTGACTTTGGTGGTGATAAGATGTATTTCACAATTCTCAATGTATTTTGTCATTTTATAATTTAACTTTCCAAAACTACACTTTTGAATTAAACAAATAAAAAGGATAACTATTTTAATATTATAAAATAAGTTGATGAATTTGAACCATTGATCTAGTAGATCAAGGGTTGATATAGGGTTTCTTGGGTTTCCACAACTCAAGAAGGTTTTCAAAATATCCTTATCCTATATATATATATATATATATATATATATATATATATATATATATATATATATATAGGGTCAGGATCCTGTACAAAGTGCTTTTTTTGTGAGAAGTGTGAGAAAGATTAAAAATTGATACTTAGGCATCATTTTTTGAACTTAGTCGTGATGTTTTGGATTGTTTTGCCTATAAAAACACCAAACATAACAATTAAAAACCGAAAACAATTTATTTTAGGCTTAAAACTTAAAACACCATGCTAAGAACATTAAGCAGTGTGTTTTAAGCGTTAAGTAATGTGTTTTAGCTGTTTTTTAAATTTAATGACTATAATACATTGTATTGTGTTTAAGATTGTTGTGTTTGGTGTTTTTCAAGTTACAACAACCTAAAACCTCATTCCTAAATCCAAAACATGATGTCTACATGTCAATTCTTAGTCCTTCTCACACTTCTCACGAAATATGTCCTTTGTACAGGATCCTAAACCTATATATATATATATATATATATATATATATATGCTAAGTATCCTAAAAAAACCCACTTGAGTTGAAAAAACTCTAGAAACACATCAAGTGGCTCACATACATCCACGTCACTTTATCTCTATTTTTGTTTAAGGGTGTTTTAGGTAGAAGTTATATCTTATCTCTCTATCTCCTGACACATACATACATATCTCTTTATCCTCTTCACATTTCCCATTGTCTGTCTTCCTCCAAAGTTTACCTCTTAACAAAAAAACTCAGATCATCTCTTTGGTTTCAAAATCAAAATCAATTCACTTACTAAAAAGATCTCTAACTCTCTCTCCCCTCTATTTTATCTCAGCCACTACCCCCTCTCACTCACTAGAAACCCTAACCCGCCTCTCTCTTTACCCTCTTTCCCTCTCCCGATCTCCTTCGATCTCCCTCTCCACAACATAACGACAATTGGCCACCACCATCTTTGGTGGTGGCGGCGTTGTTCAAAAGGTGTAAGGTTTGTAAAGATTCACGGTGGGAGGAGAGGAGGAGGTGGCGACGGTGCTGGTGATGTTGATGATGGTGAGGACGATGGTGGGGTTCGTTGGGGGTGGTCTTTGGTGGTTTTAATGTTGGGTTACTGATCCGATTGTGTGAGGTTTTAAGGTCGGCATTGGTGGTTGTTTGAGGGTGGTCTCGGCTGGGTTTTGGTTGTTGATCGGCGTCGAGTGGTTGTTGTGGTCCGATTAGGGGTGGTTGCGGTTATGGGTTGGGTGACGGTTGTGGTTGTGGTGGTCCGGCCATGGCCGTGGTTGTGGAAGATTTAAGGCGTATGAACTGATTGTAGAATCGTGTGTCACTATGTTTAGGAAGATTAAAGGCGTGAAATAAGTGGTTTGAGAATATGAAGAGAAGGTGTAAAGGGTTTTATAGTGGGTTTCAAGAGGAGGTTACTTTTATAATTTTATTGCTTGATGCTTTGCTTGATTGTTGCTATGGTGGTGATTCTCGTTCAGTCAAACCGAGTCAACTCAGTAAATCTGGTCAAAGACGGTCAAACGTGGTCAACGGCTCGGTTTTGGTTAACTCATAGATTAAGACGCGATTACGAACATGGTATAATTATTTCGTATTTTAAGTGTACATTAATCATTAATATATTGTAATTATGTTTTTTTATTTCTTTAAATACAATCAAATGCATTTTTTATATCAAGATCATGTTACATAAATCTAACATCAGGAGTATAAGTTGTAACATGATGTATAAGATGTAACACAGTAACAAAAGTTGTTATTAAATGTAACTAGATGTTTGCAACATTGTAACGAATGCTATTTAGAAATGTAATAATGTAAACCTATAACATTGTAGCAAATGTTAAATATAAATGATATATAAAATATGTAACAAAGTAACACAGAAGTTGTTACAAAAGAATCTGACAAATCTGTTACTAATCTAAAAGGTAAAAAATGTTGAATTTAAAGATAAAAGAGAGAAGAGAGAGACTAGAGATTCAAGAGGAAAAAAAAAAGAGGTAAGAAAATTGAATGAAAAGTGAAGAGAGAGAATAGATGCTGTACTTTTGTGTAAGAATAAGAAAGAAATGATTTTTTGAAGATGTCAATAATGCCCTCCATACATTTTATGGTATCTTTTGAAACTAAAAAAATAAAGTTAACAGGTAGGATTTAATAAGGGCCATTGATCAAGATCAATGGATGGCTAGGACGAAGTTTCTTGAGTTTTCTCAGCTCAAGAGGGTTTTCAAAATAAACTAACCATATATATATATATATGGTCAGGATCCTGTACAAAGTACATTTTTCGTGAGAAGTGTGAGAAGTATTAAAAATTGATACTTAGGCATCATTTTTTGAAATTAGTCGTGATGTTTTAGATTGTTTTGCCTATAAAAACACCAAACATAACAATTAAAAACCGAAAACAATGTATTTTAGGCTTAAAACTTAAAACACCATGCTAAGAACATTAGCAGTGTGTTTTAAGCGTTAAGTAGTGTGTTTTAGCTGTTTTTTAAATTTAATGACTATAATACATTGTATTGTGTTTTAGATTGTTGTGTTTGGTGTTTTTCAAGTTAAAACAACCTAAAACATAATTCCTAAATCCAAAACATGATGTCTAGATATCAATTCTTAGTCCTTCTTGGCAGGAAGGAGCAAGAAAATAAAGGTCAGATTTAGTATTTTAATCTCAAGCTTCTTATTCATGTCATTTTTTTGTTACTTTACTCCCATCGTCAAAAGCTTCTCCATTTGCTCTGTTTTTATCTTTTACAGAACAAAGTATGAAAAGAAGGTTAAACAAAGTATGCTCTGTTTTCTGTTTTGGGAGATGGGTTAAAAGTAGCAAAAAATGTGGAACTTAAAGCAACCACATTTCATTACAGAACATTTATACGTTTAGGATTTTGCATCCCAGATGTTTGAAAAGTAAAGAATTATTAATAAAGGGTTAATGGAAACAAGAAGCTTTCTATTTTTTACTAAATAGATAAAATAGAGGCAGAAAGTAAAGAATTATTAATGTAGGTTAACACGTAACTTTTTTTAAGTTTTTTTTGGTTGTTTTTGGTTGAAGAATAATGTGGAATTTGATGAATTTGTTATTTATATAATTTGGACCTAATTTGGACTCTATAGATGTGTGTGAATTAAAATCGGAAGTATGTTGTTTCATATGTAACACTGTATCTTTTTTCTTAAATATTCTTTTTAATCTAATTTTCACAAACCATATCAGTTAACATGTTACTAAGGAAGGGTATTATATATTTTAATGGTTTGTTGTTATTATTGTTATTATTATTATTTTGTTGTTGTTGTTGAAGAACACGTTTTTGTCGATGATGAGTTAAGCTTTTGAATAAAAAAAGTAGTGAATTTTAAAAAGTAAATTCATATGGAGTGTGTGCAATGGTACACATTTTTGCTAAGTCGCATATGACACACGTCTATGCAGTTGCGTATGATACAAATAGTGAATTTTAAAAAGTAGTGAATCTATGTTGCGTATGAACACGTTTTTGTCGATGATGACTTAAGCTTTTGAATAAAAAAGTAGTGAATTTTAAAAAGTAAATTCATATGGAGTGTGTGCAATGATACACATTTTTGCTAAGTTGCGTATGATACACGTCTATGCAGTTGCGTATGATACAAATAGTGAATTTTAAAAAGTAGTGAATCTATGTTGCGTATGATACACATCTAAGTTTTTGAATAAAAAGTAGTGAATTTTAAAAAGTAGTGAATCTATGTTGCGTCTGTTTCGTATGTAACAGAACTAAGTTGCGTATGATACGCATCTATGCAGTTTTATAACATTCATCCTAAGTTAAGTTTGATAATTTTTGATAACTAAATGGATAAAACAAATTTTACTTTCAACACTAGTTGCATATGTTAATACGGGGGGGGGGGGGGGTATGTGTAAATTGATGATTTTGTTTTCTTTTTGCAGGTGAATATATTTGTTGCATTAAAGTTGAAGATGATTATCAAGAATGAAGTGCAGACAAAATTTTTTTTATGATAGTTTTTTTAGCATTTGTTTATTGTAATGACGGTTTTGATTGTTTTTAGCATTGGTAAGAAACATTCTTGTGTACTTTTGAATAACAAGACATCACATATGAGACTAGAGTATGTGCAATTTTAACGTATGCAACATTACATATGTTTACATATGCAACACTACATATGTAACACGACGTCCTGACAGATTTAGGACAATGGTCACAAAAGTATGAGAGAGATGATGTGACATGTGTCAGGTCAACTTGTCATAGATGCTTTTTCAGAAAAATGTTATTTGTCTATTATACCCTTTTGTGTCCACTAGTATACAATTAATGAATATACTAAGCTTGATTAAACAAGAGCCACTGATCTTAGAGATCAATGGTTAGGATGAGGTTTCCATGGGTTTCTTCAAATTTTTGGGGTTTTCATTCTAACCCTTCCCTATATATATAATAGTACTAGATTATCACCCGAGTGCTTCACGGGACAGACAAATTTAATATGAAGTGACAAAATGTATGTACTGTAAAAAAATATATATCATTTTTTTCAAGATGATTTTAAAAAAAAAAAAAAAGGATCAACACTCGATAATTCATAAAACCTACTTCTAATTCTACGTGTGCACGTCTTGCTCGAGTGAAGTCTCTGTACAACTTTGTCACATTCTCAAGACATTCTAAAGTTTGATGTGAACATGGAAAAAAACAAGCAAATTGGTATCAAATGATATGTCATGATAATGATTGATTTAAAAGGCGTGCATGATGGGGGTGCTTAAGTATCACTTATTAGCTAGAGATTTACCTGGTGTCTAAGAATCATAGTCTACATCTAACCGGCTTAACAACCTTTTGTAATCAATGTTTCTAGCAACACCAATCAAAATACAAAAAAAAAAAAAAAAAAAAAAAGATTATTTCCAAACTAACTACATGTGTGAATATATATGTTATTAGTGAGTTCTTGTATGTAATAGTAGGTTTAAAAGCATATATACCATGTTAACATGATTAGTATTTTGACTAGACATGATTAATGAATTATCTAAACACATTGTGTTTATTTTTCAGCATGAATAAAAAGTCACTGAAAAAAGTTGTTTTTTTTTTCGTTTTTTATAGTACTATGGTGGAGGGGAAGATAAAGAAAATAAAATAAAAATATTAATTAACATTTTTGAAAATTTTAAAACAATAGTTAAGTTATCTTTATTTAAAATATATAATTAAAAGCTTTTTGAAGGGAAATCAAGTGGTGTGAATGTCTCACATAGTGTCATGTGTCACATCTCTTTTCGTTTATTATATAATAATTTATCCTCTGGGAGCGTTCCGGGACAGACAAATCTAATATGAAGTTATAAAATGCGTGTACTATAAAAGTAATAGGCCGTTTTTTAGATTTTTTTTGTAAATGATTAACACTCGTCTTTGTACAACTGTTACTTTCTCAATACACTCTAAAGTTGCGATGTGAACCCGAAAAAAAACTTGGTATCAAAGGATATGTCATGATGATGATTATGATGATGGCATGTGATTCTGATATATGTTAATGATTGACATCTCTATTCAATTTTCACTTAATAAAACAATCAATAGATAAGCAGTGAAGATCCAAGTTAAAGATAGATAAACATCATCTAATTACTATCGACTAAAAAGATTGTATGATAGTAACTTTTCATGTCTTTCGATTATTTTTTCTACTCATATATAATTTAAGTATATATTTCATTAATCACCACATCAAAAAATTGTGTTTTTTTTTTATATTTTTTTGTATAGCATTATGATACTTATTGGAAATATAATAAAACGCTTGTTAATTTTGTGTATTTTTTTTCAAAAAAAAGTGTCTTATAAAAAATGTTATTAGTGTTTAAAAAACGTGTAGGAAAGTGTATGTGCCATGCACATGAAAGAGAAAAAAATATTTTTTAAGTTCTCATAAGATGTCACATGACACACTAATGGAGGAGAATGACATCAATTAATGCCATGTCATCATAGTATTTTCCTTTATATATTGACTAGGCGAGATCCTGTGTGGAAACACATGGGACGGCTCAGCCAAGCCGTATCCACTGTACAGTAACCACTGACACGTCAACAGGCCAAACCCTCTAAAACACTCGATCTATCATTAAAAGAAAAACTGTATTTTGTAACGTCTATTCATTTCACAACATCAGTTAATAATATACTGAGGCAATAGATCGTTTGTTATTCAACGGTTTGTAATTCAACGTCTGTTCGTTTCGCAACTCTGTTCATTACATCAATTAAGCAGGTTTTTTAAAATACCTGGTTGTAAAAACTGTTGATTCAAACAGTTGTTAATTCAACGGTTTCTTTCAAACAGTTGTTGCATTAACCACCGACTCGTCAACAGAGCAAACGTCTACTGAGAGGAACCGCTGTTTCGCAATGACTGTTTATATCTTTTAACACTGATCAGATGTTTAATAACTGAAAGGTTACAACCAAGAAACAAAAACTCTACAGACGGATTAAAAAGCTGTAGTCAATATGTAGCGATATATAAAAAACGATATCTAATCAACGTTAAGCAAAACAAATATAATTAACTTTAAACATCAATATACATTATGAATTCCATCTTCATAACATCTGTTTATATATATGAATATACATTAGGAATTAATAAACTTGAGCTTCAATTCCTTTGAAGGTATAATTCCTTTTATTCTTGAACTTTAAGCACTTTAGGCATATGAAACTCAATATGCGTATTAACTCATTGATATGCGATGGATGGTATCCACGGCTAGTTAAAGGAATTAATAAACTTATAGATTATAGATAGATATATAAATATAGATTTTCATGTTTTTAAAAATTTAAAATACTGGTTATTAAATATTTTATATGTAATATTCGTTATTAAGTATTTTATATATAACTAGTGGGTTGCCCGTGCGTTGCGGCGGGGACACAAAACCTGATGTTATTTGGCTTAACTTGGTTTTGAACCATAACCATAACTTTCGATTAAGGTAATTCAAAACCTGATGTGTTTCAATTATTTCAGCTTGGTAAATAGGTTATGAACATTGGGGCCAATCAGTTGTCGACTAATAACCGAAAATTTAACTTGAGATGAAAATTATCATAATATCCTTTAACCTCATGAACCAATGAAAATTTTGTGAGCAATGTCTTGTTCCAAGCCTTGCTAGAGTTTTGGCTTCTCTTTGCGACAACATGATGCTTGCATGATTTTGGTATTGTTTGTTGAACTGATAGAAATGGAGCACAACAGATTAAATGTCATGCTTGCAAACTGTGTGTGAAGTTGTGGTTATCTATGATGTTACTCTTGCTCAAGTCATTTGGTTTATGTATTAACTGAAGCAATATAAGCCAAAGTATAAAGTAGTGCTTTCTTTTTTTAATTATGTCTTAATTTATGACACGCTTTGAATTTAAAGTTTAACTTGTTGCATGGAAAAACTTTATTAATTGATTTTGAGAATATGCAAAATGAAAATACATGTGTATAAAAGCAGAAACATTAATACAAAAAATATTCCACCCTGAATTTGAAAAGTTAAACACATATGTGTCATCTTTAAAGTTCCAAATTCAACATAGATGTTTATAGTTTCGTTTCTTTAAAGTGTGTTTAAAGATTTTGCTATAACGATATTAAGTTTAAACTGTATACCAAACTTAGTTTATCAAAGCAAACAACATAAAATTTTGTTTGGTTTCACTGATTAATTGACCGAATCTAGATAAAGAATGCATAAAAAAAGCTAAAATGGATATAGTTAAAACTTAAACAAGTACTCCAATTATTATATTGTTAAACATAATCCATTAATATAAACAGTACAACTTAAATAAATAAAAACCGCACTGCAATGTAAGAAGTACATAGCCTAAACATTTTTAAATATTAAAAGCAAACCAAACCATTTGGTACGAAATGAAATATCCTAAACCGAAGGACATACAAAGAATCGAGACAATTCTTATGCATGATCAAGACCATTTTGTGGTTTTAATATTTAAGATTATTTCATTAAACAATGCTTAAAATAAAACACGCACCTAAGTGTTAAAACATTTGCCACTATTGATCATCATTGGCGGAGTTGGCATCTCCATTGATGGCTTATGCATAGCTTGTACCATATTCTTTTGTTCAAATAAAAAGAAACGCGTCGAACCATTAATACTAACCTAATTGTATAATTGCAAACCCTTTAAAAACAATGCATAAAAGCAAAAATATAAAAAAGTAAATACACAACAAAGAATGAAAGCCACCATTGCCATTGATCATTGATGGGTTCTTCATAAGGTCTTCGTGTTTCTTTTCATTCAAAACAAACAAATATCAAACAACATACGAATTAGAACCAAAAACTGAAAAACCTACCTTTGATCTACTAGGATTCTTGTGACGTCTAAAGAAATATGATGAATAAAGAAGCTAGTCATTTTCCCATTTGTACACAAATACGTGAGGTTTTCAATTTGTTTATGGTTGCATCTATGCAATCGATTTATGACAGATATTAAAATGTCTATCCGCTTAAAAAATGTAACATTTCAGCGTCCTTTGGTTTCCAAGATAACACAAATTCAACTTTTCAACTCATCTTTTTAGTTTTGAAACTCACTCTAACATTGTCACAACTCACAAATGTTATAGTAATTTAAATAGACATAAATTCAACTTTTCAACTTCTCATCTAAGTTTTGAAGCTCACACTTAAATTGTCACAAATGCTATAGTAATTTAAAGAGTGTAGAAAAGAAAACTTTGCCCCTAAATTAACCTCATTTACTATTGTACCATAAGCATAAACACTTGTATTTACTTAAATTTTACGGTGGTCCTTCCCTCATGCTTTACTATCTACTAGTGGGGAACCCGCGCGTTGCTACGGGGAGACAATTTGTCACGCGATACTCGTTACTGTTAGTTTATCGATTCTCTCATGATATATTGTGTAGTATTTGATTTTAAAGGTGTGCTAAATCTAGTAAATATATTGTTAATGGATTTTATTTTTAAGATGGTTCTTTGACTTGTAGAAAATAAATATAAATAAACTATTAATTAATTAACAAACTACTAACTTGGTTGAGAATACGACAAAAAATTATCCCATGTTGTCATTACCGGTAAATATCATATTGTCATTACTGGTAATGTTGTTTTTATATGTTTTATAAAACTTTATTTGTAACTTTTAATAAAACAAACAAGTTAAGTAGTTTTTAGTTGTTAAATAAATATCTATTTAACCCATTTGTGAAAATGGGTTATTACCCAAGATTTAACCACCACATATTCTTTGCATTCATAACCAATATGTATTAATGCATCGTGCATTATGCCTCTACAATTGTCATATATAATCAAATCAATATAGTTGTGTAATGCGTCTCCGGACCAAGAAAAAAAACATGAATTGAAAATATTACCGAATTGAAAATCATGTACACGTTATGGTTTAAATATTATACATGATACCAAATTAAAAATCTAAAAAAAAGTTATAGATTTCCACCTTGTAACTTAAGCCATCTCACATTAAATATGACCTTATTAACTGTTTTCCCCTCCAATTTTACTAACAATATATATTAATAAACATTTCCATATCTTTATTCATCTCTACCTACTAAATTAAAAAAAAAAATCAAAACATTTAAGCTTCGGATGAACCAGACCGTAATTCAAAATTTTTTAATAAAATCTCAATTACTAATTCATTCAATTTGAGTGAAAAAAACAATAGGCTTTTAAAGAATAATAATAGTATTTGAGATTAACAATAAAAGAGAAACGACAGACCATTAAAATCGTTGGCCTCTGTTTGCAATACTTACGTATCCAATCAACCTCCACCCCATTACCTTCTATACTCAAATTATGATCAGCAACCAATCATGGGAACAAATTATGCTACTAAAATTTTGATTTATTATTAGATAGCTATAATAAAACAACCTTTTTTTTATCTAAATCCTACCATACAAAAATCATTAAAAAAAATACAACATAACCAATTCTGCAAGGGAAATAAGGTGGGCCTGAATAAAAAAAAGTAATCTAAAATTGAAGAAAAAATTTACACACATTAGTAAATGTGTCTGAAATCGTTCTTTCGTATTTTATGTATATACATCACAAAGAAAAAGGTATGTATTTATTACTTGAACTGTGAATGGAGATGGATTAGATTGATTATGATTTCTAGTCACTTTTGATCCAGTGGCTATAACAGCAACATACATGTGACGGTTATATTTTTACATTGTTCTGTAAACGTGTCAGCACAAGGCGATGTTAGACTATGGATTCAAAGTGGAAAAAAAAACGAAGAGCAACAAGAAAACTCGTGTTAATAACGTGTTAGAAAATAACAATCTAGTAGCAACCAACGTACACATTATATAAACATGAGAAGAAGACTCTAGATATCATGTATGGAAAGAAAGAATAAAGGAAAAGAGAACTTTGTTCATTGATATGTTTCATATACCATTTTTTTTTAACGGCCAAATTTCTTCCAATGTTAGTTGTTAGTGGGTATTGAACCCATGACTTCCATGTTAGTACAATAAGTTAGTTACCAAATAAAGGACCACTATTTATACGGCTATAAACATTGAAAGATAGGTAAGTTATGTATGTGAAGAGTCACCGCATTATTTAGATATCAAATACATGACCACTATTTATAAGATTATAACATTGATACAAACGTAATAAAGACATGGATGTTATGAATGTAAAAAGTCACTACATTATTGTTAATTTCCTCATCAATTTTATATTTATGTTTAAATTAATTTCTTCAACAATTTAATATTTAGGTAGAAAGACAATTTTACCGTTAAATGACTTACAAACATTGTACTATAAGCAATAAATGTTGTATTTACTTAATATCAAAATGTTTGTTATAGAATTTACTACATAAATGTTTGCTTATAGATTTTTATACATGGTTTTTGCTATGAAAATGTTAATTTTCATTTTTGCTAGGTATTTTTAACTATGGTCTTTGCTACAAATTTTAGACACGAATTTTTTATGCAAATTTATTAACTTGTTATTTTTACATATCTCATGGATTTAATATTATTTTGTTTACAAAAGTATCCGAATTCATTAACTATATATAAACACAACTCCAAAATTAATGATAAAAAAATTAGCCATGAAAAGAATATGAATGTATGTATATGTGTGATTATAGTAAAAACTCAGTGGTTTACATTACAAGTAAAACATAGTATTTAAGCAAGAAACTAAGAATTAAGTGACTTCAAAAACAAACCTAGCACTAATGATTCTAAATATAATAACTAGTCAAGGCAGAAGGAATGTTGATTTCATTAAATCTATCTTGTTTTGCTGGCAACATGTAATACATGGTTTCGCCACTTGATCTTCATGTATCATACTTTTCAGCCTGTTTGCGCTTCTTCAAATACGATTTTAAGTCTGCATTATTAAGATTGCTAAAATGAAGAGCAACAATAAAACTCGTGCTAATAATATGTTGGAAAATAACAATCTAGTAGCAACCTACATACAAGTTATATAAACATGAGAAGAAGACTCTAAACATCATGTATGGAGAGAAAGAATGAAGGAATAAATGTTGATTTCATTAAATCTATCTTGTTTTGCTGGAAAAATATAATACATGGTTTCACCACTTGATCTTCATGTATCATACTTTTCAGCCTGTTTGCACTCCTTCAAATACGATTTTAAGACTGCATTATTAAGATTGCTAAAACAAAGAGCAACAAGAAAACTCGTGCTAATAACGTGTTAGAAAATAACAATCTAGTAGCAACATACATACAAGTTATATAAACATGAGAAGAAGACTCTAAACATCATGTATGGAAAGAAAGAATGAAGGAAGAGAGAACTTTATTCATTGATATGTTTCATATACCAAATAAAAGACCACTATTTATAAGGCTATAAAAATTGAAAGATGTGTGTAAATTATGTATGTGAAGAGTCACCCCATTATTTAGATACCAAATAATATTTATAAGACTATAACATTGATACAAACATAATAAAGACATGGAGGTTATGAATGTAAAGAGTCACCACATTATTGTTAATTTCTTCATCAATTTTATAACTATGGTTAAATAAATTTCTTCAACAATTTAATATTTGGGTAGAAAGACAATTTTACCCCCTAAATGACTTCAACAAGCATTGTACTATAAGCAATAAAGGTTGTATTTACTTAAATTTTGCAGCTATCCTTCACTCATGCTTTATAATATAGTATACATATCTATATCTATATCTATATCTATACTACATTATAAAGGAGGAGAGATGGCTAAAATAGTCACTTCATGTCAATTTTAAGATAGCATACAAAAGGTCACAAGGTAAACAACTATCTTTTTGTCAAATCATTCCCTTTATAACCCTATGTGCAACATTTGATTACAATTGTACAAATGACTAATGCAAGTCATTAACTTATGCTTAATGAACTAAATAAGAAATTGAAGGGTATGTCTAAAATATTAATGGCCAATAAACCATCAAAGGTATATTCATAACCTTATCACTTTATCAAAATGTGTATATACAATACATCTTGATGATTATTTTGTGTGGTATGTATAACTTTGTGGAAGTTTCATCATGGCATTAATTCTTTTTGTGCTATATTTGGAGCACTCACCTCCACTTTATCTGCTGATTTTGCAATGACGGTATCACGCCATGGGTAATCTCTTCCGTGATGCTCGCTCGTTTGACGTTTCAGCCTATTTTTAACTAGCAAATTTTATAACAGTGATCAAGTTGCAAATTTTTGCCCCGCAGCAACGCGCGGGTTTCTCACTAGTTGTACCATAAGCATAAATACTTGTATTTTACTTAAATTTTAAGGTTATCCTTCCCTCATGCTTTATAATATAGTATAAATACTAGTCATTAGAAGACTATGTCAGGAATTCGAGTCCTGATCTCGCCCGGGTTTTACTGTAAATTAGAGGACTTTTACAAACTGCGTCGATAATTATACCATTCATCAGTGCAAGTCCATAATACATCGAGACGAGAACAAATACTTCACAATTCACATATGATTTATCCACGCTAAAAAGACGTATTAAAAATGTAAATTTTTGCATGTTTTTTTTCTTTATAAAGGAATAAATCTATATACATCTACATGTTGATAAGCTGGACTTACACCGCAACGGCGGCGCTACTAGAAGTATTAAGACAAAAAGGACCAAACGATTGACAACGAAAAAATTAATAGCTATTAATTGCCAAGTTCAACATTTAGTGATTAATCAAACGGTTTAAAAAATATTTCAGTTAAAATAAATAAAAAGTAGTGTTATATATATTTTTAACTACTTAGGTTGAGCGGTGTGCATTGGAACCCTTGGGAGCTTCATTTTGTCACTTCGGCTTCAACTCAGCTCCACGTTATAAAGGGCTTCATATTTTGCTTCCAATGGTGTCCCTTCCCTATTTTCATTCTTTGTTAGTTAAATTGAAGTGGACATCACAAAACACCCTTTGGCCCTTGTTATTGCAGTGGCGAGTGTCAACAGCGACAACCTTAACGCAAAATTATATATCAAATCATAATCCTTATATAAAAAAATAAAGAGTACCAAAACAATTATTATGTCCTCAAACAAAAAAAAAATCTCATACGAAAACACACACAGATAAGTCGTGTCTGATAATAGCTAAACACACAAAGAATCTTGAATTAATGAATAACGTTGATTGGCTTCAATCACATCTCCCACCCTCATATTCAAAGCAACGTTATCCTTGACAAAATATTCCTCTATGATATGATGACTTAATCAATTAATTAATTAATTAATAAGAAACTAAAAGATAAAATCAAAATCTATAATCTATAATCTATAACTTATAATATAAGAATTGAAGATTGATGAGGTGACATTTAATGAAGGCATAAGAAAGTCATTTTAATGACATGACATTCAAGGAGGCATTCTCCTCCTTGAGTGTGCCATGTGGCAAATTAAAAATAAATAAATAATAATATAAAACCCAATATACTAAATTTAAATTGAGTAATTTTAGGAAAAAAGAATTTAAAAACAAATTTAAATTTTTCTCCCTTATTTTTCTCCCGTAATTTTTAAACGTTAATATCTTTTATATACGATATTTTTTAAGGAAAAAAGTTACACCAAATTAACAAGCGTTTTATTATCTTTCCAACGAGTACCATAGTTCTATATAAAAAAACGGAGAAAAAAACAACTATTTTTTGTGGGGTTTCGTTCATACAGAATAAAAAACACAGTGTTCAGTTTATTCATTAATAATGTTTTTTCTTTTAAACCAGGTTCTTATCTACGATGTTGAAATTCAGCTCAATCGCCATGCTTTCATTGGAATTTTACTTTTTTAAAGATGCATAGGTATACTTCATCAAGAGAAGCTAGGAGAAAGAATCGCGCAACACTACAACACATGGTGTCACCTTATAGCAAGGTTATTTTTTTATTTATTTAATTACAATGGTAATAATTATTACTATTAGTATTAGTATTATTAGAATTGTTATATTTTTCAACCCTGAGACGCTCCCGGAATAAAAGCTAGTTATAGTTATAAGATAACAGAAAATATTATTTTCAAAAGTTGTTAATTGGTAACGATGTTTTTATTCTCGTAGCCCTCCAATTCATATCCAACTACTGAGCCAAGCTTGGTCTCCACTACGGCTTCCCAAGCCTCGACTTGATGCCTCTTAAGAGTAAGATTTTAAGTTTCCCCACACGAGCTTTTGAGTTGTTTCTCGTTGAGGGCCCATTTGTGACACATACTTCACTTGGTAATCCTTTCGGTAATTTAAGGATAAAATTTAGCTCAAACTTTTCAATCCTTTATCGGTCATGACCCACTAACCATGATATTTGGAAATGTAATGTACATTATCTAAAAGATATGGAAATGTGACATTAGTCATTCTCATCATGTCTTTAAGACTATGGGTATATTTGGTAAAATTAGTTGGAGGCTGATAGCTGAAAGCTGTTAGCTGGTAGCTGCAAACGGGTAGCTGAATGTTTTTTAAATATATTTTGGTATTTGGCAGAGTAGCTGAAGCTTTTAATAAAATGTATAAAATGACCAAAATAAGCATAATTAAAAACTTATAAAGAAGGTTTTTATTTTATTTTTGAAATAAAATGTGTATTTATGTCATTTACTAATTAAAAACTTGTGGCTAGTAGAGCTTTTTCTTAAAAGCTAGTATCAGTAGCTTTTCACTATAGAGTTTTTTCTCTAACCAAAAAGCTTCCAGCTCATTCAACCAAACAAGACTTTTTATTAAGTATGAACTTTTTCTTAAAAGCTTGAAGCTTGAAGCTTCAAAATGCTCTTAAAAGCTCCTTACCAAACATACCCTATAATGATTTATTACGATCTAATTTGTCTTTATGTCAGCTAGACCTGCAATTTCAACCCATCTAGTTGAGTTTGGGTTGTTTTGAGTTTAAAATTTGATCTTGTGGGTTAAAATGGGTTTAGTATAATTTTCAAGGGGGTTAGGATGGGTAAGTTTAATTGTAGGAAATAAGTAATTGGTCAGGATGGGTATGTTAAAAAAAAAACAAATGGGTCAGGATGGGTACTTTTAGATAACCATATACAAATCTAAATTAAAACTCACCCAAGTTGATATCTCATAGAAATCAATGTCAATAAAAACAAAAAAAATTATATCTTTTGCATTTGTTGATCACCCAAGTCGGGTCGAAACCGTTCGGGTCGATAACGGACGGCAATGTCGAAACAACACGGGTCGTTAACGAGACCGATCTCATCGAAACGGTTCGAGTCATTAGCGGGTTTGATCGAGTGCAAACGGTCTGGTTGTTGACCGGCCCGTTTGGGTCGAAATGGTCCGGTCGTTGACGGGCCTGGTCTGGTCGAAATGGTCCGTGTTTCTAACGGGATCGGTCAGGTCGAAACGGTCCGGGTCGCTAACGGGCCCGGTCGTGTCGAAACAATGCGGGTCGCTACGGGACGGGTCAGGTTGAAACGGTCTGGGTCGTTACCGGGCCCGGTCGGTTCAAAACGGTCTTGTCGCTACCGGGCCCGACCGGGTCAAAACGGTCCGGGTCGCTACGGGACGGGTCAGGTTGAAACGGTCTGGGTCGTTACCGGGCACGGTCGGGTCGAAACGGTCTGGGTTGCTAGCGGGCCCAGCCGGGTCGAAATGGTCCGAGTCGCTACGGGACGGGTCAGGTTGAAACGGTCCACGTCGCTACCGGGGCCGGCCGGGTCGAAACGGTCCGGGTCACTACGGGACAGGTCAGGTTGAAAGGGTCTGGGTCGCTACCTGGCCCGACCGGGTCGAAACGGTCCGGGTCGCTACGAGACGGGCCAAGTTGAAACGGTGTGGGTATTTACCGGGTCCGGTCGGGTCGAAACGGTCTGGGTCGCTATGGGACGGGTCAGGTTGAAACGGTCTGGGTCGTTACCGGGCCCGGTCGGATCGAAACGGTCCGGGTCATTACCGGGCCCGGCTGGGTAGAAGCAGTCCGGGTCGCTACGGGACAGGTCAGGTTGAAACGGTATGGGTCGTTACCGGCCCGGTCGGGTCGCTACCGGGTCCTGCCAGAATCGAAACAGTCCAGGTCGCTACGGGACAGGTCAGATTGAAATGGTCTGGGGCGTTACCGCACCCGGTCGTGTCAAAACGGTCCGGGTCGCTACCGGGTCGAAACAGTCCGGGTCGCTACCAGACGGGTCAGGTTGAAACAATCTGGGTCGTTATCGGGCCCGGTGGAGTCGAAACGGTTCCGGTCGCTAACGGGCCCAGCCGGGTCAAAACGGTCCTGGTCGCTAAGGGGACCGGTCAGGTCGAAACAGTCCGGGTTGTTAACCAACCCGATTGGGTCGAATCGGACCGGTTTAAAATGAAATATTTTTGATCCCCTAAAATTTTATTTTTAAGTTTATTTTTTTTAATTTGTTTTTTTTTCCTTTTTTTTACTGTTTAAATTTTTAACTTTTTATTGTTATTTTTTTTTTTAATTTTAATCTATTTTGATGTGAACCTATCCTAATCCAAACCATCCAGCCCTAAACTCATCATGACCTAACCCATCCTGACCTAACCCATCCTAACCTATTTTTTAATTTACCCATCTTGACCCAAACCCATCCTAACCCAAACCTATCCTGACCCATCAACTAACCCAACCCAACCTACCCATTTTACCACCCCTAATGTCAGCTATACAAACCGATTAACACATGACAAGGCCTATGAAGGGCCAAAATTGTATAAATAATAGTATACGTCTTTAACAACAAAATGACTTACAACCTAATGTGACTTGTTATAAGGCCATTCGGTGTGGTTGAACACCAGTAAAGAAGACGGGCCACCAAGTAAGCTCCACGTCATTGTAGTATTATTGAAGACGGGCCTCCATCTTTTCCGGAAAGTCTCCGGCGGCCACCATCTTCTCCGGCGAGTCTCTGGCGGGCCACCTTCTTCTCCGGCAACTATTTACATTTTTTTAATAAACCCGATCCTTGATGCCCGTCATCCCTGGCATTATTTGGCCGCTCATGTCGTTGCCGGCATAGGGGGACGGTGTACGCCGGCCCGGCATACACTTGTCAGCCCTATGTCGGATCCACACCGAATGGCCTAACCTAAACGGACACAATAACACATGACAAGCCTATTTTAAGCCAATCGTATATTAATGTTTAGATAAATGTTTTTTAACACCAAATCGACTTATTATGAGCTAGTGTTGCTCTGTTTAACCTATTAACACATGGTAAGACAAATTATGGCCAAAAGGTGTATCGATAATGATTGAGATATATTATCATCATACTCAATTAATCACATCAATAGCAATGTCAAGGTAGGGTCTGAGGAGAGTAAGATGTAGACAACCTTACCTCTACTCCGTGGGAATAGAGAGACTGCTTCCAATGAGAACCTTGACCCGTTAGTGGTTTTGCATCAAGCCTTGGACATAAGGTACATATCACTTAGCAATCGGGACAAGCCTGATTGGTGTATGTACCCCCTTTGTGACCCCCGGCAAATTCTGGTTAACAACGTTGTCTAGATGGAAGTCTACCTTAGCGAGTCACGCGTATATTGTACTTAACTGGGTTAGTTAAGTCGGGTTATGGTTCGGGAACTATTGGTTTAGTCTAGAGGATCATTGGATGTTGGTCTAGAGGTTCATTAGATGTCGGTCCTTAACCAAGTGTACAAACGGTGACGATCGGTAGGATCGTCAGGGCATACGGAACATACGAGTCTCGAGTCCCGGGAATTGGTGAACGAGTGTGAATATATGTATTTACTTGTGTTATGTGTTTATAATCATTATGTGACTTGTCGGTACGTTAATATGTGTTAACATATGTTAAAACGGGGTTTAACGCGCAAAACACACGAAACAGGCCCATATAGGCGATCAGGATAGCCCAATCGCCTATATGTGGTGCGCCTGGGGATCATGTGGTGCGACTGGGGACTGATCGCATGACTGTTCATGCGATTAGGCCCCGATCGCATGAACTTATACGCGATTAGGCTTCCTGATCGCGTGTAAAGCTGCATAATCGCATGTTACGTGCTGGACGACTAAAAACGACTATAAATACCATACTTGACCTCATAAACTTCATTATACAAACCCTAGTCGTCCCAGAACCCGCCCCAACACATAAACAACCTCTGGAAGGCGATTTTTGATCAAAACACAAGGTTTCAAGCTTGAATCATCATTCTTTCATAATCCTAAGGTTTGGTTTTCATCCACAAATCTTTATAAACGTTTTTAATCAATCCCTAATGGTCCAGACCTGTTCTTAAACGAAAAAGCTTTCTGAAAATCATTAATAAGGGTTGTTAATCGGATTATAACTAATATACATGCGTTATGGGTGTGTATGATTAGAAAGCTAGGATTTTTATGATTCATGATGATGGATTGATATGTTATTTTGTTAGATCAGAATTGATATTGATAGTATTATGATAGAAATCTGAGTAATTGATTATTAGGGTTATTGTTATGCATGTTAGTATGATGATTGCATGCTATGTGTATGGTGTTTGGATTACTTGGTTGCATGCAGGACTGATTATACGAGGTTAAACGAAGGATTTTGGTTGAAACATGTTTAGGATAGTGTTTGGGATGATATTGGGTAGTTACACACGTTCTGGATCTGATTTGGAGCGTTAAACGCGCGAAAAACTGGAACAGCAAGGTTACAGGCGATTAGCATTGCTAATCGCCAGTTTTACATGCAATCAGGGCCAAATCGCATGAGTTTTCATGCGATCAGCCCCAAATCGCATGAGTTTTCATGCGATCAGCCCTGATCACGTGAACTTACATGCAATCAGCCCTGATCACGTGAACTTACATGCAATCAGCCCTGATCACATGAACTTATATGCAATCAGCCCTAATCACGTGAACTTACATGCAATCAGCCCTGATCACATGAACTTATATGCAATCAGCCCTAATCACGTGAACTTATATGCAATCAGCCCTAATCACATGAACTTATATGCAATCAGACCTAATTGCTAGTTTACGTTTCCTAATCGCGTGTACTACTGTTGTAAGTGTAAATTAGCATTCCGAGACCCGATTTGACATGTAGTAACATGCTAGGAACCTCGTAACATATATGGTAACTTGGTAACATATGTTTGGATGTAATTCGGTGATACGTGAACTATGTGCTATAACTTGTTGTGCGTTAACGTATGTTAAGTGTAATTGCGTTATTGTATGTTTTGGAGCGTAAACATAACACGGGGAGTCTCGGGTCACCAATGGGATGTCGAGTCTTGTACTTTGGGTCAGTTAAACAGTCACGGTGTTTTCAAACAAACTTGGTTATGGTCTGGACATCTAGGGACTAATTAACCTGCGGGTTATTAGTCTAAGTACTTGTAACTGTCATATGTTAGGTCGCCGCTTACGGGACTAGCATAGCAGCTGGGTTTACTCGGGTTAAGGAGTAACGCAACTTAAGGTGAGTTTACGGCCCCTCTTTTAAACTGGTTTCACACTTTCGGGGGAGAAAACATGTGTTAAAACTATTATTTGGTAACTACTGTCATACTATGGGTTTCTATTGTGTACTACACGATCTTTGGAAGTCCCGGGGGGAACCGTGAATGTGCGGGTTTGCACAACGGGGAAATGTGAATAGCGCTATTGGGAGTGACCAACCCCGCTCGTCGGCTTGGAGGGCCGGGCGAGTGCATATTGTCTCAAACAGGAACAACAGGAACAATTGGTACTTTTCGGGCATAACATCTGGTATTCGAGTTAGTAATGGTTTTCCAATCGTGGTAGTAACAAAACATACGCCTAGCTAGCGTATACTGGTTTTCAATTTGTTATAGTATGGACAGGTGGACTTGGTACTTGGATACAAAACCTGTAAACTCACCAGCATTTTTGTGCTGACGTAAACTTTTACATGTTTTCTCAGGTCGCTAAGGTAGCACGACTGGACTAGGGCGCACGCGTCTGCACGGCGTCTAACTAGGGTTGCATGGTCTTTTGAACGTTGAACTATTATTTCATTGTTGAGATACTGTTTTTGAATAAGCTTCCGCTGTAAACGGGATTTTAAACTATGTTTTGAAATTGCATTTATATTCATTTAGACTTGTTTATTGTGATCGTTGGTTTGGATCCTGGTTTGTCATGCGCCTCGCGGTAAAACTCCGCAAGTGGATTTTGAGGGTGTGACAGATTGGTATCAGAGCCAATGGTTATAGTGAACTAGGACTGCATGTAGAGTCTAGTCTATAGCCGAGTCGCACACACTAGACGATCACATGGTACTAAACATTATAGTGGTTTACGTATGGTCTTGTCGGGGTGTCTCTAAATCGTTGGTCTTTCTATGTTACATCATCCGTTCTATCTTAGGTTGGGTTACTTGTTTTCTAGGCAGTGTAGTCTATTGGAGTAACTCGTGTGCTCTTGAGATTTGTCCAAGGCTCGGACATCTCCCTTTCGCACTCCAATAGAAACACTTGTCATAAACTACCGTAGTATTACGGTGTGTAGCTAAGAGTCTATGTTCGGTGATTTGAACTTTGAACTAGGAGAACACTTGGAGGACCATGTAGAGCGGTTTATCATTTTGGGTGCACACAAAATCATAAACCGAAATGCATGGAAGCCCTAGTGAACTCTGGGTTTGAGGGGATAGTCCTGGATTGGATCTAGCGTTGATCTTGTGAACATTAGTGGTTATCTTTAACTGCGAAACTAAATTTTTCTCGTTCTTTTCTGCCAGAATCATGTCTGGAGTACGAGGAGGACGTGGAGGTGGTCGCAATGGCGGACGTGGTGGTGGTCGCGGTGGTGCTGGTGGTCGTGGTGGAGGTATTAACCTATCGCAGGCTGATCTGAACAACTTGCTCCAAGCTGCCTTTCAGTTAGGGCACAACGGTGGTGGTAAGTTGATGTATCCATTTTCTTTTGCCTCATTGGTGAACCTTGTTTACGTATTTCGTGGTTTCTCATACGTTTCATTTCAGGTGGTCCTGTTGACCCACCCCCACCCATGTGCACCTACAAGATGTTCCGGGACTGTAAGCCCCAGGAATTCTCTGGCACTGAGGGTGCAGTGAGCCTGCTTAGGTGGTTGGAGAAAGTGGAGTCAGTATTTCTGATGTGTAACTGTCTCCCAGAAGATCGGGTAAAGTATGCTGCTGCATTATTCCAGGATGTGGCATTGACTTGGTGGAATGGCATCACCCAGAATATGGGTATTGGGGAGGCATATGCTATGCCATGGGAGAATTTTGTGCAGTTGCTGAAGCGTGAGTATTGTCCGAGGGAAGAAGTACAGAAGCTGGAGCATGAGGTGTGGAACCTCAAGATGACTGGGTCGGAAATTGAGAAGTATACTGTGAGGCGGAATGAGCTGGCAGTGCTATGTCCCGATCTGCACGTGCCAGAATACCGTAGGATTGAACACTATGTCTCAGGGTTAGTACCGGAAATTGCAGGGTTAGTGGCTGCGGGAAATCATCCTACGTATGCAGAGGTAGTTCGATCGGCCCATAGGATGACCAACTTAAAAGTGAATGAGGGTATTTTGCCTGCGAAGGGTTCAACTGTTAAGGCCCCAGAGAGCAACAAGCGCAAGTGGGAAAGTGACGGGAAGGGGTCTGGGTCAGCACAGCAGGGTAAAAGGTTTGATAATGGGGGTTCATCTTCTTCGGGTAACAAACAGGGTGGTTATGCGGGAAAACTGCCCAAATGCAACAAGTGTGGACGCCATCATCAAGGGAACTGCGACAGTAACCGTTGTCACCGCTGCCAGCGAATTGGGCATTATGCTAAAGATTGTCGGGTTACACTTCCATCGACTCAGGCTCCGACTACTAACTCGGCTTCGACTACTCAGGGGACGACAGGAAAACAAGGATGCTACAACTATGGTGACACTGGGCATTACAAGAAGGATTGCCCAAAACTGAAGCAGGGTGGAAATAACAGTAATGGGAACAACGGGGGCGGCGGCAGAAATGCACGTGCCTTCGTCATTGGAGCCGCTGAGGCTAGACAGGACCCTGACACAGTCACCGGTACGTTTCTTCTCAATAATCGTTCTGTTAGCGTGTTATTTGATTCTGGTGCCGACAAGAGTTTTGTATCCATGGATGTTAGTCGACTGCTAGATGTAGAACCCGTACCATTAGAGACCAAGTATATTATTGAGTTAGCTGACGGGAAAACGATTGAAGCTACTAGTGTCCTTCGGGAGTGTCAATTAGAGTTGTCGGGTTTATCGTTCCCCATCGACCTTATGCCGGTACCTTTGGGTAGTTTTGACGTTGTGGTAGGAATGGATTGGTTATCTTTGTATCGCGCGGAGATCGTCTGTTACGATAAGGTTATTCGGATTCCTCTCCCTGATGGAGAATTTCTTTCTGTGTACGGTATCAAGGGTGGTGTTCCGCTAACCATCATCTCTAGCATGAAAGCCCTTAAGTGTCTTCGAAAGGGTTATCCAGCCGTTTTGGCACTTTTATCTGTTTCCTCTGGTGATGAAAAGAAGATCGACGACATTCCGGTGGTACGCGAGTTTCCTGATGTTTTTCCCGATGATTTATCTGGTCTTCCTCCTCATCGTCAAGTCGAGTTCGGTATTGATCTTGTACCAGGGGCTGCTCCTATTGCTCGGGCCCCCTACCGTCTTGCACCTCCCGAGATGCAGGAATTGTCTAGTCAGTTACAGGAACTCTTGGACAAGGGTTTCATCCGACCAAGTTCTTCCCCTTGGGGAGCCCCGATTTTATTTGTTAAGAAGAAGGATGGGAGTTTCCGATTGTGTGTAGACTACAGAGAACTGAACAAATTGACCGTCAAGAACCGTTATCCTCTTCCACGTATTGATGATCTATTCGACCAGCTTCAGGGTTCTAGTTATTATTCCAAGATCGATTTGAGGTCCGGTTATCACCAGCTGCGCGTCAGGGAGACTGACGTTGCAAAGACTGCTTTTCGAACACGTTATGGCCATTTCGAATTCTTGGTCATGCCTTTCGGTCTCACGAACGCACCGGCGGTTTTCATGGACTTGATGAACCGCGTCTGTAAACCATATTTGGACAAATTCGTCATTGTATTTATTGATGATATTCTGATCTACTCCAAGAACGAGACCGAACACGAGGAACATCTGCGGTTAGTTTTGGAACTCTTGCGACGGGAACAACTTTACGCTAAGTTCTCAAAGTGTGACTTTTGGTTATGCGAAGTTCAATTCCTAGGACATGTGGTTAATGAACTAGGGATTCATGTCGATCCAGCTAAGATCGAAGCGATCAAGGACTGGGGAGCACCAAAGACGCCAACTGAGGTGCGACAATTCCTAGGCCTTGCGGGCTACTATCGTCGTTTCATTCAGGGGTTCTCGAAGATTGCTCAACCCCTCACCACTCTCACTCAGAAGGATAGGAAATTCGACTGGGGTGAACCACAAGAGTCAGCGTTTGAAGAACTGAAGTCTAAATTGTGTTCTGCTCCTATTTTGTCTTTACCTGAGGGTCCTGATGATTTCGTTGTCTACTGTGATGCTTCTATTCATGGTCTCGGTTGCGTATTGATGCAACGCGAGAAAGTGATCGCGTATGCTTCTCGTCAACTTAAGGTGCACGAGAAGAACTACACCACCCATGACTTGGAGTTGGGTGCCGTGGTATTCGCGTTGAAAATTTGGAGACATTACTTGTACGGTACCAAATGCACCATCTACACCGATCACAAGAGTCTCCAACACATTTTCGACCAACAACACTTGAACATACGGCAGCGTCGTTGGATTGAACTTTTGAACGACTATGATTGTGCCATAAAGTACCATCCTGGCAAGGCGAATGTTGTAGCAGACGCCTTGAGCAGGAAGGAATCAACTAAACCTCGTCGTGTTCGGGCGTTGCAACTCACCATTCATTCATCACTACCTGATCAACTCCGTTCTGCCCAGTTAGAAGCTTTGAAGGAGGAAAACCTAAAAGCTGAAACTATGCACGGTGCCGACAAGCACCTCGAGCGAAGGCCTGATGGCCTGCACTATTTCGCAGAACGCATATGGGTTCCTTTATTCGGGGGACTACGGGAGCTTGTCCTTGATGAGGCTCATAAGTCCCGGTATTCTATTCATCCTGGTTCGGATAAAATGTACCAAGATCTGAAAGTGCTTTACTGGTGGCCAAACATGAGGTCGGACATAGCCTCATACGTGAGCAAATGCTTGACCTGTGCTAAGGTCAAGGTAGAATACCAGAAACCGTCGGGTCTCTTGCAACAACCTGAAATTCCGGAATGGAAATGGGAACGGATTACTATGGATTTTGTCACACAACTTCCTAAGTCACCAAGCGGGAATGACAAGATATGGGTGATTGTCGATCGGTTGACGAAATCAGCTCATTTTCTTGCTATTAAGGAGACCGACACCATGGATCGTTTGGCTCGTCTTTACTTGAAAGAAGTTGTTTCTAAGCACGGGGTACCAGTTTCTATTATCTCGGATCGTGACTCCCATTTCACTTCTCACTTCTGGAAGTCCTTGCACAAGGCTTTGGGTACCCAACTAGACATGAGTACGGCTTATCATCCACAGACTGACGGTCAGAGTGAGCGTACAATTCAAACTTTAGAAGACATGCTGCGGGCGTGTGTGATCGATTTTGGCAAGGGTTGGGAAGCTCATCTACCGTTAGTAGAATTCTCGTACAATAACAGTTATCACACGAGCATCAAGGCGGCTCCGTTCGAAGCACTGTACGGACGGAAATGCCGTTCTCCTCTTTGTTGGGCTGAAGTGGGTGAGAGCCAACTCACTGGGCCTGAACTAGTGTACGAAACTTCGGAAAAGATCGTACAGATTCGTAACCGGTTGGCAGCGGCACGGGACCGGCAAAAGAGTTATGCCGATCAGCGTCGCAAACCATTCGAATTCCAAGTCAATGACAAGGTACTTCTAAAAGTCTCACCGTGGAAGGGCGTCATACGCTTTGGGAAGCGTGGCAAACTCAACCCGCGGTATGTCGGCCCATTTACGATCCTGGAACGGATTGGGCCGGTGGCATATCGTCTTGATTTACCGACGGAGCTCGGTAACGTACATAACGTCTTCCACGTGTCAAACTTGAAGAAGTGTCTGGCTGACGAGTCTCTCATCGTTCCATTAGAAGAGATCAAGGTTGATGATCGTCTTCGGATTGTGGAAGAACCTGTGGAGATCCTTGATTACAAGATTCGTAGCCTGCGTCACAGCAAGATTCGTATCGTTAAGGTTCGGTGGAACTTGAACCGGGGACCGGAATATACGTGGGAACGGGAAGATCAGATGAAGTCTAAGTATCCTCATCTTTTTCCTAAGGAAGCGTTCGAGTCGAGACATGTCTCTTCGGCAGCTGAATGAATCTCGGGGCGAGATTCCTTTTAACGTGGGGATGATGTGACAACTCGGGTAAATCTCTCTTTTGGTTTCTATCTTTTGTTTGTTCCTTCGTTATTTCTTTTGTTCTTTTGGTACTTGTGCAATTTTCGGGACGAAAATTCTTTTAACGTGGGGATGATGTGACACCCGGCAAATTCTGGTTAACAACGTTGTCTAGATGGAAGTCTACCTTAGCGAGTCACGCGTATATTGTACTTAACTGGGTTAGTTAAGTCGGGTTATGGTTCGGGAACTATTGGTTTAGTCTAGAGGATCATTGGATGTTGGTCTAGAGGTTCATTAGATGTCGGTCCTTAACCAAGTGTACAAACGGTGACGATCGGTAGGATCGTCAGGGCATACGGAACATACGAGTCTCGAGTCCCGGGAATTGGTGAACGAGTGTGAATATATGTATTTACTTGTGTTATGTGTTTATAATCATTATGTGACTTGTCGGTACGTTAATATGTGTTAACATATGTTAAAATGGGGTTTAACGCGCAAAACACACGAAACAGGCCCATATAGGCGATCAGGATAGCCCAATCGCCTATATGTGGTGCGACTGGGGGTCATGTGGTGCGACTGGGGACTGATCGCATGACTGTTCATGCGATTAGGCCCCGATCGCATGAACTTATACGCGATTAGGCTTCCTGATCGCGTGTAAAGCTGCATAATCGCATGTTACGTGCTGGACGACTAAAAACGACTATAAATACCATACTTGACCTCATAAACTTCATTATAAAACCCTAGTCGTCCCATAACCCGCCCCAACACATAAACAACCTCTGGAAGGCGATTTTTGATCAAAACACAAGGTTTCAAGCTTGAATCATCATTCTTTCATAATCCTAAGGTTTGGTTTTCATCCACAAATCTTTATAAACGTTTTTAATCAATCCCTAATGGTCCAGACCTGTTCTTAAACGAAAAAGCTTTCTGAAAATCATTAATAAGGGTTGTTAATCGGATTATAACTAATATACATGCGTTATGGGTGTGTATGATTAGAAAGCTAGGATTTTTATGATTCATGATGATGGATTGATATGTTATTTTGTTAGATCAGAATTGATATTGATAGTATGATGATAGAAATCTAAGTAATTGATTATTAGGGTTATTGTTATGCATGTTAGTATGATGATTGCATGCTATGTGTATGGTGTTTGGATTACTTGGTTGCATGCAGGACTGATTATACGAGGTTAAACGAAGGATTTTGGTTGAAACATGTTTAGGATAGTGTTTGGGATGATATTGGGTAGTTACACACGTTCTGGATCTGATTTGGAGCGTTAAACGCGCGAAAAACTGGAACAGCAAGGTTACAGGCGATTAGCATTGCTAATCGCCAGTTTTACATGCAATCAGGGCCAAATCGCATGAGTTTTCATGCGATCAGCCCCAAATCGCATGAGTTTTCATGCGATCAGCCCTGATCACGTGAACTTACATGCAATCAGCCCTGATCACGTGAACTTACATGCAATCAGCCCTGATCACATGAACTTATATGCAATCAGCCCTAATCACGTGAACTTACATGCAATCAGCCCTGATCACATGAACTTATATGCAATCAGCCCTAATCACGTGAACTTATATGCAATCAGCCCTAATCACATGAACTTATATGCAATCAGACCTAATTGCTAGTTTACGTTTCCTAATCGCGTGTACTACTGTTGTAAGTGTAAATTAGCATTCCGAGACCCGATTTGACATGTAGTAACATGCTAGGAACCTCGTAACATATATGGTAACTTGGTAACATATGTTTGGATGTAATTCGGTGATACGTGAACTATGTGCTATAACTTGTTGTGCGTTAACGTATGTTAAGTGTAATTGCGTTATTGTATGTTTTGGAGCGTAAACATAACACGGGGAGTCTCGGGTCACCAATGGGATGTCGAGTCTTGTACTTTGGGTCAGTTAAACAGTCACGGTGTTTTCAAACAAACTTGGTTATGGTCTGGACATCTAGGGACTAATTAACCTGCGGGTTATTAGTCTAAGTACTTGTAACTGTCATATGTTAGGTCGCCGCTTACGGGACTAGCATAGCAGCTGGGTTTACTCGGGTTAAGGAGTAACGCAACTTAAGGTGAGTTTACGGCCCCTCTTTTAAACTGGTTTCACACTTTCGGGGGAGAAAACATGTGTTAAAACTATTATTTGGTAACTACTGTCATACTATGGGTTTCTATTGTGTACTACACGATCTTTGGAAGTCCCGGGGGGAACCGTGAATGTGCGGGTTTGCACAACGGGGAAATGTGAATAGCGCTATTGGGAGTGACCAACCCCGCTCGTCGGCTTGGAGGGCCGGGCGAGTGCATATTGTCTCAAACAGGAACAACAGGAACAATTGGTACTTTTCGGGCATAACATCTGGTATTCGAGTTAGTAATGGTTTTCCAATCGTGGTAGTAACAAAACATACGCCTAGATAGCGTATACTGGTTTTCGATTTGTTATAGTATGGACAGGTGGACTTGGTACTTGGATACAAAACCTGTAAACTCACCAGCATTTTTGTGCTGACGTAAACTTTTACATGTTTTCTCAGGTCGCTAAGGTAGCACGACTGGACTAGGGCGCACGCGTCTGCACGGCGTCTAACTAGGGTTGCATGGTCTTTTGAACGTTGAACTATTATTTCATTGTTGAGATACTGTTTTTGAATAAGCTTCCGCTGTAAACGGGATTTTAAACTATGTTTTGAAATTGCATTTATATTCATTTAGACTTGTTTATTGTGATCGTTGGTTTGGATCCTGGTTTGTCATGCGCCTCGCGGTAAAACTCCGCAAGTGGATTTTGAGGGTGTGACACCCTTATCATGTGACTATCAACACCACTACATGATGCATGATAAACCATCAATATAACTTGTTATAACCAAATGTGACTTTGTACAACCTAAACAAACCTATTAACACATGGCAAAGCTCAAAAGCATACATAAAATCATACGCACTTCTTTAACACCAAAATAATTTCTTATGACCTAATGTGACTTTGAGTAATCTAAACGACCCCACTAACACATGACAAGACCTATTATTGGCAAATAAAAAACACTTATTATGATAAATAGTCTAGCTTATTTCGTCGTAATTATCGGTGGATTACCATGGAAGTATGTGATACATCAAATTAGATCTAACAATGCCTAATTTCATTTCCAGACTATTATAAGTACCATGGTTTACATTTTCACCATCGTTTAAGCCCTAATAACCTTCAGTTAGCCCTTTGTGCACACCTTTGAGCCCTAACAACCCTCAATCATCCTTTGCACCTTCAAGCCTTAACAATATATGTGACGACTCAGTCCCTTTTAACCTCCACCTCAATCAACTCTATTTCCGTCTCGGTTTGATTCTCGACTAATCATCGTATAACACTACATATACCACCACCACTATGAGTAGTATTCTTTAAAACTTTGGTATACTTTTGTCAAACTGATGTTTGGTTTATGGATTTTTTGAGATAAGGGTTATAGCAGTCGTGTGTATGTTATGTGGTTAACTTAGATTGTAATTTGGATCTTTTCTCTAAATTATGTTATGTGTTTGATATTTGAGTTTAATAATTAGTATGTTTGGGACATTGACTTTGTGAATTAGTGTTGTGCAAATGTGTATGTGTATGTTATGTGGTTAACTTAGATTGTGATTTAGATCTTGTTCTAGTTTAACTTATGTGGGTAAGACTTGTGTATTAAGTATGTATGTGTATGAGCAAATGAATAGTATGGTTGGGATCTAGACTTGTAAATTAGGATACAAAATGTGTATATGCATGTTATGTAGTTAATTCACATTGTGAATTGCATCCTTGATCTAATTTATGTTTAGGGTTGGCAAATCGTCTATAATCAACCTATTATTACAATTTTTATTTTTAAGTTTAAAATTATTGAGATCCAAATCTATACAGAGTATTATAAAATTGTTATTCCTCGTTTATTAAGGGGGACAATCACAATTACCATGACTCTGCCATCGGCAACACCGACACCACCCATTCGGTTATGCCCAAAAACGTTGCAGTTCGACAAAGGTAATCGAGCTGCAATGGTCAAAATAGTAATAAGTTCACAACCCCCAACAGTCAAAAAGTAATTAATTTACCCCAACGATAAAAAATCAACAGTTGTTTTTTATGTCATTTCCTATATATTTCAACCATTTCACAATTTATGTACCATTTTCATTCCTCTTCCTCCAAAATTTTATAAAAAATTTCTCAACGACATGTCTTCACCATTTGAATGGGACGACGAGGAAGTTGTTGCTTTGGCGATTGCATAGATAAACGTTAAGAAATCAAATAGGTCAAATAATATGGCTTCGTTTTGGGATAATGTATTAGCCGTGTTTCATGTGCTACGGAGGGAGGGTGAACCTCGTTGCACTTCTGATATGGTATCGAGTAAGTGGAGCAACCTCAAAAGCAAATGTGAAAGATTTGAGAAGTTGTTTAAAAGTAACATGGGTGAACATCCAGATATAAAGGAAGACACGACAACTGAAATTACGCAAGTCTACTATTATTTTGAAGTTCACCAAACTTTTGACCACGTTCCAACTCGGCTAATTAAGGCATAAATTAGATTTGCTTTAAATTATCTTTTCTAGTCGTTTTCTTAATTAAATTTCGAGTTAATTGCCAATTTAGTCCCCGAGGTTTGTCAAAAATTGTCACTTTAGTCCAAATAGTTTTTTTTTTCTCATCTGTGTCCCTGAGGTTTCCATTTTTGGTCATTTTAGTCCATTTGGCTAACTCAGTTAACAAAATCCAGTTAAGTCAAGGGTATATTAGTCAATTAGCTATTATATTTTGTTTTTTGCCATTTTCATCCAAAACTCAATATAATTTTATTTTATTTTTTAGTTATAATATGTATATGTAGGGTCAGGATCCTGTACAAAGTTTTTTTTTTGTGAGAAGTGTGAGAAGGATTAAAAATTGATACTTAGGCATCATTTTTTGAACTTAGTCGTGATGTTTTGGATTGTTTTTGTAACGCCTCGAAAACCCACTACATTTAAAGACGTTGATAGGCGGGATTAATAAAAATGATATTGAGTCAAGAGGGTATAAGTTGTAGGGTGGAAATTGTCATATACCCCAAAGTCCATATTATAATTATTAAATAAGATGCAAACACCAAAAACACAAACCAAGTGTGTGTTTTGGTCGACATCAGGAGAAGAAGGAAAAGGGGTTTCAACCCCAACCCAACTACCAAGCTCGATCTAGTGAGAAATCAAGGGGAAATCGTTGCATGAGCCAGAAATGGACCATTTAAGGTCAATCAAACACAAAGGTACCTTCTATTTGGTAGATTTTGATGTTAAGGTTAATTTTGGAGTTGATGAAACCTAGGGTGTGTGTAAAAACGTGAATCAAGGAAGAATGGTGGTGTCTAGATGTTGATAGACATTAGAGGAACCATAATTCATGATACTACATAAGGCTATGCTTGATTCTTGTGCTAGTTAGATTGTTTTACACTTATGATGGAAGTGGGTATTGATCTTGGTGTAATCCAAGACCATTCTTAGTTAATTATTGAGTGCATTGAAAAGAAAGTGATGATTTGCTATGTTGATAACTATTGAATGAATGGTATGTAATGTAGGGAAGAAATATGATGATTTATGTTATGAGCTATGAAAGTATGCATGAAATGCTTGTACATTGTGTTTTAAATGTTGTATGCACACCAAGTGTTTGATGAAATGCCTAGATTAGTCTAACTTGTGAAATTGTAGGCAAGATTGGACAAGTATGAAAGTAGTATGATAATAAATATAATTGAAAGTGGGTTAGCATGAGAATTGTGTTTTAGGGAGTATTCATGTAGGGATTTAGTGTTATGAGATATTCTTGGGCTATGTTGCTAGTTGGAGATTATGAAGGCCCTAGTATGTATGTGAGGAAATGTATGAACGTATATGACAACCGTTGAGATCATGTGGTGGTATGTGTTCCGTAATATATGAGAATATTGTTATGGTGAAGTTCATATGGTCTAGTACACTAATATGGATATATGTTTCTAACTAGAAAGTTTGAATGGTTGAAAGTTGACTTTCCGCCAAGTCAGTAATGTAGAATAACATGGTTAGGCTCCCAAACTTGATTGTGTGATTAGAAACACTATGTGACGTATAACATGTTAAAAACTATGAGACATATATGATAATAAGTGGTATAACATGATGTGAGAATAAATGTGGTTGTGAATGTATGTTTTAGGTATGATAGAAATTGACTAATGAAAGTCAATGTGATATTTGGTTAAGAATGGTTGTTAGTGTGATATGATCATGTATGCTAACAATGATGTGAACATGATGATATGAAAGGATAGGAAGGGTGGACTCAACCATGGGAAGCTAATGGGTCAAGAGGAGGCAAGTAAACGAGCATGAACTTGGAGGAATTAAGGTAAGTGACTCCCGAACTTAACTCGCATTATGATATTGATTTATGTTCATATAGAATGGGAATGATGTAGTAGTAGTATATGCGTATGAAAACCACCCTCGTGAAGTGTGGGCGTTAAATTGGTAGTTATTTGCAAAACTATGTCCAATGCGCGCTAAAGCGCCTAAGAATGACCAATAGTAATGTAATATTGAAAATGATGGAAAACTAAGTCCATGAGGTCTTAAAGATTTCCAAATAAGTTAGTCAGTTAAAAACAATGGAATTAAACCAAGTAGTGTCACCCACGGGTGACTAGTTTGTAAAATAAGCCAAGGAGGGTGTTTTGGGAATTCCAAGGAATTACCAAAGGATAAACCTATAAACTGGGTCATAATTAAATAATTGGACAATGATTTTTAGTTTAACAAAAGTTAGATGGGTTAACAAAATGATGATTATGCCCTTTGGATGATCAAATAAGGTTTTGGTATAACTAAGACCTTAACGGGTCGATTTGGGTGAGAATCAGATGGATTGTAGTTAAACCGAAAGGGGTTATAAACCACCATAAATGGACATCTTTAAAGCATGATTAAATGGTGTTAAACAAGTCCCCAAGTGCCCTTTAGGAATGGCCTTGAATAGGAGTTTAAAGGCGTTCAAAGATTGGGGGAAAGCGGGCAAGGAAATGAAGAAAATAAGCCAAAGTTGCAGAGGCTACCGTACCTTACGGTGGCCAGAGTAAGGTACGGTGGACATCAGAAAGCTTACGGTGGATCTCTACTGCCCTACGGTGGAAGCTGAAACAAGGGCTACCATAACTTATGGTGGCCAGAGTAAGTTATGGTGGACCCCCGAATATTTTGTTTTGTTTCTTATTTCTAAAATGGTTTATCATGTGTCATTATGTGGGAATGTAAGAATTCTTATGGTTACTCTAAACTCCATGATTGATCTTAGTAAGACGGTTTAAGATTAAAGGATGGTGGGACATTGAAATGAAATCATGGAGGTCGTGTTTATGTATGTATTGTTAATGTTATTAACCGTATTGTTATGTGAATTACAACAAAGGCACATGTTAGATGAGGATGAATGCATGGAATTTCAAGGCTAGAAACCAAAGATCGGATTCAAGCTCGTATCTTGTATTAGTCCAAGTTTGCGGAGACAAGTCAAAGAGATTATCTAGCTTCCTTGGGATGCTATTACTATGTTGTAGAAATACTGACTATAGTCACTTACTGAACTAATGATAGGGTTATGTGGTGATTGTAGGTTGTATTGTCTACCTCTTAAAGCAAGGAAAGGATGGCGATCGAGCGAGGAGGCGGATTGTACGTGGTCACGGTCACTTAACCAAATAAAGATGAGTTTTGTTGAAGGCAATAAGAAATAATAGAAGATGTAACACTTAAAATACTTAGTAGATTTGATTTCTAATCATTCAAGGTTGTTATCAAAGAAATGAATTTTTCGGTTGGTATTTCCGTTGCGTATTTTCGGTTAATTTGGTTCAGGGTGTTACAGTTTTGCCTATAAAAACACCAAACATAACAATTAAAAACCGAAAACAATGTATTTTAGGCTTAAAACTTAAAACACCATGCTAAGAACATTAAGCAGTGTGTTTTAAGCGTTAAGTAGTGTGTTTTAGCTGTTTTTTAAATTTAATGACTATAATACATTGTATTGTGTTTTAGATTGTTGTGTTTGGTGTTTTTCAAGTTAAAACAACCTAAAACATCATTCCTAAATCCAAAACATGATGTCTACATGTCAATTCTTAGTCCTTCTCACACTTCTCACGAAATATGTCCTTTGTACAGGATCGTAAACCTGTATATGTATGTGTGTGTATATATATATATATATATATATGAAGCCGTCAAGCCTCCCTGCACCTTCCCGTTTCATTTTAAGATTGCCCGCACTCGTATAAACCTTGTTGTGGATCTCATGGGCCTATTTTTGTCATCATGATTGAGAACGACAAGGTTGGTAGTATACATATATTAATCTCCTTTCAGTATTTTTACATAAAATTGTAAGATACTATGCACTTATAGCAACCAACTACAAATACTAATTTTTACGGTGCTACCAATTAGTCTTTAGTTAAATTTGCCTTAATGGTTGTCTCAGATGTCGGTTCAAGAGTTACTACCAAATTCAATTGTCAAGGATCTGATAAATCTAGCGGGTCAAGGTAACTCGATGTGACATCCGTCACTTTTCGTTGTATTTCTTCTTATAATTATATGTACGTTATACCACAATTAATAAAACGTGACATTTTCCTTATTCTCAAAGGTTTAAAAAATATTCTGTGATACATTCGGGTTCGTTTAATCATAATATAAGATAATAATAATAATATTATAGATGAAACATTGTAAAAAAAATAAATGCTTGGGACGGTATTCGAACCCGCGTCCCAAGCCGAGTCATTACATACACACACACATCAAACCAATTGGGCTACACAATGATATCTGTTTAGAAGCCTATCTTTATAATTATATACAAAGTTGAAAACTGAACAGTTGACTATAAAAAGTCAACTGTCGCGTGATTTCTTCAATCAATCATGCTCCAAATGCGTTGATTTGTTCGAATATGGAATGATGATGATTGATTGACCAAGTCGCATCATCTACACGGATTAATGCAGTCAAAAACTTCCCAATTAAGATCCATTATCGCGTCATCTTCAAACCAAATTTATAGCTTACCAAATCTTCAATCCAACCTTTATACTATAAATTGGACATGCCTAGACCATCTCAGATCGCCGATAAACATCCCTATACACTCAATTTCTGTTTTAAATCTATTATTGAAGCTGTTTTAAATCGTTTCTTGGGCGCTTTCTTGTTCGAACTCGCAGACCCGACCACGCGTTAATTGTAAGTTTTTTTTTGTGGGTTCTAGTGTTCGGCACCTTGTGATCATTAGCCCCAAAGATTCAGGGGCTAATGATCACCAATTGTGGTGATTGACAGATTAGGGCTCGATTTGTTAAGAATTGGGGAAGAACACTTGAGTCTGATAGAGTATATAATTATTTTGTAAAGAAGAAAATACAACCAACTGAGACAGCTCAGTTGGTTTGCATGCGTGAGACAAAGGGAACGAACCGGCCTCTTGGCCAGGTTCGAATCCCACACACACCTTTATTTTTTTTCTTCATTTAAACCATTAACACATTTAAACCTATATAATTAATTTAAATCCAATATATTCCGTTCTCAGGGTGTGGCTCAGTTGGTGGCCACGCTTGTGATAAAACCCGAACCGGCCAGAGGCCCGGGTTCGATTCCCATAACCAACATATATTTTTTTTGCCATTTTATATATATACTTAACATATTTAATCTTTTAAAATCAGTTTTAAATACTAAAGTGCTTTATAAATTCTACAAAAATTATCATATGATCTTCAAATGATAAAGTTCATCACCCAAATTTTTGTTTTTCAAAAATAATTTATTTAATATATATTATTAATAAAACAAATTTATTCATTTATATTTATTAAATTCTATAAAAATATCTAAACGATTTTATTAAATCTCACAAAAATTATCCTAAACTTGTATATTCTTAAACATCCCAGAAAATATTTTTATTTCAGAAAAACCGTTTATTTTATATTTTTAATTAATTTTTGTTAGTTTTAATCATAAATAAATCATAATAAATTCATTTTTCAATATTTTTGCACCAAAATTTTATATAAATCATTTCTAACTATCTAGAACTGAAATACAATTTTTAATTCAGAAATTCTTAAATTTTAATATTTTTAGATATTAAAGACATATTTTGACAATTTGAAATAATTAAAGTAAATATTCTATTTTCAAGAAAATAATTTTATAAAAATTATTTTCATAATCAAAATCTTATGTTGTGACAATATTTAACTTAAATTTTTACAAAAATACTTTTATTTATTTATTTATTAAATTTCTTATATTTTAATGAACAATTTATTTATTAATCAAATAAACGTTTATCCCCAATTCGAAACCCTAGAATTTCATGTATCCTAGAGTTATTCCTTACACATTATCAAATTCTTTAGGTTGATTCTTTGGAATATTTCCAACGCATATTTCGTTGTCCAGTTCAATTTCAAGCTTACATAGACAGTGAGTATTCCTACCCCTTTTTGCTTTTATACATTTTTGGGGTGTTACATGTACACTATTACAAATTCAAATTCAAATTTACATTTTTACAATACAATTCTAGTACTATGTGCATTGCTTACAACGTGCTTTATGCTTAGACAATACATGTGGATTACATTTGTACTTAGTGAAATCATTAACATGGTACAAGCCGACCTTAACATTGGATAGCGCTATTTGGATTGACAATCCTCCTAGATTGATTCTCCCCCTTTTTCATCGGAGAATCCGTGGTCATTGTTAAGCTATCACCCATTTATTGGATGAGTACACCACCGTTCATACAGTACATTATACAGTCACAGGGTTGATTTCGCTCATTTGTATGATACATAGTTTACATATTTGCACTGTAGCTTGCACTTGAATTGTATATCTTTTTAACATATTATATATATCAAAACTAGGAATGCTCACCAACATTTCTTATGTTGACCAAACCTATTTTTTTGTACATGTTTCAGGTGCAGTTTGATCTAGTGCTTTAGCAAGAGACATTTAATGCTTTATTTAAATTCAGTTATTTAAATATTTACATTTCATTTAGACAATGTATTTTCCATTTCCATGTAAGACAATTCTGGTTTATTCAATAATATTTACATTTTAGTACCATGTGCTTTTGAACAAGCGTCACTACGTGGCACCTCGATGATTCCGCCATCGGTCTGGGTGTTACAGATTGGTATCAGAGCCATGGTTATAGGGAATTAGGTTATTAGAATGCCTTTTAGCCTAGACTATAACCGAATTTCAACTTTCAGGTACAACATTTCCTAATTTATCATTCCCCTCATTACCCTCCACTTTCCTTCCTCAATCTTTCCCCTTGTTCTTCATTTCTCCTCATCTTTCATCATAGTGTATAGAGATGGTGTCCTACAAAGAGTGGAAAGACTACATCATCATGGAGCGGGAGCAGTACCTTTCATGAAGACACTCTTAGGCATAATGCCTACTCTTATTTTTGCTCCTTCAAAGTTGTTGAACTTTAATGAGTGTGAAAAAAGACACGTGCAATCTGGAAGGGTGGATGCATGTACACTGGGTTTTCTGGCATAGGCAAGCATAGCGCATAAATCCATTTACGGACCTGTTATGCTTACCTGGGGATTCCTGGAGTGAGTGTCCACTTATAGGCTAAAGCATGTCTTCTTTGATCACCATTGGGCTCAATTTCTTTGAAAAGTCAACGTTCTTGTTGGGCTTTATAGCTAGACAAGGGCAATCCAAACATGTTATGCAAATATTTCAAATGATATACTTCTATTTCACATACAATACCTTGTATTCATAATCCTTTATGCAATTATACACTTACATTTATTAATCTCATAATTTTTCATTGGCTGCCTTGTAGATGTCTGCTCGCCGTATGCACCGTGATGCTAGCCAACGCACTGTTCGTGCTTCTGGACAACGTTCTGATCGTCGCCTTACTTCTCTTGTCGCTGAGCAAATTGCTGCAGTGATCCCAAATCTTGTTAGTGAGTTAACCCAGAACAGCAACAGTACCAACACAGAGGGTGCAACTCAATTCCGATGCACATTCAAACACTTCAACTCATGCAACCCCACGAAGTTTACTTGTGAGGAGGGTGCTACTGGCCTCCTCCAATGGTTTGAAAGTATGGAAAGTACCTTTGTGAACAGCGAGTGTCCTGATAACCTCCGCGTTTGTTATGCTACCAGTGTCCTTCAAAAGGGGGCATTGACCTGGTGGAATGGTGAAAAGCGTAATCGGGGCGCTGATGTTGCTCTATCCTTGTCTTGGGCTGAGGTCAAGGAACTTATGATCGCCAAGTTCTGCCCTAGGAATGAAATGAGGAAACTAGAGGAAGAGTTCCATGGGTTGAAACAAGACAGTGGTGAAAATCTTGCATACAACACTCGATATCATGAGCTCAGTATTTTGGTTCCACACATGGTTACCCCGGTCTCTCGAGCAATCGAGAAATATATTGAGGGATTGCCTGACCTAATTCAAGATGTAGTCACTGGAAGCAGACCCACTACGGTGGAAGAAGCCATCCAGCTTGCAGCCTCCTTGACTGATAAGCACGTCAAAAAGGGAAATTTGGTTAGGAAAGGAACCAAGAAACCAGCTGAGAAGACCCCCACCCCTACTACTGAATCATCAAGAGTTGCTGTAGACAATACCGGTTCCAACACTAGGAAGCGAAAGTCCAGGGGCAGAAACTATGCTGTTGTGGCCCCAGTAACTCAGGCTCCAATAGCCCAGGCTCCAACGGCTCAGGCTCCTCCTGTTAAGAAGGTTTATAGTGGAAACTTACCCAAGTGTGCCACCTGTCAGTACCATCACCCCGCAAATTTTCCTTGTCGCCACTGTACCACCTGCGGTAGGTACGGTCATGTAGCTGCCACATGTCGATCTGTGTTTCGACCTCAACTAATCAATGCTCAACCTGTTAACCCTCAACCAGCCAACCCTCAACCAGCTCGCCAAAACCCACAACCTATAGCATATGGTCGAGCTTGCTTCAATTGTGGTGATCCAAACCATCTTAGAAATCAATGTCCAGCACTTGTCCCAGCAAACCGTGCAGCAAACCCAGTGGCTCGTGGTAGGGCTTTCAACATCAATGCAGCAGAAGCCCAGGAAGCAATTGATGTGGTGAATGGTACGTTTTTACTTGATGGTCGTTATGCTTCAATTTTATTTGATACTGGTGCGGATAAAAGTTTTGTGTCGTTAGCATTCGAACCTCTATTATCTCACACTCGCTCTAGATTAGGAGCGCCTTTCACTGTCAAGGTCGCGGATGGTAAACCCATCTCAATCGATTCTATCATCCAGGGTTGTACTCTTAGCCTTAACGAACATGACTTCACCATTGATCTCATACCCATGAAATTGGGAAGCTTTGATGTTATCGTGGGTATGGATTGGCTTTCTAAACATCATGCCGAAGTTGTCTGCTTTGAGAAATTTATTCGGTTTCCTCTCGCATCGGGGGACTTTTTACGGGTTTATGGTGAGAAACCATCCAGTGGTCTTAAACTCATGTCTTGCACTCAAGCACAGAAATATCTACGCAAGAAATTCGTAGCTTTCTTGGCCCATATTGTGGAAAAGAAAGGTAAAGACAAGAGTATTCAAGATGTTCCTGTTGTTCGTGAATTTCCAGAAGTCTTTCCTGATGACTTACCTGGACTACCACCGGTGCGCCCTGTTGAATTTCGTATTGATCTTGTACCTGGTGCAACGCCCGTTGCTAAATCTCCATACCGCCTTGCACATTCCGAGATGCAAGAACTTGCGAGTCAACTTCAAGAGTTGGCAGACAAGGGTTTCATTCGTCCCAGTTCATCACCTTGGGGAGCTCCAGTCTTATTTGTAAAGAAGAAAGATGGATCTTTCCGTATGTGTATTGATTATCGGGAGTTGAATAAACTCACCATTAAAAACCGGTACCCTTTACCTCGCATTGATGACCTCTTTGATCAACTTCAAGGTTCGACTTGCTTCTCAAAGATCGATCTTCGTTCGGGATATCATCAGCTACGAGTCCATGAAGACGATATTCCAAAGACAGCTTTCCGTACACGCTATGGGCATTACGAGTTCATGGTTATGCCTTTTGGACTAACGAATGCACCCGCTGTCTTCATGGATCTCATGAATCGCGTGTGCAAACCCTTCTTGGGTAAGTTCGTAATCGTTTTCATCGATGACATTCTCATTTACTCTAAAACCAAATCAGCCCACGAGCAACACCTTAGACAAATTTTGAGTCTTTTGAAGAATGAACAACTGTATGCCAAATTCTCCAAGTGTGAATTCTGGCTTAAGGAAGTTCAATTTTTGGGGCACATTATCAGCGATAAGGGTATACACGTGGATCTAGCTAAGATTGAGGCTGTTAAGAATTGGATTACACCCAAGTCTCCCACGGAAATTCGCTCTTTTCTTGGCTTAGCGGGTTATTATCGTCGATTTATTCTCAACTTCTCCAAGATTGCCTTACCTCTCACTTCCTTGACCCATAAAGATAAACCATATGTATGGGGACCCAGTCAAGAAGAAGCATTCCAGACTTTGAAACAGACACTGTGTGATGCTCCAATTCTCACCTTACCTGATGGCAATGAGGATTTCGTGGTTTACTGTGATGCCTCTAACCAAGGTCTTGGTTGTGTTCTTATGCAACGAGGCAAGGTTATAGCATATGCATCGCGACAACTGAAAAACCATGAGAAAAATTACACTACCCATGATCTTGAACTCGGAGCAGTCGTCTTCGCACTTAAGATTTGGCGGCACTATTTATATGGTACAAAATGTGTGGTCTTCACTGACCACAAGAGTCTTCAACACATTTTCAACCAGAAAGATCTGAATATACGACAACGACGATGGGTCGAGTTGTTAAACGACTACGACTGCGAGATTCGCTACCATCCTGGCAAGGCAAATGTTGTATCCGATGCCCTTAGTCGTAAAGGTCATGCCCAGCTTTATTGTGCTCAGGTCCAGTCTGATATCAAACTCCGCATCATTAAAGCCCAACATGTCTCTGTTACTGAGGGCAACATGTACGAAGAAATGTCGTGTGGAGCCGAAAATCAGTTGGAAACCAAAAATGGTTTACTTTATTTCATGAACCGTCTTTGGATCCCTGATCGTGACAACCTGCGCACCTTCCTCATGGACGAGTCCCATAAGTCTCGTTACTCCATTCACCCTGGTGCAGATAAGATGTATCAGGATCTGCGTACTTTGTATTGGTGGCCTGGTATGAAGAAGGACATAGCTCTTTATGTAGCTAAATGCCTTACTTGTTCCAAGGTCAAAGCTGAGCACCAACGTCCATCTGGTTTGCTTGTGCAACCAGAAATCCCAGTGTGGAAGTGGGAAAACATTGCTATGGACTTCATCACGAAACTTCCACGCACCACTCGTGGGCATGACAGTATCTGGGTTATTGTCGATCGTTTGACCAAATCTGCTCACTTCCTACCCATTCGTGAGACCTACACAGCTGAGAAGCTGGCTAAGATCTACATAAGTGAGATTGTCAGCCGTCATGGTATTCCTCTAGACATTATTTCCGATCGTGATAGCTGGTTTACTTCTCGCTTCTGGCAGACATTTCAGTCCGCACTTGGTACACAACTGAATCTTAGCACGGCTTATCACCCACAGACGGATGGTCAAACTGAACGAACCATCCAAACATTGGAAGATATGCTTCGAGCGTGCATCATCGACTTTGGTGGTAATTGGGACACGCACTTACCCTTGGTTGAGTTCTCATATAATAACAGCTACCATTCCAGTATTAACATGGCACCGTTTGAGGCACTTTATGGTCGCAAATGTCGTTCCCCTGTGCGTTGGAGCGAGGTTGGTGAAACACAAATCACCGGTCCCGAACTAATACAGGAAACGACAGACAAGATTCTTCGCATTCGTGAGAATTTGCAAGTTGCTCGGAGCAGACAAAAGAGCTATGCCGATCAAAGGCGCAAGCCTCTAGAATTTCAAGTCGGAGACATGGTACTTCTCAAGGTTTCACCTTGGAAGGGTGTATTTCGGTTTGGAAAGAAAGGGAAACTTGCACCATGATTTGTAGGCCCTTTTAAGATCCTTGAGCGAGTTGGGAAGGTGGCTTACAAGCTCGATTTACCACCAGAGCTCAATAATGTTCATCCAACGTTTCATGTTTCTAATCTTAAAAAGTGTTTGGCTGAAGATAACCTCCATGTTCCTTTAGAGGATATCCAGATTGACGAATCGATGCGCTTCATAGAGAAACCTGTAGAGATTATGGATCGAGATGTCAAGACGCTTAAGCGAAGCCGAATTCCTATTGTCAAAGTTCGTTGGGAATCCAAACGAGGCCCAGAGTTTACTTGGGAGCGTGAGGACCAAATGATGTCAAAGTATCCTCATCTTTTTCCAGAGACTACCACTTGAAGGAATTTCGGGACGAAATTTCTAAAAGTAGGGGATGCTGTGACATCCGTCACTTTTCGTTGTATTTCTTCTTATAATTATATGTACGTTATACCACAATTAATAAAACGTGACATTTTCCTTATTCTCGAACGTTTAAAAAATATTCTGTGATACATTCGGGTTCGTTTAATCATAATATAAGATAATAATAATAATATTATAGATGAAACATTGTAAAAAAATAAATGCTTGGGACGGGATTCGAACCCGCGTCCCAAGCCGAGTCATTGCATACACACACACATCAAACCAATTGGGCTACACAATGATATCTGTTTAGAAGCCTATCTTTATAATTATATACAAAGTTGAAAACTGAACATTTGACTATAAAAAGTCAACTGTCGCGTGATTTCTTCAATCAATCAAGCTCCAAACGCGTTGATTTGTTCGAATATGGAATGATGATGATTGATTGACCAAGTCGCATCATCTACACGGATTAATGCAGTCAAAAACTTCCCAATTAAGATCCATTATCGCGTCATCTTCAAACCAAATTTATAGCTTACCAAATCTTCAATCCAACCTTTATACTATAAATTGGACATGCCTAGACCATCTCAGATCGCCGATAAACATCCCTATACACTCAATTTCTGTTTTAAATCTATTATTGAAGTTGTTTTAAATCGTTTCTTGGGCGCTTTCTTGTTCGAACTCGCAGACCCGACCAGGCGTTAATTGTAAGTTTTTTTTTTGTGGGTTCTAGTGTTCGGCACCTTGTGATCATTAGCCCCAAAGATTCAGGGGCTAATGATCACCAATTGTGGTGATTGATAGATTAGGGCTCGATTTGTTAAGAATTGGGGAAGAACACTTGAGTCTGATAGAGTATATAATTATTTTGTAAAGAAGAAAATACAACCAAATGAGACAGCTCAGTTGGTTTGCACGCGTGAGACAAAGGGAAGGAACCGCCCTCTTGGCCAGGTTCGAATCCCACACACACCTTTATTTTTTTTTTCTTCATTTAAACCATTAACACATTTAAACCTATATAATTAATTTAAATCCAGTATATATTCCGTTCTCAGGGTGTGGCTCAGTTGGTGGCCACGCTTGTGATAAAACCCGAACCGGCCAGAGGCCCGGGTTCGATTCCCATAACCAACATATATTTTTTTTGCCATTTTATATATATACTTAACATATTTAATCTTTTAAAATCAGTTTTAAATACTAAAAGTGCTTTATAAATTCTACAAAAATTATCATATAATCTTCAAATGATAAAGTTCATCACCCAAATTTTTGTTTTTCAAAAATAATTTATTTAATATATATTATTAATAAAACAAGTTTATTCATTTATATTTATTAAATTCTATAAAAATATCTAAACGATTTTATTAAATCTCACAAAAATTATCCTAAACTTGTATATTCTTAAACATCCCAGAAAATATTTTTCTTTCAGAAAAACCGTTTATTTTATATTTTTAATTAATTTTTGTTAGTTTTAATCATAAATAAATCATAATAAATTCATTTTCAATATTTTTGCACCAAAATTTATATAAATCATTTCTAACTATCTAGAACTGAAATACAATTTTTAATTCAGAAATTCTTTAATTTTAATATTTTTAGATATTAAAGACATATTTTGACAATTTGAAATAATTAAAGTAAATATTCTATTTTCAAGAAAATAATTTTATAAAAATTATTTTCATAATCAAAATCTTATGTTGTGACAATATTTAACTTAAATTTTTACAAAAAGACTTTTATTTATTTATTAAATTTCTTATATTTTAATAAACAATTTATTTATTAATCAAATAAACGTTTATCCCCAATTCGAAACCCTAGAATTTCATGTATCCTAGAGTTATTCCTTACAAATTATCAAATTCTTTAGGTTGATTCTTTGGAATATTTCCAACGCATATTTCGTTGTCCAGTTCAATTTCAAGCTTACATAGACAGTGAGTATTCCTACCCCTTTTTGCTTTTATACATTTTTGGGGTGTTACATGTACACTATTACAAATTCAAATTCAAATTTACATTTTTACAATACAATTCTAGTACTATGTGCATTGCTTACAACGTGCTTTATGCTTAGACAATACATGTGGATTACATTTGTACTTAGTGAAATCATTAACATGGTATAAGCCGACCTTAACATTGGATAGCGCTATTTGGATTGACAATCCGCCTAGATTGATTCTCCCCCTTTTTCATCGGAGAATCCGTGGCCATTGTTAAGTTATCACCCATTTATTGGATGAGTACACCACCGTTCATACAGTACATTATACAGTCACAGGGTTGATTTCGCTCATTTGTATGATACATAGTTTACATATTTGCACTGTAGCTTGCACTTGAATTGTATATCTTTTTAACATATTATATATATCAAAACTAGGAATGCTCATCAACATTTCTTATGTTGACCAAACCTATTTTTTTGTATATGTTTCAGGTGCAGTTTGATCTAGTGCTTTAGCAAAAGACATTTAATGCTTTATTTAAATTCAGTTATTTAAATATTTACATTTCATTTAGACAATGTATTTTCCATTTCCATGTAAGACAATTCTGGTTTATTCAATAATATTTACATTTTAGTACCATGTGCTTTTGAACAATCGTCACTACGTGGCACCTCGATGATTCCGACATCGGTTGGGGTGTTACACTCGAGGTGGGCTCCATATCGATTTCCTGTAAAAGAAGATTTGAGTCCGAGGTTAAACCATGAACCCGTGACGGGCTCAAGTTGCAAGCTGAAAAAGGGGGATGTGGTTGAGCTGACACCAAGGATACCAGACAAATCACTAACTGAGTACAGGGAAGAGATCCAGCGCATGTATGATCGTGGTGTCTCCGTTGCAACCACAACCAATGCATGTATATATATATATATATATATATATAAAGATCAAATACAAAGTATTTTTTTTGTGAGAACTGTGAGAATCAAAGGGGGGATTTTTAGAATTTTTTTTTCCCATGTGCTTAAACATACTTTCTAGATGAATAATAAAAAAAAAAATTAATTTTTTAGTGTAATTACGTCATTAAAGTAAATACATTAGTTTACACTAGAGTAATTATGTAATTACTCTACAACAGTAATTACGTAATTACTCTACACCAAAATTTATTTATTTTTTGTTTTTTTAGATTTCAATACTATAATACATGTTTAACAATATGGGAAAAAAATAAAAAAAATACCCTCCTTTGATTCTCACAGTTCTTACCAAGAAAACACTTTGTAGAGGATCTTTCCCCTATATATATATATATATATATATATATATATATATATATATATATATATATATATATATAGGGTAGGGATCATATGAGAACCAACTTTAGAGAGAGTACCAAGGAACCAGTGTGAACAGGTGACATTTTTGTAAATACAATAAAAACATAAAATGAATAAATAAAAATACACGAAACACAAACCATACATCAATTCAACATCTTCTTCCCCATTTTATCATCCAAACCCTAGATCATTTAATCTATTATACATCCTGGAAGCCCAACCGTAACCGGTTCACCATTGTCATCATCATCATATCACTAACCGTTTTTTTGATCATTTAATATATTAACAATGGTGCGTCTTCACAATTCTACTTGATTTCCGTGTTTTTATTTGAATTCATTTGGATCCGCTTGATCTGTTTCATCATTTGTTCAATTGACATTATTATGTTTATTTTTAATCATCGTTTGGGATATGGTTTACTAATGGAACTTCATTTTGTATGTGTTTTGTATTGTGGTGCAGCCCTCAGACTCGAGATCAAGGTACTGTTGTTATTCTGATTCAATACTCATTGTTTTTATTATTATTAAGTAAATAGTTATACTGAAGGCTAATAATTATGAGTAATTTTGGCAGAGGAAACTCGCTCAAAGATCAGAGAGAGTAAAGTCTGTCGATCTGCATCCAACCGAGCCATGGTAATTACGCTCTTACATTTGTACTTTTTGAAACTAAATACACTTAGGTTAATCACACCAGAAAAATTTTGAAAGAGCATGAATGATCATTTGTATGGAAATATAAAATGTTCTTTAACAACACATAAGAAAACCGGATGTTTTATATTTTTTTTTGCTTGATTTGTTGTTAGATTGGTGCTAAGATATAGATCTTCTGAATCTAATTAGTTAAGTAGTTTATTATTGTTAGTTTTAGATTATTATTTTGTTATAGAATGTGGATAATGATTGTTTTTATGTACATGTGAATTAAAAATGTTAATGCACATGTGCATAACGTATTTGCTACAAATAAAAGTAATGTTAATGCACCTGTGCATTTATTCTGATATCATTATTATGTGCATTAAGATTGAAAATCTTGTTTTTTTATGTGTTGTTTTATTATTTGTAGACAAAGATGAGATAAACATAAAATAATGTAACTTTTGTATTAGAATCGAGGGAGAAAGGGTCAAAAAACTGCCATATGCGATTGAGGATGATGATATAATCGTTGATCATGAAGTTAAAAAGGGTCGTTATTATTTATTTAAGCAATTTAGATATATATGCACATGTGCGTATATGTATAGTTTTTGTAATAACTAATAACTATTAATTATTAGTTATTTTAACTCATGAACAATGTGATAAATTTAAGAAGTATACGTTGTTCAGGTTGACGGATGAAAAAACAAGGGAGATGTTAGATAAGGCATAAATGAGGTGTGTAGAGTGTTGTGAGATGAGAATCCGGTTAAAGACCGAATCCATGGATCGATTATGCGAAAACAACTCGGTTTCAGACGGGAGATTCGAGATGAGACAGAAACATACGATAACAAAATCATCACAGATTCATATTAATTCAGAAACGGTTACAGACACTGTCATCAGTAGGATAAACATCTATCTCGAGGCCGGGGGAGGTCGGGCATGACCTCCCCCTTGAGAGCATTCAAAGCATAAACTCAAATCTACAAAAGAAAACCAACACATGAGATTGCTATTTATAGTCCAAAACCATAAGCCACCTTCGCCCATTTAAGGAGGTCGAATGTGGAGCTTTTCCACATTCGCACCATCACAAACGGGCGAATCTAGCTTAGATTTTGGTCTATATTTACAAATGCATCAGATCCATATAATGCCCTTATGGATCACCACAATCTCATGTAATACAATACAAAGACTCAACCCTAGTCTATTCGACAGTGACGTCCACATAATAGTGCATCAACAATCTCCCCCTTGGACGTTGCTGGCGAATTCATAAATCTCTTGCACATCAACAGTCAAAATCACAGGTCTCCCCCTTGGTTTATGACTATTGCTTGCATTGAGTTAGAAATACAATATCCTTTGTGAACCGACCAAGTAATGCACTACGGACCCTCAGCATCAATACGCAGGAAGTCAGCTAGACCACGTATATCATTTGCGAAATCAACCGGCACGCTCAGCTGAATTACAACCAGATCTCCTAGTTATGCCAATGTGAAGTCGACAATGTAATGCACTGCAGTCTCATAGCATCAGTACCCAGGGATGTCATCTTGACCAAGTACATCACGCGCAATCCAACTAGTCTGATAAGACTCCTGCTAGAAGGATTCCATACTGACCGATCAGATATTCAATGTAACACGTAGGTACTACCACTAATTCACGTCTCATATCTGCACTTAACCTTTGCATCACCTTTCACACCAACTGGAGAAGTCTAACTGCCAGTACCCAATTAAACATCTCAAATGTGACTATGTGCACAACAATCCACTCGGACACTTGTACTTCTATGAAATTCTTCATCTGTGTTGACTGTGATTGCATTAACACATTCTTCTCTTTAAATGTTCTTGAGTAACTTCATCTGTTCGACAGAATACTAGCCGTAGACGAGTGAATCAAGCAATCAGAAGTTTTCAGCAGGAACTACCGGTACAATTGTGGACTTGAAATGCTTCAGAAACTGAAGTTTTCTATAGGGCCAACAATAACCACCAACAGCTCTTGAAATTCTTCAGGACTGTAACCTTGAAACTTTCGTTGAATCTACGTGCCACATGACTCCTACTGGGATCCCTCATTACTTTCAGAACATTAAGATCTCATTCTTGATATGTTTGTACATAACAACTTTGTTTGAACAAGTTCCTTTAATCACACTGGAACTGGGTTGACTGTTCTTCATCTTGCGGAATAAAATCTGTCTATTTTCTGGCCCATAATAGTCATTTGAATCTGATTATCATAATGTTTATTCTCATGACTACCCCACAATAAAACGTTTCATCATCATCATTTCTTCAACAATTTATGTAGACATCATCACCATTCGCCCAAAAATCTTCAAAAATTGCCTTATTTTCGAAAAATTTTTACCCCTTAAAATACCAATTTTTCATCCTATATATCAAGGGGGCGAAGGTGGAAATAAAGCTACGTTCGACCATTTAGTAAGGTCGAATGTACCATGATTGGTTGAAATCCCACATTCGCCCAGTAGTGAGGTACGAAGGTGGAAGATTTCCAGGTTCGACCTGTCGTATGGTACGAATGTGGAAAATTTCTAGGTTCGTCCTCAAAATCCTACGTTCGACCGAATATACTCCACGTTCGACCATTTGTAATCACAAATCTTCTGCACGTTTGACCGTTTGCAGAAAAACGTGTTCTTCTTCAATATTTTCTGCAAATCAGCCCATAAACACTCTGATTGTTCAAATTTGATGATGAAACTTGTATAGAAAGGTGCGGAAATGAAAACCTAACCCTCAAATTCACAAAAACATGGTGAAATCACATGATTTTGGGTTCAATTAAGAATCTAGGGTTTCTAGGGTTTCAACCTTTCAATCAAGAACTGAACTTTAACGTCTGAAATCATGAAAACGAGCTGTGATTGATTCAAACGACTGTTAGATCGTTCAAATCGGTACCATAGCTCTGATACCAGTTGAGAATCCGGTTAAAGACCGAATCCATGGATCGATTATGCGAAAACAACTCGGTTTCAGACGGGAGATTCGAGACGAGACAGAAACATACGATAACAAAATCATCACAGATTCATATTAATTCAGAAACGGTTACAGACACTGTCATCAGTAGGACAAACATCTATCTCGAGGCCGGGGGAGGTCGGGCATGACCTCCCCCTTGAGAGCATTCAAAGCATAAACTCAAATCTACAAAAGAAAACCAACACATGAGATTGCTATTTATAGTCCAAAACCATAAGCCACCTTCGCCCATTTAAGGAGGTCGAATGTAGAGCTTTTCCACATTCGCACCATCACAAACGGGCGAATCTAGCTTAGATTTTGGTCTATATTTACAAATGCATCAGATCCATATAATGCCCTTATGGATCACCACAATCTCATGTAATACAATACAAAGACTCAACCCTAGTCTATTCGACAGTGACGTCCACATAATAGTGCATCAACATGAGAATATAAGTAAAATAATTAGGTGTTTGATTCCGTTGCCTGATGAATACAAAGTGCTGGTTCGTTGGCCGAAGAGTAGGTATATGGTGAGATTGTTAGTTTGGTAAGGTTTGTTACTGTTTGTGTTTTCTGAAAAATGTTTGATTGAAATTGTAGTTATTAAATGCATTATGCGCACTTAGGGCGATAGGTGTTGTTTAAAAAGTGAACAAAGCACACTTGAATGATAAAAGTAGAATGTATTATGAATTGAAAATTAGAACTTTATTCAAATACTTGAGCAAAAGTTGAATGATGCTTTCAGAAGGTGTTTTCAGGTAGGGTTGTTTGTCATTGAGATAGGATAGGAAGTTATGTTCAGGTTGTTTATTAAATGAAGTAAATGGTCATGCACGCAATTGGTTAGGAGGATAATTTGTGTTTTGGATGAGGTGCCATTTTCTGATATGCACATGTGCATTAAGATTGTTAATGCATATGTGCAAAACGTAGTTTATAATGTTAAAAAGTAATGTTAAAGCACATACTGTTATAATTAGGCCATTAACAATGATGCACGTGTGCATTTGTTTTGTTGTAATTAACAAAGTAATGTTGTTGCACATGTGCAATCAGGTTGAAATATTGGTTTTCTTATGCGTTTTTATTGATTGTAGCTAAGAGATAGGGAAAAACATCAAAGAAAGTAACATTTGTATTACAATCGAGGGATAAAGGAACAAAAGGTTACCGGATGCAAGTGAAGATACTGACACGATTGTTGATAAGAAAGTTGAATCAGGTTGGCATTATTTATTTAGTCTGAATGTACTTGGTATTACCATGTTCCATGTATTTGTTATGTTCTTTATCTATTTTTATAATCGAGATCCATTTGATATCCCAGAAGCGGAAGCTGATAATGTCACGAATGTTTATCAGGAAGTTGAATCAGGTTGGTATTATTTTTTTAGTACATTTATATAGAGATGCACATGTGCATATGTGCAGTTTTTCTTGTGAAATATTAAATGTTGATTGTTTAAACACAAAAATTATCCTATATGCAGATATATATTTAAGAAGAAAGGTTCAAACGAGGTCAAATAAGCGGAAGCATATTGTGAGGGTGAAAAATGACGGTTAAGGAAATTGTCAAACAAACAACGAAGTTTGTATAACATTTTGTGTAATGTATGTTTAGTTTAACATGTTGTTATGTTGGTGAATGTGAGGTTGTGAGATAATTAGAATTCTATATGTAGGTGGTTAACATAGTTGATGTGTAATATGGATATTTTTTTGTTATCGTTTGTTTTATTGAGTTAATACGTTTGGTAGAGACTACATGTAGTTGTATGATAAAGACAAATTGGTATAAAAACTTTGTCATTTGAAGAATGATGCATGCATAACGTATGCCCGAAAGTTAAACCACTAAAAAAATCTAACAAAATTAGTGAAATGCACATGTGCATGCAGTACAAGTTTCTTATTTTATAGGTCTTATATAGAGGTATTTCAAGTTTATTCATGTGTTGTTGTCACACACGTGTTTTATTTTCAATTTATGTTATAATATGCATGACTAAACACTTGACGAGTTCGAGTGTATTTTATATCTCACTTTGCGTCCATTTAATGACCATTGAATATAATTTGTGACCCCTTATATATCGGTATCGCGTCCATTTTATAATAATTTAAGTATGGTTATTGACAATTCATTCAAAAGTGTGATTTAATAGTGAAATGCACATGTGCATCAGGGATGACGTCATATGACGTCATAACAACCATTTTTTTTAATTAATAATGCAAAATAATCATTTTGGTGTTTTTACTTTTTTTATTTTTTTATTTAATTAGGTTATATAATTTTTTTTAATTTTTGATGGAGGGGTTTTTGAGGACACCCTTCATATTTACAAAAATGGCACCTGTTCACACTGGTTCCTTGGTTCTCTTCCTAAATGGTGGTTCTCAAATGATCCAAATCTTATATATATATATATATATATATATATATATATATATATAAACTAAAAAATAAAATAAATTTAATTTGAGTTTTGGATGAAAATAGCAAAAAACAAAATATAATGCTGATTGACTAAAATACCCATGACTTAACTGGATTTTGTTAACTGAGTTAGCCAAATAGACTAAAATGACCAAAAATGGAAACATCAGAGGCACAGATGAGAAAAAAAAATATTATTTGGACTAAATGGCAATCTTCGATTATGTTTTGTATTAACAATTTTAATTTATTGGTATTTTGATTTTATTTAAATTATTTAAATTTTAATGTTTATTTTAATTTAATTGTTTAGTAGTATTTATTAGGATATTAATATTTAATTGTTTAAGCAAAGCATTCTAGAGTGCCGCCGGTGATTTGGTGATTCTAGGGCACTTTGAGATCGAATTGAGATGACACTTCAAGAGTGGTTATAAAAAACGAGGAAAAAATGACTTTTTTAGTTAGTTTTTTATTCATGTAGAAAAAAAAATACAATATGTTTAAGTAATTTATCGATCATGTCTAGGCAAGTCACTAATCATGTTAAGATAGTATATATATATATATATATATATATATATATATATATATATATATATATATATGTGTGCTTTTGAACCTATTTTTACATATAAGAACCCGCTAACTACATATATTTGCAGATATAGTCAGTTTTGTAAGAATCTTTTTTTTTTTTTTTTGTATTTTGATTGGTTTTGTTAAACATCAAGTAAATTTCTAGCCGATAAGTGGTAATTAATCACTCCACCATGCATATCTCTTAAATCAATCATCATCATGACATATCATTTGATACCAATTTGATTGTTTTTTAGGTTCACATTACAGCTATAGAATGTATTGAGAAAGTGACAAAGTTGTACAGAGACTTCACTCGAGCAAGATGTGCACATGTAGAATTAGAAGTAGGTTTTATAATTTATTGAGTGTTGATTATTTATAAAATACTGGAAAAAACGACATATTCCTTTTACGATACCTGTTTTTTGTCACTTCATATTAGATTTGTTTATCCTGGAAATCACCCGAAGGATAATCTATTATATTACTTAAAATTAGAGTAATAATTTATTCAATAATAGATTTATGATAATAAATTATATTTCATTGCTTGGGGTATTGGCAACTGAAAGCTTTGTTTTTTCCTAGTTACGTGAAGAATAATATGCATGCATGGTTGGAAGGTGACCACCATGTATGTGTCATTCGTATCCACACGTTATTATTATTATTATTATTATTATTATTATTATTATTATTATTATTATTATTATTATTATTATTATTATTATTATTATTATTATTATTATTATTATTATTATTATTAAAAATATATTTTATCCTTAAATAAAAATAGTAGAACTTTCAGGATGAGATGAAGAATAAATAATAACTTTCAATATATCTTCAAATAAATTATAACACTACTAATATACATATATATTGTCAAAGACATCAATTAACTCTTAATTGGAGATATTTAAATTTGTGATTCATTCAATTCATTTATCTTAATGAAAATGGATTTATGGGTTGCAAATGAATTATAATGAACTTCTATACGAGTCATATAAGTTTTAATTTGTAAAGAGAATGACCTTATAAAACATTTTTTTCCTCATATTAGAAAGATTGATCTATTTACTTAAATTGAAGAATTGGTATTAAAGCATTGGGTCGTATATGAAGTTAAACAAGTTAGCGCGACACATCCTTACGATATTCCAACTCATATAAGAATCTTGTTCTATCATTATTCCCCTGGAACTTTTCGTTGGTGTTGTTGGGTGGTTAAAGAGATCTTTCTTGCTAAGAGATAGGGTCGAATGGCAATTGGCAAGAGGATAAGTCTGTTGGAATATGATGGGCCAGCAAATGCCAATGGCCTAACTGGATCATTTACTGTTTGGGCCCACCAAATGTATTACTTGAAAAAGAAGGGTTTTTTTTTTTTTTTTTTTTTTTTTTTTTTTTTTTTATAAAAGAAGTTGCTATGGGCCCAGTAGATGTGGTTATTGTTGATTACCTGTAATTGTATAGAAAATAGATAAGTTCATCCAAACCAACAAATTTGGTACCTCAAGTTTTGTGGGCCATAACTTTCATGGTGTGTCTCTTGTCAACAAGATGGCAATTCTTAGATGCTCAAGTAAGTCAATAAATAATGTCGAATTTTATATTTTATATTACTACCTCTTATCTTGAAATTATTTTAATGATATACAATATGATAAAGATGTTATATATAGTTTTATAGAGAGTAAAATTCTATAAAACGATAGTTTAATATTGTGTTTTGTAGATCTTTCTAAAATTTTGAATCGTCATGAGTTCATACGTGCATATGTTGTCACGAACGTTCGAAAGGGCTACGACATAAGCGCATGATAGTTAAGCCAAAAAAGGACGTGTGAAAGACATCAATTCTAGGTCAATAACAAGATAAAAATGTCAATTAAATGTTAAGACAAGTAGTAAAAGTGTGCATTTACAAAGTGCTCATAGTGACTTTTTATATAATCAACATGACATGGATAAAAAACAATGATAATTATTTGAGTGAAGCAGGGTTTGTTGCTTATTTTGATGTTAACAAAAACTACAAAACATCATTACAACTATAAAACTGACTATAAATACAAATCCCTACAAGAAAATAGTCCAAATTTACAAATTTTATAAATACAATTAAAGACGACGACTTGTTCCCGGGCTCCATACTTGTCTGTTTTATATAATCGCCACACCATGTTTATAACATTTTTTATGCATAAAAATAAAAATATATAATATTTTATTCAGCATGTTATTCATATAAATTTGCTTAATTTGTATGTTACCATGTTAGATGTTTAGAACTGTTTTTTAATAAATAAAAAATAAGGTCAGAATAATAAGTTGGAAATTTATCGAGAATTACCATATGGAAAGAAAGTGTTCTGTTTTAACTATTCATTTCAAAATTCAACCAAGCAAAATGTTTTTGAATATAAATCAAGTTTTAGTATTACAATAATATATTCTTTTAGCCAAAATAGATTTTAATAATTTAAACTATTATTAAATAATCGGCAATAATCCATATATACACTTTAACCAATAAGGCAATAACACTAGTCTCAACTATCAATTTCTTGGCCTAGAGCAATTCTACTAGCATAATAGTTATAGATTTATCCGTATTTCTACTCGATTTCTCTCTCAGTGATGATGATTAATGAAATGAAACGTACAAGCGATATCGAGTACAAATCAAGTGTAAAATAAGTGTAAATCTATGATTATTATTCTACGAGCATTGCCCTTCGCAAAATAAATGAAAGTTATGAGTGTCATAGATCAAATTGCAAGTAATATTATAAATTTATACTTATTTAATTAATATTAATGTTTATTGAAATGAAAAAACATGGTATACTTGTTTGATTTGTTTTAACTAGACATGTTTTGACCATTAATTACTTGGAAATGGTAAATCGATACTAACCCAACAGTAGGGCTGTTCAACAGTAGGGCTGTTCAAAACGCTCGAAATTTGCTCGCTTAATTTTTCGCTCAGTTGTAACCGAGCTGATCGACTCGGTTCGGTTTGTAAACGATCTAAGCACGAGCAAAGGTCCACTCGGCTCGATATAATTATACATATATATATATACACACGTTAATTACAATTATATTTATAGTTTTATACATGTCACCATATTGAGTTTGGCTGGCCCAATCAACCCAATGATAACTTAATACTAAGTTTAATTGTAAAACCCTAAGTCGTGAAAAACATGTTTGACTTCCTATTCCCGTTAGTTGTCCACCATCAATCATCTCCCGCTATTAACCTACGCCACAACGCGACAATCGTTCTCTGTAGCATGTTCATCACATCACTGGCCTCAACTAGAGCCTCATTTTCGAACGGTCGAACCTCATTCATGACTAGGAAGCGAGAATATTAAAGGAAACATCCCAAATTGATGGTTGTCTGAAAACACTCGCCGCTTGTCGCTCGCTCGATGCTCACTCGAAAAAATGTGCGCTCGAACTGTGACACCCGGCATGTTCAGCTTAAACATTTTTGCAAAACATAAGTCTACCTTAGCAAAGAACATTTATAAACGAACTTAACTGGGTTAGTTGAGTCGGGTCAGGTTAGGATTGTCTAGGGTTCAATGATCTGGAGGATCATTGGGAGTCGTTTTGAGTATACACTAGTCTTGAGTCCCGTTGTTGGTGAAATTACATAAGTTGAATTAAGTGTGATACGTAGATTGATACAATCATGTGATATAATGTGCAAATACGTGTTTCAAAGGTGTGAACATGATTATACATGATTCTTTATGCTTAACACATGTTAGGATTGCATGTTCATGTGTTAAGATGTGTTTAAATGTGTTAAAACGACAAAACTAGAAAAATTGGAAAACCCAGAAACTGGTTCGACCTTAAGGGGGGTCGAACCAAGATTATGAGTCATTTGAAAACCTCATTCGACCAGCCCAAGACCCCATTCGACCCTTGCAGGGGTCGAACCTGCAGTGACTATAAATACCACACTTTGCAATTTTTCATCATTTCACAAACCTTAGTCGCCTCTAAACACTCTCTCTCGACTTTAATCACTGGGGAAGGAGTTTTTGCCCTTGTTTTTCATAATCTAACCTACAAACATCATCCAAGCAAAGGTCTAAGGTGTGTTCTTGATCCAAAACCCTTTTTAAAGCATTTTGATTCGTTTTTATTAAACCCCAAAGCTCCAGATCTGTTCTAAGGTGGTTTTTATGATTAAATACCTTTCAAACATCTTTCTAAACAAAACCCTATCATTAAACTTGAGTTTTCATACAAACTAACATGTGTTAATAGTGTTTTATGTTGGGTTATATGTGGTTTAATGATTAAATGTTGTTTAGATGACAGAAACATGATCTAGGGCTGCTATTGGTATTGGTTTATGATTGTTTTAGGTTACAATTGGATAGATGATGTTATTATGTCTATTTTTGGGATTTTTGTTAAATCTAGGGCTTGATACACGTTATTATTAATAAAACGATTGGGGGTTTTCATGAATGTAACAAACTGAGCATTTTGAGATGATTATGAAAGGATTTTGAAAAGTTTCCAAATTGGGTAAAGTTCTCATGCATGATATGACGTTTCTATAATTTTTGCCATTTTGGGTAAGTGTTTAAACGGATTGATTTCGGAGTAAAATTTGTAGGGTTTTGTGGGGATAAGTTATTCATACGTGATTGCTGTGTTTCGTGATGTTTTTGGCTTGTTTTGATGTGATTTGATGCGTTTTAGAATGTTTGCAGCAGAGTGGGTCGAACCAAGGGTTCATTCGACCCATCGTGGGGTCAAATGAGACCCTCTGGGGTCGAACCATCTTTCAAATAAGTCGAATAAACTTTATTTGGTCGAACGAACTTGATTTAGGTCGAATTAACACGTGTTAGGGTCGAATTAACATGTGTTAAGGTTGAATGAACATGTGTTTGGTTATATGAACTTGTGAATAGGTCGAATGAGACTTCTTGGGGTCGAACCAAGCCATTTAGGGTCGAACCAAGTTATATTTTGGGCAGATTCGACCCAACAATCTCAAATGTGCGATTGTGATGCAAACTAAGCGTTTTATGCTTGAACCTTATGTGTAATATATGTATACCTGATTAGTTTATGTAATGGGTCACCAACGGGATGTCGGGTCAATTTAGTGTGTCGGTTGAGCAGTCGAACACGTTTTCAAACATACTTAGTCACGATCTGGACAATCGAGGACTAGATAACCTTAAGGTTATTAGTCAAAACACTCATATGAACTTTTATGATAGATTCCCGGTATTAGGAACTATCAAGACTTGTTGGTAACTCTTTTCTATAGAAGACGCAAATCTAAGGTGAGTTTCACAGCCCCACTTTTATTGGCTTTACTTTTGGAGGAGAAAACATGCGCTAAACTTATATTTTGGGAACATATGTCATACTATGGGTTATTTTTGAGTTGCTATACAATCTTTGGAAGTCCCGGAGAGAACCATGAATGTGCGGGGTTGCACATCGGGGGAAATATGGATAGATCTATTGGGCGTGACCTGCCCCACTCGTCGACTGGAGGTCGGACGGGTGCATGTTGTCTCGAACTATGCTAAACTTGCTAAACATTATTCGGGCGGCTTAAACATGTACTAAACTTGCTAAACGTGTCCAGTATTGGTTTTCCAATCGTAGTAGTAGCAAAAACTTACGCCTAGCTAGCGTACTTGGGCTTTCACACGACATAGTATTGACACGTTTGAACTTGGTAACATTTGGTAACACTTGGTAACGTTTTGTAAAAATCTGTGAACTCACCAGCATTGTATGCTGACACCTTTTTGGCATGTTTTTCTCAGGTCGCTAAGGTAGCATCACACGGACTAGGCGCACGGGTCTGCATGGCGTCTAGGGCTTTAGTTCATGTTTTTGAATAATCTTTTGAAACTACTTTATCACATGGGTTGTAACTTGAAATTTCTTTCGCTACGGTTTTGAGATATTTAAAGTTTATATGTTGAGTGTACGTATCTTTCATATAGTTGTTGTAAATGAGCCGATCAGCTCGGTTCGGTTTATAAATGAGCCAAGCACGAGCAAAGGTCCGCTCAGTTCGGCTCGGCTCGTGAGCAGCCATACCCAACATGCATGAACTATTTGTTCGGACGGGAATTGGGACCAGGTTTATGATTAGTTTTTTCCTTTATGTTATAAAAAGCGTAGGTATGGACTAGTATGGTATTGTTGACTTCACATCCTCAAATTCTACTTGCGGGGTTTTACCGCGAGGCGCGTGACACACCAGTATCCAAGTCAATGGTCATAATAAACGACAACTATACGAATAAAAATAACGTAAACCAAATCATGCAGTTTTAAAAATTTCAACCAACAACACAACGTAAGCATAATGGTTTACAATCCCCAAATGTAAATGAAAGACAATGCTGGTGAGTTCACAGAGTCTATAATGTCAACATACAATGCTGGTGAGTTCACAGAGTCTATAAAAACGTTTCATAAGTTTCTGAAAGTTCAATCATGTTATTACTATGCTATGTGTACATTAGCTAGACGTATGTGTGTCACTACTACGATTGGAAACCATTACTAACAAGCATTTCGTGTTTCTGCCCGTGTAGGCTACCGTCATCCTTAGTAGGCCTGAAGTTAGAGACAATATGCACTCGCCCGACCTCCAGTCGACCCGGGTAGGGTTTGCCAAGCCCAATAGATCTATCTACATTTTCCCCGTTATGTACCCCAATATTAGTGGTTTCCCTTGGACTTGGATGAGTCGTATAGTAAACAAGAGATAACCATAGTATAACATGATCTTTACGTTTCCAAAAATGTGTAGCATGTTTCTCTCCCATGAGAAAGCGGGGCTGTGAAATTCACCATGGGTTGCTTCCGTCATAAATAAATGATCTGACAATGAAATGATAGTCCCTAATACCGGCGACCTATCATGAAATGTGTATAAGTGTCTAGACTATCAACCAATAGGTTAACTAGTCCCCGATTCTCCAAATCATGACCATGTATATTTGAAAACGTGTTTAAATGCTGACTCGACCACACAAGACAGACTCGACATCCCGTTGGTGACCCGTTACATCAATTGGTTAAGCACGTATAGTTTACATACAAGAATTGCACATAAAACACTTAGTTTACATCAAAGTTTCATTTCTGCAGTCGTGGGCACGAACCAAAAATATTTCATTTGGTTCGTACCTTTTTAATGTACGAATGAGTTTCATAAAGTTTCATTCGTGCCTACTATGGCACGAATGGAAATTCCATTCGACCTGTTCACCTGCTGAACTATTTTGATGAACAAAAACCCTTCAAAACTGATCGAAAACTTCATGAAATGCAACAAATCGCAGCAGTCAATCACATCTATTCTATCCTTATATAACCCTACCATTTACACACAAAAATCCATCCATTTCACATATCAAATCACGACTTTTCCCAAAATAGCAAATTATGGAAATGTCACATCAATTGCATGTAAACTTTACCCAAAATGGAAACTATCAAAATAACATCATATATAGATCGTTAAGCACAAATTTACATTTATTAGTGAATCCCTAATCATATCATCATTATCATCATCATGAACAAACCCTAGATCTAGCATAAACCCCCCCCCCCAAAATGGGTGAAAATCTATCAAACATCAATTAAACATCAAAACAACCATAAATCATATTCCAAATCAGTCCTAAATCATATACACAACATCTATACATCATTCTATAACATGTAACACATAAAATAATCATTCAACCTCATTGAAATTTGGGTTTTTATAAGAAAACTCATCTGGACACTTAGGGTTTATAAATTAACATTCCGTCAACTAACCTCAACCAATAGTTTGATTTTTGTATCAATTAACATTCCCTCTTAACTAGCCTCAACCAAATTTTCTGTTAGTTTCATGTAAAAAGACAAAAATACCCCTGATTCTTTATTAAATTACATATTAAATTATGATATATAGTATAATCTTGAATTATATTATATACTATTCTTGTAGTATACTTTTCTTATTTTGAGAGTATCCTTGGAACATTTACAACCCGAAAATCAAATTATGTGAGGGGTTCCTTCAAATTATATGTGATGGGTGTGAGTGGAGGAAAGAGAAAATATTTAGAGAAACCACTGTTCACCCATATATATGAAAAGCTACTGTTCACCTCTATATATATTTTAATATTTTTGTAAGTGGTTTTGAGTGAGGAGAGAAAAAAGTGTTATTATTTTAATTATGAGAGAGAAGATTTAGGGGTGGAGTAGTGATTTTTAGTGTAATTTGATGAATGAGATTTGGTGGAGGGGATGTGAATGCTCTTAGTTCCCTTTTTTTTTTATTTAACTAGTATTTAGGACCCGCGCGTGAGTTGTGGCGTGTTAACTCTCAAAAGTTATATAAAAACGTAAAACACATAAAAGAATAACTAAGTCAACTTAGGACCCCCGTTGCGATGTGGCTCTTAAACCAAAATAATTGATGTAAAAAGTTTAAACACACGCGTGTTGCAATGTATTAACTGGCAAAATTTTGACTGGCGGCAAATTATCAAATGATAAAAAGTATCAAAGCTGAATGTGGAAAATCCTTGATGTTAAAAATAAAAAATGCTTTGTGATAAGTTTGTAAAAGATGAAAAATATTTAACATTTTTAACCTTAACATTTTCCCATTTTCAACTTTGGTCTTATATACTTTTTATATATTACAAATTTGTTACTTTATGTTTTAGTCTAAATTTTGTGAGATAAGAAGATGCAAAGCGTGTTTGTAGTTCAAAGTTTTTATGTCAATTGTGATTTAATGGCCCCGTCGCAACGCATCAAAGCGAGTTAAGATGTCACCACGCACGTGCATGGTTTAACATTTTTACGTTTTTTGTTCGGTTTAACTGATCCACCACAAAATGTGAATCCTAAATACTAGTTTAATTAAAAAAATTGAATAATATGTTGAATAAAATATTATATTGGAGAGTTTAAACGAGAAGAAAATTTCTTCATAATAAAAGGAAATAAGTTAAACCGATAGGAATACTATAGTCAATAATTGTATTTAATGATTAATTCATTCTAACTCCTTAAATTAGTTAAATAAATGAATCTCATAAATCATTTTCATAATATATTCTTTCAGGGAGGGGAGGGGGTGGGCACAAGCCCCATGTAGCCCCATGCCCACCAATAAAACGGTGCCACATCATTTGTACCGTGAAGTAACCGAAAGTAGCCCCATCACCGGAAATGCCCAAGCCTCAAGTAACCCCATCACTTTTTTCTTTTTTAATATTAATTAATTAAAACAAAATAAAACCAAATAAGCATTCATTCAACAAAATAAAATAAACGTCAATAAAATAAAATAAAATACGAAACATAACATAAAAAATAAAACTACTCCTCATCCGACTAGAGTCAATCCATTGGCCAATTATATGCTAACGCAATTTCCCGTTTACAAGCAATGGCCACTTGCTTCATCGGGCCGTTAAGATGGTCATGCGATTTGTTAAAGAAGTCGAAGTCGGTGTTAAAATCTATTTTATTGAGACTCGTCATTTGTGCCGCGAGTAACGACATATACTCGCCTGCAACTTTCTTTTTCGTTTCCGCCATCTCCTTAATTGTCGTTTCTTTACTCTTGGCGTACTCCAAGAATGTTTCGCCCAATCCACTTTTGCTAGACGACCTAGCTTGTTTCCTTTCTCATCTCCTAGGTTATGTTGGGTTACTGTCTTCGTTTAAGTCTGGCACCGACCCACCAGATCCCACATCTGTGTTTCGTGTAGAAATTTTCGTTTCTTTACTCTTGGCGTACTCCAAGAATGTTTCGCCCGATCCACTTTTGCTAGATGACCTGGCTTGTTTCCTTTCTCATCTCCTAGGTTGTGTTGGGTTACTGTCTTCGTTTAAGTCTGGCACCGACCCACCAGATCCCATATCTGTGTTTCGTGTAGAAATGTGCGATCTAGATTCTGACAGCCATCTTCGCTTATCCGAACTACTTCCCGACTCATCGTTCATCAACGGGACTTTCGACCACTTTAACAATCATCTATTTCCCTTATCATGACATCTACCCCGGTGCTCCTATAAAAATAAAAATTACAAATAATTTTAAAGGTCGAATAATAGTTTTATAAAAATATTCAAAATAATATAAGGAAAAAAATAGTTCCGCTTGAATATAAAAGCCGTTGAACGAATTCAATTGCGTCAACATTTTACCCCACTTTGAACGAACTTAATGAGTGGTGAGATTGGAACCACCAAGTAGTTCGTTGTAATGCTTTAACACCACAACCCATAAATTACCAGCACTCCGTTCGTTTCCTTTCACCCGATCGATCGAAACATGCACGAATGCTTTTGCCAATGCAACTTCTTCATCCTGACCCCAATCAGTTCGCTCAGCGTGACCAACAAATTTCCCTTTTTTCTTTCCCTTTGGGTCTTCTCGAACCTCAACATCTTCTCCAATCTCCTCCTCTTCTTCATCATCTTCAAATTGGGTTTCGAAAATAGCTTCATCATCATCATTAGCTTCGTCTTCAAACACCTCGAAATCTTATCCTAAAATGTCGTAAGTAGGTGGGGGTTGTGTAAAATATCCTTGTGGGTTGAGTTGGGGTTGTGTAGGCACGCTACCACGAGGAAAAAATTTCGTGTTGTATGGTGGGCCATACAAATTGGGTGGGGTTTGTGTAAAATATCCTTGTGGGTTGGATTGTGGTAGTCTAGGCTGATATAGATCACCTTCAAATTCTCCCCGGTTCGCACCTCGTGAGCTTGCACCGCCTACCCGAGATTTCATGGTTTTCTTGCTTGAACCAACGACCTTTTTTTGCTTATCCATGCCAATATTGTTTGTATGTGAAAGATTGAATATGGTTTGGATTTGAAATGGTGAAATGTTGTAGTAAAATAGGATGAAATGTTGTGGTTTATAAAAGTTTTTTTTTTTTAAAACCCAAACGGTCATATACATTTAATGTTTTTTTTTAAAACAACGGCCATATGCATTTAATGCCAACGTTCATATTGTGCAAGCCCCATGTTCCTGTGGAAGTCTCAAATTGAAGCCGCATTTTGTAACCCCATGGCATGGGGCGGTGTAGCCCCGTGGCTAACCAAGCCAAATACAAGTAGCCCCAAGTGCCCCGTCCTACCTCAAAGCAAACCTAATTTACAGTGAAAGATAAATTTTGATATGCGTAGGATGAATTTCTACATGTGTAGGATAAACGTATAATAATTTTGATATGTCTAGGATAAATGTATTGATAATTTCAATATGTTTAGGATGAATTTTAATATGTGTAGGATAAAATGTTTACTACTAATTAATTAGAGAGTGCACAACTAGGGTTGAGTTATTCTACAAATGCTATAAAAAATTAGAAGAGTGAGAAGCCACTATAAAATTACATGTGTCTAAAGGATTAAACAAGTGGGAAGGGTAATTTTGTCAAAAGAATATGCACATGCAAGTCACATGCCATTTCCACTTTCATTTTTAAATGTCCGTAACTTTTATATACGTCATCTTTTAAAAAAAATTATATCATAAAATTGAGCGTATTTTTATCTTTTGTATGAGTACCATATTGTTATACTTTTGAAGAAAAAAAATCAAAAATCCAGATGCGTAAGACATAATGGACGACATACTTAAGACACAATGAACAGAAGACTAAAACACAATGAATACTTAAAAAAAGTCAAAAACCCAGTTGCGTAAGACACAATGGAGATAACGTAAAATACAATGAGTACCAATTAAATATGCAATAAACAGTCTAATAAAACATAATGGACGACATACTAAAGACACAATGAACAGAAGACTAAAACACAATGAATAGTAGACTTAAACACAATGAACAACATAATAAAACACAATGTACAACATAAATACAAAACCCATTTGCGTAAAACACAATAGAAAGCATACTAAAAACACAATGGACAAAGTTAAATCATGTGTAGATTAAAAAACATAAATAAAATATTTATAAAGCACACGTGCATACTATAACACAATGAAGAAGAAAACCCCATTTAACACAAATTTTTTTTCAATTTTAATGTAGCAATGTGATACTCATATTAAAAATAAAAAAACGCTCGTTAATATGGCGAAATTAAAAAAAAAATATTGTATGAAAAAATTATAGACGTTTTAAAATGATGAGGGGAATTGACATGTGCATTGCGTGTGGTCCGCTGCAAATGAACCGAACGAACACGAACAAGGCCTTGTTCGTGTTCGTTTGTTAAATAAATTATGTGTTCACGAATAGTTCATGAACACTTGCCAAACGAGATTTTATGTTCGTGTTCGTTTGTTAAGAAAACACTTGTGTTCGTGTGTTAAATAAATTATGTGTTCACGAATAGTTCATGAACACTTGCCGAACGAGATTTTATCTTCGTGTTCGTTTGTTAAGAAAACACTTGTGTTCGTGTTCGGTTGTTAATTTTATTCATGAACGCATACGAACAAAAACGAACATTAATGAACCAAAACAGGTGTTCATGAACACAAAAAAGTGTTCATGAACGGAAACAAAAGCAAAAAAAATACAAAGAAGTGCTCATGAACAGAAACAAACACAAACACAAACGACATATATTAACTTTTGAATAAGATCGAATTCACATACATTAAGCCATTAGCTAGATCTATCCAAAATATAACTTAAGTATCTAAACGTACCTAGTACTTAACATAGTATAGGTGAACATAATAAAGTAGTGTCTCAAAAACTAAGTTCACATCATTGGTGAATGGAGGAGGGCGTAAGAGGTGCATGGTGGAGGGCATCGAAGTTGGAAGGTGGAAACATATAAAGAGCGTGGATACTAAAAGTAGGTTTATTGATCTCATATAGTCATATATTCACATCACATATATTACTTATTTATTTATTTGGGTAAAATAAAAAAATTATAAAAATTTCAAACCCTATTAAACTATCGAACACAAACGAACATGTTACCGAACGTTCAAGAACATAAACGAACGAGCACGGCCTCTGTTCATGTTCTTTTGTTTAACTAAACGAACAATTTTTTTTGTTCATGTTCATTCATTTATGAAACGAACACAAACGGTTCATAAACTGTTTGTTGAAAGTTCAGTTCGTTTGCAGCCCTACATGTGGAGAGAGAAATTCAACAAATGTGGTTTTCTTGTTATGTCATTCCTCTAATTTTTTTTTTCCAACAGACTAATATCAACCCTTCAAATATAAGATCAATGGACCACAATCCTTCTCACCCTTCATAGAAAAAGTATCTTGTGTATTTGATCTTGACCATGCATAACTAATGTAAGAAGAGTCAGAAATTTTTATATTCTACTGAGAGTTTCAAATACGTTTTTTACTAATTTGATTTTATATAATGTTAAGAGTCAAAAAAAATGTTATTCTGATAGTTTGATTTTTGTATCAATTGACATCCAGTTTATTAACTTCATCCAAATTTTGTGTTAACTTCATTTAAAAGGACAAAAGTTATGATATATATATATATATATATATATATATAGGATTTGGATCATTTGAGAACTACCATTTAGGAAGAGAACCAAGAAACCAGTGTGAACAGGTGACATTCTTGTAAATATGAAGGGTGTCTACAAAAACCCCTCCATCAAAAAATAAAAAAAAATAATGAAAAAATTATATAACTTAAATAAATAAAAAAAGTAAAAACACCAAAATGATTATTTTGCATTAATATTTTGAAAAAAATATAAAAAATAAAAAAATGGCTGTTATGACGTCATATGAAGTCATCCCTGATGCGCACATGTGCATTTCACTATTAAATCACAATTTTGAATGAATTGTCAATTACCATGCTTAAATGATTATTAAATGGACACGATACAAATATATAAGGGGTCACAAATTCTATTCAGTTATCATTAAATGGACGCAAAGTGAGATATAAAATACACTCGAACTCGTCAAGTGTTTAGTCATGCATATTATAACATAAATTGAAAATAAAGCACGTGTATGACAACAAACATGAATAAACTTAAAACACCTCTATATAAGACCTATAAAATAAGAAACTTATACTGCATGTATATGTGCATTTCACTAATATTGTTAGATTTTTTAGTGGTTTAACTTTTGGGCATACATATATGCATGCATCATCCTTCAACAAAGTTTTTATACCAATTTGTTTTTATCATACAACTACCAAACGTATTAACTCAATAAAACAAACGATAACAAAAAAATATCCATATTACAAACCAACTATGTTAACCACTATACATACAAAATTGTAATTATCTCACAACCTTACGTTCACCAACATAACAAAATGTTAAACCAAACACACATTACACAAAATGTTATACAAACTTCTTTGTTTGTTTGACAATTTCCTTTCCTATATATATATATATATATATATATATATATATATATATGTGAGAAAGTTAATTTGAGAACACCTATATTCCGTGCGAACCGTGAGAACGGCATCTAAAACTATTCAAATTTAAAATTTCTTTTTACAGTTATCTTTATTACTAAAATACAATCTCAAAAACACAATTTACGTGTAAAAATTCAAACATATACGGAAATAAATTGTTTTTATACATGTGTAAATTTTCTGTTTATACATATGTAAACTTTTTCATTTACACATGTGTAAAACGTTAATTTGAAACTGTTTTTGCCAGAAAAAATGAATTATTTGGAAAGAACATTCATTTATTAACGTTGTATTTGATTATAATGAGGTTTATAGTAAAATATTTTGATTTTGATTGATTTTTTTACTTGTTCTCAGGGTTCTCACAATATTTAGCGTTCTCAAGATAACCCTCCCCTATATATGTGTAAATGAAACAGTTTACACATGTATAAACAGCAAATTTACACATGTGTAAAAAAATTTATTTCCGTATACGTTGAATTTTTACGCGTAAATTGAGTTTTTGAGATTGTATTTTAGTAATAAAGACAAGTGTAAAAAGAAATTTTGAATTTGAATGGTTTTAGATAGTGTTCTCGCGGTTTGCATGAAATATAGGTATTCTCAAATTAACTTTCCCCCATATATATATATATATATATATATAGATATATATATATATATATATATATATATAGAGAGAGAGAGAGAGAGAGAGAGAGAAAGAGAGGGAGGGAGAGAGGAAAGTTAATTTGAGAACACATATATTTCATGCGAACCGCGAGAACGCCATTTAAAACCATTCAAATTCAAAATTTCTTTTTACACTTATGTTTATTACTAAAATATAATCTCAAAAACACAATTTACGCATAAATTTTCAAACGTATACGGAAATAAATTGTTTTTACACATGTGTAAATTTACCATTTATACTTGTGTAAACAGTTTCATTTACACATGTGTAAAAAGTTAATTTGAAAGTGTATTTGAAAGAAATGATGAATTATTTGGAAAGAAAATTCATTTATTAATGTTGTATTTTGATTATAATGAGGTTTGTATTAAAAAAAATTGATTTTGATTGATTTTTTTACTTGTTCTCACAATATTTAGCGTTCTCAAGATAATATATATACACACACATATATATAGGGCAAGGATTAATAGAAAATCTCAAAAATTTGAGGAAACTCTAAAAACTCTACTTCCCAAGCTTTTTTTATTTGAAAATTTTAGATCATGTAATAAACATGTTTTTTAAAACACTTAAAAATATGTGTATTAAATGATCTAAAATTTTCAAATAGAAAAAAGCTCGGAAAGTAGGGTTTTCAAGGGTTTTACTAAAAAAACGTGAGTTTTCTCTCAATACTTGGCCTATATCATAATTTAATATAATTAAAAAAATAACTTACTACTAAAGGTATTTTTGCCTTCCGTTAAAAAGAAGGGTATTTTTGTCTTTTTAAATGAAGTTAACAGAAAATTTGGATGAAGTTAGTAAACTGAATGTCAATTGATACAAAAATCAAACTATTGGAATATTTTTTTTTACTCTAACATTATATAAAATCAAATTAGTAGAAAATGTATTTGAAACTCTCAACGGATAACTTTTAACAAGCTAAGAACATTCATAGCAGGTTCTTCATCTCTATCACTATAATTTAACTAAACACATTTTTTTGTATACATTGTGTGTTTTTGAAAATCTCTCACATCGGATTCTCTATATCTATATATATCTTAATCACAAACACATATTTGACTGTTGTTCTCGATTTTAAACAGACACAAAATTATATTTAAATCTTATAGTGAGTCTCAGTATCTAAAGGATTAGTGTAAATAGTTAGTCTCGATAACTAAAGGATTACTGTAGGTTATTTAAATCTTATCTTTATTTTTAAGACTTTGATGGAGATGTGTTTAAGATATATAGCGAATAGAGATCATGATGTGAATGTTCTAACAGAGTTGCATGATAATTGAAAGATATCTAACAAGTAAGTGATCAAGTATGAGACACAATTTGACAATATAGTATGAATACTCATCTCATTACCATCTCACTCCTAACCCAAACTCTATTATATTCCCAACTCTAGTGTCTTTTAAGTATCCAATAGCACATATGAATAACTTCATAGCAAATAACAGATTACAGTAATTATAATCAGCAGCCCTTTGATGATGCATCTGCACCCAATAAAGTTAATGAAAGTGAAAAATTGATTTAAAAATATATAATTGATAAAAAATAAATAAATAAAATTATATACCTTTTTTATGCACGAAGGCATTCTTATCCATGAAGCATTTGAACTACGTATGAATGACATGGACCAATCAAAGATTATCGGATATGTTTCGATTTCTCTCAAAAAATATCATAAACAACTAAACACACTTATCAACTAATCTTATCCATTTCATTTGTTATTTATCTTTTATCATTTACATATATTTTTTTTTTTCACGAAGTTAAAAGTAAACTAAAAAAAGGTTGAAATCAAGGCTAATATTACAAGTAAAGTTTCTATAGTGGTTGGTGTAAAAAGACTTTACACCGTCAATTTTGACAAAACAAATAATTACAAAATTCATTCATCTTGATGCATAATTTGTGACTTTTTAATGAGATTTTCACATGATTGTTAAATATAAAACCTACTAATTTTGACAAAGTAAATAATTACATAATACATTCATCTTGATGCATAATTTGTGACTCTTTCATAAGATTTTCTAATTATCTATATATCTATCTATATATATATATATATATATATATATATATATATTGCAAAGGGATTAATCCTACATGTCATACTCTTATGCAATCTCTCATTTGAGAGATGCCACATAGGATGTGATGTGGCAACTCTAAACCAATTAAAAAAAAGAAATAGATATGATTTAACCTAATCTATTATAATCTTTAACCTAATCTATTAAATACATAATCTACTAAATCTAAATATTAAACCTTTATTATTTTATCTCTCGTGTTTCCTCCCATAACTTTTAAACGTTAATATCTTTTATATACGAGATTTTTTAAAGAAAAAAATTACACCAAATTAACGAGCGTTTTATTATATTTCCAACAAGTACCATAGTGCTATATAAAAATCGGAGAAAAAAATGACTATTTTTTGTAACCCGACAGGTATTGTGTCGGGTTTGGGATTAGTTTAAAAAAAATTGTGGGTTTGGGTCGGGTCTGGGATTAGGTGATACCCGACCCGATTACCCGAAACAACATACCCAAATACCTGAACTACATACCCGATCATATACCCATGAATTTTTTAACGCATCACATAACCCTTAGACTAATGCGTTCGATGTTTCAATAATTAACTTTTTTTTCTTATTTCATGTTAGTTCTTTTTAGAATGATCGATTACAAACTTTCGAATTCATTTGTAATGACACTAGATTTATACCCCGGCGCAGAGATTCGTTTTTTTTATATTTGAATATGATAACTTATGGCAGAGATTTGTTAATAATAATAATAATATATTTTATTATTTTATATTAGATATTTCAACCCGGGACGCTCCCGGGATAAAAACTAGTTGTTTCATATATAAAATCTACTAAAAGTATTTATATGAATTTCACAAAGTAAATATGACTTTTAACTATGGCTAGTTTTTATAGCTAGTTTCTTGCTAGCATAATAAATAATAAATAAAGTTTTGTTTTTCCGTTTAAAAAAAAAATATAACTTTTAACTATCGTTGTAGAATAGTTAACATCTTGATGCCTTAAAAGAAATCTAGGAATTAAATTACGTATCTTTTGTAGGGGTCTACAGAACCGGTTTAAAAGGTTATGATAAATTAAAGTATAGTTACACTTAACCAGTAACCAAACATGAAACTAAATATATCATAAACCAAATTCGATACCGTCCAAACAACATTATACCAATATTCATTTTTATGGTTTTTGAGCAATATGAAATACGTGTTGATTGCTATATCGAGTGAAATTGTGTCATAGTTGTACTGTAACTAACCGAACTGATAACAATCGAAAGCCAAGTAAAGAATCCAACACCTTTTAAATGACGCTTGTAACATTTATCATATTTCATGCTGAATTTAAAGTTTAAATAGATCGATAAAATAACCAGAATTTAACAAAATCTCACGAAAAAAAAATCGTCTTTTTTATCCCTAAGGGCATCGGTAGTGAACGCTTTGCCCTCTCGTTATGGGGTGTTTTATGCCCCCATAGCGCCGGGCACACCTCCCAGGGGGGAGCTATGGGGGCTATGCTGAACTACCTTGATTTCCTTCAATTTTACACTATCAAATTACTTTATTGATTGACTATTCTTAAACAACAATTTAGAGGCAACACCACTCTCAACACTACCCCTAAACTGTTTTTTTTAAATAAAGTATGCATTTTAACTTGATAAATAAAACACTTTACTAAACTTTCTATTAATTTTTTTTTTTTTGAAACGGCGACTTTCTTTGAACATATTATCGATCATCATACATTGTTAATTCGGTCTGGGACCTAAAAAAATAAATTGGCATTACTTAATCAATTACATTGTCTCATCAAAAGCCTTATTACATACGTAGTATAACACAATGGGACAAACATATTTAAGAGGAAAAAATTGACTGTTTAATGCTTTCCCTGAAACTAAGTCATACCTTTCAGTTCTGGAGTCTGATCTTTGTGATAACCGCATGACTTAATCTAAGGGTGAATGGTATAGTCTTAGGTACTCCTTTTTGGTAGGGGATATCCGAGCGGGTACACCATGCTCTTCCCTTAGGGTAGTGCCTTTAGCGTACCAATTTAAGTGGATGGTATCCGATGGTGTGTGTATGTTTGTAGGTGAGAGATACAGAGAGACAGTGGGTAGTGTGTAGTGTGTGTAAAATGATGGGACCCATTGTTTAGGGTACCTTAGGTCTTAATGTGTGCTCAAGCAGCACACTCTCCAATTTAAGTGTTTTAGGGTAGTGTTAAGGTAGTGTAGAACAAATCTGATGTGACATGTGATTGAAGGGGTGTTAAGGTACATTCTAGCACCACACCCTCCACCCTAGCGAACATTGATTTTTATTCTTAGTTTGCGTATCATATGTTGCGAAATACCTTGGTGGTATATGTGCATCATTTTGTCATCTTCGTCGTAGCCTAATCTTATCTAAGCTATGTAAACTGCATTGTCGTCATAAGTAATCGTAAGATCCCATTAGCTTTGTTTTAAACCGCATGCTTTTTGTATGTGTTTTATCATCAATCTAGGCCAGTCGCATTGTTGATCAACATCATATAATATTATTAAATTGAGGATGTTGTTGACATGGTTGCTTTGTCGACTCCAGATATCGCTATGTCGTCATATGCAGGGGCGGATCTAGGCTTCATGGGACGGGTTCCTGGGAACCCACTCGGTTTGTAATTTTTAGTGTTAATGTGTATACAAAATTGGAAAGGAACCCATAAGAAAATAACAAAAGGAACCCATTACCAAAGGTTTGAGCTGGTCAAGTGGTTGGAACCCTTCATCACATGCGCAATGTTCCCGGTTCGATACCTGTTACACGCTTTTTTGTTTTGTTTTTTTTTTCTTTTTCCTTTTTTATTCAAACATAGGGTTTTACCCAAACCCAACTCTAAACAAAAACATAAAGCAGCAGGCCAGCAGCCACCAATCCTCCTCCCCCAACCTCTGCTCCGCCTCCTCCTGCCCTCCTCCTCCACGCTAGGCCACATCCACCCTTGTCCCTTTTTCCAACGGTCCTCAACCTACGGCTACAAAACCCCACTGTGACACCCGGCAAATTCTGGTTAACAACGTTGTCTAGATTAAAGTCTACCTTAGCGAGTCACGCGTATATTATACTTAACTAGGGTTAGCTAGATAGCTAGATGGGACATACGTGCATTGTTGTGAGTTAATATGTGATTACATGATTAGTGAACCTCGGACGTTGGTGAATAACTGTAACATCCCATTTTTGATATTTCACAAGACAGGAAAATGGAAGCCGTAGTTTAGGTCCATGATGTCAAAGACCTAAACTACAAGGATTATTTGTGTAATTTATACCCTTTTCGTTATAAGCATAACTAAATATGGAAGTAAACTCATAACATAGTTAGTGGAACTAACAACGCAAATCAAGTTGTAAGAAAGTAAAAGTTTGAGCTAAACGTGGGAAGTACCTTACTACGAGGACTAAACTTGTAATTATGCCTAACTTGGCTAAATTCTTGTAAGTTTATTTTGAATGGGGTTGGCATGTCACATGATGTAATTATAAGGGTAGATATGGGTGAAATTGGAGGTGTTTGTTGTAATTAACAAAAAACCCAAAGTAGAGGGACTAAAGTTGACAAATGGGGAAACTTCATAAAAATCTGCATTTTTATAGATGTGGATCGATCAATTGGGGAAGAAGAACACCCCAAACCCTTAAATTCAAATCAGCCCCAATTGAAGCCCTAAAACTGAAGGTTTGATCTGCATGTTGAAGAAATCAAGTTCTCTAGGCCTAGCAATCATAAGGTAAGTTATAGAACACACTTGATGGATGTTTCATGTTAGGGAAATTCTTGAATGATTGGATATAATGTGTATGTTCTTGTAATCTATCATAAATTAAGGAATGTGTATTAGAAAGCACAATCTAAGTTTAAAATCCCGTTTTTGGGTTTTCTAGCTGTCAAAAAGTTGCATTTCCCGGAGATTGCACCGTTGGATCGTTCTCAAATTTTTACAGAAGCTTTAAAAAACATAGACGATCATATCCAACGGTGGGTTTTCGATTAAGAGGCCTGGAAGAGGGGTTTTTACTGACCAGAAGACAGCAGCTCGAAAAAGAGCTTTCCGGCCACTGTTCTGCTGTTTCAGTGACGATGGTGGCGTGTTCAGGTGGTATAAACTAGTGGGGGTTGTAGGTCTCGGCGAGACGGTTCCATGGACTCCTAAATCATCTCAATCGGAGTTCGTTTGGTATGGTTTCGACCTCTACTCGCATTTGTAAGTAATTCACAAACTTAACTTCCATTTATGTATTTGAATTCTTATGTGTATGAAGAATGGTAACAATCAAAGGATGGATAAGTGGGTATAATCTTGATGTTAATTCATTGGTGGATTTAATTGTTTTGTGTTAACATAATGTCATGAAATTGTTAAGTATGTCAATAATGGAAGAATCACCCAAACGGGTCAATTGGGTGAATGGATTGAATGCGTTGGATTAGCCTAAAACTTATGTATATGGGTTAAAAGTAAGATGTCATGGATTTGTGGTGAAAATGAGTCTTATGTTTTCATTAGACACAAATGGGTGATTTTGGGTCAAATGGGTGGGGTTAACCCAAATTACTAGTATGAATGGTAAAATGATTATGAACACATATAATGGGATGGGTGAATAATACTTATGTATTAAAGGTGGTGAATGACCCGTTATATGTTCTAATGGTTTGCAAGTTGACTTGTTAAAGTAGGAATAGAAATGACATGGATTGGAAGATAACGGGTCAAACGGATGGAATGGACGACAACACTCACACGGGCAAAGGTAAGTGACTTATAAACTAAACTCTAAATATAGCAAATGCATATTTATGTATAAATGTGGAATTGGGAAATAAGAATGAAATAACAAATTTATAGACTATAGTAAGACAAGTGAATAGATGATGTTAGTGAACAAGTATAGTTCACCACACAACAAAGAAGTTAGTTTGGATAATTGGGTCAACAAAGATGAAAAAGAAAGTGAAGGTATTTTAACCATGAAACAAATCCGGGATTTGCAAATATGACACAAGTACGGAATGATGCATGTATATGCAATTAGATTGATATGTGTGTATATATGGTAACAAGTATGGTAAGTAGATTTGCTACGCTTTTGTAGATTGAGTAATATGGTGTATGCATAGGTGCTTATACCCGGGTTTATGTGAGAGTTTTATGTATGTAAAGGTTGATCATTATGTGTAGATTGAGTATAGGATTGGAAACGTCATGTTTGTCCTAGAGAATACATGAAGGAAGAATGGTATGACGGGTCAACATAAGTTGTGTATGGGATTTGTATGCAGGTATGTATTGTAGTGTTATTAACCTTTTTGCTATGAGGATGGTAATAAATATGCAGGTATGTAAGTATGGATGCATGTAAATTCGAGGCTAGGATCTGGATATCAGGCCCGAACTTGCGAAAGGCGTTTGAACATGATCATTGAGTATTGTTGGATATCATTTCCACATTGTGGGTAATTTTTAAGAAGTCACTTAACGAATTAACGAAATGGTTATGTGGTGATTGTAGGTTGTCTTGTCTACCTAATGGAGCAAGGAAAGGATGGAGATCGAGCGAGGAAGCGGATTGTACGGGGTCACGGTCATGTAACCTAATAAAGATGAGTCATATTGAATGTAATAAGAAAGAATAAAAGATGTAACACCTAAATATTTTGTAAATATGGTTTCCAAACATCCGATAATGTTTTTTATAAAGTAAGAAATTTTCTAGTTTGTATTTCCGTTGCGTATTTTCTGTTAAAACGGTTTAGGGTGTTAAAAGTTGGTATCAGAGCCCTGGGTTGAGTGAAATCGAGTACAAGAAGGTTAGTACTTGAACTCAAACCCGTGTGTTCTTGAGATTAGTGACCCGTACAATCCAAGACTCGATTAGGACTTGAAGGTAGATTTTATTAATAATTCACGTGATACCACAGAACTAATTGAGTTGTTTTGTTAAGGTGAGCAATATTGGATGATGAAGAGACCTCTAGGATGTGGTCTAAGGCAAACCCCCAAAACATGTGGAGTAGATGTAAAGGTCGTCTATCAGAGGGTGAAGAGGATAAGTTCCTACTTCAGAAAAATTAAAGAATACGGAAGTTACAAATCAAACGTGGCACGTACATGAAGGCATATTATACACATTGGAAGGAATGCGTAAAAGGTATGATTTATTGGTTTAGTAAGTAGTAAGTAGAATGTAGACGTAATGAAGTTGAGAATATGAATGTGGATAAAAGTATGAATCTAGGGAGGATAGATATCCAAGTGAAAAACAACCCAATAAATTGTCTAGGGGTGGGTAAAGAAATAAGGCATGAGTTAAAACTTCATCTTCTCATAATGTGACGTAGTGATTTATGGGAAGCCATGTGTACGATAGGATTTACTAATACACTGGCCATGTATTAGCCTCTACCATACATATGGATTCTTATAAATTGACAAAATCACATATGAGGTCAGAATGAATGGTAAGTGGGTATGGTAGAACAGGTGTAGCATACCTTTATTGTTAATTGGACGATAAATGATTCATTAAAAGATGAAAATTCAATTGATAAGAAATTGACTTCGTGGCAAGATGCACAAGTCAAAGTGTGGAAATTGACTTTGTGTCAAAATGCGCAAGTCAATGTGTGGAAATTGACTTCGTGGCAAGATGCACAAGTCAAAGTGTGGAAATTGACTTCGTGGCAAGATGCACAAGTCAAAGTGTGGAAATTGACTTTGTGGCAAGATGCACAAGTCAAAGTGTGGAAATTGACTTTGTGTCAAAATGCGCAAGTCAATGTGTGGAAATTGACTTCGTGGCAAGATACGCAAGTCAAAGTATGGAATTGACTTCGTGGCAAGTTGCACAAGTCAAAAGTGTGGGAAATGAATTCGTGGCATGATGCACGAGTCAAAAGGGGTAGATAATTAACTTTTAAGCAAGAAGCATATATACACGTGGGACCGTGAGAATCATCACAGGTATGCCTAGCAAATTGGGAAGGTAAAATAACCCAAATGATGGGTCAAATTGGTAGAAAATTTGTAGAAATGTAAAATGACCCACGTACGGGGTCAAATCGGTGGAACATTGTAGAAATGTAGAATAACCATTGAAACGGATTGAGTTGTCCATAGGTGAGCATGGATCAAATATGTATTGAATGAATGGTTCAAGTTAATAGATAAGTATGGCCCAAATATGTGTTAAATGCATATGCTTGAAAATATATGTAAGTACGGCTCAAATATGCATGAATGAGAGGTAGAATCCATACTTTATGTAGTGTCAGGCGGGGATGAAGAAGAGAATTGCATTTCCGTCTCTAACAATGAAAAATTTAAAAGTTATAAGTATGTAGTTAATAATTTCGTTGGGATACACGTGATGTGCGACCAACGGAATGAATAAATAGGTCTTATACAGTTATACCTATAGTTTTTATTGATGGGGGTAGAAATACACAATAAATAATGATAGAAACAAATTGTGGAAGGATAGTTAAGAATGCATTAATGGTTTGACTATGTGAAAAAAAAGGGGGTTGATTGGTAAGATTAACACATGTATTAATAAGATTGCATGAAATGCTTATCACATGAAATAAACATAATCAATTATCAACTAGGAGTTGTTGGTGTGACAAGTAAACATAAATACATGGCTAAGAACCGTATGAATAACTTAATTTGACAAGGAAATTAATATTTTCTTTTTGCAAGAAATGAATGAATATTGTTTTCATAAGCTTTCCTAGATTAAAAAAAAGGAAGTACAAAGTATACTTCCAACTGTCATTAGAAAGATTAGAAAGGATTGGTGGTTGAATGTCATAAATTAGTAAGAAGTGACAATTTGAAAGGTGAAACTGCTGAAAGGTTTGTGAAAGTAACAAATAAAATGTAAGGATCTTATGTAATAATGTTAAATGTGTAGCATTGTTTTGTATTTAAATGGGAATTTTATGAAAGAAATATAGATAGATAGACCTTGAATGTGAAAGGAACCTTCAATGGATTGTTGAAAGTCTCTTATATGACCAACTGTTGATTTTGTAGACACGAATAATCTAACTCTTGATATGATGAAACCAATAGAATTGGTGAAAGGATGACTACGAGGTGGAACTAGTCATGTGAACGATTTGGACCAAGACAAGTATGGCATCAACATTGGATAGAAGCGAACCTATTCGGCTTATATATCGTTGGCTAACGCGTGCCATGAAAGCAAGGTTAGCAAAGTTCTTAGCTTATGATTATTAGATAGAAAGAGTTAAATTGAATAGTACCTCCGTACAAATAAGTGATAGTTCAAGTATGACGTGGTATGGAATATTTGACTTTTAAAGGTCAAGGAAAAAAAATGGATGACTTTCATCCCTTGCTTGATATCATTGAGAAATATGCACATGTGCGAATTGTTAGTAGTGCACGAACGAACTAAGAAATAAATAGGCATGAATGAAATGATTTGAAATTTCACCCTAACGGGTGTGCATAGTAAATTTAATTATAGTAGGTATAGAATGAGGTTTAACGTTTGAATTAGTAGGAAAGAGATAGTAACTATGTTATGATAAGGATACCATGACTGAATGTTTGCAAAATACGTATGTATATAGGCTAACTATTTGTGTTTAGAAAGCAATTAGAAGGTATAATAATAGTGGGATATTGTAGTAATCTCGTGATGAGTGCCATGTAACTAATGCGGGAATGAAAGATTAAGTAGGGTTTACGGGTTGAAAAACAAAACTAAAGAATGAGTAAATAAATAAGTAGTGAATTCCTGATATGGTAGTAATGAAAGAGGTTTCGGGGACGAAACCTTCATTAAGGGGGGTAGACTTGTAACATCCCATTTTTGATATTTCACAAGACAGGAAAATGGAAGCCGTAGTTTAGGTCCATGATGTCAAAGACCTAAACTACAAGGATTATTTGTGTAATTTATACCCTTTTCGTTATAAGCATAACTAAATATGGAAGTAAACTCATAACATAGTTAGTGGAACTAACAACGCAAATCAAGTTGTAAGAAAGTAAAAGTTTGAGCTAAACGTGGGAAGTACCTTACTACGAGGACTAAACTTGTAATTATGCCTAACTTGGCTAAATTCTTGTAAGTTTATTTTGAATGGGGTTGGCATGTCACATGATGTAATTATAAGGGTAGATATGGGTGAAATTGGAGGTGTTTGTTGTAATTAACAAAAAACCCAAAGTAGAGGGACTAAAGTTGACAAATGGGGAAACTTCATAAAAATCTGCATTTTTATAGATGTGGATCGATCAATTGGGGAAGAAGAACACCCCAAACCCTTAAATTCAAATCAGCCCCAATTGAAGCCCTAAAACTGAAGGTTTGATCTGCATGTTGAAGAAATCAAGTTCTCTAGGCCTAGCAATCATAAGGTAAGTTATAGAACACACTTGATGGATGTTTCATGTTAGGGAAATTCTTGAATGATTGGATATAATGTGTATGTTCTTGTAATCTATCATAAATTAAGGAATGTGTATTAGAAAGCACAATCTAAGTTTAAAATCCCGTTTTTGGGTTTTCTAGCTGTCAAAAAGTTGCATTTCCCGGAGATTGCACCGTTGGATCGTTCTCAAATTTTTACAGAAGCTTTAAAAAACATAGACGATCATATCCAACGGTGGGTTTTCGATTAAGAGGCCTGGAAGAGGGGTTTTTACTGACCAGAAGACAGCAGCTCGAAAAAGAGCTTTCCGGCCACTGTTCTGCTGTTTCAGTGACGATGGTGGCGTGTTCAGGTGGTATAAACTAGTGGGGGTTGTAGGTCTCGGCGAGACGGTTCCATGGACTCCTAAATCATCTCAATCGGAGTTCGTTTGGTATGGTTTCGACCTCTACTCGCATTTGTAAGTAATTCACAAACTTAACTTCCATTTATGTATTTGAATTCTTATGTGTATGAAGAATGGTAACAATCAAAGGATGGATAAGTGGGTATAATCTTGATGTTAATTCATTGGTGGATTTAATTGTTTTGTGTTAACATAATGTCATGAAATTGTTAAGTATGTCAATAATGGAAGAATCACCCAAACGGGTCAATTGGGTGAATGGATTGAATGCGTTGGATTAGCCTAAAACTTATGTATATGGGTTAAAAGTAAGATGTCATGGATTTGTGGTGAAAATGAGTCTTATGTTTTCATTAGACACAAATGGGTGATTTTGGGTCAAATGGGTGGGGTTAACCTAAATTACTAGTATGAATGGTAAAATGATTATGAACACATATAATGGGATGGGTGAATAATACTTATGTATTAAAGGTGGTGAATGACCCGTTATATGTTCTAATGGTTTGCAAGTTGACTTGTTAAAGTAGGAATAGAAATGACATGGATTGGAAGATAACGGGTCAAACGGATGGAATGGACGACAACACTCACACGGGCAAAGGTAAGTGACTTATAAACTAAACTCTAAATATAGCAAATGCATATTTATGTATAAATGTGGAATTGGGAAATAAGAATGAAATAACAAATTTATAGACTATAGTAAGACAAGTGAATAGATGATGTTAGTGAACAAGTATAGTTCACCACACAACAAAGAAGTTAGTTTGGATAATTGGGTCAACAAAGATGAAAAAGAAAGTGAAGGTATTTTAACCATGAAACAAATTCGGGATTTGCAAATATGACACAAGTACGGAATGATGCATGTATATGCAATAGATTGATATGTGTGTATATATGGTAACAAGTATGGTAAGTAGATTTGCTACGCTTTTGTAGATTGAGTAATATGGTGTATGCATAGGTGCTTATACCCGGGTTTATGTGAGAGTTTTATGTATGTAAAGGTTGATCATTATGTGTAGATTGAGTATAGGATTGGAAACGTCATGTTTGTCCTAGAGAATACATGAAGGAAGAATGGTATGACGGGTCAACATAAGTTGTGTATGGGATTTGTATGCAGGTATGTATTGTAGTGTTATTAACCTTTTTGCTATGAGGATGGTAATAAAGATGCAGGTATGTAAGTATGGATGCATGTAAATTCGAGGCTAGGATCTGGATATCAGGCCCGAACTTGCGAAAGGCGTTTGAACATGATCATTGAGTATTGTTGGATATCATTTCCACATTGTGGGTAATTTTTATGAAGTCACTTAACAAATTAACGAAATGGTTATGTGGTGATTGTAGGTTGTCTTGTCTACCTAATGGAGCAAGGAAAGGATGGAGATCGAGCGAGGAAGCGGATTGTACGGGGTCACGGTCATGTAACCTAATAAAGATGAGTCATATTGAATGTAATAAGAAAGAATAAAAGATGTAACACCTAAATATTTTGTAAATATGGTTTCCAAACATCCGATAATGTTTTTATAAAGTAAGAAATTTTCTAGTTTGTATTTCCGTTGCGTATTTTCTGTTAAAACGGTTTAGGGTGTTAAAATAACGAACTTATGTGTCTCTGTGATAGTTGATGAACTTATGTGAAAACCATACGTGATTATGTGAACCTAAATCGAATACGTTAATAAAAATCACTAAAAGTGGAGTATGAGGTTGATTAGGGTCTTAACGCATTGGGTTGCGCTTGTTACGGTCCGAAATAACGAAAACGTCAAAGGATAACGCGTCGGGTGATGAAACGAGACACGAACGAGGGCCTCGGGCCTGTGAGTGGCCGCTCACAGGGCCTGAGCGGCCGCTCGCTCATGTCTGACGGGTTTAAACCGCCTTAAACTCTTATTTAAGCATCCTTAAACCCCATGCAACCCCTAAACTCAACCCTAATCACCCCCTTTCTGCCCCACACGAATTATTAACCCTAAACCACCTGCTAAAGCTCAAGAACATCAATCGGGAAGCTTGGAGAGCGTTCGGTTGGTTGTTTTGGAGTGTTTGTGGTATAATCTTCATTCCCTTATGTTTTAATCTTCTTTAAATTGTTTTAAAACATCAAAACCTTGTTTGTCCAGGTCTGAAAGTATTTTATAAAAGTTAAAACATGATGATTACGAAGATTGAAAGGGTCAAGCACATTGTTATATTATGAATGTTATATGTTTTGCATGATTATGCATGTTCTTGATGTTTTAGACTTCTAGGGTTTGTGAATAATGATGTTTGTGATGTATAATTAGGGTTTTGATCAGATGTGGTTCTTACTAATGTTGTATGATGATTATTAGGTGTTATTGATTGATAATATGCAACTAGGGTTTGATATAATTGATAATATTGCATGATTAGAATCTGGACAGATTCTGAATGTCGACTTGTAGGGTCTGTTTCGTGGCTTGAAAATAATTGGTTTGATCGATTCTTTGCATGAATAGATTGTACATAGTTTTAGCCTTTTAGAATGGGCAAAATCATCTGATTTGGATGTCGTTTGATATGTTTTTGGAATTTTCATTTAAAATAGGTCAGGTCAGAATTTCAGGTATCAAACTGAGTCAACTTTGAAACATCATAAATCAAGTTTTATAAAGAGTTGGGTTGTGAAATTTTTACAGAAGGTTAATATTGAAGTAATATGAGTTTTCCAAGTGGATTCATCCCGTTTGGATGAATACACAATTTTTGGGAATTTATCTACCAAACTGACCTGTTAGGAAGGTTTTCTGAACATAGATGTATTAGACGAATTTTAATTATTTTTGTGTTTGGATTTAAGACAAAACAAAAATATTTATTGTTAAGGGAATCCCAAAGAAAATTCAGTAAAAATTTGGGAAGTTAACTCACTGATTTGCTATTTTAAATAAATTCGTTTTGATGGCGCACAATCTGTCCTGAAAACACAGATTGTGTATTATGTGCTTATGTGATTAATTGAGGTCTTAGGTGGTATGGAATTGACATGTAACTGAAGTACACTTGTCTGAGACACATACGGAATGTAGAAACTAATTGTAACCAACGTATTCACCAACGGGTCCGTAGGATTTACTTATGCATGTAGAATCACTAGGTGTCACTTACACGCTTTTGAACATTTAAAACGCCTTGGACATACGAGTTATATGGTGTAATGATATTACGCCTATACTCAATTAATGACACTGTTATTAGGGTGCCGGTAGCATATATTACTTGCTGTTCGGATTCTTTGCTGGCACGTTAAGGTGAGTTTACGGCCCCTCTTTTAACTGGTTTCACTTTTTGGGGGAGAAAACATGTGTTAAACTTATGTTTTGGTAACAATTGTCATACTATGGGTTTCTATGGCTTACTATACGATCTTGGAAGTCCCGGGGGAAACCATGAATGTGCGGGTTAGCACAACGGGGAAATGTGAATAGATCTATTGGGAGTGACCAACCCCGCTCGTCGGCTTGGAGGGCCGGGCGAGTGCATATTGTCTCAAACAGGAACAGGTTTACTATTCGGGCACAACATCTGGTTTGCGAGTTAGTAATGGTTTTCCAATCGTTGTAGTAACAAAACATACGCCTAGCTAGCGTACTTGGTTTACAAATTGATATAGTATGGACAGGTTGAACTTGATACTTTGATTACAAAACCTGTGAACTCACCAGCATTTTTGTGCTGACGTAACTCTTACATGTTTTCTCAGGTCGCTAAGGTAGCACTACGGAACTAGGGCGCACGCGTCTGCACGGCGTCTAGTTAGGGTTGCATGGTTTTCAAACATTGAATAATTTGGTTTACTTTTGGATTATGTTTTGAGAATAAGCTTTCGCTGTATTTGGGGATTTTAAACTATGTTTTTGAAATTGCATATGTTCATTTAGATTTGTTTATTGTGATCGTTGACTTGGATCCTGGTTTGTCATGCGCCTCGCGGTAAAACTCCGCAAGTGGATTTGAGGGTGTGACAGATTGGTATCAGAGCCAATGGTTATAGTGAACTAGGACTGCATGTAGAGTCTAGTCTATAGCCGAGTCGCACACACTAGACGATCACATAGTACTAAACATTATGGTGGATTACGTATGGGCTTGTCGGGGTGTCTCTAAATCATCTGACCTTCCTATGTTACATCATCCGTTCTATCTTAGGTCGGGTTACTTGCTTTCTAGGCAGTGTGGTATATTGGGGTAAATCGTGTACTCTTGAGATTTGTCCAAGGCTCGGACATCTCCCTTTCATACTCCAATAGAAACACTTGCCATAAACTACCGTAGCATTACGGTATATAGCTAAGAGTCTATGTTCGGTGATTTGAACTTTGAACTAGGAGAACACTTGGAGGACCATGTAGAGCGGTTTATCATTTTGGGTGCACACAAAATCATAAACCGAAATGCATGAAAGCCCTAGTGAGCTCTGGGTTTGAATGGATAGTCCTGGGTTGGATCTAGCTTTGATCTTGTGAACGCTAGTGGTTACCATTAGCTGCGAAACTAAATTTTCTCGTTCTTTCTGTCAGAATCATGTCTGGAGTACGAGGAGGACGTGGAGGTGGCCGCGCTGGTGGGCGTGGTGGTGGTCGTGGAGGTGTAAACCTAACACAAGAAGATCTGAACAACTTACTGCAAGCTGCCTTTCAGTTAGGACACAATGGTGGTGGTAAGTTGACTTATCCACTTTTGCCTCATTGGTGAATCTTGTTTACATCCTTCGTGGTTCCTTATGCGTTTCATTTCAGGTGGTCCTGTTAATCCACCCCCACCTATGTGTACCTACAAGATGTTTCGGGACTGTAAGCCCCAGGAATTCTCTGGCACTGAGGGTGCGGTGAGCTTGCTCAGGTGGCTGGAAAAGGTGGAGTCAGTGTTTCTGATGTGCAACTGTCTCCCAGAGGATCGAGTCAAGTATGCTGCTGCGTTATTCCAGGATGTTGCTTTGACCTGGTGGAACAATATCACCCAGAATATGGGTATAGGGGAGGCTTATGCTATGCCTTGGGAAAATTTTGTTCAACTACTGAAGCTAGAGCACGAGGTGTGGAACAATATCACCCAGAATATGGGTATAGGGGAGTACTGTCCAAGGGAAGAAGTTCAGAAGCTAGAGCACGAGGTGTGGAACCTCAAGATGACCGGGTCAGAGATTGAAAAGCATACGGTAAGGCGTAATGAGTTGGCAGTGCTGTGTCCTGATCTGCATGTGCCGGAATACAGGAGGATTGAACACTATATCTCGGGGCTAGTACCAGAGATCGCAGGATTAGTGGCTGCGGGGAATCTTCCTACATACTCAGAGGTGGTCCGATCGGCTCACAGGATGACAAACTTGAAGGTGAATGAGGGTATCTTGCCTGCTAAGGGTTCGACTGTCAAGGCCCCGGAGAATAACAAGCGTAAATGGGATAATGAGGGGAAAGGATCTGTGCCAGCACAACAGGGTAAGAGGTTCGATAGCGGGGGTTCTTCTTCTTCTGGTACCAAACCGGGTGGTTATGCGGGGAAATTACCTAAGTGCAACAAATGTGGGCGTCATCATCAGGGGGACTGCGACCGTAATCGTTGCCATCGCTGTCAGCGACTTGGGCATTTTGCTAAAGATTGTCGGGCGACACTTCCATCGACCCAGGCCCCAATTACTAACTCGACTTCTACTGCTCAAGGAACTACGGGAAAACAGGGTTGTTACAACTGTGGGGAGACTGGGCATTACAAGAAGGAGTGCCCGAAACTGAAGCAGGGCGGGGATGTGAGGGATAGAAACGGTAACGGGAACAACGGGGGCGGTGGCAGGAATGCACGTGCCTTCGTCATTGGAGCCGCAGAGGCTAGGCAGGATCCTGACACAGTTACCGGTACGTTCCTTCTCAATAATCGCTCTGTTAGTGTTTTATTTGATTCCGGTGCCGATAAAAGTTTTATATCTATGGAAGTTAGTCGACTTCTAGATGTAGTACCCGTACCATTAGAGGCTAAGTACGTAATTGAGTTGGCTGACAGTAAAAAGATTGAAGCTACTTGTATCCTTCGGGAGTGTCAACTAGAGTTGTCGGGTTTGTCGTTCCCCATCGACCTTATGCCGGTACCTTTGGGTAGTTTTGACGTTGTTGTAGGCATGGATTGGTTGTCTTTGTATCGCGCTGAGATCGTTTGTTACGACAAGATTATTCGGATTCCCCTCCCTGATGGAGAATTCCTTTCTGTGTACGGTATCAAGGGCGGTGCTCCGCTAAATCTCATCTCCAGCATGAAAGCCCTTAAGTATCTTCGAAAGGGTTATTCGGCCGTTTTGGCACTTTTATCTATTTCCTCTACCGATGAGAAGAAGATCGACGATATTCCTGTTGTACGCGAGTTTCCTGATGTATTTCCCGATGACTTATCTGGTCTTCCTCCCCATCGTCAGGTTGAGTTCAGTATTGATCTTGTACCGGGGGCTGCTCCTATTGCTCGGGCCCCCTACCGTTTTGCACCTCCCGAGATGCAGGAATTGTCCAATCAGTTACAGGAACTCTTGGACAAGGGTTTTATCAGACCAAGTTCTTCCCTTTGGGGAGCCCCGATTCTGTTCGTTAAGAAGAAAGATGGAAGTTTTCGATTGTGTGTGGATTACAGAGAATTGAACAAAGTGACCATCAAGAACCGTTATCCTCTTCCACGTATTGATGATCTATTCGACCAACTCCAGGGTTCTAGCTACTACTCTAAGATTGATTTGAGGTCCGGTTATCACCAGTTGCGCGTAAGGGAAGCTGACGTTGCAAAGACTGCCTTTCGTACACGTTATGGCCATTTTGAGTTCTTGGTCATGCCTTTCGGTCTCACAAACGCACTGGCGGTTTTCATGGATTTGATGAACCGCGTTTGCAAACCATATCTTGACAAGTTCGTCATTGTGTTTATTGATGACATCCTGATCTACTCCAAGAACAAGACCGAACACGAGGAACACCTGCGTTTGGTTTTGGAACTTTTGCGACGGGAACAACTTTACGCTAAGTTCTCAAAGTGTGACTTTTGGTTACGCGAAGTTCAGTTCCTAGGACAGGTAGTTAATGAACTAGGAATTCATGTCGGTCCTGCTAAGATCGAAGTGATCAAGGACTGGGAAGCACCAAAGACGCCAACTGAGGTGCGGCAATTCCTAGGCCTTGCGGGCTATTATCGTCGTTTCATTAAGGGGTTCTCGAAGATCGCTCAACCCCTCACCACTCTCACTCAGAAGGATAGAAAAATCGCCTGGGGTGAACCACAAGAGTCAGCATTTCAAGAACTGAAGTCTAAACTTTGTTCTGCTCCTATTTTGTCCTTGCCTGAAGGCCCTGGTGATTTCGTTGTTTACTGTGATGCTTCTATTCATGGTCTCGGTTGCGTGTTGATGCAACGCGAGAAAGTGATTGCGTATGCTTCTCGTCAACTCAAGGTGCACGAGAGGAACTACACCACCCATGACTTGGAATTGGGTGCAGTGGTTTTCGCGTTGAAAATTTGGAGACATTACTTGTACGGTACCAAATGCACCATCTACACCGATCACAAGAGTCTTCAACATATTTTCGACCAACAACATTTGAACATACGACAGCGTCGTTGGATTGAACTCCTGAACGACTATGATTGCGCCATTAAGTACCATCCTGGCAAGGCGAATGTAGTAGCAGACGCCTTGAGCAGGAAGGAATCAATTAATCCTCGTCGCGTTCGGGCGTTGCAGCTCACCATCCATTCCTCTCTACCTGACCAACTCCGTTCTGCTCAGTTAGAAGCTTTGAAGGAGGAAAAACTTAAAGCTGAGACTATGCACGGTGGCGACAAGCACCTCGAGCGAAGGCCTGATGGCCTGCACTACTTCGCAGAACGCATATGGGTTCCTTTATTCGGGGGACTTCGGGAGCTTGTCTTAGATGAGGCTCACAAGTCCCGGTATTCTATTCATCCTGGTTCGGATAAGATGTACCAAGATCTGAAGGTGCTTTACTGGTGGCCAAACATGAGGTCGGATATAGCCTCATACGTGAGCAAATGCTTGACCTGTGCTAAGATCAAGGTGGAATACCAGAAACCGTCAGGTCTCTTGCAACAACCTGAAATTCCGGAGTGGAAATGGGAACGGATTACAATGGATTTTGTCACGCAACTACCTAAGTCACCGAGCGGGAATGATAAGATATGGGTGATTGTTGATCGGTTGACGAAATCAGCCCATTTTCTCGCTATTAAGGAGACCGACACCATGGATCGTTTGGCTCGTCTTTATCTGAAGGAAGTTGTTTCTAGGCACGGGGTGCCGGTTTCTATTATTTCGGATCGTCACTCCCACTTTACTTCTCACTTCTGGAAGTCTTTGCACAAGGCTTTGGGTACCCAGCTAGACATGAGTACAGCTTATCATCCACAGACTGACGGTCAGAGTGAACGCACGATTCAAACCTTAGAGGACATGCTGCGAGCATGTGCGATCGATTTTGGCAAAAGTTGGGAAGCTCACCTACCGTTAGTAGAATTCTCTTACAACAACAGTTACCACACGAGCATCAAGGCAGCTCCGTTCGAGGCAATGTACGGGCGGAAATGCCGGTCTCCTCTTTGTTGGGCTGAGGTGGGTGAGAGTCAACTCAATGGGCCTGAGCTAGTGTACGAAACTTCGGAAAAGATCGTACAGATTCGTAACCGGTTGGCAGCGGCACGGGACCGGCAAAAGAGTTATGCCGATCAGCGTCGCAAGCCATTGGAATTCCAAGTTGATGACAAAGTACTTCTGAAAGTTTCACCGTGGAAGGGCGTCATACGCTTTGGGAAGCGTGGCAAACTCAATCCTCGGTATGTCGGCCCATTTACAATTCTGGAACGGATTGGACCGGTGGCATATCGTCTTGATTTACCCACGGAGCTCGGCAACGTACATAACGTCTTCCATGTATCCAACTTAAAGAAGTGTCTGGCTGACGAGTCTCTTATTGTTCCACTGGAAGAGATCAAGGTTGATGATCGTCTTCGGATTGTGGAGGAACCTGTTGAGATTCTTGATTACAAGATTCGTAGCCTACGTCATAGCAAGATTCGCATTGTTAAGGTTCGCTGGAACTCGAACCGGGGACCAGAGTACACTTGGGAACGGGAGGATCAGATGAAGTCTAAGTATCCTCATCTCTTTCCTAAGGAAGCGTTCGAATCGAGATATGTTACCACTGCAGCTGAATGAATCTCGGGGCGAGATTCCTTTTTAACGTGGGGATGATGTGACAACTCGGATAAATCTCTCTCTTGGTTTCTATCTTTTGTCTGTTTCTTTTGTTATTCCTTTTGGTACTTGTGCAATTTTCGGGACGAAAATTCTTTTAACGTGGGGATGATGTGACACCCAGCAAATTCTGGTTAACAACGTTGTCTAGATTAAAGTCTACCTTAGCGAGTCACGCGTATATTATACTTAACTAGGGTTAGCTAGATAGCTAGATGGGACATACGTGCATTGTTGTGAGTTAATATGTGATTACATGATTAGTGAACCTCGGACGTTGGTGAATAACGAACTTATGTGTCTCTGTGATAGTTGATGAACTTATGTGAAAACCATACGTGATTATGTGAACCTAAACCGAATACGTTAATAAAAATCATTAAAAGTGGAGTATGAGGTTGATTAGGGTCTTAACGCATGGGGTTGCGCTTGTTACGGTCCGAAATAACGAAAACGTCAAAGGATAACGCGTCGGGTGATGAAACGAGACACGAATGAGGGCCTCGGGCCTGTGAGCGGCCGCTCACAGGGCCCGAGCGGCCGCTCGCTCATGTCTGACGGGTTTAAACCGCCTTAAACTCTTATTTAAGCATCCTTAACCCCCATGCAACCCCTAAACTCAACCGTAATTGCCCCCTTTCTGCCCCACACTAATTATTAACCCTAAACCACCTGCTAAAGCTCAAGAACATCAATCGGGAAGCTTGGAGAGCGTTCGGTTGGTTGTTTTGGAGTGTTTGTGGTATAATCTTCATTCCCTTATGTTTTAATCTTCTTTAAATTGTTTTAAAACATCAAAACCTTGTTTGTCCAGGTCTGAAAGTATTTTATAAAAGTTAAAACATGATGATTACGAAGATTAAAAGGGTCAAGCACATTGTTATATTATGAATGTTATATGTTTTGCATGATTATGCATGTTCTTGATGTTTTAGACTTCTAGGGTTTGTGAATAATGATGTTTGTGATGTATAATTAGGGTTTTGATCAGATGTGGTTCTTACTAATGTTGTATGATGATTATTAGGTGTTATTGATTGATAATATGCAACTAGGGTTTGATATAATTGATAATATTGCATGATTAGAATCTGGACAGATTCTGAATGTCGACTTGTAGGGTCTGTTTCGTGGCTTGAAAATAATTGGTTTGATCGATTCTTTGCATGAATAGATTGTACATAGTTTTAGCTTTTTAGAATGGGCAAAATCATCTGATTTGGATGTCGTTTGATATGTTTTTGGAATTTTCATTTAAAATAGGTCAGGTCAGAATTTCGGGTATCAAACTGAGTCAACTTTGAAACATCATAAATCAAGTTTTATAAAGATTTGGGTTGTGAAATTTTTATAGAAGGTTAATATTGAAGTAATATGAGTTTTCCAAGTGGATTCATCCCGTTTGGATGAATACACAAGTTTTGGGAATTTATCTACCAAACTGACCTGTTAGGAAGGTTTTCTGAACATAGATGTATTAGACGAATTTTAATTATTTTTGTGTTTGGATTTAAGACAAAACAAAAATATTTATTGTTAAGTGAATCCCAAAGAAAATTCAGTAAAAATTTGGGAGGTTAACTCACTGATTTGCTATTTTAAATAAATTCGTTTTGATGGCGCACAATCTGTCCTGAAAACACAGATTGTGTATTATGTGCTTATGTGATTAATTGAGGTCTTAGGTGGTATGGAATTGACATGTAACTGAAGTACACTTGTCTGAGACACATACGGAATGTAGAAACTAATTGTAACCAACGTATTCACCAACGGGTCCGTAGGATTTACTTATGCATGTAGAATCACTAGGTGTCACTTACACGCTTTTGAACATTTAAAACGCCTTGGACAAACGAGTTATATGGTGTAATGATATTACGCCTATACTCACTTAATGACACTGTTATTAGGGTGTCGGTAGCATATATTACTTGCTGTTCGGATTCTTTGCTGGCACGTTAAGGTGAGTTTACGGCCCCTCTTTTAACTGGTTTCACTTTTTGGGGGAGAAAACATGTGTTAAACTTATGTTTTGGTAACAATTGTCATACTATGGGTTTCTATGGCTTACTATACGATCTTGGAAGTCCCGGGGGAAACCATGAATGTGCGGGTTAGCACAACGGGGAAATGTGAATAGATCTATTGGGAGTGACCAACCCCGCTCGTCGGCTTGGAGGGCCGGGCGAGTGCATATTGTCTCAAACAGGAACAGGTTTACTATTCAGGCACAACATCTGGTTTGCGAGTTAGTAATGGTTTTCCAATCGTTGTAGTAACAAAACATACGCCTAGCTAGCGTACTTGGTTTACAAATTGATATAGTATGGACAGGTTGAACTTGATACTTTGATTACAAAACCTGTGAACTCACCAGCATTTTTGTGCTGACGTAACTCTTACATGTTTTCTCAGGTCGCTAAGGTAGCACTACGGAACTAGGGCGCACGCGTCTGCACGGCGTCTAGTTAGGGTTGCATGGTTTTCAAACATTGAATAATTTGGTTTACTTTTGGATTATGTTTTGAGAATAAGCTTTCGCTATATTTGGGGATTTTAAACTATGTTTTTGAAATTGCATATGTTCATTTAGATTTGTTTATTGTGATCGTTGACTTGGATCCTGGTTTGTCATGCGCCTCGCGGTAAAACTCCGCAAGTGGATTTGAGGGTGTGACACCCACCTCTCCTCCGGCCGCCCCTGCCCCCTCTCCTCCACGCCACCGTTGTACTCCACGGTGCTCCGCCTCTTGCTCCCGTCCAGGTAACTTGTTTTTTATTTTTGTTAGAATCCATTTTATTAATAATTGTTGATTGAGTGTAATAAGAAGTTATATGGTATTAATGTATTATAGTGAATCAATTACCCCGTCACTGTTAGCATACCTAGAAATATATAAAGTCTTACAAATGTTTGATTGGGGATTAGATAATTCAAGTTGACTGCCATATGTTGCTTGTGAGAACATACATTCATGTGTGTGTCTAGTATGTTGATTAGTATAAGTTTTGCAGATTTTGTTCAAGATATTTTTTTTGGTTGTCGAGTACCATGAGTTCTTTAGTCTCCTAAACCAAAACCATATTAGTCATCACTACTCATGTTCTTGTTAATTGTGGTTTTATTTGATTCATTATAGTCATCACTACGCAGTTAGCGAAGGTATTTGACCGAGGTCTTGCTGAAAGTTACTGTCCCTGATGAGCCTGAAGTGGTGCCTCTAATTGCTCCCTGCTCCAGTCCAGAATGGAATCTGGTGATTACCAACGGTATACGTTATTTCTCGTGTTTGTGCGTTGTTCGTTTCAATGTATATTCTTGTTTTTATATTGATACAACTATTGTTTCCTTTTTAGGCTTGTAACATGTTAGATTAGATAACATTAGTAAATTTGGATGCAATGTTCTTTGTATTGATTGTCTTTCTTTAGAATGTTGGGTACTAATGTAGTAATGTGTAATGTTTTGTTTATGTAACAGCAACAATGCCATAGGTTTATGGTCTAAAAAAAGGCAAAGGTACAGAATACAATGGTCGACAACCTGTTGGACAGGTAATACTTCCTACTTTTTTTTGGTGAACGCGAACTGTCGTTTATAGAGTAGATAACATATTAACAACAGTTATGTGGTTCTATGTGATCTTTATAGAATTATCATATTAGCTATAGTATTGGTTATTATCGTATTAGTTATTTTAGGGATGTTAAACTTTAACCTGTTGTAACCTAAACCGACCCGAACCCCAACCCGAACCGAACCTATGTACCGACCCAAATTTTTTATGTTGGGTCATATGCAATTAGAGCATCTTAAAAAAGGAACCCAGTGAAAAAAATTCCTGGATCCGCCACTGGTCATATGTGAAGACGTTAACATGTAACTTGATTGGGATTGTACTTATATGTAGATCGATAGGTTTCCAGAACTAGTATACCCAATGAAACGAGACATGTTAATTTTTCTAGTGGAACAACCTAAATGCTACCCCCCCCCCCCCCCCCTTATATTCGTTCTACTGTCTACGTTTTAGGTTCAAACTGTACTGTTCTAGTACATGCATTGAGAAAGAAATGTTAGGTTTTCAATACAACGATTGCAATCAAGTACAATACTTCTTCACACTCTTCTTGGAGATGACAAGGGTCTTTATGTATATATAGAGATTAGATAACCATTGATGTGCTTAGACTACACGGAGTAGAGAGGGGAAAGAGGGGCGTGATGCGTCATGTGGAACATGTGAGGACCATTTTGTAAGGGTGAAAATTGTGGGGAGTGGAAGGGGGTGAAAGAGGGGGGGGGGGGGAGGAATATTATTATTAATGTGTGTGTGTTAGATTTAAAAAAAAAAAAAAAACAATTCACAAGTTGCCACCTCAGACCTCACACCCGCCCCACGCCAGTGGAAAACTCCCCGCCCTTGCCCCCCCCCCCCCCCCCCCACACACACACACACACTCCGGTTACACTTAGAGCGCCAATCGTTTTAATAACATGTTGAGAAAAGGGGAAGAGCATGATCTGTCGCTCACTGTTTAAATAATCTGCTTATATTATAAAACATATATTAAAGGAAACATGCAATAAACATGATGCTTAATTATCGTATCGAGGGTATAATGTTTGTAATAGTTATGAGTTTTATTACACAATCATCATATATTTTATTAGAGAAGAGATAACGTATAAAGTTTTTTAACCTACAAAGTGTAAGAATGATTCTCAGTCATTAGATTTAGGCGGTGGCAAGATGGTAATTAATAATCCTACTAATATTTGGGTTAATCTAACCAAGGGTAAATTAGGGAAATCGCGTTTAAATTTCTGTGAAATCGTAACAACAGACATAATCGATGCAAAAAATTTCAACGATTGAACCTGATTTTTCATCGTTTTCAACTCGATTAAACGTTAAGAATGATTAAACAATCAAAAACATTCGATTACAAACAAAATCCAAACGTATTTGCAGAAATAGAAGAAAAACAGAGTATGATAATTCAATTGATAAAATTAATCGAATCATATTCAAAAATCACTATCAACGCATGTATTATTCACAGAAACGAACAATGTTGATAATAGAAGAATAATTAAAGAAAAAAAATGGCTTTCAAAAAAGTTTCAGACAATGAAGATCAGAAACTGTTAAACATAAATCATAAAACGCACTTTGTTTTTTTATAAACGCATTTGGTTTTTTAAACACTATTTAAACTGGTTTTACAAAAACACACTTGGTTTTTTTATAAAACGCACTTGGTCTTTTGTAAAACGCACTTGGTTTTTTAAACACTATTTAAACTGGTTTTACAAAAACACACTTGGTTTTTTTATAAAACGCACTTGGTCTTTTGTAAAACGCACTTGGTTTTTTGTAAAACGCTCTTGGTTTTATGTAAAACGCACTTGTTTTTTTTTTTTGTAAAACGCACTTGTTTTTTGTAAAACGCACTTGTTTTTGTAAAACACATTTAGTATAAATAAAACTCACCTTTTCATCATTGTTTCCCTTATTTTCCCCTGTTTTCCTCCAACAGACAAACATCTATATTCACACACAGTTGAGGTAAGATTTTTATGGATTGGTTGTTTTGTTTTTCTTTTTATCTTCTTTTTCCCTTGTTTTGTTATTAGCGAGAGATACAGAGATGTTGGCTTGGTTGTCATCTCCAAAGATAGAGGGAAGTGACTAGATCTGAGCTACGATTGAGGTCGGTTTGAAGGCGAACAACGTGAAGGGTTTTGAAGGCGTCGGGGGTTAGAGGAGAGAGGGAGCGGTGAGGCTTTGGTCCGACGGTTGTGTCAGGCGGTGGTGGTGGTGGTTAATGAACGATTTGAAAGGAACATTACCCTTTACCCTTTTAATCAACCATAATTGGGTTAGTTAGAGTTAACTAGGGTTTACACGTGTCAAGCTGTGGTGGCTTCTTACACTTTGTATGTTAAAGGATACTTTGCATCCTATACTTTCTTTATTTTATTATTATTGTTTTTTAAAGTATTACATGACTAGTGGGTCTATGTACTATGTCTCCGTTAAGGATGATCATTTTTGTACCGGTATTAAAAAAAATTACCAGTACCAGACCGGTACTGGATGGTACCATATTGATCGAAATTCGATAACAATTCGGTACCCACTTTTTGACATTTTTAGGACCGGTACTTTTGGTTCGGTATCCGTATCGAGCTTATCTGAAGTCTCCATTACGATTTGTAGTTGGATCCCTAGGATTGAGAAATTACACTTTTGGTCCATGCTCTTTGATCAAACAGAACACCTTTAGTTCTTAGCGCTAACAAAGTTATTTTAACGAAAATACCATTACTTTATAAAAAATAAATAATTCAAGCGAACCTTAACCGACACCACCTCTTATCTTCTTCACCAAGTCTCCAACAAGAAGCAATGAACCCCATTGCACGTTGTCACAACCGATCACTATCGCTACCTTTAATCAGTCTCTCCTTGTCACACATCTACAGACCGTATACCGCGTCACAATATTTCAATCGAAAGAGAAATAAATCCATGCTTAGTTTTGTGACAAGGAATGTTGTGGCACCTTCCTACTTTTTTTTTTGAACAACAAACTTTTACACCAGTCCGTCTTTAGTAGGACTCGAACCCTTAACTTCAAAGGGAACAACACCTCAGCTCTTTTTTCATTTGTATTTCCACAAATATTATCAAAATATTTAATATTTAATGTGTCATAAACCCAAAGTGTTACATTTAAACAAGCAAGAATAATAATCAAACATGTAATTTTTTTAAGTTTAAACATAGCTAGTAGTCTAGGGGTGTTTAAAAAATCCAAATCCCGATTCGAATCCGAAATATCCGAAAATTCGTATTCGTATTATCCAAAATTTTGGATTATCCGATTTTTGGATATACAAAAATCGGATAATCCGTAATTACGGATCCGGATCCTATTTATAAAAAATTTCGGATAATCGGATTATCCGAATCCAAAATATTAAAAAAAATCTAATATATATTGAATGTTTGTTTTAAGCAGGTTTGGTTTTAGACTTTTAGCATAAGTGGAAGTGATTTTTTTTAAGTTTCGGATATACAAAAATTGGATATCTGAAATTTCGGATCCGGATTCGGATCTCAATATTGACTATCTGAAATTATTTCAGATTATCCGATTTTTGGATATCCGAAAATCGGATAATCCGACATATGCGAAAATTGGATAATCCGACATCTCCGAAAATCGTATAATCCGATTTTGAACACCCCTAGCTAGTACCAGAAGTCCAAAACCTTTATATAATTTCTAACCTTTTTTTCTATAAATTTTGCTGCATAAAAAAAGAAAAAGAAAAAAGAACACAGGATATGTTAATTTTGTATTCTACCATTTTATCCCTAGGTTACTACAAATATAGCCACGTGTAAGTATGATCCGATCAACCGCCAAAACCATCGGCTATATTCCTTTAACTATGGACACGTATGCAACTACAATGCTACACGTGTCACCACCTCCTCAATCTTCTCCTTCTTCTCTACCTCTTCATCATTTCACTAACATTTTGCACCTTTGCAAACTACACACACAAACAACACACACAATGGGACACAATTTGGAGTCACGATCGTTGCTTGATGAATTGAAAAGCTTTGATAGAAAAGGAGGTCTATTTGATTTAGGCCATCCTCTTCTCAATCGTATGGCCGAATGCTTCGTTAAGGCGGCCGGTGTACGTCTCGTAAACTCTTTTTCGCGTTCGTTAGATTGTTTTTTTATTGAATTGTTTTATTTATTTAGATTGGAGCGATTCAAGCGGTTTCGCGGGAGGCATATTTTACCGTTACCGAAGGTGAGCTGACCTCGGGTCACCCGAATTTGTTGGATTTTTATATAGGGAAAATTATTAAAATGAGCATTTGACGAAACAATAAAAGCGCCAGCTAAGCCAATTTAGCACGCACTTTACAAAAAAAGACAAAACGACGGCTAAGCCATTTGGCTTGTGGTTTTTTACTTTACTTTTTAGCCGGCGCTTTTGTCTATTTTTATAATTTCTTGATGGGGATTTACAGTAATAACAAACAAAACAAGAACAACCGGATAATTGAAATATTTGCAGGCATGTAATGGCTTTCAGATTGAATCAATTCGGTGGTTCAATCGAAATATTCAATCTGATAGAATCAGAGATTGAGAATTTTCTGTATGATTTTGATTGAGAGAAGAACGAGTGTTTTGACCAAGATTATGAAAATTCGTTCTTGAATTAGGGCCATTAACTGCCTTTTAGGCAGTTTTTACAAGGTTTCAAAATTGCTAAATTTAGTCACTTTAATTCCGAAAATTAGTCCCAGCCAGGGGCTTTGCCAGTTTGCCCCTTGGACCCCGCCATGGGCTACGCCCCTTAGACCCTGCTCCCAGGGGTGCTGCCCCGGACCCCGCCCCTAAGTTCATAATAAATTCAAATAGGCGTGGACTCCGCGCCTCCATACCTATATGATGTCTTATTATGAAGATATTGGTCAAATTACACTAAAATATCCAATACAACTATCATTTTGGGAATTTTCCTTTTTGTATATAAAGTGAGCCGACCCTGGGTTGGTCGCTAGTATTTGTCGGATTTTTTGTATATAAAATTTAAAATTAGTTGGATCCCATCAGTTGGGGGTGAGGAGAGAATCTTAGGATAACCCCCACTAAAAAAGTTCTTGTTCCGCCACTGCATGTATGCATGTATGTATATATTGGTTCTTGATTTGATGTATACAATGGGTTGGTTGCAGGTGGAGATTCGTCTTCTATCCCGCCGGAAATCCCTGCTGGCCCCAAGAAGCATCGTTTCTCGGAGCTTAGAGGTATGAATTTACATTCATATCTTATTATTTTATCAAATTATATGTGATTATGGACCATAAATTATTTTTATTGTATTATGTTATAATTATTATAAATGATATTGTTACAGGAGAAACAAACCGGAACTCTGTTGAAGCGCTGGTATGTTTGTTGCTACCAGTAACTTGTTTTATTTTAATCTGGTTCACTTATTTATATGGGTCATGTTTGGGTTGTATTGGTTATATTGTTGAAAGTAATGTTGACAAGCTAACCTATTCGTGATATGTTTGACCCATTTATTACAGCCCTAAGGACTCGTATAATTCTTTTACAACTGGATATCAGTCGTTTAGTCGATTAGATAGATGAGGGGTCTTGTAATGGTTAAATCCGGTTATAACCTATTTAACATGTTTAATTGAACATATGCACTTGCTAACCTATTTATGACTCGTGCAGTTATTTAAATACCGGTCTTGACCTGACCATACGACACAACTAACACATTTAAAACTTAATTGCATCTTGTTAATCCTCTTAAGACTTGTTATGTTAAATGGGTTTTAACATTGTTGGTTGTCATGTCTTAACCTGTTTAATCAGACGGGTCATGTTCGGGTTAGGTTAGACTTATCTAAACCGTTCAACGAAACAAGTCCTCCTTATCATGTGTACAATTTGATTACAAGATAAATAAGTAATAGGGTTGTTTGGGTTAGGATTAATGCCCTTGACATGAATAAGTATATAAATTCTGTTTGAGCTCCTGATGATTCAATCTTTCTGTTAGAAATGGATAAAATTACATTTAAGCATCTTATTCGCTCGACTTAAAATAACATCTGATGTCTGGAATTTTGTGCATTTAAATGTTTTCAGGTCAAAAGCACAGGGAAGGAATCACTACAATGGGGTAAACGCAGGATCAACGTTATCTAAATCATATTCGTGCTATCCTAACAATCGAACGTTTTACCATATTTCAGGTTTGGCTGCGGGTATGTATTCAGGTATTACATATGGATTGAAAGAGACACGCGGAGTTCATGACTGGGTAAAAACAATTCAAAATAAATATTTAAATAGATATTTAACCTTGAATTTGTGCATGATGGGTTTCATGAGAGTGTTAAAACCGAATAATTCGAAGTCTGATGACTTGTGGTTTGTGTTTGGTTGCAGAAAAACAGTGCAATGGCAGGAGCGATCACAGGTGCGGCTTTAGCGCTAACATTTGATGATTCTACTCATGAAGATATAGTGCAAGGTGCCATCACCGGTGCGGCTATATCCACTGCTGCTAATCTTCTCACCGGAATATTCTAGAGTTTTCTTTTATCTATAGTAATATTTTGTGCAACATTTCCTGCATAAATCAGTAAGTTTAGATCTTCATGCTTTTATTTCTTGGTATCATTTAGGGAAGTGGAAACTGTGGAACTATGTATGGTTAGAATGTGGTCTTAGTTGGCAGACCTGTTGTTGGATCCTTTTAGCAGATCATATGAACCAATCGAAATCTAGAACTTGTTTTGACCTAGTAGTGTGACATCATTTTTAAACTGCCCGTTCGAAACTATTTGTTTAGATAATGTGCCTTATGTCTGAGGCTTGATACAAAACCACTATTGAGCCGGGGGGTCTCACTGGAAGCAGCCTCTCTATTTCTACGGGGTAGAGGTAAGGCTGTCTACATCTTACCCTGCTCAGACCCTACCTTAGTTTTTGCTATAGGTGGGATTAACTGAGTATGATGATGATAAAATTTTTCATTAAAAATAAAAGGATAAATTACATAAGGATGGCAGGTTGGCGGACAACAAGCTGCGTCGTCACCCCTTTCTGGATAGAAAACCCGAATCTGCTAAAAACAAAACCCCGCCCTTGATGGGTGGAAAAGTTGTTGTGCACTACTTGCTGAACCCGAGTCAAAAACCGCATCGCTTCCAATGCCAAGGAACCGAACGTGTTGAAGGCCAAGGGAACAAAAACATGCTGATTATCCTCACATGTTTAGATATGTAATCTTCCAAACTACCTTGTGAAACTACAAAAATGGTGGGTGTGGTCTCAGCTAGGAAGCGATGTGGCTACGAGATGCCGCCATGGATATGGCGGTGGGATGGTTGTACCTAGTGGAGCAATCACAGAATGAGTGGCTTTGTGGACCACCAACAGTATGCAGCGTGGCCTAAGAGCATCTCCGATGGTGAGATTCAAGACCACAAAAAAATTCCACTTACATTTTTTTCTTCCAACCTCAAATCATACCGAACGTCCACCTTACACTTCACTTTTTTTGGATGTAAAAATATTGTTTGTGCATAGCCCACACGCTTGGTCCAATGACGAACTTGGATTCGGACACAGCCAATTTGAGCAACTTATTTTGGGCTTCTACACCTCAGCACCATTGGAAGTGCTTTAATGGGCTTGCAAAATCAAGCATTTTGGAGTTTATAAGCAGTTTGGATATGGTATTATCACACCCTATTCATAAATAACAGTCGACACAAAAATAATAATTAATTAATAATAATTAGGTTTTGGGTTGTTTAGTATATTGGTTGAGATGTTTTATTGGTTTAATTGAACATGAACGTGTCTACTTTATAAGTTTTTTTTTTTTTTTTTTTTTGCACACAAATAAATAGATTGGTCATGTTTTGTATTGAATCATTTGCCAAACGCACGTTTACAATTTGATTACAACATGTTTGCAACTTGTTAACTCGTTTTGAAATATTTGGTTTTATGTATTAACTAGTTTTATCCTGGGAGCGTCCCGGGTTGAAATATCTAATATAAAATAATAAAATATATTATTATTATTTTAAACAAATCTCTGCCATAAATTATTATATTCAAATATATAAAAAAAAAATCTTTGCGCTGGGGTATAAATCTAGTGCCATTACAAATGAATTCGGAAGTTTGTATATCGATTATTCTAAAAAGAACTAACATGAAATAAGAAAAAAAAGTTAATTATTGAAATATCGAACGCATTAGTCTAAGGGTTATGTGATGCGTTAAAAAATTCATGGGTATATGATCGGGTATGTAGTTCGGGTATTTGGGTATGTTGTTTCGGGTAATCGGGTCGGGTATCACCTAATCCCAGACCCGACCCAAACCCACAATTTTTTTTAAACTAATCCCAAACCCGACACAATACATGTCGGGTTACAAAAAATAGTCATTTTTTTCTCCGATTTTTATATAGCACTATGGTACTCGTTGGAAAGATAATAAAACGTTCGTTAATTTGGTGTAATTTTTTTCTTTAAATAATCTCGTATATAAAAGATATTAACGTTTAAAAGTTATGGGAGGAAACACGAGAGATAAAATAATAAAGGTTTAATATTTATATTTAGTAGATTAAGTATTTAATAGATTAGGTTAAAGACTATAATAGATTAGGTTAAATCATATCTATTTCTTTTTTTTAATTGGTTTAGAGTTGCCACATCACATCCTATGTGGCATCTCTCAAAGAAGAGATTGCATAAGAGTATGACATGTAGGATTAATCCCTTTGCAATATATATATATATAGGGGAGGGTTATCTTGAGAACGCTAAATATTGTGAGAACCGTGAGAACAAGTAAAAAAATCAATCAAAATCAATTTTTTTTTAATACAAACCTCATTATAATCAAAATACAACATTAATAAATGAATTTTCTTTCCAAATAATTCATCTTTTCTTGCAAAAACACTTTCAAATTAACTTTTTACACATGTGTAAATGAAACAGTTTACACATGTATAAACAGTAAATTTACACATGTGTAAAAACAAATTATTTTCGTATACGTTTGAATTTTTACGCATAAATTGTGTTTTTGGGATTGTATTTTAATAATAATGATAAGTGTAAAAAGAAATTTTAAATTTGAATGGTTTTAGATGCCGTTCTCACGGTTCGCACGAAATATAGGTGTTCTCAAATTAACTTTCCCCTATATATATATATATATATATATATATATATATATATAGATTGGGCCGTGTCTACTTTATGCTATTTTGTGCTTTTGGTGCACATATTAATATGATACATTATTAACGCCAAGTTTGTGTTTGTGTTAAACAATTCAAACCATTAATCTTAAAACGTCCCAACTTATATGCTGAACGATCCAATCTATTAATATTGTTTTTTTCTTTTGTAGGAATGATTCAATCTGTTAATCTAGAAACAATTAGCCATAAGGCCTCTAGTCTAGTCTAGTCTAGTGGTCAGGGAGTTTAAGGTTTTACTCATGTCGGTAGTTAGAGCATTCACAACCCATCCCCCATTCCCTCCCCCTTTCTTAAAATTTAAGAAAATCCCACAAAAACTCACTCCATCCCAACCCCTTTCCCCATACCCCATTTCTAAAATTTACAAAAAACCTATGTTGAGCCCCCATATATGGGGTCTTCCATCCTTCCCCCATATCATTTAATAATAATAAAATAATACAAATGAAAGGTGGAGTGAATTAATGTTGGTTGTAAAGAAATAAAATAATAATAAAAAAAGCTTTTAGGGGATATAAATGGGGAATGGGATGTGAGAAAATTTGCAAAAGTGAGTGGCAAATTTAGAAAACTATGATTTTTTCTTAAATTATATGGTTGAGGATGGGGGACGGGTTGTGAATGCTCTTAAAGGTTTTACTCATGACTTTGGCTCTAGACATTTAAAACCATATCTGTATGAACACCTATAACCATTTTGAATATTGTGCATTTGAAAACCCTTGAAAAAAACCTATACATAAACAAAAGTTAGTTATAAAATCTGGTTACAATCCAGTCAACTAAAGGAAGATGATGGGCAGTGATTGATAGCAAGTTTGATTTTAGTTTTTATTTTAGATTGTGGAGTGTGTAAAACTTTGACGTCGTGCCTAATAAGTAATAATTAAATCATATGATACAACCTTTGAGGTAACAGTTGTATATATTGAAAAGTAAAATACCAACATCAATCGACAATCGTTGATTTTTTTTAATTAAGAATGTTTCGTTGATTTTTTTTAGTTAAAGATGAACTCAAACGAAATTAAAAGACCCAATCTTGCTTAGCATGGATGGCAATTGGCATTAGAGGTGTTCAAACCGGTTTTTTTTGCCGGAACCGGTTCCGGTCCCGAACCCGTTCGCTACAGTACCGGTTCCTGGCCGAACCGGTTTCGGTTCCAAACCGGTTCGGTTTTGGACCGGTTTTGTCGATTCGTAAGACCGGTTTCGGAGACCGGTTTCGGTTCAGTTTCGGTTTCGGTTTGTATCGGTTTCGGTTCTTAATCGGTTTTTTCGCGCGCATTTAAAAAAAAAAATTAGGCCGATAAGAAAAAAAACATAAAAATACGACTTTTATTATTTTTTTTGGTTTTCGAAATTAGAAACTAGAAAAATCTATTAATTAATATATATAAAAGAATTGAACATTGCTGACGTGGCGTGCAGTGGTGCCTTCAACCTCTCCATGAAACTGCCACGTGGCATCATAATTGAAAGATTTTAGTGTTTTTGAATTATTTTCTTTTTTAATTAAAAAAAAAAGATAAACATAAAACCCTAAATTTATCTCTCTATCTCTCAATTCTCAATTACTAAAATTAAATTGAGTTATTTTAGGAAAAAAAAATTTAAAAACAAATTTAAATTTTTCTCTCTTATGTTCCTCCCATAATTTTTAAACGTTAATATCTTTTATATTCGAGATTTTTTAAATAATGAAATTACACCAAATTAACGAGCGTTTTATTATATTTCCAACGAGTACCATAGTGCTATATAAAAAACGGAGAAAAAAACGACTATTTTTTGTGGGGTTATGTTTATACAGAAAAAAAAACACAAAGTGTTCAGGTTATTCATTAATCATGTTTTTTCTTTTAAACCAGGTTCTTATCTACGATGTTGAAATTCAGCCCAATCGCCATGCATCATTGGAATTTTACTCTTGTATACTTCATCAAGAAAAGCTAGGAGAAAGAATCGCGCAACATTGCAACACATGATGTCACCTTATAACAAGGTTATTTTTTTTTATTTTTTTAATTACAAAAATAATAATTATTACTATTAGTATTAGTATTATTAGAATTGTTATATTTTTCAACCACCATCATGAATTCTACATCTATATAAGTCAAAGTCAAATTGTAATATATTCTAAATTACGTGAAGATGATTATATGTTGAATGTTATTCTTTTAATACTGTATTATGTTTAATATGGTTTATGCTTTTTATTTTTCTAACTTTTTAAATAATTGTTTTTTTTTAACTAGGATTGATTATGTTTAAGTTATTTACTCTTTTCGTGATTTGAGTTTTCTTCTTTTATCATTTTTTATCATTTTTTATTAAATCATATTAAATTTTTTAACCCCGGGACCTTCCCGGGGTAATCAGCTAGTGAAATACATAAAAACATAATTCAAATTATTACAATCAAATTTTTTTTTAAGCTTCATCCGAACTACTTTGGCGCAACGAAGCATCGTATGCGAGTTCTTCGTCCGATAGGGGTTCGCTTGATCCTTCTTCCACCTCTTCGTCATGTATTCTTCGTTCAAGTTCGGTTTGGTCTTCAAGAGATGTTTTATGTTGTATTTGATCCACCGCATCCAAGTGATCTTTTAAGCATATGCACATCTCCAACGATTCGGGATTTAATTTTGTTCTTCGTATGGATAGCACCCTGCCACTCAGAGAAAAAGCCGATTCCGAAGCTACCGTAGAAGCTTGGACACTTAGTAGATCACGGGCTATAGCGGAAAGGATAGGAAATTCAGTTTGTTTTCCTTTCCACCAAGCCAATATATCAAAATTTTCAAATTCGGTGGCGGTGAAAGTCGCCGTAAAATTCGAGCCTTTATACCTACCAAGCTTGCTATTTGGGGCCTCACCCCTTTGTCTTTTAGCCGTTTGGTCTTTGACAATATTAAACAAATTAATTTTAAGGTTACCCCGGCTCGAGCTAGCACGACTTCCTTCCCCTCCCATTCCCATTTGCATTTGCAAGTTGGGACCATATTTTTCTAAATAAGTATCATACAATATTTGGAAATCGTTATCAAAAGTAGCTTTCATGTGTGTTGCCCAATTTGGTTTTGAAAGATATAAACATAAAGCCATATTTATTTCATCGATTATAGTATGAACTCCCGTAGCATTTAAGCACGGGTTTAAAGCCAGCGCACACATAAACACATGTGGTATTTCTTCAAAATATTTTAGAAATTTTTGAACCATTGGGGGTATCATTTTCTCAAACAATTCATTTTTGTCTTCAAAATCAAATATTGTTTGAACCATTAAATATAATTCTTGCAATGCTTCATTACTAGTTGGATAATAAACCCCCGATAGTTTTGTAGTAGCGTTTTTAAAAACCTCAAGAAATTCCGTAAGTTGTTCAATACAATCCCAACCCTCGTTAGGAAATGCCGTTACATGACCACGACTAGCAAGCCTATTATGAAAATGTTTTAAAGTTTCTTTTTGTTTCAAAGCACTTTCGAACATTGTAAAAGTGGAAAGGGGGGGGGGGGGATAATATTATATTGTGTTAAAGTTAAAAAAAAAATATGACCAATCAAAACCATCCACCTCTTTTCAAGCCCCCCCCCCCCCCACGCCGGTGGATTCTTCCCCGTCCAAAGGGGCCACGCCCTCTTCCACGTCACTTGGTGGCGGTGTTCCCGCCCAAAAAGCTCCTCCACGCCCAAACACCCCCGCCCACTCCGTTTAGTCTAGCATGGACTAAATTTGTTAAAGAGAACAAACGAACCGAAAATCAAGACCCAAAAAAAAACAAGGATTGGGGAGCTTAATCCAAAAACACACGAACCTGCACGAAATAATTTTAGAACAATTTTAAAGAAGTTAAAGCTCGGCTCGCCAATGTTAAATAATATGTATATTATAACTAAACAAATCATGTTCTAGACTCGAGCTTGGGCTTGTTAAGGCTCGGCTCATTTGAATTTTTACCAATCCAATCTCGAGTAGTTTTCGAACCGTTACACATCATTTACCTTAACGCTGTGTTCCCGAGTTAACTTAAAGGGGGAAAAGAAAGGAAAAGAATAGAAGGAAAGGAAGGGAAAGGAAAAGAAAGGATAAGTATCCTTACTTATCCGTTCCTTCCGTTTCCTTCCAAATCGGAAGGAAAACTAAACTAAAGGATTTTGCTTAGTTTTCATTCCATTTCCTTTCTTTTCCTTCCTTTAATGAAACTCGGGAACACACCATATTTTGTTTTCCTTTCTTTTCCTTCCTTTAATGGAACTCGGGAACACAATCAAATTTTTCCTTCTTTTCCTTTCCTTTCTTTTCTCTCGTTTAGTTAACTCGGGAACACAGTGTAAGTAATCGGGCCAGGTAAATGGAAATATTGTTAAAATTAGTCATATCACACGATTTGTAATTCAATTACTAAAGTTGTTTATTGGGCTGGTTATATTCAGTCGTGTATTTGTGGGCTCAGTTTTATATTCAGGTATTTGAGGCTTGTTTGGTTGGGCTGCACTTATGGGCTATGGGCCCAGGAGAGTTGGGTGTTAGCTGGCTTATTGTTTCGAGACTAATATTGATTGTTGGATTAAGTTGATCTTAACCGTTGGATGGTTAGCTGGAAGAAGATTCGAGAGCCTATTATAAAAGCCTTTTCTCTCTCTTGATTGTATCCATTCGTTCATTCTTTGTTTTGTTTCGTCTTTATTTTTCTCTGTATTTCTTTTAGGGTTTCTTGTAGGTCATCTTCATCAGTGATTATTGTTAATCACTATAAGTTTGTATTAATCTTATTTTCCTTATGTTTATGACAACTGATCTAACTAATCAGTAGTCATAAACAAAACATTGTATTATTCTTTCTGGATTCTTCGATTTGTTGAATCCTTGGGATATTGGGGGGAACTATTTTGTGTTGGTTAAATAAGATCTTGTCACCGTTTTGTTGCCTACATTTTGTGTTCTTTGTTTAGAGTTTATGTTGGCTCTATTGTTTGTTTGTTGAGTGTATTGAAACCCTAAAATTCTACATGGTATCAGGGCTATAAGGCTCTTGATTCTGTTTGTTGGTCTTGTATTGTCTTCCGCTGGTCTTTGTTTTTTGTTAGGGATCTGATCTTTTTAGATCTGTTTCTTGACTCATCTGGTTTGATAGATCTTATCTGATTTTGTAGATCTGGTCTATCACCACCCTTTGTCTATTGTTTGTGATTGTTGTGCAGGTTTGTGTTGTGGTCAACTGTTGTTGGCTTGGTTGGATATTGGAGCTATTGGAGTGGATGTTTATAGCTACAGTTGCTCCCATAACACAGCACCCTAAGTGAAGGTGTTGGTTGTGGGATTGGCGAAACCCTAACTTCGGTTCCCCCTCGCTGTGAGATCGTTCTTTTCTTCTGTTATTAATATTGTGTGTCTAGGTGTCTTGACCGGGTTAGGGTGGACCGGTATTGGTATCTTGTTGTGTGTCTTGTTGTCCTATGTGATTAATTGTATTATATATGTATAGAATCAATATAAGACTACCCGGAGTGAGGGGGAAAAGAGGGACCTGATGCGCCACGTGTCACTTGTGGGACCCGTGTGTGAATGGTGAAAATTGTGGAGAGTGGAAAGGGGGGGGGGGGGGAATAATATTATATTGTGTTAAAGTTAAAAAAAATATGACCAATCAAAACCATCCACCTCTTTTCAAGCCCCCCCCCCCACGTCGGTGGATTCTTCCCCGCCCAAAGGGGCCACGCCCTCTTCCACGTCACTTGGTGGCGGTGTTCCCGCCCAAAAAGCTCCTCCACGCCCAAACACCCCCGCCCACTCCGTTTAGTCTAGCATGGACTAAATTTGTTAAAGAGAACAAACGAACCGAAAATCAAGACCCGAAACAAAACAAGGATTGGGGAGCTTAATCCAAAAACACACGAACCTGCACGAAATAATTTTAGAACAATTTTAAAGAAGTTAAAGCTCGGCTCGCCAATGTTAAATAATATGTATATTATAACTAAACAAATCATGTTCTAGACTCGATCTTGGGCTTGTTAAGGCTCGGCTCATTTGAATTTTTACCAATCCAATCTCGAGTAGTTTTCGAACCGTTACACATCATTTACCTTAACGCTGTGTTCCCGAGTTAACTTAAAGGGGGAAAAGAAAGGAAAAGAATAGAAGGAAAGGAAGGGAAAGGATAAGTATCCTTACTTATCCGTTCCTTCCGTTTCCTTCCAAATCGGAAGGAAAACTAAACTAAAGGATTTTGCTTAGTTTTCATTCCATTTCCTTTCTTTTCCTTCCTTTAATGAAACTCGGGAACACACCATATTTTGTTTTCCTTTCTTTTCCTTCCTTTCATGGAACTCGGGAACACAATCAAATTTTTCCTTCTTTTCCTTTCCTTTCTTTTCTTTCGTTTAGTTAACTCGGGAACACAGTGTAAGTAATCGGGCCAGGTAAATGGAAATATTGTTAAAATTAGTCATATCACACGATTTGTAATTCAATTACTAAAGTTGTTTATTGGGCTGGTTATATTCAGTCATGTATTTGTGGGCTCAGTTTTATATTCAGGTATTTGAGGCTTGTTTGGTTGGGCTGCACTTATGGGCTATGGGCCCAGGAGAGTTGGGTGTTAGCTGGCTTATTGTTTCGAGACTAATATTGATTGTTGGATTAAGTTGATCTTAACCGTTGGATGGTTAGCTGGAAGAAGATTCGAGAGCCTATTATAAAAGCCTTTTCTCTCTCTTGATTGTATCCATTCGTTCATTCTTTGTTTTGTTTCGTCTTTATTTTTCTCTGTATTTCTTTTAGGGTTTCTTGTAGGTCATCTTCATCAGTGATTATTGTTAATCACTATAAGTTTGTATTAATCTTATTTTCCTTATGTTTATGACAACTGATCTAACTAATCAGTAGTCATAAACAAAACATTGTATTATTCTTTCTGGATTCTTCGATTTGTTGAATCCTTGGGATATTGGGGGGAACTATTTTGGGTTGGTTAAATAAGATCTTGTCACCGTTTTGTTGCCTACATTTTGTGTTCTTTGTTTAGAGTTTATGTTGGCTCTGTTGTTTGTTTGTTGAGTGTATTGAAACCCTAAAATTCTACATGGTATCAGGGCTATAAGGCTCTTGATTCTGTTTGTTGGTCTTGTATTGTCTTCCGCTGGTCTTTGTTTTTTGTTAGGGATCTGATCTTTTTAGATCTGTTTCTTGACTCATCTGGTTTGAGTTTGATAGATCTTATCTGATTTTGTAGATCTGGTCTATCACCACCCTTTGTCTATTGTTTGTGATTGTTGTGCAGGTTTGTGTTGTGGTCAACTGTTGTTGGCTTGGTTGGATATTGGAGCTATTGGATTGGAAGTTTATAGCTACAGTTGCTCCCATAACACAGCACCCTAAGTGAAGGTGTTGGTTGTGGGATTGGCGAAACCCTAACTTCGGTTCCCCCTCGCTGTGAGATCGTTCTTTTCTTCTGTTATTAATATTGTGTGTCTAGGTGTCTTGACCGGGTTAGGGTGGACCGGTATTGGTATCTTGTTGTGTGTCTTGTTGTCCTGTGTGATTAATTGTATTATATACGTATATAATATAATAGTTAATAAAGGGCTTCTGTGCTAAGAACTGCGTGGGCACCTTTTGAGTGATGAACCCATGATCTGTAGCACTGACACAGTTTCGCTCTATTAGGATATTTGTGTGACTGCTACTGTTGTCTGGTTGGTTATTCTTGGTTTGTTAATTATGTTTTGTTCTTGTTTGTGTTTGTGATTTGTCATCATGGGAGATGTTGTTAATCCTAATGGAGGAGGTAGAGGGGGTGCTAATCAGGGTCCTGATCCAACTTTGGTCAGTAAGCTTGACATTAGTGATCCCTTGTACCTTCATCCAAGTGACACTTCTAGTTTGACTATTATTAATATTAAACTGAAGGGTACTGAAAACTACTCAGTCTGGTCTAACTCTATGAAACTGGCTTTGCAAGCTAAAAATAAAATGGGATTTATAGACGGAACTTGTGTTAAGTCTGTTGATGATGATGTTCTTGCAAGTCAATGGGATAGGTGCAACTCTGTGGTCTTGTCTTGGTTGATTAATTCTGTGTGTGAAGAGTTATATCTAGGTCAAGTATTTTCTAAATTTGCTAGAGATGTATGGATTGATCTTAAAGAAACATATGATAGGGTTGATGGTTGTGTAATGTTTAATTTGCATCAAAAAATTAATAGTCTGTCTCAAAATGGTAGTTCTGTTGCTGAATACTACCATAAGTTGAACACAATGTGGAAGCAGTTTGATTTCATAATCTAGCTTCCTATGTGTACTTGTCAAGCCTCAAAGGAGTTTAATGATTTTAATTCTCTGATTAAACTCATGTAATTCCTAATGGGTCTTGATGAGATATATCAACCTGTTAGGACTACTTTGCTTACTAGTGATCCACTGCCTTCAGTGAAGACAACCTTTGCTGTTGTCTCTAGGGAGGAATCGCATAGAGGCACAAGCAGTGGGTTAAAGGGTTCTAATGTTTCATTTGTTGCTAAATCTAATCAAGTTGTTGATAATAGGAGGAGGTTTAATAATAATAATAATAGAGGACCTAATCCTAATCTTAAGTGCACACATTGTAATATGATTGGTCATACTATTGATAGATGTTTTGAAATTGTGGGATATCCCCCTGGTTTTAAAAGGAGACCTTTCAAGCAGACTAATAAATCTATTAACAACAATGGATTCAATAACAATAAAACTGGTATGAGCAATAACAATGTGTGCGCTAATGTTGCATCTAGTTCTAGTTCTGGTTCACCTTTTACATCTGAACAGATTTCAAATCTGATGAGTTTGATTAGTGAGAAATCAGGGGGAGATCCTTAGTGTTCTAATGTTGGAGGTGAGTCAGTTGTGGTTAATGGTTTCTCTAGTCTGTCTGTTTTAAATAAATAGTCTAAGTTGTTTGAAAACTTTTCTGGTTGTTCAAGTATGCTAAAATATGCTTTGTTTCTTGGGTGGATAATGGATTCTGGGGCTAATCATCATATGGTTGGAAATGATAAACACCTAATTAATTGTGTTGATCTATCTAAGTATAATATGGAAGTTAAACACCCAAATGGTACTAATGCTAGGGTAACTAAGATAGGTGATATTAAACTAGCTGATGGTGTTGTGTTAACAGATGTGTTTTATATTCCTGATTACTGTGTTAATCTAGTTTCTGTGCATAAACTTGCTAAGGAGAATAAACTAGATGTGTTGTTTAATGAACACACTTGTTCTGTTCAGGATTCCAACTCAAAGAGAGTCCTGGTGACTAGTAGAGAGCAGGATGGTTTGTATTTTGTAGGTGATAATGTGAGTTTTAGTAATGTGTGTTTTAATAGTATTAGTGATCATAGCCTTTGGCATAGTAGACTAGTACATCCTTCTAGTCAGGTCATTGCTGTTTTAAAAGAAACTCTTAATATTGGTATGTCTGAATCTCAACCTTGTGATGTGTGTCATAAGGCTAAACAAGTTAGAGTGCCATTCCCAATTAGTGATCATAAGTCAACAAATGTAGGAGATCTTGTGCATCTTGATGTATGGGGTCCTTACAAGGTCACCAGTAGGGAAGGGTATAGGTATTTTTTTTGACAGTTGTGGATGATTACTCTAGGTCTGTATGGGTCTATTTGTTGAAAAATAAAGGTGAAGTGTTTGAGAACTTGGTTAATTTCTATGAAATGGTAAAAACAGAGTTTTCAAAACCTGTTAAGGTATTTAGGAGTGACAATGGGTCTGAGTTTATAAATAAACAGATGAATGAGTTTTGTAATAAGAAAGGTATTCTTCATCAAACAACCTGTGTTTACACTCCACAACAAAATGGAGTTGTGGAGAGGAAACACAATCATCTTTTAAATACAGCAAGGGCATTACTATTCCAAAGTAATGTTCCACTTAGGTTTTGGTCAGATTGTGTTCTCACTGCTGCATATCTTATTAACAGGATTCCTTCTTCAATGTTAGGTGGTTAGTGTCCGTATGAGTTGATTCATGGGCCCCCCCACTCTTAGTCATTTAAGAAACTTCGGGTGTTTTTGTTTTGAAACTGTCTTTAATGATCCAGATAAGATTTGTAGTAGAGCAAATAAGTGTGTCCTATTAGGTTATTCATTTTTGAAAAAGGGATATAAAGTTTTAAGTCCTGAAACTAAACAAGTTGTCTTCTCTAGAGACGTTAAGTTTTATGAAAATATTTTTCCCTTTAAAACTGAATACAAAGAAAATGTTTTTAATAATGTTCATCATTTAATTTTTTTCGATTGTTTTGAAAATGAAGTTTCTAAAAATGACTTGAATGACAAAGGTAACATGTGTCTTCCGAATGATGAAGGGGGAACTAGTAGGGCTCATGATTCTTCACCTGGGGGTCAATTAGATGACTCTCCCAGGGCTGCCAGTGAGGTAGACCACACTGGTGGACGGCCACCTGGTAGTACAGTAGGTAGAGGGACTAATTCCTCAGGGTTAGAAGAGTCAGATGATGAGACTGCAACTCCTGAAGGAAATAGGACTACTAGTATTAGACAGTCAAGTAGAGAGTCTGTTTTACCAAAGAAATATAATGATTTTGTTTTAGATGGTAAAGTGAAGTATGGAATTGATAAGAGTGTGAATTATTCAAATCTCTCTAGTGAGAATTTGTTTTTTGTATCTAATGTCAATAAAGTGTCTGAACCCACATCTTACTATGAAGCTTCAAAAGACCCAAGATGGGTTGAAGCCATGAATAGTGATATGGAGGCCTTATACCGAAACAATACTTGGATTGTCACCGACTTGCCTCCTGATAGGAAGGCTATTAGGTGCAAGTGGGTGTACAAAGTTAAGTATAAGTCTGATGGGGAGGTAGAAAGGTATAAGTCTAGGTTAGTAGCTAAGGGCTACAATCAAAGGGAAGGCATAGATTTTGGAGAAACCTTTTCTCCTGTAGTTAAAATAGTTACTGTCCGGTGTGTGATTAGTCTAGCTGTTCAGAATGACTGGTCTTTGTTTTAGTTGGACATTAATAGTGCGTTTTTGTATGGGTCAATAACTGAGGATGTGTATATGACACTTCCTGAAGGGTATTCATCAAATAGTGAGTCTAAAGTGTGTAAGCTTGTCAAGTCCTTGTATGGTTTGAAGCAAGCCCCTAGAAAGTGGAATGAGAAACTTGTAGAGGTTCTCATTAATATAGGGTTTGTTCAGAGTAAACGTGATTACTCAATGTTTGTGAAATCTGATAATGGTGTGTTTGTTGTTTTGTTAGTATATGTTGATGACATTGTTGTCACTGGCAACAGTGAAGTTGAAATTAATAAGGTCAAAATTTTTTTAAAAGAGAGTTTTCAAATAAAAGATCTTGGTAAGTTGAAGTACTTCTTAGGTAGTGAAGTTCTATATTCTGAAGGAACTGTCTGTCTTAATCAAAGGAAATATTGCTTAGACTTATTAAGTGAGTTTGGTTATTTGGGATGTAAACCTGTTAGTATACCTATAGAGCAGAATTATATACTATCTATGAAAAATGCTAAGTTTGAGAAATATATAGAGGATGTTACAGGTTTTCAAAAACTTGTTGGCAAACATATATATATTTATCTCTTATCAGGCCTAATATATGTTATACTGTTCAGTTTTTAAGCCAATTCATGCATAAACCAACATAAGTTGTTTTGCATATTGCCTTAAGACTATTACGGTATCTTAAAATGTCCCCTGGAAAGGGATTGTTGTTTAAAAAAGGAGATAATTTTGTGCTTTCTGCATATTCAGATGCAGATTGGGCAAAGTGTTTACAAATTCGTAGGTCTATTACAGGTTATTGTGTATTCTTAGGGTCTAATTTGGTTTCCTGGAAGAGTAAAAAACAAAGCGTGGTATCTCGGTCAAGTGCCGAGGCAGAATACCGGGCTTTGTGTTCGACCACTTGTGAAATGGTCTGGTTGTCTAATGTGTTAAGTGAATTAGGTATTAAGTCAAAATTACCTTTGAGATTATTTTGTGATAGCAAGTCGGCTATCTCTATTGCTGAGAATCCAGTGTTCCATGAACAAACAAAACATTTTGAACTGGATCTACATTTTTTAAGAGAAAAGGTTAGCAACAATTTTGTGCAAATAGAAAAGGTTGATTCTAGTCAGCTAGTCGCTGATATTTTTACAAAAGGATTGTATGGATCACAACATGAAAATTTTTGTACAAAATTGGGGTTAACAAATATGTTTAGTAATTGAATTAAGGGGGATGTTAAAATTAGTCATATCACACGATTTGTATTTCAATTACTAAAGTTGTTTATTGGGATGGTTATATTCAGTCGTGTATTTGTGGGCTCAGTTTTATATTCAAGTATTTGAGGCTTGTTTGGTTGGGCTGCACTTATGGGCTATGGCCCCAGGAGAGTTGGGTGTTAGCTGGCTTATTGTTTCGAGACTAATATTGATTGTTGGATTAAGTTGATCTTAACCGTTGGATGGTTAGCTTGCAGAAGATTCGAGAGCCTGTTATAAAAGCCTTTTCTCTCTCTTGATTGTATCCATTCGTTCATTCTTTGTTTTGTTTCGTCTTTATTTTTCTCTATATTTCTTTTAGGGTTTCTTGTAGGTCGTCTTCATCAGTGATTATTGTTAATCACTGTAAGTCTGTATTAATCTTGTTTTCCTTATGTTTATGACAACTGATCTAACTAATCAGGTAGTCATAAACAAAACATTGTATTATTCTTTCTGGATTCTTCGATTTGTTGAATCCTTGGGATATTGGGGGGAACTATTTTGGGTTGGTTAAATAAGATCTTGTCACCGTTTTGTCGCATACATTCTGTGTTCTTTGTTTCGAGTTTATGTTGGCTCTGTTGTTTGTTTGTTAAGTGTATTGAAACCCTAAAATTCTACACATATCACCAAATCACATACCTACTAAAATAATAAAAAAAAATTAATCTCATACCGATCCTATACCCAATCATCGGACCTCACATGTTCCAACCATTTTTGGTTTACTCATCAGGTTCGGATTTGATCGCAATCATAGTTACTCCTACTTGGGGCTGCAAACGAACCGAACGAACACGAACAAAGAAATTACGTGTTCACGAACAGTTCATGAACACTTACCGAACGAGATTTTTTGTTCGTGTTCGTTCGTTAAGAAAACATTTGTGTTCGTGTTCGTTTGTGTTCGTTTATTAATTTTGTTCATGAACGCACACGGACACAAACGGACATAATGAACACAAACAAGTGTTCATGAACATAAACGAACACAAAGAAATGTTCATGAACAGAAACAAACACAAACGAACATATATTAACTTTGGAATAAGATATAATTCTTAAGACATTAGTTAGATTCATCCAAAATGTAACTAAGTTATCCAAACAAATTTACCTCACTTATATTATTAATTTGGGTAAATAACAGAAAACAAAAAATTATAAGCCCTATTAAATTATCGAACATAAACGAACACGTTACCGAACGTTCACGAACATAAACGAACGAGCGCGTTCTCTGTTTATGTTCGTTCGTTTAACTAAACGAGCAAATTTTTTTGTTCGTGTTCGTTCATTTATTAAACAAACGAACACAAACGAACTTCCTACCGAACAGTTCATGAACTGTTTGCTGAAAGTTCAGTTCGTTTGCAGCCCTACTACTCCAATGGGGTATAGTACATCTGTACATGGGCATGTTTGTCAAAAAAAAAAAAAAAAAAAAAAAAAAAAAAAAAAAATACAACAAAAATTAGGCGTCAGTTCGTCATTATTTAAGACATTAGGGGTCACATTGCCATATTAAGTTAAACCTAACAACCAATATCAAGTGAGGGATCTTCCAACTATCGCCGGCGACTTCAACGTACGACGGCGAACTCGTAACTGAATCAGTTGACTAATTTAACGGACAATTAAATCGTTCTACGGTAAGTTATTAGTTAAGTCGGTAAATTTCCGTAATAAATTTCGTTTGATTTACCCCTTTTGTTGTCATTTTTATCTTATGAGATCGTTAACTAATACTATTGCCTCTTTATAAACCCTAGGACAGTATACAGTATTATAACTGAACCATAATTGAAAACCGAACCGTTAACTGAAATTAACTATAACCAACATAACTGATCGATTACGGTTAAGTGAATCTGATTAACGGATCATTTGGTTATGGTTTACGGTTAATGTTGCTATGTTAACTGACTTTAACCAAAGCTGAATAGAATCGAACCTTGTATGTTTGTGATTTCTTATTATTTATACCTCCATGTTTAGCTTCGATCATTTGAATTCATGTTGCAACTTACTATTCGTAATTGAGCGTCCTGTATCCGAGCTTGAAATCTGCATATTTCAGTTTGGAACACCGTAATCATTCGCACACGTTCTGCAAAACTACTTTTGTTGTCAATTGACGCTGTAATTTTCATATGTGCCAAATATCAAATAAATGATATGTTCAGCTAATCTTAAATAAGTGGAAGAATGGGCGCCATTGCTCAACGCCTGCTGTTTAACAATGTTTTGTATAGAGTCATGCACATGTTGAATACTAAAGTGTTTTGAATCATGAAGTCTATGAATTTAAGTAAACAAATATCGTTTGATTTTCGATTTTGTTTTGTTTGATATCCTTAGATTCTTGACTACTACATGAATTTTGTTAGTATTTTTCCTCAAGTTAGTTTCACAATGAATTTGGAATATATATTGTTGAATCTTCATTTAGTGTTGCATTGAAGTATAATCATAAGCATGAACTGATCAATAGACATTGTGTGATTTGCTCCTTGATGGAAAATGATTTCTAGGTTATTGTCTCAGCAGAAACCCTAAGACCTTGTTTTGTGGTGAGACCTGTATGCTTACATCCCAGTATTTTCTTACTTAGACAAAAATTGCAAAGGTTTAGCAGTTGAGGACCGAGGTATTGATGAAACTACTAAGTACTTTAGTTTCAAGAAATAGGGACAGTAGTGGTTATACTTATAACAAAAATCGCAGCTTTTTGGTGAGCTTTTAGAGCCGGTGGTCTTAGTTTGGAGCAGCTTCTCTATCCCCTGGGATAGAGGAAAGGTTTGCTCTTTTCCCACCATCCGCAGACCATACCAGCAGCTTTTGCTATGAGTAGGGCTGATTATTGGGTTAAAACCGGACCGAACCGAACCGGGAAAAGATATATCCTTTATCTAAATACAGAGACCGGACAGCAGATAGTACATGGGCAGGTTCTACTGTAAACGAATTTCATGGGTCCAGATAACGGTTCCGGGTATAACTGTGAGAGCTATTGGCCCTGCATCAAATGAATTAGTGGACTCCATAAGGCCTGATTAAAACTATTTCGTGGACTGCGATTCAAGTGGGTTGCAACCTAGCGTTATAATCGTGCCATTTTAATTGAATTTGGACTTCAAATTAGAACATCTAAGCCTTGACAGTTCAAACTTTATGTGCACACTAGCAAACGAACCAGCCTTCAAAATTCAAACCATTAAAACAAAATCCACGAAATCAACCTTTCTTTTGTGTGTGATCGAATCAACCAGAGTGTTTTGTTATGATGATGATGTATAAAAGCTAACTAATCCTAAAAAGTCTAGGTATCGCTTCCATACACGGACCGTCTTATCATCGGGTACAACCCATACACATACAGGAATCGTTTGTGTCTACATATTAGAACCGAGAACCCACCTATTAAAAGTGCAAGGGTTGGTCTAGCGGGGTGGGTTCGCGGGTCTGGTGGGTCATACCCATGAAATGCTCACCCCTAGCTATTACTGGGTATGTTTGTTTATTTTTTGTGTTGATTTTGGAGTTTTGTAATGTGCTAAATGTCTACTATTTAACATTGTTTCAAATCATGATTAATCGTTGATGAATCCATACCAATGTCATTGATTATGTGATTGATCTATCTTTTTATTTGGTATTTTAGGGAACTCGAGACACTTCTGAAACTTGGGATTCACTACACTATGTCTGAGAAGATGAAGGCAGCAGCCTTATCAGCAAACAAAGGGCTTAGCCGTGTTCAAGCCGAACGTGCAGCAGAAAACGCCGCACGAAACGTAAATGCATACGGGCAGAAAGAAGAAGGGCCAAGTAGATGGCAAGAAAAGAAAGAAGCAAAGACACAAATGTATCTAAATAGTACCGAAAAGCAACCGACTTTGAACCAAAAAAGATGCCAGAAGTGTCGCCAAACCGGGCACTGGACATACGAGTGTCAGAAGCCAGCACCTGAAACTTCTAAACCGGAATCCGGCTTCCCAGTTTCACATGGTTTAGGTGGTGCATCTGTCGAGAAAGATGAGAAATCCGAAAAGAGTTTGAAGAAGAAGATGGAGAAACACGGTAAACATAAAAACAAGAAAAGAAAACATAGGTCAAGATCAACGTCAGAATCGTCTGATTCAGAATCAGACGACGACAGGCGCAGGAAGAGAAAAAGGCATAGCCGAAGGTCTAAAGGAGTTCGATAAGTTGAGTAGCCAGTGGTGTTATGTAGTTACAGGGTGCAGTCGTAAGGCAACCGTTATGATGGAGGAATACATGTTAACCCTATTTTAGTGCTTCGTAATTCATATGTTACAATAGTAGGAGATGTGTGAACCGGGTTTAAACGTAGCTAACTTGATGAACTGTATGGCGTGAGACCTTTCGTTAAAGCCTATTTATCTTGGTTCGTTTGTTTGTTTCTATACATATATATAGGGTGGGTTCAATAGACGCGTTACAAACTCGTAAATACAGTTGAATCGATGTATTACCAATGAATAAAACAACAATCATCATTGATCTTAATTGGTCTATCATCTATGGTTGAAAACTTGAAATTATGTGATGACTGTAGAAAAAAAAAATGTAAGGACTAAAAGAAAGTGAAATTTGTGGATTTAATGTCTAAATGTTTCTCAAGCTCTCTTATATTTCAGGATTGTTGCTTTTAATTTCTAGTATTTTCTACAGAGTTCTAATAAAAAAACCACCTATTACGAATTATTCTCACTGTTCACTTGTGGGTGATACATTTGTTAATTGACGCCACTTTTATATTGAAGTTCGTTCACGAACCATAAGCTTGGCTTTTTATCTTAACCCCATCAAGGAAGGAGAGACTTAACCCATAACTTTACTATCACATTACGGATTTAGAGGGTGCTTGGGATTGAGTTTCAAAACAACTTATTGACTTATTGGTTTTTTCAAGAAACCAATAAGTCAATAAGTTGTTTGTGTAACCCAAAAGCACTTATGTTTTGATTTTTGGCTTTTGGCTTTTAAGGGTGGAAAAACTGTTTTTGAGAAGTTAGAAATCCTGGCTTTTGACTTTTAAAAAAAAATTACAAATCTACCACCCATACAACCAATATTCACAATAAGTTAAGCGAAACACTTAAAAAACAACAATTTATTGACTTTTTAACGTTTCCCAACCCAAAAGTTAATCCAAGCACTTTTTTTTTTAAACTCTTTTTCAAAAAGTCATAGGCCAATAAACACTTCTGATCAAAAACACTTTTGCATTTCCAAACTCAATCCCCAACACCCTCTTAGTACACTGAAACACCATTTTAGAGACAACATTATCCTAAACCACTACCCTTAAATGTTTATTTTTTCTTTTAGTTTATTTAAGTAGATAAAATATAAATTAAATTGTAATTACCGCATAACTAAAATTATAATTGCTACATAACTAAAATTAAAATTAATACATAACTAAAATTAAATTAATACACACCTAAAATAAAATTAGATTGAACTAATTAGACATTTGAACACACGATTAGTCATTTTATACATTTTATTAAAAGCTCCAGCTACTCTACCAAACACTAAAATATATTTAAAAAGATTCCAGCTACTAGCTTCCAGCTACCAGCAATCACGATCACTATCATGCCCGTCCAACCTCTCGTATCGATATCCAAAGCTTTCAAATGACGGACAAACCAATTCTTCATCCGAATCCATTACGATTCGACCTCTGAATCAGTTTCATAACCTTCGGCCCAACATGGAATATTTGTGGCTGTAGGAGTGTTTTGCATTGTGGGAGTGTTATGCATTGACACTGTAACATCGTCTCAAATCCATATTGCACCTAGTTGTGGTAGAGCCATTGTGTAATCATAAACATAATTTAAGTATTCCGTTAGCCACGCCAGCTTAAAACTAACGTCTGTTAGTCTGGGAGTGATGAAAGTAAACAAGTTGAAAGTTTGGCTTGCTAATGGCCAAAGTGATAGTTGGGAGTATTTAAATCCATTTTCCTTTTTCTTAAAAGCTTGAAGCTTGAAGCTCTTAAAAACTCTTAAAAGCTCTAAGATTTGATATTGTGGTTTGAATAAAGATGGTAAATGGTTTATATAGAGAGTTAAATTGGTAAAAAAGAATTATTTGGGAAGTAACTAGGGATGATTTTTTTTTTCTCAAATGCTGATACCGTACCAAATGTATCTAGTCGGTATTTGGCTTTTTTGATTCGGTATTCAGTAAAAAGCGGTGTTGGTACCGGTTTAATATTTTTGGTATACGGTACCGATTTGGAATTTAAGAGTTTTTTTTGGTGATTTACATACTAATCGGCTAAAAGATCCTGCAACGATAATTAATTATTTGGGTTGGTTTATTTTTTTTAATTATTTTCTTTTCTTTCGTTTATCTTTTTAATCGTGCTAAGATGGTTTTCGAGTGGATTACTGTTTTAGTCTGGAGGTTGAAGTCATGTTTCTGAATTATGAGCTTCTTAGGCATGGCATTAAGTTTTAGTGTTGTGCTGCTTATTCCTTACATACTTACTCAAAATTAAGGTTACTATGCTAGAGAAGCTTATAATCAACAAAGATTAAAAATTAAAAAAAAAACACTAAAGCGGCTAAGTACCGAAAATCCTGTATCGATACCAAACCGATACATTCGGTACCCATTATTCCTCAATTTGATATCGGTACGGTCCGATCTCATCCCTAAAAGTAACATTCGGTACCCACTAGCGGTGGTGTTACCATAGGAGTAGTGGGGTACGTGTGCCATTTAGGCTAGGGGTGTTCAGAATTCGATTCAGATTCAAAAAATTCGAAATTCGACTTAGTTCGATCCGATTACCAAGAATTCGATTCGATTATTAAGAATTCGAATTCGAGTCCAGTAAATCGAATACGAATCGAATACGAATTTATGATTTTAAATTCGATTCGAAATTCAAATAAAAACTGTATACATGTATATTTTTTTAAATATATATATACACATACACATTATTATATACACAAATTTACACATTTTTGGTCAAACTTTAAGAACCCATAGTGTTTACAACTTTTACCATAACCATATTTTACAAGTTTACCTTATACATCACAAAACTCTAACAAACTATACTTTCTACTATTTTTACTATTCCCGTATTTGACATATTGTATTTTATATGTTAAAAATAATGAGTTTGTATTAGTTTTAAAACTAAAAATAAAACAGTTCATTATTTATGGTGACTTTGAACTAAATCGAATTTTAAACGAATACGAATCGAATACGAATTCAGGTAAAAATATTAAAAATTCGAGAAATTCGATTCGAGTAATTAGAAAATTCGTTATTCGATTCGTTGAACACCCCTAATTTAGGCTGGTGGGTATGCAGACGGGGCACCACCCCCGTCCCACCATTTTGCTCCGTCCCACCGTCTCTACGCTGCCCCCTCCCCCGTCCCCGTCTCCCCCATAATGCTTGGGACGCACCAATGGGTGATTTTTTTTATTTTGTTTATGAATGTTGTGTAACATCTCTGCATTTACGTTTTCATTTATGTTCGTTTGTGTTCGATTGTTTATTAAGGTTTTTAACTTTTATACTTTTTTTATATTCTTTTATTTTTATTTATTTTACCCAACAAATAATATATATGAGGTAAATATATGATTATATGAGATCAATAAACCTACCTTTTGTTTCCAAACTCATTATATGTTTCCACATTCTAGCGTTGATGCCCTCCACCTCTAACGCCAATTAGGTTATATTTTGGGTGGATCTAGCTAATGTCTTAATGTATGTGAATTCGATGTTATTCAAAAGTTAATATATGTCCATTTGCGTTTGTTTCCGTTAATGAACACTTCTTTGTGTTCATGAACACTTGTTTGTGTTCATTAATGTCCGTTTGTGGGCGTTCATGAATACAATTAACAAACGAACACGAACATGGGTGTTTTCTTAACAAACGAACACGAACAAGGCTTTGTTCGTATTCGTTCGGTTCGTTTGTAGCCCTAAATACAAATAATAATCTTGTATCTGTATGCGGTCAAAACTAAACAAACTAATACAAACAAAACCTTGTTGTTGGTCGTTTGAGTTTGGTTCAGTTATATATAATATAACTATGCATGGGCGTAGCTTTTAAGAGGAGGGGAGGGGCGGCTAACCCCTCTGAATTTTTGCTCAAAAGTTTCGATTATATAGTATTCGTATAGAAATTTTTTGGGATATACGGTTTCGACCCTTCAAAACTGGGTTTAACCCACCAAAACTAGTGATTTCCGACTCCCGAAGTCTCAGGTCAAGCTTCGCCACTCATCATTTCCTACGGTGCAAAAAGCAAGAAGCCAAACCTAATTATTATATCGGTCTAAAGTGATACACTATTACACTGGCGAAGAATATAAAAAGCATTATTTTGTAAGTTTTCTCTTTTATTTTGCCATTACCAGCAAGTCATCTTTTATTCTCTCTTTTCTTATTTTATACGCTTTTAACCTTATAAATATCGTAATGTAGCCTTCGATTTTATTTAATTCTTAAATTATATATTTAATCACCAGTCAAACAACCTTAATCCAAAAATTATAGTCATCATGAGGTCGAGTTTCATATGACCTTGGGAACACAAAGATCCTTAAATTTTGATAAATCAAGTGTTGTAAACAAAGGTAAGGTCTTATTTGCTATTGTTTGTAGTTTATTTGTGTACTTATTTATGTATAACTTGTTTATTTATTTTGGTTAAACACGTTCGAAGATGTCGTTAGATTTTCATCGGTCACAACATCTAGCTTCGAAGGAGATTGTAGTTGAACAACATGCGAGTCTTGTTTCATCGATTAAGGAGAAAATGATCAACACGTCTGATTTCGCTCGCATATGCAAAGTTTCGGAGAAGTTTTATAAGGAGACAGAAGAAATATACTTTCCCCGTATAGTATCTATTGGCCCGTTTCATCGGGGCAAAGAGAAGTTAAATGCCATGGAAGAGAGAAAATGGCAGTATCTCAACATGCTTCTCTTGCGTGCAATAAATGCTGACGCACGTCTAGAGAAGTGTGTTGAGGTACTAAAAACAATGGAAGACCGCGCTAGAAAATGCTATGGAGAAGATATTCACATGTCAAGCGACGAGTTTGTGGAGATGATGTTGGTTGACGGTTGCTTCATCATCGAGCTTTTTCACAAAACTTGTTGTAAAGGAATTCGGCGAAGGGGTGACCCTTTTTTCATGACATATGAAGTGTTTCCACAACTAAGACACGACCTAGTTTTGCTCGAAAATCAAATCCCTTTCTTTGTTCTTCAACATTTGTTCAATCTTGTCCCCGTCCCTACGCAATGTGACGACTGCTCATTGATCGAACTCGCCTTTCGTTTTTTCAAGAAAATGGTACCCGACGACCCGCACAATCTCCAAGACAAATATGGTCAAGAAATACACCATTTGCTTGATCTAATTCATCAATCATTTATACCCAAAACCCACATTCTCCAACTACAACCAAAACATGGACTAACTCAAATAAACATCCCAACAGCAACTAATCTTCTCAAAACAGGAAAAAAAATCAAGAAAACCATGTCTCCAAGTGTGTTGGGATTAAGGTTTATCAAAGGGAGACTTAGAATTCCGGCTATAACACATCATGAGCTCATGGAAACTTTGTTAAGAAACCTTGTTGCAATGGAATGTTGTTGCTATGATGCAACAAAGTATGTAACATCCTATGTGTTTTTCATGAGGAAGTTGATCCAATCGAATGAGGACGCGAAAATCCTTCACAAGAAAGGGATCATTGACAAAGAAGAAGAGTTTGTTAAATTGTTTGGTAAGATATTCGTCGAGGTAGATGCTAAAGATTTCTACTACGGCGATTTGTTGGAGAAATTTGAGGGGTTCAAACAACCAAACACAAGTGTTCGGTATGCCAAAAAAGTTAGGAAGTATGTTGTAGGATGCCTGAAACAACTATAGATTTAATCAAACGTTGTTCATGTCTCCGGTATAATAAACCGTTTGAATTTGTTTGGAGTGAGTGTGTAATTTGTTTAATTAAATGAGTTGTGTTCAAGTTCTCATATGTTTTATTTATTTATTGTTCAAAAAAAAGTATGCTTTATTTATTTAATTATCCATTTTGACTAGTTAATCCCTTTAAAACTAATACAAAACTATTAACAATATATATTTTACTATGACATGACATGTCAATTCTTTTAACTTTACACACACTGTCACATCACGCCAATGACGGAAACACGCGGCGCAACGCTCGAAAGCATATCAAAGTCAATATTAACATAAACTATATTTAATTAGAAAATATCAATTTATTACGATGCCGAAAAAAAGTACCTTGTCACAACATTACACAAAACAACAAACAACAAGTTCATACATGGGGTTTTTCCATCCATGTCCCTACCCATTGGAAAAATATAGATGAAACCCCGACAAGTATCCGACATCCCATATTCCACCGCACTAGCCTCATATCTATTCAACAATTAGTTACGTGAAAGATATGTTTAAAAATGCGTCAATATATAAAATATTGGTGAGTTCACATGTTTTAGTTCCATAACAACAACAACATGTGCGGAATAAACACCAGTAGTGGCCATTGTAAGGAGTAGCTAGCTCCTACAAAAACTATGACATGCAATCCCTTGAGCCCATAATCAAACCAAGACAAGAAATGCCACATGAGCTGAAGTTGTTTCTCAAAAAATTACAACTTAGTTCAGAATACGTGCACCCCTAGCATACACAGTTGCATAATTGACGCTATCGATTGGGGGTGGGCCTTGTCAGGAACCAATAGTACTATCCAAATATTCTTTCGGTTCTCGATTTTTCACACACAACACACGAGTAGATGGTTACAGTAGTGAGGACTCACTCCGAGTGGTGTACAACAAACCCAAGTACTCATCATGCAACTTATCACATTTTAACATTTAACAACATTTTTCATGTAACAACATCAATAAAACATATCTTTCCCCTAAAATAAAAATAGTAAAAAGGGTTGTGAAACTCACCTGAAGTGCAACGTGCAATCACCTAGCAGAGAATAGCAAGTCTGAGGTCAAGCACCTACGAACGTCCTAGTACGTATAAGTCACTAAGTCTAAAGCGCGTGTTATCCGGCAAGTTGTACTCCCAACTCCTAACACCACTGTTAGACACAATTCCCCGTTTAAATAACCATATGTCCTAGGATGGTTGGTGTTGGATTACCCTTGTTATAAGTTACACTTATATTTCCGTATTAATTAACTCATAATACATTATCCTCAACTTGACTCACTTTACCGTATAATTATTTTCCCATTAAATAATTATACTAGGATGTTGTCGATCGATATTTCATCTTCAACACTCAACTCGACTCACTTTACCGTATATTTATTTTCCCATTAAATAAATATACTAGGATCTTGTCGATTCGATGACATACCTTACATTGTCAAGTTTACATACTTAACTTGGTTTAAATGTGTAATCGTTATAGATCATTTAACGTTAATTCTCCCACGAATACTTTTCCAACATTTAGGAAAGTGTTACACATTTTTCACCCATACGGAATCTTATATATTTTAGTTCCAAAATATATGTATTTTCATGTCCACATTTGACGCGATAACATATATACGTATCTTGTAAGAAGTTATACAATATATACTTATCCGTCCGTTTCACATTTTGTCCATTAACACGTCGTAATATAAATACGTCCACATTCAATCATTTGTATTTATATATTCTCGCGTCCCGAATAATACAATTTGTTCATATATATATATATATATATATATTGTAGGAATAATTACTTGTCGTCGCAATAATATTTTCCTACATCCAAATATATATTTGGTTATTTTTCTTAAATTCCAAACAATATGTTTCACTTGGAATTTATAAAATAACTTTGTATGTTCATATACCAAGACTTGGTTATTTACAACACAAAACGTTCCAACACTTTTACATTCCCATAGATATAAAAGTGTTCGTTTTTATACAATTTTTTCAAGTCTTTAAATTACCAATTTTTGTTATAAAAACCTTTGTTTTTATATTCCTCAACATCTTTGGTAATTTATATTTTTAAAAAATTCCATTTTATAAAAATAACACTTTGTATGAAAAATACAAATTTTGTAAGTATTGAAAACATTTTCATGAACAACCTTTGACAAACATATTTTTCCATTTTAAGTTTCATAACTTTATAAAAATCACATTTTGGTCGCAAGTTTCCAAAATAACACTTTACACCCTTTATCTTTAAAAGTTGTCAAATAATATTCCTAAAAATGACAATTTTCATTGTAACTAGTAAACTTTATTTTGTCAAATTCCCCATTAGAGATTATTATAGAGTTTTAACATTATCCATGACCCTTTATAATCATAATAGGAATAATAGTAAGTTTACTTTATGTATTCAAGTTCATAATTTCCAACTTTGTGTTTAAAAGTTAATAAACTCTAAATATGTAAACTTACAATCTTCCATAATGTACAAGTTCATTAAGTTATTAGGTATTAGATAGTCATTTTATAATGATCTAACCCATCTTTAGGTGTGTTCAACTTGTTTCCACAAACATTACCCAAAACAACTTCCAAAAACAAGTTTATGTTAACTTAAGAACTTTAGAAACATCAACATAACCATCACCACATCCACGGTCTAACACACCCTTTTTAAAGACTCAATTTATTTCCATTAAACCCACAATAACTTATGTTTAAAACCTTTGTTTAACTCCTTTCATATTAAACTTGCAAGGCTACACGAATATAACAAGTATTAAACAAGAAAAGCATAGAGTTTTACCACTAGTTCAAAACTAGGGAAGAAAACAAGTGATGGAAGGAATGTTCCTTGGGACAAATACTCAGGGTCTTCTAATCCAGCTGAAGCCAATGGAAGTCCAAGGAGATAGAAAAAAGAATCATCAGATTTGGAGGTGCGTAGCCTCTCGAAAGTCCAAAAATACAACTGGGTGTTACAGCAGCTCCGAATCTACGCAGTCGTGTCCCATGGATGATTTGGAGGCCTAAACCTTCTTAGGACTGAATGAAACCGGTGGGGATCTTTGGTAGAGGTTTCTTTCTAGGGGTTAATCACTCAATTTAGGTAAGAAATGAGAGAGATATGGTGTGTTGAAAATGGTCATACGAATCTGCCTTATATGAGGAAGATGGTATCTTGTGAGAACATGGGTGTAACAACACCAAGCATTCTCACCATGGCCAAGAGGAACATTTTGGTCTTCAAGAGGCATGCCTAAAGACATGGGGAGACAAGCATGGCGAGTTTATAAAAGATCATGTGTGTACTAAGATTGGACATGTCATAAGCATGCTTGTAATCTCATGCTTAAATAATCATGACATGCTTAATCTAGGAAACACTAGGGTGGCTAAAGCATGCATGAACATAATCACGTACTTAGGCATGCTTGAATATGATCATTATGTTCAACAAAGGAAGAAAACTAGGGTGGCTTAGCCCCTTGCCTTGGGCCAACCTAAAAGGCTATGTGGGACTCACTTCATATGCAAAAATATCTTCCAATAACTAGTTAAATCTCAAGTAATTCGTTTATGGTTTTTGAGGTTTTAACGCGTGTTTATTACGAGCTATTCCGGACATATAATAGACTCCCAATTACCCTTAAACATGGACTAGTTTGGGTATTGGTAAGTTATTTTGGCTTTAATTGGGTTAATTTATCAGTTTTGCGCTTATCGGGTGTGATACGCAAACTTTATTCGTTACCAGGAGATTTTTATTTGGAGTTTCCATTTATTGTTTTTTAGTTCCAAAACACATAATATTTCATGAATATACCCTTTATTTTATATCATGGGCGTTCGGGATTATTTTCGGTTAATTAATTGTTACCGGGTAATCACCAACGTCCGTTGCGGACAAGTTTATTTGCACGCGATTTCACCGTGCCTTCAATTAAACAAATGCATTCCTATGCATCCTATGGGGAATATGCTATTCTCTAAAGGGTAAATTAATACAATTAATTTAGAATAGCACTTAATTACCGTTAATTACATATATACTAATTACATACGGAAACACACCGATTTTTGCCAGATGTCACACACACTTTATTCATGCTCAGGTTATACAATTTTAAGCATGATTGTAGAAATCGCTTGACGCTCTTAGGCCGATCGACTAGGAAGTTGAGAGTACTTGGTCTAGGCAGAGAGTACTTGGGAAGTACCTGGAAATAGTAAATTATAAAGAAATTGATTTTCGGGAATTGTGTATGTGTCAAATGTCACGAGTTTACTAATATTTATAACAAAATACATGAATATTTACAAAAATAAAATAGTATGTGTTCAAATATTAAAGTATTTCAAAAATTGATATTCATTGCTTTAAAAATGATATTCATTCTTTAATGTCATTGACCTAGTAATTATGTTTTATTGGTTTCTTAAGGCAGACTTGATTTATTAGATCCGAATCTGGCCGAGGCAGGCCAAGTTTGATCGATTCTGAGTAATTAGACAGAGTTGAAAAAAGTCGCCTTAGAACCCTAACATGTAGCGACTACTCGGCGAGTACTTGGCCTCGCAAACCTTGTTTTACCACATTGATTTTAAGTGTGTGCAAATTGAAGTTGATCTTTTTTTACATCAATAAATATATGGAGTATGCTCGGGTTATCAATGTAAATCAAATATCACCTTTATTTGTGGCATAATGCAGTTAGTGATGTAAAAGCATTCGTTAAAATTGCATATCTGTTTGTGCTAAGAAGTATCTATATGTATATATAATAATAGAGTAGTGGCAGATATGTTAACTCTCTTTGTCAAGCCTTTTTGTAAAATAAATCAACCAATATGTAATGCTTTTAGTAAATGTTATCAACGAGTCACATAAACTGTTGCTTACCTGTGCCGTGAAAAGGGTTTGGTGTTGATTAACAATGCTACTGGGTGTCGGAGCATCCACCTGGTCGACGTCTTGTATCATAAGCTACAGATCTGGATTGAAGGCTTACTGATGTGTTGCGATTTAGAGAAGAAGAAAAGAGTAAGGTTGCTTAGCTGTCTTGTACCGTACACCCTGCACGCATATCAAAAAACTTTTGGAGTGTGTACTGTAGCGCTACAGTAGTTTTTTGTGAGAGCAACATAAGTTGCTAAATATGGCATTGTAGTCTTGACCAAATGAAACTAGTCAAAGGATACATTGTCTTGAAAATTATACATCATGTTGAGGTGGAAGTTCACCATTTTTCTTTATAAACCAAAATAGATGTTCAATTTTCTTTTGTACCAGGATTTGTTTTTTTTTCTATTAACTCATTTTATAGATGCAAATGTACTTTATAAATTCTATAACGAATATCATGTTTTTCATATATTATTTAAACGAGTAGTACAAAATATAAATGCTTACATGTACGCTTATAATATAAAACACGACTACCCTTGTTTTAATACTAATAGATTTGTTGCATTGTTTTCGGACTATAGAATAATGACCGACTTACACTTTTACAAATTATTAAGACGACTACCAAGTGGTTGGATATACATACATATATATACATAACCATATATTTTTGATAAACCAACCTACGTTACTATATGTTCGATAAGTCATACACATTAAGACACATTATTTTCAATACCGGACTAGGTAGTTGAATAAACTTCTTTACAACCAAGATATGAAATAAACTCTTTTGCATTAGGATTTAAGGCGTCATTTAGTTGTAATAGGATACAAGAATTCAGTTAATCCAAGATCATGCTTCATTTTGCTAACACAGTGAATTTCAGGTGAGTTCATACTTGTCCCCTTTTATTCTTTAACTCTTTGGGGCTCAACATGTATCTATACAACAACCTTAAACTTTTTCATACACTTATACTCTTATGCTCAATCTAATGCTTATATGCTATGCCATGCTAGAATCTAATTCTTACATACAAATGTCTATTAGCATACAACCCACCTTACATGTATAGCGTTATAGGAGTGACACACCGCCCCCTTTATGGGTCATGTTAAGTTTTCTCAATTGTGTATTCGAGTGTTGATGTCTTTTGTATGGTTCTGTATGCGCATGACTATGACATGATGATTTGAGCAAAACATTCTTATACTATGTACGTAGGTTAAAACTAGTATGCTCACCAATACTTTATGTGTTGACGGATATTTTATACATGTTGCAGGAAAAAGCTTGATGAGATGATACAAGAAATATCACTTAGGATTCGGCCTTAGAAACAAACGAAACAATCCTTATTTTACTTCATGTTTATGTTGATGTATTTTCTCATGAACAATTTGTATTTTTGTGAATCTTAGATACAAATAAAAAGCTATTTTAATATATAGTGACGCAATTTAGTGTTATGAATTCTTTGAACAATTTATCACAAGTCGTGCCTTAATATATTCCGCCATCGGTTGGGGTGTTACATATAGATCTTCTAATTTTGTTATAGGAGCATTTCTCTCCTTATTATTTGTACAAATTCTTGTATTTATACTCTTGTAATATTCAATAAAAATCATTCAAGTTGTTACACTTTCAAGCTGAAGGAATACATCAAATCAAATTCATTAAATTATGGATTATAAAAATTCAAGAAAATGTCTAAAACGTCTTTTGAATCTTTGATTACTTAACTAATGGGGAGCCCACATGATGCTGTGAGTTGAACAATTTACAAGTATAAATTTATTGTGTAGTTGATAATCATGCGGGATGCGCAACAATTAATTAATTTAAATAATGCACTATACTATTTACAAGTTAAACCGCACATGTTTCCATAAGGGAGTAAAAGTAACCAAAGTGTGTAAAGTAATAACATCATGTAACTTTATTAAGAATGTTATGGGTTAAACCACAAAATCCATAAAAAATCATTACGTTGTCACTCACAAGAAGATCATCCATCATGTATGGCCTCCTGATAAACATCATTTGAGGTGTATACCCCGTCTTGTATAAAATGTTCGGCATGATGCACTAATACCATTGTATTTTTGCGTGATATCCCTCTTGATAATGCGACATAAAGTTGTCAATGCGAAAATACAGAATCCAGAAGATAAACACCGGCATGCGGAATTGTTTGACCTTGAGCTATGTTGATTGTCATTGAAAGGCTAAGTCAAATGGGGAATTGTTTTCTTTTCAGCTTGAATGGGAACATGTCATCTTCAGAAATACATAAAGAGATTCTAGGCACAAATACTCTTTTTACAGTATGTTGATTGGCAGCTCTTTATGCATCATAACATTGCGTTGGAAGCCTTTACATATCAATCGCGTGCCATTACACAGACCATGTGACGTATCGATACTCCGCAACAATATTATAGGGCATCCAATTTTTAAACGAGGTCTATGATGAGGAAAACCACTAACACTTAGTGAGTTTAAAAACTTCACCATCTTCGACTTCATCAACACCGTAGTAAACTTTTTCCTCACCTTGAAACATGCCGATAATTTGATCATTAATCTTGGAAACACTGTCATTTTTGGTGGACAGTATTAGTCTGGAGATTATATAATCAGGAGAATACTTATTGCTTTGAATTGACGGAAACACTGCATTGATCAATTATGTTTTATAGTTTTCTTTGTTGTTGCATGTAATTGTCATGTCATTTGGTATGTGCATATAGCATCCTTTGATCGATTCTTCAATTCCAACACCGAATCTTAAAAGAAAAATCAGAATACTAAGGATCATTGAGCGCTTTCATCTTTATTATCAACCACATCTTTTTAGTCAAGGATCAAAGAAGTGACATTCGCAGGCTAGATTTTGCAATCTGTACTCTAGTTCCACGTTTAACAACTGGCAACACTTGTCTAAAATCTCCTCCCATAACTATTACCTTTCTACAAAATGATAGACTAACACCTAAAAGGTCTTGCAATATTTGATCGATTGTCTCTATCTCATATCGTTTTACCATCGAAAACTCATCCCATACGTGTAACACCCCAACCGATGGCGGAAACATCGGGATGTCACGTATTGTTGATTGTTCAGTAGCTCATGGTAAATAATAAATTTCAATAATTGATTTTAATAAATTACATACATTTGTTCTAAAATAATTTGTACATCAAATGAGAAATACTAGCTACATATCTTCAAGCATTAACTCTAATCTTCAAGCAAGTTATAACCTGAAACATGTTAAGTTTGAAAATATTTTGGGTCAACAAAAATGTTGGTGAGAATTACATAGGTTTGTATATTGAATAAAAATGTTGTACAATTCGAGTGCCATGGCTAGTCTAGTCCATATGTGAAAACAAAACTATCAGGTAAATCGAGTGCATAATCTGTAACACCCCAACCGATGGCGGAAACATCGAGGTGCCACGTACGGATGATTGTTCAGTAGCTCATGGTAGTACACAAGTTTAAATAATCCTTTAATACATTACAATATTGAATTACATTAAAGTCTACATCAAGTAATCAACAAAGCTTCAAATATCTCCTCATGCTAGCTCTAGACTTCAAGCATCAGTATTTCCTGTTGAGTTTGGAAAAATGGGGGGGGGGGGTCAACTAAAAGTTGGTGAGAATACATAATCCATGTTAAGCAAATAGTTTAAGTATAAAAGTTTAGCAATTCGTATGTCTATCGTAAATTTAAGTCTACATGAATAGTATAATATGTTGACATAATCAAACCTCCGACTAGTTTAGGTCCATCCCGTCATCTACGGTTCACCTTAGTAATATGTTGGAACGATAACAATCACCCACGTTACCTATGTAGGAGGTACACGTATCCGGGTGGGGTTGTCAATCCAATAGATCTATTATTGAGTATCGCCGGCTTGGCCATAGCTAATGATTATGTAAATGTTGAAACTCGTTGAAACTCGTTGAAACTCGTTGACTAATTCATGAGGCAATAAAGTTTACTACTAGACATGCATGTTGAATTGCTTAAAATTGTTGCAAGTATAAAGAATCGCATAAACATGGTTACGTAAACTCACCTTTTAGCAAGCTAAAGAGTATCCAAAATGCAATGCACAACCATCAAGATGATTCACAAGGAATCAACCTAAATAAAACAAACAACATCTAAGGAAACATATATATACCTTAAAATCTATGGTTCCTAGATTAGACACTTAGGCCACATCTAATTTGAGAATATATATATATATATATATATATATATATATATATTAATAGCATGAGATTGAAAATAATAGTAAGCATAAGTTTAGTTAGAAAAAAAATTATAGTAAAACGTGTTTAGCAAATTTCCTACGACATTATTTAAATAGGTAATCATTTGATAAATTTTTGTAGCAAAACAACTAGTGGTTGCTTATTAATCATTTTTAGATTTCAGAAAATTATTAAAAACAATTATATCTTTCCAAACGATTGTATAAAGTGCAAACCGAACCCGGATATGCATAGAACACACCAAGTTAAAAGGTTTTATAAATTATCAACCTATTCACAACCAGTGACCACCAAACCAATTTCTTCGCTTAAAAAAAACATTTTGCAGTACAGTACGCACTTACATACCAATAAATAAGGGATGGATTTGGGTTGTCGCCGATGGAGCTTCGCACGGCGAGATATGGCTACGGTAATGGTTACTTGGTGGGTAGGAATGGCCGATAATGGGACGAGGGTGGTAGTAGTGGTCGTACATTGTGACAAACTAATATGGCAGTAGTGAGGGATGTGATGGAACGTAGATCCGGGTGGTGGGTTTTTAACGGTAAGAAAGCAAGGGTTGGTTGACGAGGAGTGTAGCCGGAAAAACTAGAACGTCGGCAAGGTTGGTTTGTAGGACAGACGCGGGATTGGTCGGATGCTATCGGGAAAACAGGGTTGCGTCTGGATTCAAAGGTAAAGGGTGGGTTTGACTTTAAAACATAAGGTGAGTCGGGAAAAGGGCGATTCAAGGCGTGGTTGTTGTTGTCAGTTGAAACATGAGGTAACGGTTGATGGTTTTGTTTCACCGGATTCTCACTAGAAAACAGAGTAGACCAAGAGAATTGTTTTGGAGGGTGTGCGTTCTAACGAGCAGCCGGTCGCCTATTTATAAGGTTGGATGTCTCGATTTAAGGATAACGCGTTGGTTGATTGGGTCTTGATTGCGCTTGATTTGCAATTTACTTAGGAAGGTTTGCTTTAATTGCGGTCTAGCCGAAATGTTGCCGCAATCCTCTCCGAACTCCAAATGAAGAAGAAACAAGTTTATTATTATTATTAGTATTATTATTAACAAAGTCAACGAGACTTTGTTTTAAATGGGGTTAATTATTAATTTTTTTTCTTATGATCAATATTGATATTTATTATTTGCTAAAGAATATGTGATATTTACAAAAGCATTAGAATTATACAAACTTTAAAAAAAATGTTTACAAGAATAATTGTGAATAATATTTTAGACATGTTTAAAATTGCACTTAACAATTGCGGATAAAAAAAAGACTTTTATTAATAATATAGGAAAATATATAAGGTTACAATCTCCCCTACTTTTAGGAACTTCGTCCAGAAGTTAATGTTTGAGAGGCTATTGGGAGTAGGTGAGGTACATGGTGCAAGCTAGGGTGACTATGGTTTAGAGTATTGTAAAAGTTTAGAGGTAACATGATCAAGGTTTTGAGTGACATTGGTCTGTGATGGAGCACTAAACTTAAGTTCCAGGAATGGAAAACATTAATACACAAGATGACCATTAAGGCTAAATGGACTACTAATTAACTAGGGCTTATTATTGGGTATCTACCGAAACCTTGATAGAATTTCACACTACCTTAACGTACCTGTAAATTCATGATTACGTTCCGGACCGTAATCACCAATTTACCTTACATTAGGGTTTTGCATCCTTCTATGACTCTACCGATTGTTGAGCAGGTTCGATAGTCTCCACCAGTCGTTGAGCAGGTTGTAGGGCCTCTCCCGACTGTTGGAAGACATGATGACCTCTACCAATCGTTGAGTAGGTTGTTTGGTAGCCAACTAACTGTTGAGCAAGTACTTCATCCTCTATCAGTTGTTTGATTAAGTGTAACAATTGTTTTTGGTTTATCACATAAGTTACAAATTGATAATACATACATGTAAGCAAGTTTGTAAATCCATCAAGTATCAAGTATAGCATGCGAGCTGCAATAGAGTTGCCCTAGACAAGGTTAATGACTTTAGATGTGTTTATAGCAAATAGTTTATTTTCCATGCTTCCAAATATCATGAATAATCAAATGTTCAGGTAGATATCAATCCTCATGTATAACTAATATTCAAGTTTTGATGAAATGAACAATTAAGTTTTCAATAGTGTGGTTATCGTAGAGATCAAGTTCATGTTCGAGGAGGTAAAGGGTGTGAATTTGGATTTTGAGAGATGATGAAAACTCAAAGTATAATCAAAGTTGTGAAAAATGGTGAACGTGTAAATGGTTGATAAAGGGTTTAATTTATAGGGTTTCAAAAAGACGCAAGTAATACGGTGATCATGCAGAATAATCGTGGGGTTTGAATAAATAGTTAGATACAAGCGTATGAGAAAACATGATTGCGGTATTTGCCAAAAAATTGTAATAGTTCGAACAAGTTTTAAAATAAGTATGTGTCAATGGAAAAATAGTAGAGTAAATTTTGTTCCTGTGGATGAAAAGATTTTTATTTTCTAAATTGGTTTCGTATATAAAACAAAAGTCATTAAATTGTACAACTAAATTGATTTAGATTAAAATATTTCGATGAGTCATAGGTTTTTTTTTTTTTTTTTTTTTTTAAACACGATGTCGGATTACAAAAATCAAGAATTTGTTCAGACGTTTTGTATAATAGACTTCGAGTAATACATAAAAGAAGTCATTCTTAATAGATTAAAACATTTTTATCGTAAATCATTTGTTACGCCAATAAATTGTTCAATAAAAATTTGAAATTTAGCAAATAAGTTTGTGGAAATAAAAGACTCTTTTAAAAAAATATATACATATTTATTTGTTATGGTTTGTAAAATTCCCAAGTGATGAAAGTTTGACAAAATTCAGTACTCTTTAGTTTTGGTGCTAAAGTATCTCTTATAAACAAGATGATAGTTTGAACAAGGATTTTAAAATCTTGAATATGATAAACTTTTATGGTTGATAGTATTTTCAAAATATACGTATATATACACATAAGTAAAAATGTAGGGGGGGGGGAGTTTAAAATAAAATTGGTCAGAAACATCAAAGATAATAGATTTAAAATATGTAACATGATGTAAAGGGAAACATGAGATTTGGGTTAGATGTTAAAAATAATTAGACTTATGAGTAATATTATAAGTTTGTAAAAATGAATTAGGATTTGTGAAACCCAGAAATGATTCATGAAGTTTAAGCTAATGAGGGAATTATATAAGAAGAAAATATATTTGAATTGTAAAAATTTTGAGATTCAAAACTTAGATTTTATACGGGAGTGAGGGGGTATAAATGAAAATGAAACACAAAGATTGTAAATATTTAACCCCGAATAAACGAAAATATTGGCTTATCAAAACAGATCAGGTCTAAGCCCAACGAATTTGCCTTAATAATCTAGGGGTACGTTAGGATTGTAGCAAGTAAGTGAAAGAGAGTAGGCAAGATCAAGTTAGGCTAAGGATAAGGATGAGGATAGAGATAGAGATAAGGATAAGGTAGAGCTACAAGTAATTGAAGCAAATACTGGTTAAAGTCCTAAGGTTATAGACTAGATTATTTTTCTAATAACCTAATTCCCTATAACCATGGCTCTGATACCAATCTGTAACACCCCAACCGATGGCGGAAACATCGAGGTGCCACGTATGGATGATTGTTCAGTAGCTCATGGTAGTACACAAGTTTAAATAATCCTTTAATACATTACAATATTGAATTACATTAAAGTCTACATCAAGTAATCAACAAAGCTTCAAATATCTCCTCATGCTAGCTCTAGACTTCAAGCATCAGTATTTCCTGTTGAGTTTGGAAAAATGGGGGGGGGGGGGGGTCAACTAAAAGTTGGTGAGAATACATAATCCATGTTAAGCAAATAGTTTAAGTATAAAAGTTTAGCAATTCGTATGTCTATCGTAAATTTAAGTCTACATGAATAGTATAATATGTTGACATAATCAAACCTCCGACTAGTTTAGGTCCATCCCGTCATCTACGGTTCACCTTAGTAATATGTTGGAACGATAACAATCACCCACGTTACCTATGTAGGAGGTACACGTATCCGGGTGGGGTTGTCAATCCAATAGATCTATTATTGAGTGTCGCCGGCTTGGCCATAGCTAATGATTATGTAAATGTTGAAACTCGTTGAAACTCGTTGAAACTGTTGACTAATTCATGAGGCAATAAAGTTTACTACTAGACATGCATGTTGAATTGCTTAAAATTGTTGCAAGTATAAAGAATCGCATAAACATGGTTACGTAAACTCACCTTTTAGCAAGCTAAAGAGTATCCAAAATGCAATGCACAACCATCAAGATGATTCACAAGGAATCAACCTAAATAAAACAAACAACATCTAAGGAAACATATATATACCTTAAAATCTATGGTTCCTAGATTAGACACTTAGGCCACATCTAATTTGAGAATATATATATATATATATATATATATATATTAATAGCATGAGATTGAAAATAATAGTAAGCATAAGTTTAGTTGGAAAAAAAATTATAGTAAAACGTGTTTAGCAAATTTCCTACGACATTATTTAAATAGGTAATCATTTGATAAATTTTTGTAGCAAAACAACTAGTGGTTGCTTATTAATCATTTTTAGATTTCAGAAAATTATTAAAAACAATTATATCTTTCCAAACGATTGTATAAAGTGCAAATCGAACCCGGATATGCATAGAACACACCAAGTTAAAAGGTTTTATAAATTATCAACCTATTCACAACCAGTGACCACCAAACCAATTTCTTCGCTTAAAAAAAACATTTTGCAGTACAGTACGCACTTACATACCAATAAATAAGGGATGGATTTGGGTTGTCGCCGATGGAGCTTCGCACGGCGAGATATGGCTACGGTAATGGTTACTTGGTGGGTAGGAATGGCCGATAATGGGACGAGGGTGGTAGTAGTGGTCGTACATTGTGACAAACTAATATGGCAGTAGTGAGGGATGTGATGGAACGTAGATCCGGGTGGTGGGTTTTTAACGGTAAGAAAGCAAGGGTTGGTTGACGAGGAGTGTAGCCGGAAAAACTAGAACGTCGGCAAGGTTGGTTTGTAGGACAGACGCGGGATTGGTCGGATGCTATCGGGAAAACAGGGTTGCGTCTGGATTCAAAGGTAAAGGGTGGGTTTGACTTTAAAACATAAGGTGAGTCGGGAAAAGGGCGATTCAAGGCGTGGTTGTTGTTGTCAGTTGAAACATGAGGTAACGGTTGATGGTTTTGTTTCACCGGATTCTCACTAGAAAACAGAGTAGACCAAGAGAATTGTTTTGGAGGGTGTGCGTTCTAACGAGCAGCCGGTCGCCTATTTATAAGGTTGGATGTCTCGATTTAAGGATAACGCGTTGGTTGATTGGGTCTTGATTGCGCTTGATTTGCAATTTACTTAGGAAGGTTTGCTTTAATTGCGGTCTAGCCGAAATGTTGCCGCAATCCTCTCCGAACTCCAAATGAAGAAGAAACAAGTTTATTATTATTATTAGTATTATTATTAACAAAGTCAACGAGACTTTGTTTTAAATGGGGTTAATTATTAATTTTTTTTCTTATGATCAATATTGATATTTATTATTTGCTAAAGAATATGTGATATTTACAAAAGCATTAGAATTATACAAACTTTAAAAAAAATGTTTACAAGAATAATTGTGAATAATATTTTAGACATGTTTAAAATTGCACTTAACAATTGCGGATAAAAAAAAGACTTTTATTAATAATATAGGAAAATATATAAGGTTACATAATCAACCCTTGTGACTCGAATATTGTGGTCCATCCCATACGCATATGGTTCACTCGATTGTGTCATGTGCTCGATAACAATCACCCACACTACCTATGTAGGAGGTACACGTATCCGGATGGGGTTGTCAGTCCAATAGATCTATCACTGTATACCGTCGGCTGATCAATGTTAATGATTATGCTAGAATAATGTGCTTACCCTAGTAATGTTTAAGACATAATGCAACATAGAATAACACATAGACACTTATGATTGAATTGTAAATTGAATGTTGTAACATGTTTCACCCCAAAATAGTGAATGGAAAAAGGGGCTATGTAAACTCACCTTGATTGTGATAGACTTGTACGTATTCAACGGTAAATGACGAGTTAAGCTCACACCTAATTAAAACTAATGTTTTAGTATCTATATATAGTGTTTGTGCATAGTATGTAACTTCTTATTTATTTTTATTATCATTGATATTATTATAATAGTCAATAATCGTTTTAGTTAAACCAAGGTTTTATTAAGTTTATTTGCATAAGATTTTTGATTAAAAGAAAACAAGCTATACAAAATTTATTATTTCATATAGCAAAAACAAAGTACTATAGGATTAAAAAAAAAAACATATTCTTGCTAGTGTTGTTCATGCACAATAATTGGTTTGGGTTTCAATGTGTCCACTGTTCCCTGAGTTTAATATATATATATATATATATATATATATATATATATATATATATTAAGAAATATGAGCTATTCATCTTTACGCAAATCAACAGAAACAAAAAAAATTTCAAACTCAAAATATGCTTTTATTGGATAATAATCTACTTAGTCGTTTCAAAACTATAAACTGTATGTATATATGTATATATACATATTGTTAAAAACTTACAATGAACTCTTGTTTATCTCTTAGAATAACTTTCAAAAATGCATAGGAGTTCATAAGTTGGTTTTCAATGGTGTCTCTGTTTATAAAATATTTATCATGAAATGCATGTCGATAATTATTACCTCAGATTGCCGAAAGAATATCTATAGGAACGGTCAGAGTTCTACAGCGGCGGAAACAGTTATGCAGCTGCAATGGGTGGTTCGGAGTCCTCGAAAAGCCCACGGGTTGACCGAATATCCGAAAAAATAGGAAGATTTTATGTGATTTGTTTCTCTATAAAGATTGATTATTGATGGTTTACCGAATCCAGCGGCCAGAATAATGAGGAGGAAAAACAAAGTAGTAATGTAGTTTGAGGTGTAGATTATAGTTGGTTGTGCTAGCGAACAATCTCAAGGCTCATAGTACCATTAAGATCCATTTTTGTATAGTCGAATACAAGAGTATTATTAATGCAAAAATTTCGGATTCAATAAAAATTGATGGCGCCTCAGGCTGTTACACATGGAAAATAGACGAAATTATCGGAACGTCGGCGTAGAAGCGAATGATTTTTTTTTTTTTTGAACAAAAACTTTCATTAAAACACAAGGCACGACCTCAAATCAAGGACGCCCACAAAAAGATACAAACAATTACAACGGGTATTTTACCCAATCATTCCAACAAATGTCTTTAAACCTAGTACGATGCTTAAACCAAAAGAAAGAGGTGACCTTAACCGAAGTCACCATATCCATCACCCGAGAATGCACATTTTGAAACACAATCTGATTGCGTTCCTTCCAAATCACCCAACATGCAATCATGAGAATACCTCTTAATTTCTTCCTATTCCACTTGGAATCCACGACAGCCCCGTCTAAGAAAAGCATCCCCTTAATCGAACCGAACGGAGGATCAGGCAGCTTACACCAACTTCTAACTCCGCTCCAAAAACCAATAGAGAAACCACAATCCAGAAAAAGGTGTTGAACCGTCTCATGCCCAGAATTACACAAAGGACACGAGCTATCTGGAATCAATACATTCGTTTTAATCAGGGCTTCACGGGTCGGCAATCTATCGATCATCATTCTCCAAATAAACACGTTCACTTTGTTAGGGACCCAAGTTTCCCATTTCATAGCCGCACCATGCTGCGAGGGATTATCCGGATTCAGCCATTTCTTAACAGCAGAAACCGAGAACTTCCCTTGTTTATCTGGCTGCCAAACCCACGAATCCAAATGATCACCAAACTTGACCTGAGACAAAAGAAAAACAGCATCCTGAGCTTCCGAAATCGCCTGCACAGAGTTAGTTTCCATCACCCAAGAATCAGCAATCGTCACATGATTCCCTTCCCTCATAAAACGAGAGCCAACACACCCGTTCTTCATACTATCCGAATTAAAAAGAGCCGGCCATCTATCTTTTAAAGGAACATCACCAATCCAAATATCCCGCCAAAATTTCAGCACCTCACCATTCCCAAGCTTACCTCTCAAACACGACTTGAAGTACACCTCATTTATAACCAAGCTCTCCAACAATCGAGTAATGTTCTTCCAACATCCAGTGAGAGAGTTTTTTAACGGCAAAAATGTCCACTTATCTCTACCACCATGTAAACAAACAATAGTCCTCCTCCACATACCATCACTATTGACTTTGAATCTGTAAGCCCATTTAGCTAACAATGCCGTGTTTACATCACAAATTTTAGAGATACCCAAACCCCCTTCTTTCTTGGATTTCGTGACAACCTCCCAAGAAACCCAATGCATGCCTCTACCCTCTTTACATCCCAACCATAAAAATCGCCTCATCATCTTTTCAATGGCCTCAATGACAGCGGCCGGGGCCTTAAAAATAGAAAGATAATACACCGGTAAACTGGCTAACACCGACTTAATCAAAGTAAGACGACCCCCGATGGAAAGAAGCTTAGACTTCCACGAGGATAATCTATTCCGGATAGTTTCCACGACCGGATCCCAATTAGCGATACGATTCATATTCGCTCCCACCTTAACACCTAAATAAGAGAAAGGAAGATTACCAACTTTACACCCAAGAAGATCGGCCATATAACCGACCTCCTCCTCCTCCACTCCCAACCCATACATAACCGACTTGTGAATATTTATTTTCAACCCTGAACATAAGTAAAAAATTCGAAGAAGTCTATTAGTCGTAACCACATTATTAGTATTCCACTTACCCAAAATCAACGCATCATCCGCGTATAACATATGGGATAAAACCGGACCCCCATTAGGTAATTTCACCCCTTCCAACTCTCCCAAATCACTCGCTTTGGCAAATAAGCAAGCCAAACCTTCCATAACAATAAGAAAAAGAAACGGCGACAATGGGTCCCCTTGTCTCAATCCCTTTTGGCAATTGAATTCAAAAGTCGGTGAACCGTTGACCAACACCGCAGACCGAGCCGACTGCAAAATACCTTTCACCCACATACACCACCTAGGGGGAAAACCCATACGATCCAGTAAGGATAGAAGAAAATCCCAACTCACATTATCATACGCCTTCTCGAAGTCAATTTTTAAGAGAAAAACTTGACTTCTATTTTTCTTAACCCATCCCACCACCTCATTCAACACCAAAGGCCCGTCAAGGATAAATCTATCCTTAAGAAACGCCGATTGGGAATTAGAAATAACTTCCCCCATGACTTTCTTCATCCTGGCCGCAATAACCTTAGATATACTCTTACTAATGACCCCAATAAGATTAATAGGTCTATAATCCTTTAATCCTACAGGAGTCTTATTTTTAGCAATAAGAGTAATATACGAGGTACTACACTCCTTACTAATCACCCCAGAATAATAAAATTCTTCAAACATTTTCATAAAATCATCCTCCAGATAAGACCAAAAATGCATAATAAACCTGAAATTAAAACCATCAGGGCCTGGAGCTTTATCAGCACCACAATCGAACACCGCCGCCTTGATTTCTTCCTTAGTGAAAGGGGCATTAAGCTCCCCAATACTTTCTACTGAAACCTGTTTCAAATAATCACAACAAAAACTGGGTCTAGTAGGGCACGCTTCCAAAAACAGATTTCTGTAAAAAGATAACACCTCTTTTTTCACCAGAGACGGCTTAGAAACCCAAGACCCCCCCACCAACAAACCCGGGATCGCATTAGCCGCCCTTCTGCCTTTAATACACCGGTGAAAAAAACCCGAATTCTCATCCCCCAAAGCAGCCCACTTGACTCTAGATTTCTGATAAAGATCACGATTTTTAATAAACAAACTCCTTTCTAATTCCTTCTTGCTCTCTTCCCAAACCCAAACTTCCTCTTCTTCTAACTCCCGAGACTCCATAATACGCTCTAAATCAGTAATTTCTTCTCGTAACACATTCATAACCTCATCCTCGGCTTTTGAAGTCTCTTTCCACCACTTTTTTAGTTCATCTTTAACCGCACCTAATTTCCTGTGAAGCTTTACATCCGCTGAACCCGAACCAATGAAACCATTCATCGCTCCCACAACCACCTTCTCACAACTATCCCTTTCTAACCAGGAATTAAACCATTTGAACGGTTTAGCTCCAAAATTAGAATCACACACCGAAAGGACCAAAGGACAATGATCAGACAATCCACGAGGAAGAGCCCTCAAACACGCCCCAGGCCACCGATTAAAGAACTCCTGACAAACAAGAACACGGTCAATTTTACTCAATTTACAATTATTCCCCATACCTGCCGAGAAAGTGAACTTATTCCCACGCATAATGTACTCCTGCAGGTTAGCCTCCTCAATAAAACTATTAAAATCACAGGCCATGCCAAAATGAAATTTAGAGTTTCTACGCTCTTCCATCCATCTAACGGAATTGAAATCCCCAATAAACACCCACATCCCTTCACCTGCCTGAATTAAACCATTTAAGCGATCCCATAAAATCTTCTTCTGCTTGGCCTTTTGGGGCGCATAAACATTGACAAAATTAATTAACGACCCATCTTCAACCAGATTCCCCGAAGTAACAAGAAAATTCCTATCTTCCACAGAACTCAACTTAGTAAACTTTCTAATATTCCACATGTTAACCAACCCCCCGGACCTACCACTGGCCGGAACCGAATCAAGATCATAATCCCCAGAAACCCATAAATTATCAAAATTAAAAACCTTATCATTTGAAAGCAATGACTCCTGCACTGCAAGAAAATCGACACCGAGTCTGCCGACCAACTGACTAACACCCTTTGCCTTACCCCCAACCCCTAAACCTCGAATATTAATTGAAAGACAATTCATTTCAAACCTGATTGTATCCCTTCACCTTGAACCGAATCTTTAATCAACCCTTCGAAGCCATCTAATAAAACCCCCACTTTGTTCGCAAGTACCTTAGTACCCGCCACCTCCTCTATAATAACCGTATCATGACATTCACTGGAACCGGATTCTGAATCTTCAAAGACACCCTCAGTCTTCCAAGTCCCATCCTTCTGCCCCACACAATCATCCTCGTTATCTTCCATTAGCGCCTGGAAAGAGTTAGCGATGTTGACCGGATCGTCACCTCTTGTTTTGACCACATTAGAATCAATGCCCCTAATAATTGGGTCCAAATCAAAGGGATCATCTTCATTTAAAACAGGCCCATCACCCCCAACCTTCCTATACTCCTTATGGGGCCTTTCATTACTACTAACATATCCACCAGAACTGGACAGGCCCAAATTGTTATTATTTTTACCCTTTTTCCTCTTGAGCCCATTACCCAAGCCCACTAAGATACCTTCCTGATAACTTTCCTCCCTTTCCTTATTTGCAAAAGGAAATTCCACGTTAACTTTAGAAAATTCTTCAGCATTAACATCCAAATCACATTTACCCGGAATAACTTCTTCAGCATTAACTTCGACATTACAGTTACCCAAAATATCCTCCTCAGCATTTATTTCGGTTGCCGGAGAATCATCGACCGGCCGGTCACCGGAGCCTGCATTCCCTGTCGACTTACATTCATCCCTGTAGTGATTCTGATCTGGAGTCACCGGTGCAACGAAATCCTCTAACCAGTCATTACCATCCTCCACCACCCAAACCTTGAAATTTCTTTTTCTCCATCTTAAAAACGCCGTATCTTGAATACGATTTCCATGATCCACTAGAACACCAATGAATTGAAAAGAATTTTCCAATCCATAGCGTTCCACCCTAGCTCCTTTGATCACCTTGCCAAAAAGACACCCTACCTCATTGATAACCCTGTTATCATAGAGGCACAAAGGCACCCCATATATTCGCAACCAAGCAATACGTTCGAATACCGTGTTTTGCCCTTCCCATATTTCCGGAACTCCGAAGTGCTCAGGAACACCAGCGATTTCATCCTTCGCCATAACCGCCCGATCTTTAGAACTGAATTCAATGAGGACCATCAAACCCCCCAAGCATTGTACCCTACCTTCATGCAGCTTCAAATCCTTCAGTATACTCCGAATATTTTGCAAAGCATACAAGGACTTCAACCGCACAACCACCGCCTTACCATGCAGGTCAGCCATGGCTTCAATATTGTCATCCACCTCAACCACCTTACCATTCGTCGATCCCGCAAAAACATCCTTGAAAGACAAACCATTGACAAAGGCATCCTTCCTAAAAGCATGTTCTCCACCACCCTCCTGTCTAGGTTCTGCCTTAAAATCACTACGATCCGAGGGTTCCCTTTTTTGATTAATTTCCCCTTCCTCCAAAACGAATCTTGCGATATTGAACTTCAACCTGAATTCCCCCATCCTGATCCCTGAAAGATCCTTAACCATCTCTGCCCTATTCTTAACATCCAAGAAGGTAACAAAACCAAACCGCTTACCCTCCTTATTGCGTTTGCGAGCAATGTAAATGTCGAAAATTGTCCCCCTACCTCTGAGAACATCCGCCAAGTCAACCCCACTACACCGATCTGGAAGATTAGAGACGAAAAACTTGGTTAACCTTGCCTGAATCTCCACCGGAATTTGTTTCCGGCGAGAGCCCATGATTTTCGGAATGTGATTTTGTATATTAATGTAGAAGCGAATGATTTAGTTAGCCCAGTCAAAGTTAATAAAGAATGAGTATTAATTAAAAAGAATTCTTTTTCAAAATGTCTTGACAATTTACCAAATGTAAAATATGATTACAAATAGAAATTTAGTTAATTTAAACTTTAATACGTCACCATAATTATATAGCTTTCCATAACATCACATGTATATACTAAATTTCAAATAAACTATTTAAATTTTTGGTTATATAAGAGTATATCACGTTATTATTATTATTATATTTGTACAAAATAATTGAAAATGGAATAAAGATGAATAAAAATGGGAACTTTTGTTTATATAGCTAAAAAAAATTAGAGAAAAATTACGTGATGTTACAGTCTTCCCTACTTTTGGGAACTTCGTCCCGAAGTAAAAAAAATACAGGATTGAGGGTGGTTTGGTAAATGTTAGTCCAACTGTGGTTTGGGTTTAAGAGATGGCAAGTGTTGTAGGTAACAACATAAACAATTTATTTTGGATACGAGGAATGATATGAAAGAACTAAGTTGAGGTGGGGTGTGGAAAATTTTTTTTAATTACGTGGGTATGAATTAACCAGGAGAATAAGGGTCTACATTAAACACCAATCCTAAGTTTTGGGAATGCTTGAGATGGTTGACTAAATGAACTACCAACTACCAATGTGTGTTATTGGTCCGACCCCAGTCTCATTTTCGAGGTAATCATTAGTGTTTATATATAGGGTGTACCGCAGCTAACCCACCACACCTTTGATACTTCAAAAACGTACTGGGTTTCTTATCAAAACTCTAATAGAATTTCACACCACCCTAACGTACCTGTAAATTCATGATTACGTTCCGGACCGCAATCACCAATTTACCTTAGATTACGATTTTGTGTCATTCTATGACTCTAAACACTCATGTAAAACACACAATGCAAAATAACTTGTGATTGAATCTTTGTATCAATGAGTCTAATAAATCTTTGTATCAAATTACATGTACAATGTATCTAAAAATGAGTCCAACTGCTGAGCAGGAAAAATGCCTCTACCAGTTAGTGAGTAGGAACCTCTACCGATTGTTGAGCAGGTGCGATGGCCTCTACCATTCGTTGAGCAGATTTTTAGAACCTCTACCGACTGTTGAGCACGCATGATGACCTCTACCAACCGTTGAGTAGGTTATTAGGAACTCTACCAATCGTTGAGTAGGTTATTGGTACTCTACTAACTGTTGAGCAAGTACTTCATCCTCTACTAGTTGTTGATTAAATGTAACAATTGTTTAACGCATAAATTGCAAATTGATAATATGTACATGTAAGCAAGTTTGTAAATGCATCAAGTATCAAGTATAGCATAGAGTTGCCCTAGACAAGGTTAATGACTCTAGGTGTGTTTATAGCAAATAGTTTATATTCTACACTTTCAAGTATCATGAATAACCAAATGTAGATAATCAAATCCTCATGTATAACTAAGAATCAAGTTTGATGTAGGGATCAAGGTCATGTCTTGAGAAGGCGGATAATACACACTGCATCCTTGAGAGAATGATGAGAGTCCATAGTATAATCAAGTTTGTAATGAATGGTGAATGTAAACATAGTTGATAAACGGTTTAGTTTATAGGTCAAAAGGAAGAAGAAGGTTATTATGTTGGTGATATAATAAAAATGAGGACAGTCGAGCTAGATTGAGGCGAATAAGATTTGTGGACTGTGTGATCGGAAGATGGTTTCGTTCTTTATTCAGATTAGAATTTTTTTTTTTATTTCAATAAGGTTCAAGTATTTGAAGTTTAATAAAATGGATTTTCAAACAAAGGAACACATGAATTTAGAATATTGTGATGCATAGGTAATGCGTGTTGTAACAAATACAAGTCGAATCATGAGGTTCGAATCAATTTTAAAATTAAGCGTATGAGAAAACTAGGGATTTTCGCAGAACGAAGCATGGTTGTAGTAAATGCAAAAATCGGGAAAGTTCTAACTGATTGAAAACAAGTAGGAATAAATGGAGAATTTGAAGGGTTTAATTTTTCCTTTGTTAGAAAGATTTTATTTTCAAAATCGGTTTTGGCGTAAAAACAATAGTAGTTGATTTTTTTAAGGATAAATAGTGCAAACTAATTGGGTTTAAATTTGAATATTTTAGTGAGCTGGAGATTTTAAACACTATGTTGGGTTAAATCAAGAATTTGTTGAGGCGTTTTGTATAATAGACCCTGGTTAACTTGCTTGAATCGAAAGAAGTGACTTTTAGTAGGCAAAAATATTTTGAAAATCCTTTGTTTCACCAATCAGCATTTGATATTTGGAAAGTTGGTTTTGAGGGAAATAAAAGACGTTTTGACAAAAATTTTTATTTGTTCTAATTTCTGAAATCTCTATGTGATAAAAGTTTGACAAAATTCCAGTGATCATTAGTGTTGATGCTAAGGTATCTCATGTACACAGTTTTATGGGATTATAGTTTAAACAAAGACTTTTAAAATTTTGGGTAAGACGAAATTTTATGGTTGAGGTATTTTCAAAAAGATAAATAAAAATGCAGGGCGGGGGGGGGGGGGTTCAAAAATAGAATTGGCAAGAAAACACCAACTTTAATACGTTAAAAATAGGCAATATGTTGTAAAGGAAACCATATGATTTGGGCGAGATGTTGAAAATAATCAAACATGTGAGTAATATTGTAAGACGAAATATGATTGTGAAACTCACAAATGATCATGAAATTCAGGCTGATTAATAACTTATAAAACAAATGAAATGGATTTGAATTGTAAAAGTTTTGAGATTCAAAAATTAGGATTTAATAAGGGGGTGGATAGGGATAGAGATAAAGAATAGGTAGAGTTGCAAATAAGAGAAGCAAGTACTGGTTAAAGTCCTAGGGTTATAGACTAGATTATTTTTCTAATAACTTAATTCCCTATAACCAAGGCTCTGATACCAATCTGTAACACCCCAACCGATGGCGGAAACATCGGGATGTCACGTATTGATGATTGTTCAGTAGCTCATGGTAAATAATAAATTTCAATAATTGATTTAAATAAATTACATACAATTGTTCTAAAATAATTTGTACATCAAATGAGAAATACTAGCTACATATCTTCAAGCATTAACTCTAATCTTCAAGCAAGTTATAACCTGAAACATGTTAAGTTTGAAAATATTTTGGGTCAACAAAAATGTTGGTGAGAATTACATAGGTTTGTATATTGAATAAAAATGTTGTACAGTTCGAGTGCCATGGCTAGTCTAGTCCATATGTGAAAACAAAACTATCAGGTAAATCGAGTGCATAATCAACCCTTGTGACTCGAATATTGTGGTCCATCCCATACGCATATGGTTCACTCGATTGTGTCATGTGCTCGATAACAATCACCCACGCTACCTATGTAGGAGGTACACGTATCCGGGTGGGGTTGTCAGTCCAATAGATCTATCACTGTATACCGTCAGCTGATCAATGTTAATGATTATGCTAGAATAATGTGCTTACCCTAGTAATGTTTAAGACATAATGCAACATAGAATAACACATAGACACTTATGATTGAATTGTAAATTGAATGTTGTAACATGTTTCACCCCAAAATAGTGAATGGAAAAAGGGGCTATGTAAACTCACCTTGATTGTGATAGACTTGTACGTATTCAACGGTAAATGACGAGTTAAGCTCACACCTAATTAAAACTAATGTTTTAGTATCTATATATAGTGTTTGTGCATAGTATGTAACTTCTTATTTATTTTTATTATCATTGATATTATTATAATAGTTCAATAATCGTTTTAGTTAAACCAAGGTTTTATTAAGTTTATTTGCATAAGATTTTTGATTAAAAGAAAACAAGCTATACAAAATTTATTATTTCATATAGCAAAAACAAAGTACTATAGGATTAAAAAAAACATATTCTTGCTAGTGTTGTTCATGCACAATAATTGGTTTGGGTTTCAATGTGTCCACCTTTCCCTAAGTTTAATATATATATATATATATATATATATATATATATATATATATATTTTAAGAAATTTGAGCTATTCATCTTTACGCAAATCAACAGAAACAAAAAAAATTTCAAACTCAAAATATGCTTTTATTGGATAATAATCTACTTAGTCATTTCAAAACTATAAACTGTATGTATATATGTATATATACATATTGTTAAAAACATACAATGAACTCTTGTTTATCTCTTAGAATAACTTTCAAAAATGCATAGGAGTTCATAAGTTGGTTTTCAATGGTGTCTCTGTTTATAAGATATTTATCATGAAATGCATTACCTCAGATTGCCGAAAGAATATCTATAGGAACGGTCAGAGTTCTACAGCGGCGGATACAGTTATGCATCTGCAATGGGTGGTTCGGAGTCCTCGAAAAGCCCACGGGTTGACCGAATATCCGAAAAAATAGGAAGTTTTTATGTGATTTGTTTCGCTATAAAGATTGATTATTGATGGTTACCGAATCCAGCGACCAGAATAATGAGGAGGAAAAACAAAGTAGTAATGTAGTGTGAGGTGTAGATTATAGTTGGTTGTGCTAGCGAACAATCTCAAGGCTCATAGTACCATTAAGATCCATTTTTTTATAGTCGAATACAAGAGTAGTATTAATGCAAAAATTTTGGATTCAATAAAAATTGATGGCGCCTCAGGGCTGTTACACATGGAAAGTAGACGAAATTATCGGAACGTCGGCGTAGAAGCGAAGGATTTAGTTAGCCCAGTCAAAGTTAATAAAGAATGAGTATTAATTAAAAAGAATTCTTTTTCAAAATGTCTTGACAATTTACCAAATGTAAAATATGATTACAAATAGAAATTTAGTTAATTTAAACTTTAATACATCACCATAATTATATAGCTTTCCATAACATCACATGTATATACTAAATTTCAAATAAACTGTTTAAATGTTTGGTTATATAAGAGTATATCACGTTATTATTATTATTATTATTATTATATTTGTACAAAATAATTGAAAATGGAATAAAGATGAATAAAAATGGGAACTTTTGTTTATATAGCTAAAAAAAATTAGAGAAAAATTACGTGATGTTACAATACGATTAATTTGGAGGACCTAATTAGTTCAGCTACCCCACATTATTTTTTATGCTGCATATTGAATTATTATTAACACAAATGGGAATCTTGAATATGGAGTGAGTCGTTCTCCCTTTTGGCATATATTAGTTGTAACACCTGATGAAGCTATCGCTAAAGCAATAAGACCACATGAAGTACTTGAGCAAGCAAAGCTTTGTACATAAATGTTTTTCCGTTCCACCCGGGCCATCTATAAAGACCGCACTTGGACGATCGTTTTCCACATGCGTCATGATCTCATCAAACACTCTTCTTTGGTTTGAATTTAGTTCATCTTTTGCATATAAATGTTTAGCTTCCACAACTATCCCGTACTCCTCTTGTACCTCACGATGAACTGCATATTGTGAGTTGTGTTATGTTATTTTTGGGAGATCAAAGCATCGAGATTTTTACCCATAGAATGCACGATGACCCTAATGTCCATAAGAACCATATTACGAATGCGCTCCACACTTTGATAATGGAGTCGTGGATCTTCAAACAATGCATCAAAGTGCTCGTCCCACAACTTACAAATATCTGCAGGTTCGCAGAAAATCATTATGGTTGTGAATAACCTTCTAAGAGCATTGGGAAATTGAAATAAATATGCTTCCGTGAGACATTGTGATAGACTATCATCGTTCTCTATCAAGCCCATCTCAAGAGCCGCTTTTTGAAATACTGCGTACTTAACACTATTAACCATGCAAAGATCTTCAAAAGAACTATTTCCTTTGATATTTGACGAAATTATGCGTACGTAGTACCTTTCTCCTTCGACGGGATTAGCAGAAACAATGCGACCTCTTTGTGGCTTAATTATACGACGATTCCAACAATGGGGTTCCTTTCCATGTGAAGTATTTTGGGATACCCTTATAAAAATATTGCCTTGTTGTTTCATCCTTACTGTTTGTATAAAAAAATGCGATCAACATGGTTCTCTTATCTCTTTCCATTTCAACAATTTCACACATGATATCATCACCTCTAAATCTAACCATATGCTTATTTGGGAAATGAAGTTGTAAGGCTAATGTAGCTGGATAGATTTGAGAAATGTGAAAGAAAAAATACGCCACATAGCCAAAGGGGGCGATACGTAGCGTGCATCTTGAAATCTCTTTATCGCACTAGTAACAACATTTGGTGTGCTTGAATCAATACGAATAACCTGTTTGTCATGTCCTTTGTAAACATATTTGAACTGATATTTCACAGATTTTATAATTAAGCAAACCTCGACATTCATGTGGCAATTAAACATCAATAAAAGCTTTGGATTAGAAGGGACAACCCATCTGTTATCAAGAGTTTTTCCTCGTGCTCCCACCTTTCTTCCATTGATTCTCCTCCGATATAACGGATATGCATCGTCTCCTTGTGTTGTTTGCTCGTTAAATTGTTTAGGATAACGAACGCGACATACTTTTGGATCACCCTGCATACAAGGACTCTCTATTCATAAACTTTTGCAAAGACCTTGAATTATTGCTCGACAACAACCGCATGTAGTTGCGGATGTCGTACCATGTCAGGAATTTCTATACAAACAACCGTATCAAATGGCCTGGATTATTTTATTTATGTTACGAGTGCATGATGAGGAGGAAATGGGCATGTGGTAATGTAACATTCGTAAATTTCTAATAAATTTAGAATAACATTTAGGGAAAAATTGTAATACCCAAATTTTAATTTGGTAAAATGGTTAAATTGTTTTAAGTTACAAAACTAATAACTAATTTTGCTACATTGAAAATTGAATGCATAACTAAAACGTAAAGCTCAAAAAAATAAAAATAAAAAGAACTAAATAGAAAGTTGTTAAGTTTTGATGTTAAATGGATTTTTTTTTATAAACTCAACGGTTTATGATACAAACAAAGTCAACATGCCAACATTATGTATTATTTTCCTTTACTACTCAAATCGGTTTCATCATGTTACAACAACTTTTTATTAGTGATAATTATGAACATTTATATATTGAAACAACAATTTTTTTATTGATACTTATGTTTGTTGCAATTGTTTTTATGTCACCATAAATTCAATTTATTAGCATTGAACATTTGATATATATATATATATATATATATATATATATATATATATATATATATATATATATATATATATGGGGGCATTTTATTGGAAAAAAAAAGAAATGCATTTGCCTCAAAATGTTTTCACAACATTACTAATTTAGCTTATTTTACTTTCCCTTCCCTTCTATACTACAAACACAACAACGGTTCTAACCACCCCGTCATGTTGTGGTTAGAAACTTCAACTTAATAAGACACGCAACCGTCATTGCTCTCGTTTCTTGCCTCGAGTCGTCATACAAAAAAAAGACACACCAGCTTGGGTTATCGACGGGGCGTTCAGTGTTTCCTTTTGACTCCTATTCGCGATCAGTCATCATCGATCCTACCTTGCATTAACGCCGCCCCTCGTTTGTCTATGTCTTTCCAAACTAGTGAGGTAAATAACTAATAAACCAAGTTCCTTGTTTTAAAACTTGAATTCCGGCGATGGGTACAATATAAGTAACCACGGATTGGCCACTGTGTTATAAACTTTTCTATGCTAAATATATATTTGATCATTTTCTAATAAACAATGTTTCTATTTGGTAATAAAATTTATGGAACTAAAAATTTACTTTTGCATGAATTAATTCTCTTTTGTCATCCAAAGTTCATGATGTTTTTTCTTTTTATTTGAAAGGCTCGGTTGAGATGATTTTATATAAATTATGGTCATGCCTACTTATTGGTTTAATGATTTCCAAAATATGTAGTCTGGTTGGTTTTATTAAAAATATAAACAAATATATTACATATGATGATTTAGAATTTATTTACCGATACCTCATCTTTTGAAATTCTAAACCGGGGCCAATCAATTAACTATTCACAAACTAATATAAACTCAGGACTGAAATTATAGATTATGAAACTAAGGTCAAATAAATAGATAATCAATAACCTTCACCGGTACAATCAATGAGCCAATAAATTTTTCACAAACACAATAACTATGGACACTAAATCATCATTCTTAAATTATTTAGGTTCAAACATAATTCATTGATTGTCCTTGATTTCATGCAAGTTCATCATCACAATCAAAGTGAGTATATCTTTCCCCTTTTTACTGTTTTACTACTTTGGGGTGACTCATGTACCTATATATTAATCAAGTTTCAATTTCTTATACTTAATGCAATTCTCATGTGTGTTTGCTTTATGTTAATTGGTGTGTCTATGACTTGTCAAAATCATTAACCGCTGGGCGGCCTAGCTTTTCAATGAATAGTACTATGGTATACCCCCTTGAGACTCTGTTGAGAGAATCTTGGTCATTGTCTTGTTAATTCATTATTCAGTTGGTTAGTCATGTGTTAGTCATTATTCTCAGGTTTGGTTTTGAACGGATATTACTTATTACATAATTGCAAATGGTACCGCACATGAATTGCTAAACACTTTTCTACTATATTTATTTAGACAGGGTATGCTCACCAATACAATTTTTTTGTATTGACCAAATTATTTTGTACATGTTTCAGGTTGTTTTGAGATGCATCCTTTAAGCTTTCGGATTTATATTAGATTTTGATTTATTGTATTTCAATTTAGTTGGCAGTTAGAATCGTTGTATTTCATTTGAATGTAATAAATTATTTAATCAATGTATTCAAATTTACACTTTTAGTCCATGAGCTATTGAACAATCGTCACTACGTGACACCTCGATGTTTCCGCCATCGGTTGGGGTGTTACAGGTAAACCAAGATTTTGAATCTTGATTACATAGAGTTAGGCCTTAACCTCTTCGAATAAATGTTTCATGAGATGTTGCTCTTTAAGGTCCTCTAATTTAGCATGAAAAATTCGTGAAACAAGCTCTGGACGATCATGTACGGTTTGACTAGGTTGCAAATTATCACATATATCAGGCCATTGAGGATTACACATCATGATTACACGTCACGAGGCCCTCCGATAAAAGCGCAGGCAACACAATTCGTTGTCTAAATCTGTTTGGTATAAATCAACTCTTATCTTACTTTGTTTTTTTTTCATAAAATTGCAAATGCGATATATCAAGTTTTATGTAGACATCTACATCAAATTGTTGTAGCAATCTACCGCCAAGCAAAAAGCACGTTCTCAGTACAACGAATTTGAAACTTGTAACAATAGTATGCTCGCATAGCTACGGTTGTCCTACTCCCTCGTGGGTTAGCCTCTAAATAGAATGAAAAATAACTAATTACATTACATTATACTTTAGGGTGTCATTTATGTGCTTGAACTTTGAAAACATAGTTAAATTATTTGTACCTTCATCGATGTTTTCGTGATCATTTTGAACTTCATCGATGCTCAGATCCATCAAGTTTTTCATGTTTCTTTCCTTAAAAAGGCTCATGGTATGTAGTTCCACAGCCTACAATGTTAGGTTGATATATCAACCAGAGCAATTATTGATGTGAAGATGGTTTAGAAAAGAAGCATGGCAACAATTCAAGCTCTGGTTCAATGGCAAGATTTATCAGTTTCTATTGCATCATGGGAAGATTTATATGAGTTCTAGTTGTTTCTGGTATAATTCTTGAGATCAAGAATGTTAGAGGGGAAGTTTGTTACTATGGGTTATGTTTTGTATGTTTTTAGATAATAAAAATAGTTTAAGGACTAAATAGGTCAATAAGTGATAGTATAGTTTAGGTTTATTTTGTAATTTCTAACTTCTTTTTATACATTCATCTTTACCAAAAATTTGAGTCTTTTTATATCGCCTAGGGCCCAAAATTGTTTTTAGGGTTTTTGAAGACGGCCTTGTTACCTAAGGTGTCAGCTTTTAATAGTATGAATTTGATTGGTTCGGCTAACAGTGGTATGATTTTTCTGTTGGATGATATCTTTGATGGTTTGATTATTATTGACCATTAGATGCAAAAATGAATGTTAGTTTCTGATACGTAACACAACTGAGATCACCCTTAGTCTCATAACCATGTCCCCATGCACAAGAACTCTTACCCACGTAGCATCACATGTGTTGTCTTTTGTTCTTTTATTTCCATTCACATTGTTTTTATTAATTGTTAGTGGGTTTAGTGAACAAGTGGTTCCTTAAATAAAGGAATACCCATGTTCTAAGAAAGCAGTTAGTATTCTCCTTTATATATGTGTGTTTTGTTAAAACCAGGTATGAATGAAAATGTTAAAGAAAAGCTTAGGCTTGATCTTCTCTCCTAATATTCTTGGAAGTTTTCAATAGGTTTTTCTTAGTAAAACCTATATCTATCAGTTTCACTAACACTAAATAACTAAAGCTAGATCAAAACATATAGTTAGAGCTAATATCCTTGTCGAGTCAACACCATTAAAATGTGAGATCCTATTCCTGAATAGGAATAGAGTGTAGTATAACATATGTAACCGGTTTAAATTAGTTTCAACTTATAATCAGAGGCGGATCCACTAAGGCGGGATGGTGGGCATGCCCACCGTCCGGTTACCCTCCGACGATCCAAATCTTTATGCAAATGGAGTATTTTACGAATAGATTTTTAGTTAAACTAGCCTCTAATTTATTTGTTGTAATGTTGTTAAATTTAAAAAGAGAAGAAAAAATAGAGCAGAGGGATGAGGGAAAAGAAACTTGACTTTTCCGATGACCTGGTTTTGTTAGGACTGTGAAGAAGAAGAAGAAGAGCTACTGATAGATATAAGATATATTCTGTTTATATATTAAATGAATATCCACAAAGGAAACAGTTAGAAAGCATACAAAAAAATTATTACATAGCTTTTTTTTGAAAATTGACTTTCATTAAAAAAACCGCACCCAACGCCTATCCCCAAGACGGAGACAGACGCCGAAAGCCAAAATATACAACAAAAAATCACATAACGTCAAACATACACCATCTATTCCAATCCACTACCCCTTTTTTAAACTTATACTTATACCAAAGAAACCCCAAAGACTTTATATCCGCAACCATATCCACCACCGAAGTATCCTTACTAGAGAAAATCTTATCATTCCTAGCTCTCCACAACCTCCAACTCGCTATGATGATAATGCCTTTTAGAATCAAAAGCTTGTTACCCGTAACGCCACTATCTTTATGAAGATTCACCAAATCCCTGGCATGAAAGATAAACGGCCTAGGAATCTTGCACCAAGTGGAAATCGCATTCCACACACCCATCGACACGATGCAACCGGTGAGAATATGCTCAATGGACTCTTCATTGCTTTCACATAGAACACAAGAGAAATCGTCGCAAACTATATTCCTTCTCGCCAACGCCAATTTAGTGGGAAGACGGTCCAAAAACGCCCGCCACATAAAAATATTGCACTTTTTAGGCACCCATTCACTCCATTGGAAATCAAATTCCGCTGCGCTAGAAGCCGATCCTCGCATCCACCTTTTAACTGTTGCAACCTCAAAATCATTGTTGCTACCAATCGCCCAATACCAAACATCAATTGTATCGGCCATAGTAACTGAAAAGAGTTGATCTTCTAAGAGCCTTTTCTCGGCAAGCTCCTGTGCAACAGAGGGAGACCTCGACCACTCCCACGAAAACAACCAACCACTAGCATCAGCCCTTAATCGCCCAGCAATCACCACCCGTTTGTTTTTTTCTAATGCGAAAATAGCCGGAAACTTGTCTTTAAGTGGTTCCGAACCCAACCAAGTGTCCAACCAAAATCTAATTTGCGACCTGTTACCCACTTTGCCTCGGATAACACTATTAAAACCGACCCCATCCACCTTGAATTTATTCCAAAACGTAACACAATTTTTCCACACCCCCGGGATGGCGTTATTGACTGGAGCGAGACTCCAAGTACGAGTTGACCCATGAATAGCAACCACAACTCGTCTCCACATCGCATTATGCTCCTTTAAATATCTCCCTAGCCACTTAGAAATCAACGCATTATTATTTATTTCTAAACGAGCTACCCCCAAACCACCTTCTTTTATGGGTTTAGTGACAATCTCCCAAGCGACCCAACTCATCTTTCGCACCTCCTCCGAGCCTCCGCATAAAAATCGTCTCATCAAACCTTCCAATTCGTTTATCACCTTCTTAGGGGCCTTGAACAAAGAAAAATAATATGTTGGCAAACTATCCAACACCGACTTTATGAGAGTTAACCGACCGGCGATAGATAAAGAGTTAGCTTTCCATTTTGAAAGCCTCATTTTAAACTTGGACACTACCGGCTCCCACTATTCATATTAGCACCGACCTTATTACCCAAATAAGAAAACGGCAACAAACCCGGCTTACAACCCATCCCCTCGGCTTGCAAATACACCTCACCCTCTTCAACTCCCACTCCGTACAATACCGATTTGTGAAGGTTAATTTTGAGCCCCGAGCACATATAAAATATACGAAGGATTCGTTTCAAATTTATAAAATTAAAGGCAGTCCACTCCCCCAAGATCATAGCGTCATTCGCGTACAAAAGATGAGAAAGAACGGGACCATTATTAGGGAGAGTAATACCATGAAACGCACCTAAATCACAAGCTTGTTTCAGCATACCTGAGAACGCCTCCATCAAAATAATAAACAAAAAAGGAGAAAGCGGGTCCCCCTGACGAATGCCTTTTTGGCACCCAAACTCAAAAGTTGGAGAACCATTCACTAACACCGAAGCCCTCGATGCCATCAAAATACCACGAATCCACTCACACCAAACCGGAGAAAAACCCATTTGAGACATCACCGACAGGAGAAATTCCCAATTAACATTGTCATAGGCTTTGTCGAAATCAATTTTAAACAGAAACATCTTTTTCCCCCGCTTCTTTGCCCAACCAATAACCTCATTAGTTACCAACGGCCCGTCTAGAATATACCTCCCCGATAAGAAAGCCGACCGATGCTCAGAAACTAGATTATTCATGACAGTCTTCAACCGGTTCACCAAAACCTTAGAAACAACTTTGATAATACACCCAATAAGGCTGATCGGTCTAAATTCACCCAGCGTCGAAGGATTACTCACCTTAGGAATAAGCGTGATGAAAGAAGAACCAACCCCTGGACTGAACCTTCTTGACCTGTGAAAATGGCCCAAAACATCAACAAAATCTTTCTCAAGCATATCCCAGAAAAATCTGATGAATCGAAAGTTAAACCCATCTGGCCCGGGGGCTTTATCCGCACCACACTCGAACACAGCTCTCTTAACTTCTTGATCCGAGAACTCACCAACCAACCTATCGGCATCTACCTGAGAAAGGCACGCAATGCCATAACATTGTAACCGCGGCCTTACTACCATATTCTCTTTGAATTTATCACGGAAAAACCGCATCACCTCTCTTTTAATGACAACCGGATTCGTTTCCCAAACCCCCAATCACCTCCAACCCCGGAAAAAAATTAGAAGATTTACGTTTATTAATACACCCATGAAAATACCGGGAATTCTCATCCCCATGTACCGCCCAACTACAACGAGCTTTTTGCTTCAGATCACTAGCATGAAACCCATCAAGTTCACCTATACGCCTTTTGATCTCAGTCAACGACCAAACCTCTTCTTCCATAAGCGAACGATTCTCCATAGCTTGATCTAAATCTCTTAATTCTTGTTCCAATGTGCGTCTTTCTCCCAACTCTTTAGCTTTGCATTCAATCGCCCAACTAGTGATGTTACGTAAGGCTTTAAATTTCGCTAAGAGACAAGCATCCGGGAGACCAGAAAAATGCCCATCCTCTAGAGTCTTTCTAACCACCACACCGAAATCCTCCCTACCAAGCCAAGAGTTATAAAACCTAAATGGTTTAGGACCAAAATTCCTCGAACCCGTCTTCAAAACAAGAGGACTATGATCCGACTTATTCCTCTCAAGAGCAATATATTCCACACAAGGCCACTCCATGAAGAAATCCCAATTAACAAAAATCCTGTCAATGCGGCTCAATTTATCCCCTGCAACAAAAGTAAACTTCCCCCCTTTCAAGGAGTACTCGTGAAGGCCCGAATCATCAATAAAATCATTAAATTCGTTAGACTCAACCACGTTAAAAATAGAGTTACGTCTATCCTCAACGCATCGAACAGAGTTAAAATCACCCGCCACAATCCACCTCCCATCTCCATCTCCGATCAGCCCCCTAATCTCCGACCAAAGTGTGCGTTTGGAAAATATATTATGAGGCGAGTACACATTAAGCAAATGGAACAAACTCCCACTCCCTTTGACCGAGCCCGAAACCAGCATCCAATTATCATTTTTTATCACCCTTTCCATAGTAAACACTTGAGGATTCCAAAACGAAACCAAACCACCCGACCTTCCAGAAGACGGAACCCAGTCAAAATTAAAGTCCCCAAAACCCCAAAACCGACTAATATCCACCGAATCCAATGACATATGTTGCGACTCTTGTAACATAATAAAACTAACCTCATGATGCACCCGAAGGCCACGAATCCAATCTGCTTTACCGGATATCCCTAACCCGCGAATGTTCACAGACAACACATTCATTGATCACCCTCTTGAAAGCCTTCTGTTCGTAGTACCTCTTTAACATTCGGAGCGAAATCCGCCAAATTCTCAACACCTAAAGCTTTACTCAAAGTTATCGTTTCAGCAACTTCAACATCTATCGGATCTATGTTTGTACCATCGTTCACAATCTCGGAACCTTCCACATTACTTGGTACCCCTTTGTTGAGATCTGGAGTCATGAACACCTCGTCCCTACTCGTATCCTCGCCCACCGAAGTATCCGAGTGGGTAGACATAATGCCAATAATCCTATCTAACCCGAACATGTCGTTATTCTCCCGTGGTCTCTTCTTCGGCCGTTCTGTTGAACCGCCACTTCCGTTCCTGTTATTAAATAAAATCTTACGACGAAACTTCTTACGCTCCGTACCTTTCGCTTTGGCACCACCTGAATTACCTTCCATATCTAACCCAACCTTCTCAACATTATTACCATGCGAGGTCGAATCCACGTTATTCATTGAAGTCATCAAAGCATCATCATGTTGCACCTCCCCTTCTTCAATATCATTTACGTGGACATTAGAATGTTCTTCAATATCATTTACATTAACATTAGTGTGTACGTGCTGTTCATTTACGTGAACATTAGAATGTTCATTATCACAGACTCCATCACTAACATCGTCGTCGAATTCCTCAACACACTCGGGACTCCACTCGCCCACATCTTCATCAACCCATACATGAAACGTTTTGCCCCTCCATGCAATATCTAACCGATCAATTATCCTTTTACATGACTTAGTCAACACGGCAATAAGAGCATAAGAAAAATTATTACCCGCCTCCGCTAAATTAGCCGATTGCACCAACTTACCGTATCTAGATCCAATCGTATCAAACACCGAATCAATTGCTAATTGTACGGGAACTCCATGCACTTGAAGCCAAGCAATTCGCTCCTCCTCTTCAATCACACTACCTTCCCATGGCGTCAAAGATGAAAACCAAGAAGACCAACTGTCAATAGCCGTGAGGAACTTTTCCGCATCACTAGATGACTTGAACACCAATGCAACAGTGAACCCTCCCACATACTTAATTTCCACTGAACACCATCCGCTGCGACTAAGGATCGTATTCAGCGATGTTAGAGTCTTTAAATCGACCACCTTCCCAACAAGACCCTTCCCGTACCACTGTGTGAACCCCTCCACCTCGTCATCCACTCGAATCACATCGACTTTATTCCTGTTTAATACAGAATCCACAAACGAACGTCCTTCCCCCACGATGTTTTCATCATAGCACCCCGCATTGATATTACCCGACCCTTCTACATCAACCGGAGCTTTAAGATTAGACGGAACCTGTTGGTAAACCTTAGTTGTTTTCCGAGCATGATCATTACTCGGTTTAGGCATCGTCTCCCCGTCTACGAACCTGGCAATAGCAATAAACAATTTATAAGAACCGATTCAGACGTCGGTCATCTCCTCCTCCATTCTTTTCACGTCCTGGACATCTTTAAAAGAAACGAAAGCGAATCTCTTCCCCCACTTGTCTACTTTCCTTGCAATATAGGAACCCTCATACCTGCCGAACCCTCCCAAAACCTCCTGGAGATCCTTTGATGAGCACTTCGGGGGAAGGTTCGACACAAAAAACTCCGTGATCTTCTTACCTTTCCGATTGACAACCTGCTCCCACTCTTGTGGATCCTGCCGCCGCCCCGACATTCTAGGAGACGTAAGGTTTCAGAATTATATTGGGTTAAAATTATTACATAGCTAGGGACTAAGCTAGTAAGCTCCACACCTATAATAATCCCTTGTTTCATTTGTTAATTTTTTTATTGAACAATTAAATACTTTGTGTATAACACATAAATGCAATTCCCTTTGGATAAACTTTCAAACCCAATATCAAAAAAATAAAAATAAATAATGAATAAATAATATCAACTAAATCCAGTTGTTAACGTATGTGAATGAATTTTGTTATTAATTGTCAAATATAAGTAAATATAAGTAACTAGCGTACAAAACAACAAATGTAATTCTTTTATTAGGACACTCTGAATAAAAAAAAAAAAGTTTCGTCACTGACTGTACAACGCTTTGACAAGGCAAAATTTCGTTGATATTGGTATGAATTTGCTTTACCTCACCCATTCTGATCCGACTTGTTTTGACCTGACATTTATAACCTACCAAATTGTACCTCCGTCAAATTAATTTCTGGAACCGCCACTAATAATTTAATTGATCCAACTATATATTTTATATTTTGTTGCACTTGAATTAGATGCTAATCAGCCTGCTTAAACGGCATATACTCTCCATATCAACATAATGTTGAAAATTATACACTTTTGTCTTACTATAACCAACATAAAGAGCATCTTTGATCATGTCAAACAAAAACAAATAACCATACAAACAATAAACTTGTAGTCTCATGAGAATTTCCAAGCAGAAACACAATGAAGAGGTGTTCCTTTCCAGCTAATGACTAGCGAATCACCGTCCCTATCAAACGTGCAAGATCTTCCACACGGATCCTTTTCCGCTACAAGATTTGCTTGAAATAAACAAGACATACTAAGCTCCACCTCTTTCATCCCAAACCGCGCAAAAAACCTTCTCCAAACATCAATATTCACATGCCTAATCACTCTTTCCGCGCCTTCTGCTGCCACAATGTTGTTTATTCCCTTACCTAAATACATTGATTCAGTATAACAGCGGTTCTCATCTTCACGACCCAAACAATCTTCTAAAGAATCAAACAACGCCCCGTAGTAAAACAAACCTTCAATAAAACGACTAACAAAGTTTGGTGAGTTTAGATTCACTGCAACTTCGTGCATCACCATAACACGAGGGTTAACGCTTTTTATAACTTTGATTAAAGATTCTAACCGGTCTTGTTCTGCGATCATGCTCCATAAACCATATGATGAGTAAACGCCCAAAGCCTCATCTGGATCCAGCTCAAGAAGATCTTTATTGAAATCTAGCATATCTTCAACTATAACCACATTGAAAGAGAAAGATAAACTTATAGATTCGGCAAAACTTTTCAACCACTCACCCGTTTTCTCGGTTTCCTGTTTGAAATCAGTCCCAACAGCGGTTATTTTGAGATGCTCGATAGGACAATTGGGTTGCGATACAAGAGCTTGCATTAGAACCGTACACTGTACCCCTTGTTTTATAGTGAAATCAATAACATGCACATTTTTCGACCCTGATACGCCATCTACCAACGCCTGCACTCCCGAAAATAGACCCGCTTGGTATAATGGTAATTTGTCATAAATAAAGACAGAACTCGGATTCGGGCTCATCACTTTCCCTGCAAGATTTTCTACATCTTTCTTTCCCCCCGACCCACATGACGAAACTGTCCCGGTTTCTTTACCGATCTTCTCTCGTAAAGCTTTAGAAAAATAATGAACAATTCTTTGAACCGGGCTTCCTGAGCTACTAGACAAAACGTCGCACCAATCAAGAAGCTTGATCGATCGTTCGAACTGTTGTTGAGTGACTTTCTCTGCAGAAAGTAAAAGATTTACAATGAGTTGAACATCTTTGAATTCTTGATCAGAAAGGCCTGAGAATGAACTACCATAAGGGTGGTTCAATATCAAAATACTGTCCGTCGAAGTTGATGAACACGATTTTATGAAACAGTCTCCAGCTAACCGAATAATCGCATCAGTTGATATCTTTTTGCCACTTGGTTCAAGCTGAACTGCTTCTTCATGACTATGTGTTTGCGGTTTAATAAGCTCAGAATATTGAGATTCGATATCTGCAAGCTCCTGCATCATATGTTCATATGAAGGAAACCGCGGTGTAGTGTCAAGAAGCAGGTCATCTAAACTATGGAAAGTTTGTAACGGCTCGTGCTCTACTTGATGATTTCCTGTTGAACACAAAAGCCCATCGGCCGCATTACATTTAGGTCCTGAACCATCTTCTGTATATAAAAGAGGCAGCTTTCCACGACTATCGATTTCTTGATTCTTGACATTATTACCTTTAGAGTGACTGTGGAGTCTTGTAAAGATAAAAGGATCAAAAGGGAGCATTTCATTTGATTTCTAAATGTTATTGGGTAACTAATAATCAGATATAGATGTACAAGTGTAGAACACTCGCATTTTCGCAAACAGAAGGAAAAAAACAACATACAGCATCAGGTTTACATATATTATTAGCATATCAGGACGGGGGCGCGTTGTAATTATCGTTGTTCATGCATCTTGTTCAAAGGATACTCCCAACAGAAAAAGGACACAAAGTTGCAGGAAAATGATGAATAATGCATCCTTTTACTTCTGTTTGTAGATGAGGTTTTGTAATTTGTAACAAACAGCTAGAAGTTATTTGTTACAATTAACACTTCAATTCTAGAATACAAAATATTTTTTTATTTTATTTCTCTAATAATATTTTTTTTCTTGTCTTGCATATGGGCTTATATATCTTCTTGTACTGCTTGTTTGGGTTAAAGCACATCATGGGATTCTTGCCTTGATTAATGGCTGCTCTTGTGAATATTTATATCCGGTTGTTTGTTTTGTTATTGATCCATCATCAGATCAATGGATGACAGTGGCGAATCCAGGAATGATTTCCAGTGGGGTCCTCTCGTAAATTTTCACTAGTTTAACTTTTTCACTAAAATTTTCAATTTTTTTCCAAATCGAGGGGGTGAACCCCCTCTGGACCCGCCACTGGTGGATCATGATCATTTGTCTACTCCTTGGTATTGGTTCTGGTTTGAATCGTCGGCTAAGTCTACAACCTACTTATCTGGTTTTTTATTTGGTATTAGTTTGTTTCTCGGATTGTATTTGTTTGTTTCAAACGACTGATTAAAGTAAGTGACTTTTAGGATTTGGCACTTAGGTAGCATATCCGGGTATTATGAGCCCTTATCTATAGGATTTCTAAACCTATTTTGATTCATGTGTCTATTTATCTTGTTTTCTTAAGTAATGTGAAACTTACTTGTGCTTTTCGTCCCGTTTACATGTTTCTATGATGTTCAATGTATTATATTTTTATGTACTATCTTACTAGCTTATTCCTGCATTTGGTCCGTTAGCCGATAGCGAAATATCCATGTGGTGCTTGTCCCTTTACTTGTATGCTTGCCTGTCTTCTGTTCTCTCTTTTTGAGCCGGGGGTCTCTCTGGAAGCAGCCTCTCTATCCTTTATGGGTAGAGGTAAGGTGTGCCTACATCTCACCCTCCCCTGACCCTACCAATAGTCTACTATTAGTGGGATATACTGGGTATGATTGATTGATTGATTGAATGTTTCAAACGACTGATTCGAAAAATAATCAGTAATTTTGACAGTTATATAAACAAATAAAAATTTGAGCCTAAAGTTAGTAGAGATCAGTATAAATGCATCTATATAAATTTATTGTCTAATACAGGGGTTGCAGATTATACAAGGCAAACAGGTTTCAAGAATTGAGCACACTTCTAACGTTCTTAGGGTTTTACACCGGAGGTTTTTTTAGGGTTTTACACAACTCTACTGCTCGTAGAGGCCTCTACGAGCAGTAGAAGTGTCAGAGCACTGAAACCCACAAAACTCTACTATTGGTAGAGGCCTCTACGAGTGGTAGAGCTTTGTTGCCCTGAAAACCTAACCCTACTACGACTCGTAGAGGCCTCTACGAGCCGTAGAGATGGAGGCCCACAGAACATTCAATGTTTAGAGTGCATACAGGCGTGTCAGTCAGCTCTGCGACTCGTAGAGACCTCTACGAGCCGCTGAGGCATGGTAGTTGATGTAATTAAACCCTATACGACCAGTATCTGTGTCTTTAGGGGGTCATGAGAATGACTGGGCTACAATCCGTCAGGATTTGATGAACGAACTACGTGAACGCTATACTACGTGGCAAGGGATGTAATCAAGGTGGGGTTGGTATACGGTCGATTCCGTATACCAGTCATTAGATTACTTTGGAATTGGAATGGCGCCCCGAGACAAATGGATGGAGTTGCCGGGGCACGGAATTGTCATTTGTTAGAAATATTGTGTGGTTCTTCAAGTATTCCCCCCTAGAAGAGGATTATCTACCACTTACTTCCATGTGTTTACTCATCCTGACGACTTACCTGGACATCCAATCATATCGCTAGCCTTTGTGAACGACGACCACTTCATCGTGCTTAATACAGCAAAAGACGCTCCAATGCCACCTACGCATGAATTTTGGAACCGTTTGGTTGGGCGACATAACGTTCATACAAACCCATGGGTTAGGCTATACTGGGATCGTCTGCAACAGGGTCTTATGTTGTAATTATAACGTGTAACGTATGATTAATTGAATTTTTTATTTTCGTTTACGCTCTTTTATAGATATAACAAGTAGTGGAATTTTTTTTTTTATAAAACCTCAAATAACATACATAAAATTAACAAACAAAACACACACAAAAAAAAAAAAAAAAAAAGGTTTTCTACCACTCGTATGGGCCTCTGCAAGCAGTAGAGTATTTATATATGAGTCGTAGGGGACTCTACTGGTGGTAGAGGGTGGAACAGATACGAGCGTAGAGCACTCTACCACTCGTAGAGAAACAATGTTGGGAGCTCGTAGATGAGCTCTATGACTCGTGGAGGTTTTCTCTACTACCTATAGAGGCCTCTACTAGTCGTAGAATAACACACATTTTTATTTTCTTTTTTTTATTTTTTTAAATAATAGTATAACTTATAATAATAATAATAATAAAAATAATTATTTTTTTAATAATTGTTTCTCTACCACCAGTAGAGACCTCTACTAGTCGTAGAGGATGCTTCTACGAGTCATAGAGAATGCTTCTACGAAAGGAAAAGAATTCAAGTGAAACTCTACTGCTCGTAGAAGCCTCTACGAGCAGTAGAGGTATCATTAAATGATTGTCAATGATTGGCAAGCGTGGACCACATTTGACAGAGTTCTCTACGAGCAGTAGAGTTCCCTCTATTCTACGAGCCGTAGACAGATGCAAATAAATTTTAAACAGGTGTAAATAAGAGGCCCCTAATATAATCTACAAAAATTTTTGTGCCATTAATATAATAAAAATCATACCTAAAAGTCATTATAAGATGCTCTGTCCATTTGGTCAAATAGGTTTATTTTAATATCTATTTGCTAAACTAAAGTTGAAACCAATACGTACTGATTAGATAAGATCATCATCATCAGTTCATCATACGTAAATTCTACCAATAACAAAGCTTTGGTAGGTTCTGAAGATAGTAAAATACAGACAGCATTACCTCTACTCATAGAAATAGAGAGTCAGCTTCCAGTGACACCCCGGCTCGATTGTAGTTTTGCATCAAGCCTTGAACATAAGGCACATAGCACTCAACACTCGGGATAAAAGCCGATTGGTGCATGTACCTCTTGTCTTTTGGCTATCAACGTCACCACATGATGCATGATTACCGTTTGCTGGTTTTAACGTTATTTTCACAGAACTAGTAAAATAACGCAACAATTTGTGCAATTTCACTTTTGTCCCGGGCCACACATATACACATTATATGCACACACCACACGCAGGACGTAACTGATTAGATAACGGTAGCATGAATAAATAAAGAGAACAAATGGCAGTATCATTGAATATAACAAGAAACATGTCCTCAACTACATACAAATGAAGGTATAATAATAATAATAATAATAATAATAATAATAATAATAATAATAATAATAATAATAATAATAATAATAATAATAATAATAGTAACACAAAGTTTATGTTGGTTTCTTAACAATATGTGAACGTTGACAGAGAATTAGAGATAGATATATACTTGATCCAAATCTTCAATTGTAAATTAAGAAAGAAGTCGATCATACAAATTGAAGCCGGTTATATATTGATTAAACGGTCCAATTGCATGGAAGCAGGTTGAATGATGACAAGATCAGTGAATGCAACAACACACCTGAGTGAGATAGGCTTGTATGTTATCGACATTTTATTGCAACAGCCATTTTTTTTTTTTTTTTGACAGATAGCTTGAGTGCAACTGCTTGATTGTGTTTTGTGATCGAATCACATGGAAACGACTATGAACTTATATGAAAACTTTAATAAATTAAAGGGGCAGTGTCCTAGTGCATTAGCGGATCTTAAACTTATTTTTTATCAAATATGAGGGCCGAACTCAACACATATTAAATTTTCAGAAATTTTTTATACTCCGATTCGAAAAAAGTTGTGTGTGTGTGTGTGGTGGTGGGGGGGGGGGGGGGGGGACCCTAGCCTTCACTAAGATACGTCACTGCTCTAGTGGTACCTGGATCTACTTTTTTTTAAGAGGTCGTTTGGAGTCTTGTTTGTGACAAAATGTTATGTGCGAGTCAGAGGTTTTATCACAGTGGACCTTCAGGCTGTGGGTTTCCCCTGGAATTTGTGACTGACTTGTCATTAGCATTGCCCGCGGTCGTGGGTGTGGATGACCTTTTGTTATGGGTATATCTTAGTGGCCAGACTTTGTTGGATGGTAGGGAAAAAAGTTTCACGACGATACAAAAATGCTTATCCGCGATTCGTCAACTTGTAACCGGTACCGTTCCTGAAGAATATGATGAATCTCTTGATTTTTTTTTTTTTTTTTTTTGCAATGCTATTATTAAGTTATACAGTATAGAGTTTCTACGAAAACCGACTAGACACGACATAACATGTTTGTACACCACATATGAAGCTAGATGACACCTTCCAGGGATGGTCGGTAGCATCGATTGTACGCATGTCGTTCAGAGAAGTTGTCCGATGAGTTCGCGAGGGCAGTTTATGAGAGGTCACTATAAAAAACTGATGATCATGCTCGAAGTGGTTGCATCAAATAATATATGGATTTGGCATGCGTACTTTGGTGTTCCCGATTCACACAACGAAATTAATGTTCTACATCAATCACCGTTATTCATTGCTGAGTTACAAGGAACCACCTCGTCGTGTTCGCTTGTGGTCAACGGAAGACATTGTAGACGCGACTTCTATCTTGTTGATGGCATTTATCGGACTAGGTCTGTTTTTTTTTTTTAAACTTATTTGTATCCGATTGTTGACTAAGGAATATTGTTCAAAAATTTATAGGCGAGAAAAGACGTTGAGCGAGCGTTTGGTGTTTTGAAAAGTAAATAGGATATAATTGATCGACCCAAACGTGTGATTAAACAAGAGAAAATAAGGAGTGTGGTGTACGTGTGTGTCACATTGCACAATATGATCGTAAAGGATGAGAGGGGTGCAATATCGCCAGACTTCGTTATGGACCCTCCAACACAAGTACCCATTAGCGAGGATATACTTTTAAAGTTGTGGAATAAAGACACCCACATTCAACTACGATATGATCTAACGAAATATGTTGGTGGTTTAGATATCCAATTACCCAATTCCTTCGTCGGTCTAGTTAGGGTGTTAGAATCGTGTTTGATACAAGCCGGGGATTGCACTGGGATAACGATGGTCGGACCGGAAAACAAGTCACTTGAACTCTTACCGAAAGTTGATTAAAGATGATCAAGTATGAGTAATGGTAGTACCTTGACCGACAACGAGTATACAAAATTTAAATCGGAGGTTGTATCTTCTGAACTTAGTGATGACCAGATCTGGTGTTAGTGTTGATTTTTTGTATGATCGGAGGTGATTGGTTATGGTCGGAGATGGATAAGAGACTTTAGAGTTTAGAGTTTCAATGGAAGGTTGGGTTGTGTACTTGTGTGTTTGTAACTTAGATGAAGAGATGTAGGTTCCGTGAAGAAGATGAAAGAAGGTTTGGTATTTGGGAATGATATTTTTTAAAAAGTCAGACACTGGTTCAAGGAATGGAATACAATTCATAACTTGAAAATGCTGCCAAGTCAAATTTAATTTATTAAAAAACTTTTGAAGTCCAAACATATATATTTGAGTATACCTCAATTTTCGTTCATGTGGTTTGCTTATTTTAACACTCCTAATCCAATAGTTTAAAAATTGCATTTATAGTTCAATAGTTTGCTGATTCGTTCAGTTTCAGTCCACACCACTAACACCGGAAGTTTAGTTATGTTAAGTCATGATAAAAATACTACAATACCCTTGATATTTACAATACATATTACCATTGCCATCACCGTTCACCACCACAACCTCCCATCTGCACCGATGCATCTCCATATACGGTACCACCATACTTGCAGATCTTCTACATTACTCATGATTTACAAGGTTAATTCCATAAATTTCCCATCAAATCATTCAATTTCTAGAATCTATGTTCATAATTGATTTGCAATCTAAAGACTTTGCAGCATGAACACCGCCACTACCACCACCACCACTATTACCATAACCTGAAACTGATGTAACCATCATCATGACCTAGATCACTCGAAGATTATCGCAACACTTCTATTTTCCAAACCCACCACCAATTGGGTCGCGTTAAGGTTTCGAAATGGTAGCTCACGATTATGGGGTTGGGCTTTTAGAGGTTGGTGATGGTGAGGAGTGAAGGGTTTCGAGATTGGGCATGTGGTGGAATGATGGTGACAGACAATGGATGGTGGCGTCTTTGATCACAACAACAATAACATCACCAATATGAGCATATCGACGATAGCTAGCTCCTATGATTTGAATACACATCAATTCTCAAGCCCCATTGTTATCTGCTACATTCAAATCGATCTGAGGTTGAATCATATCACATTTTTTTATCTGTGTTATACAATACAAAGGTCGAAGAGGGTGTTGATTGTTGCAACTTGGGTTAAGTGGGTGTGAACGAGGGGGCTCAGGTGGTTCGATAATTTGTGGTGATTGCATGTAGTACGTGAAGAATGGTGGTGGTACCAGATATGGAGAGACGTAACAGCAAAGATGGGAGGTTATGGTGGTAAACTATGGTGGTAGTAGTGGTGAATGGTTTGGTGGGGTTAGAGTTTCAAAAAGAGAAGAGAAAGAGTATGTGTGTATGTATAAGTGTGTGCATATATATATATATATATAATCTTTTTATCATGACTTAACATAACTACACTAACGGTATTAGTGATGTGGACTGAAACTGAACGTATCAACAAACTAATGAACTATAAATGTAATTTTTAAACTATTGGACTAAGAGTGTTAAATTAGCAAACCATAAGGAAGAAAATTAATGTTTACTCTATATATTTTATTATGGTTCTTAAAATTATTATGCAATTTTAAGGAATGGTGATTTTTATTACAACCCTTATATTTTATATTCACTTGAGCCAAACATATAATTTTTTTTACTATTTACGACACTTTCTGGTTTTATATCCAGTTCAACTGGTCTAACCAATGAACTAGTAAGGAGACCGATTCAACGTCCGGTCCGTTTTGAAAACATTGCCCAAAACATCTCAACTTGGTTTAGGTGTTCCCCCTTGAACCGACACTAATTTTTTTTTAAATACTATGCTTATTATTATCTATATTAAGGGGAAATCATGAAAATACCATTTGACCTGATTTTTTTTTTACGAAAATGGCCCTCTCCCGTCTCTCCAAAGAGACTGGTCACCAAGTTCGAGGCACCCAAGGCGTCTCCCGAGACGTTTCCGGTTTGGACAAGTTAGGTGACGACATATGTCTCTCCCACCTTCCCGACATCTCCGGTGACGTCTTAGCGCCGTCGAGACGTCTCCGGTAAAACTAGAGACGGTTATATCAGCCATGCGTCTCTGGTGACGTCTTGCTTGACGTCTCCGGTGGGTTTTCCGGTGACATCTCCCTCTGTGTTTTTTTTCCGATGACGTCTCCGGCTATACGTGTGAATGATCCTTCTACGCCATTTTTCGAACATGTGCCTTACTACGAAGCTCAAGGCTTTTAGATTCCCTGTAATGGTGGGCTCCCATGTCTCCTCCTTATTGGGGGAAGGGGGGATCTTATTTCATAGAGTCAGCAAGATCCGGGTGATCAGCTTAAGAGAGGGGTACCCCAACCTCACTGAAGAAAAACACATAGGGCGAGATGTAAGGCGAAAATTTTCTTGTGCAGGATATTCCATTTGAACAAAACACAGTGGCGACAGATACGGAGAGCAATTAGCCGCTTTATTGTATGTGAGAGGTTCAACTCTCCAGATACAAAAGATAATGGCTCTGATTGTATTGTTTGTTGAGTTTAAATGATGAGAGAGAGAAAGGAGAAAGAAAGGGGGAGAGAAAGAGAGAAAAAGTGAGGAGAGAGGGGAGAGAGAAAGTGGGAAGAGAGAGAGAGTGGGAGTGATGAGGTGTCGGTTTTATATTAGTCCCTACGGGAAACCTCACTGGAGACGCCTTGGGTGTCTCGAACTTGATGACCCGTCTCTTTAGGGAGACGGGAGGATGCCATTTTCATAAAAACAAAAATCCGATCATAGGGTTATTTTCGTGATTTCCCCCTTTGTTTTGTTTGTAGAATTGGCACACAACTAAGTTCATGCGAGCTCATCCCTACTGAGACAACACATTTCTTTTTTTTTTCTTTGTAATGATTGCCACGGTCGAATAGAGGAGTTTGTTTTATTTTTTATTTTATTATTTTAGGTAGAGGATCCTGTAGGAATATGTAACATCACACATTTTTCCTCAATTTTTGAATTAATAAAAATCACCACTTTACCTATCTTATACTTCTTTTGTACAAGTATAACCATGTCTAATTTTTTATATTATTTCAAAAACATTCTTATATATATTTTTTGAATATTTTAAAGTTAATATAAATTCAAACAAATACAAAATTTCCTCAATAAACTATGTATTTTAACATTTTTAATCATTTTATTATTATTATTACAAGATAATCTATGATGTACAATTTAATAACAATATATGTTTTCTTTCTCCAATAACTAGTATCATAAAGGTATATATTGAATACAAATACAATACTTTTCATATTATTAGTCCAAGCTACACCTAATAATTGTTGCTACGATAAGTCATTCCTTAATTTCATCTTCCCACAATGTTTCAGCAACTTTCCTTTGACCAAGAACATAATGTCCGCAAATCATTCCTAATTAGTTAATGCAATCAAAGCAAATGAGTTAAACCTTTTCAATCAAAATTTAATTCTGTAACCACTAAACGGAAACCGGTCGAAGCCAATTTGTTTAAAAACACACACATATACTCCCGGCTCTCTAACCTTCACACACAAACACACTTTAAAGTTTCAAGTTCAAGTCTCACACTCTTCATTCCATCTAGTTTTTGGTATGAAATTCACTTTGCTTTTATTTTTTAATGATTTAGACCAAAACATTGTCACCCAACATATATAGGCATCATCCTTAAAAATCAAAACTCTAACATACTCGATAAGCTTTTTAACAAGACATGAAATTTTCATTTTCTGACAGCAGCTCTGTTCCAACTTTTAAGCACCATAACTCAATAAATTCTAATCCAAATCAGTTGATCTTTTTTTTCAAGGTCTAGTTTGTCGAAATACAAATCCAAGGGTACCAAAATCACCCAAAACCGCTGAGTTTTCGACATCCAAACGGGCAATAAAAAACATGTGCGCAAAGCTGGCAAAACTCAGCATTGGGCATATCCTTTCAAATTCGTGAATCACTTATGTATAATCAATGTTTTAGTAATTTAAAACACTAAAAACCTTTCGTTTTTTTATTTGGTTCTTTTTTTTTGTTACTTATTATGTTTTTTTTTAATTTATAAACTAGGTTTTGAAGGAACAAGCTCAAATTTGGCATGCATTAAAATATTTATGTTTTTTTTTTAAATACCTATAAATATAATTATTTTATTTCATTAACTATCACATCACCAACAGATTGTTACTTTGTCCACATACAAAGTCAGACAAAATTTGTTTTTATAATCGTTTGGAATTATATGGGGATGCTAAACTCGTGAACATTAACAAGCAAATACCAAAACCAATATAGTTGGGTGATTTTATGTGAATGTTAACGTAGACTATAGTTAGATATAGACCTTAATAAGGTCCTTTATATTGTAGGACGCACGTAGGCTTACCCGCTTTATTTCGTACTTGAAGACACTTGTTGTCATCTCATTACAACTTCAAGGTGAGTTTACATAGCCTCGTTTATGCAACTTTTGATGCTTGAACCTTTATGCTTTTATACTTGAGCAATTCTTCATACGTGTCTAGTTGTAAATCTTTGATGCGACATGTCTTAGACAAAAGCTATTAGACTTAACCTTAAACTTACATAATCATTAACCTTGATCAAGCCGGCGATATACAATGATAGATCTATTGGATTGATAACCCCACCTAGAATCGTTGACCATTTCTATGGGGAGCGCGGGTGATTGTTATCGTTCCAAACTTTATTTTAAGGAGAACCGTGGATGCGGGATGGACCTAAACTTTATAAGGAGAACCGTAGATGCGGGATGGACCTAAACTTTGTCGGATGATTGATTATGCCCATACTATACTTGTGTTTTTGTTTTCACATGTAGACTTAGATATACACTTGACATATGAATTGCTATGCCTTCGAACAAAACTGATACTTTTCTAATAATATCGGCACTAGGACGATTCTTATCGAACAACAAAGCGATTTTCTATTTGGTTTGTTTATTTGTTTAAGCCCCGCAACCGGAGGGCTGCTCAGTTTCTAGTAATCGACTCTCAAAATGGCTAGGTGGATTTTGTATAAAAAACGTAGAGATAACAGGATATGAAAGGAGTATGTATTTCTTATTGATTGAATTGTTTTGTACATCAAATGAGGAGATAACCTCCTCTATAAATACAAGAAAGGAAAACATAAAAATAGGAATGAGCTAATCTTGGGGCGCAAACATGGAGGTAGTCTTGAGACATAATGTAAGGAGCTAGTCTTGGTCAATAATGTTGATCTTGATCAATATTCTTCAATAAAGATGGTCAATGATCATAATCTCCAATATATATCGAGTGTCAATACCGTATCAATATTGTGGTCGATTGGTTTACGAAATTTAATGGGAACACGCAAAAATTTACAAAAACCACCCTTCACCCTTCGCCTAAATTATTTGCAACTTAATGAACCGCTATAAAACATTGTTTTTCAGAAAAGCCCATTAATCCGGTTAAGATACGGATCACAAATCACAATCAAGCAGTTGCAGTCAAGCCTATCTCACTCAGGTGTGTTATTGTATTCACTCATCTTGTCATTATTCAACCTGCTTTCATGTATTAAGTATTTAATTTCACACTCGTGCCTCCAGGCGGGTAGAGGTCAAGTTTCCGCGCATCTGAGAGAACCAAGGGGCTGGCGGCGGTCAAGTAGTCAACCTTGATAACAACGCCTCGTGTGTCACGGTAACTCCTTGCCGGTAGAAAATATCAATATATAACCAGCTTCAATATTTTTTATGAACTTCCTTTTTATTTTAGATTTCTTAATTTACGAATCAAATTCAGTGGCAGTGTAACAAACTCTTAACAAATGATAATAAAAAAAGACATAAATGCCCCTGTGCATATATACTTCAATATTTTTTATGAACTTTCTTTTCCTCTTGCCAAACACTTTTTGTAACTTATTAACTTTTTGTAAAAGTCATACGTCATAAGAAGATGGAAATAAGAAGAGCCAAACATGCTCTCACATTAGGTTCCGGTTCTCTATTTAGTGTTTGTTCTTTATGGTTTGACTTTGAAATGATTAATTTTATTTCTAAACATTCTCTCTATTTAGAGGATGGAGAATACAGTAGAAACAAGCGGCGTTTTGGAAGAGCGTCGTAACCCTCTTCTTAACCTACACGTCACTAGTTCTCTAAGGGGGTGTTTGGGATTGATTATTCAAAACAGATTATGCGTTTTGGAAAAGCAGGGGTGAAGCTGCTTATAGATTATTGCGTTTTGATAGCCTAAAAAATTGATTATCTGCGTTTTTAAAACGCAATCCAAACACTAAAATCTAATTATGTGCGTTTTCAAAACGCAATAATCTAAAAATCAGATTTAAAACGCAATCCCAAACACCCTCTAAGTATAATTTCGTGAGAGTATAAGAAATAAAATAAGCGTTTATGAGTAAAGATAAAAAGGTATACTTTTTTAAATTAACAAACTAATATTCACTATTTCATACAAGTTACACATCAAAGGTGAACTTCTATTTGGTAAGAAAGCAACATAAACCTTATATTAGTATACCTTCATTTGTTTGCATTTGATGAAATGTTTCTTGTTGTATTCATTGATATTGCCATCTGTTCTCTTTGTTGTGGACAAGTTTTCTTTGTTTATTCATCGTAGGATTATCTAATTGGTATTGGTTTCAGTTATAATATTAACTTTAGTTTAGCCAGTAGGTATTTGGATAAACCTAGTCTTGTTACATTCTGTATTCATTGATATGGCTTTTAGGATCATATGAACTATGAAGTTTACCTTGAATTCTTATATCATTTTTGTAGGAAGTTCATTTCCTTTTGCTAAGCCTGGATAAACAATTGGGTTGTCGTGTAATGGGTCAAAATGCGCTGTTACAAAAGAGTATCAATATGGTTCGCGTTGAAACAGATTTCGCCTTAAAATACGTAGTAGAAAGAAAAAAAATATCAAAATGGGTCACTTGCTATACTTGTTTTGTGACGGCTAGTGATCGAATAACGGGTTTATTCGATCATATGATGCCTGCAAATTATAAATTTTGATATTTGGTTACAAAATGTTATCCTGCAACTTTGTGTCCTTTTCTGTTGGCAGTATTCTTTAGAACATGTCAATGCAGATATTGAATATTGTAGATTAATATAGTGACAGCGAACCAACATTGAACACATCGACAACTATAATTTTAATGAGCCCCGTCCTGATATGATAATAATAATATATGTAACTTGATGTTGTATATGTTTTCCCCCTCTGCCTGTGAAACTGTTAGTGTTATACTGTTATAAACCTCTAAAGGCAATGAAATCGAATGAAATGCCCCCTTTCGATACTCATATCTTTAGAAGGATCCACAACTACTCTAAAGGTAATGTCGAAAATCAAGAAAATGATATTCGCGGAAAGCTGCCTCTGTTATATGAAGATGATGGTTCAAGAAACAAGCATAAGGCGGCCGATTGGTTTTCGTTTTCAACAGGAAATCATCAAGTAGAACACGAGCCGTTAAAAGATTTCCATAGTTTAGACGCCTTGTTTCTCGACACCATACCGCCTTTTTGTTCATATGAACATAAGATGCAGGAGCTTGCAGATATCGAGTCTCAATATTCTGAGCTTATTAAACCGCATACACAAAGTCCTGAAGAAGCTGTTCGACATGAACCAAGTGGCCCGAAGATATCTACTGATGCGATTATTCGGTTAGGTGGAAAACGGTTCATACAATCTTGTTCATCGGCTTCTGTGGACGCTAATGTGATGTTGAACCACCCGTACAGTAGTTCATTCTCAGGCCTTTCTGTTCAAGAATTCAAAGATGTTCAACTCATTGAAAATCTTTTACTGTCTGCAGAGAAAGTCACTCAACAACAGTATGAACTATCGATTAATCTTCTTGATTGGTGCGATGATCTGTCTTGTGGCTCGGGAAATCCGATCCAAAGATTAGTCCATTACTTTTCAAAAGCTTTGCGAGAGAAGATCGATAAAGAAACCGGGAGGGATCCGTTTAGTGGGTCGGGAAAGAAAGATGTAGCAAATCTTGCAGAGAGAATGATAAGCCCAAATCCGAGTTCTACCATGCTTTATGAAAAATCAGCGCTTTACCAAGCGGGTCATTTTTCTGGGGTGCAGGCTCTGGTGGAAGGTGTATCCGGGTCGAAAAAAGTTCATGTAATCGATCTCTCTATAAAACAAGGGTCACAATGTACAATTCTAATGCAAGCTCTCGTATCTCAACCCAATTGTCCCATCGAGCATCTTAAAATAACCGCTGTTGGGACTAATTCCAAGCAGAAAATCGAGCAAACGGGTGATTGGTTGAAGAGTTTTGCTGAATCTATAAACTTATCTTTCTGTTTTAATGTGGTTGTAGTTGAAGATATGCTAGATTTCAATAAAGATCTTCTTGAGCTGGATCCAGATGAGGCTTTGGGTGTTTACTCATCATATGGTTTATGGACCATGATCGCGCAACAGGACCGTTTAGAATCTTTAATGAATGTTATAGAAAGTATTAGCCCTCATGTCATGGTGGTGTGTGAAGTTGCAGCGAATCTTAACTCACCAAACTTTGTGAATCGTTTTATTGAAGGTTTGTTTTTCTTTGGGGCGTTGTTTGATTCTTTAGAAGATTGTTTGGGTCGTGAAGATGAAATCCGCACTATTACTGAGTCGATGCATTTTGGTAAGGCAATAAATAACGTCGTGGCATCTGAAGGCGCGGAAAGAGTGATTAGGCATGTGAATATTGATGTTTGGAGAAAGTTTTTTGCGCAGTTTGGGATGAAGGAGACCGAGCTTAGTATGTCTTGTTTATTTCAAGCAAATTTGGTGGTGGAAAAGTTTTCTTATGGAAGCGGTTGCACATTTGATAAGGACGGTGATTCGCTCGTCATCGGTTGGAAAGGAACACCGATCGAGTGTCTTTCTGCTTGGAAATTCTCATGATAATTTCTTGTCCAGAGGTTGCCATTTTTACCCGAAACCCAACCTGACTCTGAAGCCACCCAAACCCAAATTAGAAAATATCCAAATAACCCGAACCTGAACCTTAAATGGGTCGGTTATTAGGTCACTTTTTCCCAGTCAAAAACCCGAACGACCCAACCTGAAGCCAGAAAATGTATTATCTTTTTTATGTTATAGATGGAAACATTAAGATTTAGGATTATAGTTTGTTTTGGACTTTTGAACATTATCATATCATATTGTTAAACGATGTTTGAATTTTGATGTAATTTTTTTAGTAGCATGATAAATTCTGATGATATTTTGCGGGAAAAAAACAACTATTTTTTGTCATTTTACATCTAACCGAATGAGTTGCGGTCAAGCAGTGTGTCCAAAAATAGCAGTTGCAATCAGGAATACAATCCGAAAGTCGATACAATACAAGCCTGTCTCACTCTCAACTTCAATCAGGTTTCTTGTTGTATTCGCTAATCTTGTCATCATTCGAGTAATTAATTCATGGCATTGGATTGTTTAATCGATAGATGATCAGTTGATCACTATATTGCTTGATTAAATCTGTACAATTTATGTATGCAAGGTGTAACAACAAAGAATAATAAAAAAGACATACATGCCCCTGCACATATACCTGCATAATAACCTGTGTAATAATATATGTAACTTGATGCTGCATATAGTGACAGCGAACCAACATTGAACATATCGACAACGATAACTTCAATGTGCCCCGTCCTGATATGATAATACTATATGTAACTTGATGCTGCATATGTTTTTCCCTCTGTGAAACTGTGAGTGTTATAAACATCTAAAGCTGATGAAATCGAATGCAGTGCCCCCTTTTGATACTCGTATCTTTAGAACAATCCACAATTACTCTAAAGGTAATGTCGAGAAACGAGAAATCAGTGATCTTGGAAAGTTGCCTCTGTTACATGAGGAAGATGGTTCAGAAAACAAGTATAATGCGGCCGATGGGTTTTCGTTTTCAACAGGAAATCATCAAGCAGAACATGGTTTAGACGCCTTATTTCTTGACACCACACCGCCGTTTCGTTCATATGAACATAAGATGCAGGAGCTTGCAGCTAACGAATCGAAGATATCAACTGATGCGATTATTCGGTTAGGTGGAGAAAGGTTCATAGAATCTTATGCATCAACTTCAAATACTGAAATAATATCGAACGGCCACCCTTACGCTAGTTCATTCTCGGGTTTTTCTGATCAACAAGTGAAAGATGTTCAACTCATTGAAAATCTTTTACTTTCTGCAGAGAAGGTCACTCAACAACAGTATGAACTATCGATTAAGCTTCTTGATTGGTGCGATCATCTGTCTTGTGGCTCGGGAAATCCGATTCAAAGATTAGTCCATTACTTTTCAAAAGCTTTGCGAGAGAAGATCGATAAAGAAGCAGGGAGAGTTGTTTCATCCAGTGAGTCGGGAAAGAAAGATGTACCGAATCTTGCAGAGAGAGTGATGAGTCCGAATCCGATTGGTACCATGCTTCACGAAAAATCAGCACTTTATCAAGTTGGTCATTTTGCTGGGGTGCAGGCTTTGGTGGACGCTGTATCCGGGTCGAAAAAAGTTCATGTAATCGATCTGTCGATAAAACATGGCGCACAGTGTACGATTCTAATGCAGGCTCTCGTATCTCAACACAATTGTCCTATTGAGCATCTTAAAGTAACTGCTGTCGGGACTAATTCCAAACAGATAATCGAGCAAACGGGTGACTGTTTGAAAAGTTTTGCTGAATCTATAAACTTATCTTTCTCTTTTAACTTGGTTATAGTTGAAGATATGCTCGATTTTAATAAAGATCTTCTTGAATTGGACCCGGATGAAGCTTTGGGCGTTTACACATCATATGGTTTATGGACCATGATCGCGCAACAGGACCGTTTAGAATCTTTAATGAAAGTTATAAAAAGTATTAACCCTCATGTCATGGTGGTGTGTGAAGTTGCAGCGAATCTTAACTCGCCAAACTTTGTGAATCGTTTTATTGAAGGTTTGTTCTTCTATGGGGCGTTGTTTGATTCTTTAGAAGATTGTTTGGGTCGTGAAGATAAAATCCGCACTGTTACTGAGTCGATGCATTTTGGTAAGGGAATAAACAACGTCGTGGCTTCAGAAGGTGCAGAAAGAGTTATCAGGCATGTGAACATTCATGTTTGGAGAAAGTTTTTTGCACGGTTTGGGATGAAGGAGACCGCGCTTAGTATGTCTTCATTATTTCAAGTAAATTTAGCGGCGGAAAAGTTTTCGTGTGGAAGAAGTTGCACATTTGATAGGGATGGCGATTCGCTCATCATCGGCTGGAAAGGAACACCGATCCAGTGTCTTTCTGTTTGGAAATTCTCATGAGACTTCATGTCTGGTTTCAGCTACGAGTTCATTGTTTGTATCACTTATTTAATAATGTTGGTTATGCTAAGACAAAAGTGTATATTGCTTGACTAAATCTGTATGATAAGGGACATACTAGATACAATCTATATATGCAATGTGTAACAAACTCTTAACAAATAATAATAAAAAGACATAAATGCACCTGCATATATACATGCATAATAACCTGTCATTTAAGGCCGTCGTTGCGGAGGCGCGAGCGAACGGATTTTAGCACCGGTGATCACCCCTAGCCACAACAGCCTGACGCGAACCTGGCGCGAGCGAGCACAAGCGATGGTGGTCGCGTGGGTTAACGGGAGAAAGTGTACTTTGGTCGCGCCGATGCTCACCTCTAGCCACAACGGGGTCAAGTGATCGACGGCTCGCGTCCGGTCGCTCGCGACTCCACAACGGTTAATCTAATCACTAATTCACTATTAGATAAGAAAGTAACATAAACTTTGGATTTTACCTCCATATGTTTGTATTTGAGGACATGTTTCTTGTCATATTCAGTGATATTGCCATTTGTCCTCTTTGTTGGGAACAAGTTTACTTTGTTTATTCGTGGTAGGATGATCTAATCCGTAAGTTATTTATTGGTTTTAACTATAGGTTCAACTTTATTTTAGCAAGTAGATATTTGAATAAACCTAAATGGCCAAGTTTATATAAATGGCACACACTACAATAAAATACACTTTTAGCGGAGACACCAATAGCGGCGATCAGCCTTTGTGTCGCCGCTAAAGGTCCTGTTCCTTGTAGTGACATACAATTTTCAGGATTATATAAAATTACGAACTCTACCTTCGATTTCTTACTTCATGTCAAAACCGGCGTTTTATAAATACGACCAATTTGATTTGGGTCAAAATGGGTTCGTCTTGAAACGGGTCATTCTAGAAAGGAAAAAAAAATAATCAAAACAGCTTCACGCGTTATATTCGCTTTTTACCCAAATCACACATTTTTATAAATGGGTCATAATCGCCTGTTATACAAACTTATATCTGTTTGTATAACTTTTAGTGTTGCAGCAAAATTTTATACAATTATAAGTATTGAGTAGATATTATGTTAAAAGTAAAATGATGTATTCATGTTGCTGAACTAATCCTGCACATTGTGTCTGTTTCTGTTGTTTGTATCCTTTGAACAAGTCAATATAAAAATTGAATATCTTACATTTGTATAGCGACAGCGAAACCAACATTGAACACATCGACAATGATAATTTCAATGCGCCCGTCGTGATGTTTGTATATGAAACCTTATGCTGTATGTTTATTTCTTCTGTCTGCGAAACTGCGAGTGTTAAAAACCATTAAAGGTGATGAAATCAAATGACATGCCCCCTTTCGATACTCTTAATGTCAGAAGAATCCACAACAACTCTAAAGGTGATATCGATAATAGAAAAATTGATAGTCGCGGAAAGCTGCCACTGTTATACGACGAAGATGGGTCAGGAAGTATATATAAAGCGGCCGATGGGTTTACGTTTGCAACTGATGATCATCAGGTAGGATATGGACCGCTAAAAGATTTTATAAGTTTAGATGCTATGTTTCTTGATACCACACCATCGCTTCGTTCATATGAACATAATATGCAGGAGCTTGCAGATATCGAATCACAATATTCTGAGCTTATTAAACCGCACACACAAAGTCGTGAAGAAGCAGTTCAACGTGAACCAAGTGGCCAGAAGATGTCAACTGATGCGATTATTCGGTTAGGTGGAGAACGGTTCATACAATCTTTTTCATCGGCTTCTGTGGACGATGTTTCTATATCGAAACATCCTTACAGTAGTTCATTCTTGGGTCTTTCGGATCAAGAAGTGAAAGATGTTCAACTCATTGAAAATCTTTTACTGTCTGCAGAGAAGGTCACTCAACAACAGTATGAGCGATCGATTAAGCTTCTTGATTGGTGTGATGATCTGTCTTGTAGTTCGGGAAATCCGATCCAAAGAATAGTCCATTACTTTTCGAAAGCTTTACGAGAGAAAATCGATAAAGAAACCAGGAGAGTTTCGTCCAATGGGTCAGGAAAGAATGATGTAGCAAATCTTGCAGGGAGATTGATGAGCATCAACGCGACAGCTACCATGCTTTATGAAAAATCGCCGCTTTACCAAGCGGGTCATTTTTCTAGTGTGCAGGCTTTGGTGGACAGTGTATCCGGGACGAAAAAAGTTCATGTTATTGATCTCATGATAAAACAAGGCGTGCAGTGTACAATTCTAATGCAAGCCCTTGTATCGCAACCCAATTGTCCTATCGAGCATCTTAAAATAACCGCTGTTGGGACTGATTCCAAGCAGAAAGTCGAGCAAACGGGTGACTGGTTGAAGAGTTTTGCTGAATCTATAAACTTATCGTTCTCTTTCAACGTGGTTATAGTTGAAGACATGCTCGATTTCAATAAAGATCTTCTTGAACTGGATCCAGATGAAGCTTTGGGTGTTTTCTCATCATATGGTTTATGGAGCATGATCGCGCAACAGGACCGTTTAGAATCTGTAATGAAAGTTATAAAAAGTATTAACCCTCATGTTATGGTGGTGTGTGAAGTTGCAGCAAATCTTAACTCGCCGAACTTTGTGAACCGTTTTATTGAAGGTTTGTTTTACTACGGGGCAAAGTTTGATTCGTTGGAAGTTTGCTTGGATCGTGAAGATGAAAACCGCGCTATTACAGAGTCTATGTTTTTAGGCAAGGGAATAAACAATATTGTGGCAGCGGAAGGCGCAGAAAGAGTGATTAGGCATGTGAATATTGATGTTTGGAGAAAGTTTTTCGCGCGGTTTGGGATGAAGGAGATGGAGCTTAGTATGTCATCTTTATATCAAGCGAATTTGGTGGCGGAAAAGTTTTCGTATGGAAGCTTTTGCACGTTTGATAGGGACGGTGACTCACTTGTCATCGGCTGGAAAGGTACACCTATCGAGTCTGTTTCTGCTTGGAAATTCTCATGAGACTTTATGTCCTGTTTAAGCTATGAGATTATCGTTTGTTTAATTTATTTATTTACGTTTGACATGATACAACGATGTTATTTATGTTCGTTATTATTAGAGAAGTGTATAATTCTATTATTAATGTTGACATTATGAGTATATACCTTTGAGCAGGCTAACCTAAGTAACATTGAATGTATCTACCAGCAGCTGGGGGTTAAAGTGACAGCCTGCGAAATAAAAAGTTATTATGGTTTCGAGTCTTTTGACCCGTATAGAATATTAGGCAAAGGGCCAGAGCGCATGTAACAGCAGTTAGTATTATGCCGTCTAGAACTTTAGGCTCGGTCTTTTAAAGCAACTTGTACAACTTTGTCGAGCAGCTCGTGATACAGCAAGTTAGAATGACGTGTTTGACGCGTATATGCGTATATAATCTTACGCTTATCTTTTAGAGCAGTTTGCATCATCTTTGCTCCACAACTGGCGGCAGAGTCCGCGAAACAAAAAGTTAGAATTTTGGGTTTGACCCACCGAAATTTTCGCTCAGAAGTTCTGATTATATAGTATCCGTATAGATTTTTTTTGTATATACGGTTTCGACTTTCAACCCCCGTAACTGGTGACTTCCGACCCTGAGATTTTTGCTCAAGCTTCGCCACTGCCGTCAAACAAAAATTAGAAAATTAAAATCATGTGTTTGACCTGCGTAGAAGTTTATTGGCATGTTTGCGTGGACAATATTTGCCATAAGGAAACCAGTTTCAACGGAAGAGTATGCTACGAAACATGTGATTCATGATAAAACTTCAACAAATATGAAACACTAATTTTAAGAGTTTCAACTCGTTTGCTTAGAACTTTAGATGTTATTTGTAGTGAATTGTAAGTGACTAGATTTATGTTGTGGTGATGAACTGTGTTACTATATTTTGATGATCAAGTATTCAAGTCGTCTATATCTAGTGTATGTTTTTAGTAGTTACACATTTCATATATGTTATGAACAAGATGTGATTTTGTGATCTAAATGTTACATTTTTCCATTACATAATTTGTCACCATTTTTTTTTGTTCAACGACATAGAAATCTAAGATATATAGTGTTGGGTATGGAAGTGTTATATTGGCATTTTTATAGTGGATGTTTCTGTACACATGCCTGTAACTTTTTTTCTAAGGGTGTAAACAAGCCGAGCCGAGCCCGAGCCTGACTGGACTCGAGCTCGGCTCGTTATGGTTTTATGAAGCTCGAGCTCGGCTCGGTTCGAGCCTACAATCTTGAGCTCGAGCTCGGATCGCTAGCAAAATCAAAAGCTCGAGCTCGGCTCGGCTCGGCTCGAGGTGATTTGAGAACAATCTCAAATGAGCTCAATGTTGATTATATCTTTAAACATGGGTCAAGACTTAGAACCTAATCATGTTTATTCAATCAATAATATAAACATAAGCATCAAATAAGAGATACTTACATGTGGGAATGGTAAACTTAGCGGATGGTGGTGCGGCCATGACTTCGTTATGATGTTCTTGGTTCCACTTTATGGTGTTACTTTTAGATGGATTATTAGAGTGTGTATGAGTGTTCTTGTATATGGTGTTTTATAAGCTTCTCATAGCACTTATTATGGACACCAAAAGGGCAACCCTACATATTCTAACTTATGCCATTATTCCCATCAAATAATGACTTATAACTAATATAATAATGGCTTATAATTAATATAGGGATAGTAACATCATTTTGGTTAATTAAAATAATAAATAATCAATTAGGCCATAATTTTATATGAAAGTCTAACATTCTCCCACTTGGCCGATTGATCATTTTATGATGAATGTTTAAGTAAGTTTGGCCAAGTCTAAAACACTCATCAAGTTTCATGTTGGAACTATAGCAGATAGTTACAGTCATTCGAATTGAAGACAATTCGAGACCCCCAACAGTCATGCTAAAGTCTCAATATAAAACACTTAATCATAAAACCAAAATGACTAAAATAAAACCCTTGCATAAGTTTTGTCCATAAATGATAAAGTGCGCACAAACATTAGCATAGACAAAACAAAGCATTTGAGGAAATTATAATCGTTCATACACACTATATGCTATTACACTAGGTCTTTATTAAAACCCATTCTCATTATAAGTTCTTGAAAAGTCTTGGGTGGTAGACCTTTAGTCATCGGATCCGCTAGCATATCTTTTGTGCTTATGTACTCGATACAAAGATTATTTTCCTCTACCCGTTCTCGTACGAACAAAAACTTTGTATCAAGGTATAAACCAGCTCCGCTCGAACTGTTACTGTTCGAGAAACTAACAACAGCTGAGTTGTCACAGTAAATCTTCAAAGGTCGTGATATGGAGTTAACAACTTTGAGTCCAGTGATGAGATTTCTTAACAACATCCCATGGCATGTTGCATTGTACACTGCAACATATTCTGCCATCATTGTTGAGGTGGTTGTTAACTGTTGCTTATGACTCCTCCATGAAATTGGTCCGCCTGCAAGCATAAAGATGTACCCCGAAGTTGATTTCTTATCATCTTTGCATTTAGCAAAGTCAGAATCAGAATAACCCACTACTTCCAAGTTATCAGTTCTTATGTATGTCAATATATAGTCTTCCGTTCCTTGTAGATATCGCAACACTTTCTTTGCTGCTTTCCAATGATCTAGGCCGGGATTAGATTGATAGCGGCCTAGCATTCCGGCAATATATGCGATATCTGGACGAGTACAGACTTGAGCATACATTATGCTTCCAACTACAGAAGCATAAGGTATCAATCTCATTTGCTCTTTTTCTACCTCTGTTTTTGGACATTGAAAAGACCCAAAAACATCTCCCTTAATTACTGGAGCTATTGATGGAGAGCAATGTTGCATGTTATATCGTGCAAGAACACGATCAATGTAAGCCTTCTGGGATAAACCTAATATCCCATTGGTACGATATCGGTGTATTTCGATGCCTATCACATAAGAGGCTTCCCCAAGATCCTTCATGTCAAATGTTTGCGAAAGTAATTGCTTTGACTCATGCAACAAATCTAAACTATCACTCGCCAAAAGGATATTATCCACATAAAGGACAAGTATAGCAAAATTTCTCCCACTCATTCTGAGGTAGGTGCATTGATCCACTTGATTTTTGATAAAACCTTGTTTTTTCATAATTTCATCAAATTTTAAGTACCACTGTCGTGATGCCTGTTTTAACCCATATTGGATTTCCTTAACTTACAGACAAAGTGTTCCTGACCTTCAAGTTTAAAGCCTTCGGGTTGAGTCATGAACACGTCCTCATGTAAGTCACCATTAACGAAAGCGATTTTGACATCCATCTGATGTAACTCCAAATCAAAATGAGCTACTAATGCCATAACGATCCTCAGAGAATCCTTCCGTGATACAGGTGAGAAGGTTTCTTGATAATCAATTCCCTCTTTTTGAGTATAGCCTTTAGCAACTAATCGTGCCTTATAACGTTCAACGTTTCCATTTGGGTCTAATTTGGTTTTGAAGACCCATTTACATCCTACGGGTTTCACACCCTTGGGTAATTCAACCAATTCCCAAACACCATTCTTCTTCATGGACTCAAGCTCATCAATCATAGCTATATTCCATTCAAAAGATTTGTCACTATTAATGGCTTCATTATAAGAGGTTGGATCATTATACTTTCCTAAATCCAAATCAGCTTCATTAAGGTATGTTACATAATCATCAAAATTAGTGGGCCTTCTTGGCCTTGATGACCTCCTAAGCTGATTTTCGAGTTCAACAGGTTCATTAACTGGTTCAAGGATTTGGTTATGCTCTTGTGAGTTTGATGTGCCTTCATTATTAGGAATGTCAAGAGCATTAATTTCTGAGGAAACATAAGGTGGTGCAGTGCTATGTACAAGAGGTGTAATAGGAGATAAACCTGTCCCCCCCCCCCCTCCTCTTGCACTTCTTGGAAATCAAATACTTCAGTTTCACTGCCCCCACTGACCATAGAGTCCTCTAGAAAATCAGCAGTTCGAGCTTCGACTATGCAAGTAACATGTGAAGGGCAGTAAAATCTATACCCCTTTGATCGTTCGGAATATCCTATAAAGTAGCAACTGACGGTCCTCATGTCAAGTTTCTTTTTCACAGGATCATAAAGTTTAGCCTCGGCAGGACAACCCCATACTTTCATATACTCTATGTTTGGCTTCCTACCTGTCCAAATCTCAAAAGGAGTTTTAGGAACAGATTTTGAAGGAACCCGATTTAGTATATGAACAGCTGTCTTTAAGGCCTCAGTCCATAAAAAATTTGGCAAATTCGAGTTTGCCAACATACTCCTTACCATATCCTGAAGGGTGCTATTTCTTCTCTCAACGACACCATTCTGCTGAGGAGTACCCGACATGGTAAATTGGTTCACTACCCCATGTTCCTTACAAAAATTAACGAAAGGACCAGGAGCTTGACCAATGTCTGTATCTCGACCATAATACTCGCCTCCTCTATCTGATCTCACGACTTTTATCTTACGATTAAGCTGATTTTCAACTTCAGCCTTAAAGATTTTAAAAATATCGAGTGATTCAGATTTTTCTTTAATCAAATACAAGTACATGTATCGAGAATAATCATCTACGAAAGTAATATAAGACGTATGACCAGTTATGCCAGGTGAAAAAGGTCCACAAATATCAGTGTGTATGAGTTCTAATAATCCAGAACTTCTTGTGGCACCCTTTTTATTCTTATCTGTCTTTTTGCCTTTAATACATTTAACACATGTTCCAAAATCATTAAAATCAAGATTTGGTAGTTCACCATCCTTCACGAGCCTTGACATTCTGTCTCGTGAGATGTGGCCTAAACATTCATGCCACAACTTGGATTATATTTCCAAGTCATGCTTTCGTTTTCGTTTTCGATTTTGTTTGTTGATATTTTCATTTACGTTATATGACAACAATGATTTGGAAAAGTTATCATCTAGTTCTAACTTATAGAGACATCCATCCAGGTGACCACAACCAAGAACTTGGGAATTTAAACTAATAGTGACCTTTCCATGCCCATGTAAAACTTCATAACTATCATTGTCTAACTTTGGTACTGATACTAAATTCTGAGAAATTTTCGGTACATATAATGTATCATAAAGTTTAATACAATGACCAGTTTTCATAATAAGTTGCATGGTTCCTACGGCCTCAACTTCAAGTTCTTCCACTCCTCCCGTTCTAAGTGTTCTTTGGTTTCTTTCCAGCCTCCGGATTGTAAGGAATCCCTATATAGAATTGGTTACATGAACCATTGAACCAGAATCAACCCACCATGTGTTAATTGGTACATTAATATTAAAGGATTCAATTATCATAAATGCATAGGTACCTTTCTTAGTCAGCCATTCCTTGAACTTCGGGCAATCTCGTTGCATGTGCTCTTTCTTATGGCAGAATTTGCAATGAGACTGACCCTTGGAGATATTAAGGCTGGACACAGTACTTGTATTTGCCTTTTGGACTTTAGAACTTTCTCCTTTAAAATTTCCCTTCCTTTTTGTTGACTTAGTGGTAGTAACGTAAACAACCTCTGGTTGTTCTAGTTTCAGACGTTCTTCTTCTTGCACACACATTGCTATCAACTCACTCATTGACCATTTATCCTTTTGAGTGTTATAGTTGATCTTAAAAGCATTAAAACGTGTAGGAAGAGAAGTCATGATGAAGTGCACTAGAAAACCATCACTTATGTCCATGTCTAATCCTTTTAACTTATGGGCCATGTCACTCATCATCATTATGTGCTCACGCACACCACTAGTCCCTTCATACTTTGAGGTGAGCATCTTTAGAATTAAAGAACTTAAATTGCTCCTCAACTGAATTTAGATATTCTTTGGCATTCTCCGAATCAGGTATAGCTCCCCTGATGGCATTTGAGATGGAATTCTTGATAACCATGAGAGACATTCTGTTTGACCTCTCCCACTTTTCATGCGCTAGTTTTTGATCTGCAGTGCTTTCAGCTGTAAGAGCAGCGGGAGCGTCATGTCTCAGGGCATAATCAAGATCCACCATCCCAAGAGTAACGTTGTGTTCCCGAGTTAACTTAACGAAAGAAAAGAAAGAAAATGAAACGAAAGGAAAATTTGATTGTGTTCCCGAGTTTCATTTAAGGAAGGAAAAGAAAGGAAAACAAAACAAAGCGTGTTCCCGAGTTTCATTTAAAGAAGGAAAAGAAAGGAAATGGAAGGAAAACTAGGCAGAATTCTCTAGTTTAGTTTTCCTTCCAATTTGGAAGGAAACGGTTAAGTTAACTCGAGAACACAACGTAAGTCTAACCGTATCCCTCCATGTGGCAAAATTTGCCCCAGTCAGTAGTTCAATTCCAAGAGTTGGACTAAAAGTGGATGCTAGATCAATACAAATAGAACAATTGAAGTAAGCTTATTAGGGGTAGTCAAGTAAAGTAGACGAGATAAGTACATTGAAGATAAAGTCTATTATAACACCGAAAAATAGACTAACTTAATGTTCTACCTAAGATTTTGGCTTCGCTTTGGCTCTGACCAAAATTTAGGCATTATGAACGTAAATAAAATAAGATATTGTCTTGATGTTCTACATTAACTTTGGCTTCGCTTTGGCTTTGACCAAAATTTATGTATTATGAACATTCATAATAGACTAACCTTATGTTCTACCTGAATTGTGGCTTCGCTTTGGCTTTGACCACAATTCAGATATTATGAACGTATGTAAATAATAAGCCGACTTAATGTCTTGTCAAAACTTTGGCTTCGCTTTGGCTTTGACCAAAATTTTGACATTATGAACATACATAAATTATGAAACGGCTTAGTGTTCTACCTAAATTTTGGCTTCACTTTGGCTTTGACCAAAATTCAGATATTATGAACATACATAACTAATAAAGTAGCAAATAAATATGACATAATACCTTTGGGTAAGATATAAAAATATCTATGTAAATCATGCTAATAATTCACTATGTGTATCATCAAACCAGTAGCATTTAATTTTAATATATAAAAATACGCATCATTACATAAAATGGTATTGTTTAAAATTGAATGTCAAATCAAATGATATTTCGTTACTTTAATTACTTTATGTCAAAAACTTACAAGACATATGAGTAAATGAGTGTAAAATGTATGCCATTCACACATTAGTCACTGTTCAACAAATATACCAATATGGTTATCAAATACCAACAAATATGTATTATCCATTAGCAATACGAAACTAAATAAGAGAATAAGAATGTAAAATAATAATAATAATATTCATCCAATGGATTCTTGCTGGTAATGATATTGTTGTCGTAAAAGGAAAAAAAATAAATTAATTTACTATCAACATGAGGAACTCATTAATTTAATTGAAATAAGAATTGCAACATGGCTGATGAAGAAACACGAACCGAAACGGCTGTCCGATGTAAGCCTTTACGGTGTTGAATAGTGAAACTGCAGCTCGGTCTCCGTCTTCTTCGGTAGGATCCAGACCTGCAAGAGAGAAAGGAAGGGTGGAGGGTGGAGGTGACTGCTAGGAAATCACGAGTGGGGTCCAACGTACAGACACAAAAATGATGGCGGAGGCCATGTGTTGTTCAGGGGTAAATATAAGTGTGATTACATCTCATGTTCTGTGTGCCCTAATGAAAGGAGGTGACTCCTTTATATAGGGCTTTTCATGGGCCGCGGCTGGGCCCATGGGCCGGACATCAAGGCCCCTTAACTATATGGGCACATAGCCCATTAGCACCAAGCCCAATCAAGGGGTTACCTCCACACCCCAATATTAGTAAATAATATAAGATGTGATAAGTAATAAAGACGGTATGTCGGGTCAAGCACCATACCTCAACAGCTGAATATGAGGAACTCAATAGGCAAAATAAGGCCATTAACTAAAGCCACCATTAAATACTAATCAAGATGATGGAAGAAAAAAAAAACAGTAGCAATTCTTTGTTTCAAATTATATTCTATCGATTTTTTGGAAATAATTTAATCAATTTGCTTTAAAACTAAAAGTAATTTACTTTGATTCAAAAGCCACCACATCCATAATTGATCAGTTAATCCGAACCTCATCATAATCTCCTAATTCAATTTCCAAATTGATTTACTTGATTTTAGTTTCAAAACCAATTTGTATAGAAGATCAGGAAACGGAAAACATAATACATGACAACAAATTGATTGAACCGATATAATCAACATTGCTCCGATACCACATGTTGATTATATCTTTAAACATGGGTCAAGACTTAGAACCTAATCATGTTTATTCAATCAATAATATAAACATAAGCATCAAATAAGAGATACTTACATGTGGGAATGGTAAACTTAGCGGATGGTGGTGCGGCCATGACTTCGTTATGATGTTCTTGGTTCCACTTTATGGTGTCACTTTTAGTTGGATTATTAGAGTGTGTATGAGTGTTCTTGTATATGGTGTTTTATAAGCTTCCCATAGCACTTATTATGGACATCAAAAGGGCAACCCTACATATTCTAACTTATGTCATTATTCCTATCAAATAATGACTTATAATTAATATAATAATGGCTTATAATTAATATTGGGATAGTAACATCATTTTGGTTAATTAAAATAATAAATGATCAATTAGGCCATAATTTTATATGAAAGTCTAACACTCAAAGCCCGGCTCAAGATTGCAAAAGCTCGGCTCGCGAGTGTTATTAAATGGGCCTATGAAATAAGGACTTCGGCTTTGAAGATGTGGGCTATAAATTATAAGAGATATATAAATAACTTATAATTATGTTTGGGCTCGTTTAGGCTCGTGAGCCCAATCGAGCTTTGTATCTAGGGCTCGAGCTCGGGGTCGATAACTAAACGAGCCATATTTCAGGCTCGGGCTTGCTAAGGCTCGGCTCGTTCGGGCTTTTTGCCGAGCCGATCCCGGGTAGCTCTCGAGCCGCTACGTGTTATTTACACCCCTACTTTTTTTGTTTAACTCATACTCTACTTTTTACCAAAATTCTAGATTACACCCATATTCAGAAAAAAAAAAGAAAAAAAAAAGATAGTGTTGTTGCTTGTGATATAAAATTTTGCAGTAAAAGAAACGTAAAAATCTGCAGTAAAAAACGTGAGCCAAAATTAGATAGAGTAGTATATATAAAACTATAAATATAATTTATATTTGTGTGTATATATCATCATCATATTCAGTTAATATCATTAATAGCAAAGCTAATGTAGGGTCTGAAAAAGATAAGATATAGACAACCTTACCTCTACCTCGTGGGAACAGAGAGGATACTTCTTGTAGACCCTCGGCTTGATAGTGGTTTTGCATCAAACCTTGGACATAAAACATAAAACACATAACACTTATCAATCGGGACAAGCCCGATTAATGTATGTACCCCCTTGTCCTTTGGTTATCAACACCACCGCATGATGCATGATTAACCGACAGCCATTTTTAACGTTATTTTCACAAAATTAGTAAAATAGCGTTAAAATTAGTGCAATTTTACTTTTTCCGCCCCAGTTCCCACACATATGCATACCGCAAGTGAGGTTGTTGTAGAGGTGTACAAATCGGTTTTTTTTAACCGAAACCGGTTTTTTAGAAGTCATTTTTTTCAAGAGGAAAAATCAGTCCGGTTTTAAAACCGGTTATTTTAACAAAAAAAAAAAACCCAAAACCAGTATAACCAGTTGGGATCGGTTTTAAAACCACTTTTTTAAACCATTTTTTTCTTATAAAAATCGTTTATTAAAAAGCAGTTTAAAACCGTTTTTTCTAGAGTATGGGTAACCGAAAAAAACGGTTTAAAAAAGAACCAGTTTCGATTTTTTTCAAATTCGATTTTTTGTACACCTCTAGGTTGTTGTGCGTGTATATATAAAAAAAGTAGAGAAATGTTTTTGTACAAATGGGTCTTATCCTATAAATAGCCTTTAACGTGAAAAGTGAAAGAGGGAAACATTTTTTATTTTTTGAATTTTTTTCAATGTTGTTAAACATATATTTTAGTACTGAAATCTAAAAAAACTTAGTGTAGTGTTGAATAATTAGGTAATTACTCTAGTGTAAACTATTGTAATTAATTTAGTGAAGTAGTTATGCTAAAAAAAATTTATATTATTCATCTAAAAAGTATGTTTAACTAGTTGAAAAGAAAAATATAAAAAAAAAAAATCCCTCTTCACTTTTTATGTTTAGTAAGAGAGTGTTTGGGATTGAGTTTGAAAACAATTTATTGACTTATTGGCTTTTTCAAAAAGTCAATAAGCTGTTTGTGTAAACTAAAAGCAGTTTCTGTTTTGACTTTTGGCTTTTGACTTTTAAGGGCGGAAAAGTTGTTTTTGAAAAGTTAGAAATCCTGGCTTTTGGCTTATGGCTTTTGACTTTTGGAAAAAAAAAAATACAAATTTACCACCCATACAACCAATATTCACAATAAGTTAAGCGAAACACTTAAAAAACAACAATTTATTGACTTTTTGACGTTTCTCATCCGAAAAGCTAATTCAAACATTTTTTTTTAAAAATCCTTTTCAAAAAGTCATAAGCCAATAAGCACTTTTGACCAAAAGCACTTTTGCATTTCCAAACTCAATCCCAAACACCCTCTAAGTTAAGCATATTTTTATTTGATCTTTATTTTAAAAACGTAAATAATAAAATAATTTGAGCCCACCTTTCCTCGTGTTTGGTTCGTTTTACAAAGTGACCCAAAGCGATCGTGTTGTTTACAACCAAGCCGAAAAACGAGTGACGGACCTGCTTCTAAGTTCAAGTTACGACAAGTGTCACAAGTAAAAAAAAACTTAAGTTATGAGTCATCTGGCGGAGATTACTCTGCTGCTTCTAAGCCATGACACCTCAATTTTCCTTCCAAATCTGTGACCCTACTTTACTCATCAACTCAATTCGGTTTCTGCTCACACAAAGACAAAGCTTGTGATGGAGGAGACGGCAAAGAAGACGGTAACGGAAACCTGGCTGAGTAAGCACCGTTTCCAATACAACGGAGCTACCAGACACCCTTTCATCCTCAGTATCCGTAACGGCTCCGTTAATTTCTCTTCTTTCAAGCGTTGGCTGGTATTTTCCCACTTTCTTTTATAAGTCAAAACTATATTGAATTGCAAATCGATTTTAGGGCTTTTACATCTGTAGACTCTATCGATTACATATTGAATTATAAATGATTTCAATTGTTTAAATAAATGTCATTCATAACTGTAGGGACAGGATTTCATATTCGTGAGATCGTTCGTGCCGTTTGTGGCCAGTATATTGATGAAATCATGTAAGGAATCGAGTGATGAATCCGATATGGAAGTGATATTAGGTGGTATGGCTTCTTTGAACGATGAGATCAACTGGTTTAAAACAGAAGCTTCCAAGTTTCATGTTTCATTGACGAGTGTCGTCCCACAGAACGCAAACGTCAAATATTGCAAGTAGGTAACATGAAAGTAGTTGGGTAAACGAGCCGATCTCGAGCTTGATATATTTAAGACCTGTTTTAGTTCCGCTGGTGAAATGGTTTTCAAGCTTGAGCTCGGCTCATTAATTGTTTTTTATTATTTGTTTAATTTATATTAGTTTTATAATTAGTTAGCGTTTTATATATTTTTTCTACTAAGTTATATTTTAGCTAGTGGCGGAGCTTGAATTTTAGACGGTGGGGACCGAAACAGAAAGTTGAATTTTAGACTGTGGTGGCCGAAACCGAAAGTCACGTGACCCATTTTTTTTTAATAGGTGTGGTCCGGACTCAAAATATATACAATTTTCGGACAAAACCAGGGAAATGTACACTACTTAGCCAAAAATCGGTGGGGCCGGGCATCCCGGCCCTCAATAAGCTTCGCCGTTGATTTTAGGAGCCCATTTTTTCTACTCACCCTGTGTCTAGGGATTTATACTACTTTTATCAAAGTTTTATAAAACTATTTAGTAGTTAATATATTTAAAAAAAAACCTATATAAAATAGTAGGTTAGGCTCGCGAACCAGAAGCTCAAAGCCCGTACTTGAGCTCATTGCAGCTTGGTTCAGTTCGTGGTTTGACTCAAAAGTGGCTTGGCTCGGTTATACCCATGTTACATGATCCGTGAGTTTATGCTTGTGTACGTAATTGGAAACTTGTTGATTGGGTGGTCTTGTTGCAGATTTTTAGAGAGCTTAATGAGTTCAGAAATAGAATACCCTGTGGCAATCACAGCTTTTTGGGCGATTGAGGTTGTGTATCAAGAAAGCTTTGCTCATTGCCTTGAAGAAGGGAATAGAATTCCACAAGAACTGCAGGCGACTTGTGAACGATGGGGCAACGCAGGTTTTGGTGCGTACTGCAGATCGCTGCGAGATATTGTTGATCGTTGCTTGCAGAACGCGTCGCAGGAGATTATCTCGAAAGCGGAGGTGTTTTTTCTGAGTGTTGTTGAACATGAAGTGGAGTTTTGGAACATGAGTAATGGGGAGGTATCTGTGTGAATCGTGAATGATGTTAAAATAGGGTGAATGTTTGGGTTTCCTAGTCTAGTAGCCTCTGTAATGAAGTTCTATTTTTACTAATTTTCTGTCTTTAAGGATAAACATGTTATACCATTTAGAGTTAGTTTGAATCTGTTAAGTCCATTCAGATGAGTGGACCTATTTGGGTCACAAGCCGAGCTTAATCTCAAAATAGTTGGCTCAGTTAGTTAGTTGGCTCAAATTGAGCCAAGCTGTGCTCAAGCTTCATAAAAACATGACAGGCTGAGCTTGAGTCTAGTTGGGATCTGGCTCCGCTCGGCTCTGCTCTGCTCAAATTTTTTTCTTTGGTATTACATCAGTCTTTTAAAAAAATAACATAAATCTATATCGATGGGGGTGGGGACACATAACACTTGATAGAGTCATTCTCATCCTTAAATTACCTCCAAAAAGTTTAGGTTATAAATAACCTAATTAACTAAATATTTATTAATTTATATTTTTTTATCTTTATATTGATTATTAGTTTACTATATAATAAATAAAGTCTTATGATTATGTTATCTCGTATGAAATAATATTATTAAATCATAATTTCACGTTTATCTTTTATTTATTTAATATTTAAATTCTTAACTAATTATTTTATTTTTTCGCTTATTAAAAACTATTTAATATTTTATTGAGTTGGGTAGGTTGGGATATTGTTACTATGTCAAAAAAAAAAAAAAATGGTGGCTTGGGAATAACTAAACTTAGAGATGTAAACATTGCGCTCTTGACCATGGCGTTTTAAATCGAAGCCTAATAGTGTACGGAGGAATGTGGGGGAATTGATTCATGGGAGTAAAGGTCGTTGGAGCTTTTTGCCGTTTAATTCCTGTGTGAAAGGTTGTTGGGCGACGATTTTCAAAGAACTTACTAAACGGACTTTTAATGGCAAATCTATGGAGTCCTTAATTAGGCCGAAACTGGGGAATGGTCAGACCATTCGCTTTTGGACTGATACCTGGATTGGCGAAACAAAGCTGCAGATACGATGGCCAAACTTATTTAAAATTGAAGCCAGAAAACAAGCGTTCGTGTATGAGAGAGTTAAAGGACGTGACTCGGTGATGTTTTTTTACCCGGAGTGGAAGAAGGGGCTGTCCACAGTTGAGGAATTGTCTGAGATGCAGGATCTTCAATTTCTGTTTAGAACTCTTACCTTGTGCGAGACGGACGACAAATGGATTTGGAATGAAGTCAATGGTAAAAGCTTCTCTGTTGCAGCGGTTAAGGCTTTGCTGTGTGACGGGTCAGAGGTGCAGAGACATCATAACATGAAATGGGAGTCGTGGGTCCCGGCCAAAATTAATTTATTCATCTGTAAGTCAGAAATAAACAAAATTCCTACTCGTTTGGCTATTCGCGCTAGACAGATTCAGGTTGCTCAGGTCTGTTGTGGGCTATGTGATACTGGTTTAGAAGACGTGCAACATTTAATGATCGATTGTGGGTTTGCTTTCGGCGTCTGGTTGGCAATCAGTCATTGGGTTAAGTTCGGCCCGGTTACGGCTTTTGATTTTGAAGATTTGTTAACATTGCATCATAACATTACTGAAAATAAATGGGCTAAAAAGATTGTGAAAGGTATCGTTATGATTGCTTGTTGGGCGCTTTGGAAGACTCGGAATATGAAGATTTTCCAAGGGAAGAAACCAAAGGTCGTGGAAGTTATTGGTTTGATAAAGTCGTGGTCGTTTCTTTGGTTAAAGAATAGGTCTAGTTTTTCTTGTCTTGTTTGGAATGAGTGGATTGGTAACCCGTTATATATGATGTAAGTTTTGTTGTGGCGGTCCTCGCTTTGAGGACTCACTCGCTGTGTTAATGAAATTCACCGTTCAAAAAAAAATCACGCCCAACAATGGTTGCTTCTGCCTTTGCACCTCATCCAAACGTACATGCTCTCTTTAATATACATTTTCATTCTTACGTATTATAGTACATTAATTTGTGTGCTACATCGTAACATATATTTTGTCTTAATATTATATTTGTCTATCCATGGAAGATCACATGATATAACCTAGTAACATTATATGCATGTTTGTGTGTGAGAGAGAGACGAATCTACATCCTTCTTCCACTGGGGTCCGTAATTCCAAACATCATCTCCATACAAAACTGAACAAGCCTACAATGAGGTTGTCCGTTAAAAGATAATATCTCCACCTTAATTTTGCCTAATATTACTCCTAGAATATTTCTTGTAATTATTGTCATTATTATGTACTTTATGTCTGTTTACTTGTTTCCTTTATTACTTATACCTCAATTGTTATATAATGATATTCATATCTCTCTAAAACAATTGAGAGAATTCCCTTGATTACATGGTATCAGAGCCACAATACCATCGGTCCTCTCATAATATCCCTTCTTTCCTTTTTTCTTTTTTCCTTTCTTTACTCTTTCCCTTTTCTTTTTCCTTTTTCCTTCTCCCGTGTTCTGCAAATCTGTTTCTCCTTTCTTGTCTGCCAAAGCCATGTCACCCACCACCACCCCTCTTCCTTCTTCTTCCACCACCGATAACAAACTTCCTGTTGCCACCATACTTCACATGATAACTCTTAAACTCTCCTCCACTAATTACCTTCTATGGCACAATCAAATGCTTCCCCTTCTAGCCAATCAAGAACTCCTTGGCCATATTGATGGTTTTACTCCTCCTCCTGCCAAAACTATTCTTGTTGAAGGTAAAGATCAACCCAATCCTGCCTTCTCTTCGTGGTTTGTTCTTGACCAACAAGCTATCCTTATTTTGAACTCCTCTCTCACAGAGGAGGCTGTTGCAGAAATTCTCGGGCTGACCACTGCTCGTGACATTTGGACCGCCCTTGAAGCGGCCTTTAGCAACACCTCTCTTGAGCGTATGCATCTGCTTCGCGATAGCCTTCGCCAATTGTCCAAAGGTTCTTCCACAGTAGCCGAATTTGGGCGCAAGTTTAAATCAGTTTGTGACCAGCTCTCGGCTATTGGACATCCCGTCTCTGACACCGATAAAACCCATTGGTTTCTATGCGGTTTGGGTCCCACTTTTGAAAGCTGGTCAACTGCTATTCGAACCGCACGTGACCCGTTACCCTTCCGCGAGTTACTCACCAAAGCAGAAAGTCAGGAACATTTTCTTCAATCCTTGCACCCACCCGTTCCTGCTCCTGTGGCTTTCGCAGCCCACACGTCCCACACTCGTTCGTCCGGTTCTTCCTCCAACCGTCCCAGATCTGGTTCGACCTCCTATTCGCGTGGGCAGCCTTCCCAGAACCACTCTAAAGGGACGCGCCGGCCACCCCACTGTCAACTATGTCGAACGAATGGTCATTATGCTAACAAATGTCCCAAGCTTGCATCTTTCGTGACATCCGCAGCCAGTGATGAGGATCTTGCTCGTGCCTTTCATGCCAAATGTCATGCTTCTGATGATGGACCAGATTGGGCTGCCGATTCTGGTGCCGATTTACACATGACTGATGATACTGGTAACCTTCATTTTGTTTATCCATACACTGGTTCTAATTCTGTTGTCTTTGGTAATGGTCATTCCTTACCCATTACTCATAAAGGCCACGTTTCTATAAACAACCATGTCAAACTAAAAGATGTCTTAGTTGTTCCTAAATTAACTAAGAACCTTCTTTCGGTTAGCAAGTTGACAAATGATTATCCGGTTGATGTCCTATTCTCAAACTCTTTTTTTGTTATTCAGGACCGGACAACAAGAAAACCACTCGCTGAAGGACGGTGCGAGAATGGTCTCTATGTGCTTCGACACAAGTCTTTTGCCCTTGTTGCTTCTTTGTCTTCTAATAAAGCCTCTTTTGAACTTTGGCATAATCGTTTAGGACATGTTGCATTTGATACTATTTCTATTTTGCATAAACTTGGTTGTTTATCTTTTACTTCTATTCTACCTAAGCCTAATGTTTGTTCTCCATGTCAACTTGCTAAGGCTCACAAATTACCTTTTGATTTAAATGAGAAACGTGCTTCTCATCCTTTAGACCTTGTGCATTGTGATTTGTGGGGACCCTCCCCCGCTATTAGTAAAGATGGATACAAGTATTATGTGGTGTTTATTGATGATTGCTCCAGGTTTTCTTGGTTATATCCACTTAAAACTAAAAACGAATTTTATCAAGTTTTACAAACCTTTTTACGGTTTGTTCAAACTCAATTTTCGCGCAAGGTTAAAGTTTTCCAAAGTGACGGAGGCACGGAATTTGTTAATCAATATGTGCGTAAAATTTTTGATGACAATGGTACATTTCATCGTTTTTCTTGCCCATATACTGCACCTCAAAATGGGCGTGCCGAAAGGAAACATCGCCATATTGTTGAAACGGGTTTAGCCATGCTTTTTCATGCCCGTGTCCCTATCACTCATTGGGTCGATGCGTTTAGCACCGCCACTTATATTATCAATCGGCTACCGACCAAAGTTTTACAAAACAAGTCTCCATTTGAGGTGCTCTTTGATACTAAACCATCTTATCACAACCTTCGGGTTTTTGGATGTTGTGTATATCCGTATCTTCGTGATTATGCACCTCACAAACTTGCTCCTCGTAGCATTCCTTGTATTTTTTTAGGCTATGCGCCTCAATATAAAGGATACAAGTGTTTTGATCCTATCTCGTCTCGCACTTATATCACTCGTCATGCTCGTTTTGATGAGACCTACTTTCCTTTTGACAATAACTCTTCTTACACCAATCTCGCCAACCTTTTTCTTTCAACCTTTGATGAACCTACCTCTTTCTCATCTCCCGAACTTTCACCCACCCACGACCAACCAAATCCACCCACTACTCCTATTAATACCTCCACTACGGCTTCTCCTTGCTCCCTATGCAAGGATGCTCCCGAACTTTCATCACGTACTGATTCATTACCCACCCCTCAACCATTACCCGAACATACAACCGAACCCATATCTCCACCTCATCCCTCCCCTCCTTCCGTTTCAACGGATGAGCCTAATCCTCCACCATCCACTTCCTCCCCTCCACAACCATCTCATCCGATGGTGACCAGATCCAAAGCTGGAATTTTCAAACCAAATCCCAAGCACCTCTCCTATCTATCTCATGCTATGCACTCTTGCCTTCATGCGACCCTTCTTACTAGTGTCGACCCCAAAGGCTTCAAGAGTGCTTCCAAACACACCCACTGGCTCAATGCTATGCGTGATGAGCTTAAAGCTCTTGAACGTAATCACACATGGACTCTTGTCCCTCGTCCTTCTTCCACCAATGTTGTTGGGTCTAAATGGGTCTATCGTACCAAATATCACTCAGACGGTTCTTTGGATCGCCATAAGGCTCGGCTCGTTGCTCAGGGCTTTACCCAGGTCCCGGGACTTGACTTTCATCACACTTTCAGTCCCGTCGTAAAGGCGTCCACCATCCGCATTGTTCTTTCCTTGGCCGTTATCAATCGTTGGTCATTGCACCAACTAGATGTTAATAATGCCTTTCTTAATGGTGTTCTAACTGAAACGGTTTTCATGGAGCAACCCCCAGGATTCGCGAACCCTAATTTTCCCAACCATGTTTGTAAACTAAACAAGGCTCTTTACGGTCTAAAACAGGCTCCTAGAGCCTGGTTTCAGAGGCTCAGTTCGTTTCTTCTCGGCTATGGCTTTACATGTAGTCGTGCGGATCCCTCGCTTTTCACCTTTCATCATGACGACTCTGTCATGTATCTTCTTGTCTACGTGGACGACCTCATACTAACGGGTAACAAACCTTCTTTGTTGCGTAACTTCAAGGCTCGCCTTCATAATGAGTTCGCCATCAAAGATTTAGGTTCCTTAAGTTACTTTCTTGGTCTTGAGGTTGTTCACAATGACAAAGGTCTCTTTCTCACACAGACTAAATATGCTAATGATCTTCTTGCTCGTGCTGGATCAACCCATGCCAAACCTGTCCCAACCCCTCTCTCCATTCTGATGTTTTTACTACCGAGGGTGTTCCATACTCCGATCCCACCACTTATCGTTCTCTTGTCGGTGCTCTTCAATACTTAACCATTACTCGACCTGACCTATCCTATGCCGTTAACCAAGCTTGCCAACATCTCCATGCACCTACTCAAACTCATTTTCAATTAGTAAAGCGCATTCTTCGGTATGTCAAGGGAACAATCTCTCACGGTCTTGTTTTTACTCGTGACACTTCATCATCATTACTAGGTTATTCGGACGCGGATTGGGCCAGATGTATTGAGACGCGTAGGTCTACATACGGTTACTCTATTTTTCTAGGTGGTAATCTAGTTTCATGGAGCGCCAAGAAGCAACCAACCGTTTCAAGATCAAGTTGTGAGTCTGAATATCGTGCAATGGCAAATGCAGCTGCTGAAATTGTTTGGATTACACATCTTCTACAGGAACTGCGGGCTCTTCCAGCTACTCGGCCTACTCTTTTGTGTGACAACAAAAGTGCGTTGTTTATGAGCCAAAATCCAGTCTCTCACAAACGCGCAAAGCATATCGATTTGGATTATCACTTTGTACGGGAGTTAGTTATGTCTGGGAAATTGCATACTAAGTTTGTTCCAACCAAGCTTCAACTTGCGGATATCTTCACAAAAAGCTTACCAAGACCCCAGTTTGAATTTTTTCGTCATCAGCTTCGTGTGCATCCTCCGCCGTTTCGCTTGCAGGGGGATAAAAGATAATATCTCCACCTTAATTTTGCCTAATATTACTCCTAGAATATTTCTTGTAATTATTGTCATTATTATGTACTTTATGTCTGTTTACTTGTTTCCTTTATTACTTGTACCTCAATTGTTATATAATGATATTCATATCTCTCTAAAACAATTGAGAGAATTCCCTTGATTACATCCGTCCATCTGATGTCCGCGTTTGCCACATTTGTTTTAGTACGTCATAGTTGCTCTTAAATAGCAGTCTTTTATGGCCCACGTTTTGCCGGTCTAGTGGAAATTATGGGCTAAATCGCTAAATAAGGTTTTGGAAAACAACATATCAAACTAGTCGAGTTGGACATGTTGCCCGACGTATGTCTTATCGGTTTGACGGTTTAGCTATTTTATTTTCCAAAATCATTATTTTGTATCAAAATTAAAAACAATAATAAAGATAATATATATGCGGACCGAAACACACACATGTTTGTGTGAATAATTATGTGGCGGACCTAGAAATTTTTTCGCTGGTGTTACTTTTTTCGGTTCACAACGTGGTTATAAGAATCGCTAGACGCTAGTAGGCCGGTGGGATATCGACTAGTGATTAATCGATTTGGGATTTTATATGTAATTTTGGTTATATATATACATGTTATATGTAATTTTTTAAGTTGAACGGTTTTAAAACCTCCTCGACCCATTGTTTAAGTACACAACGAAATTTGGAGATTTTGGCCGGAGTCTCGCCGAAATTGCCTTTTCCGGTCGACTATCTATTAACACTTATTACCAAAAAGTTAATCAGTGTTTGACCGAGTACTAACTTAATTATCGATTAATCCTGATTTTTTTCCAACGTCTCACGATATTCATCAACTTGATGTACAAACTTTTGGCCCAGGTTGGTCACTTTAAACTTATGCTCATTTTTGTAATGCTTTTACTCATCACTTATGTAGTAACCTTATCTTTCTACAGAATGTCATTTCTTTGATCCGCGGCCACTTTAAATGTTTACGTAAAATTACATCGTATATAATAAGAAATTAAGATATGGAGCGGGTTGGAGTAGTTTAATCATAGATAAGTGGTTAAAATATGATGTAAATATTGTTTGACGTTCGGGTTGTCTTGGTGTATGTACCATCCCTTGTTCTAATTTCTTTCTAATGGGTGGGTTTTTTTTTTTTTTTTAAGAAAGTTTGCTGGTTTGTTAAAAAAAATACGTGGGTTGAGTAATTTGGATTGGCCACTACTAAGAGCTAAACTTATATAAAAACTAGTATGAATGCCCGCGCGTTGCGGTGGGTGCATCTGTTTTGCCCCTTGTGTATTGTGTTTTTGGTTATTCATTATGTTAAAGTAGAAAACAACGATGTATAAAATATATGTTATCAAAAACTGAAACTCATAAGTATATCTTCTGAATATTTTAAATGGGTACATCACAATAGGCCGTACTATTCCTTACAACACCCTTAGATTGGCCCACGTCCTTCGGTGGGACCCTTTTATGTATCTCGAAGGCAGATAAGTATGTCATCGTAGAGCGGTACTTAGCGTAGTGAAGTGGCGTTGTATCTCTTAATGACCATAAGATTGTAGTGGAAGTGATGTAATTACTAAAATGCAGTTTGTAGTGTGCAACATATTTATATTATTTTAGGGCACCTGCGAGATGCAGCGGAGTCAATGATTTACATAGCTACTCTCGTTTTATGTTAGTTTGACAAGCGTCGTAACAAATATATTGGACCAAACAAATTAGTAATCAATATAGTTAAACCTACCAAATCGACTGATAAGAACTTGTCTTCTTTTAGATATGTAAACAATTGGTGACTTCGTGAGATCATAAACTTAAATTCTATTCCTAGAAGCTTATAGTAGCGGAGAAAACAAAAAGCTATCGAGGAAGATGATGACGTTGCTCATGAAGTATCTCTACCATATTTGCTTGTATAAAAGTCAAGCCTACATAAATCGCTCACTTTAATGGGTTGAAACGTGTAATGGGTTGGGTGTGTTGGCAAACTTCATGCCTACATATTCATTTGTGTGCAGAAGTGCCACATCATACCATCCTGCAACCACATAATTTAAAAAGAAGATATAAATACATAATATATGATGTAATTTATTTACTATAAATATTGAAAGATATGTAAGTTATGTATGTGAAAAGTCACCACATTATTTATGTACTAAATACATGACAACTGTTTATAAGACTATAACATTGATACAAACATAATAAAGACATGAAGGTTGTGAATGTAAAGAGTCACCACATTATTGTTAATTTCCTCATCAATTTTATAATTATGTTTAAATTAATTTCTTCAACAATTTAATATTTAGGTAGAAAAACAATTTTACGCTCTAAATGACTTCAATAAGCATTGTACTATAAGCAATAAAGGTTGTATTTACTTAAATTTTGCGGGTATCCTTCACTGATGCTTTATAATATATAGTATAGAAGATAAAGATTCGGGTTGATTCGTTAGCGTGAGCGTAAATTTATGGCTTTTTGATTTCGTATTTCTTAACACAAATAACATAAGTAACTAACACATAGTTAAGTTTTTGTTTTCTTTTGATGCTAGTGTTTAATTTATTTTATTAATTAGAATTAGAACTTAAACAATATACAATTGCTGAAAGCAAAATAATATTGTGAACCACACTTCACACAACATTTAACAAGAACATTAAATAGATAAACAAATACCTTAAAAGTCTTAGAACAAATATAGTTTACGTATAAAGTTATATTTGAGCATGCATATATAGATTTATAGAGTTAACTATTTCATGGCGTTTAAGGAGACCATGTTGATTGAAAAAATGATATATTATGAAGATTAATTTTTGTAATTGTCAAAGAAAATATGAGCAAGTAGAAACAAATGTATATATGTATATAAAGATTAACTCATATCTTTATACCTTGTAGCATCCGAGAACCATATCTTGCAAGCATCTTAACTTCTCATTGATTTTTTTTCTCTTCTCATCTAATGAAGACATGAAATTTCCGGACAAAACAATGTTTCAAAGCATGAAATTAGCTCTAAGATTTTGTTTGGGGTTATGAAAAGACCATTAGCATTCAAGAAATTGGTTATAATGAAGTATATATAATAATATAGATGGGGGGTTGAAAGGTCTCACATTTAAGATGCATCATAAGTTAAGTTGTATTTTGTGTTTTAAAAGTTGGACATAAGGGCATAGTTGAGATAAGATTTTAGGATGTGAGGTATTGGATTATGTTAAATTTACTAATCTACCCTTCTAAGTGTCTTAGTTGTCACAACTATGCGAATAATACCCTTAATTTTTTTACTTAAATATGTTGTACATGTTGCTTCTTAAGTTATACGGAGATGAAAATGACCATGTTATACATCACTCCTCCTTTATAATGTATTATAGATTATAGATAATAAAAATGAAATCTAACAAAAATTATGTAGACACATATGTTTGAACGCATTACCTTCAACACAAATGATTGTGTTAGCAACTTCTCTTATAGGTGTCATCGTTCGGATATATACTGTGTCACTTAGCTTTCAGATCAAAAAACAAACACATTTAAATACTTTTTCACTAATGTTACGTACAATACGGATAATCTCAATACCATATCAAATATCAATATCAAACACAAAGTGCCGATCCCAAAATGTAAAATGTAGGTACAGTACAGGTAGGGCTGGCAAATCGTGTATACCCGACCTGTTAAGACACGAACACGAAACATGTATACCCGAACACGACACAATAACTTATCATGTACTTTTTTCTAAACCTGAACACGAACCTGTTTATACCTGGTTTACACGATTAGACATGATAATACCAGTTTATACCAAGTTTACACGATAAGACACGATAATACCTGTTTATACTAGGTTAATACGATAATACACGAACATGTTTTTCAAATCCGACACGTTAAATGGGTATCATCAAGCATTAAAAAGGTAGAATTCTATCTATAAAAACGTATAGCTCTAATACTCCACCCCCACAACCTATATTTTTTTAAAAAAATTCTTAACATGTCTTAACGGGTAGTAAACAGGTAAACAAGTATTCAACCTGTTTAGACACGAAAATTAACAGGTATATTTCGTGTCTACCTGTTTAGGACACGAAACCTGTTAAGGCCATACCTGTACCTGTTAAAATCGTGTAGGTTTTTGTCCGGTATTTGTGTTCGTGTCTGAAATTGCCAGCCCTAAATACAGGTACCAAAAGTGACCAGTATGATACAATACCGATATTCAAAGGTAAATCAACCCAAAATACCGTATCGAACCAAACCAAACCAAACCAAACCTAAAGTTACTTACACCAAAAATGCATAAAGTAAATTCTAAAAATGACCAAGTACAATACCAATACTCGGTAGCAAATGCTCGTAAAACATATGTTCGGATTCCAAAAATGAAAATAGAATATATACTAATAAAGTTATTAGAAAAATAAATAGATTACCACTCTCTCCATTATTTTCTGCGGCATCCACGAGAAGGGCGAATATTGGTAGCGCTGGTTCAACCCGGATAGGAGGCGAGGTTTTACCAATTATTTCACTGTCGTGCATTCAGGCGGTGGAGGTCGGGTTTCTGCGTATCTGAGAGAGCCAAGAGGCTCGCTACAGTCGGGTAGTTGACATTGGCCACAGTGCCCGATATCATGCTAGTTGGCACACATTCTGTTTAAAAATAGGCTCTGGCTACTTGGACACCCAAGGAATCTAATTTGACAACTTGGGTATGCCTCGTATAGAGCTATACGAGGCATATAGGGCTCAAAAAGCTGAACACCGACTTCAAGGCACGTACAGCCTGCAACCTCGTACTTATACGCCTCATATAAAGCTATACGAGGCATATAGGGTTAACTTTTTTAACTTTTCATACTTAGGGCTTTGTGGACTATGTGGGTCTGATATTCCAAATATTGGGCTATACGAGGGCAATACGAGGATTTTTTTTTTTGAACGAGTGCATTAACAGTTTGATACATATCAGTCTGAATTTTTAACGTATAATTTTAGAAGTTGATTTGACTCTTCTTAGTACGTCAATATCAGCCTAAATTTATTACGTATATTTTTCAAAGTTGAATTGACTCTTCTTAATACGTCAATATCAGTCTGAATTTTTAACGTATACTTTTAAAAGTTGAATCGACTTTTCTTAATACGTCAATATCAGTCTGAATTTATTACGTATAATTTTCGAAGTTGAATTGACTCTTCTTAATACGTCAATAACAGTCTGAATTTATTACGTATATTTTTTGAAGTTGAATTGACTCTTCTTAATACGTCAATATCAGTCTGAATTTATTACGTATATTTTTCGAAGTTGAATTAACTCTTCTTAATACGTCAATATCAGTCTGAATTTTTAACGTATACTTTTAAAAGTTGAATTGACTATTCTTAATACGTCAATATCAGTCTGAATTTATTACGTATAATTTTCGAAGTTGAATTGAATCTTCTTAATACGTCAATAACAGTCTGAATTTATTACGTATATTTTTCGAAGTTGAATTGACTCTTCTTAATACGTCAATATCAGTCTGAATTTATTACGTATATTTTTCGAAGTTGAATTGACTATTCTTAATACGTCAATATCAGTCTGAATTTATTACGTATATTTTTCAAAGTTGAATTGACTCTTCTTAATACGCCAATATCAGTCTGAATTTATTACGTATAATTTTCGAAGTTGAATTGACTATTCTTAATACGTCAATAACAGTCAGAATTTATTACGTATAATTTTCGAAGTTGAATTGACTCTTCTTAATACGTCAATAATAGTCTGAATTTATTACGTATATTTTTCGAAGTTGAATTGACTCTTTTTAATACGTCAATATCAGTCTGAATTTATTACGTATATTTTTCAAAGTTGAATTGACTCTTCTTAATACGTCAATATCAGTCTGAATTTTTAACGTATACTTTTAAAAGTTGGATTGACTCTTCTTAATACGTCAATATCAGTCTGAAATTATTACGTATAATTTTCGAAGTTGAATTGACTCTTCTTAATACGTCAATAACAGTCTGAATTTATTACGTATATTTTTCGAAGTTGAATTGACTCTTCTTAATACGTCAATATCAGTCTGAATTTATTACGTATATTTTCCGAAGTTGAATTGACTCTTCTTAATACGTCAATATCAGTCTGAATTTTTAATGTATACCTTTAAAAGTTGAATTGACTCTTCTTAATACGTCAATATCATTTTGGTATAACCTGCTTCCTCGCCGCGCTTAACAAACGCACCGATAGTCGCAGCCCTCCCAAGCAACTGCACAAACACAAACTCATAACCTCAACAACTTTCTCAACACCAACAACCACATGATTAAAAGTCATGAAGTTGCTAATCTCAATCTCCACTATATTCCCTGGCAGATAATCATCTTCACTCCTTGAATTGACTTTTCTTAATACGGCAATATCAGTCTGAATTTATTACGTATAATTTTAAAAGTTGAATTGTCTCTTCTTAATACGTCAATATCAGTCTTAATTTATAACGTATATTTTTCGAAGTTGAATTGACTCTTCTTAATACGTTAATATTAGTCTGAATTTTTAACGTATACTTTTAAAAGTTGAATTGACTCTTCTTAATACGTCAATAACAGTCTGAATTTTTAACGTATACTTTTAGAAGTTGAATTGACTCTTCTTAATACGTCAATATAAGTTTGAATTTATTACGTATAATTTTAGAAGTTGAATTGACTTTTCTTAATACGTCAATAACAGTCTGAATTTTTAACGTATAATTTTCGAAGTTGGGTTTGTTTTTTAAACATTGTTTCCATTTTTTAAATAGTTTTGATTTTTAGCAATTGTATATACATCACAAAGATAAATAACTTAAGTTGATTGTAACTGAATAACTGATCAAGAACTATTAACAACAGTAAATAAACATCACAAACATAAATATCTGAACTGGATATATACATATCAACCAACAAGTTCATACAAAAGAAGTCATAATAGTACTGAATACATTCAAAATAACTGAAGCATAGAAAATAAAAAACTACTGATCTGCATCATCTACCCCACGTGGCGCTGGTGGGGGTTTGGCCGGTAATCCTGCTTGTTGTCTCCTCTTTGCCTCCGACTCAGCCAGCCAAGTCATCCAGTCTAGAATAACGTCGTGACCACGACGCATCTCGTCCTGATCACGACGCAGATCCCGAATACTGCGCTCCATACGACGCATCCTCTCTACAACCTCACGAGGGGCACCCCGGTAAACGTGAGTCGGGTACTGAGGTGGCTCTGGAGGCGCCGGCTCATCCTCTGCCTCTGGATCCAGATCAACCTCAAACGGACCATCCACGTCCTCCACCATATCCTCCTCAACATCCCAAGGGTAAGGTGGGTCGGTGGGATGACCTCCGGTAACTACACCGGCACAAAAGCTCTCCCTCGGCGTTCTTAAAACGCCGACCCATCCTAGTGAACTTGCGCGTAACGCGCATGCCAATGATCGTCCTACGATCCAACTGAGATGGCTGGAGCGGAGGTCGCGAGTGGGGGTCACCATCGGGGAGAAGCCCCAAGTGATGAGAGAGGATGGTGACATACGCACCGCTGTATAAATCTCCCCGCTGCTGACGGTGGAATGCGGAGGCAAACCAATCTGCCATACAACGCGCGAGCGCGCACGACCTCCGATATAATAGACAATAAAGATAAAAGAGGTCCGCCCGCGTGCACCACTTGCGGGAGGACTGGCGTGGCTGGATCGACGTAGCGATCAACCGGTGCATATATTGGTAGAGGGGGTCATGAATGGCGGTCACCCTGCCCTTATCCTTCTGAAACCGGCGACCAGGAGCTATGACCGCCCAAAACCCAAGCAACGTAGGCCTAGACGTCGCGCGTATACCGTCTCGATATAACGCAGTATCCGTCTCAGGCTCCGTGTAAAACCCCAACCGGCACGTGAACTCGCGTAGGGACATCTGGAACGTTTGATTGGCAAGACGGAAGGTGATCTCGAAGATAGGATCCGCGGGATCATCGTCCTTCTCTGGTCGATCTGCTGGTCGTGGGGTGAAAGTAAAGGAAGACAGGAACTCCACGGTCAGCTCCCGAAACGTCGGAGTATGGGCACCATCAAACATACGGCTCTAGGGTATATCAACGCCGATGATATCACGTGCCCGGGCCAGCTCACCAAACTCTTCCAACGCAGTATAAGAAGCGGACTTGTGAGCCACGACCTGCATTTTGGTAATAACAACAATAATAACAATAATAACAATAATAATAAATAATAATAATAATAATAATAATAATAATAATAATAATAATAATAATACCTGCATCCTCCTAAGCTTCTGACAGCGGCGCCACGCCTGGCTGCCAGCAGGAAACTCCAAGTACGGGTGACCCAGAAGTGGGTCAACCGCTGGTGGTGGCGGCGGTGGTGGTCCCCGTCCCTCTTCCCCGTCAAAGTCCGGATCGCCGTCATCAAATATATCCACCATACTACGTTATTTTAAAAAAATAATGTTATTTTTAAAAATAAATATTTTTTAATAAAAAATCTGCATAAATATTATTATTGTTATTATTAATGTAAAAGATTAATAAAATTAAAAAAAAAAAAACTATGAATGAATATGCCTCGTATTGCCCTATATGAGGCATATTCATTCATCTTCAAAAAGTAAACCCAGATCTGTTCATCTTCATCAGCCCCAAATTCAAGTTTCATGAATGAATATGCCTCGTATTGCCCTGTATGAGGCATATTCATTCATCATATCCAACAAACCCATATCAGATCCCCAATTCAGCCCTAAATTCAAGCCACTAATCTAACCTAGATCAATTAATCGAGTAATCTAACCTAGATCTAACCTAATAGATGTGAAAACATAAAGAAAACATACCTTAATTTGCTGATGGTCCACCAACGAGTGTGTTTGAGGGTGTGTTTGATCGACTGCGTGTGTTTGTGTGCTTCGTATGGCAGATAAGAGTCTCGTATTGGGGCTGATATGGGTCCTGATATGATTCGTATAGACCAATACGAGTCATATAAGGGTCAAGTATTGGTTGCAAGCCCAGTATCAACCCAATACTAGGCCTGTTATATGTCTAGTATAGGTCTATACGATGCCTACATAGGTTTTTTTTTAATTAAAAATACTAATTTTACATTAAAATTCTAAAAAATATATAAAAAATCAATTTGATAAAAAAATCAATTTTTGTAACCAATACGAGTCGTGTTTCGCGTTTTGTGACGTTTCGCTAAACCTAACAAAATAAGCAAAACAAAACCGAAATGCATTGATCAATTGATTTAGGAAATACAACACTTTTCGAAAACACCGAAATGCATCGATCAATCGATTAACGAAATAAAACACGTTTCATATAAACGGATCAAACTCCACAAAACCAAAATGCATCGATGAATCTATTTAGGGAATACAACACTTTTCAAAAACACCGAAATGCATCAATCAGTCAATTAACGAAATACAACATTTTTCGAAAACACCGAAATGCATCGATCAATCGATTAACGAAATAAAACACTTCTGGGATATAGACGGATCCAACTCTACAGAAACAAAGCAAACATCTTTTAAAACCTAACAAAAGAAGCTAAACAAGACCAAAAAACCGAAAACGCATCGTATCGGTAACAAAAACTGAAAATTTCTGTCACATTGGATTGAGAAGAATAAAACTAATTTTCTGTAATTTTTTTATATTTTTTAAAGTTAGTTTAATATATTTAAAAATTTATAAAAGATAAAAAGGAAAAAACCATGGTATGCCTCGAATATTTGAGGTGTGGGAGACTCGCATAACGTAGACCATTGTTAGGACAAAGAGGATTGGTGAAACCACTTTTGGAAACCTTAGTCTAATTCACTTCTGTCATTTTGGCTAAGTATAGAAGTACTGAAGAGAAGACAACAAACTGCTGAAGAGAAGATATGAGAAGTGCTGAAGAAGAAACTTCATCAGAAGTTCTGAAGTCCAAACCAGACAAGTTCACTTCAGAAGTACTGAAGACAAACTACTCATCAGTAGTTTGTCATTCATCAGCACTTAGCATCAGATATTTTCCACCGCCTTTTGTATCAGTAGTTTATTGTTTATTATTACTTTTAGCTGTAATTGTTAGTTTCAATGTTGCAACTTGTGCAACTTGTTTCTGATGTTTCTGTACTTGCTTTATGGGCAAGATACATGTATGTAAACGTCTATAAATAGGAGGCTTCAATATTCTATTTTAGACATTGATTTTAATAGAAAAATCCTTCAAACACTTTCACTGTTCTATTCCATTTCAGTATTTATTGTGAATCTGTCTAAGTATCTAATTCTCATTTACTGCTTAGATTCATAATAAATACTTGTCATTACTTGTTTCAATCATCAAGGGGGAGTAATAACTCCTCTTAAGTATAAAAAGTGTTGCTTTAACTTATACATTCCGCTGTGCTTATAATCTGATATACAAGAGCTTGCTAAACACTTAAGTGTCAAAGATAGCAAGTTCTTACTTAAACAAAAGAGCATACTGATCCAACAACCATGAACGTGCAAATTCCTCCCAATCAGGGTGTGTAAATGATTTCTTGCAGCGTTTTGAAATGTTCTGATAAATGTGATACCTGCAAAGAAATTTGTTTGCGTTTGGGAAAACTTTGTCAGCCGCGTTCATAAGTGCCCGGTCTCTGTTAGTTATAATAACACGCGGCTCCATACAATCTTCCAACATAGACTTAAGATGCTCAAGGACCCATATGAAGTTTTCTTCACGTTCCTTATAGACAATGGCATTAGCGGCACAAAATGACTGGTTTGTGGACGTCATACCGACAACTTGCACTAACGGTAAACGGTACATGTTGGTCTTGTAGGTCGCGTCGATCAACAATGCATGCGGGAACGCCCGCCACATTTTGAAAGATACCGGATGAACAAAAAAAATGTCCTCAACCGTATTTTTTAAAGGATCCTCCCGAGTGTAATACGTGTATTTTTTTCTCAACCAGCAGGTTTTCGAGTTCCTGCATGGGTGATCCACCTTTTTCTTTATAGCACTAATCTTTTGAATAGCATTGTGTATATCTTTCAAAACACACATGCTCTCCAAGAAGTGTCCCTTTACGGTTTTTCAGATTTTACGCGGCTCCATCTCCTGCGCCCACAACTCCTCCACCAAATTTAATTGTTTGGGAGAAAATCTTCTTGCATACGCGTGGCCCTCCACATATTCAGCAGGACCATGGTTATGTTCGGCATTCCTCACCTGTACCCTCCAGGCGTCAAGTTTCTCGTCATATGACCCGATCACTAGAAAAGGGCTACCAATTTTTTGGCTGCCTGTTTTCCTCTCGGTGGCTATACTCTTGTGCTCGCTACCACGGTTGCACACTATTCAAACCTTCACGTCCAAATCATCAACTTTTTTGGATCGTTGGGTCACAATGACGTAACCATTAGCTTTTCCCATTTTCTTAACCCACGTAACCAAATCTTTTCGGGAAACGAAATCTTGTTCAGTCTCATACGAAACTTGCGAACACCGTGGTTGCTCGTCTGAAACATGCGAGTTGTGGGGTTGCTCTTCTGGAACTTGCGGGTTTTGTCTCGGGTCGTACGAAGAGTACTGCGGTACGTTCGCATACTCACCATCGTGCTCGTAGTGCTAGTAGGTTTCCCCTACGTATGAATGTTCAACATTGGGTTCATAGCACGGCTCGTTCAGGTCTGGAAACAATGGTTTTTTGTAACCAGATACAACCTCTTGAGAATAAGGAATATCTGCTGCTTCGATATCAGGAATACCTGTCGTCTCGTGAGAATTAGGAATACCGGATTCATCGAAAATATTAGCCCACCATGCCATTTTGGAGAAAAAAATAGCCCACCATAAAATTGAGAGAAGAAGAAAAATTGACGTTGTCGGTTTGAAAAATGAAGAAGAAAGGATGGGAAGAAGAAGAAAAGAAGGAAAATAATCAACTTTGGTTAAATATGACTCGTATTGGTCCATATGGGGAATATAGGGTACAAGTGGCAGGTGCTTTATATTACATCGTACCGGACATCGTACGAGTATTCCTCAACACATATATACCTCGTATAGAGCTATACGAGTCATACCTAGAGTGTCAATTTAATTTTGAGGGTGTCCAAATAGTATGACCCTTAATAGATATAATCGAAAGTTGGATCTTGTAGTTAAAGAGTGTGGTGATGGTAAAACTAAAAAAAGCAGCAGAAATATAGGGGGGATTTATTATCATTCAAGAGTAAAGAAACATTTGCATCTTACTTACTACTGCAAGTGAAGAATAGAATATATTCTATTCTTTGTTTCTCACCAACAACTTACTTATAGATCCTTTCTCTAAATTCAAGCCCTAAATTTCCTCACACTTATTTCAATCAATCGGTTAAAAATGGGGTTATGGTGGCCTCTCATCGTCATCGCATTGGCTTACGTCATCTGTAAATTCCTACTGATGCTCATCCCTTCTAATGTACCTTCCATCGACGTCGATGCATCTGACGGTACATTTCTTTGTTTAGTTATTAATTTAGTAATTAATAATGTTAATTACTTATTAATTTCGAAGTTCAGTTGAGTTTATTATTATTAGAAGCATGGCATAGCATGGAGTGTAAATGCAGCTAGATTATTCTGTTATTGAATTTTAGGGGCTAATGTTTGCAGCACAAGTCAGATGTTAATTTACAAATTGTTTTTATATTGAATATATGAAATTGTAGAATTCTGTTGCTTTGAATACATTTTATGTTTCTTGATACATATTATTTGGTTTTAAAATGCGTGCACCGAGAGTGCATAATGCGCGTCTCACACGATGTGATCTGAACAAATCTGACCATTGATTGAACAAATATGACTAGAGATGATGAGAATATTTATAAATAACTTTTTAGTAATATTTGAATAGCTAATGCCTCGACACGTGATGTGTGTGCTTCGTGCATTGCGCATTGTGCATCGGCTTTTGGTATCAAATCGCATCGGATCGCCATACGCTTTTTAAAACCATGTCATAGTGACAAGTACACTTGCTTTTTCCACTGCTTGCTTTTGATGTATACCATCGTGATTCGGGACATTCTTGATACTTTAAATTTGTTGGATGTTAAACAGTTATTGATGATGGACATCCCAAAGAGAATAGCTTCATCTATGTAAGTTCGTATTTATGTTTCGAGATGAAAATATGGATTTTCAAGATCTGGAATGGTATTTATTTCCTTTTGGTGTTGTCATGTTTTAGATACCTTCAAGAAGACAGACCGACAAAGTCCAGTGCTATGAGCCTGCAACCATGAAGTACCTAGGCTACTTCCCTGCGTTGAAGCCTGATGAGGTTAGCGTCTGGAAAAAAAAAACATCTACAACAAACAGTTTATGTGAATTTTAAATAGCTATCGAAGTTTAAACTTTGTGGTCATTATTCTTGCTTTCTTATTGTAGAAATCAGAGCCTCTGTATGATTATAATTATGTATTCTTCTTGGACTATATTTTAATATTTAATCTTTTGTGAAATTGTCAATTCCTTAAACTTGTTATTGGTAAATTGCTGCTTTTGACAGTAGAGGAATGTGTCCCTGCCTCCTTTTTTAATCATTTGTCGGGTAAAACTTTATAACGATCATCAACATGTGCTCAGGTTAAGGAGCGAGTCGCACAGGTTAGGAAATCCCAGGTTGTCTGGGCAAAGAGTAGCTTCAAGCAAAGGCGTCAGTTTTTACGTGTGCTTTTGAAGTATATTATTGAGCATCAAGACCTTATATGCGAGTAAGAATTCATTTCTTAATAGAATAATGAATAAATTACAAATTCACTTTTTGTCATGCTATCGTTTGTACACTCTTAGCACTCTATTTTCAAGTGATACTAATTCATATTTATTTATAGAGTCTCTTCACGTGATACTGGAAAAACTATGGTGGATGCATCTATGGGAGAAATAATGACAACATGTGAGAAAATTACTTGGCTTCTTTCACAGGGTGAGAAGTGGCTAAAACCCGAGCACAGGTATTACGTTTTCTCTGTTCAAATTTATACAATAGTAAGAAGTAGTCTTAGTGTATCAATATTGATAATCATCATCATCAGTCGTCACAATTGTATAAATTGTCATTTTTTCTATTTCGTTATCTTTCAGATCATGTGGAAGATCAATGCTTCACAAGAGAGCCAAGGTGGAATTTCACCCCCTTGGTGTGGTTGGAGCTATTGTATCATGGAATTATCCGTTTCATAACTTGTTTAATCCAGTTTTGGCAGCTGTATTTTCCGGGAATGGGATAGTTGTCAAGGTATTCTATTCTTTATATGAAAAATATATACAAATCATTGTAGTTTTTAATTTGGTCGGATCTCTTTATTGGTCTATGCAGGTTTCCGAACATGCAAGCTGGTCTGGATGTTTCTATGTGCGAATTCTCCAAACTGCCCTTGCAGCTGTGGGTGCTCCTGAAAACCTTGTTGAAGTAATAACCGGGTAAGCCCTTCGTTATTATGCAATTTTTTTAATCTTTAATTAGGAGCTTTAAACTTCGATTTATGCAGTTTTGCTGAGACAGGAGAAGCATTGGTGTCTTCAGTTGACAAAATGATATTTGTTGGGTCACCCGGTGTTGGTAGAATGGTATGATTTTCAATTTATGACATTACTTATAGTAAACTAAAAGGGCATTTTGTGTTTTGACTTTTGACTATATATATATATTGTAATCGTAAAATTTATTTCATTTGTTTGGTTTTATTTGTCGTAAATGCAGATAATGAGAAAGGCTGCGGACACATTGATACCAGTGACCCTTGAGCTTGGTGGAAAAGATCCATTTATTGTGTGTGAAGATGTAGATGTGCCTCATGTATGATTGTTTGACCTTGAATCAATATGTATAATAATGTCATAAATTTTTTAATAATTTGTTAAGAGTTGAATATAGGTTGCACAAGTTGCTGTCAGGGCTGCCCTACAATCAAGTGGGCAGAATTGTGCAGGTGCAGAGAGGTTTTATGTTCACAAAGACGTCTATTCTGCATTTGTAGCTGCCGTCGTCAAGATCGTTAAATCTGTTACAGCTGTAAGTAAGCTAACTATGCTTTTAGACATAATCTTTTGTAAAAACAATTAATGAATTAAGTGTGATTACAGTTATTATTACAATGATAACTTAATCTTCTGAATAAAACAATTCATATAGTTATATCCATTATTACACAGGGTCCTCCGCAATCGGGAAAATATGATATGGGTGCGATCTGCATGCAAGACCATTCTGAAAGGCTTCAAGGTCTCATAAATGATGCTTTAGATAAAGGAGCGGAAATTGTTGGTGGAGGAAGTGTGAGAAATATTAGTGAAGGTGCTGTTGATCAATACTTCCCTCCAACTGTCATTGTAAATGTCAACCACCAAATGAGGTTAATGCAAGAGGAGGTAAGTGGTTGACTAACTAATTCTCAAAATCTTCATTTAGTTTGACTTTCAGAATTAATTGGCATGATGTAATTTTATGAGCAGGCTTTTGGGCCGATAATGCCAATAATGAAGTTTAGTTCTGATGAGGAGGCTATTAGGCTTGCAAATGACTCAAAATATGGGCTCGGTTGTGCTGTTTTCTCTGGCAGTCAACGTCGTGCCAGATTCATAGCTTCACAGTTACATTGTGGAGTTGCTGCTATTAATGACTTCGCTTCCAATTACATGTGTCAGGTAAAATTCACATTTATATGAATGGATGGTGGTTCATGTACAATGTGGAAATATTGTCTGGAACGTCTGAAGCTGTGGTATGATTGCACACATGTTTATTTACATACGTATATAATAACTCTATTATGTATATAGTTACTCACATTTATATATATCCTACTGCAATTATACACACAACACATTAAAGTTTTGTTATAAAATATGTTTTTAGTATGTAGCAAAACTATATACTCAAATTAAAGAGAATAAAATGTTCGATTTGATGGTATAATTTGCATAAGAAGTTAAGAAAAATAAATTATTTGCTATTAAAAAATGGTGTAACTAATTAACTATATTTTGGCAGTCTCTCCCATTCGGTGGTGTAAAAGACAGCGGATTTGGGCGGTTTGCTGGTGTTGAAGGGTTGCGCGCTTGCTGCCTTGTGAAATCAGTGGTGGAGGATAGATGGTGGCCTTTGATAAAAACCAAAATACCAAAGCCAATCCAGGTAATCTTAAATTTTGGCAACTTTTATTTGCTATGATTAAATTTGCACACAGATGTGATAAAAATATGAACTAATTTGTTTTTTTTTTTTTTTAAATTTTGATTCTAGTATCCTGTCGCGGAAAATGGGTTTGAGTTTCAGCAGTCACTCGTGGAGGCTTTGTACGGGTTGAATGTGTGGGACCAGTTGCGGGCACTGGTTAATGTTCTTAAAATGCTGACAGAGCAAAACTCTCCGGGTAACACTAAGAGAAGTGACTGAAACATCTGTCTTGTTTATGATGGATTTTGGTATTTACTCTTATTGGCCTCGGTTCGACTTTAATGTAAAATCGAATTAAAATGTAGTTTCAGTGAAGACATAACACGAAAATCTTTCGATTTCTGGATGTAGAAGGAAGTTGAAGATAGTAAATTCGGTTTTAGGTTCTTATTAGTGCAGTTTCTTTACTTCTGCTTCCTCTTTGTTTCAGTGATTTTGTTAAGTGAGACTAGGGAAAGCATATTGGAGCTTCTAAAAATTAAAACAGTTTTCTAAATTATATTTCATTATTATAACATAACAATGGAACTGAATATTACAGTGTCTACAATACTGTAATTACCGATGTTTTTAACAACAGTAGTGTTGGTCGGATCGATTTTAAAAACCAAATGAACATCTTGTAGTGTATGGGGGCTATTTTTGTGACCTCCGGTGGCGATTGGCGTCCCTGCCGATGCGTCTGGGAGGGCTGGGGCTTCTTTCGGCGAATCATTTACATAACTAGCGGGTTTATCATTTTACAAATTACATTTGGGGGGTATTGGGGGAAAAAACTGAATTTGGTGATGTAAGGAAGTGATTTAGCGGCATCTAACAAAATAAAGAAGATGCCGCCAAACCATTCAACTACATTGATGCCGCCAAACCACTTATCCACATTGATGCCGCCAATTCAAAGTGAGGCATCATTTCTTATATAAGGACTCAACCAGCTTCCAATTCTCTCCATCCCATTTACAACACAAATATATTCTATCATTCCCACATATCTCAATCCCATTTACAACACCACATATCTCAATTGTTCTGGAGGGTACGGTTTTTTATTGATATTGGGTCGATGTTACATTCACATGGAGTTTTAACTGTTTTCGGCGGGGATGAGTCATGCTTAACAGCATCGTCTGCCGTTTCATCCCCCGCTTGGCATCGCTTTTCTGGGGTCCAAAAAAGCGGTGTCTTTGGATCGGTGTTACATCCACATTAAACTACACCTCTCAATACATCTACACGTGGTATAACACGTGTAGAATGCAACATTGAGGGTTTAGTTTAAAATATTAGAGAGTTATGGATCGTTGGGCGGGTCTACTTTCCAGGCAAACCCACGCCATCCGGTGTTGATGAATCACATCACGTCATTAGCGACTTGTCCGGCAACGGATGATGCGATTCTTCACCGTACTACTTTCGTATGGCAGGCTGGTTTGAACATTGGGTACCTGTAGATTTGGTACACATATTCAACGGGTAGAACCATGTTCTCCTGGATCAAATTCAGATAAGTTTGAATCTGAATGCGGTCCTGAGTTCCCGCTGACTGGAAAAGACAAGTTTCTGGGTGCGAAACAGAAACTTAATGAACTATGCAACAAAAACGGTGGTAGAATATTGGAATAGGTGATCTCGGAAAATATATTGTCTTGTAAATCCGTATATTGTATAGTTTGAGTGACTAGTTTTGAAAAACAGTTGTTAAATAAATTTGTAATATTTGTTTTAAATAAATCTATCATATTTGTATTATTTGTTTGAGACATTCCAAAAATGGAAAGTCTGTGTGTTATTTGATTTAAATAAATCTATCCCTCAGAGCCGTTTTCGGGCCACCGGGATCAGGCCCCGGAGACCCGAAAACCGCTCGGACTTCGTGCGACGCCCGTGTGTTACCCAAGGGCAACGCGTCCGTCAGTCAGGTTACCTGTTCGGCAGGCCCAGCCAGGCTGCACAGAGGCCCAAAGAGGGCAGCCTGGCCCGTTTTCAACATAGTGTGGGTTTATAAGGCAAAACAATAATTAATGTTCATATATTTATAAGGCAAAACAATAATTAATGTTATAAAAAATGTTACAACAGGTAATTATGAACAGACTTGAATTCGACAATGTTACTGGTTAAACCAGTCCAGATCGTTCGAGGGTCCCTGATTCTGAAGACGTTCAGATTGCCTCCTGGGTGGTTGGTTGGCGGGTGGGGCTCCTTCATTACCGTACTCGTTATCAGGAAAGAGGTTTAAATTCAGCGTGGTAGATGGTCCTGGCCGGCTTGAAGGTCCTTCATCACACGAATTATGCGGGGCATGGTAATGAAAATCACTAAAAAGGTCGTGATCAAACCGTGGCAACCCCTGTCCAACAGGCGTCACGTAACCCGGTGATGAAGGAAACGCCCAACTATCTCCGATGCCAATTCCGCCTGCACGAAAGTTAGCTAGCGGACCCATCTCCCCCGGTTGACTGCCACCGGACCCACCAACATGACCAGTTCCCTGTACGATTGATCCACCCAATCCAAATGGAGTTCCCATCTGGTCCAATCCACTGTCCATGAATTGCGGGACATATCCCCCGGTCTGGTTCTGATTGTTGCTGGCCGCAACAGATGCACGAAACCCAGCGTCAGAGTGACTTCCACCAGCTTGGTCTTCATTTTCCGGAGCGTTTTCCGGCACCTGACGGGGAGCGCGTCGCCGGCGCACCCTTTGAGGCCGTGCAGGTGCCGACAAGTCAACGGCGTCCATGGTAAGATGCGTCGGATTTTGTAAGTGTCCGGCGTTGTTTGACATCATCATACTGTGAAACGCCGTGTTTTGTATGCGCTCAAGCTACGTGGCGAATGCCTGAGGATTATTAAAGGCCTCCTGAGATGACCGGTAAATATCACCCATGGCATCCCTCTGCAGCAAACAAAATTTTTAGTTAGAAACACCAAATTGCGAAAATAATTAATGTATGAATTAGGCACGTAAAAATGCTTTACCATCAACTGGATTCTAGCACCGTCGTCTTGGAAACCGCCAGCTGGGGCCGGTGCTACACCCGGATTTCCAATAAATGCAACGGTACGCCCCATATACCATTGCATATAACCGGGCTGAGTTGAAGCTGTCCTTATGAGTTCAGATCGGATAACCGTGTTACGACGGTTATTCCATGCATTGACGTAGGCTTCATGCCTAGTCATCCAGTCCGCCCCATTGTGTCCTTGCCGCCCCAAGGCATGCAGTGTTTCAAGCCGAGCCGTGGGTACGGCTAAGGTTATCTGGGGAGGTATGTACTGGACCATGCCGAATTGCCTCAAAACCCGTTGAGGGTAATGATGCTCAACGATCTCGAAGCATATAAGGGGACAGCAACTCCTCCAGCTTTCCATCCCGTTTGTGCACATTGCCGGTAGTCGGTCCAAAACCGAGTTGTAGGGGGTCCAGTTGAACTAAAAACAAACACTTAAGTCAGTAACAAAACACAATAAATGCATGATTAATACATACAAAAAACTAAAAATAATTACTAACATACCATCTCCTCGTTCAACGATTGTAGCTGTGAACGGTATGCCTTGAGGCAGTGTTGGGCCACCTCCGTGAACTTTAACCGCCGGTCTCGCCACCTACAAAATTAACATGTTAAAAAACGTGTTCAGAAAAAAAAAATACAAAGGGATGCCATACAGGCAAGTATAATCAAACTGGGATTTGCGATATATACCGAGCCGCTATCGGGCAAGTATAATCAAACCGGTTTGAGGGTGGTCGTGGCGCGAGACACCGGATCCTCTCCCATGCCCATACTTGAAGGAGCATCATGGGTCCGGTACATGCTTTCCTATCCGGCTGGGTGGCATCACAAAGCCGCCTGTATAAACAAGCCAGAACCGCACTGCCCCAGCTATAAGATGCTGTACGGTTCAGGTCTCGTAAAAATCTCAAGTAAAAAACATTTATTCTATTATTATTATTATTATTATTATCAGGGAGTAAGGTGGAACCGATCAAAAAGAAAAGGATTAAACGAGCACGAAAAATGCACTCTTCATCCGTAGCCTCTGCTTCAACAAAGTCCTGCTTTAGTTTATCAAGAATAACAGTACCAAAAACGGACTTGCCGGACATTTGGGCCTCTGTAGGCGTAACACCTAAGAATCGTCGGCACAAGGCTATTGTGTCGGCAGTAGACAAATTATCATCTACCCCAGACACAACAGCTCCCTCAATAGGCAACCCCCACAAGACGTTAACATCTTGTAAGGTGACAGTAGCTTCACCAAATGGAAGGTGGAACGTGTGAGTTTCGGGCCTCCATCGTTCCACCAAAGCTGTTGTCAAGGAGTGGTCAACGTATCGATAACCACAATCTATGAGGCCACCAAACCCTGCAGCATCGATAAGGTGACGAACCCGTCCTACAACAGGGTGGTCACGAAGTAACTTCCATATTCCTCTATCGCTGCGCTTCACCATCATGGCGGCATTGAAGTTTTCCTCGTCTGTGAAAACGTGAAAGGCACGATGTCGATCACGAAGATACAACACATCGTCGTTTAGGGGACCAGGGTGTAAGTTCATGTTTTGATTCATGGTGGGAGGAATTTGGTGGGTATGATTTTTTATGAATTTCAAAGGTTTCAGATGGAGATTGTAGTGTTGATGGTGTGTTCTTGGATGTGGGTGGTGCTCCTTCTTCACCTCAACCTCCATTTTATAACCTTCAAAGCCTGAATTCTTACACTCCCAAGAATACTATTTGCCTATCAAATCATCTGCAACTTACAAGACCATTGCATGCAATGCTAGAGACCTTGTGAGTGTGTCTTATAGGCTGCATGCTTTGCAGGTGAAGACTGATTTTCATTTGCTGGTTTTAATGCATGAAAATGGATTGGCGGGATCATGACGGCAACATTGAAGAACACACCAACTCAATTGGCGGTATCAATGACACCTTCAAATGGATTAGCGGCATCTAGAGGTGATCCCTCTATATGAATTGGCGGCATCTACACACTGACAAAACCTTAATTGATACCTGTAACATCGCAAAATTTTCCCCAAAATTTTAATACATAAAAAGCCCTTATATATATATATATATTTTTTTTATTACACCTATATCATTAATTATTTATCCTAACTCACAACTTATATACATACATAAATGTATATAAATAATAATAATAATATGATTCTAAATTCTTTTTTTTCACATACAAGATTTTTTTTTTTTTTTTTTTTAAATAAAGCCTTGAGTCAAATAGTCAAAGTCTTAGTCAAACAATCAAAGTCTTAGTCAAATAGTCAAAGTCTTAGTCAAATAGTCAATTCATCATAAAACCTTACTTTATGGTGCTGACCAATTTTAATGGCTAATTGACTCCAAAACTAGTATAAAAACCCACCTATGACCCATTACATTTTGCACCTCTAAATCGATTGTTTCAATTCGATTAAACTCTCCCTCATACCTTTCTTCTAGAGTATATTACTTCTACATTTGAAGCTTTGATTATAAGCTCTTGCAATTGACGAATTGGAAGCTTGATATTCTTTCTTTTTCGTTTATTTCTTCAATTTGGACTAGCTACGTTGTTGAGTCTTTGGGATTCGCCTCGCATACATTCACAACACATTATTCTATTTTTTACGAGACATAACATTTTGCTAAGGTGAGTTTTACATAGCCCCTTTTCTATTTATCACCGTTTTTTGGGTGAAACATGTTACAACATCATTTATGCAATTCAATCATCAATGTGTCTATGTGTTTTCTATGTTGCATTATGTCTTGAGCATGATTAGAGTAAGCACCATTCTAGCATAATCATTAACTCCGTACAAGCCGGCGGTATACATTGATAGATCTATTGGACTGACAATCCCACCCGGATACGTGCTTCCTACAAAGGTAGCGTGGGTGTTTGTTATCGTATAACATATTCAAGTGGACCATGAGCGTATGGTATGTATCATATTATAACAGTCATCAGGGTTGATTATGCACTCGATTTATTTCTAGTATGTTCTCACATATGGACTAGATTGACATGACACATGAATTGCACAACATTTTTATTCAATTATAAAAAACCTATGTAATTCTCACCAACTTTTGTTGACCCAAAACATTTTCAACTTAACATGTTTCAGGTTCTATTTGCTTGAAGATTTGAATTGATGCTTGAAGATATGTGTATAGTTTTATTCAATTTGATGTACAAATTCTAGAACAATTGTATGTAATTCATTTAAATTATTTAATGGAATTTATTATTCACCATGAGCTACTGAACAATCATCAATACGTGGCACCCCGATGTTTCCGCCATCGGTTGGGGTGTTACAGATTGGTATCAGAGCCAGGGTTATAGGGAATTAGGTTATTAGAAAAATAATCTAGTCTATAACCATAGGATTATAACCAGTATTTGCTTCTTTTACTTGCCATTCTCTATCTCCCTCCTACTTCTTATCCCTACTTTCATCCTTACAAGAAGGTTGCTCTCCACCATTGGATCTACTCTTAGACTAATAGGACAAATCCTCAGGTTTAGCCTGAACCACCTTGAGATCTCGTCGATGTTCTAGATTTTAATAACGAACACGTGCAATCTGGAAGGGTGAACGCCTGTATTCTGAGTCTTCTGTCTAGGCTGGCATTGCGCATATATCCCAATCAGACGAGGGACCCGGATGCCTACCTGGGAATTCTCGGGATGAGTGTTCACTTATAGGCTAAAGCATGTCTTCATATGTTATTAGAATTTAGAATCTTTGATAAGTCAACGTTTTCGTTTATTCGTTTTAATTAAATGAATAAATGATTACATTCCTTATATTACCTCATTGTCCTTCATTCAACCCATATCTTATTGAACATTCATTACCCAAATCACTTCCGTAACCGATGCCCTAAACTAAACAGAGATCAAGATCCTCCAGCTACCTAACCGCAAGTCTCACCATTTGACTATTGGTTGCTTTTATTCTATGTATTGACGCTATTTGATTCAAGTAATAAAATATTTGTCTGAGAGTTGTTACATGGTGCATGATTGTTTGAATGTGAACTAATTATATAAATCTATACAACTACAACTCATATACTGTGCTTGTTATACTTGCTTGCGTAAACATGTTATCAATTTGCAACCTATGTGTATAATAAATGCTGCACGTAATAGAGGTCATCATGCCTTTTCAACAGTCGGGAGAGGCCCTACAACCTGCTCCACGACTGGTGGAGGCTATCGAACCTACTCAACGATTGGTAGAGGTCATTATGCCTTTTCAACAGTCGGGAGAGGCCCTACAACCTACTCCACGACTGGTGGAGGCTATCGGACCTGCTCAACAATCGGTGGAGATATAGAAGGACGCAAAACTTTAATGTAAGGTAAATTGGTGATTGCGGTCCGGAACGTAATCATGAATTTACAGGTACGTTAAGGTAGTCTGAAATTCTATCAAGGTTTTCAGTAAATAACCAATTATAAACTCTAGTTACCTGGTAGTTCATTTAGTCTTTCTATAGTCAATCAACTCATGCATTTCTTTTAGGAGTCCTAAAACTTAAGATTCTTATTCTCCTTGCTATTTCCTATGAACCTAATCCAACCCTTAAAACTCACACATATCAAAACTCTTACCCAAATTATTCGAAACAGTTTATTCTGTTATCTATAAATTTATGTCATGCCTTAACTCGAAACTTCCCAAACCACCCTTGTCCTAATTTCTACTCAATCACCTTCAACCCTGTGTTTTCAATAAACTTCGGGATGAAGTTTCCAAAAGTAGGGGAGACTGTAACATCGCAAAATTTTCCCCAAAATTTTAATACATAAAAAGCCCTTATATATATATATATTTTTTTTATTACACCTATATCATTAATATTATACAAATGTGCCTAAGTCTTTATTTATCCTAACTCACAACTTATATACATACATAAATGTATATAAATAATAATAATAATATGATTCTAAATTCTTTTTTTTCACATACAAGATTTTTTTTTTTTTTTTTTAAATAAAGCCTTGAGTCAAATAGTCAAAGTCTTAGTCAAACAATCAAAGTCTTAGTCAAATAGTCAAAGTCTTAGTCAAATAGTCAATTCATCATAAAACCTTACTTTATGGTGTTGACCAATTTTAATGGCTAATTGACTCCAAAACTAGTATAAAAACCCACCTATGACCCATTACATTTTGCACCTCTAAATCGATTGTTTCAATTCGATTAAACTCTCCCTCATACCTTTCTTCTAGAGTATATTACTTCTACATTTGAAGCTTTGATTATAAGCTCTTGCAATTGACGAATTGGAAGCTTGATATTCTTTCTTTTTCGTTTATTTCTTCAATTTGGACTAGCTACGTTGTTGAGTCTTTGGGATTCGCCTCGCATACATTCACAACACATTATTCTATTTTTTACGAGACATAACATTTTGCTAAGGTGAGTTTTACATAGCCCCTTTTCTATTTATCACCGTTTTTGGGGTGAAACATGTTACAACATCATTTATGCAATTCAATCATCAATGTGTCTATGTGTTTTCTATGTTGCATTATGTCTTGAGCATGATTAGAGTAAGCACCATTCTAGCATAATCATTAACTCCGTACAAGCCGGCGGTATACATTGATAGATCTATTGGACTGACAATCCCACCCGGATACGTGCCTCCTACAAAGGTAGCGTGGGTGTTTGTTATCGTATAACATATTCAAGTGGACCATGAGCGTATGGTATGTATCATATTATAACAGTCATCAGGGTTGATTATGCACTCGATTTATTTCTAGTATGTTCTCACATATGGACTAGATTGACATGACACATGAATTGCACAACATTTTTATTCAATTATCAAAAACCTATGTAATTCTCACCAACTTTTGTTGACCCAAAACATTTTCAACTTAACATGTTTCAGGTTCTATTTGCTTGAAGATTTGAATTGATGCTTGAAGATATGTGTATAGTTTTATTCAATTTGATGTACAAATTCTAGAACAATTGTATGTAATTCATTTAAATTATTTAATGGAATTTATTATTCACCATGAGCTACTGAACAATCATCAATACGTGGCACCCCGATGTTTCCGCCATCGGTTGGGGTGTTACAATACCACCATCCCATTTGGCGGCATCATCTTTAATTTTTTTGATACCGCCAATCCATTTCCTTACATCACCAAATTCAGTTTTTTCCCCCAATACCCCCCAAATGTAATTTGTAAAATGATAAACCCGCTAGTTATGTAAATGATTCTCTTTCGGCCCAAGATGTTGCTGTTTATGCTTTCGTGGCTTCGAGAGCTCAGTCTTGAAAGCTGCAAGACATCTTACGGAATAGTGGGGTTATTGCTCTAGACTTGGACTATGTGCAGGCCCTCAAACGTTTAAAAGACTCCCTCCTTGACTTCGATCTTGGCGGTGACTCTAATAAGGACACCGCCCTACCAAAGTCTCTAAAACTTAAACGAATGCCCTTTATAGCAAAATCGCTCAGAACATGTGGGAGGTTTTTGGCTTGTCCTCCTGTCAGAAAGTGGTGATTGAATGCCTGCAGGGTCCTCATGCCCATGATTTTTTGACCGTTATTTCGCTTGATGGTCTTGGGCAACGTATGTCTGCAGTTGAATACGGGGTCATCCTCAAATATGATTTGATGGTTCCCATTAATGTTCGTTTGTGTTCGGGTGTGTTCATGAACAAAATTAACAAACAAACACGAACACAAGTGTTTTCTTAACAAACGAACACGAACATAAATTCTCATTCGGCAAGCGTTCATGAACTGTTCGTGAACACATAATTTCCTTAACAAACGAATACGAACAAGACTTTGTTCGTGTTCGTTCGGTTCGTTTGCAGCCCTAGGTACCCGCATAGGGTAATCAAGGATGCAACCTTTTCGCGATCACATGCCACATATCTTCTGGTGTATGTTGCAGTATCTTGATGTACGGCTCGTGCGACGACATGTGTGAAAAAAATCAAGGCTACTATCCGTTGGGATGTGTCATCATCATCTTGCGGTGGAATGTGTACTCCAAGAGCGTCATCCAATTTTGTAGAGGTAAGGATACAATTTTATGAAAAGGTATGGAGTATAGAGGAGATATAGGGATAAAATTTAGTAAAAAATCGTGGTTGTTATATAAGTTTAAATGTTGAACTTTTATTTTTTTAAACTTCCAACGGCTAAGTAAAAGAGCCATTAATAGCAGATGATTCATCTGTTTCCATCACCCGCCTCACATACCCGAACGCCCCTACCCACAAGACCGGCGCCTCACATACCCGAACACCCCTACCTCAGGTAGGGGTACCCGCATAGGGTGACCGAGGGTGCTACAAACACTCAACATGGTGCAAGGGGCAGTTAAGAGACGGTGCTCCTGCATCTGTTTATAAAAAGTTCAAGCATTAACAAACGCAGGTTTGGACCGTTTGGAGAAGGCAACACAGATGGTGCTCCTATATCTGTTTATAAAATTTTCAACTATAACTTTGGACAGACTTGTTTTCTAGGATTTCAAGGAGGCGTCAAAGACTCGCGAGTGTATGACATTCACCAATGTCCTTTAGCGATCTCGATATTGCTAAATGCTGATCAAAGCATTCAGTATAATTACAAAGCTTCTCTTTTGAAATAAGGCATCATTGTCTTACACTTTAAGCTACAATGAGCAATCATACATTATCTATGAGCACCTTGTGTTTAGATCATGCATCCAATACTTAGCTTCAGCTTAAGCTAATAAACAACATTGTGTTTGGATTTGCTTTCATTGTATTACTAGTTTACTACTTGCATGCTGAGATCAAGTAATATGACATGCTAGTTATACCGACACTGTACTTTTACTTGCTCGCCAAATCTTTCTAGGGGACGCGCGCACCACATTCTTGGATTTAGATTCGAAATCAATATCCAGTTTTGACGCATCGAGAGATAGTTTCTCACTAATAAAACCATCTAAATCAAACCCGGTTCCACTTTCTTCATCAACAGGATCTGATCCATCTTCACTCGTTAAAGAATCTCGTGTCTTGTTATATGCATTTTGATTGATGTTTAGTAGTTTCTTTATACTATCAATGGCTGGATCGATAATGTCCAACACCCCTGTCACCCATGATCCATCATCAACCACTTCTGTTCGCTGTTGCAACCGACCAGTAATTATAGTTAGAATACTTATTGATATATTATATAAAAGCATGATGTAAATTGTGAAATACCTGTTGAAAATAGAGGTTTCTGATCTCTTCAGCGCGTATGGCATTTCCTTCATCTTCTTCAAGAGATGCCCATGTCATCCATGTTACATAGCTTTGAGAGTTTATGTTGAGAGATGATCTAAATAGTCTTCTAGCAGCTGATAAATTACCCACTCTCTGTTCCAGAACACCCCAGGCCTGAACAAATTCGATATATTCATTATATTCAAAATTTAAATACTTTATAATATTGAAAAATGTTCAAAGACATCGGCGGGAAATTTGTTAATGTATGACCGCTTTCCTATTGTTAACAAACAAACTCAAACAGGAAAATCCATCCATTTAAGTGTACATGTTTGTTCTTTTGTTATGTTAACGTTAAAGGAATGAACACGAACTAACCTGAAGGCAGCGAGCAGCGCTTTCACTTGTTGAATTGATTGACAATGCTTTCTGGTAGAGTTCTCTAGCTGTTTTTATGTTTCCTTCTTTCCACTCCATCCAACCCCAAGCCTAACGTTAAGAATAAATAAACCGCTTAAATCAAATAAACTTAACCCTTTTTGGAAAGAAAAAAAAAGAATGGAAAGAGATATGCTTACAATCCAGACGGGTTGGTGCTTCGGGTCTAATTCTGCAGCTCTTCTGAACAACGCTCGGGCAAAATTGGGTGCTGAATGTTTGTACTCTAACAAACCAAGTGATTGAAGTAAAACAGGATCTCTAGGATTTAATGCGTGTCCGATTTTTAACAGTTTCCTTCCTTTATCAACATTTCCAACATTAGCTTCGAAAACTCCCCATACATGCCATGCAAATCTGTTCTTTGGACTTGCTTCCACAGATTTCTGATTCATGACAAGAAATTATCACAAATGTTTTGTGATTCTTGTAAAACCGCAACTTAAAAAAAGAAAAAAAAAACACACGCTTACCTCAAAAAGCTGTCTAGCCTCGCGATAATTTTCTTGTTGTACCTCAAGCTGAGCCCAAGCCTACACAGATAATGAACTTTATACAACTACTTTGTAAGTTTATATTATGTGACTGTATAAAGGTTGGAATTGATAACTTACAAGCCAACTGGCACAGCTTTTGGGATTACATTTAGTAGCCTGCCTAAACAAGTACCGCGCTTGCTCATATCTGTTTGCTTTAGCTTCAAGCATAGCAAGTGTTTGATATATGTATTCATTTCCACCACAGTTTTTAATTCCTTTACTAAGAAGATACCTAGCTTTCTTTACATTTCCAACTTTCAGTTCCAAAACTGCCCATCCATGCCAAGCGGCAATGTGTTTCTTGTCAGCGACTGTTGCAGCATCAAACAGTTGCCTAGCTCTCCTTATATTTCCCATTTTGTTTTCCAAAACAGCCCAACACTGATTTCACATAACAAATAAAGTATTTAACCAAAAGAAAATTGTATTTTTTATATGAAAATACTATTATAAAGTTGATTATTGTTTAGACTTTAGAGGGATGAAGTAATGAACAAAACAGGAAGACTAACCTGCCAAATGTAGGCATTTTCGCCTTGTGTAGCTTGGCAACCTTTCTCATACACTGCTCTTGCTTCATTTGCTTTTGATTGCTTGCCCAATATTTTTCCTAGTGCCACATAAGATCTTCCATCTTCAGGCCAGTAAGATATGCACTTCACACCAACAATTTTTTTTATGTAAAAACATTCTATGAATATTGTATGCAAGTAAAAATAGGTGCTCACAACAGAGATGAAACAGATTAAGAACAATTATAGTAGCATTTCATATTATGTATTTATGTTTAAGCTAATTCAGAGGTAATAACTTGAACCTGATTCAAGTTGTATTCGTCATTGATTTGAACTTAATTAACTAAGACCATGTGTAATGGTAGGTGAAATGGGGCATTTTTTGACACTTGGCATGCGGGGCCACTTGGTGGGTGAAAGGGGCTTTATTTTTTTTTTTTTGAACGGCCAACGAACGGCCAACGAATCAATTTCCGAGTACTCTCGGGCACCCTTTTCTCGAATCAGGTACTCGAGAGTACCCGGGCCACCAATAGCCACCAATTCCCGGGAAAACCCGACCACTCACCCGCCCGAAGGCACGACAATGAAATAATCGGTAAAACCGGTCGGGATCAGGACTCGAACCCAAGCCAATGGCCGGGTCATCCCTCATTTCCCCTCCACCAATGTCCTCCAAATGTAGCTAGTGGGAAATGAACCCAAGCCTCCCATAGGAAACTTTAGGCCCTTAACCAATTGGGCTACAGGTGTTGGACGGTGTGGTGTGAATGTGTGTATATAATAATATTAAATTTGAATTAAAAAAGAAAAATAAAATAAAAATGAAGTGGCAAAGGATGATTCGCCCATCAAATGATCAACCCACGCTAAATATTTCGCGGAGAAGCCATTAACGCCCATCTAACCTTGGGGGGGGGGGGGGGGTGTTTGCTTGTGAATGGGGTGCCAAAATGGCCTTTAACGCCCAATTCACCGGCCAATACACATAGTCTAAGAGGTAAATCACTTCCTGCCTAAGATGGAAACAAATTTAACCTAAACTAAAGCCAAGAAACCTTCATTTTGAATGTAGATGATATTATATCATCTACATTCAACAGCCGGTTTCATAACACTCGACTAACCGGTTAATTAACTGTTTTTGGCACGTATTTGGATTCAATAATTAATACAATTATATTAAAAAAAAATAAGCATATCAATGTATCATGATAGAAATCGGTTGGTATGCACAAGGTTCTTCGATTAATACGGTTTGAATTAAAGGAGGGAAAAGATTAAGGGAATTTTATAAGTTAATAACCAAACTTAAGACACAATACAAATGTTATGTTTGGACCTATATATACAACATGAATCGGTGTGATCCTAGAGACACAACCATTCAAACCAACATAACCGCTTATTCCTGTTCTAGACTTAGGATAATATTTACATTATTTACAATAGCATAGACAATAGGTCTTTTAATATTAATAATCAAGATTATATTCTAACATATCATTCAAATTACACCTAATTTAGAGTAACTTATAATATACAATGCAGCATCAACAGGCGGATCAAATCAGTTATTATACCTTTTGAAGAACTTCCTCAGCTTCCTTATACCTAAAACTCCTCCCCAACACTTTAGCTCTATACAAGGCTATATCCAAATTCACACCTAGACGCTTTTCACCCGAACTCCCATCTATCCTCCTCGGCTCAAACAGCGGCATCTTCTTCGCAAATCTAGACAATTCAGCATCAACAACCGACGACGACGATGACGCACCACCCAAACCTTCTTCCATTTCCACGTCATCATCATCTCCTCCATCCTCACCTTCACCTCTAGCCTCCTTCACCGGCCTCCTAACAACTAGCAACTCCTCAACCGTCCGTTCTACGCTTGAGGAGTTGCTATTTAATTCGGCCGCAACGGTTTCTATTACCACCGGTACAGAAACCGATGCGGCCAAGGACGGCTGCGTCCTTGAGCCGGTATTGAATTCGGCCGCATCGGTTTCACTTAGCACCGATGCGGCCGAGGGAGACTCCTCAAGCGTCCGTTTCGCAGTATCGCTACTTTTGGCGAAACGGACGCTTGAGGAGTTGGTTAAAGCACTAGTGCTGGAACCGAAGCGGCCGGCATTAAATTCGGCCGCATCGGTTTCTAACAGCACCGGTGCGGGAACGGATGAAGAAGAATCGAGAGCGGAGAGAGATTGAAAGTGAGAATAATGTGAAAAGGATGAGGGTTTGATAAAGGTAGGGAAATGAAGGTTAGAAGTGCCATTAGAAGGAGAGAAGAGAGGAAAGTGTTGTTGTGAGGGAGAAGATAGCAGCTTCATTGATAGTTTGTTTGTTACACTCACACCACATACGTGTGTTGGCGGGATTTTGAGGTGGTTGGAGTTTGAAATGACGAGTTTGTCCTTGGAATGGGATGTGAGAAAGGTTGTTGATGAGGGTGTTGTGGTAATTTGGGGTGTGGAGAAGCATTGGTTTGAGATGAGCCACGTTGTGGAGGTGGAATAGGTGGATATCGACAAGAGATTTTTTTACACGTGGAAGGGTTTTATTGGTAGGAAAGTAGCAGATATCTTGATCTTCTCTTTTACACGTGGAAGAATTTGCTTTACAAGATTTTATTATTTATTTAAACCAGGACCCGTGTGATACACGGGTTGAACAATTTAAATTATTATATATAAATTTAAAATATAATTAAGAAAAAATAGATTACATATTTTATTTAAAATAAATAAAGTTGCCTTTACAACCGAAAAAATATTAAATATTCATCAGCCCCTAAATGATTTATTGTAAAAAACATTTTTATTCACATAAAACTTTTTTCAAACATTCCAAAATATATCTTCCATATTGTGGCTATTACCTTATAAGACCGCAGGTACAACAAAAAAAAAAAAAATCAAAAAGTAATAAAGGTAAATCTGTTTAGGCTAGGATATAAAAAATGAAATTAATTTAAAAGTATCTCCTCATCCGTTAAACCATCTCAATCGAGTATTGTTCATTTTGGAATTTGACATCAAGTTTATTCCAAAACCAAAGGATTTCTAACCTTGAGTGTATAATCATTTTTTTCTAACATCAAGGTCCTTAAACATATTGACATTTATTGGTTTAATTTTACTGTATTATAAAAAAAAAGTGTGAATTAATAGCATGGAAATAAAGATTGAAACGAATTAGTAATGAAAAGACTGTTTAGATATTGCATTTCTCTATTGAAGTAACTTGAAAAAACAAAGTCAATGAAGATTTCAAATAATGATTTTTCATATATAAAATGTATTTTATATATGAAGGTATTATAATACGAAAATAGCCAAACATATTTAGTTTTATATTAAATCAAATATTTAATTAATGTGAATTGATTTGTTTTATTTTGTTTGTTCAGAATATTGTAAGAAATATAGTTTTAAACTTAGAGTGAAAGACCACATATTAAAAACACGTTTTTAAGGTACACGATTTAAATTTAATAACACATAAATACGCTATCTTAAAAAAATAAATAATTTTTAATAAAGTTTACTTTTGTTAGTTCATAAACATTTTCAAATTATTTCTAATAATTTATTTCTAATTTTGAATTATAATATAAATATATTAATTGATTTACAAAAAACATAGAATATATTTTATTTATTTGTTTTGAACAACATGAAAGTCTCACAAAAAAACTTGACTGTTTAAATTTATAATATGCTTTTGCATCATCCCTCATCCTCTTCTTCACCTCCTCGTCCAAGGTAACCTTTACATCATTCATTTATAGCTTTTGTTTCTAATTTTTAAGTAATTTCAGTTTGTTGATGTGTAATTTAGGAATCTCGATTCATTGATGTTGAATTTGATGTGTTGGTATGGTTTAGTTGTCTGATTTCGTTTTATTTGTTGGGAATTCATCTAGATCTTTGTAGTTTGTAACCGTATGTTAGATTAATATTACTATATGTGATGCGTTATGCTTATTGATGAATTAGATCATGTATTAGATTAGACTGTTGTTATATGGAACAGTGTAACACTATAACTGTTATTGTAACGCTACTTTCTTGCCTTTTTTTATTTGTTTGTTTGTATGTTGTGATAAGTGTTAAAAAAGTGAGATTTAATTGTCTTCATGATTAATTTGTAACTTTTTTTTTAGATTTTCGATTTACTTAGGTTGCTTAAGGTATAATTTAGGAATCTTGATTGATGTGATGTTGAATTTTGGTGTTTTAGTTAAGGATGCTTGATTGTGTGATGTGTGAATTTGATGTGTTGATACGGTTCAGTAGTCCGATCCGATTTTGTTTTGTGAGAATAGGGGAAGGATGTTCTTGGATTTCGTTTGCAAAGAAGACTAACTGGTCAAGTCTGGTTCATTTTCGTTTTGTTTTAGTCGTTTTTTTGTGTCGCTTTAGGGTTTTTCGTCTGCAAAGAAGATGAAGATCACAATAATATATGTTGTTTGCTTCTTTTTTGTTTCACACTTGGCCTCCTAAACGTGGTATTGTTTTGATGTGTTGCAAAACACATCTAATTTCCTATGTATTTTGTATATTAGTTGGTCAAGTTTGTATTTGTTTCGTGTCAGTTTTATTATTTATTTGTTTATTTTATTATTTTATAGGTGTTTGGAGAAAATGAGCTCAAAACGAATGAATTTTAATCAAGACACCAACACTTGAGAGCCGGTGTTCATAAACGTTAGAGCGTAGACGAGAAACTTTGGTCAAGTCATGAACACCCGAGATGCGAGCTTGGAGTATATTACTACTACTAATAATAATAATAATAAATAATAAAGATGGACTTTAGGTCCATGTGAACTTACGTACAGAAAAAAATAATAATAGGAATAAAGCCCAATTGTTACAAAAGTGAAAACCCTACAATGATTGGCACATTATAAAGGGTAGCGCATATTATATTCGGAGAGGAGGACATTATCACGAGCAGAATATTATGTTGAAAGATATGACACTTTCATGTACAATTTAAGTAACCAAAGATTTATTTTTCCTAAGACTTTAATATTTTGCATAAGACATTTTGTAGGATTGGTGGTTTGGTGAATGATGCATTGGAGCTGATCAGGATAGGAAGCAGCTAGTTGGTCGTAGTTCATGGTTGCTGATGGATTCTTAGGAGCATGGTTGAAGCCCAGGAGAGTGGTTAAATAGCGAGCCCAGATGTTTAAAGAATGAGCCCAAGTGCAGATTATAAGCCCAATAATTGAGCCCATTATTAAGTCCACTTATTCAACGAGTCTGTTCGTTGGCTTGTGCAAGTGGCTTGGCTCGGTTATTGGTCTGGAGCTACTTTACACGTTGGCAATCCGGATACATAGTTCAACGGTTCAGATCATCTCATTGTGTGTTTCCATGATCTAATCTAATGGTTATCATTTGTTCGGGTGTGTTTGTTACCAAGCCTTAGTTGTCTACTATATATAGAGCTCTTGGTTGTTGTGTACCAGTTTTAGCTCTTATTATTTCATTTTTCTCTTATTACTCGTAGTCAGTCTCTCGTGTATTCAAGTCTAGGGTTTTGTATTCCAGTAACATCTTGTTTATGGTGTTTAGTTGTTGTAATCCTGGTGGATTTGAGTAGAGTTTTAGGCTGAGAGTTTGTATAGAGATTTTCTCTGTTAGTTTGTTCTTGTTTTTGTGATCTGTTTCAATAATCTTTGAGTTTCAATAAAGAATATTTTGAGTTGATATCATGTTTTTAACATGGTATCAGAGCATCTAGGTTGAGTTTTTGGTTCTTGAGTGTTTTCACAAGTAGATCTGGTGTTCTTGATTTTATTGTGGGGTCTTGAAAGAAGATCTGGACGAATCAAGTCAGATCTGGGTGAAGCTGAGGATCACTTAGGAGCTCGCTCTTGATACTCGTTCTGATAGGGTTTTGATCGGAAAACCCTAAAGAAGGTTCTGGTGCTTCCGCTGCTGTCTATCGGATATTCTTACTCAAGGATTTAATCACCTGAGTAAGAACAGGATAAAGTGATATTACTAACAGGAGTGAAGGTGACGTGCTAGGGGTCATAAAAACCCTAGCAAAGAGTTCTGATTAAAACTGCTAAACCCCCAATCAAAGGGTAGCAGTGCTTGGAGAAACCCTAACTTGGGTCTGTTTGGTGAGATTGTTCCTTTTCCTTTTATTTCTTGTTATTAAAAGAGTCTAGGAGTCACCTGGCCGGGTTAGGTGGACCGGCATTGAGACTCAATAATTGGTTGTGTCAGTTTGTCTAGAGGATTAGGAAAGGCTCCCAAGTTAAGACTTGCACAGGCACCCTTGAGTGATGAACCTGTGATCTGGTCCCTGGCTTGGCTTCGCCTGGTTTTGTGTCTTGTCTAGTTGAGTATTATTTCTTTGCTTGATACTGGTTGTGATTTACGTGGTAATTGTGCTTGTTAGTGTTTGTCTATTGTGATTAGTCTGTTGTGATTTACGTGTTAGATCTAATATGGAGGATAATCGTGACCAAGGTCCAGTTGTTAATATTGGACCTGAAGGTGGTCAAGTAGCTAACCCTGGCAATGAAACCTTGGTTAGTAAACTTGATGCATCAGATCCTTTATACTTACATGCTTCTGATTCAAGTAGTTTAACTATTGTATCAGTTAAGTTAAAAGGATCTGAGAATTATACTATTTGGGCTAATGCTATGACACTTGCTTTACAAGTAAAAAATAAGTGGGGATTTATTGACAAGACATGTGTTAAATCTGAAACTGATCCTGTTCTTGCTAGGCAATGGGATAGGTGTAATTCTGTTGTGTTAACATGGTTGTTGAATTCAGTAAGTGAAGAGTTGTATATGGGTCAAGTATATCCTAAGTTTGCTTGTGATGTATGGTTTGAGTTAAAGGAAACATATGATAAAGTAGATGGGTCAGTTGTGTTTGATTTATATCAAAAAATAAACTCATTTACTCAAAATGGAATGCCTGTTTCAGAATACTATCATAAGTTGAATCTAATGTGGAAACAACTTGATCAGATTATTCAATTACCTTCTTGCTCTTGTAATGCAGCCAAAGATTTTAATAATTTTAGTCATATGATAAAACTAATGCAATTTCTTATGGGATTGGATAGTGTGTATCTAAATGTTAGGACTCAGTTACTATTAAAAGATGTACTACCATCAGTCAAAGAAGCATTTGCCATAGTTTCTAGAGAGGAGTCTCATAGAAACTCTAGCAATGCTTCTAAAAAAGGTCAAACTATGGGTTTTTTCTCTAATGTAAATCAATCAGTTGATGTTAGTAAAAAACCAAATAAGAACCAGAATCTGAAATGTAGTCACTGTAATAAAACTGGTCACACTATGGATAAATGTTTTGAAATCATTGGCTATCCTTCTTGGCTGAGGCCTAAGGGAAAGAAGGTAACTGTGAATAATACTGTTTGTGAAAAACCTGATACTGTTGCTGCATCTTTAACCAGTGAACAAGTAGCAAAATTGTTATCATTGCTGAATTATAATTCTGCTGAAAAGGTTCAAAGTTGTAATGTAACAGGTAGTGTTTTTGGTTCTTTTTGTGCTAATGTGTTTGTAAAACCCGTGTTTGTTTTTAACAAAGATGGAACTAAAATAACAATTAGGTGGATAATAGACTCAGGGGCTAACCAGCACATGGTTGGTGATGAAAAGGATTTAACTGACTATATAGACGTGTCAGATTTAAACATAAAGGTAAAACATCCAAATGGCACAGATGCCTTAGTAACTAAAATAGGATCTTTAAAATTGGCTAATGGAGTTGTTTTACATGATGTGCTGGTTGTACCTGAGTATAGTGTCAACCTAATTTCTGTACACAAATTAGCTAAGGATAATAAACTCTTTATTGGATTTGATGAGCATAAGTGTTATATACAGGATTTGTTAACCAAGAAAATCCTGGTGACTGGTAACCAAGTAGAAGGATTGTACTTCTGTGGTGGGTCTTTTGTGAGTAATCAGGTAGGATGTTCTAGTGAAAAAGAGTCTAGTTTATGGCATGCTAGGTTGGGACATCCATCTGATATTGTTGGTAAAAAACTTGAGTCTATTTTAAAAATTAAGTATGCCTCAAGTGAGACACCCTGTGATGTGTGTCACAAGGCTAAACAGCATCGTGAACCTTTTCCCCTTAGTGAACACAAAAGTACTGTGTTGGGAGAATTGGTTCACCTGGATGTGTGGGGTCCATATAGGGTGTCTAGTAGAGAAGGGTATAAATACTTCTTGACTATTGTAGATGACTATACTCGTGCTGTGTGGGTGTGTTTAATGAAACATAAATTAGAGGTGTTTGAAAATTTTAAAGACTTTGTAATTATTGTACAAACTCAATTTAAAAAACATGTAAAGTGTATTAGAAGTGACAATGGGTTAGAATTTGTAAATCAACAAATGAACAATTTCAATAAGTCACTTGGTATTTTACATCAAACATCTTGTTCATACACACCTCAGCAGAATGGTATAGCTGAGAGGAAACATAGGCACTTGTTAAATGTTACCCGTGCATTGTTGTTTCAAAGTAATCTTCCTGTTCGTTTTTGGACTGATTGTGTCTTAACTGCTTGCTATTTGATTAATAGGACACCCTCTTCTGTGCTGAATGGTAGAACTCCTTATGAGCTGATTTATGGTTTCAAACCCTTCCTAGGACACTTTAAAATGTTTGGGTGTTTATGTTTTGCAACAGTCTTAAATGAAAGTGATAAGTTTTCTAGTAGAGCAGTAAAATGTGTCTTTTTAGGTTATTCAAATGAAAAAAAGGGATACAAAGTTTTTTGTCTAGATGATAAAACCACTTTTGTTTCAAGAGATGTAAAATTTTATGAATCAGTGTTTCCTTTTAAAGAAAAACTAATTTTTGATAAAATTAATGAAACAACTAATTCTGATTTAAACTCTTTAAACTTTTTTGACTATTGTGAAACTGAAACACCTAATGTTGATGAAGAGCCCAATGATGAAGGAAGGGTTGCAGGTAGTACTGAGCCAGAAACACATGGGTCTCAGCAGCCAATTCCTGATCATACTGTTAGGAAAGAGTCTGTAGAGTCTTCTTTAAATAGTAGTGATAGGAATTTAGGTAGGGCTGAGGATGTGAGATATGGCATTGATGATAGTTTCATTTCTGAGGGCAATGACCTTAATCATCAAAGTCAATCAGCTCTTAGGAGGTCTACTAGGAGTTCAACTCTTCCTAGGAAGTTAGATGACTTCATTGTTGAAGGGAAAGTCAAATATGGTCTAGAAAAGGTGATTAACTATTCTAATTTGTCTTTTGGGGATAAGGTGTATGCTTGTATGTTAAATAAAAGCATTGAACCTAGAACCTATAAAGAAGCAGCTCTGGATCCCAATTGGGTGGCTGCTATGAATGATGAAATAGAGGCCTTAAATAGGAACCATACTTGGGATTTAGTAGAACTTCCTTCTGGAAGGAGTTTGGTTGGGTGTAAATGGATTTATAAAATTAAATATAAATCAAATGGTGAAATTGAGAGGTTTAAGGCTAGATTAGTGGCTAAAGGTTTTAGTCAAAAGGAAGGGGTTGATTTTGATGAAACATTCTCTCCTGTTGTGAAATTTGTTACAGTTAAATGTGTATTAACTTTAGCTGTTAAAAATGGTTGGAAAATATTCCAATTGGATGTTAATAATGCTTTCCTTTATGGTGATTTAAATGAAGATGTTTACATGACCTTACCTGATGGGTATTTTTCTGAAAATGAAACAAAGGTGTGTAAGTTAAAAAAAATCTTTGTATGGATTAAAACAGGCTCCTAGAATGTGGAATGAAAAACTAGTAGGAGTTTTGTGTAGTCTAGGATTTAAACAAAGTAAGTGTGATTATTCATTGTTCATAAAAACCAATGAATCTGTGATTACACTATTACTTGTGTATGTTGATGACATAGTTATCACAAGTAGTTCTGTTGATGATGTAAGTAGTATTACAGTGTCCACGGTTCGATACTCGGACTTATTTAATTTACTACTTTCGACCGGTACACTTGCCGGTAGTGTGTGGTTTAGTGAGTATTTCCCATTTAAAACTTGTTTTGAAATTAATTGGACTTAAATTATATATTTATCACACAGTTCACACGTCAAGTTTTTGGCGCCGTTGCCGGGGACACTATTGCGCTTTCGAGGACGGCCCGAGTCGGGGATTTAGTCACTTTTACTACTTTTATTTTTATTATTATTTTTTATTTTTATCCTTTTTTACTTAAATTTATAAAAAAACAAAATTCAATATTTATATATATTTTGTTTTGCTTTGTGTGCTTGCTTGCTTGTTAGTTTGTGTGCTTAGGATTAATTGTTTTTCTTGTTTGCTAGTTTTATTTGCCTACTGTGTTACTTGCTTTTGGTAGTTTGTCTGTTTAGTCTTTCCTTCGGCGTGTGTGTGATTCGTGCTCTTTCCACTCCCTTTTCAGTGTATGCACACACGTTCCTCGGGCCCACCTGATATTACACCATTCTCTGAGCCCGAACGAGAGTTCCACCGTCGCTTACGCCAGCCACAGGTACCTCATTCTGATCTTGATTCTGCTTTAGTTATGGCTGACACTAGGACTGTTCATGAGCACATCAGTGATTCGCCCACCACCATTCGCTCTAGCATCACACTTCCCACTGTCGAGGCGAACAACTGGACCATCTCACCCACCGTTATTAACACCATTTCCCATTCGGTCCAGTTCCATGGTTTGCGTGACGAGGACCCGCATGGCAATCTGACTAGGTTTAGTAGGGTTTGTAGCACTTTCCACCTGAATAACGTTAGTGAGGACGCCATTAAACTTTGTTTATTTCCATTTTCTCTCACTGATTAGGCGGTTGTTTGGTTAGATTCCCTCCCACAGGGAGCCATTACCACTTGGATTGATTTTCAGACCAAATTCCTTCAGAAATACTTCTCCCCTGCTAAGACTGCTCGTCTTAGGAACCTCATCTATGCTTTCACTGAGCAGCCGGGGGAGTCATTCTACGAGACTTGGGACCGCTTCAAGGGACTTCTGAATAAGTGCCCTAATCATGGTCTCTAGGATTGGAGGGTCGTTGAGAAATTCTATAATGGAGTTTCTAATGCGAATAAGAGACTCCTTGACTCCACAGCAGGCGGTAACATGATGAAAACTAAAACCGCTGCTGCTTGTCTCGAGATGATAGAGGATCTTGCCTCTAGCACTTATATTGAGCCTGGCTCTGGGGGCGTTACTGCTGCCCCCAATGGTATTCATTCCGTAGATTCTAGCATAGCCTTGTCTGCCCAGGTAGAGTCCTTAGCGAAAATGATGAAGGACATTCAAGTTAAGATTTCTGCTAAGTGTGAGGTGTATAGAGGTGGGCATGATACGATTGATTGCCCTGTAGGATCTGAGGAGGAGTTGAGTTTTATGCAGAACCAGGGACGAGGTTGGCAGCCACGCCAGTCCTCAAACTGGAGGAGCGGGGGTCCTCCTGGATTCCAGCCCCGCCAGAGTCTGTTTCAGGCCCCTGCTGATGGGCAGAGTAGTGGAGAGTCTAAGTCTGAGATGAGTGAGTTTCTTAAGAAAAGTGAGGAGAGTCAGAGTAGAACCAATAAACTCTTAGAAACTCTAGTTATGCAGGGTGAAGCTAGACATCAGGAGCAGCAGAAAAAGAACCAAGAGTTTGAGTTAATGTTTAGGAATCAGGGTTCCACCATTCAGAGTCTAGAGAGGACAGTAGGAGAGATGGCTGGTAGGATGACTGAGAGGCCCGTAGGATCATTCCCTAGTAGTACCCAGGTTAACCCAAATGCCACTGCTAAGGCAGTGACTACTAGGAGTGGTAGAGGGAAGGAAGTTGAAAAACCAGTTGAGGTAGAGGAACTGGTTGATGAGGAGATTGAGATGGAGACTCCTGCTGGCGATGTGCACCATAGGCTGCGCCCAGCAAGTACAGCACAGACAGGGGAGCCTCCTAAGGAGAAAGTAGTTGGGAGGAAGTTTGGTAGAATTCCTTATCCCACTAGGTTGATTGAGCAGAAGTATGAGAAGGAGTATTGTGACAACCGTCACCCTCATCTCTCATCAAATTGACAATAATAGCCCTTCAAAATATTTCAATTATAGTCCCTGTAAGTTTCGTTGTTTTCAAATTTAATTTTTGAGCAAACTAAAATTTTATCATTTATATTTATCATGGATCGAGTATACGTTTTTTTTATCAAATACGTATCTTAAAACTTCTACGCAATGGATTTTATAAAAGTTTCAAGTTTTATAAAGTTTATGAAACCTTTTGGTTAAATTAGTTTAACTCGGTTAAGTTTATATAGGAAAAAGATAACAAATTATAATTAAACTAACATAGTTAAACTAGAGGGACTAGTTTTGCCAATAACTGAAAGATTCAAAATCAAACAAGTGCCTCCCTCCTCTCTCACGCTGTTCCGGCGGCCACTGTTCTGGCGAATCCATTTTTTCCAGCAACCTAATTAACAGATTTTAATGTGACAATTATTCGTTTTAATGCTAGGTTAACGTTTCACCATCTATTTCTAATCAATTCCAGTCTTAGTGTGCATTTAATCATTGTTTAATCGCGTATTTAATTCGGGTTAAGAGATGTAACACCGGAAGTTTTAAATGAATTAAAACTCCTCGCATACTCGCTTATTATTTAAGCCATCAACCCCATTAGTTTTCTGCACCTTTAGTCGCGCTAAACCCACAAAAAATCTAAATCAAAACGTTTCAGAAACCATGGTAATCGACTCTCCAAGTTCGGTTCTTGTTCTTCATTTCTCGCCCTTAATCGTAATTGTAAGTTATATTTCATGTTGCCGTTTTGTTATTCGCGTGTTTCTGATCAAAACCCCCTTATTACAGATTGGTTATAGTGTTTGGATGGGGTTATTGAATCTTAGGGTAGGGTTAGGGTTCTTGAGGATGATTTGGGGAAGATGATGAACATGTATGTTATGTTAAATAGTTTGCTTTCTAAAATAAATCAACAAATGCAAGTATAGCTTAGTGGTTTATGTGTCTTGGAAAGAAGGAAAAGGAACCGGGTTCGAACCCAGGCTTCCTCAGTTTTGTTTTTTTTTTCCTTTTCAGATTTATTTTTTTTCTTATTTACTATTATTTTAATTATAGAATAATCATTATTAATGCATATAAACTTATAATATTCATAGTAAATTCATTTTTGCTTCAAAAATTATGAAAATTTAGGTGTAGCATCTTGACACCATAAGGAAAATTATCACACTTTTGCTTTCTGAAAATTATTTAATTTTCGTTATTTTATTAATTTAAATTGTTTTAATCATAATTAATTGATTAAAAATTCAATTTTAATGATTTTGACCTCAAAATTTTAGGATAATTATTTTTAAGCATTCTAATCTGAAATAAAAATTATTGGTTCAGAAAACATTTATTGTTATTTATTTTCCTATTTTTAGTCATTTAAACATGATTTAATCTCATAAAATCAATTTTAAATATAAATAAGTTTATAAAAATTATGGGAAAATTACTTTCATTAATTTACATCAGAAAGTATCCATTTTCTATAAAAATAGCATTTTTGGATCATGTCTTGTATTTTTAGACTTGATTATGTTTAATGAGACATAATTAATTATATATTTATTTATACTACTTAACATCTATTTTATAAATACATCAGAAAAATTATTATGTTTGAAAGTCTTTATTGTCATTATTGTATCATATTGTAACTTATAAATATTTAATTCAATATTTATGATTATTGTATTTATTTACAATAATTAGTTAAAGTAATTAATTAAATTACTTTGTCTTAATTATTCAAACATATTGTTGTCTAAATATTCAATTTGTAATAATTATATTACTACCTAAACCACATTTACAAACTTTGACATATTATTTTTAATATACAACTTTTATATTAATTTGACTTATCATAAAAACTCTAATTCCCCAAACTGACTTAGCGAACCCTAATGCCTTAGACCCTAGTTACCTTAGACTTTTTAGACACTTCCTTATTAGTATTCTTACACATTATAGGTTGAATTCTTTGGAATTCCCATTACTTAGCTCACGACCGCTTAAGTGGATTTTGATCGCTTTCGCAAACTGTGAGTATATCTTTCCCCTTTTTCATGCTTTACACTTTTGGGGTGACTCATGTACGCTTATTACTTCACTCACTTAATCATGGTTTATTCTATATTCGCAATCGCAATTCTTGTATGTGTTTTACTTGTTGATTCGCTGATAGTGTGTACTTATGACCTGAATCATTAACCGTTCTGCGGCCTAGCATAGCAATAAATAGTACTTAATTATTGTTATGTGTGAACGATTATTCATCGCCTACTATGAGCGAATACTATATATATGTGACTCTTGATTCATTAAACAAAGGTTTGATTTTGGGTAGCATTTGTACATGGCTTGAACACTAAATTGTAGACAGTATAACACGAGAATTGCAAAACTCTTTTTCTACTATATGTATTCAAACAGGGTATGCTCACCAATACATTTTTGTATTGACATATACTATTTTCGTACATGTTTCAGGTTATTTATAAGATGACTTTTAAGCTTTTGGAATTTTACATAGATTTTGGATTCATTGTATTTCAGTTTAGTTGACATCTAGAATTGTTGTATTTCATTTCAATGTAATAAACTATTTAATCAATATATCAATATTTACACTTTTAGTCCATGAGCTATTGAGCAATCGTCACTACGTGACACCTCGATGTTTCCGCCATCGGTTGGGGTGTTACAAGTATGGTCACTTCCTTGATTTGTTTAAGCAACTCAAGGTGAATCTTCCATTTGTTGAGGCATTACAGCATATGCCTAAGTATGCTAAATTCTTGAAGGACCTCCTGTCCAACAAGAAGAAGCTTGAGGAGATTTCTACAGTGACTCTGAGTGAGAAGTGTTCTGCGGTGGTTCAGAACAAACTGCCCCAGAAGATGACAGATCCGGGTAGTTTTACTATTCCTTGCTTGTTTGGTAGTTCGTCTGTGAGTTATGCATTGGCTGACCTTGGTGCTAGCATTAATTTGATGCCTTATTCAATTTACTCTAGACTAGGCCTTGGTGATCCGGTCCCTACCCGCATGAGCATCCAGTTAGCTGATAGGTCAGTTAAGTTTCCTAGGGGAATCGTAGAGAATGTCTTGGTGAAGGTGGATAAGTTCGTATTTCCAGTTGATTTTGTGATCCTTGACATGAAGGAGGATGAGAGAGTTCCATTGATTCTAGGACGCCCATTTCTTGCTACCGCTAAGGCATTGATCGATGTCTGTGACGGTAAGCTTACGCTTCGTGTAGGGACTGACACCGTGACTTTCGGTGTGAAGGAGTCTATGCAGCACACCGGTGCTCAGGATGATACTTTGTACTTCCTAGACTCTTTTATGTCCCATGTTGGTCAGAGTTTGAGTGATTTTTGTAGGGGTAGTTCCGAGATAGATTCTGTTGATGAGAGTTGAGAGGACCATGGGATAGAGATGATGACTTGTCCGTTAGGACAGAGCCCTAGGTCTAGTGATAGCCCCATTGAGTCTGTGGAGAGTGTAGCTATTGAGAGAGATGAACCCGTTGAGAGGCCATCGGTACAGACCCCACCGTCCTTAGAGCTTAAGGAGTTGCCCGATCATATTGAGTATGCGTTTCTGGATGAGGAGTCACGTTTGCCCGTCATCATTTCATCATATTTGACGGCGGAGGAGAAGAAGAAGTTGCTAGATGTGCTTAAGGAACACAAGCATGCCATCGCTTGGAAGCTTGTGGACATTGAGGGTATCCACCCTTCCTTTTGCACACATAGGATTCTCTTAGAGGATGGCTCTAAACCCGTGGTGCAGCCTCAGCGGAGGTTGAACTCGAACATGCAGGAGGTGGTGAAGAAGGAGGTGTTGAAGCTACTTGACGCCGGCCTTATTTACCCATTTTCTGATTCACCATGGGTTAGTCCAGTCCATGTTGTCCCTAAGAAGGGAGGGATGACAGTTGTGACTAATGAGAGATGTGAGTTGATTCCTATGCGTACTGTCACAGGTTGGAGGGTGTGTATAGATTATAGGAGGCTGAACGAGTCCACCAGGAAGGACCACTTTCCCTTCCATTCATTGATCAGATGCTTGAGCGTTTGTCTAACAGCAATTTTATTGATTCCTTGATGGTTTCTCAGGTTATTTCCAGATCCCCATTGCACCAGAGGATCAGGAGAAAACCACGTTCACATGCCCTTATGGGACTTTTGCGTATCGTCGCATGCCCTTTGGACTGTGCAACGCTCCTGCTACTTTTCAGAGATGTATGGTGGCTATTTTCCATGATATGATAGAGATCTCCATGGAGGTGTTTATGGATGACTTTTCAGTTTTTGGGAGCTCTTTTGATCGCTGTTTAGGGAATCTTGAGAGGATGTTAGCCAGATGTGAAGAGACGAAGTTGAAGTTGAATTGGGAGAAGTGCCACTTCATGGTGAAAGAGGGCATAGTGTTAGGCCATAAGATTTCACGAGCGGGGATAGAGGTTGATAGAGCTAAGGTAGAGACCATTACGCGTTTACCCCCGCCGACTTCTGTGAAGGTTATTAGGAGTTTTCTAGGTCATGCAGGTTTTTATCGTAGGTTCATTAAGGATTTTTCTAAGATTGCTAGACCGATGACTCAGCTCCTAGAGAAGGTAGGCCGTTTGAGTTTAGTGCGGAGTGTGTGAGAGCATTTGAGACTCTGAAGGAGAGGTTAGTTAGCGCCCCGATTCTGGTGGCCCCCGATTGGAGCTTGCCATTCGAGCTCATGTGTGACTCGAGCGATTTCGCGGTTGGGGCCGTTTAAGGACAGAGACACAATAAGCATTTCCACACGATCTATTATTGTAACACCCCGAAACTTTTAGCTCGCCTAAATACGTCATTAGGCGTGATTAGCAAAATGATAAAACGAGACTTAAATGATAAGAATATGGGTTATGCTCTAATATGGAAGTAACCTAGTTAATAATATTATTTTTACAAATGAATACAAGGTGTCGAAACTAGCTTAATTAGTTAGTTTTTATACGAAAATGACATTGTAGTAACTTGAGGGACTAGAGTTGCACAAAGGGATAATCTAGATAAAAATAAAAACAAATAAAAATAGAAGAATCCACACACACATATGTGTGTATCAATTATCAGGAAGAAAAAAAAAAGAGGTGGAGCTCCCAAAACCCTAAAGGTGCAATCTAGTCCAAAATCCAAGCCATGAAAGCCCCAAATTCGTGCATGTTGAAGGGTTAATGCTTAATTAGCCTTATCAAACCAAGAGGTAACTTTAGAATTCCATTTTATGGAGTTTTACAAAGAATATGTGAATGTTGATTTTATGGGTTTTGGCAAAAACGTGAAATTTATGATTATTAGAGGTAGCTCTAGTCTTGGGGAACCTCCAACATACCTAATTTGGTTATAAATCACATTCCACATGTGTATTTGATTTTGACCATATGATTATGTGAACATGTAAGATTTAGGGTTTAACCTCTAGGTTGAAACCACACATGGTTAGTAGCTTTGGTGACTCTTAGGAGTTGTGATTATAAGAAATTTAGGCAAAAAGGTCTAAATAATGTGTTATGATGATGATTAGACAAATGGTTATGCTTTGGCTAATCTTGAGCTTTTGAAACTAAGTATATTGGTGGATGCACACCAAATGTTTGATGAAATGCCTAGGCGAGTTAATCTCAACTAGACATGTAAGAAAATACCTATGGATTTAGCTAGTAATGATAATGAATACATGATGCTATGGATAGTGAACAAAATTCCATATTATGTATTCTAATAGACAAGTTTGACTCATCCCCAAGTTAGGTATAACAAAGAGGGAGCAAACGGGTCAAACGGATGCAAGGCGAATGCGTATGGAAGCAAGAACGGATAAGAGGTAAGTTTTACTTACACCAATGTACTATAACATAGCTTAATTGTTATAAACATTAGTTTTAAATCTTAAGTGTGAGATAAAGATAAACCCCAAGGGGTAGAATCTATTAAGTGGGTCGCCTTATGTGCACTCAATACAAAATGTGGTAATGAGTTATGACCAAATGGAGGAATCCATCAAACGGGTCAACTAATAAAGGTATGTGAGAAATGATGTTTTGATCCAAATAAAATCAATTGAATGGAGTCGTTAAGCATGATGTTAAATGGGTCAAGTTTGTGCCACTTGAACCATAGATAAAAGCTTGGGTAACCTAATATTACGAACTATGAGTCTAAACGGGTCAAAAGGTGATGCCCTCACCATGTGAGTCCAACACTTGATGCTTGTATTCCAAGCATTAAAATTCATAAAGTTAAACGGGTCAAATGGCAAGTTATTGCCATTTGAGTTCCGAGAAATTAATGTTATCTATTTAGAAAGCATACAGGTAAATGCATTTGCGCGTGCATGCTCGATGATAAGAATCATGGAGGATAAACACAAGGTATGGATATGGGTCAAGGCCACCCGGTAAGTCCGTAGTCAAATAAACGCCTTCGGGCGAAGCGACATAGGTGATAAAAGTACTCACATGAAGTGTGGGTGCCAATAAAGTAAGTTATTTTCATAACTGTGTCAAATGCGCGCTAATGCGCTTAAAATTGACTAAACAAGTGAAAACTTGAGAAATGATGAAACTCTAAGTCCGGAAGGACTTAGAGGTTTTTAAACAAGTCATTGAGTCAAAAACATTGAAATTGAAACCAGGAGTTTCGCCACGAAAGGCTAAATCGCAAGATTTGGCCACGAGGGGCATTTTGGGGATTTAAAGGATTAATAAAGGTTGATTCTAAGAACCTAAGTCAAAATGAAACAAATCGGACAAACGCTTTTGTTGATCAAGTGTCTAATGACTTGACAACTCAAACGGTATGCAATTTAAGTAGTCAAAAGTGCCTTGTTTGATTCAAGGCCTTAACGGGTCGATATGGGTAAAAAATCAACATAAACACATAAGACTTTAAACCGGGTCATAGCACCATGAACCGGACTATAATTTCAGTCAAACAAAGGTGTATTTAGTCGGCAAGTCAATACTTAGGCTTCGGGAATCATCAAATGCGGTTGCGACATGATTCCCATGCTTAAAAATCACCAAAAAACGATCAGAAGCTTTGCGCGGCCGCGCGCTTAAACCGACCGGCCGCGCGCTTAGACCTGCATGTCAGCATGATCTTTAAAATTCCATATAAAATCGTAGAAAAATCGTTAGGAGGTGTTCTTTATATGCCTGGAAAGATCTCGGAGCGTAGAACAATTCTCGTTTGAAAGTCAAAGTCAGATTTTGGGTTTTAGAAGGGGTAAAAGCGATCCGAACAGCTGCTGCGCATAAGTAGCAGCAGTTTGTTCTCCTGATAAAGGGCCGTTTGGCCTGGTTCGTTCCGTTTCGACGTGTAACGACTATCGTACTAGTTAAATGTTTCATTTGACCACTCACTAACCATTCTTTGTGTAATGGTGCTAGGTAAACATGTGATGGAAGTCCCGGAGCAAGGATCAAGTCGCGATAAGAGCCGAACACACCCGATCACTCATACAAGCTTCCGCACTAGAATCTAACGAACTCCCGTTAAAAACACAAACTTTAATACATTCTTTTTTGTAGCAATGATGTAAAATTTATTGGAACTAAACGTGTATGGGATTCATTAAGTTGGGTTTTCATAATTTACCAAAGTTTTAATCGGGAGTGGTTTAAGTAAGGTCCAAACCCGTATGATTTGGGCGTTGATCGCGTGATTATGGGTTAGGGTCTTACAATTATGCTAGTAAGACACTTAATGATGCACAGGAGCACTACACTACCACTGAGAAAGAGCTCCTGGCGGTGGTTTATGCTTTTGATAAGTTTAGGTCCTATCTTGTTTTGTCCAAGACCATCGTTTACTCTGATCACGCGGCTTTGAAGTTTTTGTTTAGTAAGAAAGATGCTAAACCGCGTTTGATTCGATGGGTCTTGTTGCTTTCTGAGTTTGACATAGAGTTGAGGCAGAAGAGTGGCGCCGAGAACGTGGCGGCCGATCATTTGTCTCGTTTAGAGCACCCGGAGAGTAGGTCGAGTGAGGAGAGAGATATTGGGGATGCCTTTCCCCATGAGTTCTTGTGTGTGTTGACAGCTAAGGAGGATGAGTTGCCTTGGTTCGCCGATTTTGCGAACTATTGGGCATTACGATCCGTTAATCTTGACGTGTCTTTGGCTAAGAGAAAGCGGTTTCTTGAGTTGCACGAGTTAAAGGAGTTGAGAGATCATGCATACGAGCACACTCATGACTATAAGGCTCGTACGAAGGAATTGCATGATAGGAAGTTGAAGGGGAACAAGGATTTTAAGTGTGGGGATCAAGTACTCTTGTACAATTCCCGGTTGAGATTGTTCCCAGGTAAGTTAAAGTCCCGGTGGTCAGGACTGTTTGTGGTGAAGGAAGTTTTCCCCTATGGCACAGTTACTATTGAGGGGAAGGATGGAGAGATGTTTAAGGTGAATGGACATAGGTTGAAGCTCTACATAGGAAGAGCCAATGAGGAGGAGGATGAGGTTGAGGTTATCCGCCTCGAGCCTCATGTTGAGTGATTATAGAAGTTGCTATCCCGGGTAAGAACCCAAGTGTAGAGTTTTGTATCATCATTCGCCATGTATGTTTTTATTTTATTTTATTTCCATTCTTCTTTATTTTTTATCATTTTTTATTTTTTTTAGTTTATCGAGTCTTGTGGGATTGCCTTGACCCTTTTTCACTATTGGATCTCCCCCGCCCGTACTCAATCTCCATTCGGGTGGGGGTCGATCTTAAAATTATTTTTGTAAACAGGCTCTCACTTGTTATTGAGTCATTTTACTTTCACTTTCTTTTTAGTTTATTTTTGCAGGATTCTGACTATGGCCGCGAAGGAAATGCTATACGACTGTAGATGATGGACGCACAGAACACTTTCTGCGAGTTATCGCCATATATTCCAGGGGAGTTCGTTCCATTTATTTTGTTGTTATATATTTTATTTTTGCATTTTTATTTTTAGTTTACGTTGTATCTTGGAGCACATTGAGGACATTGTGCCTTTCTAAGTGTGGGGATGGGAGACTTCGTCTTTATTTTGCTTAGTTGTAGGTTGAGTCAAAAAAAAAAAAAAAAAAAAAAAAAACATTGAAAAAAAAAATCATTGAAAAAAAAATGTCCCTGATTTTTTGTGCATTTTATATGGAAAATGATAGAAAAATTAGGATTTTTGGTTTTCAAAATATTATATATATGAGAATATAAATAGATTGAAAGCGTGTTTGCTTAAGATGTGTCGGTAGGCCCAGCTAGCTTTGAAAGGTCCTAGGATTGTTCTTAATATACCTTAATAAATCATGAAATTTTGTGGGTTCTCATCTTAGGAGAAACGGTAGAACTGAAACCGCTGATAGTAATTAGAGGTACCACTGTAGGTTGAAAGCCTATATGTATTATTAATTAAATGGCACACTTGATCCTTTTTATGAGAATAAATCCGGTGAAAAGTGACGCCCAAAATTAAAAATCCACATGTCCATCAATTGAGCTAGACCAAAAAAAAAAAAAAAAAAAAAAAAAACTGAAGCCTCTGATCGAAACTCCCTCGAGGTCAAGTTGAAAAAAAAATATACCGAAGCTCATGCTGTCCCTCTTGGGGATGGTGACTCTGATTGAGACAACCTCTGGGTTAGGTATTAAAAAAAATGTGTCTAAGCTCATAAACTTCATCCATCATCCATCATAAATTTAATTTCTAATACATTAGGGAGTTTAGTTTGCAGTGGTTGGTAAATCTATATGGTTTAACCTTGGCTTCGAAAGCTTAAGGTGAGATTAGGTGAAGCTGGATATCTTGAGTGTGAGACCCATAGATTGATTGTAATAATATGAACTTAATTGCTTTACATGATTGGGGCCTGATTAGCTAGTGGTTGGGTTTAGGTGGACAACAATACCGACAGTTTTGGTTGATGCGTAATTAGATCATAATTAATGAACCTAAAAGTTGTTGAAACCAAGAATTCTAATTTTGATTCCATTGCAGTCTTTTTCAGGGACGAAAAAGGTTTAAGTGTGGGGATGTTTGATGTGTTGCAAAACACATCTAATTTCCTATGTATTTTGTATATTAGTTTGTCAAGTTTGTATTTGTTTCGTGTCAGTTTTATTATTTATTTGTTTATTTTATTATTTTATAGGTGTTTGGAGAAAATGAGCTCAAAACGAATGAATTTTAATCAAGACATCAACACTTGAGAGCCGGTATTCATAGACGTTAGAGCGTAGACGAGAAACTTTGGTCAAGTCATGAACACCCGAGATACGAGCTTGGAGTATATTACTACTACTAATAATAATAATAAATAAATAATAAAGATGGACTTTAGGTCCATGTGAACTTACATACAAAAAAAAAAAAATAGGAATAAAGCCCAATTGTTACAAAAGTGAAAACCCTACAATGATTGGCACATTATAAATGGTAGCGCATATTATATTCGGAGAGGAGGACATTATCACGAGCAGAATATTATATATCGAAGAACAGAAGCATACGGCCGCAAAGAAGCAGACATCGAAAGTCAACAGAAGAAGCATCAAGGATTTAAGAGGCAATTTTCAAGGAGAGGAAGGCTTCGGTTTGTTTATCTAAAACACTAGTTTTGAGTTTTGATTACTTTGTGTTTTTCAACTACTTGATACTATGTTTTATTATTTTGTTGAACCTATGTTTTCATCGCTTTCCATGACTATGAGTGGCTAAGCTTTTAGTGCTACCTAGGTATTGATGATGGGTGACAATTGAATAATAATTTTCGGGTTGGATTTATATAATGTTTTGGATAATGTTTTGGTAAAGGTTTTCTAATAAGGTTTCTTTTGTATATGCGTGCTTAATATCTGAATATTAATTTTTGTTTCACTTAATTCTAGTTAAATTGATTTTGTGTCTTTTGATCTAGGATTTTGTTAGTATCTTAGACTTGGTGTTTTTGATATATTTTGAGGTTGCTAGACGTAGTAAACCCTAGAAACAAGTTAATTAATTATTCGGTAATTTAGCATTCTACCACCTTTGAGACCGAGAGGAGATTAGGTGTCAGTGTGTCTAGCTTGGTAGGTATTCGAGACCGTGGTCTGCACGAGAGTGAGTCACCCCTAGCGTGCCTGTTTTGTTAGCATCCTGTGTTAGAAACCTGTTAGAATAACTATCCCTTGCATCCCTTACACATCCCGGATGTATTGTTTCTGAGGGGGCCGAGAGGACATTCAGATTTAGGATACGTTAGCATAGTTTGGAGAGACCGAGAGGTGATCCGAACCCGAGACCGGTGAGTTTACACACTTCCCTAGATTCAGTATTGCGACATGTTGGAGAGTGATTCGCGTTCCAGTGTTGGTCTAGTTTAGTGTATCTTAAGATCCCGGTAGCCAAAACCCATTTATCCAATCCCGAGAGCTATACGCCAGTCACCTTGATTCTTACCTAGGTAGCCATTTTCTCATTACTTGATCTCATCCAGTTCTACTTGTTCGTTTTCTTTGTTGAGTTGTTTGCATTTTATTTACTTTAATTTTATATTTTTTAGTAGTTAATTAAATCACCATCACTTTAATTTATTAGACTAGGACTCGACAAAAGCTTAGTACCGAGAGCCGCTATTACAGTGTCCACGGTTCGATACTCAGACTTATTTACTTTACTACTTTCGACCGGTACACTTGCCGGTAGTGTGTGGTTTAGTGGGTATTTTCCATTTAAAACTTGTTTTGAAATTAATTGGACTTAGATTATATATTTATCACACATTTCACGCATCATGTTTCTATCTATTTTGTTTTGTATAATAATATTGTCTTTGAATTAGATGATTTAATGGATTTCATGTGTTGTTCATGGATTTCTTTCAGTTGTTTCATAAGCCATTTACTTTTAGGTTACATTCTCAGTAGTCTTCTTTAGGTTTTAGTCTAATGATAAAAGTTAAATAGCATTATGTTCGTTATTTTTTCTTCGATTCCATTTACTTTGTTTCTAAGTTGCATCTAATATTTATTTTTGCATATTTATTTAGCGTGTTGATTTTTGTTCGACGTTTTAAACTTCATTTTGGTTGATCCTAGTGATGCTTTTCTGACCCAACCCTTTATCCCCTTATTATCCAGGGTAGGTAGCTGTTTATATAAAGGTTAAGAGTTTATTTACTCTGAAGTAATTACTGGCTGGCTCAATGGCTAGAAGTAGCATATGATAAATTGATAATGCAACATCACTGTACATAAAAGCGAGAGGGTGCTCATCACCAAACCTACGAACCCATCAGTTCACACCTATACCAGAAAGTAGCCCATTTTGTAATATTTGTACTTTTCGTATTTTCTATTCTAGTCCTTGTATTCTCGTATCTTTCCCTTTTACACCCTTGTAATCCCGAGCTTATGATCAATGGAAGAATATTTTGTCAATTTCATTTAATTATAACCTATTTCAAATATTCTATAAACTCTACATAACGCAAACTTTATACTTTACACTTAAAAACGAAATTCTAATGCTAAACCGAAGCATAAACGAACCCATACAAGTTGGAAATCAAGCCCAACCAAAAACATGTCAAAATGGGCTTAAACCTTAAGTTTTAACCCAAAAACATGTCCAAAACCAAGTCTGTTGGGCGAAGCCCAACCAAAAAGCACTTTTGGGCCAAAAACACCCCGTCGCGTGACACGACCAGGATGCTGAAATCCCGTCGCGTGACACGATGGCCTTACAAATTCAGCAACCCGATCAGCCTTTTAATCAGCTCGTAAATGGCCCCTTTACCCAATTAATTCACTCCCAACCACCCTAATTACTCCCTTAAATGCCCCACCAACCCACCCCACTTATAAATACCACTCCTCTCCACCCATTAACCTCTTGTTCATCCATAATCTCTCTAAAATCACTCTCTAATCCTCAAAGTTTTGAGCAAACTTCCTGATAACACATCAGTAAGTTTTCCAACCTCAAACTTTCTTTCTTTTCAGTTTTCCCTTCTCTTTTCTATCCAACACTCCTTGGAGAACCCTCTAGGATCTTCCCCATGTTTATCCACAGAAGTGTGATAAGGGTAGAGCACCTAAAAGAGGTCCCAAATGGGTTTATTTTTAATAGATTTGTTTTTATGTCCCAAGAATGTTTGTTGTGAAGGAACCAACCAAGTCTACTAACAAGCTAATATTAGGAGGATTTGAGCTATGGTATTGGGTGACAAAGGAGAGTCAAGACTCATCCAAATCAGTCCCCAAACTTTACTAAAACATCTTAGCTATACTATATAATAACTAGGTTTTACCCGCCCCGCGTTGCGGGGCACAACTCGAATTTACGCCGTCTAATAATAGCGTATTACATTCGACCGATTTGTAACATATGTATTCGAACTATAGCTGGTCAACATAAACAACATTGACACCATCAAGCCGAACTTATACTCCATGAATTTTAAGCTTTATCTCTAGATGTAAAGTTTAAATTGAGATCTTATATGAAATTAAATTCCAAATCAAATGATTGATAGTATGAACAAAAGAAGCTGGAAATCGCAACCAAAGAATAAGAACGATGGGTTTTTCAACAAACACAATAGGAAACCTAAGCCAAATACCATAACATACTAATAGAACCGACTAAAAACAACCAAAAAAGAATTCAAAAAACAATCAGCAGTGTTGACATTTGATCGAACAACATATGTGCACCCTTAAACATGCCAAGCAAAAGCTACGCAGAACAAAAGCCAAAAAGCACATCAAAATCAGTAAAATCAAACAAACCCAACCGTATAAAATCAAGACAATCAGGTGCCACCAGCATATCTAAACCCGTTAAAACTATATACATGAACCTAAAAGTAAAACGACTATACCTGTGAAGATGTAACGGTAGATTAGCGGTGAAGGAGTTGCTAATAGCGGCGGAGGAGGTGGGTTTCGATGGTCGGAGCATTACTGGAATGCTAGAAGCCATCGTCGTAGGCGGAGGTTAGGTTCTCAAAAAGTCTCAACGATCTTCTTGCAAATGGTGCTTATCGTCCATGGCCAATCGACGAACCTCATCACCAACGCTTGGGTGTACAAACCACCACCACCACTAGTGACTTCCAGGCCTTCAGTTTAGGTATGAACCTTAACCCTTTCTATTGCCGCCTGCTAGAGTCGAAGAAGGTTGTGGGTTTGGTGTACGCACATCATCCCTAACGCTAGCGTGGGAAGAGGCGCAACTGCTATGTCGATTTAGAGATGGTGGCGTTGTCGACCTTGATTTGGGGCATAGCAGTGATCGGTGGTGTGTTGGCTGACATATGTTGTTGCTGACCTATTGTTGCAGCTGTTATCAAAAAGGGAAAAGATATATGCTTTTTTAAGAAGGGAGAAGGTATATATATTTTTTTAAGAGGCGCACATTAGCCGGTGGACGTTGGTCCTAAGAAGCGATTCAAAATGTATGTATAGAATAGTATAAACATATACTTTCAAGTTTCTATCTTACTAGCTTATTAATTAATCTTTGGAAGGTTTGTGGTTACACCCTACCTTACCAACTCTCTTGACCCTTCTTGTGCTACGGATTTATCCACACTAGAAAGGGGAAATCCCGTGTCCAAAACCCACGTTTATTCCATAAGCGAAGTGGTTATGATATGAACCTATCAAATGGATTCAAATTCCTAACTTTATACCATCCGAATCATCTATGATGGTTTTGTGCTTGGTCTAACTTAATCTCATGACCATCCGGATTGCCCTAAAGGCAATTTATGCTTGATTGCCTAAAAGGCTTACATGACTCTCGTGAATCTATAATCTAAACTTGAACCTAAGACCATTTATTCTCTAATTCTAGTTAACCAAGGCTAAGGAACTAACCTCCCAAGACCCGTTTTTGGGAACTAATTAACGCACCCTAAGGTGAGTCATACTTGACCCCTTTTTCTTTTATCACTTTTGGGACCAACATGTATCATATGCAAAACACACTAATTCTTTTATAACCACACATGCTCAATCTATTAAACATACTTATATGCTAATTGCCATGCTTACGATTCTTGATACTTAAACATAATTCATTAACTATTATTAGCCCACTTAACATGTATAGCGCTATAGGAGTAGCACCCCGCCCCCTTTATGGGTCATTGTTAAGAATTAAACGGCATAGCATGAATATGTTAGGTATACGCAGTGGTACTCGCGGGTTTGAGTTATGTCTATTGTATGATAGGTATGAGCAATGCTATAGTATGAGTCATACTTGACCCCTTTTTCTTTTATCACTTTTGGGACCAACATGTATCATATGCAAAACACACTAATTCTTTTATAACCACACATGCTCAATCTATTAAACATACTTATATGCTAATTGCCATGCTTACGATTCTTGATACTTAAACATAATTCATTAACTATTATTAGCCCACTTAACATGTATAGCGCTATAGGAGTAGCGCCCCGCCCCCTTTATGGGTCATTGTTAAGAATTAAACGGCATAGCATGAATATGTTAGGTATACGCAGTGGTACTCGCGGGTTTGAGTTATGTCTATTGTATGATAGGTATGAGCAATGCTATAGTATGAGATTTGAGTAAACCATTCTAAAATACTATGTATGTAAACTAAAACTAGTATGCTCATCAATGCTTTATGTGTTGACGGATATTTTATACATGTTGCAGGAAATGTTTAATGCAGGTTTATTCAAGAAATCTACTTAGGATTGGACTAGAAACACACGCAAGTTTAAATTCTATATTTTGATGTTGTACTTTCCATTTTATGAAACAATTTGCATTATGTTATCTTTTAGACAATGTTTATGCTATGAATGAAATTTTATCTTTAAAATTATATTGTCACGAGTTCTAGTGTCATGAAGTCTTTGAACAATCTACCACAAGTCTTGCCCCGATGTATTCCGCCATCGGTTGGGGTGTGACACATTTTATTCACAAACCACTTTAACCCATTTGACCCTTTTCCTTTAAAGCAATACTTTTTAATTACCCTCTCGACCCATGAGAGAGAAATATAACTTGAATCAATCCAATGTGAATAATTCATCTTGTAGTTATAACTGGATTAGTGATATGTGTGGACAATGGAGTATGCTTGTGAATGGTGAACTGGTGATGCTTCTGATAGACGCAAAGAATATCATGTTATGATATTAATTCCGTCAACATCAAACATTGGAACGGAAATGGCCACATTATGCAAACATGAGATGGTTATAAAATGGTGTCTTGCAAAGTTGCAATATGCTAAATTTAATTTTATTGACCATCTAATAGAGTTTTTCAGTCATCTTTAGTTAGTTTTGTTGTTCATCCATTGGAGTCTTTTATTAGTTATTGCAAAAAGCATTTTTGTTGCATAAAGAGAATAGCATGGTGTAGGTGTGTGCTGACTTTTATGAGTTGAATAAAGTGGCGTGAATAAGTTCGTGTTAGAATAAGTGTCGCTATCTAAATTTGATTACTCTTTTAATTGATATTCGTAAAATTCATTCTTTTTAGTTTTGTTTTAATTAATATTTGATTTCTGGCCGATCCGGTGACAGAGAGCAGCTGTAAGTGGAGTAATTTATGTCACCAGTAGGGATTAACGGTGGTGGAGCCGAGCTCTATGTAAGTTACTAATCTGTCTAGCATCTATGTAACGTTTGTGACTTTATAGCAGTTAAATGTTATTCTACTTACTTGGGATTTATGCCGTGAACACTTATTACAAGGTTCAGGTAGTGCATGCCGCAGTTTATAACTTTATATGGTGGATTTGTGAAGTGGTTCATGGGTAAAAAGTAGGTGTTTAGTTTAGAATTTGATGTTTGTAAATTGTTAATTTCTTGTATAAAGTGTTTCATTAGGGGAAAATGGAAGTAAATGCTTTATAGTTCAACTTGCAAATGAGAAACATTGTTGTGATGAATTTGTAATTTTCATTGTTGAGGTATGTTATTTCTTTTCTTATGTGTGGAATTGTTAATTTATTTTCCAGAATTTTTTGTTGAATAATTGGTCGGCCTCGACTAATGTATTAATTTTATTGTTGTCTCAGGTTGAGGGAGGAGCGGATCATTACGTGGATGAGGACATGGATGTCGTACGCGAAGAATGGTTAGGCTACGCCGCGACATTTATTTTCAAATGATCGAAACTTGTTTGAAGACAATGTAATGTCGATACAATATATTTTTGTAAACGTAAAACGTTGTCTCGGATTAGTTTGTAATTAGATAAATATGGATTATATAATGAAATGATGTTTTTATTATTAGTTTGCTAATTATTTTGCATATAATAAAATGACAATAAATCCAGGAGGGTTAATATGTAATTTTACAGGAATTTTTTTTAGATTAAAAAATTATGACACGCAAAAAACGTCATAAAATTCTGTCATAAAATATGTCGTTAAAAACTGTCATAAAAATGTGTGTCATTAAAAAGTGTCATAACGCGTATCAATAAATGTTGTCATAAATGTGTGTCATAAACAGATGACACGCGAAAATATGTCATGTTAAATTTATGACACCGCCATCCTTGACATTCTTTTCCCTGTCATCAGACTCCTTTCTTGACACACAATGCGTGTCAAGAAAGAGCTTTTTTCTAGTAGTGATTGTATCTATAATCAAATCAAAGTTGGTTTGAAATCATATACAGTTATACAAATAATACAGATTTGAACCTATAATATACTATAGGTTATGGTATCAAAATATTTACTAGTAAAAACCTTCAAGCATCTACACACCTCTTTTTAAAATAGCATTGCATGTATTTTGATAACTAACCGAGAACAACCCTCGATCCCTAAGTATATTCAAGAAAGAACAAGTGGCTAGCGGAATTTTTTATGCTTCAGTTCCCATAAAGACACAACTCCCCATACCTAATTTAATTCTATTGATAATGCCCTGATCTATAGCTGCTCACACAAGAACCTTTCCATGTCATGTGCTAAAGAATCAAATCAGGTTTATTTGTATGCATTACACTTGAAACATATGAGAGCATATAAACTTACTAGTAAGAAAAGAACGCCTAATAACTGAGGAGAAGTTTGTATCTTTGAATGAAAAAATCCTCCTAGTGTATTACTCCCACCACCAACAGTGACACATACCATTTCCCGACCTTATGGATATGGCTGTTCATGTAAAGTATCAAGCTAATGATCATCTGATCCAGTAATTAGATATGGTTTATAACCACCTGTGAAATAATCCAGAAAGGTCACACCATTGAGATGGGCATCTAGTCTGAAGTTAGGATCAGGTGAGCCAAGATTCCACATCTGAAAATTAAAAAAATCCAACGGTACTTAAAATTTCTTATAGTATGTTAAACAGGTTGGGTGTTGGTTGCTAGCAAAAACTTAGGTAAAGTTTCGTATGCTGAAATATAGAAGAAATGGAATGGTCCATTCAATTGGAATGAAGAGAATCTATTGTTTTGTCTAATGAAATTGAATATGATTCCTTCCATTTAGTTCACTTTCATTCCATGGTTAGGGGATGTTTTTAGATACTTATCATCATGATATAGAATCGGAAAACTACAATGTGACACAGATTTATATATGTAACTAGTTTTTATCTTGGGAGCGTCCCGGGTTGAAATATCTAATATGACATAATAAAATCTATACATATAATAAACCAAAGCCATTTTAATGACATGGCACTTAAAGAGGGTATTCTCTTTATTGAGTGTGCCATGTGTCATCCCATGTGGCAAGGGCTTTATTTTAGGAAAATAATAATTTAAATTTTAAAAACAAAATTCGATTTTTATCTCTAATGTTTTCTCCCATAACTTTTAAACGTTAATATCTTTTATATACGAGATTTTTTAAAGAAAAAAATTACACCAAATTAACGAGCGTTTTATTATCTTTCCAACGAGTACCATAGTGCTATATAAAAAACGGAGAAAAAAACGACTATGTTTTTTGTGTGATTTTGTTCATACAGGAAAAAAACACAAAGTGTTCAGGTTATTCATTAATCATGTATAGGCAAGTCATTAGTTATGTTCAAACCAGTAAATATGATTTTTATTTACAACATGTGTTAGTATTGGAGTTGTACATTGTTTTAGGTTAGGTTTTAATATTAGAGTTATACAGTGTTTAAGGTTATGCACTAACATTGAAGATACATTGTTAATTGTTTTAGGTTAAGTGCTACCCGAAGCTTTCTTGCATGTAACTGTAAAACGAATCAGTCTATTTTAGGTGTAAAATTGATATTTCAAATTAGATTTCTCCACCCGGGACGCTCCCGGGATATATTAGTTTAAAAAAAATTGTGGGTTTGGGCCGGGCCTGGGATTAGGTGATACCCGACCCAATTACCTTTTTTTTATATTAGAATATGATAACTTATGGCAGAGATTTGTTTAAAATAATAATAATAATAATAATAATAATAATAATAATAATAATAATAATAATAATATATTGGCAAGTCATTAATTATGTTGTCATATTAGATATTTTATTATGTCATATTATATATTTCAACCCTATACGCTCTCTAACAGGTAATTGCTATGTTTTCTTTTTCTATCATATTCTGAAATAGCTCAAATCTTATTGTATGCAGTTAAAGACCTTTGACTGAATGTATTGGTGCTAAACAATCTTTGTCTCTTTGATCTTAATATTCTGTTTTAGGTGTTGATGTTGTAAGGTGAAATGGTTGATATATTTTTTTTAAAAGTATCTAATGTAAGTTGATACATAGATGCCATTCATATAGTTTAGATACTTCTAATTTTATTCACTTTACTTAGATTTCTCAACCCGGGACGCTCCCGGGGTATAAGCTAGTATCTAATATGACAACATAATTAATGACTTGTCAATATATGATTAATGAATATTATTATTATTATTATTATTATTATTATTATTATTATTATTATTATTATTAAACAAATCTCTACCATAAGTTATCATATTCAAATATAAAAAAAACGAATCTCTGCGTCGGGGTATAAATCTAGTGCCATTACAAAATATTATATAATGTCAAATGAATTCGGAAGTTTGTAATCGATCATTCTAAAAAGAACTAACATGAAATAAGGAAAAAAAGTTATTTATTGAAATATCGAACGCATTAGTCTAATGGTTATGTGACGCGTTAAAAGATTCATGGGTATATGATCGGGTATATAGTTCGGGTATTTGGGTATGTGGTTTCGGGTAATTGGGTCGGGTATCACCTAATCCTAGGCCCGACCCAAACCCACAATTTTTTTTTAAACTAATCCCAAACCTGACACAATACTGGTCGGGTTACAAAAAATAGTCGTTTTTTTCTCCGTTTTTTATATAGCACTATGGTACTCGTTGGAAAGATAATAAAACGCTCGTTAATTTGGTGTAATATTTTTCTTTAAACAATCTCGTATATAAAAGATATTAACGTTTAAAAGTTATGGGAGAAAACATGAGAGAGAAATTAATAAAGGTTTAATATTTATATTTAGTATATTAGGTATTTAATAGATTAGGTTAAACTATATTTAAACCATATTTATTCTTTTTTTTAATTGGTCTTGAGTTGCCACATCACATCTTATGTGGCATCTCTCAAAGGACAGATTGCATAAGAGTATGACATGTAGGATTAATCTCTTTGCAATATATATATATATGTTCAATAACATAAACCTTTTAAAAAAGCTCACAATTTTGACAAAGTCACTTTACTAGTTTTGAAAAATAAACTAGTAAATGACATATAAATTTTTGTTGTAATATTTATGGAGATTTTCCTGAGCTTTCCAATAAAGTTTATCAAATCTATATCTATATCTATATATATAATAAACTAAAGCATTTTTAATGACATGTCATAATATTATGCAATCTCTCTTTTGAGAGATTCCACATAGGATGTGATGTGACCAATTAAAAAAAGAATAAATATGGTTTAAATATGATTTAACATAATTTATTAAATACCTAATCTAAATATTAAAACTTTATTATTTTCTCTCTCGTGTTTCCTCTCATAACTTTTAAATGTTAATATCTTTTATATACGAGATTTTTTAAAGAAAAAAATTACACCAAATTAACGAGCGTTTTATTATCTTTCCAATGAGTACCATAGTGCCAATCATAGACTTTATTGAGATAGATGCGATCCCCCATCCGAGAACTGTATATGAGACTTTCATCTCGTACAGCTCAAGCAAAAACACCCAAAGACTAGTTGGAACGGATATTTAATAGAAAGTTTGAAATTTCTTACTTTCCGATTCAATCTGCTATATAAAAAACGGAGAAAAAAACGACTATTTTTTGTAACCCGACAGGTATTGTGTCAGGTTTGGAATTAGTTTAAAAAAAATTGTGGGTTTGGGTCAGGCCTGGGATTAAGTGATACCCGACCCAATTACCCTTTTTTATATTAGAATATGATAACTTATGGAGAGATTTGTTTAAAATAATAATAATAATAATAATAATAATAATAATAATATTTATTAATCATATATTGACAGATGCCATTTTTATAGTTTAGATACTTTTAATTTTATTCACTTTACTTAGATTTCTCAACCCGGGACGCTCCCGGGGTATAAACTAGTGACATATAAACTAGAGAAAAAAAATCATACATTTATTATATATCATACTAGCTTTTATCCCGGGAGCGTCCCGGGGTTGAAAAATATAACAATTCTAATAATACTAATACTAATAGTAATAATTATTACTCTTGTAATTAAATAAATAAAAAAATAACCTTGCTATAAGGTGACACCATTTGTTGCAGTGTTGCGCGATTCTTTCTCCTCGTTTCTCTTGATAAAGTATACCTATCCATCTTTAAAAGAGTAAAATTTCAATGAAAACATGGCGATTGGGCTGAATTTCAACATCGTAGATAAATACATGGTTTAAAAGAAAAAACATTATTAATGAATAACATGAATACTTTGTGTGTTTTTTTCCTGTATGAACGAAACCTCACAAAAAATAGTCCTTTTTTTTTCTCCGTTTTTTATATAGCACTATGGTACTCGTTGGAAAGATAATAAAACGCTCGTTAATTTGGTGTAATTTTTTTCTTTAAAAAATCTCATATATAAAAGATATTAACGTTTAAAAATTATGGAGGAAACATAAGAGAGAAAAATTTAAATTTGTTTTTAAATTATTTTTTTCCTAAAATAACTCAATTTAAATTTAGTAGATTAGGTTTTATATTATTACTAGTTTTTATCCCGGGAGCGTCTCGGGTTGAAATATTTAATATGACATAATAAAATATATTATTATTATTATTATTATTATTATTATTATTATTATTATTTTAAACAAATCTCTGCCATAAGTTATCATATTCAAATATAAAAAAAATGAATCTCTGCGTCGGGGTATAAATCTAGTGCCATTACAAATGAATTCGGAAGTTTGTAATTGATCATTCTAAAAAGAACTAACATGAAATAAGAAAAAAAAGTTAATATTGAAATATTGAACGCAATAGTCTAAGAGTTATGTAATGCGTTAAAAAATTCATGGGTATATGATCGGGTATATAGTTCGGGTATTTGGGTATGTTGTTTCGGGTAATCGGGTCCGGTATCACCTAATCTCAGACCCGACCCAAACCCACAAGTTTTTTTAAACTAATCTCAAACCCTACACAATACCTGTCGGGTTACAAAAAATAGTCATTTTTTTCTCCGTTTTTATATAGCACTATGGTACTCGTTGGAAAGATAATAAAACACTCGTTAATTTGGTGTAATTTTTTTCTTTAAAAAATCTCGTATATAAAAGATATGAACGTTTAAAAGTCATGGGAGGAAACATGAGAGAAAAAATAGTAAAGTTTTAATATTTAGATTTAGTAGATTGTGTATTTAATAGATTAGGTTAAAGATCATAATAGATTAGGTTAAATCATATTTATTCCTTTTTTTTTAATTGGTCCACACTTGCCACATCACATCCTATGTGACATCTCTCAAAGGAGAGATTGTATAAAAGTATGACATGTAGGATCAATCCCTTTGCAATATATATCTATCTATACATATAATAAACCAAAGCCATTTTAATGACATGGCATTCAAAGAGGGTATTCTCTTTATTGAGTGTGCCATGTGTCATCCCATGTGGCAAGGCCTTTATTTTAGGAAAATAATAATTTAAAATTTAAAAACAAAATTAGATTTTTATCTCTAATGTTTCCTCCCATAACTTTTAAACATTAATATCTTTTATACACGAGATTTTTTAAAGAAAAAAATTACACCAAATTAACGAGCGTTTTATTATCTTTCCAACGAGTACCATAGTGCTATATAAAAACGGAGAAAAAAACGACTATTTTTTGTAACCGACAGATATTGTGTCAGGTGTGTATTTGGGTCGGGCCTGGGATTAGGTGATACCCAACCCAATTACCCTTGTTTTTATATTAGAATATGATAACTTATGGTAGAGATTTGTTAATAATAATAATAATATTCATTAATCATATATTGGCAAGTCATTAATTATGTTGTCATGTTATATATTTTATTATGTCATATTAGATATTTCAACCCGGGACGCTCTCCAACAGGTAATTGCTATGTTTTTTTTTCTACCATATTCTGAAATAGCTCAATTCTTATTGTATGCAGTTAAAGACCTTTGATTGAATGTATTGGTGCTAATCAATCCATGTCCCCTTGAAGTGCTTGGGATCTTAATATTCTGTTTTAGGTGTTGACGTTGTACAGTGAAATGGATCTTTTGGTATTTTTTTTAAAGTATCTAATGTAAGTTGATATATAGATGCCTTTTTATAGTTTAGATACTTCTAATTTTATTCACTTTACTTAGATTTCTCAACCCGGGACGCTCCCGGGGTATAAGCTAGTATATATATATATATATATATATATATATATATAGAGAGAGAGAGAGAGAGAGAGAGAGAGAGAATTTTTTTTATTTGCCACATGGCATGACACATGGCACACTTAAGAAGGAGAATGTCTCCTTGAATGCCATGTCATTAAAATAGCTTTCTTAAGCATTCATTGAATGATAACTCATCAATTTTTAATTTCTTTATTATAAGTTATAGATTATAGATACAAGTTTCACGCAAAACTCATTCAATTCCTCTAGATCAACGAACATGATAATGGAACATGGTGATCCATTCCATTATTACTATTATTATTTTTTTTTTTTTTTGAAATAAAAACCAATCTTCATTCCACTATTCCCTATTCTGTATATATATTCCATCCAATCAAAACCCTTAAGAATTAAGATTAGGTTTATGGTGCGATCAAGTGAAGCACTTGCAAAAGTATTGGTGTCTTTGGGATTAATCGTCAATTTGAGAACCAAAAACAAAGATCTTAAAACCCAAAAAAAAAAAAAGCAATACCTTTTTCAATCAGACAAAAAGGCAAACCCTAACTCAACCATGAAACACCAAATCATAGATTCGACAACAAAATAACATATATGATTTCACGAAATTGATGAGACTCCATGGATCGATTGCTATCTCTTTCAAATCGTTATTATGTGTATTAGCTTCCGAGCCGCCGCCGTTCAGATCTAGTACACTTCTCCGCCGTCGCCGTCTAGATCTAGTACACTACCTCTCTTTTCCTTTTTCGGAGTAAGGTGGCTGGCCGGAGGCCATGGCCGACACCGCTTCTTCATCGCCTCTATTGTCCCTTGTTGTGGTCGCTCTCTCTCTGTATGCATTGAAAAAATGGGAGAGAATTTAAGTTTGGGGAAAAACTTAAATAACTTCGTTTATGACAGGTAAATGATGACACGCTAAAGATGTTTGTCATAAATCCTCTAGATTTTAAAAATTATGACATATTTTTTATGACACACACTTTTGCAAGTCATGAAATTTTGTGTGTCACAGTTTGCGTGTCATTAAAAGCATATTTTCTAGTAGTGTTAAATAAATTTTGAAACTAAACCTTATAATTAAAACAAAGAAATCTTTTAAACAACTGTTTCCAATCTCATTTACAAACCAAATGCCACTAATATAATAGTTGTTATGCCACTGTTCCATAATCCAATCCTTTAATTAAAAACAAATAGATAAACAAAACGCTTAGTTGTTTCCTTAAGTATAAGAACGTGTATAAATAGTAAACATTATATTACGTAACAAATGATCAGATCAAGAATAGGCGTTGCAGTTGGTTGAAGAACCTTGTTAAGAAATAAGGAAGAGCGTTGGTAAACTTGAGAGGTGTATCGCCTGCGTCCATTATAACAGCCCATAAGTTTGAGCAAAAAGCCACACTGCTGGCTAACGAGTAACCCATCTTCATTTCCTTTTGAATATGTTGCGCAAGCCTCAGTTCTGCCACATTACAGTGAGATCCCTACAACACAACATAGATACACATCCATGTGAGAGACGGGAAGCTGGAAACAAATAATACTCCACCCGTCCCAATTTAAATGTCCTAGGTTCAAAAACACACATTTTAAGAAATCTTTTGTTTGTATGTGGTAAAATGACAATAATATCCTCAAAAGTGGTGATTGTGTTTTGTCTTTTATGGGCAAAACTGGAAATTGCATTTCTATTTTTGAAAAAGGGATATTTAATCAAACAAAAATAGAAATAAGGACATTTAAATTGGGACGTAGGGAGTAACTGTTTTTGCTTATCATGTCATACGAGTAAATTTTCAACATAGATTGATTAATGCCAAGTGGAACCAACACGCATTTAACAATTATATTTCATTAAAAAAACTATAAATGATTGATGTCTAAAGATCGCTATCGTTGGGGTTATACAAGGTACAGTTCTTTTTAATGTCTAAATATGATTATAAACATTGTATCATTTCAGTAGTGATCTATTTTTTTAATAAAGCAAACATAAAAGATCGTAGGTATGGGCAACCCGTTTAACCAGTTTCCTATTTACTCATTTGACAAGTTAGACATAAAGCACAACTTAAATTGACCTTTCTTAAGTTTATGGGTGGAAAGTGCCAAACCTTATTCTCATATTTACTTTTTAGTTTTACACCGCATAAATCGAGTGCGGTTACACCAGAAAAAGGTTATAAAAAAGACTTAAGTGCAATACATCTGCTTCATTGGCTGACGAGCATTATATACGCTTATCCACTTAGTAGCATGCATCCCCATTAGGAAAATAAGTAAAACAAGTGTTCATTGATGCACAAATGAAGTCTACCCTCTGGAGTGGATGTTCTCTAATATGACGGGTTCTAGAGCTATGCATGCAACCGTTTCAATTGACATCCTAAACATGAGAAATGAATACTCATTACATCACAAGACTACAATTGGTTAATTGGTGTTCGTGTGTGAATGTGTGTATATATTTGAGCTACTATGAAAATGGATTTATATGTGTGAGTTGTTATTCCAGCCATCTCATAAGCTAGGTCCAAGCTTATCCATGACCTTCAAACATTATCATCATAATCTGGTGACAAAAGTAAAAAAAAAATATATATATATATATATATAAATTTTAACAAAAAAAATAAGATAAGTAAAAAACCTACAATTTCTATTTATACAACAAAGAAACATTAATATCATTAAATATAAAATAAAATACTTACCTTGAAGCATATTAATGGTGAAGTGGTGAGTTATATGAGGAAGACAGTAGATTGGCGCGGCGTTTTTGTCAAGTGTTTGGAAGATAAGGCATTAAGTTATAGGGTTTAAAAGGATTTAAAATTAAAATGTGAAGCCTAAGGACGTAATTTGTAGGTGACTGCGACTTCAAATGCCTAAAGAAGCGACTAACAATCAATGGTCGCGGTAACATCTTAATTTTGTGGGGGAACTGTGATTTTGTTGGCTAAAGTCGCGGTTCTTGGAGTTGACCGTGTCTTTTCCTCAAGTTAACCGCGTCTTTTGAGCCCAATTGTAGTAGTGACATACCACAAAGTATGTTTCATACAAAGTTGTTATCTTTTTCATACGCGCGTAAGTATTTAAGGTTAACTAATATCTTTTTGTTTATTTTTTTCCGGCTTACGTCCAATTGATAAAGGCTATTGTTATACTTGTTTTCATCATTATCCTGAAGGTTGGGACCAAGATTGCAGTTTAGGATGTATGGCCATCAGTGCAACACATATGATGACAATCATGGTACGAATGAAACACGACTTGGTGATCCAACTCTCTCCTGCAGCGTTATTAGCTCATGTGACTAATGGCTTCCTTACGATTACTCATGCGCTACGTATTCTATGAGACGGGGGGATTGAAGAACGAAAAGATGTTGAACCTCTACTCTAACAAGTACAACAATTTAGATACACACCAGCAAGAAGAAATTTTAAAATTGCGGGTTTTCAAAACGTTACGGGGACTGCAAAAATTATTCATGCCTTAAAAGAAAACTTAAGTCCCCGATGACGACACTATCCTATGATGGCACTTTGCAACACCATAGGCTCTTTCATAGATCCTCATGTAGCCTCCCAAACAACTATGGAGCAACCTTACCTTTGGGGTGCCTATGGAGGGAGGCTGCTTGATGATCTATGAAAGAGCCCATGTCGTTGCAAAATGCCATCACAGGATAGTGGCATCTTAGGGGACCAAAGTTTTCTTTTAAGGCTTGAATAATTTTTGCAGTCCCTGTAACGTTTTGAAAACCCACAATTTTAAAATTTCTTCTTGTTGGTGCGTGCCTAAATTGTTGTACTTGTTAGAGTAGGGGTTCACTGTCTTTTCGCTCTTTAATCCCATCATCCCGTAGAGTACGTAGCACTTGAGTAATTGTAAGGACTCCATTAGTCACATGAGCTAATAACGCAACAGGAGTGAGTTGAGTTGGATCGCTGAGTCGTGTTTCATTTGTACTATGATGGTCATCATATGTGTTGCAGTGATGGCCATACATCCTAAACTCCACCCTCGATCCCAAACTTCAAGATAATGATAAAAACAAATATAACACTAGCCTTTATCAGTAGGACATAGGCTAGAAAAAAAATAAACAAAAAGATATTAACTAACCTTAAATACTAGTTATGCACGTATGAAAAAGATAACAACTGTGTGTGAAACTTACTTTCTGGTATGTATTAAAGCCATATTGATCTGTACGTATGCTGCATGAAAAAAAGGTAAAAAAGTTAGAAACTAACGGGTTGAAGAAAATGATTATGTTTGGTTTGCGGGTTAATCGGTTTCCACAGTTCAGGTTGTTCGATTTGACATTTTTTTGGTGAATCCGGAAAGCGGATTAGAATACGGTTTGGATTTCAACAGAAAAAAAAAAACAATTATAAAATCTAAAATGATAGATTCTGCTTCATCATGTCTATACATAAACCATATGATAAAGAGGACATCATAAGCTTGTCACAGAGTAACTCTCTTGACTCATGTGCGGCTCTTAAACTCCTTCTAAGATCAGCCTTTGACCCGACTATGATGCGATTCAGAAGCGATAAATGTAAGAGTAACAAGATTGGTAATCAAATAAACCTTTATTGATTACAAGGAAGAGTAATACAAGAGCTTTACAATGCTTTTACAAGGTGAATGCCTTAGTGTTTTGGAGGTGATTAGCAAATGAGCCACTATTACCTATTTATACTAGTCCCCTATGTTCTAGATTATTCTAGAGTTTTCTATACATAATATCTATGATATTTACATAGATCTTTCTAGAATCCTAACCCTTAATATCTTGGATATTTTGTTGGACTCTTCAGGCCCTTCTTGATCTTTTCCATGCTTCTAGGTTGGTCTAGTGCAGCCTAGAATATTCTAGAATGTTTCACCTTGGTTTAGCCCCAAAACGTTGCCTTCTGATAAGAATTTGGTGCTGTCTAAGCAGTCAATCTCGGCGCAATATCGGTGCTATATCGGTTTTATCTCGGTTATCGGTCAGCAAGGTCTATCTCGGTCCCAAATATCGGTAATTATATCGGAGCCGATAATCTCGGCTGATATGACCGATATACCGGCCGATATCCATATCTTTTATATCGTTTTGTAAACCGAGATAGCGTTTTTGTCTGGGTTTAGGCGCTGTGCTGCTTCACTCTGAAAGTAGGATGAAGAAGAAAGCCAATGGAGGGAGAAGAAGATGAAGTAGCGGTGGCTGTAGAGAAAAATGTGTATAGACTTAAGCTTTTTAGGGTATAATAAGTCTATGAATGTAAACATATACCCCTCCACTTTTCAATAGTTTACATTTAACTCCTCCACCTTTCAATATTTTATATAAAAAGTGTAAGTTAATATTATACATATAATATAAACTATAAATAGCTATTTTTTTGTTTCTTAATTTTTCTACCGATATCCCACCGATATCTCACCACGATAACCGATATATCAAATATCAGTCCTTGACCGATAACCGATATTTTACCGCATTAACTGCTTAGGGTGCTGTTTGAGTTGAATTTTAAGCGGTTCGTGACAATAAGTTGCATTTAACCTAAAATCCATCAAAGTTTTAGTCTTAAACTCTTAACAAGGTTAATTACAAATGATAAACATATAATAATAATAATACAAAATTTCAGTATTTTGAACTGTTTTTAGCTTCACATCCATTTAACATTACACAGGATTAAACTAGAACTTACATCTTCAAATGAGTTATTATTATTAACCAAATCTCTGCATAAACTGGTTTCTTAAATCAGATCAAAGCTAACAACCAACATACGCTTCCAATTGAACGCTAATACCAAATGAAAATTCTCATACAAAAAAAAAAAAAAAACATTTTTCCTAAGTTGGATATCATAAAAAGTGTCTAATATCCAGAAAATGTGAAGCTGATTATCAAACGCAAACCACCAAACCCTAATAAACATGTAATCATTATATCAAAGGTCAATATGGATCATAACCATAGTTGTCAAAAGGCGCACCAAGTGCGCTACGCCCTGTGAGGCGCGCGCCTAGGCACTGAGGCGCACTATCAGGGCTGATTTCCGGTCAAATTCAGGCTAAAAGTTGCATAAACTTCTAAATCATCCTAAATGAGTCATGAACAAGTCATAAACAACCCTAAAACATCCTAAAGTAGCCCTAAACAAGCCTAAAACATCTCTAGAATCCCTAAAAATGTATTTTATACTATGCGCTTAATTATAAAATTCCGTCGTTTTTTATGCGCCTTGCGCCTAGGCTCCGGGCTCGGCCTATACGCCTAGGCGCTTTGACAACTATGATCATAACTACATGGGCTTGCCAAGCACCGGTCCATTTATATCAACAAGACAACAATGAATTTTATTTTATTTTCTTAAAACAATACATTTGGCATTTTAGGATTTGTGCTTAGTACACCTTTGAGAATAATAAGGAGGTAACATTATTAATCGGATGCCCGTCTTGGTTTAAAAAGCATTCAGGCGCTTCAAGCCGTTTAGGTCATAGAAGTCGAGGTGTGCGCGTCATGTATGCGAGACATGGATAAGATTTGCTAAACTAAAATGCATTACGTAAATGAAGAGTAAAACAAGTAGTGGGTTACTTCCACGTGTCTATAAATGGAAGCAAAATCATACCTTTTCGTGAAAGGAAACCTCAACGATTTGAAAGGTGAAATTTCGTTGCTAATAACAGAGGTTGGACTTGGAACTAGTGTAGTGTGTTACAAAGATAAGAGGAATCATAAATATATAGCGTAATCACCACAGGGGGGCCCCTCCAAAAAAAACTACAAGGGTTCTACCATCATGTATAGTAGCATCAGTTTTAGAATAGGCATAGGGTTGTTCAAAGCTCTAATCGGAACCCATCATCATCAATTGTTACCTTCATCCTCATCAATCGCTGCTGTCGCTTGGAACCACCACTGCTGCTCGACATCTCCACACCAACCTCACCGTCGCCGTTGTCTTCCTCTGTCGTTGAAGTAGAAAGGGGCCGGCCAGAGGCCACGGTCTGTGGCTCCTCCTCTCCTTCCTTCGGTTACTCTCTCTCTCTCTCTCTCTCTTTCTCGTTACTTTCTCTCTCTAGGTCTCTCTCTATCCTCTATGTATATGTAAAGTGTTGTATGTATATGTATAGTGTTGTATGTGTTTGTATATGACAGTGTGTATGCCTGGGGTTTATAAGCAGGTAGGTGGGTATGTGTAGACGTTAGGTGTTAAAAGGAGAACATATAAGACACCAAATTACCCCTAACTGCAATTACAAAATGTACTGTTCAAATCACATATCTATAACTTTCATCTCACACGGCTCCTAAGTGATAAAAGAAAGAAGAGGAGTTCTTCACAAAATGTACTGTTCAAATCACATATCTATAAATATATAGTTAATGGTCATGCAACATTACACTCTTAAAATTATTTGCATACCCACTTACTTATACGTCACGTGTAGTGGGTGCATAAACTCCGACACGTCATTAATGACCATCAGTCAAAAGTTGTCATACCTATACGCCGCGTACAAGGCCAGCCCTAAGGGGGTGCGGGTAGGACTCCCGGCCCGGGCCCAATTTTTAAAGGTTCACTTTGAACGGCGACGGGTGTTTTTTTTCTGCAAGTATTTTCTTTTTGTTTTCGACCCAAAAAAATATCTCATCTTAAACATCACTGGTTATAAACGCAAGAAGTTGAAGAGTATATAAAAAAGAAGATGAGTCATACATGATAAACTAGATTGGAAGGATATGACAAAATTAAAAAAAATTGAAGTGTGTTACTTGAGATTTGTGTTGTGGTACAGTAATTGTGCAGCCTTTGCAGTAAATTTTAATATATAGAACTACTACAAAACAGTAATTGTCTCATGCTTTTGCGCATGATGCAAGGCAAATTCATTTTATTAAAAAAACTTTTGAAGTTTAGACATATAATAATGGTCCTTCCAATTAATACAATTTCGCGGTTTGGCCCGGTCATCTAAATTTTCAGGGCCGGCCCTCGCCGCGTGTAGGGTCATACGCGACGTATAGCTCAGATAGGTAAAGTACAAGGGGCTACAATATTGTCATTGTCCGACCCCGTAACACGGGAGTGTGAATAAAAGTTGGGGGGTTTGACAACCACCGTAATCACCGCAAGGGCCCCCTCGGACCCTCCAAAAAAAAAAAGTTATCAAAATTGAAGAGGCATGCTTCTGCCGTCATGTATAGTCTTATCATAGTCAAATCTATATTTGTTTTACTCACTGGTCCACGTGATGCTGTGTTTTTTTTTTTTTTTTTTTTTACCACTTACTTTTCATAGCAGCTTCAAGAAAGATAGCATGAGACAAATGAGACAGCGCATATCTTAACTAAACCGGGTGGTAGATGAAAACGGAGAAAAAAAGATAACCTAGATTGGGTGCGTTGATGTAGTTGAAAACGGAGATAAGGTAATGGTACCGGATATGGTGTTTAAACTCCTTGATGGGGTGGTAGATGAAGTTCTGGTGGTGGGTAGATTTACAACTTAATGTTTAACAGTTATGGTGGTGGGTAGATCAAGAACATTATTAGTCTGTTAATATGATGATTGAAAGTTGGGAATCAATGCAGAATAAAGGCTGATGAGTGTTAATTTTGCTAGTTCCCTTTAAAGTTACGGGTTGTATAGTACGCCTCTTAATGAGGCTCTGAATTATTCAATGCTAAATAATTCAATATTCAGCGTGTTTGTTTCAACTTTTAATAGAATGGTTAAGTCTGAACCATTAAGACTAAACTATTAAGCACTGAACTAGGCTAAACCTTAATGAGACCCCCCTACTAATGTGGGACATGAAAATTAACCATTAAGAGATCCAAATTAATGATTCAGCAGCAATTCAGACCTCTTAACCATTCAGACATCTTAATGATTCAGCACTTAATCAACCAAATAGCCCCTTAAACATGTGGTGTATATACTTCTTTTGCTCTGACGTCAGATGGTGTATCAAAACCATTTTGAAGGCCCACAACAAAGTATAAAATTGGGGCGTGACAAGGTGGGCCCAGTCAAATCGAACTGGCCCACACCAAAACAACCTAGCCCATCTGGCAAACGACCCAATATACAAGGCCCAACCAATTTGAATGAGTTAAGGCAGTCAACACAACAGTCAATCAAAAAATAACTATCGACGAAATCTTTACACTGATAAACCGGTAATGATTATCTCCTTCCGTTTCGGAGGAAAGTTGACTAACAAACGGCTCTATGAAGATATCCTCAACTATAAAAGGAGGCTCTAGGTAAAACGTAAAGGCATTCACTGACTCTTATTATCTTCTCACTATTCAAATTACTTGAAAGTCATATTTATTCTCACGCCGAAGGGTGGTCACAAGAAAACCCCTAATCCTGTGGCGAGTCCTAACGGTGTTCTTTTTTGTAGCCAAACAGCTTTGTTCATTTGGGACAGGTCGGAAGGATCTCTCTGTACCATCTAGAAGACTTGACCCCTACCAGGTTCTTGTTTCTTCATTGGCGTCATCCGTGGGACGGAATCAAGGCAGAGAGTTATTTTTCCCACCCGACCAAATGGTATCAAACCAAGAAACCCAAGTTGTCACAACATTCAACGCTTCACACGATCCGAGAGGGGTAGCAAATGAAAACGATGATCGTCTTTCAGCAGAATCAGTGGACGAAGAAATACAAGTGGAACACCCTCCTGGGTTCACGCCCGCAGGCCGAAGGACGAGTACCTTAACGGCCAAGGGCGGATCGTCATCTGCTCCACCCATGGTTTCCGCTACACCTGCACCTATGTTTTCCAGGTTCGCCCCAACCGCTACATACACAAGACCCATAATCGCACCCGCGTCAGCTGGAAGAACTCAGCCCCCCTCAATCACCATGTCATGGGCGGCTGCTGCTACAAGCTTGCCGTTGTTCTCCGCGGTAATGACTGCATCCATGATATCCTCTCCCGTGGAAACACTGACGCATCCTACTTTTGCTCCATATACCCCGGTCACACCCGGGAACCAACCATACATGTCGTATTATACGATGACGTCCTACGGATATATGTACCCATCCATGGGAGGTAGTCCCTATTCTTATCCTTTCTCGTACATGTATCCGCCGGTGCAGCCACTGATGACGGGAGGGGAAAGAGCCACTAATTCCTCTTCTCAATCTATGGGGACCCGCCTGGAGGGAATCAGGACCAGGTTAACGCACGATGGGACACCGGCAACCAGCCAACCAATGCCCCGCACATCCCATCCAGGACCACAAAGGGTGGAACACAATCAGGGTGGCAATCATCCAGAAGATGAAGATGAGGAAGAATTAACACGGCCATATCGCCCTTCGGCGATGGCCACTTACTCGAAGCTCACATCTAGAATAGCTAACGCACCACTACCGCCCAATTTGAAGCTGCAATCAACGTTAGGAAAGTACGATGGCACGGGAGACCCGGTTGACCATCTCAGCATTTGTGAATCAGTAGGGCGATCAAAGGACTGGCCCATGCCAGCTTGGTGCCACATGTTCATCCAGACCTTGGTGGGAGCAGCCCTTGTCTGGTGGGACAACTTACCACCAGGCTCTGTTGCCAATTGGGATGAAATAGTTAAAGGTTTCTCGCAACAGTTCAGCCAGCAGAGAAGGCATACCAAGTATAGGGACGAGGTGATGCATATACGGCAACACGACAATGAATCCATGGAACATTTCATTGTCCAGTTCAACAAGGAGCGACTACAGATTCCTGGACTTACTGAAGAACTGGCATGCACTGCTTTCACTATGGGAGTGAATGATGATGGTTTGTTATGGAAGCTCCACGACCCCAAGGGTTATCTGCAAACCATGGATGAAATGATGACCATCGCAACGACTTACGTAAAGCACGAGAAGTCTATAGCCATGAATCACGCCGTAAGGAAAAAACAAGAGTCTACTAAAGTTTCTGATTCAAATGACAACCGGGATCACCAAAGCTCTAAAAGCAGAGGAAGAATGGATACGAACCGGCAGCCATACTCCCGAAATGACCGCTGGGATGATCGACGGGAAGAACGCCGAAGATCCGATAGACCCCGGGATACGTTCGCAGGAAAAGGGGAAAGCCCCTTGAAACCGAGGTTTGAATATCCTGAGTTAACCAAAACACCATCTCAGATACTGGAGTCTGAAGACTTAAGGCTCAACGCGCCCCGTCCCCTCAAGGACTCTCTGGCGCAAGACAAGTCAAAGTACTGTGCGTACCATAAAGGCGCGGGACATGACACGAATGACTGTTTCCAGCTAAAGAAGCGGATTGAATACTTCGTCAGGTCCGGAAAACTAACCCACTTGAATAAGGACGTAAAGCCAGGTACCTTGTTCGCGGGAGCAGACAAGGCTGCAGGTAAGAGGCCTTGGGAAATAAACATGGTCAAGATTGAGTCAAGATACAATCGGAAGAGAACATTTGAACGTTTTGAACCTTGGATGGAAGCAATCATGACTGTGCCACCCCATTACAGAATACTAAGCATGGAGGCCCTGGTGATTTCCGACGCAGTAGGAGATTACACCATGAGAAGGATCCTAGTGGACACGGGTAGCTCAGAAGCATAATATACGAACCGTGTTTCCCTCGAATGCGACAAGAAGATCAAAAAATGCTAGAACCAGCAAGGGGCTCTGTTAGAGGTTTCACCGGTGAAAGTGTTAAGCCGTTGGGCCAGCTAACGTTCCCAGTCACCATAGGAGATGGACGCAAGGAAAGAACTATACTGGTTACATTCCTTGTCATCCCAGCCGATTCCCAATACAACGTGATCATAGGATGATACACTCTGGGTCGAATCGATGCTCTGGTCTCAACCGCCAGAGGGTTTCTGATGTTTCCTACCCCTCAGGGTGTTGTGACCGTATCCGGAGACAAGCTTAGTGCAACAGCTGACCTCAAACCATGCTGCCAAGCCCCAATAGGATTGAGGGGCCCGGAGAGATGGGTGTTAAGGACGGCATATCCAGAGCAGAAAGTCTTGATCGGAGACACCTTGTCACCACCTGCAAAAGACAGACTCAAGTATGTGTTAAAAAGTAACCTAGACGTGTTCGCCTTCAAGCACGCTGACATGACGGGCATAGCGAGATGCAAAGCAGAACATAAGTTGTCAACTTTCCCATCGATCAAACCCATAGCACAAAAAAGGAGCATGGCTCCGGACCGACGGGTGGCAGTGGTCCAGGAGGTAAAGAAGCTAGAAGAGCCAGGTATTCTCCGAAAGACCAAATATCATACCTGGGTGGCAAACCCGGTCATGGTCAAGAAACACGATGGGACCTGGCGTATGTGTGTGGACTACAAGGACCTCAACAAGGCGTGTCCAAAAGACGCGTACCCACTTCCCGAGATTGATCTCAAGGTAGATTCGTTAGCATCGTTCAAGTTCAAGTGTTTTCTTGATGCTTATAAGGGTTACCATCAAATAAAAATGGCCCAGGAAGATGAAGACAAGACCGCATTTCATACCGACGCAGGCATTTATTGTTACACAAAAATGCCTTTTGGGTTAAAGAATGTGGGAGCAACATATCAAAGACTAATGGATCAAGCGTTCGAGAATCAAATAGGCCGGAATCTCGAGGTCTACGTTGATGATTTGGTCATCAAAAGTTGCACAGAAGAAGACATCATCGCAGACGTCGAAGAAACTTTTAGGACATTGTGAGAATACAACATTAAGTTGAACCCGGGAAAGTGTTCTTTTGGAATGGAGGAAGGTAAATTCTGGGAGTCGTGGTCTCTAAGGATGGCTTCCGGGTCAACCCTAAAAAAGTGGCAGCTATTATCAACATGCCATCTCCGAGGACGTTAAAGGAGGCACATACCCTCAATGGGAGACTGCGGCCATCAACCGCTTTTTGGCACGACATGCGGAGCGATCTCTCCCTTTCATATCTACATTGAAGGATTGCCTCAACAAGAATAAATTCAAGTGGATAGAAGAAGCAGAAAAAGCGTTCCAGGAAATGAAAGTTTTTGTAGGCAACCTGCCAATGCTCACGGACCCTAAGCGTGATGAAGTTCTAAAGATGTACTTGGCAGCCGGACATCATGCGGTCAGTGCTGTCTTGATAGTCGAGAGAGGAAGCTTGCAAACACCGGTTTACTACATCAGCCGGGTTCTCTCTGATTCGGAAACTAGATACCTAACACTAGAGAAACTAGTGTTAGCCCTAGTGCATGCATCCTGTCGGTTACGCCGATACTTTCAAGCATACAAGATCGAAGTACTAACCGGTTTCCAGCTAGCACAAGTGCTAAACCGACCAGAAGTCTCCGGACGATTGGCAAAATGGGCCATTGAACTAGGGGCACTGGATATAAGTTTTAAGAAAAGAACATCCATCAAAGGACAAGTCATTGCAGACTTCATGGCAGAAATCCCGGAGGGGGAAGAGGTCCAGCTAATCAAGAACAATGTCGCGGTTACACCAGATGACGAAGGTTCACCATGGCAGCTATATACGGGCGGGTCTTCTAACATCAAAGGGACAGGAGCAGGGTTGATGCTGGTAAGCCCGGAAGGAGCAAAATTCCTATATGCCCTACGCTTCGATTTTGAATGTTCAAATAATCAATCAGAATACGAAGTGTTACTGGCCGGTATGCGCATGGCCCTGTCAATGGGCGCAAGGAGGGTTGATGCTCATGTGGACTCGTTGTTAGTAAACAATCAGGTTAATGAGTCTTACGAGGCCTGGGACGATACAATGGGAAAGTACCTGGAAAAAACAAGGGAGCTGATGTCCAGGTTTGAAAAAAATAACGTTAATCCACATGCGGAGGCACATGAATGAGATCGCGGATGCCCTCAGCAAATTGGCATCCTCGGGTACTGAGGAAGACGTCCACATTGAGACCCTAAAACAGCCATCGACCCAAGTATCAGAAGTACACAGTATTCACGCGGTAGAAGTATCGTGGATGACACCTATCCAGCAATATATGGAACACGGTACCCTACCGGAAAACAAGGGCGAGGCAATGAAAATACGCACCAAAGCCTTACAGTACGAGTTGCACGAGGGGGTTCTGTACCGGAAATCATACCTGGGACCGGCTTTGCGTTGTGTTGCACCATCAGAAGCAAATTTCTTAATACAAGAGATCCACGCGGTTGTATGTTGTTTTGGTCAAAAATTACCTAGTAGAAATAATTTTGTATTTCAAATTAGTAAAAGTGAGGTAGAGTGCTAAATGTGTGAAATATGTTAAAAACTCAGTTGTATTCTGAAAATGGTGTATCAGGATGCTAAAGAAAGTAAATAAGTGACAACTATGCTCGGGATGGCTAAGGTTTTCTTTGGGATGAACAGTTATATCATCAGGATGGAACTGTTTGTAATGAACAAATAAAGTAGTAAAATACAAAGAACATCACTCGATCTACGAGGAAAGCCCTTGATCAGTTGTAGATCGTCGGCATAAAACCTCGGGAGGAGACTAGGCCCCTGCCTTGTTTATTGATATTAATTTAGTAAAAAGGTACAACTTTGGGTGAGTGAATGGACGAGTGTACTAAGATTACAATGATTGTGTGAGTGTTTCTGATCAACTAAGTGTATATGTGCAGCTATAGTGTAAGCAATGTGTCCTATACTCGTCCAATACTCCCCTTTATATAGTACATGAAGTAAACAAAGAATCCCGAGATATCCGCTAAGTAGTTAAGTTCTTTAAAGTCTTCATATGACCGTTGTGGTTGTTTCATCTCAGGTAGACGTTGTAGCAACGGTTTCTTCTTGGCTAGTCATTGTTCCAGCTGTTTCCTTATTTGTCGCCGATATTAAATGTATATCGGTTACGACTTTGACTCCATCTTCAATCTTGGACCATGAGTTAGACTTTTATCTTTGACTTCTTCAATTGAGGATTATAATATAGACGTTGCTGAGTATGTAAATCCATATTATAACTTAGTTGTACCTGCAATCATACACAAGAAAGCTAATTCGTTAGTTCATTCTCAGGATGTGCACATGCTGAAATACTGTTATATCCTGAAGTCAGTTGAGTCATTGAGCATCCTGAGGATGGTACATTAGGGATGTAGGGTAAAATCAACCTGAGGATTTTTCACCACCAACATATGTGGTATACACACAGGACCTCGGGCAGTGGTAGCCAAAATAACGAATGCAGGATATTTTTGGTCGGGTATGCACAACATGGTCGTGGAGGAACTGCAGAAGTGCATCAATTGCCAAAAGTATGCACCACAAACTCTGCGACCCAAGAACGACTTAATACCCGTCACGGCAGCCTGGCCCTTCCAGAAGTGGGGAGTGGATTTAGTAGGACCATTTCCCTTGGCCCCCGGGAAGCTCAAGTACTTGGTGGTTGCTATTGACTATTTCACAAAGTGGGTTGAAGCCAAACCACTGGCAAAAATTGAGGCGGAAAATATCAAAAAGTTCTTATGGGAACACATAGTCTGCAGGTTCGAGGTCCCGTTATACCTTGTTAGTGACAACGGGACACAGTTTGCGGACAGGTCGTTGAAAGATTGGTGTAAGGAACTGCACATCCAACAAGTCTTCACCTCTGCGGCCCACCCATAGGGTAACGGTCAAGTAAAGAGAACCAACAGGAGCATACTAGAAGGAATAAAGAAAAGGCTGGATACGGAAGGAAAATCGTGGGTTGAACAATTGCCGCATGTTCTCTGGACACACAGGACCATGCCAAAGACCAGCAACGGTGAGACACCGTTCAGCTTGACATTCGGCTCCAAGGCAATGGTCCCAACCGAAATTGGTGTTCCCTCTTTAAGAAGAAGCAATGATGTCACCAGGAATGAAGAACTACTACGTGAAAACCTGGAAATGCTAGAAGAACGCCGCGAAGCAGCTTGCATCAACGAGGCCCGATATAAAAGGTTATTGGAAAAATATTATAATAAACGAGTTCTCGAACGATCTTTCAAGGTAGGAGAGCTGGTAATGCGGGACAATGAAGCAAGCAGATCCCAGCCTCAAGGAAAACTCGGGCCAAATTGGGAAGGACCGTATGAGATAGCCGAGGTGTTAGGCAAAGAGGCATATTCCCTTAAACAGCTGAACGGTGAACCGGTCCGTGGACCTGGAACGCAACACAGCTCAAGAAATGTTACCTATAACTGCATATCAGTCAAGGGCATACCGCCAGCCACATGACATTATGATTTACTACCGTTTATTCATTATGTAGAGTTCACCAATTGTTTCCACGACAAGCCGTGTATTCATATTATTTAATAAGACGCCTCTAACGACAAAGTTTCTAATTACACGAATATACATACAAACATTTACGTTCATATTAAATATACCGGCGATAGCATTTCAGCTGACTTGTTAACAGTCCATATACCGGCGATAGCATTTCAGCTGACTTGTTAACAGTCCATCAAGGATTGCTAACACCTCTGCAGGGGTGTATAGCAACTCTCCAGCAGGAGCAACACCAGGAAGTATCGGGTCATCAAACGGACCTTCTTCCAGCAAGACCATGCCTGGCTCCGCATCAGGACCTTCTTGCACAAAGAGGGGGTCTCCAACAGTAGCCATTCCCACGTCTAGGTGCTAAGGAACCTCTGGGACTTCAGGGTCGCCATAAACCTCCACCATCATTGGCTCAGTTGGGTCTCCAGGTTATTGCAATGGACCCTGATTAATATCAGGGGTAACATCAAAGAACAATGCTCGAGGACCATGAGAGTAAGTCTTACCATACCTCCGAGCTGGCACATAGTTAGCGGTCCTGATGTTAAACTCCTCCATGGCATCTCGACGTCTGTCCATGTCACAAGAAGATTGATAAAGCATCTGTAAACCATCTATTGCGTCAAGCTCTCTTAATAACTCGGTTATGGATACATAACGATGAGCCATAGAGAGAAAGATGAAACGACTAAGAAGAAAAGGATCTTCTTGGGAAGACCAAGATATACGCTTTAAATGATGTTCTCGATTGTCTGACACAAAGCCGTCCGAACTGTGGAAAAGGCAACGAATGACGTCAAGCAATCATGACATGCAATTGATTAAAGACGGCTGTCTAATCAGGCGTTAAATCTACAATTAAATACGAAATGACAAGTGGCAAGCACACACACCATATATTAAAATTAAAAAGGAACACTTGCACACGTGCAAAAAAAAGGGTCAAATTACATAATTCCTAACATTGACTGGTCTCAACCAGACGATGTACCTTCACCATCAGAGGACACCGCCACATAAGGCTCCAACATGGACCGGAGGGACGAAATGCCTTCATCACCAACATGACTGCTAAGCTGGGTTATAGCTTCCAGGGAGTCACTACTTAAGGCCTGCATTGACTCAGCAACTCGGGTAGGAATCTCTTTCTCATGCTCTGTAGGGGGGGGGGGAGCTTCTTACCAGCCAGACCAACCTGATTGCCATAACCAAGTCCATCATGATACCCGGCTTCCATGGCCACTTCATAAAACATGTTGAGCCGTACTTGGTATTCCGAGCTACCCCGAATATAACGCCATGACGCCGGTATGCCCTGGTTGACTAACCAGTCACGGCCACCACAAACACTTTCCAACTGGGACTGAATGGAGGTTGCTTGGGACTTGGCAGCTTCAGCAGCGTTTACAGCCTGGTCAACCCGTTCATTAGCAGTTGTCAGTTGCCTCTAGCACTCATTTAACCTTCCCAAAGTAGACTCCCTCTCTTCTTCTGCTCACCTAATCTGGGACTCATAGTTTTCAACCACAGCCGACAGTAGCTTATACCTCTCCATATCTGCCTTATTCCGGGCAACAGTGTTTTTCTCTGCCTCCAATTCCTTTGTCAAAACCTTCACCCGGTCTTCAAGATGTGAGATGTGGCTACCCTGCTTTGCAGTCTTCCGAAGTAAATTTAGTCTCTCCTCGCTATGAGTTGTCACCATCCAGGCTTTATTCCCTCCCAGTGTTGACCACCATTAAATGTCAAAACGCGTCAAAGTTTAATTGATTATCAATCATTTGATAATTAACGTATTGGTAAGTCAATATAGGCCGATAATTACGAGTCATTGGTCAAATGATGATTAATCGTGGCTAATAATCATGGCAATTTACGATTTAAAAAAAAAAAGACATATACCTGCTGCTGCTGTAACGCGAAGGAGGGAAAGGAAACAAGGAGAGTTGAAAGTGGGGTTAAATACAAAGCGAGTTGTGTTCATAACAGAAAACGTTCGTAGCTCAGTTGGTTAAGTGTGTGGGTGTGCATCGGGGCTGCTCGGGTTCGATTCTCAGATGGAGCAGCTCTTTTCTTTTTTTTTTTTTTTTTAAACAGGTTAAGAGGGTGTTGGGCTTGGTGTCTTGGGTTTGGGCCGCCTGTTTGGGCTTCTGATGGATTTCAGATGGGCTTCAAGATATAAAGAGTGTGTTTGAGGTTATGTTTAATGGGCTAGGTTGGTTTAGTAGGTGGTAAATGTAATGACTAATTTTTTATTATTATTATTATTATTATTATTATTATTATTATATATATATGTATATATAAGTTGTGTGGTCGGTAAATAAAACTTAGGCACCTTATGAACGATAAAGAAGAAAAAAAAATAATATTCGTATTAAATTTTGAAAATTTTTGCGATGTTACAGTCTTCACGACGGTACTCTGAAAATACAGTCTCATCCACCCATATCCGACTCATACCCACAACAACCAATGCCCTCTCTGGAATATGGGTACACTCTGTAGGATTATTGGTTAGAGCAAGATACAAGGGATCTTTCTCATAGACGGAAGCAGCAGGACATTCATCGGCCAGCTTGGCCTTCGCCTCTGGGTCCCTGATGGGTACTTTTACTGGGAGCACACATTCATCAATGAAAAAGAACTTCTTCCTCCAATCTTTATCCCGGACACTTTGGGGAAAATTGTCTATGCAAGACAGAACACCGGGACGACGGTCAAAGGTAAAGTACTCCCCTTTAACTTTAATACATACAAGGTTCGAAAAACCTCCAGTTGTGGTGCCATACCGAGCCCTAGGGCACAAAACTCAAAATGACGAATTTTTATCAAACCTGGCGGATGCAATTGGGATATGTTTACCTTATAATACGACAATAGGTCAAAAATAAAGTTCATCACCGGCAATCGGAAGTGAGAAAAGGTGAAGAATTCCCCATACATGGTTATTTTTCCCTCTTTCAAAGGAAAAGCTCTGTCGTCCTTTCCAGGGAGTAAGGGCCCCATTCCGACGAAATGCGATAATCACCAAGAAAGGATTGGAACGTCGTTAACGACCAGTTACATACAATCTTGGCAACACTCATGACTGTGTGCGGCGAACTGGCTTTGGGTGCCATTTCAAAGAATATACAAAAGCAGGGGGATAATTGTCTCTCACTCGGAATGCATGAATGGATACTTCCGATATACACTTTTATAAGCAACCCAAGTGGGGGCGTTTCAAATTCAAATTGAACCACCAAGTGTCAACACCCTTGTCACTCCGACTGTTTAAAGGTGATTGATTAGACAATAGTAATGATGTCATGACACGTGCATAGGTCATGCGGCACCAATCCCAATTTGGATTTAAAAAGTGTTTCTCTTATTTTTTGGATTTTTTCTACGTTTTTCCGTACTTATAATTTATTCTTTTTACAAAAAGTCTAGTAACATTCACACGTTCTTATCACTAGAATGGGGGACATGACGAGGTGGGGCCCAATCAAACCGAACTGGCCTACACCAAAACAACTTAGCCCGTCTAGCAAATGGCCCAATATACAAGGTCCAACCAATTTGAATGAGTTAAGGCAGTCAACACAACAGTCAATCAAAGAATAACTATCGACGAAATCTTTGTGCTGATAAACCGGTAATGATTATCTCCTTCCGTTTTGGAGGAAGGTTGACTAACAAACGGCTCTATGAAGATATCCTCAACTATAAAAGGAGGCTCAAGGTAAAACGTAAAGGCATTCACTGACTCTTCTAATCTTCTCACTATTCAAATTACTTAAAAGCCATACTTATTCTCACGCCGGAAGGTGGTCACAGGAAAACCCCCAATCCTGTGACGAGTCCTAACGGTGTTCTTTTTTGTAGCCAAACAGCTTTGTTCGTTTAGGACAGGCCGGAAGGTTCTCTCTGTACCATCTAGAAGACTTGACACCTACCAGGTTCTTGTTTCTTCAAGACGCTTTAAAAGTCTTGGGGAGTACAATTTTTTCGGATTACATTTGTATAAAGAGAGTGCTCGGGATTGATTTGTTGGCCGTTAAAAAAAACATTTGTACAAAGAGACTTTTTACCAAATCGGATTATATAATTTTTTTGCCGGGTTTATTTAGGTTGGTGAAATATTTTGGTTATGGTTTTTTTATTTGGTTCAAATTATTGGAAGGTGATTTCATTTTTGTACAGTTGATTCATTTGAGTTTTGAGGGTGTTTCCTTTTTGTTTCATTGGTTTTGAATGTACTTTCAATTTCAATCTTTTAAGATTAACAAACTAACACTAATCAGAATTTGTAGCAAAAAAAAAGTTATCTGTCCATAAAAATTGCAAAAAGTAAAAATATATACAAGGCTTTGACCCAGTGGTGTGCGGGTGAGGGTGTACAAGGTGAGGCCAGGAGTTCGAATCCCCCCACATGTGATAAGAGTAAATATTAGGGGATGATGTAATTAGCCGTTAAAAAAATATCCAAAAGAGAAAATCCAAAAATATGTGCTTGTTTTGTGGAGATGTGTTGTAGGTGATTTCATTACATGTTTAGTGGAAGTTTTAGAATGGGCCTTCAAGAGAGGAGTTATCGGCGCAGGTGTACTTGATGTTGCATCCGTGGTGTCTTGAGAAGTTACCTGAGACTGTGGAACAACAAAGGCGGCGCTATTGACTGTGCAGCGCGCAACACCTGTTTTTTGTCTCTGTTAGCTTGTACCTGCAGTTGTAAGTCTTTACCTGTGATATCTTGCAATAACGTTTGTTTACTTGGCTTTAAGATCATTTTTGGACGTGAGAGTTGTAAGAGTTGGGTTGTTGTCCCGTCAAAGAAAGTAGCCTCTATTGTGTTTGATCTATCCGAAAGTGTCGTCTGGATTCGGTACCTGTAGTAACATTTTCATAACATAAATAGTTAAAAAGCTTAAGAATATGAGCATATAATACTCGTTAATGTAAATGAGCATATATAAACACATTTCCCTCTACTAACTCATTCCTCTCATTGTTCTAATCGTTTATGTTTTAAACCCTAGGTTTTCATAATATGAGCTCCTCTTCATCCTGTAGAATGAGATCATCATCACACACCAAAGTCTTTAAACTTGGTACTGATGGCAATGTATACTGTCATCATGATATGATTGCAGTACTAAGCAAGGCTGGAAACCGTGCCTCTAGACCAGGGCATGAGTTTTACGGATGTTCTTTTTGGTCGGTAAGTTGTTTTTTATTTGTTTCCTCTTTGATAAGTTTGAAACTTTTATGTCTTTTGTATATCATATGTTAGAGAAGGACAGATTGCAAGTTCTTTGTGTGGAAGGAAGAAATTGATGATTTGATTTCGAATGGAGTTGAGAAGAAGGCATTAGAGACCAAGATTGAAAGCTTGGAGTTGGAAAAAATTGTGTTACAAAAGGAGAACACAAGTTTAAAGACTAAGCTTCATTTGTATCAGTCCACACTGATCAAAGTGTTTGTTGTTGTTGTGATTGTTTTGGGGTTGTTGTGTTTATGTAATGGGTTTTGGGGACATAATATGTAAGAAGTTAACAGTTTTTGGGGATGTTTTTTGGCAATAGTTTTTTTGTAATGGAAATGTAAATGGTATGAGCATCAAAATGAACAGTGTATGTTTTTACAGATTGAACAATGTATGTTTTTGATATTTGGTTTAAGAATATATTTATGTAATGATTTAAGAATGAATGAATTCTTATTGTATTTTGGTTTATGGATGTATGTGTAAATTGGTGGCAAATTGTCAAATGGGTCAGATTATGCAAATGGGTCAATATGTTAAAGTGTGGAAAATTGTTACATATTTTAAAGGTGGGAAGAAAGTGTGAAAGTGTCAAAGTTATGAGTCATGTCGAGTTACCATCAGCAAGGGATATAGAAACAAATAACGTCTACTTAGAACGGAACTAAAAACGTATCCAAAATCATTAGTTGCATATATACAACTGCAGCAAACAGGGCAGGCATCACACTTAGTAGGTCTAAGTTTACGGGCTAATACAACTATCGCCTACATAATGGATATCTAGAAACCTCGTTAATTAGATATAATCTAAACTAAAAAGACAATTAAATAGAAAGCAAAGACTGTTTACATAATTTGGTTGTAAGATGAATTCTTACATGCATTTGATTGCAACGATATCAGTGTGTGTTGAGCAGAACCATAGGAAACCGTTTTCCAATGCTACCTGATTCCACTGTACACATGCGGTGTAGTATTAAGGGATTGTTGTTGACAGGTAATCTATGGTGCAATTGATCATGAAGCTTTTATCCTGTTATGAATAATTTATTTAATAATTATAAGGATCAAAGCTTTTGTTTTATGGGTATATAACTTACAGTTATGTTATTTGTTGGCAATTTTTTTAGGTCTGCAATCAATATTTGCTGCCCTGTTGGTTGAATGACAGGTTGTTGTTGAATGTCTTGGTTTGCATACCTTTATCAGGCAACAGAAATGTGTATTCACTTAGCAGTAGCTGGTTGTTCTAAATATTATGTTTTCCAAATGAAGTGTCAAGGTTAAACAAAACATAATTTTCTTACTTGTCTATTAGATTCCGTGTCTCTGGAGTCTTTGGATCACGGTATGCGTATGTTGCATTTGTAGTTTGGAATTGAAGGGTACATGTATATGTTAATAAATCGGAACGCATATATGAAATAATGTTTCAATAATAAACAATGATTGATATTTATCTTAAAACGTCCCAAACAAATGTTTTTGTTCTAATAAGCAACACTAACCATAATAATCCTTGATTTTAAGTGCAATGAGAGCTAGCATCACAGGTGGGGACGCCGATTCATATTCAGCTCGGTTGAATCTGGTCTTTGAAGCCAACATTTCCTCCCAAATAGCAATACTGCCATCTTGGTTACTGCGTATGTTAACATAAAATTTGAAGAGTATAGTATATTATTCAAAGGATTTGAAAGGATAAATCAATATTATTTATGTTTTCATAGAAGATGTGAATTATATACCTACAATCCCTAAGCGTCATCACCACATATGGTTGATACTTTGTAGTCGTTTTATCTTCATTCCTCGTAGAATTGCAATATAATCTGTTAAAAAATATTTTGTTTTAAATGATATAAATTTTAGTTTGAAGGAGAACAAAAGCGATAAAATTTAATTTAACTATATTAATATACCTTCTTATTTAAACAATACTTTTATTATATTTTATTGAACAATGGCAATTTGGTAATTTAGTGTTTTCATGGGGTGATTTTGTATAGTGTCAAGAAGTTGTATGCCACTCCCTCATTGGACCGATAGACTAATTTCACTTCCTCATTGGACCAAATTATTACAACGTTTTGCTTATGCCACGTTTTCTTTTTACCTTGACTTTTTTACACCGCATATGCCACGTTCATCATCATTATCAATCTGGTTATAAAGGCCTTTCTCTTTTTTCCTTTGCAAAACCCTTAATTATCTTTCATCTTTTAACCTTCTTGCTTGAGTGACCATCTCGCCGGAAGCATAATAGGCCAACGGAAAGTCCCTTCTGTTGCTAGAATCATGCTGGCGAGGGCTGTAACTAGAAGGAATTAGTAAATAGAGAGAGAGACGTGATGATCAATCTGAACGACTTTCAGATCTGACTTTCGCGGAAAACGGGTGTTGTAATGCAGATGGCGACGTCTAGGTGGTGGTGGAGCACGGTGCAGATGAATGTCGGTTGCGGTGGTTGTACACCTTCATCTGTGTTGTCTACGGCTCTTTGAGGTTTTTGTTTTAGATTTTTTACCGGTGGCGATGAGGTTTTCCGTTTGATTGAAAACCTTTGTCTATAGGTTTTCTGGCCTGCCGTCGGTATCGAAACTTCTTATCTATACTTTAATCATTCTAAACCAACAGATTTGTCACACAATATTTGTTTTCCCCTGAATTTCGTCTTTTGTCAATTCGATTTAAAACTTATTCTTTGTTTATTTGCAGTGGTTCTGGGTTTTATGTGAAATTTGAATATCACACCCATCCGTAGCCTTAGCCTAGACGGTTGGTAACAAATATAAACTTCCTTTTAATTTTTAGTTTACTAAACTTCTTCGAAAGTTTATATTTAAAAGTTTTATATCTTCTGCATGCTTTCTAAGGCTTATGTATTCTATTTACTGATGCTGAATTTGATTTTGACTTGCAGCTTCGCATGTTCCAACAATGGTGGTAACGCTTTATCTCCCATCTTCTTAGGTAACTATTTCTATGTGGTTTGAGGAATTTACGTTTTAGTAAAAAAATTATTTTGATGTACTCTGTTCATAGACTAAGGTTTTGAATCTGGTTTTCCATATACACACATGGATATAGGTAAAAAAAAAAGGAGTTTCGTACATGGTTTTGTGTGTAGATCTTTTATAGTTTGCTTCATATGATCAAAATATGACCCATTTGAGTATTCTGGAAAAAATATTATCTTCTCAATACTGACAATTGGTTTGCAAGGATTACGATGTACCAGAATGTGATCTGGATGGATGTTGTCATTTCTGACGTGTTACATCTTTTTTAAGTGGCAAATATTACTTATTAAGTATTGTTACATTGGTAGATAAGCTACAATCATTTAGTGTTTATAAATGTCCCCTTCATTGATTAGTTTGCCTGGCATGTATTCTAAATAAAACATGATGTCACCGGTTAGAAAATATGTTTATATGCAGGTGTAATATCCCAGGTAACAAACTTAACAAACTATTTGATCAAGTTTCAGCAGCTGTTACAACGTGTATAGTGGCAGGAGCAGGATGAGACGTTCCTATTTGCGGGAAACAAACATTAAATCATGCAAAACTTAGTTATTGTGTTATTCTATCTTCTTTTTGTAATAAAAGTGGTGAATTTATGGTTGGTAGGATTAGGTAACAGGGAAAATCATGGAACGACTCAAGAATTATGCACGTCTAATGTTCGTCTCTAAGCTTCACTGTCCCATGGTATAAGAACTATTCAAAACTCTATTATTTTAGGTCAATTAATATTAATATTTTCATTCATGGGTATCATTTGCGAATAAACATACTGTACTTTAGTATTTACAGGTTAGTAATTTTTTTTAATAATTACCTCCACAACTCTCAACCGTATATCTCCTTAGTTAGTTGACCATGTATGATGTGGGAAAACAAAAGGTGACTTGACCACTATGTCAATACTTAGATAGTTTTATAATTTTTTTTTTTGACAAAAGCTAATGAATAGTTCATGTTGATGCATGCCTTTATTCGATGTTGTAGGGTGGCAGTGCTAGGCTATGTATCAGGGTGTATTTAACAGATTCATCGCCTCCGAAACAGTCAGGAATCGACAGGGGATATTGTTTACAAAGTTCGGGCGCCGGTAACAACTGTTTACACCAGCAAAGTCATGTCAGATGTGAGGCTGATGATTTAAAGAGTGAATGTATAGTTTTCTCCTGTAACTTAATGATGCTCTCTATATGGAAGAGCATTAAGTAGGACCGTCGTCAAGCAAAGTTAAGTTTGTTGTTATCTTTCTAATTGTAAATTATATGACACTCCTCATGCTTTATACAGTATACAATATTTGAGTTAAGATGTAAAATGCTTGCATAACCATATTATAAAGTGTATACAGTTACAAGGCCCTTTTATGATGTGACCATAGAAATACTAACTCAAAAATCCCTTCGCCAACATGGTAAACAATATATATTTTTAAACTAGAATGTACTTTACTACATATATACAAGGTAGCATCTTATAATATAGTGGAATGGGTTGTTTTGGTAATATTTTCATGTTGCATATCCGTATGCAAATTTCTCTATTTGGATACACCTAATGAATCATGTTAGTAACCACATGAGGCGCGGCGCAACGCGCGCGGAGAGAATCTCAAGTTTACATAATATGACATACCCTTATTAGATGACGCCATTTCAGCCCTTCGGCGTGTTGCAATATCAAAAAACTGATTTTGTATGCTTGTTGAATCCGGAACAGGTATGATGACAGTGGCTTGTGCAAGAAAGATAGTAGCAGAATGTGTAAGTGTGTTTGTGTAATCATCAGGGTCGACACACACATACTTTTGTATTTGGTAGCATGCTCCAGGGCGGAGCTTTGGTTCAACAACATATTTGTTCTTTCCTTTTGCCATAACTTGAATACCCATACCCTATTTAATTATTTGATTAACTACATAAGTACTTAGCAGGTAAATGCAAAGACTAATACAATTGATTTAATTGTGAAGTATGGCCACATTAAACATATATTATCACTTTATGCAAACGATATTTACCTCTGCATCCACAAATACGTAATGGATTTTATCATCTCTGTGTGACGGTACCCATTTTCTAATAACCCTTATTTCAATAAGTGTTGTTTGCCTCGGCCTCAATTCTGCTACTCCCTTGTATTCCATTAGGGCGAACCTGTGAATTGCAATGAAGCAGACAACATAAGGTATTTGGTTACATATGTAATACTAAAAATCAATAATAAATGCAATCAATACAAGGTAAAGTGTGAAACCTGTTGTGAGTTGATTTCATTTAGTAATTCAGAGTAGACAATATTTAACGTCGTTTTATCATTTTGTGTCTTGTTTTCTGCCAAAAGTATTTTTAATGAAGTTGGGGCTGTGGCTCTTGAAAGCGCAACATATAATTGCCCGTGACCGAAAATTGGCTCAGGCAAGTAAAGGCCCACTTTCTTTAGGGATTGACCTTGACTTTTGTTAATCGTCATGGCATAGCATATTTTTATTGGAAATTAATGGCGTGTAAAAACAAATGGCAAGTCTTTAATATTATGCACAAAATTAATTCTGTTTATGTATACTCTATTCCCAATTGATGTTCCGGTAATGATTCGTGCCTCAATTACACGTGGAAGTAATTGTGAAACTAAGAGTCTTGTCCCATTGCACAAACCATTTTTAGGATCCATATTGCGCATTAACATAACTGGAATGTTAAGTTTCAGTTTTAGGCAATGGTTTGGAATACCATTAAAATTCAAAACATTCAAGTATTCGGGTAGGTACATTGTGTCTGTTTCAGCACCATCTTTTGAATGAGGAACCATAGAATCAGTACTTAAGTATGAAACGCATTCCCCTGGTGATAATTGTTGTACCATTTCATTTATGACATCAACAGTTTCGTTTTTTGGACAAATGATAGCACTTTCAGAAATTTTGGCTGTGTAGGATTTCTAAGTAAATTAGTATCATAAATAAAATGAATTAAATCAAAAAGAGCATCTTTAGATGGTCTAACCAAGAATTCAGTAGGTATTTCAATTTTTTTGACATCAGGATGTTCAGAGTCCAGAATTAGATCCTCTTTGCCATCACCTATTCTTAAAAGCCTTTCAGAGAAGGCCTGCAACTCTTCCCTATTACTAATGTTTGTTTTGTTTGTTGTAATACGCATGTTTTCAGAAAGTCTGTACACGACAAAATGTTTCCACAAGTATGATCGAGGCAGGCAAGATGCTAGGATTTCATTTTTACTACACTTTGGTTTAACTGGCAGTGTTTGCCTGAAATCGCCGCCTAACAATACGAATTTACCGCCAAAAATCTGAAAAGTATTTCCAGTGAGATCTTTAAGAGTCTTGTCTAGTGATTTAAAACACCTATGGTCACTCATGGGCACTTTGTCCCAAATGATAAGTGTGGTCTCCAAAAGTAATTGACAAATGTTTGTTTTCTTTTTGATGTGGCATACAGACTCGTCTATCAATTCTAATGGTATTTTAAACCTTGAGTGAGTCGTTCGCCCTGCTGGCAATAATAAGGATGCAATGCCTGAGGCAGCAACCTCAAGAACAATCATACCAGTTGATCTTAAGCCTGAAATCAGTGTTTTCCAAATATAGGTTTTGCCAGTACCACCATGACCATAAACAAAAGCTAACAATTGTGTTGAGCTTGTTACAGCCCGCATGACTACATCGTACACCACCAATTGTTCGCTCTGGAGGGTTGCAAGTAAAGATGTGTGTTTAAGCTGAAGTGCATTCCTGTCATAATTTTTTTCTTCTAGGAGAAAAGTATTGGTTAATGCTGAAAAGATAGACGGATCTGGAATTGGTAGCCCAAAATCTGCTAACGTACGTTGATTGGAATTGGAATTTAACGGAACCTGAATCTCATACAATACTTATTGTTGCAAATCTGAATCATTGGTAAAATTCGAATTACCACTGATACTCTGACTGATATTACGGCTAATATCATCAGACATGCATTTCCAGTTAAAATCCCACAATTTAGGGGGGTTTGAAACGTTATAATAAAGTAACATGTAGACAAATAAAGATCTTAATTCAACAGGCGAAGCCCATAATGCAGCCTCATTCAACGCAGTCTCCCACTCCTTATCATTTCCTATCAGACCTAGAGTTTCACAAGCTTCCCTAAAGGTTGGCATGACAACGCCAGAGACAGTCCGCAAATCCGTATAAGAACAACATCCTTTTTGATAAGTTAGTAATAACCGCAGGTAAAAAAGTTCACCACATGTTGGATGTACGTATGCCAACCTACCTACTGTGGGTTCTATTTGATCTTTCTAAGCTCCCATTTTTTGGATGAGATCACCCAACGATACTTTGTTAAGTAATCAATGTATCGTAAATTGGCACTTGTAGGTATCGATGTTTGATTATCAGTCAGTTCTTTGGTGTTATTTGCAAACCACTCGGTTAGTGTTGATTTGCTAGTATTAGGATGTGACGCAATGTCTGTAAAGCGCTGCGATTGTCTACACGTTAGATTTTGTTTTCCTTCAAGATGAACAGCTAAAACCTGAACTGGAGGATTTCTATGGTGAATGGGAAACCCAAATATCCTCCACATTGCCTCATGAGGACAAATGAAACGACCATCTACATAATTACTAATTTCATCAACAACCTGTGGACTATTCTTAGGCTGGGTGTCCAATTGTGTCGTGTCTTGCGATAAGGCAAATCGAACCCTGTTTGCCCCTTTGGAAATGTATTTGAATAAGTATTTAATAAGCATTGTCCACCCACAATACTCTACATTTATATGCGCATCAAAATGCAACAATAAATTTGCATTATAGGTAAATGACAAACCCATTGTCAATAGGGACACCGTTTTTAAGAAAAGGCACACCAGACGAAGGTCTTTTGTAGTGGACATAACTAGCGCTATCAAACTGTGTCACATCTTCATAGGATTTTGAAAACTTCTTACTACAAACCCTATCCTTCATACATGGCGAAGTCAAACGGGCCAAACCACACGGGCCATGCAACATAAAATCCATCACAATTCTATGCAAAACTGGGCCAGCAAGCACATCCGGAATAGTGGCAGTAATATACCGATCCAATTGATTGGCATCACGTACAGCATAAGCGTTTGATACCCACAACAAAGTATGGCAATGTGGAAGGCCTCTTTTTTGGAACTCAATAGTGTATAGATCTGTATGTATTCAGATCACCAGTATAAGATTCTGGATTAAAAAATCCTCAGAAATAATGTAAAGCAGGTGAAGAAAATAAAAAATAAGTGTATATACCTGTTGTTACATCACCAAATGGCTTAGCTTTGCGTAAGTGTTTGATAAAAGCACGAACATTCTGTTGGAATACTCTTGCAATAATATCTAGTCGATCTTGTGGATTGGAAACACCCACCCGATTCAACTGCCTAGTTATCTCAGGCTAGCGAACATTACAAGTGAAAGTGATGAAATATTGCGGATTTCCATGAACACGACATATGGCTAAAGCATCTTGGTAATGCTTGTACATATATCGCGGTCCACCAGTAAAAGAAGCAGCCAAAATAACCCGCTTTCCAATACTGTTGGCTTCAGTGTCACCTTTAGATATTGCATCATGCACTCATTGTAAGAATTCACAGCGAAACTCATCCTGATTTAGTCTATAGTATTCCAAACGACAATGCTCAACGCATATATAAGCGTCTACCAAATACTGTTGTAACAATCTTGATGCTTTGAGCAAATGACTGTACAAATTTTCACGATCATGTATTTGATAGCTGTAGAACATTATCGACGTTAACTTAGAATCATCAGGGGGCGTGGTTGTATGCACAGATGTTTCAGCTGTTTCTGTATCAACCACATGAGCTTTAAGTCGTAGTTCTGGTGACCAACCCAGTTTCGCACGCGAGAAAAGAAATGGATATTGTAATGGCATGCAAGATGAGTGTAGTTTTCTAACCCTATGCGGCGTACCATCCTTACTCCTGATGATAACACCAAAATGTGATGAAACTTGATCAACATCACATAAGATAGCACCCAAGCATTTTGCAGAAGGGGCACTATAACGGCTATCTGAGGCATGACTATAAAGACGAATATAAAAAACTAGAACCTCAGACTGCGCACACAAATCCTTAGCCATGCGAAAAAGCTGGACATATTCATTCACCTCGTCCAACATGTGCATTAAAGAAGACACAATATTAGGAATTGGATTGCGAGATTCTAAACCTCGGAAAAACCTAAGCCTATTCGCAACCTCATTGTCTCCGTCAAATATGTACATTTGCAGGAAGCGTGGCGCATCACCAGGTAATGGGCATACAGAACCAAGCCAATTAGATACTTGACTTGCAACCTTAAACACATAAGGCGCACCACCATGGTTTATTTCATCATCGACCTTTGCACCAAATGAGGTCATGGAAAACATTGCATTATACGCACGTATATTAGAAATAAGATCAGGATCTGAAAAAAGATTTATTAACAGTTGCGATGGTTCTGATGGGTACGACAACTCAACCTTCCCACCACGACAACAACGATTGTAACGTGGCCTGGCACTAACAGGATAGCTTGTAAGGCGTTTTTCAAACCAGAATAGTGCGCCACAAAATTCACACACTTCAGTGCAAATCACCAAAATCAATGTAAAAAGGCGAGATTAATGATACATTTGCAGTTGCAGCTGCGCCTGTATCCAAATAAGCAATCCCAGGATTACCAGGCCTATGGCGACGCAACATTGCGTTTCTGGATGAAATTTGGCGACGGAAATGACGTAGGCAACACTGAAGTCGAAAAAGACGCAGCATCAGTGCGAGAACGCCGCTGCCGTGTAGGAAGTGTGACCGGTAAATTTAAAATCGAAGTAGACGCGACATCAGAACGGGAACACTTTGCCCTTGAGGACTGGAGTTAAACATGTAATGATCAACATCATATAAATACCAAAAACTTCTTAAACATGATTATGATACACCTAGTTAAAAACATTACACTATATTAATATACAGACCACATATTAATATACATTACACTATATTAATATACAATACACTATAAATCCCTACAAGATACACTAAACAGACCACATATTCATAAGGATCATATAAGAAACAAAGATGATCTCAATTCCTAAACATGATTATCACATACACCTAGATCAAAGAAAATTATCTAAACATAATTGTCAAATCCTTACAAGATAAACAAATAAATCAGACATACCTGCATAAGCACCACGAAAGCACAAAACAGTTCTCAAACCTGGAAAAAGTGTGTATTAGTAATCTGAGAAATTAGTAAAAACATCATACATAATATACTTTAAATAAAAATTACATCAAACAGGTAAATAAAACAGATTACATACATCACATTAAGCAAATATTAGGAACAAACCAATCTAAACAAACATGTTTAAAAACAGTAATCATAAACCAAAGAAACTTAACCACAAATATCAGGAACAAACCAATGCAAACAAAAATGTTCAAAAACAGTAATCATAAACCAAATAGACTTAACCACAATTACATTAAACATCATACACATTCAATATGAAGCACATAAATAAGTCAGGCAAAATAACTATTAACTGATGCTACAGGCTGATCACCAACAAAAACATGAAAAAAAAAAAATTCCTCCACCATATTAAACACAAAATAACAACAAAATCAAAGAAAAACCAAAACACAAACATCACCAAAAATCAGAAGAAGCTACATGAAGAACATGCAAAGCATGTGTCAACTCATAAACAACAACAAAGCTTGCTAGAAATTAATATGCAAAGCGACACAACTCAAACATTTACACAAACACATGCTGCGCAATATGTAAAACCCAAAAAAATGTAACAAAATAACAAATTACAAACACACCTAAATATCCAAAAACTTTAACAAAGCGGATATGAATATTCCAAAACCAGACAACCCTTAAAAGAACACATATGTACATAATCACCCAGATTAAAAAAAATTCATTACCACTGAACAATGTCGCTGACAAAATGTAGAGGAGAAGAAGCAAGACTGAAGAAGAAGAAGAAGACCCAGGTTCATTGAGCATGCAATATATATGGAAAAAAAAGAGATAATGGAAACACATGTCCACCCACATTAAGAAACACGTGTTTAGCAAAAGCAGAAGGGGAAAAATATTTGCCAACTAAACGTAACATGTAACACTCCAACCGATGGCGGAATCATCGAGGTATCACGTAGTGACGATTGTTCAAAAGCACATGGTACTAAAATTTAAATATATTATCGAATAATTTAAATTGTCTTACATGGATGAAATGGGAAAAATACATAAGTCTGAACAAAACATGAAATTTGAAATAAATTATTAAAAGCAAGCACTAAAATCCAATGCTATGGAACTAAGATCAAACTGCACCTAAAACATGTACAAAATAAGTTTTGTCAACATATGAAATGTTGGTGAGCATTCCTAGTTTTAATACATATAGTAAGATGGAAAAATGTTATACAATTCAAGTGCAAGCTACGGTGCATTTATGTAAACTATGTATCATACAAATGAGCGAAATCAATCCTGTGACTGTATAAATGTACTAAAATGAACGACGGTGTACTTATCCAATAAATGAATAATAACTTAACAATGACCATGGATTCTCCGATGAATAAGGGGGAGAATCACCTAGGTGGGTTGTCAATCCAATAACGCTATCCAATGTTAAGGTTGGCTTGTACATGGTTAATGATTTCACTAGGTACAAATGTATTCTACATGTAATGTCTAAGCATAAAGCACGTTTGTAAGCAAATGCACATAGTACTAAAATTGTATTGTAAAAATGTGAACTTGTATGTGAAATTTGTATAAGTGTACATGTAACACCCCAAAAGTGAATAAAAACAAAAAGGGGATAGGAAATACTCACTTTCGTCAAATGACTAAATGACTAAGCGAGCATGAAAATGCAAGCAATCCAAAGATTCAACAACGAAACTAGTCCAATTTAGAAGAAAAGAAACCGAATAGGAAAAAAATATCAAGCTTCAAATTCGCCAATTACAAGAGCTTATAATCAAAGCTTCAAATGTAGAAGTAATATACTCTAGAAGAAAGGTATGAGAGAGGGTTTAATCGATTTGAAACAATCGATTTAGAGGTTCAAAGTGTAATGGGTCATAGGTGGGTTTTTATACTAGTTTTGGATTTAATTTGGCTTTAACATTGGTCAACACAATAAAGTAAGGTTTTTAGATGCATTGACTATTTGACTAGGACTTTGACTAGGATTTTGACTGAGACTTTGACTAGGACTTTGACTAGGATTTTGACTGAGACTTTGACTAGGACTTTGACTAGGACTTTGACTGGGACTTTGATTGTTTGACTGTCTCAGCGGACCACGAAAGCTAAAAAAATCATTTTTTCTAATTTAATCAATTTTAAGTTCTGGACTTGTTTCCTTCGGTTTATAAGTTGTTTTAGGGCCGAAAATTAAGGGCTTTGAGTATCAAGGTCTGAAACATACGTGCTCGGGTGTAGATGTGAGTATAAAACGTGCATACTTTTACTTATAAAAATTATAAGTTTTATTAAATTGTGATTTTTTGTCATATTAAAATACGAGGGTTAAAAATGAAAATTTTGAAATAGTTGAAGAACCAATTGTGCACATTTATGAAAAGTGAAGGGTGCAGGTTGTCACAGTCTCCCCTACTTTAGAAAATTTCATCCCGAAATTACTTTCAAGTGAAGGTTTCCATGAAAAAAAAGACATTTGTAAAAAGGCAAGTAGATTTTAAGAAATGCATCAGCCATGATTTGACAAAGTTTGAAGTAGTTGTTTAATACCCAAAATAAGAGTTTATAATGAGCAAGGTTTGGGAAAAGTATGTAACTGGTAAGGGCATGTCAGTGTTATAGTAGCTTCCCTTACTTTAGAGAAGTTTCTGACCGAACTTTATTACGGACATGCAACAGGATTTCGACTAACAGAGAGTGTAAGAGTATACAAAGTTTGTGTTTTCTGTGTGGATGGTCCCGTGAAAGACTCTAGGAAGTTGAATTGAAGCTCGTGTAAGAACATTCTTATCGAAAATGCTAGCTATTAGTCAACGATCTAATAAAGAGATAGTAATGGGTAGGTTCTTGGTCAGACTCCTAGTCCGCTCCCGTAGTATCACTTGTGCTTATATATAGGGTGTACCGTAGCTAACCCACCACACTACTGATACTTTGGACTCATACTGATTGTCTACCAATAGCCTAAGTAGAATCACACACCACCCCCATGTACCTGTAAATCCATGACTGCGTTCCGGACCGTAATCATCGATTTACCTTACACTAGGGTGCTATGCTTTTCCATAACACTAACATAAGTAATACAAGAAACAATGCGTGCAACCAAAATGTGTTAAGTAGTAGATACTGCTCAAGTATAAGATGTGGTTAGAGGTTCTTCCCCTTTCAGGTTCACCCTTTAACCGTAATGAGATTAATGTGTAAGTATAAGACATGATTAGGGGTTCTTCACCTTTCGGGTTCACCCTTAACCGGTAAATTTTTGTTCACATCATTGGTCTCTAAACAACCATATTGATAAACTCTGAGGATTACACCGTTCCCCTCGGGTTAGAGGAATACTCTAAACCGAGTCGTACATGGGAACTGGCTTAGATCCCATACGAGCTATCAATTAGTATGTTCGTTGGCCATGATGATGAACAAATATAATGTAAAGTATAACAGGGTTTTGCTCACAAAAAAAAAATATGCGTTCATGTAAGTATATAAGTATAGCATAAAATTTCGATTGAAAGAATAGCATAACATAAATCGAGTAAGTCGCACAATTTGCACAAAATGAAAGTAAACGAGTTAAATTAATGCTCAAAACTAATGTTGTAAGAATAACTACTAATAACTAGTGCGAGAATAGTTGTGAATAACGCGTGAAAATAACTACCAACAAAAGAATAATACAAAAATAATAAGATAATGTACGAACGTAACTATAAATGGTGTAAAAAATAATGAAATTTACTGTAAATGAAAGTGCACAGAACAGACGTATAGTCTACTGGTATGAGGATAACTTTTTGGAAAACGAAGAATGTTTTAAGTTCAAAACAGGTTCACTTGAAAAGATTTTGTAGGTACACATTTTCATGTGTTTATGAGAAGTCGAGTTTGAAAAGTGTTATAAGGTATATTATTAGTTGCAAATTCCTCCCGAAAACATATATTGGATACGTTATATGAAAACATGCAGATTTACATTTGATTTGTAAAATATGCAATGCAAGTTTATAAAATGCAAGATGAAATCATTTCATGAAGTGTGTGTAAATCTAATGTGTTTTGAAAGACCAAGATTTAAAATGATGTGAAGGTTGTGAATGATCCCAGATGCCTTGATGAATTTTGGAAAATAAAATTTCTGTATTTAAACATTTCTTTAACTTGCGGGTGGAAAAGTCAGAAAATTTTAATTGTTATGAAATGTTGAGAAAATAGAAGTGTAACCCGTTAAGACTGGGTAAACTTGAAACCTTTTAAATTTTCAAACTTTTACGAAATTTATACATTGAAAGATCATTTATTTGCAGGATCGTTAAGGCATCTCTTTGGGCTCATAGCGGGCTATTTGTTTCAAGGCACAAGGTGTATGAAAAGTGTGTTCTAATTTGGCGAATAGGCTTTGTGAAAAGACTTATAGAATAAGTTGTCAAATTAATCGTTTTAGAGAGTAGTGTACTAGTGCGTATCGTGTAGGTAGGCATTTATGTATGAGTTTAGTCTGACTAAGAAGTTCTAACTAATGGTAGTTGGCTATGGCTTAGGAGACTGGGTGCAGCAATATTAGTATTAGGTATATGAGGATATACTGTGACTTCGATCAAGTAAGTTTGTAAACATGAAGGTATAAGACAGGTTGAAATAATAAGTTTGGAAAAACCATGTTCATTTTTAACTATATGATGACGCAACATTCCTAAAATCAGGATGTGATCAAAGTTAAACACAGAGTTTAAAACTTAAGTCGTGGGTAAAAATATTTTAACGCAAAACGAGTAATACCTTATAGTGTAAAAATCATGAGCATAAGTGAAATAGTGTAAGCTTTAATGCGATAATATATCGAACAAAAGTTTTAGTAATGATGATAAGGGATTCAAAAGTGAATGATCAATGAGTAATGGCATATGAAACATCAAGTGATTAAATGGAATCTTCAAATGATAAACAAACATAAATATCAATGATATAAAACATTGGAATTGTTTCCATAGGAAACTTTGACCAACTCAAGTATTTGAAATTTACTAGTGACTTGTGGGGGCGTACTTTAGCCTATAACTGAATGCTCATCCCAAGAGTTCCTAGGTAGGTATACGGGTCCCTCGTCTGATTGGGATTTATACGAAATACCAGGCCTAAACAGAAAACTCAGGATATATGCGCTCACCCTTCCAGATTGCACGTGCCCCATAACTAGTGAATTCCAAAACTTTAGCGAGATTAAAAACGAGATGCAAAAATAGATCCTTGAGATTTGGATTTCACTCCTAACTCAAAGATGTATTTCAAAATTGAAAACGATTGTGGAATGAAACCAATCATTAAGTTAAGGATATCACTCCTAGCTTAGTGGTTAAGTTCCTTTTTGAAAGAAATACTCTTTGAGGTGTGGATGTCCTCCTATCTCAAAGATATATTCCTAAGATAAATAACATATAGAGGAGTGAAACTAATCACCAAGGTATGGATACCACTCCTAACTTGATGATATCGTTTCGTTTGTGAAATACGAGTGTCTTCTTCGGCAAGCAAAATATCGAAAGAATAACAAGAAAGAACCATAGCGAAAATTTGTTGAAAGAAAATATAAGAATAACGAGAAATACACACGAGAGGACTCGTGAATGTAAGCTTAGTTATAGACTAGGCTAAAAGGCATTCAAATAACCTAATTATGGCTCTGATACCAATCTGTAACACCCCAACCAATGGCGGAATCATCGAGGTGTCACGTAGTGACGATTGTTCAAAAGCACATGGTACTAAAATGTAAATATATTATTGAATAATTTAAATTGTGTTACATGGATGAAATGGGAAAAATACATAAGTCTGAACAAAACATGACATTTGAAATAAATTATTAAAAGCAAGCACTAAAATCCAATGCTATGGAACTAATATCAAACTGCACCTGAAACATGTACAAAATAAGTTTTGTCAACATATGAAATGTTGGTGAGCATTCCTAGTTTTAATACATGTAGTAAGATGGAAAAATGTTATACAATTCAAGTGCAAGCTACAGTGCATTTATGTAAACTATGTATCATACAAATGAGCGAAATCAATCCCGTGACTGTATAAATGTACTAAAATGAACGACGGTGTACTTATCCAATAAATGAATAATAACTTAACAATGACCATGGATTCTCCGATGAATAAGGGGGAGAATCACCTAGGCGGGTTGTCAATCCAATAGCGCTATCCAATGTTAAGGTTGGCTTGTACATGGTTAATGATTTCACTAAGTACAAATGTATTCTACATGTAATGCCTAAGCATAAAGCACGTTTGTAAGCAAATACACATAGTACTAGAATTGTATTGTAAAAATGTGAACTTGTATGTGAAATTTGTATAAGTGTACATGTAACACCCCAAAAGTGAATAAAAACAAAAAGGGGATAGGAAATACTCACTTTCGCCAAATGACTAGATGACTAAGCGAGCGTGAAAATGCGAGCAATCCAAAGATTCAACAACGAAACTAGTCCAATTTAGAAGAAAAGACACCGAATAGGAAAAAAAATATCAAGCTTCCAATTCGCCAATTACAAGGGCTTATAATCAAAGCTTCAAATGTAGAAGTAATATACTCTAGAAGAAAGGTATGAGAGAGAGTTTAATCGAATTGAAACAATCGATTTAGAGGTTCAAAGTGTAATGGGTCATAGGTGGGTTTTTATACTAGTTTTGGATTCAATTAGGCTTTAACATTGGTCAACACAATAAAGTAAGGTTTTAAGATGAATTGACTATTTGACTAGGACTTTGACTCGGATTTTGACTGAGACTTTGACTAGGACTTTGACCAGGATTTTGACTGAGACTTTGACTAGGACTTTGACTGTTTGATTGTCTCAGCGGACCGCGAAAGCTAAAAAAATCAATTTTTCTAATTTAATCAATTTTAAGTTCTGTACTTGTTTCCTTCGGTTTGTAAGTAGTTTTAGGACCAAAAATTAAGTGCTTTGAATATCAAGGTCTGAAACATACGTGCTCGGGTGTAGATGTGAGTATAAAACGTGCATACTTTTACTTATAAAAATTATAAGTTTTATTAAATTGTGAATTTTGGTCCTATTAAAATACGAGGGTTAAAAATGAAAATTTTGAAATAGTTGAGGAACCAATTATGCACATTTATGAAAAGTGAAGGGTGCAGGTTGTCACATAACACCCAGGTTTCGAACCCGGATAAGGTTTGTATGCTAAAAATCATCTGACCACCACACCACTACCATAACATCTTAATATCATTTAAAACTAATAATACTTATTCATATACGAAATTAGAAAAAAAAAACCCGGCCACATCAGAATCACTGTTCAAATACACTTGTATATTAATATAGTAAATGAAAACTACAAGGAAGATTTTGTTTAAGATGTTGCATTCAAGATTCATATTGAACAAAATTGTAGGCGCTTGAATGCTTATGTTCCCCTCTCTCATAGTGAGACCTACTTATCTATCTGTTCCTGCCATTCTCCAACCCTTACCGCAAGCCCAAATCAACATGTATTATATGCATCACCAAAAAAATGAGGGCCCTTGTTAAGTGGAGCCCAAAGCAAGGGTTTAACTTTGCTCCCCTTAAGGTCGGGCCTGGCTTTGAATGAATGAAGAAAAGTTATATATTTAGGTTTAATATTGTTTATTTGCTTGACCTGACACGACCCGATTTCAATTCCTTTATCGGACCTTGTTGCTTCATTCCACTATTGGACCTTGTTTCTTCATTCAACTTTTGCTTCGATTTCAATTTATGAATTCTGTCCGTTTTGTCATCATTTTTGGACTAATTCATCACTTGAACCTACATATCCATGTTATAAATAATTAAGTATCAAACAAGAAGTATTTTCTATAAAAAGTATATGAATTCAATGATAAATGATGTAAATAATGTGTATAATTCTAGACAAATCAATTGTACAAAACTTAAGAGGTTTAGCTAATAGAAAAGAACCAAACATGTGCTAAATTTATCAATATGCAATAAGATTCTAGAAGCTACTTCTTCCGACAATGGGCAAACAAATAAGCATTTGGTTTTGCTCGAAGACACAAAAATCACCCATAAATGTAAAAGTTAGTTAAAGTCATACCGTAAACGGACGCCGGTGAGACGCAACAATTGTATGTTGGGAAAATATTCGAGTAATAGCACCTGAGGTATAAAATTTTGATTTAGGGCTAAGTTATTTTTTTCTTCCAAAAAACATTCTAAATTTCTAATTTACAATCATGGTTAAAAAAATGGGTGAGGTGTGTGCCTCGAGACGCGCCTCAAGGCGAAACGCTAAGAAAACGAGTCTGAGGCGCGTCTCATGGAGTTTAGATTGTACATACGCCTCTAAGGGCTGATGCACTAAGAAAATGTGTGCCTCCGGTGGTTTAGGTTGTTTTTGATGTGTTCTTTTGGTGTTTTAGACGTTTTGGGCCAATTATTTTATTTTTGATGTTTTAGACTTTTCTAGATCAATTATTTTATTTTTTATAAGATACATAATTTTTATATTTATTTTTTGATTGCTCCTCGGGCTTTCGCCTCGAGACTTACGCGAAGGGAAAACGCCTCAAGGCTCGTTTCCAATCTTTTAAACTTTGTTTACAACAAATTAAACGTTCATTTGTATCAACAGGCTGATACATGGAACAAAATCACATTATAAATTTCTAAATTACAACAAATTATAAATAAGATACTTAATTGCTATGTACTTGATCGATCTTCTTTAAAAACATAAATTGTACTTTAAATCATTGTAAACAACGAGTTGACGCAACCTCACGCGTTGCTGCAGGATGCTGATTATAATTTTTTATATTAATATAACAATACTATATATGATTCGAAAACTTTGTTGTTTATACAAAACATTTTCTCTATTTTTAGTTTACCCTCAACACCAATCACCACACGAAAACAATTATTATCGACAAAGTTGAAGTAGTGGAGAGGAATCTTTCGCTATGCACTTGAACAAATTAAAGGTGTTCTCATACCAAGTTATAAACCGATGTATGGTGTACAACGTTCATATAATGTGTTTCAGTATATGGTCATCTTAGGAAGTATATATGTTTATAGAAAAGCAAAATTGCAAAATAAATATTGTAAATAAGTCAACAGGTTAACCATTCAATGTGAGAAACTTTCAATATTAGTTTCTTTACCGAAAGATTATTACATATCATTATTGACCAAAATGTAAAAAGTAATAAAGAGAATATAGAGTTTCCTTAAGATGGCCATATGTCCATTCTATCTTATTGATCATAACAGAAAAAATTAAGAAAACATGGAAAAACACTAAATCAACACCATGACACATAAAGGAATACATTAAAAGCGCATCTAGTTATCCAACCACAAAGGAAATAATAAATTACAAGAAAAACAAGCAACAAAAATAGAAAAAAAAATTTGATTGCTGTCAAGAGAACAACATAAATCATAACAAAGGTTTTAGTGTTTGCTAAATGTATCAACATAAACATATGCGTTACTGTCCCAAAATAAATACAAACAAAGTGTAATAAATACATACAAAGTGTAAAAAACCCTATTTATCATACTCTAACGAAGAAAGTAATAGTCAGCAAAGAGAAAGAAGGAAGCATTAACACAATCTGGGAAAAAAAGTGGTCTTAATAAGTTGGATAATTAATCCTTAAAAAAACTGAATTTGGTTTAATACATAAACACGCATTAATGGACATATGAGAATCAGATGTAAAAAAATAACCCTAAATATTATCAGATGTAGGTTTTACCCTAACTATTATTCAAGTGGGGTGGTTGTTATTCAAGTTAAGTGATTGAACCGTGAATATTATATAATGGATGATTCGAATGAACGAAGTCAAAAGAGACGTACGTACCTTTAATGACGAACTTGAATAACGGATGGTTTTGGATGAAGATAGATTGAAGGCCTTAGAAAGGGAAATAGGGAAGGGTAAGAATGTAAAGAAAGGGATTTTGATGCATGAAGAAGAAAAAGGTTTTTTTGGGAATAAAAGAGGATTTTGTAAAAAAAGATTCATTAAAAAGAAATATTTCGTAAAAGGCAGAAGGTTGTGTTGTTTTTTGTGTAGATACATATATAATTTAATTTTATTAATAAAGTGTATTAAAAAAATATTAGAAGGTGGGAGTGAAAAGTTGGGTGTTAGATTATGAAAGGATGTGCTGGTTGAAGGAGCCTAAAAAAAATATTAGAAGTGGGACTGTGGGAGTGAAAATTAATAAGGTGTATTAAAAAAATATTAGAAGGTGGGAGTAAAAAGTTGTGTGTTAGATTATGAAAGGGTGTGATGGTTGAAGGAGGCTCAAGTTGCTATGTGTATTAAAAAATATTAGAAGGTGAGAGTGAAAAGTTGGGTATTAAATTATGAAAGGGTGTGATGGTTTAAGGAGATTAAAAAAATATTAGAAGTGAGAGTGAAAAGTTAGGTGTTAGATTATGAAAGGGTGTGATGGTTGAAGGAGACTCAAGTTGCTAATTGTATATATATATATATATATATATATATATATATATATATATATAGGGGAAGGTTTAAATGAGAACACCCATCTTTTGTGAGAACCATGAGAACAAATCTCAGCCACTCATTTACTTTTCTTGTATTTTAACTTAAAAAGGTTATTTTGGTAATTATACAATACCCTACATACTCTCCTGTTTCCATTATCACCCAATTTCAATCTCTACTGTATGTTTTCTCTTCAATCACACACACGATCTTCAATCAATAATCTTATTCAATCGATTATAGTTTAGATTTAATTGATCTTAAACTATTTAGTGTAAAAATTACGTGGGGGGTGAGAAAGAGGCTGAGGGGGAGATGATGCAATTATAAATTGTAGCATCTTCAAAATCCATAGTTTACCCTCACTTTTGATCGTTTTTGTTTTTTTGTTTTGTTTTTGTTTTTTTCTTTTTTTGCCTAATGATCATTCAATTGATGGATAATCATAGTTTAGTGTGCAATAATTGCCTCACTGGATATATGAATCGATTTTTGTATTTGTATATGAACTTGAAAAACATTCAATTACCTTGTTTGGGATGTCAAGAATCATACTTTTTTTTTCCTTTTTACTCTTAAAATTGATACTCTGTTCAAGATTTTTAAATTTTCAAGCAAGATTTTTAGATTTTTAATCAATTAGTACAGTAGGAGTCAATGTTATTTATAGGTTTGACTTTATAAGTAAACGTGTGGAACTATTTAAGAATGAAGGTTATGTGACACAGACATGATACGGATGTGTAGCACTGGCTAGGGATGTTTGATATTGCAAAGGAGGCTGATCATGTTTACCATGCTACAGGAAGGTGACTAGAGGGTCAAAAGCAAGGACCAATTTTGAGATACTATTTGTGTTCTCGTAATCTACATAATCAACAACGGAAAAACAAGAGGAAGTATGACGGTTGCATTGGTATCTCTTGCTACAAGTGTCAGACGGTGACATCTGTGGTTCTCCGCTTCAGTATTACTAGTTCGATGGCGATAAGGAGATGAAACCTATCACTACCAACAATTTAAGTAATTGATTATAACAATGTAGAAGTCAATTTGATTCTTGATGCAATGTATTATTGATATGTAGAACTGACTAGGGATGTTTAATACTGCAAGGAGGCGGCTTATGCTTACTAAGCTACGGGAAGGCGGCTGGGTCAAAAGCTAGGACCAACTTTGAGATACTATTTATGTTCCCTTTCTTACATAACCGCCAACGTAAAGAAAAAAGAGGAAGTATGATGGTTGCAGTAGTATCACCAGCTACAAGTGTTACATGGTGAAATCTGTGGTTCTAAGCTTCAGTACTACTAGTCCGATGGCGACAAGGAAGAAGATGAAGCCTATCACTACCACCATATCAATCAAGCCTATCACTACTTGTGTTTTATGTCTGTTCAGATTGTGGATTTTATACTTTTATCTGTTTTCATGTAACTATTCCAATATTGTTATATATACGAATTTGTTTTATAATGTGTCCATCATATTTACACACATGTAACGACTGATTATACACATGTGTACATCAATAGAGTACATATGTGTAAGTGTCTAATTTACATATGTGCAATTGTCATCATATGTCTTTTTCTAATGGTTTACACTTGTGTAAACCTTCATATATATACTTATTCAGTTTAAATATTTTTATTTACACATGTGTAAACCTTTATATCTATGATTTTTTTAATTATCAGGATTTACACATGTGTAAACCTTCATATTTATGTTTATTGTTATTTAACTATTAGAATCTACGCATGTGTAAACCTTCATATATCTCTTTATTTTTTACTATTACGATTTACCCATGTGTAAACCTTCGTATTTATGCTTTTTTTTTAACTATTATGACTTACACATGTGTAAACCTTCATCTTTATGCTTGTTTTTTTAACTATTATGATTTACATATGTGTAAATCTTCATCTTTATGCTTATGTTTTTAACTATTATGACTTACACGTGTGTAAACCTTCATACTTATGTTAAGTTTTTGTTTACTGTTATAAGCTACACGTGAAAACCTTCGTATCTATGCCTTTTTTTAACAATTTGTTTTACCTATTTTCACGTGTAAACCTTCACACTTGTGTTTGTTTTATAGATGTGTAGCTGAATTGCACGTGTGTAAACTCTTACTATCACATATGTAAACCTTCATATTTATGTTTACTGTTTTTTAACTATTACAATCTTCACATGTGTAACTCTTCCTGTATATCATTAGTTTTTTTTACTATTATGATTTACCATGTGTAAACATTCATATTTATGCTTTTTTAACTATTATGATTTACACATATGACATATGTAAACCTTCATCTTTAAGCTTATTCTTTTTAAAATATTATGATTTACACATGTGCAAGCGTTCATACTTATGTTAAGTTTTTTTACTGTTACAATCTACACGTGTAAATCTTCGTATCTATGCTTATTTTTATGTTGTTATCCGTTTCACGTGTAAACCTTCACATCTATGTTTGTTTTGTAGACGTGCAACTGAATTACACGTGTGTAAACTCTTACTATCACATGTATTTGTTTCTTTTACATACGTGCAACTAAATTATACATTTTTAAACTGTTCACTATCGCGTATATGTTTTTGTTCATAGTCGCATATGTGTTGTTAACTTACACATGTGTAATAACATATGGAAACATAAGTATAAACCTTCACATACATGATTTACACATGTGTAATAACATATGGAAACTTGTTTTGGCTTCATAACACTTTCTTTTCCCCAACATTCCATACTGAAATAAACGAGTCCATTAGGCGAAACAGTGAATCAAATGTCATTTTGCTGATTGGAACATGAAACGGTAAACATCAGTAATAGAGGATGTCTAATTATCGGTTTCTGCAAGTAGTTCCTGTTAGATGTATGGTTCGACCACCGTATTAGGGAAAACAAAACATGACATCATTACAACTTCAGGTGGTTTGGAATAGATTTGATTTATATAATAAACGACGAATACGAAATCGATGCAATTGTTTTCACATAGATATTGTACATATAGTTTTTTCGAAAATTACAGAGAGGCTGAGAAAAATTTTAAGCACCATCAAATGCAGTAGCCGATATTAACAGTAACAGAGATGTTGGTAGTGGTGTTGGTTGTTCAACCAAAGATAGCGATCAAAATTGGTTGTGTTGCTAGCCAGAAATAATCATTCCACAAGCGTTTAAGCGACAAAATTGGTTATGTTGCAGCTATGGTTGGTAATTGATGAACATTGATAGTCTGATTGCTGGCCGGAAATCGGTTATTGATGAGCTGGGTTTTGATCGCAGGGGACGAACTGTAGGAAGGAGATGATATGTGATTTTACAAGGTTACCCTTTTTGGTTATGTTAATGAGATTTTATTACCCACCTTACAATTATACCCCTACTTAATCTTAGCCTTTGATTAAAATTGATCAATGGATAAAAAGTGTTCTCAAGGTTCTCACAAAAATTTAGGTTCTCAAGATAACCCTTCCCTATATATATATATATATATATATATATATATATATATATATATATATATATATATATATATATATATATATATATATATATATATATATAGGGAAGGTTTATCTTGAGAACAAAGAAATTCGTGAGAACACTAAGAACCATTTTCATCCCTTGATAATAATTAATCAATGGCTAAGATTAAACAAGGGATTAAATGAGTAGGAAACCTTAAATTTAGATGAAAAGGGGCACTATTGTAAAATAACAAATCTTAACCTATCTCTCTTTTGCTGTAATCTCAATCTTCTTCTTCAAGGAAAATAACCCTAAAACTTCTAAGCATACCCTACTCTATCAATAGTCTAATAAACCTTCTTCACCATCCACATCTATTAAACATTCTTCGATTTCTCCATATAACCACTCAATTGTAAGATTATTTTCAACTTTTCATTGTTCTTGCTTTTTGAAACCTACGAATTTTTTTTCTTCCATGATAAGGTTATCTCTCCATTCATATTGAATTTATTGAATTTGGATAGTTTTTTTTTTTTTTTTTTTTGTGTAATACAAGTGAATATATGTTAGTTAGAAATAACTAAGTGATAAGGAACAATTTACACATGTGTAATTTAGATGCAAATGAATAAAACAGAAACAAATAAATGACATTGAATAATTTACACATGTGTAGTACAACTGAACGTATATCAGTTAGAAACAAATAAGTGAAAATAAACAATTTACACCTGTGTACTACAACCGAACATATGTAAAATAAAGACAAATAAGTGGTAGTGAACAGTTTACACATGTAATCATAGTGTTTATCAAGGAGTGGTAAACAAAATAATCATACGTATGTGCGTATGTATGTTTACACATTTTTACGTTATCATGCTTATGCTTAAAAAATATTTACACATGTGTAAAAAAGTTGTTTACGCATGCGTAAGTAAACTGTTTACACAATTGAAAGTTAATTATTGTGTTATGTAAACTGCTACTTAAACATTGTTGTTTTATTGCATGCATAATAGTTGTACAAAAACAAATTTATAGCACATTTCCATATGTTTTTACACATGTGTAAATCATATACATGAAAATTTACACATGTGCAAATCTAGTTAAAAAAAAATAAGCACAAATTCTACCAAGTTTTTAGACAGAGATTTCTACTTTCGGTCTAAGTAACTTTGTGAAATAAAGTATCTATTCTTATCATTTATATAACTAGCTAAGTAATTATTAGTAAGAATAAACTTATGCACGGTTTCTTATGAAATCTTAATTTAAAGGTTAGTAGTGGTGGTTACTAATAGCTCTTAATAGCATTGATTGTGGAAAGTTTCTTATGGGACATTTGAAAATGTACAGCAAAAGTCATGCAAAGAATTGGAAATGCGGATTCAAACAGAGAAAAGCAAAAGACATAGAACAACTAAATATGCTTCAAAGGAAAGTGTTGCAAGTATTATTTTATCAGAGGCGAATATACACAGAGATGTCGTGATCAAGAAAGAAATGGATTTGGAGAAAGAACAAAAGAATCCTAGATGTTATTAACAATTTCTTTTTATGTTATTGTGGTTAATATAGAATAAGGATTATGAATTGTTGTGCATTTGGATAATACTAGTTGACTTTAATAAATGTGTTACTAGCTAATTAGACGTCCTATATCACCAATGTTCACTGTTTTATGTTTTTAGATGCAAAATGCCAATTTGATTCATTCTTTCGCCTTGTGGTTATTTCTTGTAAGGATTGTTGTAATTAGTTATTTGATTAGTGGTATTGCTAAGTTTCATCTTGTTGCTAGTGTTACTACTACATTCACCGGACTTTCTTACTTTTTCTTATGTTGTTAATGATGTTTCACACATGTGTAATCCATAAACAAATAAGTGACAGATAACAATTTATACATGTGTAAAAAAGACACGTACACACGTGTAAAACAGGCGCTTACAAATGTTTAATATAATATAACTGAAGATAGGTAAAATAAAAAATAAAAGACAATGAACATTTTACGCATGTGTAAATCAGGTATAAATGGGTAATATAGAAACAAATAAGTGACAGAGAGCAATCAACACATGTGTAAAACAAACACTGACACATGTGTAAAATATGCACTTAAAAAATATGTAATACAACTAAACATAGGTAAAAAATAGAAATAAAAGACAGTGAACAGTTTACACATGTGTAAATCAGTTACACATGTGTAATTCAGAAACAAATAAGTGATAATGAACAATTTACACATGTGTAAAATAGACACTTTATATGTGTAATACAACTGAACATTGGTAAAATAGAAATAAAAGACAGTGATCTGTTTACACATGTGTAAATCATCTGCAAATGTGTATCCCGGAACAAATACGTGACAGAGAGCAATTTACATATGTGTCAAACAAACACTTACACATGTGTAAAACAGGCACTTACACATATCAATACAACTGAACATAGGAAAAACCAAATGTTTCTTCCATTCATTAACACAAATAGAAAAATCAACATAATACTAAATACCATTTTCAATCTAACTACAATCACATCACATAAGAACAACCTATCTAACATAATCTAAGCAACAACTTTCTTCGAAGACTTGGTAGCTTTAGCCGATGATTTAGACTCTTTAATAGATGTCTTCTATGGCAATAAAAGCAAGTTTATGTTCGGAAGACCACCACTATGAGCAATTGTCACAGCTGAAAACAGCTTTCCAAGCTCATCATCATTCGTAATTACCAAAAGCACATGCCTTGGGATTATTATATACGTCTTATTGTCCCTTGCTACATTTCCAGCCATCTCCAACACTAGAATCCAAAATAAATAAACAAATAAATAAATAGGGCAAACATTCAAACCCTATTTTTATACATTTTATGCCTAATCAAAACCCCAACACAATAATTGTTAAATTCATCAAATACCCATTATCATTCCATAACAAACATGTTAATAATGATAATAAACTGTAATTATAGATCTGTAATATCTAACGTAGGGAACTTACTTTAGCAACAAGGAATTCAAGATCAACAACAAGATAACCTGGAGCACCGATTATGGCCCGCTTAGCACAACGATTGTGATTCAAATAACGGTTAATTCTTCCAATTGGAAACAAGAGACTGATGGATCGGATAACCGCCTTCTTCCCTAGACCGCCTCTTTTGTGTCCTCTGACACCCTTCTTTGCTTTTGTGGTGGCTTCAATTGAATTTTTTATCTGTATGTGAATGAATCTATACGTGGATAAGTGGTTGTTAATGGTGGAGGATTTTAGATTATTTAATTGGATTGTTTTTCGCTGGTGAATTTTGGGTTGAAGGAAAAAGGGATTAGTGTAATTACCAATTTAACCTTTTCATTAAAACTTAAAGGAAATAAATGAGTGGTTGAGATTTGTTCTCATTGTTCTCACAAAAGATGGGTGTTCTCATTTAAACCTTCCCCTATATATATATATATATATATATATATATATATATATATATATATAATATCAATCAAAAGAATTATTTCATATTTAAAATTGTAATTTTATTAAATTGGCAAGACAAATTGAATACAACAATTAAATAACTACTATAATCATTAAATACACAAAAAGACAAAAAAAATAAAAATATATAAATATGATATTTTACACATCCAAATGAATAAAATAATAATAATAACAACAACCAGAGTAAAGATCAAATACAAAGTTTTTTTTTTGTGAAAATTGTGAGAATCAAAGAGATGAAAAAAATTTATTTTTTTAAAAATAAAAAATTTCCCATGTGCTTAAACATAATTTCTAGATAAATAATACAAAGAAAAAAAATTTAAAACTTTTTTAGTGTAATTACATCATTAAAGTAAATACATTAGTTTACACTAGAGTAATTATGTAATTACTCTACAACAGTAATTACGTAATTACTCTACACCAAAATTTATTTATTTTTTGTTTTTTTAGATTTTAATACTATAATACATCTTTAATAATATGGGAAAAAATCATAAAATAAAAAATAAAAAAAATACTCTCCTTTGATGTAACATCCCAAATTTTATACCCTAATATTAATTTTTTTTTTTTCAATTAACTAATTGTGCTTGCAAGCCACCAAATGGTGCGTAGCTTTAGAGGCGATGACTTCGTTGGATCGAACTTGAGGGTGGCTTTATGTATATAATAAAAATAGAGTTATAACTTTGGGAGCACGTTAATGTTTATTTGAACTTCAAAGGGATTAAGTGTAACTTGTACTATATTAATGTTGACTAAAACCCTAATGTCGACAACTTATATATGGAGTCGCATCACCCATGCGATGAAGGAAAAAAAAAACTAGTACCCTATCATCTCACCCTCTCTACCCATTATATGTTACATAACTTTGCTGGTGAAAAGTGACAACCCAAACCAACACAACACAACCAACAACTACACCAGTCCCATCACTTGTTCCAACCCTTAAAAACACCATGTAGAACGCACCCTTGTGTATCTCCACCTTCAATGAACCGAGACATGTCGCTTGAACGCAGAGCATCCGGGGGAAAATGAGGAAGTCGACACCATGGTGGAGCAAGGTGGTTTCGGTGGACAACTTGTGAAGCATCGCGATCAAGGTAAACTTCTAATCTGTTAGTATAGTTGTTTACGCATGGTCTCGTGATGGTTTTGGTTCGATCCGGTTCGGTTATGGCTATGGTGGTGGATACCGGTGGCGTAGAAGGGTTGTGGTGGCTGTGACGAAGGTTATGGTGGCGGTGATGGTTGCAGGATAGGTGGTGATGATGTCCATGATGGCGGCCGGTTATGAAGGGAACTCGGTTACCGGATTGAGCAGATAACATGGTATCTCATTTGTATTTGTTTTCAATGTGGTTTGGGGTTGGTGATGATTTACGTAGGTGGCCATGTGGCCATGAGTGTGGGTGTGCACTAAATAAAATGAAATCATTCTTGGCTTTTTTTTTTTACGATGAAGTGAAGGTGACCATGATGATTCAAATAATTATGGTGGTTTCCATGAAGCAATTTTGATGCATGGATAGTATGTTGCATGGTGGTAAAATTTTATTGAGGTTATTGCATTAAGGATGGTGGCGGGCACGTATGGGGACCCAGTACGGGTTCACGGGTTTAAATGGCCGGCTTGATCTAAATTAAGAACGCACGAGGTTTCATCTGAGAACACGGTTCAAGAGTTCTTAAGTCAAGGATTTGAAGCTTGGCAACCTGTCAGTTCTTGCGCCCACTCTTTTAGTTATCATTTTTCTAAATGTTTTTGGGCTGACGTGCATGCTAAACCATTATTTTTATGAAGTCACAAAATATTTTTATCAAGTTATAAATATTTTTGTGTACGATCGAAATACATATTAGCTCATACATGTTTTTGGTATGAAACGTAAGTGGGGGGAATGCGCCTAATGCGTTATTATATGGGTTGAGTTATATGTGTCATTAGAAGTGGGATAGGCCTGCTCTGATTTATGGCATAGTTTTTGCTATGGTTGCCCCATAGTTTATGCCTAATGTGTTATTATATGGTTTGAGTTATACGTGTTATTATATATATAGGGTTAGGATACTTTGAAAACCACCATGAGTTAGAGAACCATAAGAACTCTTGTGGACCTTTGATCTACTCAATCCAATGGTTGAGATTAAATCTTGAAAAGTTTTGTCATCACATGCAACTTAATTCATATTATGAATATTTTAATACAATAAAGTACATCAAGGGGTGTTTTGGTAAAAACACCATGAAAGAGAAATAATTAATATAATATTATGAAAGAGAAATAATTAATATAATATTATATTTTTTTATAACAAATATTCAGATGACTATGACGACGATTATTTACACTGGTGTAATTATTTACACATGTGTAAATCTACCATGAAATACCCAGGTATAATTATTTACACCAGTGTAAAAACCAACTAAAAACATCTACCACCAAAAACATCTATACATTGGAATTACACCACTGCAAAAATGCCCTAAAACATCAACAAAAACATCTATACATTCGAATTACACCAATGTAAAACACCCAAAAAACATCTATACATTCAAAAACACCAACGTAAACACATAGTTACACCAAAAAATATACAACCTACATCTAAAAACTATCTCTACAAAAATCTTGTTCACCAAAAATATACACAACCCACATCTGTAACAATTCTAAACTTAAACGTAATTATAAAACGGTTAATAAATAAAATTAGGTTATCTTAAGATATTAATTAAATAATATTACCCAGATAATAGACCAGCCTAATAGCCGGCCCATTAATCAAGCCCAATAATTAAGAAAGATCATAATGGATCATGGGCCAAAGAATATAACCGGTTGGAGGATGGGCTTGATAAATCACCAAAATGGACCAAAAATTATATAAACCAAATAGAAGCCCATAAGCAACTTAATCTTGAAGAAAACCCAATTATCTCTTGCTAATTATGCGGCCCAACCAAAGAAGAGGTGGATGCCGCCACTTCTTACACCTCATTAATAAGATTCTTGCATGAACACTCAAACTACCTCACACCACTCCACCTCACTCAACCTAGATATAGGCAATCATGAAGTACATGCATTCCAAGAGATTATAAGATCCCTCTAGATTGCATGAGCCGGATCATAAACCACTTCCCCAATCCGCACACAACCAAGAAACCACTCCACTTCTTCTCTTTCCCAACCATGCAAAGATGATTCATCTTCTCAATTAATATCATCTTCTTAAACCTTAAAGAAATACTCGGCCACTAGTAAAGCTTAAGAGTATCCGATTTAAACTACTATCCGGGTAAGTATTTTTGTCTACTCTTAGGAACCGAGCGCCAAGCTGTGATGGCCAGCTTTAGATAGAATAAACGCCTAAGCTGTAACGGCCAGCTATACGATTATCTTTCTTGTTATAATATGATTTGTCGTGAACAGGAACTCGAAGGAACTAGCATATCTACGGCTTGTGAAACACCACAATCGGAAGTAACTAATGTGAGTGTGTGTACCCCGTTTTGGTTATAATCTTTTTGGGGTAAATGCATGTTGGTCAAATATAAAGATTTATCGTGTCATAGTCATGATCATGAAAAACTATAGAATTCGATCGTATAGAAACTACAAGAATGGATCCATTTGGTATTATTCGAATGTATTCCGACCACCAAGAGGATCGGACCACAACATATGTCAACATGTTCCCTCGATATACATTCCACCTTAGAAAAGATCGAACCATAGGAGTCTTGCATGTTTATAAATGAGTAACCGGTTGTGTTATAAACCATTTGTATGATATTTTGTGTTAACCGGTTAAACTGGCACCACTCACTAGCTTTGCTAACGTATTTTCGACATGCATTTCAGGTTGATGAATGAAAGGAAAAACCCGAGCTCTAAGTAGGCTAAAATCGAGTCGATGCAAAGTTGATAAATAACCGGCCCAGTGGGCCGGATTGCGTCCAAACAGGCTTCGGCCCATGTAGTATTAAAAGAGTTTGTTGTAAATTAATGTCGTGTTCTGAACTTGAAATCTAAGAGTTGTGAAATAAATGATAATGTTTTCTTAAATGAATGTTAAGGAATTAATTATAGATTAATGTCATGATAACCAATCCGTAATGACTCGGTAAAAATCGGGTCGTTACAGGTTGGTATCAGAGCTCGGGTTCGGATATAGTGGGTATAATTAGAACTAACTTGAATTAATTGTTTGAAAAATTTATGTGTAATAGAATGGCTAATATGGAGGAACAAGTAGAAGTCATGGAAGTTGAAGAAGGAGAGATCCAAGAGGTAGTCATGGAAAACGACGCGCAAGAAATACCAAGCCTAGAAGACTTGGTAAGAGAGATACCGGGACTAGAGTGGAGTGACAATGGGGTGGAGCTAAACTTAGGAACCATCGGCATTATCGGGCCCTTACCCGAGCCGGTTTACGTTCCTTCCGAACCCATCCACTCGTACCCGTATGTCGAGCCAACTTCCCACTACTATCCCAACCCAACCATCGGAGACTTTCTTAGCTCCTCTAGTAGCTTTTCAACGGAAGGATCAAGCCAATCGAACCCATACCTCTCCGCATATTACCCAATTTACCCTCCAATGACTCCCGCAATTGACCCTTACTTAGAAGCCACTATAGTCAATCGCACCAATTTGGCCTTGCAACCTCAAGACTTTGTAACCAAACAAGAACACATGACATTGCTAGAAAAATACCATAAGGTGAAAACTCAACGAGACCAAGCGTGGCAAATGGTGGAGGAACTCAAAAGGGTGATAAGAAGGTTTGGACACCAAACTAGGCAAATCATGGAGGAACCAAAGTACCCCACGGGACTTTGAGGAGAAGGCCGAATGGTGGTGATGGAAGTAGAATAAGGACCGAAAGAAGGGTTGTTATGGTTGTTATGGTTGTTTGTGTTTGTTTGTGGTATGTTTAGGAAGTATGCATGTAATGCATGAAGAAATAGTTGTAATGTAATCCAATTAGACAAAAAAATTGGATTTGAATGTAACATCTAGACTTTTGCTATAATATATATCTAGATGTTTTACCTTACATGTTTTTCTTTTAGGTAACCTAAATAATTATAAGCCAAAAAGAAATTACTAATTATATTGAATTGTATTTATATAGAGACATGCCTCGACGATCCGAGCGAAAGACAAATACCACGCAAGAAGTTGAAATTGACTTAAAGAACAAACAGAAAAATCACACTTCTTCATCTAAACAACCTACCAAAGAACCAATCATAAACGAACACCCTACCTCAACCGAAACGTCCGAACTAGAAGAAAAGATGAAAAAGTTAGTACTAGACGGAATTCATGACTCGCTACCTTCCATAATGGACATGTTGGGAATAGAAAAACAACCTACTTCAAAAACTCCCGTTTTTGATAGAATAGGAGAATATGTCAATCCAGAAAATAATTCAGGAAAACCTTGTGATTATAAGTCCTTTATGGCATGTAAACCTGAATCTTTTGATGGTAGTTCAGGGGCCACCGGTGCCACAAGATGGTTAGAAGAAATAGAAGCAATTCTAGAAATAAGTAACTATGCACCCAGTGACCAAGTAAAATTCGCTACCCATTCTTTGAAAGCAGAAGCCTTAAACTGGTGGAATATGATTAGACAAATAAGGGGGAAAAATGCGGTAGCAAACATGTCTTGGGTAGAATTTAGAACCCTAATGACCGAAAAATACTGTCCTATTAATGAAATGGAGAAAATGGAGATGGAATTCTTAGGACTAGAAATGAAGGGGTTAGACTGTGTAAGCTATATTAATAAGTTTAACCAACTTGCTCGCTTAGTACCATACCAAGTAACACCCGAAACTAAGCGAATAAGAAGATTCATTTGGGGTTTAAATCCACAAATCCAGGGCATAGTCAGAGGTGCTAAACCTACTAAGTATGATGTTTCATGTGAATTAGCCTTAAGCTTAACCGATGACATAATTCGCCATAAGGAAAAAGATAAGGTACAGGTAGGTAATAAAAGAGGCTGGAATGAAACCTTCCGTCCCGCCAATTATAACACCTCAGGTAGAAGCCAAGAAAACCCTCAAGAAGAAAACCCAGGAAAGAAACCGTATAGGGGAAGTAACCCGTATTGCCAAAAATGTAAATTTTACCATACGGGAGATTGTAAGAGAAGGTGTAATCGATGTGGACGATTTCATTTTGGCGAGTGTAAAGGACCTCATTGTCAAAAATGCGACAAGGTAGGACATCAAACCAAGGATTGCAGATTCAATCCCGATCGCCCAAGAGTATGTTATGAATGCAAAGAACCGGGCCATTTCAAGGTTGATTATCCAAAACTCAAGAATCCTCCACAAAAAGAGCAAGCACGGGGAAGAGCCTTTGTTATAAATGCAGACGAAGCACGGGAAGAACCAGATTTAGTGACGGGTATGTTTTATCTCGATCACTTACCCGTTTATGTTTTATTTGATACCGGGGCCAACCTTAGTTTCATTTCAAAGAATTTTATAGAAAAATTAAACGTTTCTCCCGAATCCTTAACCCAACCTTATAACATCGAAATAGCCGATGGAAAAATTTTAAAGGCTACCGACGTGTTTAAAAATTTTACATTGACCATAGAATCCTGGGAATTCAAAATCGATCTTATCCCTATGAACCTAGGAGAATTCGATGTTGTGATAGGAATGGATTGGTTAGCCTCTAATCAAGCTGAGATAATTTGTAGAGAAAAGTTAGTAAAAATCCCGTTACCTAACCAAGAAATTTTAACTATCTATGGCGAAAAACCTAGAGGGACGTTGAACTTAATTCCAAGCGCTAAGATGATGAAATACCTCAAAAAGGGACATCAAGCTTTCTTAGTACATGTAAATTTAAGAAACAAGGAAAAGGGATTAGAAATGGATAAGATTAAAATTGTTTCAGAATTTGAAGATTTATTTCCAAACGAATTACCCGGATTACCCCCACCTCGTCAGGTAGAATTCCAGATTAACCTAATTCCTGGAGCAGCACCCATTGCTAGAGCTCCATATAGGTTAGCCACCACGGAATTACGAGAATTAACAAACCAATTAGATGAACTCATGGAAAAGGGGTTTGTTAGACCAAGCACGTCTCCTTGGGGAGCACCTGTGCTTTTTGTTAAAAAGAAAGATGGGTCAATGAGAATGTGTATAGACTATCGGGAACTAAATAAGTTAACTATTAAGAATCGATATCCTTTACCTAGAATAGATGACCTGTTTGACCAATTGCACGGGTCAAGATATTTTTCAAAAATTGATCTTAGATCAGGTTACCATCAAGTGAAGGTAAGAGAGGAGGATGTACCAAAAACCGCCTTTAGAACAAGATACGGGCATTATGAATTTTTAGTCATGCCTTTTGGACTAACAAATGCCCCTGCCGTCTTCATGGACCTAATGAATAGGATTTGCCGACCCTATTTGGATAGATGTGTGATTGTGTTTTTGGATGATATATTAATTTATTCAAGATCTGAAAAAGAACACGAACAACATCTAAGAGAAGTTCTAGAAACTTTAAGAAAAGAGAAACTATACGCTAAGTTTAGCAAATGTGAGTTTTGGGTAAAAGAAATTAAATTTCTAGGACATGTTATCAATCAAGATGGAATCCAAGTAGATCCTTAAAAAATAGAAGCCATTCAAAAATGGGAAACTCCCAAGAATCCTACAGAAATTAGACAATTTCTAGGATTAGCCGGATATTATAGAAGATTTATAGAAAACTTTGCCAGATTAGCATTACCTCTTACATCATTAACCCGAAAAATTCCTAAGTTTGAATGGAAAGAAAAACAAGAACAGGCATTCCAAAGTTTAAAACAAAAATTATGTGAAGCTCCTGTGTTAACCTTACCCGAAGAAGGTAAAGCATTTACAGTGTACTGTGATGCTTCCCTGCAAGGATTAGTTTGTGTATTAATGCAAGAAAATCATGTTATCGCATATGCTTCCCGACAATTAAAAAGACATGAGCAAAATTACGTTACTCATGATCTGGAAATGGGAGCCATAATATTTGCATTGAAAATATGGAGACACTATTTATATGGGACCAAGTGTACCATCTACACGGACCATAAGGGTCTCCAACATATTTTTGATCAGAAGCTCCTAAATATGCGACAGAGAAGGTGGGTAGAAATTCTAAGTGATTATGAGTGTGACATAAAATATCACCCAGGAAAAGCGAACATTGTAGCCGACGCTCTAAGCCGAAAGGATAGATCTTTAGGAGCAAAAGGTTATAAACTTTCCATAATTAATGAATTTTTAGCACAATTAAGAAATTTTCAAAGAAAGGCTTTAGAGCCCACCATAGCGAGAACTGAGTCACTCAACCGAGAAGAAGTAAGATTAATAGAAGGAACAGATGGGATATTAAGATATAACCAAAGAATTTGGATACCTCGGCATGGAAATCAAAGAGAGATCGTTTTAAGAGAAATGCATGGTTCCAAATATTCCGTTCATCCAGGGAGTCATAAGATGTATCGAGATTTAAGGAAAGATTTTTGGTGGCCCGGTATGAAAAGAGATGTGGGCAAGTTTGTAGCAAAATGTGTAATTTGTTCAAAAGTTAAGGCTGAACATCAGAAACCTAGTGGTTTGTTAATCCAACCAGAAATTCCAATCTGGAAGTGGGATCAAATCACTATGGATTTTGTAACAAAATTACCAAGAACCATAAGAGGTAATGATACTATTTGGGTGATTGTGGATCGCCTGACCAAATCTGCTCATTTTTTGCCCATACAAGAAGATTTTAAGATCGAAAAATTGTCTAGGATTTATTTGCACGAAATAGTATCTAGACACGGAATACCCCTCTCCATAATCTCGGACCGTGACAGCCGTTTCACATCCAGATTTTGGGAAGGCTTCCAGAATGCATTAGGATCTCAAATAAAAATGAGCACCGCATATCACCCACAAACAGATGGCCAAAGTGAAAGGACCATCCAGACACTAGAGGACATGCTAAGAGCTTGTATCCTGGAGTTTGGAGGCAGTTGGGACACTCATCTACCCTTAATAGAATTTTCTTACAATAATAGTTATCACGCTTCCATACAAGCTGCACCATATGAAGCGTTATATGGTAGGAAGTGTCGATCTCCGATATGCTGGAACGATATCAGAGAAACCCAACTCACGGGCCCACAAATTATTCAAGAGACAACCGACAAAATTGTTCAGATTAAGAAAAACTTAGAAACAGCACGAAGTCGTCAGAAAAGCTACGCAGACAATCGAAGGCGGCCACTAGAATTCCAAGAAGGAGATTATGTCCTGTTAAAAGTATCCCCCTGGAAAGGGGTAATAAGATTTCAGAAACGAGGAAAGTTAAACCCCCGTTTTATAGGACCTTATCAGGTAAAAGCTAGAATAGGACCAGTGGCCTATAAATTGGAATTGCCCCCAGAATTAAGTGAAATTCATGATGTCTTCCATGTCTCTAATCTTAGAAAATGTGTAATTGACGCACAAGCTATTATTCCATTAGATCAGGTCAAAGTAAACCCTCAACTTCACTTTACCGAAGAACCCATAGAAATTCTATCACGACAAGAAAGGAAGTTGAGAAGAGGCAAGATTCCTATAGTACAAGTAAAATGGAATGCCAAACAAGGACCTGAAATTACATTTGAAAGAGAAGACATCATGAAAGCCAAGTACCCTCACTTATTCAGAAATCAGGTAAAGTTATTAAAATTTCGGGGACGAAATTTCCTAAGGGAGGGAGATTGTAACAATTCTAAACTTAAACGTAATTATAAAACGGTTAATAAATAAAATTAGGTTATCTTAAGATATTAATTAAATAATATTACCCGGATAATAGACCAGCCCAATAGCCGGCCCATTAATCAAGCCCAATAATTAAGAAAGATCATAATGGATCATGGGCCAAAGAATATAACCGGTTGGAGGATGGGCTTGATAAATCACCAAAATGGACCAAAAATTATATAAACCAAATAGAAGCCCATAAGCAACTTAATCTTGAAGAAAACCCAATTATCTCTTGCTAATTATGCGGCCCAACCAAAGAAGAGGTGGATGCCGCCACTTCTTACACCTCATTAATAAGATTCTTGCATGAACACTCAAACTACCTCACACCACTCCACCTCACTCAACCTAGATATAGGCAATCATGAAGTACATGCATTCCAAGAGATTATAAGATCCCTCTAGATTGCATGAGCCGGATCATAAACCACTTCCCCAATCCGCACACAACCAAGAAACCACTCCACTTCTTCTCTTTCCCAACCATGCAAAGATGATTCATCTTCTCAATTAATATCATCTTCTTAAACCTTAAAGAAATACTCGGCCACTAGTAAAGCTTAAGAGTATCCGATTTAAACTACTATCCGGGTAAGTATTTTTGTCTACTCTTAGGAACCGAGCGCCAAGCTGTGATGGCCAGCTTTAGATAGAATAAACGCCTAAGCTGTAACGGCCAGCTATACGATTATCTTTCTTGTTATAATATGATTTGTCGTGAACAGGAACTCGAAGGAACTAGCATATCTACGGCTTGTGAAACACCACAATCGGAAGTAACTAATGTGAGTGTGTGTACCCCGTTTTGGTTATAATCTTTTTGGGGTAAATGCATGTTGGTCAAATATAAAGATTTATCGTGTCATAGTCATGATCATGAAAAACTATAGAATTCGATCGTATAGAAACTACAAGAATGGATCCATTTGGTATTATTCGAATGTATTCCGACCACCAAGAGGATCGGACCACAACATATGTCAACATGTTCCCTCGATATACATTCCACCTTAGAAAAGATCGAACCATAGGAGTCTTGCATGTTTATAAATGAGTAACCGGTTGTGTTATAAACCATTTGTATGATATTTTGTGTTAACCGGTTAAACTGGCACCACTCACTAGCTTTGCTAACGTATTTTCGACATGCATTTCAGGTTGATGAATGAAAGGAAAAACCCGAGCTCTAAGTAGGCTAAAATCGAGTCGATGCAAAGTTGATAAATAACCGGCCCAGTGGGCCGGATTGCGTCCAAACAGGCTTCGGTCCATGTAGTATTAAAAGAGTTTGTTGTAAATTAATGTCGTGTTCTGAACTTGAAATCTAAGAGTTGTGAAATAAATGATAATGTTTTCTTAAATGAATGTTATGGAATTAATTATAGATTAATGTCATGATAACCAATCCGTAATGACTCGGTAAAAATCGGGTCGTTACAACATCTAAAACTAATACCTCAAACAGGAAAAAAAATACATGAGTGTAAAAAACCAAAACTACAAAAATCTTGTCTACTAGCTTAAACAATTACACCAGTGTAAATTTTCAATAATAATAATAATAATATGTAACCATTCATCCTTACCATCCTTCTTCATCATCAAATCATCTTCATCTTCTTCCCATCATCATCATCTAATCACAGTCAAACAGGATCATTGTTAGCACTTACAAAACATGTGCAGTTTACAACCCAAAAAGCAACGAAGGATAATAATAATAATAATAATAATAATAATAATAATAATAATAATAATAATAATAATAATAATAGTAAAGAACCAGATCCGTTCATTTACAAAACCTTCAATATCATTTACAAAACCTTTAAATCATTTACAAAACCTTCAATATCATAGTAATAATAATAATAATAATAATGAAAAAAATACCTGGACCACCGTCATCAGCCGGACCACCCCTCAGCCACCCATTCGAACCAACCCCCACAAAACCACCATCGAACCACCTAGAAAAACATTGTCCCACCGTCCCACCACGTCCTCCGCCCCCTGTTTCAGCTCTACTTCACCTCCAAATACACCCCATGTTTCAGATCTGGCCAGATCTAGCCTCGAATCTCCACCACCACACGAAAACCTCCATTAGAACCCCACCAACGAAACCCCCATTAGAAACCCACCAACGAAACCCCTTGTCACCTCCACCTCATCGACCCACCACCGTTCATCGTCCTTCCCCCACCCGGTTTTCTGTTCGTCTGGTAGAGAGAGAGATCGAGAGAGAGAGAGAGATGGAGGTAGGTGTATGTGTGAGAAAGAGAGAGAGAGAGAAAGTGGTGGAGGGTGAATTATGATTTTTTTTTTAAAAATCAGTAACATTAAAAGGGTGTGGGTAGCTGTGAGTGTGGGGTGGGGTGGGGTGGGTGTGGGTGGGGTAGGGAATGTGATAAAATGACTTTGTTGCCCTTTATTATTAAAATGATACTATGCATATGTGTCATTTTATTATTGGTCTACATGAGTTCTTGAGTTCTCGCAACTCAGAGGAGTTTTCAAAATATCCGGATCCTATACATACATATATATATATATATATATATATATATATATATATATATATGAATAGACTGTTGTCTTGATTAAAGTGTGGCTTGAGTTTTTAGTTAATAAGCAGAATGCGCTTAATGTCTTGGCCACGTATTCGAAACCTTACTGGTTAGATCGGGTATTGTTTTGACTTGCTACCTATTTAGGTTATATGGATTATATATTTATATATTATCGTAAACTGTATTTGGTGACTACATGACCTTATAAACTGGGCTATGATGGAAGTGGGATATGCTTGTTCTGATCTATCGTATTGGTTTTGTGTCATGGTTGTTGCTTAGTTAATGTTATACCTGTTATTAAATATATTAGACTATGTTTGATGGCTACCTGATATGTCTAACTGAGCTATGACGGAAGTGGGACATGCCTGTTCTGATCTCTGGTCTTGGTTTTGAGTCAGGGTTGTTACATAGTTTATATTATGTGTATTTTTATAAACTAAGCTATGACAGAGGTGGGATATGCCTGCTTTAATCTCTAGCTTTAGTTTGCTTAAATAGACTGGATTGTTCTTTGTGTTGAAAAGCGAGATGCGAATATTATATATTTGGTAAGTGAAGTCTTGAGGTAATTAGGCAGAGTATGCCTATCCTAGACTTTGATTTTTGTTTTGCTTGGGGAAAAACAAATTAGCGGATTGCGCTTATTGTTAACTCCGAGGTTGAGGTATTTTGTTAATTTTTATTTTGACAAAATACTTGTTTATATAAATTTATAAAACTTGAACTCACTCAGCGTAGCTGACGTTTTGCATATACGTTAGATTGATTTCAGGTTAAATGAGAGATGGATGGATGACTACTTGGCGATGCATGAAGCTACCTGGCAATTGAAGGCATTTCTAGTCAAAGACTCCAATTTATGGATTAAATTAGATTTAAATGCTTACTTGTATTCTCAATTGGAATATTTTTTCATGTTTTGACAATTCGTTAAATGTTTTTCCGCTGCGCATTATTTGATTTGAATAAACTCTTTCAAACGAATAAAATAATTACACATGTTTTCTTATATATTTAAGAATATTAACCCAACTATTTGACACCGGTTTTGCGGATCTTACATTTGATTCTCACAGTTCTCACCAAAAAAACATTTTGTAGAGGATCTTTCCCCACAACAACCATAATAATAATAATAATAATAATAATAATTATAATAATAATATTAATAATAATAGAAATATAAAATATGAATAAGATAAGAAAAGGAAACATGTCATTCGTCTTTTCTCCATATATCTGCACATCATCATAGAAAATGGAACCGACATGGAAAAGAGAAATGGTCTGCCAATCGTTACCTTATAACTAACCACTCAATTCAACCTATTAAATGTGATTCAATTATCGTCAAAGCAATTAAATTGAAACCGATCAGAACACATCTGTTTGAAGACCCAAAAAAACCCATGACCTAAACTTGTTTCCCTCGCCCCTCTCTACTTCTGACCACATTCCAAAAGACCGAAATCCAGCAACAAAACCACAACCACCTCTGTTCTGACCTGTAGTACAACTGTCGTGTGACACCCAGCATGTTCGGCTTAAACATTTTGGTAAAGCATAAGTTTACCTTAGCGAGAAACATTTATAAACGAACATAACTAGGTTAGTTGAGTCGGGTTATGATAGTATTGTGCAGGGTTCAATGATCTGGAGGATCATTGGGAGTCATTTTGGGAATACACTTGTACCGAGTCCCGTTGTTGGTGAAATTACATGAACTGAATCAAGTAGGACAGGTAGATTATTAACACACGTGTAACATAACATGATAATATGTGCTACAAGGTGTGAACATGATTATATGTGCCTATATGTGCTTAACATGTGTTAGAACTGCATGATCATATGTTAGAATGTGTTTAAATACGTTAAAATGACAAAACTGGAAAAACTGGAAAACACAAGTCCTGGTTCGACCCATGGCGTGGGGGCGAACCTGGAAATGAGCCTTGGTTCGACCTTTGGATAAGGGGCGAATCTGGAACAAACCACAGAACAAGTTCATTCGACCTTGTAAAGGGGCGAGGGTGGCACCTTCGACCCCATACAAGGGGCGAATGTAGAGTTGGTATAAATACCATACTTTGTCATTTTTCACCATTTCACAAACCCTAAACGCCTCCAAACACTCTCAAACGATTTTAATCACTGGGGAAGGAGTTTTTGCTCTCGTTTTTCATAATCTAACCTACAAACAACATTTAATCAAGAATCCAAGGTGTGTTCTTAATCCTAAACCCTTTTTAAAGCATTTTAATTTGTTTTCATCTAACCCTAAATGTCCAGATCTGTTCTAAGGATGTTTTCACCATTAAAAACCTTTTAAACATCTTTCTAAACTTAAACCTTATTATTAAACATAGGTTTTCATATCAATAAACATATGTTAATTATGTGTTATGTGATATTATGTGTTGTTAATGATTTGCTGCTGTATTAATGATAGAAACATCATCTAGGGCTGCTATTATTGTGGGAATATGATTGGTTAAGGTTACAATTAGATGAATGGTGATGTTATGTCAAATTTGGGAATTTTGATAAATCTAGGGCTTGTTGCATGCTAGTATTATCAATAGAACTATTGGGGGTTTTCATATACACGATAAACTGAGCCTTTTAAGATGATTATGAGAAGATTTCGAAAAGTTTCCAAATTAGGTAAAGATTTCATGCATGATGTGACACTTCCATAATTTTTGCCATTTTGGGAAAGGGCTAAAACGAACAGGTAAAAATTGGTGGGGTTTTATGGGGATATGTTATTCATACTTGACTTCTGTGATTGGTGATGTTTCGGGATGTTTTCGGATGTTTTGAAGCGCTTTGTGGAAAAACACTCTGCCAGGGTCGAACCTGGGCACTTTCGACCAGTCGTGGGGTCGAAGGTGGAACCCCAGGGTCGAACCTGGACATCTGTTGGTCGAATCTGTTTCAAATGGGTCGAATGTGACTCTAAATGGGTCGAACGTGTCTCCAAAGGGGCGAACGTGGCAGAAAAGGGGCGAAGGTGGAACTAAAAACCCTGGTTCGACCCTATGGAATCAAAAATGGGATTTTTTGATGCAAACTAAGTATTTATGCTTGAACCTTGTGTGTAATCTATGTATACTTGATTAGTTAGGGTAATGAGTCACCAACGGGATGTCGGGTCGGTCTAGTGTGTCGGTTGAACATTCAAAACACGTTTTAAAACATACTTGGTCACGATCTGGACAATCGGGGACTAGATAACCTTATGGTTATTAGTCGGAACACTTATGTGAACATTTTGATAGATCTCCGGTAGTTGGGATCATCAAAGGCTTGGCTTTCTTATATGACTGAGGAACACAACCTAAGGTGAGTTCACGGTCCCACTTTTACTGCTTTTACTTTTGGGGGAGAAAACATGCGCTAAACTTATTTTGGTAACATATGTCATACTATGATTTAACTTTGCGTTGCTATACGATCTTTGAAAGTCCCAGGGGGAACCATGAATGTGCGGGGTTGCACAACAGGGGAAATGTGGATAGATCTATTGGGTTTGACAGGCCCTACTCGACGGCTTGGAGGGCCGGACGGGTGCATATTGTCTCAATCTTGCTAAACATTGCTGAACACTCGGGCTGAACACTGGTAACAGTCTAGTAATGGTTTACCAATCGTAGTAGTAACAAAACATACGCCTAGCTAGCGTACTTGGTAACATTGATATAGTATGGACATGGTAATACTTTGGTAACACTGTGGTAACTTTTGGTAACATATTAAACAAACTTGTGAACTCACCAGCATTATATATGTTGACGTCTTTTTGGCATGTTTTCTCAGGTCGCTAAGGTAGCATCGATTGGACTAGGCGCACGGGTCTGCATTGGCGTCTAGGCTTAGTTGCACGTTTTGAAATAAGTGTCTTGAATACGTTGGAACACAGTTTTGTAGCTGATTAAATTCTTTAAATGCTTCCGCTATGGTTGTCACCTTATGGAAACTATGTTTTGAGTTTACGTATTTCATAAAGTGTTGTTTATAGTGACCGTTGACTTGGATCCTGGTTTGTCATGCGCCTCGCGGTAAAACTCCGCAGTGGAAATTTGAGGGTGTGACATGCTGCCTTCCAACAACCCCGCGACCACCTCCGGCCACAAAGCAACACACAATAAAAATAATTGTATATTGGAAGTTTGATAGTGACCCAAAGATTTTTGTGATTAAAAGAAAGAAAGTATTCAATATTTCAAAATATATTTGGTGTATAAACTCTTCCTAACTAGAATATCCGTTATTTGAACAAGTTGAAATTGATCATCCTTCAAATGATTCCGGAACACTGTTTGTTGAATATTGGTGACTTGGGGTTTTCACAAAATAACAATATTAAATGGGTAGCAGAAAATGACTTCCATGATGAAGCTTTTATCTTCATGAAAGTTGTTAAAAGGGCTTTACAATTAAAGGATGATGCAACAAATACCTCATAAGAGAATTGATGCTCAATATGATAAAAAAAAACTTTAATAACAAACAAGTAGAGGATTGTCTATAACTTAATTTTTGTTTGAGTCATTTTAATTATTTAACTTTTGTCGGCTGCATTGACAATTAGTTAATGATTTTGGTTGTTTAACAAGTAGGGAATGCTTTTATGTATACATAATCGATGTTTTTTGTTCTTACAACTTTCGTGATACACAAATATAATAGGTGTTTAAGGCATGTTGGGTTATATTACGCTCACCAAAAGAGCATCGGTGACTGCTACCGCTGTAAATTGTAAATTGTCGACTCCGCTGCAACGCATGGGATCAGACTACAATATCTCGCTTGCATAAACGAATTATATACCAGACACACACGTAGGGGCTCGCACGTAACATATTATTATTTAGGTACTCCAACCAACTGACATAGATTGTCACTTTACTTTTCTCACCATTTTGACGACACTTCAATCAAGAAGAAAACAACGGCGAGACGATTAACCAAATGCAACATCTAAACAACGTGCAGCTCCGCTGCAACGCGCGGGTTCCTGCTAGTACTTATAGATATACGCTAACATTAGCATATTTTAGATAGAAAATGTACCTTGAGGTTGAGGGAGGGCATTTAAAGTGTCTCTTCTTTTATACTGCAAACCAAAAGAAGTTGCCTAAATGTCATATTAAATTTAACGCAAAGTCAAATGAAAAAAATGAAATTCGTAACCTAAATGAAAGGGTTAAGTTTAGCATCTGATCTAAACTGCCACTTCCCCTCTCTGTCACATGCAATCACCTTGTTCAGAATCAATATGTGGTTAGGGTTTAGGGTTGTGGATTTTAAGGAATTAACCGGAGAATGAGGTAACATGACAAACTACGGATGATACCACCGGTTGAACGACCATCGTTGGCCCACATACACTACATATTAGGGCTTTTGAAAGCGAGGTACACAGATGGTTGGCATGGTGCAGTAGAGGTCGGTGGTGGTTCTCTTCTTTGGATGATGGTGCAATGAGAAAAAAAAAAAAAGACAAAAACTTTTGCCACACGATTAGGTGGGCGACTAGCAAGCTAGTCGACTTGAGACCCACACGACTGGCTAGGCCAGTCGTGTCAAGAAGACCTAGATGTGTGCACAAGTTACAAAACTGCCCTTAATCACTTAAATGCATACAAATACATGCAAAACAACGCATAAACACATATACTAGGCTAAGGACATCAACAATGGCTGAGAATGGTACCAATATATAGCTATAAGGGAAGCTTGGTGGAGGTAGTATGAACAACCATATGGCCTAATAAGCGTTTGCCAGGTAGGTAAACCACTGTTCATTAGCCGCCTCCTTCAATAGATAACATAACGAGAAAAAAGAGATGAAGACTTTTGCTATGACTGTGTTGGCCGAGAATGATGCCAACACGTAGCTTGATGGAGATAGCAGGAACAGCCATATGACCTAATAAGCTTTTGCCATTTGCTTCAAGGATTTTTGTGTATCCATTCCCCTTTAAACTGTCTTATGTTTAGGGCTATAAACAAACCAAACGTTCGGTGAACAGTTCGTAAACCGTTCGGCGGGAAGTTCGTTTGTGTCCGTTTGTTTAATAAATGAACGAACACAAACAAAAAAATCCGTTTGATTAACTAAACAAACAAACACGAACAAGTGTCTCGTTCGTTCGACTGCGTTCGTGAACGTTCGTTTATTTATATCCGTTCGTGTATGTATGTTTATGTTCGATCACTAGTTAAAACTTAGGATAATTATGAACTTTTGAATTAGGAATATCATGTGTTCATGCATATGCCTAAGTAATTTTAGATAATTATGTCTAAGTTAGTACAATTTGACTTATCGACATTGTTTAGTAGATGTACTTTGTCTAACGGTTAATATTAACAATGTTTTTTAGTTAGTTGCATAATAAATGTTGTTTTTGTTTATTTGTGTTCAAGACCCGTGTTCACGAATAGTTTGCAAACAACTGAACTTCTTAACAAACAAACACAAACATAGAATTGTGTTCGTTAGTGTATTCGTGAACGGCTCGTTTGTTCAAGAAACCTTAACAAACAAATACGAATAAAGCCTTGTTCGTGTTCGTTTGGTTCGTTTACAGCCCTACGTATGTTTGGTTTGGGCTGGTTGTCAATTAACGTTATCTAAAGCCCAATACTAGTTTTGGATTTCAACCCTTACTTTTACTTTCGGTGTTTAGTGGCCTTTATATTGGGCTTCATGTCTTTTATTGATCTAGATAAAATGTACTAGTTTACAACGGGCTTCCTTTTGTAATGGTAACTCTACCAAACGAATTAAAGGATTAAAATAAGCCTATGTGCTTATCCACGTGCCCAGACAGCAGTCAACATGTGTGGCGTGAAAATTCCAAATACACTTTTTTGTCAAAAGGACTTAAGACTAAAATAAACCCATTGTATTAATACTTTTTGTCTGTAGATCCAACGATATGTTACAGTTAGAAAATCACTATAAGCATTGGTTGGATTTGAGTTTGATTTTGTTTAAATATTTTTTTCTCTAATCATGACAATGTTTTAATAGATAATTCTGTTCTTTTTATGCTGTGAACTTTATTTCACACATTACAACTTTTTTTTTTTAAACTAATGGAAATATTTTATATAAACATGAGGCAAATTAGATAATGATAGCAGACAGGTGGGCGGGCAACAAGTTGTCCCGCCATGTTTATATAAAAACTACATGATGCATCCATGTTTATAGTTGTGACTTGTGAGGTGAAAATCAAATATTTGAAATTTTCATGTGTTATCATAGATTATAGTTATAAATTATAAATGTACAAATTTAGTGTAATAAAAATAGAAACACGTGATGGAAAACTTTAACTACAAATAGTTGAATGTTCATAACCTATTATCCCGTCTTTATTTTTTTTTTGGAAGGCGAATTTTATTAAACCACAAACACACAAGGGAAAATCTCCAAGACGGAGACCCCAAATACAAACAAAGTTACGTTACATCGAAATTAAACTTTTTCCAGTCCTTCCATTCCATAGACCCATTCTTGGTCCTACTCGTAAACCATAGGAAAGCCAAAATCTTGATGTCTGAGACAATCTCTACCACATTACGCCGGACGTCCCTGAATATTATCTCATTCCTAGCCTTCCAGATCCGCCAACATGTTAAAATAAGAATACCTTGAAGCGCTCTTTTCTTTTCCGCGGCCCATGTAGATGACGAATAAACCTGCATGATATCTTTAACCGAAAAAAAGAAAAACTGAGGCAGGTTTACCCAAGAAGCAATCCCACCCCATACCCCACACGACACTGAACAGGCCGTGAAAGTATGATCAATGCAATCTTCCTGTTCATTACACATGTCACATATAATATCCCCACAATCGATATTTCGCCTTCGTAATGCCTTCTTTGTCGGTATCCGGTCCATCAACATACGCCACATAAAAACGTTACACTTGATTGGGAGCCATTTACACCAAACGAATTCTGAACTATTTTGTGACATTTGCTCAGAACTCAACCATTTTCGAACTATACTAACCGAAAATTCTTTTCCATAGCTAAAGTCCCACATCCATCGATCATTAGCACTCCTTAATTCAAGGCCATCCATCAAATGAATACAATCTTCTAACTGTGTAGCTTCTATTTCCGTAGTAGGAATGCGCCGCCACTCCCAAGAAATTAAACCTTCATCTTGACTCATCCCAAGCCGATCGGCAACTTTACACGCCTTATTCATCTCTAACCGAAAAAGATCCGGGAATAAATTCTTGAGCGGGATTTTTGACGCCCAAGGATCTATCCAAAATCTAATCTCCATACCATTACCCAACACACCTCGAATCATACTCATAGCATTAAAACCGGCCACATTTAGCCGATACCCATTTTGAACCACCTTTGACCAAGTACCTGAAAATGTAGAATTACAAGGATATGCATCCCACTTTCTATTAGAGCCATGAATCGCCACCACCACCCTTTTCCATAACGCTTCACCTTCATGTCGATACCTCCACAACCATTTAACCAAGAACGCTTTGTTCACCTCATCTAGTTTCCGAATACCCAATCCTCCATTTTTAATGGTCTTTGTCACAACATCCCAACTCACCCAGTGAAGTTTCCTCGAGTCTTCGTTTCCACCCCATAAAAAACGTCTCATCAAACCTTCTAATTTGTTGACTATACCAGTAGGGGCCTTATAAATAGAAAAATAATAAGACGGAAGGCTCTCCAAAACCGCTTTAATAAGAGTCAATCTACCACCAATGGAAAGAACTTTAGACTTCCATGACGATAGTCTGTTCTTAAACACCTTGACCACCGGCTCCCAGTTGTTAATTCTATTCATATTAGCACCTACCTGTATACCGAGGTAAGTGAACGGCATCTCCCCTGCGCGACAACCCATCCCTATCGCCTTATCATTTACCTCCTCCACCGTTTTCCCCATCCCATATAGAGTCGATTTATGAATATTAATCTTAAGACCCGAGCACATATTAAAAACTCTAAGTAACCTTCTTAAACAAATAAAGTTACCTTCCACCCACTCTCCCATGACCAATGCATCGTCCGCGTATAACAAATGTGAAATAACCGGACCGTCTCTAGGCATTTCAACTCCCCGAAATTCCCCAATTTCGCTCGCCTTTTTTATTAACCCTGAAAATGCTTCCATAAGGATGATGAACAAAAACGGCGAGATAGGATCCCCCTGCCGAATACCCTTACCACAATCAAACTCAAACGTCGGCGAGCCATTAACTAACACAGACGAACGAGCCGATCGCAAAATACCTTCTATCCATTTACACCATAAGTCCGGAAAATTCATTTGTTTCATAACCGATATTAAAAAGGCCCAATTAACATTGTCATAGGCCTTTTCAAAATCAATCTTAAACATAAATAACTCCTTATTTTTCTTCTTCGCCCACGATAGCACCTCGCTAATAACAAGAGGACTATCCAATATATACCGACCTTGGACAAACGCCGACTGCGTCTCATTAATAATACTGTCCATTACCATCTTCAATCTGTTTGCTAGCACTTTTGAGATAACTTTAGAAATCACTCCTATCAGATTAATAGGACGATACTCCCCTAACGAAACCGGATCTTTCACCTTTGGAATCAATGTAATAAAACTAGATGCCGCACCACGACTGATTTCACCACTACAGGCAAATTTATTAAGTATATCAACGAAATCAGCAGCAAATAAATCCCAGTACCTCTTAACAAAACGAAAATTAAACCCGTCAGGACCGGGAGCTTTGTCACTACCACATTGGAATACCGCATCCTTGATTTCCTTCTCGACAAAAGGACTCACTAACCTTTCTGCTTCGTCCCCGGTAATAGACTTTAAACCAAAACAATTAAGTCTTGGTCGAACCGGAGCTTCTTCAAAAAATTTATTTCTAAAGAAACGCAACACCTCTCTTTTGACTTCCTTTGGTTTCGTAACCCAATCGCCGTCAACATTCAAGCCCGATATAGAATTCGTCACTCTTCGACTATTGATCGAGCCATGAAAGAAACGGGAATTTTCATCCCCTTCCTTTGCCCAACGCACTCTCGACTTTTGTTTCAAATCTTTGGATTTAAAATACTCCAATTGCTTCAATCGATTTCTCGCTTCCTCAAGACTCCAAAGCTCCTCTTCGTTTAAATCCCTCTCCTCCAACAATAACTCGAAGGAATTAACTTCAAGCGACAATACTCTAGCCTCCTCCATCTCATCATCGATGATTCTCTCCTTCCACATAGTAATCGCAGATCTCAATTTCTTGAATTTATGAAGCAATTTCATCTCTGGCTCCCCGTGGCAAACAATACTACTAACCGTGTTCTTAACCACATCGTCAAAACCATCACGTAACATCCAAGAATTGAAGAATCTAAATGGTTTCGGACCATAATTGCGGCAATGAATTTTAATAATTAGAGGACAATGATCCGAACCACCTCGCTCTAATGCCCGATATTCCGCGCTCGGCCATTCATTAAGAAACGACCAATCGACGAATATCCTATCGATCCGGCTAAGTTTATTCCCCGACAAAAACGTAAACTTCCTACCTTTTAATGCATATTCAAATAATCCCGCGTCTTCCACAAAATCGTTAAACTCTGACGTCTCGGCCTGATTAAAATTAGAGTTTCTTCTATCAACACGATCACGAACGCAATTAAAATCACCGCCCACAATCCAAAAACCCCCGTCATCCAATAACACCGATTTCAAATAACCCCATATCTCCCGCTTATCGTGAATACGTTGAGGGCAATACACATTAATAAGCGTTAATTTCCTACCATCACCTTTCAAAAAACCCGAAACCACCAAAACATTCGGCCTCTTGGTAACCATGGTCTTCGAGAACAATTTAGGATTCCAAAACGTAATCAAGCCTCCCGAACGACCAACCGCATCCACATGTTCACATTGGAACTCAGACATACCCCAAAACTTACCAACATCCACATTATCCAGAGACTCAAATTGAGTTTCCTGGATAAAAATACAACCAATGTCATTTTCCACTTTCAACTTACGACACCAATCACTTTTATTTATCGATCCTAGTCCACGAACGTTCCAAGATAACACATTCATTGACGAATGTGTTGAAAGCCTTCTTCCCGAATGGTCTTCTCGATAGAATCCATCATTCCTTCAAACTCTTCAACCCCCACTTTCTTACCAAACCTAACCGTTTCCGCCACTTCAATCCCGATCAAGTCCGCGTGAATAACAGTCTCATTACGAAATTCTGCAGCCGTGCCTTCGTTCACTACCAATGGTACAAACTGCTTCTCCTTACCATTCTGTTCGGACTCAACCGTACCGCTCCCAGCATTTTCCTCAGCCCCGTTAACGTTGAATATGAACCTGTCGATGTCAAACGGGTCATCTCCCTCTCTAGCTCTTTTTTTAGGTCGTTCTTGTCCTGTAGGAGACGGCGTTTTTTGAGATCTATCTTTCTTCCGAAAACCTCTATGCTTCTTAATCTTGTTCACCGCTGCATCATTAGTATCCCCGCACACACTGATATCCACGTTAAGATTGACCACTTCTTCATCTGTATGTTCCACAGACACATTAATATTATTGTTCTCGACCCCAATATCATCACAACCCATTCGCACATCTTCTACCTCCACTATGGCCGCACCAACCTCCTCCATCTCCACATTCAAGGCGTTATCATCCGTAACGTCACACGGATCCAACAGGCAATCCGGTATCCACTCGTCTACCTCCTCAATCACCGTCACAGTGAAAACTTCACCTTTCCACTTGACATCCACAGATTCATTAATAAACTTCCCCGGTTCGCAAAGGATACCAAGCATAACATGTGACAAATCCGCCTCCCCTTCGGTAATCTTAACCGGGTGAATGATCGTACCAAATAACGAACCAATATCATTAAAGATCCCATTATCGTACAAACCCAAAGGAACCCCATACACCTTAATCCACGCCACTTTTTCCCTAGGAAGCATCTGCCCATCCCATTTTTCTATGGATTCAAATGATTCTTTCCAAACCTCCTTATTCTTAATAAACTCTTCCATGCATGCACTAGAGTTGAAGATAAGAACCACCCAAAGTCCCCCCACGTACCTAATGCCAACCCTATTAAGATTGATAGAGTTAAGCCAGGTACGTAAGTTTGATAGTTTGTCGAGATCAATCGTCCTACCCACGGCTCCACAGCCCGACCACAAAAGACTTCCTTTCACGTTAGAATCCACCACAATCTCCTTACCACTCTTAACCCCCACCGGCTCCACATTCATCAACTTGTCTCTAAAAGATCTGCCATCTCCCAACCCAGTTCCCACATTATTGTTCACCATCCCCTGATCGTTACCAGCCTCGGCACGGTCAGCGGTTGGAATAGGCTTCTCATTCATAGCCGGCGGTTTGTTATTTCCTCCTTTCCAATCAATCTTTTCCCCATTAACGAACCGTGCCAAGGCGATAAACAGTTTATAAGACCCAATCCAGACATCACCCATCTCCTTCTCAAGACCCACCGGATCCGTAACATACACAAACGTAACGAAACCAAAACGCTTACCCAACTTGTCGTACTTCCTTGCAATATATGTGTTCTGAATGACCCCATAGTTCTTCAACACTGCTACCAAATCTGTAGACGCACACCCGTTCGGCAAATTAGAAACGAAAAACTTCGTCTGCCCCCATTCCTTCTGTTTTGAAGTTTCAGCCTGATCCGATCTCTTTCCCTTGTGTTTTGGAGCGTCGTACCAAGTATCCACCTTGAACCTTTCCTTGCTCGCCATTGATCTTGAAGAAAGTTAGCCAATTCGCCTGCTGTTCGCCGTCACGATCGCCCTATTTTTCCGGAGGAATAGGGTTTTGTGTTCCGATCAGTTTACTTTTAGATTCCCGTCTTTATTCACATGAAGTCATAAGAAATCAAAAAAAACATTAATAATTCATCATAATACTGGAAAATGTAACCGAGGCTGATTGGTTTCATTGTATCATATAATTAAAGTACTTGGTTATGGGTTTATTATAGCATAACACCGTCCCATGCACATCCCTAGCATGAATTGACTCACACATTGAACTCACAGTTAATTGAATTAACCAAACCGTCTTCCTAAAAACCGAAACAACTAAACTCATTGATTATCAAACTCAGTGGCGAAGCTTGGTTCGCCAATCAGCGGGGGCCGGACCTAATTTTTTTCTGTCGGTAGTGGCAAATCGGCGGGGGCCGGACTCAACCCGGACTAAATTTACCTATGAAAATCGTAAATTTCCTTTACTGCGCCAAAAAACAGGAGGAGCCAGGGCCACCCCTAGCCCTCAAAATACTTCGCCACTGATCAAACTAATAACGAAATCATCAACTAAATGTTATTTTTAAAATATAGCCGAATCAATCCGACTAATACTTTTGTCATTTCTGAAATTTGGTAAAAGTTTATCTGTTAAAAACATACATATAATAAGCAATTTAAAATAACATTTCTAGAGATTCAATAGCAAACCGAAGGAAACCGAAGGAAGATTATGGTTCTAGAGCCTTAAGAACCAAGGGTTTGTGTTTAGTAGGATAGGTTTTGCGATTCAAAAGGGGATAGCGACGCAACTTGTTGCCCGCTTATCCACCATCTAAATGTAACTTGTTTTGTCTTGGCTATGAATTGGAGTATCCCAAAAAAAAAAAAAAAAAAAAAAAAAAAAAATTACAAATTGCAAAAACACTGTTTGCTAGATGAATTACATATTTAATTTTCTCTTTTAATAGCAACATAATAAACCAGAAAAGTATGTGAATGTGAGGCACAATCAAATCATTAATTTCGAAAGGAATGTTCTGTATTTAATTGGAAAAAAAAAACTTAAAACTAAAAGCTTTCATTTACAAATTGCGAAAACACTGTTCGCTAACTAACCATATTTAAGTTTCTTTTCTAATAACACATAACTAGAAAAATGTAAGCAACGATGTTAACTTTAATTTCAAAAAGAATGTTCTTTATTTAATTAAAAAGAAACCTAAAAACATTATATTATTTAAAAGAGATAATATAAATATATTAACACTTTTTAAAAAAGTTAATATTATACACTCAACATAATACAAAATCTCTTGAATCATGCTTATTGTTGGGTCAAAATAGGTCATCTAACCCTTCAATAAAAAATAGGCCATTAAACTCATAAAAATGATACAACCATATTTCCCCTCTCCGGTAGTATGGCTTTGTTAAATAAAAAGAAACACGTAAAATGTTACAAAGGGTGCATTGTATTAAAAAGTTTAAAAAGTTTAAATGAAAAATAGTAGAACTATAATTTATTGGTCAGGGATTGCAAAAGAGCATGAACACAAGTAAACCTAAAATCTAAAACAACGATGTTAACTTTAAACGCGGATTAACATTAAAGAAATATGATCAAAGATCAATCAAAGACAATACAAAGATTTCACAATTTGATTCTTATTATTAAGCAATAAGAAACGAATACATGAATGATTATTGAATGAAAACGAAAACGAAAGAACATGAATTACAAAAGAAACGATTGAATCGAATGGAATGAATTGAATCTGATTAAAAGAAACGATTGAATCGAATGGAATGAATTGAATCTGATTTTTCCCTCCTTTTATAGCTGATCAACCAACTTTAACAACCAAAGATTGTTTTGCACACTTCCAGTCCCTCTATCTTTGCAACTTGTTATATTTAACCCAAAGCTTTCGTTTACTTTATCCTGGTCAACATTATTGATAGATTGACTTCTGCTGACTTCTGATGAATTATTATCTACTATTGTATGTTTGATAAGTATTGATCTTAGCTCAACTTTGATATATTATTCAACAATCTCCACCTTTGATCAAGATCAACAAATATGACCAAATTACCTCTGATATCAAGTTATATGCAACATAGTCAAACACTGCAAAAACTTTGTGCCAGAAGTTGATTTCGTTAACATATCAGCTGCATTATTGTTGGTATTTACATACATAACTTTCACCTCCTTAGAGTTAGTAACATATCTAATCAAATGCAGCTTCACATTGATGTGTTTTGACCTTTCATAAAACACCTGATGCTTTGACAATTGAATAGCTCCTTCATTGTCACAATGCACCAACACATCTTCCAATCTTAATCCCATTTCAGACACAAAACCTTTCAACCAAATTGACTCTTTGATTGCCTCAGTTAATGCAATAAACTCAGCCTCTATTGATGACAAAGCAACAACATGCTGCAATGTGGATTTCCAACTAACTGTGCCTCCCAACACTTAAAACACATAACCAGTCACTGATCTTCCTTTATCTAAATCCTTTACAAAATTAGAATCCACATATCCCTCAACCAACTGATCAGGGTTATTATTTCTTCCAAATACTAATCCAAAATCCTGAGTTCCACTTAGATACCTTAGAATCCATTTTACCACTTCTTAGTGAAGTTTTCTAGGATCACTAATATATCTACTTACTACACTTACTACATATCCTATATCTAGTCTTGTACAGATCATAAGATATATCAAACTACCTATTGCATTTGCATATGGTTTTTAACCATTTTACCCCTCTCATCATCATTCTTAGGACAGTTTAACTTTGACAGCTTAAAATGCATAGCTAGAGGGGTAATAACAGACTTACAATTGTTCATGAAGAATTTGGCAAGAACTTTCTTCAAATATGACTTCTGTGACAACTTTATCATCCCTGCACTTCTGTCCCTGATAATTTCCATTCCCAGAATTTTCCTTGCTTCTCCTAATTCTTTCATTTCAAATTTTGCCATCAACAATCTCTTTGTTTGAACTATTTGCTCTTTGTCACTACATGCTATTAACATATCATCCACATTTAGTAACAAATAAACAAACTTGGCCTGTTAAAACTCTTTATAGTAGACACATATATCATACGCACTTCTACTGAACCCATGTGAAACCATATAACTGTCAAACCTTACATACCATTGCCTTGGGGATTGTTTCAGTCCATACAATGATCTTTTCAATAAGCAGACCTTATCCTTGTCCTTTGATTCCTCAAAACCAAGTGGTTGCTTCATGTATATTTGCTCATCAAGATATCCATGTAAGAAAGCAGTCTTTACATCTAATTGTTCGAACTCCAAATTAAATGGGGCAGTTAATGACAATATTACCCTTATTGAAGTATGTTTGACTACAGGAGAGAAAATCTCATTGTAATCAACCCCTTCTCTTTGTGTAAACTCTCTTGCCACCAATCTTGCCTTATACCTTGGTTTTTCTCCTGCCATGCCTTCTTTAATTTTGAATATTATTTGCAATCTACAAGCTTCTGATCCTTGGTCTTAGTAACAAGCTCCCAAGTACTGTTCTTATGCAATGAATTCATCTCTTCTTGCATTGCATCCTGCCATTTATCCCTATTTACTGAATTAATGGCTTCATAGTATGTTAGTGGTTCATATGAACTTTCTTCTTCAGCAACACTAAGAACAAAAGTTGATAAGTCTTGTCTAAACCTTATAGGTTGTACAGTTTCTCTTCTAGGCATGTCTTTTGCAATACTGTACTCCCTATTACTGGCCATCTGTGAACTTTCTGGTTGATCTTCAACAACTTCATTATCTTTGTTATTGTCCTTGGGTAGCTCCACCTCAATTTCAACCTCCTATGATCTATCCTTTTCACCATCAGGTTTACCAATCACATCTTTATACATCAAATGCTCAAAACACTTTACATTCCTGCTTACAATTATCCTTGGACTTCCTCCATTTATTCTCCATAGCCTATACCCTTTCACACCCATCAGTGTAGCCTACTATAACACATTTTTGTGCTCTTGGGTCTAGCTTGTCTTGACTTATATGAGAATAAGCCACATAACTAAACACCCTTAAGTCACTATAATCTGTTTTCAACCCAGACCACTTTTCCATAGGAACCATCATTTCTATTGCAGATGATGGTGAAATATTAATGAGATACACTACTGCTTTCATTGCTTCTGCCCAGAAACTTTTGAGCATACCAGCTTCAATCAACATACATCTCACCTTTTCAAGAATGGTCCTATTCATTCTCTCAACAAAACCATTCTGTTGTGGAGTACCTAGAATGGTTAAGTGTCTTGCTATTCCACATGTTTTACAGTATTCTTGAAACGCTTCTATTTTTCCCTATTTATACAGGTTTGACGTAACTCACGGGTCCTATATCGACTTAGTTATTCTTTTCTATGTTTTAAGTTCCAGTCTAATTTCTTTGCATTAAGATGCCACAACAGACATGCGTGGTTCAACAATTTTGCTTATGCTTTTCGTTCGGTATTATTTTTTTTCCTCTTTTTTTATTTTGTTTTTACAAGCTTTTCATGTACTGATGGTTGCTGACGATGTTGTGACATTGGTGCTAATTGACATGGTTTTACGCCCCCGACGCAACACAGAGGACTTAATATATGTTATGTATAACAAACCAATGTAATTTGGGTCACGTGTCATTCATTAAGCATTTATTGTTTGGTTTTTCCCCATTTTCTTCCTACTTAATTACCGATAATATATAAGTTAATATTTATTTATTTATTTATTAATTTATAATATTTATCTTTATTATTACTTTACTATATAACAAATAAAAATGTTATAATCATCTCACTTGTCTATCATATGAAATAATATTATTAAATCATAATTTGAAGTTCATCTCTCATTTATTTAATACTAGGTTAGAGACTCGTGGGTACCCACGGTGCATACCAAAGAAAAATATAAAAATGTGAAAATAATATTTGTATTATTGAAGTTGTGTGTACATGACGTCAATAAAGATAAGTTAAAAATGCATCAAAAGGTTATAAAATTATTCCTAAAGCTTGAAAGACTTCTTTGTACACAACGTTTGATGTTTTGTTCGTCAGTTTGCCATCTTCATCTAGTATAACTATCTTCAGTCCATCTCGACTTATGACCCTTGATAGCGCAACATACAACTGCCCGTGTGAAAAAAACAGGATCCTTCAAATACAACCCAACTCTGGATAAGGATTGTCCTTGACTCTTGTTTATTGTCATTGCGAAAGAAACAGCAAGTGGGAATTGTCTTCTGTTAGGTTTAAAAGGAATTCTCTTATCCGAAGGTGATAAAGTAATTATTGGGATAAACGTTCGCATTCCAATATTACTTCCCGAAATGATTCTCCCTTCTATTACACGTTTTCCCATTTTAACAACTTGTAACCTTGTTCCATTACACAAACCGCTTTTCTGATCAATGTTTCTAAGTAACATTACCGGGACACCAACTTTCAAAACTAAACGGTGATTTGGTATTCCAGATAACTTAAGACCATTCAAAATATCAGGAGAAATTAAGCTTTCATCAACCTTTTCATTAACATCTTCGGACTGACAAACACTATCTGAACTTAGATACTCAATTTCCTCACTAGGAAACATTGAAAGTAATCTATCATTAATTTCTTGAACAACCTCATTCTCCGGTGCCAATATAGCTCGATCTTGAAAATAATGAGGAATGTGGATGTTATCCAAAAGTGACGGATACACAAAGGATATCAAATCAGAAACATGATACGAAGATTGAGAAATAAGTAAGTCCTCAGGTATCTCAATAACATCCTGAACATCACTTATTGTATCCACCTTTCCTTCTCCTATATCCAAAAGCCAATCTGCAAACTTTTTAGTTTCCTCGATATCAGACTTGCAACTTCCTGAAAGCAACCTCATATTTTTTGCTAATTCTAAAACAACGCATTTGTGCCAAATGTATGATGAACTTAAAGAGGCATTAACAATGTCATGCCTAGTTCCTTTTGGTACAACTGGTAGAATTTGTCTAAAGTCACCCCAAACACAACGACCTTTCCACCGAATAGCAAATCTGAAGAGTCAACATCATGAACACCAAATACATCTTTTAAACTTCGATCTAGTGCTTCGAAAGCATGTTTATGAACCATGGGTGCTTCATCCCAGATAATCAAATCTGTTTTTTTAAGCCGTTGGGCAACATCACTATTTGGTTGCATGTAACACATAGAATCTTCAGTTAGGTTTATAGGAATACGAAACCTGGAATGTGCTGTCCTACCACCTGTCAATAGCAAAGATGCAATACCACTCGAAGCAACATTCAAAACAATTTTTCTTTTAGATCTTATGGATGAAGATAGTGTCTTCCATAGGAAAGTTTTACCCGTACCACCATAACCATAAACAAAAAAAAAACTCCTCCTTTCTTATCCTCAACAGATTTCATTACACAGTTATAAATTTTTTTGTGTTCATCTGTTAAAGAAGCAAACTAAGTATCAAATTCTTCAACCAAACTGTTTGTTCAACCAAACTGTTTGTCTTTCTAATTTTGGTTAATTGCAAAATATCTAGAAATAACATCGTGTACGACTGAATATAGACAAATAACCAAATGACTTATTAAATATGAGAAATAGTAGCACACAGTGCAAAACAACCAAATCCGAAATATCAAAGGGACAATGTTCATAAATATTTAAAAAAGAAACACAAACCAATATAACTCATAGACCATCTTCATAGGAAACTACTTTTCAGCCTTATCTTTGTCCTTACTACCACCACTTCCAATCTTACTGGGACGCATTGGTGTGCTTTCATCATCAGAAATTACATCAACCAGTTTACGCTTAACCATATGATACTTGGAACTTATAGAAAACTGTTCACCTTCAACATAAACTTTCTTATCAACAAAGCTATCAGCAATGGACATGAGCGTTTCATTATCGTATGTTTCTGATTTTGAGTCCTACACAGAAAAGATGTTTGTATCAGTATTATTACAAAAGTAATTTTTTTAAATAGTTACAAACATATGTGTTGGGTCTGCTGACCTGAAGAAGAACAGATGATTGAAAAGCCAAAATATACTAACAGTTGATCCACATAAATAAACAGTCTTTACAACATACTCTTCCCAAAAGACTGTTGACCCTAACAACTGTTCCACCCAAACAACTGCTATGACAACTGCTGCTACAAAGGACTGCTGGATAACAACTGATAGAGAACAACTGTTGACCAAAGGTCTGATGAAGAACAACTGCTGATCAAGTACCGAAGACTAAAGGTCTGTTGGAGCCAACAACACTTAGGCTCCAACAGATGATACAAGACCATCAGAGTTTTCCTCAACAGTAGTTTACCTTGCAGTGTTTTGTAATATAACAGTAGTTTGTATAGGGCAGATGTTTTATGTTGTTATTCTATTAGAGGTCACTATCTTAGGTGACGTCAGCCTAGGTCACCAGTGGTTTAGATTTGTCTATAAATAGAACAGTGCTTGTACTGTTCTATTGGTCACTCACAACATTCTCTCAGACAAACAATCACTGAGTGATCAGGCTGAGGGGGAGTACTTGTATTTGATTGTAATCTTTCAATATAATGAAAGCTTTCGATTAAGAAAACATTTATTCCTTTTGTTTTGATTATAGTTTATCATTCCGCTGCACTTTCCATATATATTCACTTCATTCATTTCTCATTCTACTCTAAACAAATCAAAACAATCAAACTCAGATCCTAACAATTGGTATCAGAGCTTGGTCAATTAAATTCGATCTAATCAATCAATTTATTATAAACAGATCAGCTCACAATTATTGATATCGTTTGTTTGTCGGATTGAAAACAGAGTAATAGTTTATTTTCGATTCAACCGGTTATAAACAGACTTTGTTTTTGAAAAATCAGAGAATGGCTTCAATCAATCACGATCCACACAACACTGGCACGAACAACAAGCCACTGATGCTTGTCAGATCAGAATACAATATCTGGCAACGTCGGATGAGCCATGTTCTAGCTTAACAGAACACTGGGTGTTGGAAGTCGGTTATCTTCGGACCACATGTTCCGATGGTGCCGAGTACCGAAGATCCCAAGGTTCAGGAGCCTAAGAAATTTGAAAACTACCCCGACCAGGATTTTCAGAAAATTGAGTTAGATGCTAAGGCCTTCAGTATTGTGGCCATGGCTCTACCCAATGATATATATGCTGGGCTATTACACTGTAACAGTGCAAAGGAGTTGTGGGATGCACTGAAAGAACAATTTGGTGGGACTGAAGAGGTTATTGAAAACAATCGTGAAATACTTAACCAACAATATGAAACATTCAGTCATGTTACGGGAGAGTCATTAACTCAACAATTTGAGAGGTTTAGCTGTCTCATTAGTGAACTAAAACTGGTTGGTCTAACTTACCCTCATTCAACCTTGAACCATAGGTTTTTAAGATCATTACCAGATAAATGGGACACTGTTGCCATAGTTATGAGAAACTCAATTGGATTCAAGGACCTATCACTGACCCAGCTTCATGGTAAGCTCTTGACCTATGAGAGAGAGCTTAACCAGAAAAAGAAGCTCCAGGACTCTGGAAAAGCGTCTGATGATTATGTATTTGGTAATACAGCACTTTTGGGTCATGATGAGGTGCCTGGAAATACTAAGGATCAGAGTTATGATCATTTCATTGACATAACTTCAGGTTTTAACTCAGGTTTTAACTCTGATTCTTATTCACCAAACTATGCTTTTACAGCAAGTGGTGGTGATATCCAGGCATCTGATAACATATCCTTTGAGTATGATGACCTAAAATACTTTGACCCTGATGATTTGGAAGAAATGGACATTATGCACCAATTGGCCCTTCTCAGTGTAAGAACTAACAATTTTTACAAGAAAACTGGGAGAAGGTTTCCAGGGTTAACTGGCAGATCAAAGGTGGGGTTGGATAAATCAAAGATAAAGTGTTATAAATGTCATAGACTTGGTCAATTTGCTAGGGAATGTAGGAGTCAACATGGTAAACCTATAATTACCTATCCAAATCAAAGGCCTCAGACCAACACTTATCAAAATTCCTATAATACCCCTGGACCCAATGTGCAAAACACTGCTCATTTTGCACAGTCCTCAAACACTGTTCCTGTCCAGTTTGTCCAAACCACTGTTCCTCAGATCCACTATGTGCAAACACCTGTTGCTCAGGCACCTGTGCCAATGACTGCTGCTTCATCCTCTGCTCCTGCAGAGACCAGTCAACAGAGTTTCTTCACACAAGGCTTTGTTGATTGGAGCAGTCTACCAGATGAGTTAACAGATGAAAATTTTGCATTAGTTGCCAAAGCTGAAAATGAACCAGAAAATTTTTGTTTCATGGCTATGGTAGAAGAAGTTGAATCTGAGAAGGTGGTGACTGAATCTATAGTTGTGACTGATGATGTTGTTGATGAAGAAGTTGAATCTGAGGAGGTGGTGACTGAATCTATGGTAGAAGAAGTTGAATCTGAGATCCCTGGGGTGCATCTGATGACTATGAGTGCAAGTGTGATTGTGCATTGATGGCTGCTGCTAAGGGAGCTTCTGTTTGTTTAGATAGTCTTTGGTATGTAGATAGTGGAGGCTCCGGGCACATGACAGGATGTAGAGCCCTTCTTCTGGACTTCTTAGCTCATGGAGGGGGTGATATATCCTTTGGTAATGATTCAAAAGGTAAGGTGTTGGGTTCAGGGACTGTTCAAGCTGGGAAACTCAAGTTTGAGAATGTCAATCTTATTGATAATCTTAAATTTAATCTTCTTAGTGTTTCACAAATGAGTGACAAAGGTTATGGCTCATTCTTCACTAAGAAAACTTGTAAGATTATTGGGCTAGAAGTGGTGAAAAAGATTGATACCATCATTGCTGAGAGCAAAGCACAACTTGTTGCTCATAGGAGTGGCAATGTGTATGTAGTTGATATGTTGAAGGACAATCCTATGGCAAATGTCTGTTTGTATTCTGCTGCCTCCACAAAGGAAACAGAATTGTGGCACAGGAGACTGGGTCATACCAACCTTCAAACTATCAACTCACTCTCCAAACAAAGCCTTGTCAGAAGTTTACCATCAAAAGAATTCAAATGTGATGAGCATTGTGTTTCCTGTTTAAAAGGAAAACAACATAAAAGCTCTTACAAATCCATTGATGAGTCCAAAACAAGTCAATGTCTACAATTGTTGCACATGGACTTGTTTGGCCCAGTTAAAATCATGAGTCTAAGAAGATAAAGATTTTGTCTTGTCATAGTTGATGATTTTTCTAGGTTTACATGGACTTACTTTTTACACTCTAAGGATGAGACTGCAGGTATCTTGAAGGACTTTGTCACCAAAGTTGAAAAACAATATGACTTGCCAGTAAAAGTCTTTAGAAGTGACAATGGAACAGAGTTTAAAAATTAGGAGTTGGATGACTTCTGTGTGTCAAAAGGGATTGTGAGGCAGTACAGCATCCCAAGAACACCAGAGCAAAATGGGGTGGTTGAGAGGAAAAATAGAACTCTTATTGAAGCTACAAGAACCATGCTAGCAGATTCTGGTTTACCACTGTCCTTCTGGGCAGAAGCTGTAAACACTGCTTGCTATGTTCAAAACAGAGTTTTGATCAACCTAAGACATCGAAAGACTGCTTATGAAATTTTGTTCAAAATCAAACCATTAATCTCATTTTTCAAAATCTTTGGCTGCCCATGTTTCATTTTAAATCTCAAAGATTCCATTTCAAAATTTGCAGCCAAAGTAGATTGTGGCTGTTTTCTAGGATATTCTTCTACTGCCAAGGCTTATAAAGTGTTTAACACAAGGACCAAGACAATAGAAGAAACTCTGAATGTAAAGTTCAATGAACTTTCATCCTTAAAAATCCCAGCAAATCCTGCTGAGTTGTTTGATTTAGATAAATTCAAATTTGAAGATATCACTGTTAAAACTAACAATGCAGGTACTCCACAATCTCCACAACGAGATTACAGAACAGATGTTGTGATCCCAAGTCACTATAAAATCTATTCTGCATCAGAGGAAGCAGCTATTCAAAACAACTGTCAAAACTCTGTCACAGCTGAGTCAACCACTGTTGGCCAGTCTTACCCTCAAACCACTGCTTCACCTCTCACAACCACTGCACAATCATCTGTTGACAAAAGTCAAACATCTGTTGACAAAAGTCAGTCCAGTTTTACACCACTTAGACCCATTCCCCCACTTTCATTTCAGACATCTGATGGCACTACAGAAGTGCGAACAGATGTTACATCAACAGAGTCACCAAACCTCTGTCCTTCACCACAAAATGCCATCATACCATATCAGGGAGATCTAATCTACCTAAGAGCTCATCCACCAGATCAAATCATTGGAAACATCAGAGAGGGTGTGCTAACAAGAAGCCAATCCTCCAATATCTGTCTTTTTGCAAGGTTTCTATCTCTCACACAACCTGTCAAGTACCAAGAGGCACTAAAAGACAACAGTTGGGTAGAAGCTATGCAAGAAGAGCTCCTTCAGTTTAAAAGACAACAAGTATGGGAACTTGTACCACTACCTAAGGATGTTTGTCCAATAGGTACAAAGTGGGTCTTCAAAAACAAAACTGATGAAAGGGGTATAGTTGTCAAGAATAAAGCCAGGCTTGTGGTTCAAGGCTTCAGACAAGAAGAAGGAATAGACTATGATGAAACCTTTGCTCCTGTAGCAAGGTTAGAAGCTATCAGACTCTTTCTAGCCTTTGCTGTCAACCACAACATCAAGGTGTATCAAATGGATATCAAATGTGCCTTCCTATATGGCAAAATTCAGGAGGAGGTCTATGTATGTCAACCACCTGGTTTTGAAGAGACATTCGATCCTGATCATGTCTACAAGCTTAATAAAGCTTTGTATGGACTCAAGCAAGCACCTAGGGCCTGGTATGAAACTCTTTCCACCTTTCTCTTATCCATTGGTTTCACAAGAGGTAAAATTGATAAAACCTTATTTTTGAAATGGAGAGAGAAAGATTTAATGATTGTTAAAATATATGTGGATGACATCATTTTTGGATCCACATGTAACAAAATGTGTGAAGAGTTTAGGGAACTCATGACAGCAGAGTTTGAAATGAGTGCTATGGGTGAACTTCAGTGTTTCCTTGGTCTCCAAGTGAAGTAGCTGCAAAATGGCACATTCATTCATCAAAATAAATATGTGAAAAATGTGTTAACTAGATTTGAGATGAATGATTGTAAGCCATGTAGTACACCCATGAGTACAGTCAAGCTACTCACTACTGATGACAAGGATGAACTGATTGACCAAACACATTACAGATGCATGATTGGGTCTTTATTGTACTTAACAGCATCTAGGCCAGACATTATGTTTGCCACTTGTGTTTGTGCAAGATCCCAGGCTTCACCCAGAAAGTCAAACCTTATTGCTGTAAAAAGGATATTCAGATACCTAAAAGGTGCTCCCACACTTGGTATCTGGTATCCTGCTAATGGAAACATTGAGCTTTCAGGTTATTCAGATAGTGATTTTGCTGGCTGCCACACCACAAGGAAGTCTACATCTGGAGGGTGCCAGTTTCTAGGAAATGCCTTAGTCTCTTGGCAAAGCAAAAAGCAAGCAGCTGTTTCCACCTCAACAGCTGAGGTTGAATACATTGCTGTTGCAAGCTGTACAGCCCAACTCATGTGGCTTCAAAATCAATTGCTGGATTTTGGGATAACTGCACTAAAGACTCCACTCATGTTGGATAGTCAAGCTGCTGAAAATATCATCAAGAATCCAATTTCTCACTCAACCACCAAGCACATAGACATCAGACATCATTTTTTCAGGGATAGCTATGAAAAAGGTTTGATTTCTCTGCACCATGTTCCAACAGAGGATCAGTTGGCAGATGTGTTGACAAAAGCTTTAGACACTTCTACCTTTACAAATCTGATTTCTAGAATTGGTATGCTAAACATGGATTAAACAACACAAATGTTTTTATAAAAGCATTAAAATGTTTTAGAAAATAAAAATCCATCCTTAAAAATAGCCTTTTGGTTGAAAAATATGTTAAGGATAAAACAACCACTGTTTCATCCATTTTATCCACTGTTAGGTTGAAAAATCTGTTTCAAACATCTGATCAGATAAAACAACCACTGCTTGGTTGAAAAATCTGTTTCAAACCTCTGATCAGATAAAACAACTGTTTTATTATCTATATATATATATATATATATATATATATCTATACATATATACATATATCTATCTAGATTAAAAAAAATCAAGTGCTGTTAGCATCAGCACTTTGGTTAAGCAACAGCTGTTTGCATCAGATGTTTGCCAAAACAGCTGTACACCACCAGATGTTTAATCATCAGATGTTTGCCACGTCTGCTCCTACAAGTAGAGTTTTGGCCACATCAGCGGTTTCACCAGAGCCTATAAAAACCCTGTTTTATCACAACAGTCGTTACACTGTCTCATTGTATTCAAAATAACGAAACCGCCTTCTTCATTCTCAAACCCTTACTCTAATTCCACTCATTCTCACACTCGGAATCCATTACAATGGATCTTCAAGCTAAAGCCACCCACAATTCCCTCCCATATCTGGTAAAAACAGATGAAAACACTCCATTCCATTCCACCATCGACATCATTTTACAATCCAAATACCTGACAATCCTAACCGTTGACGCCCCTATCTATCTTGATACCCTCCAAGAATTCTGGTTGAATGCTGAGTTTCTACTTCAAGACAAAAAGCCTACTTCCATTATCTCAAAAATTGGAGAGACAAGTGTCGTCATTAACCATGAACTCATATCCACAACCTTCTCACTCAATGACCTGTCAGGTAAAGACTCTTTCCCTAAGGCAGAGCTTCACACAAAATTTCAGGAAAGAGGTTATGATGCACAAATGACTGGGTCAACACTTTTCAAAAAGTTTTTCCCACCAGGCATGAAATTTTTCTTTCATACCCTCCTTCTCTGTGTCTCTGCTAAGTCCACTTCCTTTAATGAAATCCCATTGAGGATTCAGTACTTGGGCTATGATATGTTGTCAGATTCTGACTTCAATTTATCCCAGGGACTGTTTATGGATTTAGTGTCAAATGTGAAAGCCATAAAGTCTGGGTCTAATAATGCTTTTTTGATTTACCCAAGAATTTTGAGTGTAATCCTTCAAAAGGTTTTACCTGAAAAAGATTTTAAAAAGAGTGAGTCTATTCAAATGAAGAGTCTAACTGATGAAACTTTCACATGAATGCTGGGTTCAACTACCCAATAAAAGGTATCAAAAGTGTCAAAAGTTTCCAAAACACAAACAAAAAGGACTAAGACAACAACTATTGTCCAAACCTCTGTTGTTGAGCCCACTGCTCCTGGTGATCTTGGCACTACATCCAGTGCTGTGAAACCCACACCAGCCACTTCCAAAAGAAAACGTCCATCCACAAAAACCACCACTCAACCAAAAAGGGGACTTCTGGAAGATGAGATACCAGAAGATAACCCTGTTGCAACACAAAAGCAACAAGAAACCACTGCTGTTACTTCCTCACAACAGTTGGTAATATCTCAACCTGACCAAACTCCTCATGCATCCTCATAAAAGGATCATGTTGTAAGCCAAGGGGAAACACATCATGATACATTTGAGTCACTTGGCCATATGTTCACAAGCCCCTCTCTCAGGGCTAATTCTCTTTTTACTCCTCCACCTTCACCAACACATGTTCCACAAACCATGCAACCTCTGTTTGAGGCTATTGAGAAAACTCAGGAAAATCCCAGTTCCTCTCTTTCACCTATTAATGAGAGTATACCTCCACAAGTGACTGGGACTGAGGAAATTCAATCAGCCATCCCACAAGCAGAAGAGGAGGTTACACCCCTAGAGTTCAGTGAAACTCTAGGTGAGTTTTCAAGTGGAGCAACCACTACTGATGTAGAGACCATTGTCTCACAACAGGACAGTGGTTACATAACTAAGACTCCCTTGAAGGCAACAACTGATGATGCCACTATAGTGTCCCCAAAATCAGTTGGAAGTCCCCAGAACCAAGAAAAAGGGGCATCCGGTTCTCATCCCTTGGACTCACCTCCTAGGACTGAACCAGTTACAACTACCACTTGTAGGAATTCAGATGATCCTATTAACTTAGATGATGAGTTAAAATACCAAGAATTGACGGCCAGAGTCCAGTCCATTGAAACCTCTGTTGCTGATATCAAATCTGATGTCAAGTCAATATTGGAATCATTGGCTACTCTCACCAAGAGTCAACCATCCACAGCTGATATTGCTAGTGAGCTATGGAAATCTATTTCTCCCATCATCATAGCTAACAGAAAACTAGCAGATCAGACTCATGAAACCTACATGGCTGAAATCAGAAATATGGTAGATGCTAGGTACAAAGATACCCATGCAGACATTCAGGCCATTAAAGACCATCTGCTGAAAACCACTGGCTCTGCCCCTACCACTATTCTCAGAGATGAAGATGATGATGAATTCACAGCTGAAGATGCCAAAAAGGGGGAGAGTGGCAGAGATAGATTGCCAAAGCTAGATCCCTTTGGTTGTCCACCTTCACAAAAAGGTCAATCAAAGCCTGCCAACAAACCATGGTCTACCCAAACAGCACCACCACAACAACAAACCAGCAAAGCTAAAGAAGTGGACAACTCTGCTAATGAAGAAGCTGAAAAAGCTACTAAAGATAAGCAAAAGAGGGCCGACACTTTGGAAGTCAAGGCAGAGGCTTTGATACAAAAGAAAAGGGAACAACAGCAGGAAGTTGAAGATGTGGGTTCCTCTAAGAGGAAGAAAATGTCTGCCAAACATATCAGAAAACCACCATCTAAACTAGCTGTTAAAACCACTGCTATCAAAACCACTTTTGCCACCCAAACCACTTATACCACCACAACATCTAAACCTGTCACCACTACCATCAAACTAACATCTGAACCTACAACCACATCACCACCTAAATCCCAAACATTTGATGGTCCTACAAAAGTGCCAACAGATGTTAACACCACCACTGCCTCTACACCACCATCACCAAAAATCTTGTACAAAAGGAAGAGGAAATCTACTTTTGTTGTACAGGATGAAAACATTCACACATCACCACCTACTACTTCAACCACACAATCTACACCCATATCAGCCATTCCACTTTCATCATTCTCACCACACATATCACAATTCACTTCCCATAGACCACCACCAACCATCACATCATTGGCTGTTCAGTATCCCCTTGAACTTGATCTACTCAAGGGGGAAATGCAATCCTTCTATAATACTGAACAACTATCTGAAAGATCTTTCCCTTCTCTTCCACATTTTCCTGTTCCCCTAAACATAGACAAATATCTAAAATACAAGGCTGAACAGGCAGATGCCATCATAAAAGAGAAATGCAAAAGGAAAGATGACAGGACTGCTCAGGGCATCCATTCAGCAGAGCTTAGCAAATTGAGAAGGATTGAAGATTTTGCTAAGACCCTGAGCAACTCCATGTCTACCATGCCTCTCAGCAGTGACATGGAAAGGGAGGTTAGGGAATCACTTCTTGAACAGATTTGGCAACCATGCCTTATAAAGCAAACAAGAAACAGTTTGCAGGCTGGACCACTCATGCTCTCAGAGAAGAACTCTTAAGAATTGAAGAGATGGCCAAGAATCCCCCAGCTAAGATCTCTGCCCTTGATTTCAGTAAAGGCAGAGATCCAGCCAGAGCCTTGAAATTCAAAAGAATGAGACAAGAAATTGTGGCTGCTGACTATAGGGAGATGAGGTCTGTTGCAAGGTGGTCCGAGTTGAGGTTGGTTGAAACATACAAGAAACTGGAAGAAAACAGGAAGAAAGACCCTAACCTGCCCAGAAAACCTGTCTACTCTGATAAACCACTGATGAAGAGACCTCAACAGGCTTTTACATTAGACAGCCTACTTGATACTTCTGATCTATCAGCTGCTGCTAGAAGACAATTCAAGAAAAAGAAAGAAATGTCTGAAGAAGATCAGAAGAAGTTTGCTGATACTTATATAAAGGAGGGCCTCTTCAATCAAGTACACTTTTTCTCAGATCCCATTACTGAAAATCTCAGAGAACTCATTGGGAGACCTCCATCACCAAACTCATCCAGAATAAAGGTGCATCTCAGAAAATCCTCTGACTCAAAAATTCTAAAATGGAAGGTCAACAAAGACACCCATGAATTGACTTTGCTCAGGTCAGATGGAAAAGCTCAAAAGCTAAGCATGGATGATGCAAATAGCCTGTGTGAAGATAACCTCCAAACACTGCTGAACCTTGAGCTTGAAAGAGATGCAGAAGACCTCTACTCTTTGAACTTTGAGCTACAATTCAAAGGTCAAATCAGAGAAAGTCTGATGAGGAATAAAGATCAAGAATAAAGTCTAGTTTTGGCATCATCTGTTCTAGGGGGAGATTGTTGGGTCTGCTGACCTGAAGAAGAACAGATGATTGAAAAGCCAAAATATACTAACAGTTGATCCACATAAATAAACAGTCTTTACAACATACTCTTCCCAAAAGACTGTTGACCCTAACAACCGTTCCACCTAAACAACTGCTATAACAACTGCTGCTATAAAGGACTGCTGGATAACAACTGATAGAGAACAACTGCTGACCAAAGATCTGATGAAGAACAACTGCTGATCAAGTACTGAAGACTAAAGGTCTGTTGGAGCCAACAACACTTAGGCTCCAACAGATGATACAAGACCATCAGAGTTTTCCTCAACAGTAGTTTACCTTACAGTGTTTTGTAATATAACAGTAGTTTGTATAGGGCAAATGTTTTATGTTGTTATTCTGTTAGAGGTCACTATCTTAGGTGACGTCAGCCTAGGTCACCAGTGGTTTAGATTTGTCTATAAATAGAACAGTGCTTGTACTGTTCTATTGGTCACTCACAACATTCTCTCAGACAAACAATCACTGAGTGATCAGGCCGAGGGGGAGTACTTGTATTTGTTGTAATCTTTCAATATAATGAAAGCTTTCGATTAAGAAAACATTTATTCCTTTTGTTTTGATTATAGTTTATCATTCCGCTGCACTTTCCATATATACTCACTTCATTCATTTCTCATTCTACTCTAAACAAATCAAAACAATCAAACTCAGATCCTAACAGTATGAATATTAACATCTAAGTAAATGTAGAAGATAAGGATACCTTGGAGACAGACATATCATTAGACTGCATTGCTAACATAGATGTGTGAAGAGTAGGCTGTATATTTAGTTTAAAAAAAGTATAGAACAATAAATTAGTCGTTTATACATATATAGTTTGTTATTAACAAAATTGGGACCATAAAGTACCTGTCCAACATACAACTTCTTTTTCAGCTCCGAGATAATTATTGGATCGTCACTGAACTTTGTTACACCATAAACATCATATTTATTGTTTAAATTCAAGTCAGAAACAAAGATTTTAAAAGCAAGTTCTTTTTCCAACACAATACTGATTTCTTCTGGATAGTTAACTGTATCACCAACCTATTTAAAAGGAGAACCATAAATAATTAATATGAGTACAAAAATTATATTTAAAAAATACTAATAAATAAATTTGCGTTCTTTTAAAAAAAATAGAAAAAATACCGTATTCTCTTTAAGCAATTCAGTTGCACTTTTGTCAAGAAGTTTTGAAGCGCCACGATGAAACAATGTAAGTGAAACAGCACCGTTCACATCTTGGACACGAACCTGAATTTTAAATCTGGATAAACAAACATGTAAATCATAAAGTTATATGTATTATACTGAGCAAATACATTTTTAAAAAATTAAAAATATTTAAAAGAAATATGACCTTGGTGTAGGGACGACTTGTTTGGCACTACAATTACCATTCACACACTGGAAAACCTTTTCTTCTTCAAATTGGCCACTTCCTTCGCCAACTTCACGGATTATGTACTCTGTACCACATTTTTTGGTACATTTGGGACACCCCATGTAGTGCCACCCAAATTCTTTAAATAGATCTTTAATAGTATCCAACAACACCACAGGCTGCTCCTGTATAAAAAATTAGAATTCACGGATCAAAATTTAAATCTTATTACGTTTATTTTATTTTAAAATGACAAAAAGATAATAGTTAATTGTAATCATCATGTACCACGAATGCTTATTTTAGGTAATTATAACAGGTAATTTTAAAAGTTAAATATTAGTTGTCGGCAAAAAAACAACTTTAAATTAAGCATTTATTGGCTTTAACATTTTACAATGTAATTATACTGTTGGTAAAAATATATAACGTCAAAGAAAAAAATAAAAATTATTATAGAATTTTTCATTCCTGTAAGATTACACATACCTCTTGTATTTCCCAAATATCACCAATTTTACTAACAGGAGTGTTGTGAAGAAAATCTTCTTCATCCGAACAGAACATAGACGTGCCATATGGTCGATGAACTAATGAAGGATTATCCGCCATTTTCTTACCCAACCCGGTTCATAAAAAATAGTTATATGTATCAACTACTGGAAATAGTTGTAAAAAATAACTAACTTTACCTTTTGTTGTACATGTTAATATCTTCAATATTATTATTATTATCATTAATAAACAATCAACTAACACGATCTCCAAAAGAATTAGAAACATAGGGTTTGCCTGCATAAAAAACAATTACTAAAATTAGAATTCAATGTATTGGATAAAATAATTAAAGTATTAAAAGTACAGATATTTAATGAATTGTAACAAACATTATAAAATTTCAAGCGACCAAACTGAAGAATTATAATAATTTGCTTCTCATTTTGATGCGTAGCAACATATTTAGACATCTCGGTTGCATACGTATCCCACAAAGTTATATAAATGTTCAAACCCCTTCAAAAAGAAAAAAAAATATTTTAGTGATACATCGGATTCAATTATAAAATTATTAATTATGTAATAATAAATATAATAAAAAACAATTCATACTCACTATCCTGCATTTCCATTGTCAACCTCTTTTTATCTGTGGTCACCTTCTTATCTTTATCGTCATTGTTGAAGAACCTCACAGCATATCCTATAACATCTATATGAAAATATAAACCAACATTAATGGTGACATAAATTAAAAATAATATGCTGTTTATAATAAAAAAATGATCTAGTAATGATACAGACCTATTGTCACATTTTTTGTAACCTCATTGTCCAGAATTCTTTGGTAGGGGACAAAAGAGAACCCAAATGACGGACCTTGAGTGTTCATATTCAAGCACAATTTGTTGGGATTTGCTGAATACTTGCACTTTGATGGGTTCATGCCAATTCCTGGATTTCTTATGACAAGACAAGCATTTTCCAACAAAAACCTCTCGAATCTAAAAAACAAACGCTTCACCACATTCGTCTGAATTTTGTCACCCTGTAATATTTGTATCGATGAGTAAAAGAAGAATTGTATATTTTTGGAATATGTATATAGATATCTACCTATATAAACGTGTGGTGCTAATAAACTAATATACTAAAAAAATAAATGTAATACAAAATACGGATTTTGGAATTACATTCTCGTCAATGAGTATCATCTCAATTGAGTAAACATCTTTAGGATTGCGACGATCAGCTTGCCGCCACAGCCGAATGATCTTCAGCTTCATAGCAACATCATTTTGATTCACATCAATTTGGTTAACCATGGTAAACTCTTGTGCTTGTGCAGCGACCATTGTTCTCTTCGTGTAATCAAAAAAGTTAAGACTAAAATTAGGAATGAAAAAAAGTTAAAATATTATAACAAAAATAATCAACAAATAACAAAATCATATAAAATTTTCTAAGGTTTATCCTACATTTTGCGAATTGTTGCACCTTATGTTAATGGTGTGTATAGCAAGTTTGAGTAATGAGATACCATGCAATTAAATAGATAACTATAAAAATAGAAAGCATGATATCAGACTTAAATCTATAGTAAATAGTCAACAATTTTGGCAATGAATAGCTAAATCTTATCTAAATGATTTAAAATAGAGATATAATCTACCTATATTATAGCATAACAATTTTCCCAATGAATAGCTAAATTTATGCTAAATGGTTAACAATTTTCAAAATGTATAGATAAATTTAAGGAAGCGAATTTTTTTATTCAGTATTTGCATAGCTAAATGGTCAACAATTATATCTCGTAATTATAGCTTAATTTATAGAACATAACACACATTTCACCATTAGCTAAATGGTCAACTTTTTCGTATTTTAAGTTTGTTATGTAGTAACTATCATTTATCACATATCTGTGGTCAACATTTATCACAATGAATAAGTAAATATCAGGAAAGCAACACACATTTCGTTATTTTTAATTTTTTTTTGCCAAACAAAACCGTTAAAATGGTAATTGTGATTATTGAGTTATGTTCTATGGGTATATATCTGATATACATAAAAATATACATATATAAATCCCCGATTAAACTACCAAATTACGCGTTTTCGACCATAATTGCACAAATTCGGTACTTAACCGATTCATATGTTTATTGCGGGTCTTAAACGACGCCCCAAAGACAAAGTCGAAGAAATCAGACAAAATCTGGACTGAACGGACAGTTGCTGCACAGTCAGGCAAATCTGGAAGATGTGCACGGCCGTGCACCCCCAAGCGCACGGCCGTGCGGGCTCATGTGGCACGGTAGTGCAGCTGCTAGTGCACATTAGATTCCCGGGCACCTTGATCAGCACTCCCGTGCACATGCCCGTGCGACCCAGTTCCTCGGCTGCACTGCCAGTGCACCAGCCAGTGCACACCTAGTACCCGGACACCACCAGACCCGCACGCCCGTGCACCCAAGGTGCACGGCCGTGCGCAACCCAAGATATTTTCAGGAACCAATTGCCCACTTGCCTGTCACATCAAAAGTTAAAGTGCACGGCAGTGCACTTTATGTGCATGGCCATGCACAAAATCAAAACTTGTATAAAAACAGAGCAAAACTTACGGATCAAATATTGGGTATTCTCTGGGCGATTTGGGGCGATTTCTGGACCAAACAAGCAGCCGGAAGGCCGTCTAACAAGCTCGGGATTCAAGCCGGATCATCTAGCGTCATCCAATCCATCACGTTCAAGATTTATGGTTTGATCTATTAAACTTTAAGTTGATTCAAATCTGATTATTTTGGCTTGAATGTGTTGTTTATGTATTACATTATAGTCTAGGGATAATATCTAGTAATCGTTAGTAGTAAAAACAATCGTTTGTATGTAATCTTGTTTTGTATAAATTTGGCGTTTTTCATGTTTAGATCTTGATGATCATAGCGCAACCTTGTTTTGTTGTTGTTGGATTTATAGTTGTATTCGAATGACTTTGGCAATTGTCGAATGTGTTAGGCGGATAAATGTTGAAAAACCGTCCGTTTAATCGTCCGGTAGTAGACTAGTTAACTTGTTAAATAGTTTACACCATGAAACTGTAACCGGGTATTGGTTTGGTTAAAGTCAGTCGAATAACTGTTAAAAATGCTTACCGGCACGTAAAAGGGTTTTAAAAGCCTAATGGTGTCGTTACTGGTCTTTGACACGGTTAATGATCTTTGGTAGTTATTTTGGTAAAAATAACGATCTTAGTAGATCTGGGTTCAATGTTGGTAAAATGGAATAGGTTGTGAAATGCTCTACTTTATGCTAGTTTAGGTGGTTGTATTGTGTATTCGGTATCGCTTTCCTGAATTAATGAGGTTAGAATACTCTTAACAGATGACTAACTTATCTTTAGAAGATCTGCATGAGATCATATCAGCTGCTCGCTAATAAACGACTTGAGGTGGTTAACGTGTGTATTCATGTTAGCTTTCCGTATAGTTTTCATGTTAGGATGCCCGAAAGGGACACTAACTGTCGGAAAATGGGAATGTTGATCACACACATTTATTTCATATGATACGTAGATGACATGCTAGAATTGATATATTATAGTCTATATAGTTATATTTTGTATTTGGAGTCTTATATATATTAGTTAGATATTTTAGAATTAATTTAGTTTAAAACAAACTTTCACTGTCTTTTCCTACTGGTAAATTGAGGATAGAGTTTAAGTACAATTGCTCTGCGCGCGTCCATGGATCGATATCTGGTTCTTATCTGTACATTACTACATATATGACAGGGTACACTTGCCCTATTGTGTGTGTTTTAATATTAAGGTCTAAACCATTTTTATAAATATTAAAGCAGAAACATGTGTTAAAATCCATTGAAAAATATTTATAGTATTGCACACGTCAATATCTCATTGTGAGATTTTAATAGCAATCGTCCTTGCAAAATTCTTATAACAATCATCATAATGTTAATATAAATTCGGTAAAGAAAATAATAAATGTCATTGTTGCGGTCAACATAGTCATTAATGTAAATATTTACTTTGTATAATAATCAATGAAGTTATTTAATGTCAATTTTTTCTGTATTTAAATAAAATTATTTGGTAAATTAACATTAAATTTTTAATTTTGTAGGAACAATCAATATGTTGACTTTCAAGTTTTAATTTAGTAGGAAAAATAAACATTTTTGACTGAACATTATGTATTCAGTCAAAATAACATTAAATAACAATTATGATGATGCTAATCTAAATTCGGTAAATTGTTAAAAGAATAATTGTCATTAAGTCCGGTCAACATATAAATTAATCTAAATAAATAACAATGATTAATATTCAAATTCTAGATTAAATAAAATTAACATCAGTCAACACTTATTATTGTAAATAAATAACATTAATTCTGAATTAATGACAATAAATTTGGTCAAAAAAAATTTAATAACATTAATCAAAATTTCAAAAAACATCGAAGTATTTCAATAACATTAAACATAAATTCGAAATACAAAAATTAAAATAACTTAAATTAAAAGCATTGACGAATGCTATATCAAACTTGAAAATCAATGACTTCATTGTTGTGCAATTTTAGTAACAAAGAGCCTATGTTGATTTGAACACCACTTAAATACACAATATTCGCCAATGGCAATACCTTCGGATTCAAGAAGATCAGGCCATCCAATCACCGAAGGGTCATGCAGTATCTTGAAGAACTTAGAACCATTATGATAAGACATAATAGCCTTTGCGTGTTCAGATCAAATCCTGTGGTATAATAGATAGAGAAACATATATTATTAAAAAAATATTGAAGACAAAAACAAAGTTACCATAATCGATGATATCTACATATAAGAATGAATCATGGATTGAATAAGAATGAAGACAAAAACAATTATACTATAATCGATGAAATCTGCATACACCATGAATCGAAATCAGAAATGTTTTCAAAAATTAATATACCAGGAATCGATAATATCTACCTATAAGAATGAATAACGAAATCTTTAAGAATGAATATACCAAGAATCTATCTATATACAAAAAACTGAAGATTGTTTGATTGTTTGAAGTTTATGAAAATAAACTGAAGATTGTTTGATTCGGACCTATTGTAAGTATAACGACAGATTCATAGTTTTGAAAACAAAATAAAGAACATTGGTTGTTTCTTTCTAATCCTTATGAAAATCAAGATGAATATCAAAAGAAAAATTGAAGATTGAGAAAAAAAAAAATGATGCAATATTACCTTGAAATTAATCGAATGGAAAAATGGAGAATGAAAGTTGAAGACTTCTAAAAGAAGAATGAAGATTGATGTAGAATGAAGGAAAAAAAAAAGGCTTTTATAGGTAAGTAGATGGAGCTCCATATACAAATCTGGATCCTAGAGGCCCTCTCTAAGGTCTCCATTCGACCTGAGATGTATTCATTTATTATATAGATAGATTTATTTTCTTAACTAATTAACTTTTTTATTATTTAATATATAAAATTACATTTATTCAGTCCGTATAATACACGTGGTATAATTGTAAATAATAATTCAAATATTTTGTATATTTGTATTGTTTATTTCGTTCTTTTAAACAGTGTTATCTTTGTTCTAGTTGCTTGTTTATATTAGCATGATTAAGGTTTGTTTTACTTCCTAATATTAATACAAATTTTATTGATTAACAAGTTGGCTGGTTTTAGTATAAATCGATGACTTGTGTTATCGCTAAGCCCGTTTCCATCACTGACAAAGAAAGGCTGCATAGAGCATTTAAATACTTAATTTCCATGAGCGTAAAGAATAATAAAAAACCAATATGTTAAAAACAGAAAATAGGTGGTACTAAAAAAAATCATAGTTAACACCTATTTGAAGAAATAATGATTTAAAAATTAACTTAACAAAATATATGTCTGTCACATCAATGTTCTTTTTTTCTAAATACATGTCTTGAAGATTGTATAAGTTAGCAAATTATATTATATTTATTATATTAGTATAACACATGTTGTTGCAGAGGGTGATTCGCCTTTGGTGCATAATTTATCAGTGGTACCCAAAATGGATATCAACAAGTACGAGAATGAATGTATGTGTATGTAAATTAGTGAAGTATGTCTATGATGATGAGTTTGAAATGTTTCTTGGTTATTATTGAGATTTGAACTTGTGTTTCACATGGGCCTAATTTCAGTTATTCTCCTAAACCACACAGTTAACCAGTGAATTCAATTAGAATCTTTCATTTTCTTTCCATACATTGTTATGCAATGATTTTTGATGAATTCTTTACACTAAATGAAACTATAGATGAGAGTTATGTTCTTAACTAAAGCAAAATAGGCCAAAACCAATCATTTCTAAAAAAAGCTACACCTTTAAAAACACTGCCTCAATCACGCACCACAATTGTTGTTTCCGTATCTGCTCCTCATCCAAATGTACATTCTCTTTTTAATATAAATTTTTATTCTTAGGCGCTGTTTGGTAGCCTCTTAATCAGCCTCTTAACCATTTAGGTCTGAATCATTCAGCATTCAGACTGTTTGTTTCAGCATCTGAATGAAATGATTAAGTGCTGAACCATTAAGCTAATAAGGGATGCTGAATGATTCAGCTTTTAACCATTCAAACCATCTTAATGATTCATCACTTAATTAACCAAACAACATCTTATTCTTATTCATATGATTAAAATTGTTACATCCTCATACTATGGTACATAAATTTTTATGTTATATCATAACACACATTGTATCATTTCATATTAGTTAAGTTTCCGGATAATAAACTAGTGGTTTATGTATTATTTTTGACTCAAAATAATATAATAATAATAATCGAAGTCACGCGAATACATTTCTATATATATCAGCGCCCCATAAATTCAGCCTCCCACTTCAAAGCTTCATTAGCAAAACCGCTCACCTGCTGCTTCACACAGTCCTAACAAATTCCTACTTACAAACAGGTTCGATCACCATTTAATTACATTCCATAATCGTTTTCCAACTAATCTTTGCGTCTTTTATGCTCCAATATCTCTATTGACTTAGTCCTGTACCATCTAAATCAACTCTATCTCATCACTTTATATCATTCACTCGATATTTCCAAGGTGCCCATGATTTAATTCATGTTTTTTTAACTGAACCCATAATTGTTATATTGTTTTATTCTTCAATTCAGTGTATTGAACCTAGATCTGGTTCAGGACTGTTTGCTTAATGTGATCTGATGTGATCTATTTGTTGTTGTATTGTGATTTGGCTTAATGTAATGCCGTGTCCAAATAATCAACTTGTAGCATTAGTTTTATTAACATTTATGTCTCATTAACTGCAAGTTTTCGTTTTCGGGTTGCGTCTCGAATAATAGTCAAATATTTGAGCAAAATTGGATTTTAATAATCCCAACTTTTAACTGTTTTCCTGGATTAATCCCAACTCTGGAATTGTTTGCAGACAGTCCCAACTTTGAACATATTTTCGTCCTTTGATCCCATACTGACTGTCTGTAAACATTTTCTGAGTTGGGATTATTAATACACAATTTGCCAATATTTAAATCATGTTTTATTTGTTCATGTGATGATTTACATTAGTAATTACATTCAGGGAGCAGTATGGCGACCGGACAAATATTCTCGCGTACGACACAATCATTGTTCTATAACTATAAGCAATTGCCGATTCAACGGATGCTTGATTTTGACTTCCTTTGTGGTGTGTGAAGTTTTCCTTACCATCATTCTTTTATGTTAAACCTTAATTACTTGTATATTGATTAACATTTAGGTTTTGACTAATGTCACGTTCACGTAAACTTTTAATTAATGTTTTAAGGGAGGGAAACACCTTCAGTTGCTGGAATCATCAACCCTGGTTCCGAGGGATTCCAGAAATTATTTTTTGGTCAGGAGGAAATCGCCATACCAGTACATTCAACGTATGTTTATTTTTACATATGTATATTTCTGATTATAACATAGTAGCAAATTATTTTATATTATTACATCCATTTTGCAGCGTTGAAGCAGCTTGTGCTGCACATCCTACTGCTGATGTATTCATAAACTTTGCATCATTCAGAAGGTTAGTTTTGAGTTATTTTGTAACACCGATGACTTTAATGTGGATTGGTATTTTAAAAGCTTTAATTTTTTATTATGTTAATTCACGATGATTGATACAGTGCTGCTGCTTCATCGAAACTGGCTCTGAAACAGCCTACCATCAGAGTTGTGGCTATTATAGCTGAGGGTGTTCCCGAACTAGACACCAAGGAGTTGATTTCCTATGCAAGGTTAAACAATAAGGTTGGGACTTGGGATTTCAACTGTTGGCTAAGTTTGAGCGTGGGTCGTGGTGGCTTGGGTTCATTAGTTGGAATGTCTAATCTACAAACATATGTACCTAAGTTAGGTAGTGATGGTGGTTGCAGGTTGTTATTGGGCCAGCAACGGTTGGTGGGATCCAAGCTGGAGCTTTCAAGATTGGTGACACTGCTGGAACAATTGACAATATTATACAATGCAAATTGTACAGGCCTGGATCTGTTGGATTCGTATCCAAATCTGTGCGTAAACATGCTTGACTTATGTTGTTGACTAAAGGTGGCATGTAATTGGCGGGTTGGGTAGCGGGTTACAGGTTGTGTTGACCAAAAACACTATTCTCATTTCTAAAAGAATTACAATCTTATAAATAATTAGTGTATCAGATATGATAAGAAAGTTTTATTCATCCACTAATAATCTTATTTTGTAAACAAGGTTATATAGGAGTTTTCATGCATAAAAATACACTTTGGAGTTTGGACAGCTTTCGACCCGTTTGATGTGTTCATCCAATATCCTTAGCTGACTTTTTTTTTTTTTTTTTTTTTTTTTTTTTTTTTTGTGTTTTACCTGATAGACCAATTAGAGATAAAACATAACCGCAATCAACTCATGCATAAGAGAACTGTTCGAAAATGCCACCTCTATTGTTGACTATCTTTAGTTTCAAGTCATAGGAACGCCACATGTCCCTATCAATGTTTTATATGTAAATGTGAGAATAATTATGGGCTTTCTTAAAACTACAGGGTGGCATGTCCAATGAGATGTACAACACAATTGCACGTGTGACAGATGGACTCTATGAAGGTAGTTATAACGTAAACATAACTTTCTGCATACCTGTTTAAAAGATCCTTTGTTTTTGTGCACATATAAGTCTTGTTTGAATATACACATGTGCTTCATAGTACCTGTCCTGTGAAGAAACCTTGCAACATTATTTTGACATTTCATTTCAAACAACTAAAATCCGAAGAAAATATCATAAAAATTGAAAATTGTAGGTATTGCTATTGGAGGAGATGTTTTTCCTGGTTCTACTCTTTCTGATCATGTTTTGCGGTTCAATAACATTCCGCAGGTATAATTGTTACACACCCATAAAGAAAACCTGAAATGTTTAAGTATCTGTTTATAACTTGTATTGTTTTACTTTGGTCTGATTTAGATAAAAATGATTGTTGTGCTTGGGGAACTCGGTGGTCGAGATGAGTATTCCTTAGTTGAAGCACTTAAATCAGGAAAAATAACCAAACCAGTGTGTGCTTGGGTTAGTGGAACCTGTGCACGCCTATTTAAATCGGAAGTCCAGTTTGGTCACGCGGTAAGCTTATTACTGTATTTGATTTTACTTTTGAAACTTGAAAGGGCAATATGGTAATTTTCTTCCCGGTTATATAAATCCAACAATCAGGGGGCCAAAAGTGGCGGTTTAATGGAGTCTGCACAGGCTAAAAACAAAGCACTTAAAGAAGCTGGGGCAGTGGTCCCCACTTCATACGAGGCATTTGAAGGCGTAATCAAGGAAACATTTGAGAAGTTGGTAAGTCTTAATTCTGAACTCTTATATTTTTTTATTTTCTGTTTTTGCCCGTTAGGAACTCAAGTTTCGTTGGTGTGTTTATAGGCTGAGGATGGCAAGATTACCCCCGTTAAGGAAATAACCCCTCCACAAATCCCCGAGGACCTTAACTCAGCAATTAAGAGCGGGAAAGTACGGGCTCCTACTCATATTATTTCAACCATTTCTGATGACAGAGGTATGAATGTTTTGCATGAGACTTATGCAACTATGCATTTATTAATGTTTTTAGCTGATAATTTCTTTAATCTTTATTTGCAGGTGAAGAGCCTTGCTATGCAGGGGTACCAATGTCTACAATCGTAGAAAAGGGAATGGGAGTCGGTGATGTCATCTCTCTTTTGTGGTTTAAACGTAGCCTTCCGCGTTACTGCACACAGTTCATTGAGGTTGGTCAATGTTGATTTTTTTATTTTACAAAATACTCCACTCGTTATGTGGAAATTGAGTTTATAATAGTTTCCGAGGTTAAGAGGTTAAAAGGGATAATGTGGCAGATGAAGTGCCCTTAGTTTTGACTATGTTGACTTTTGAGGACTCTTTTCCGGAAAATAAAATTGGTTGTCGCAAACTTAAGTTGGTTGTCTGTTCATTTGTCAGTTAACGGTATTATCATAAAATAGGGAACATTGTGACCCTAATCATTATCCTCAGCCTTTTGAATGATGACAGTGGGCCAAATGTGTTATTGTAACTTTAACACTTTCGGTAAATGGAAATATTGCTAATTCAATTTAATATTTCTACATAAAAATGTTGCAAAGTTTCATGGGACCAATGTAGTGGTTAGAATCTTGAGTTTAATGGCTGTTTTCTCACTAATTATGGAACGATTTCTCAGATTTGTGTCATGTTATGTGCTGACCACGGTCCGTGTGTGTCTGGTGCTCACAACACAATTGTAACTGCAAGAGCAGGAAAAGATCTCGTATCAAGTCTTGTTTCTGGTAAGTTCATATGGAGCAAAAGCAATCAAATTTTATCAGTAACAAAGAAAATAACCAATAAGTTGTGTAAAGGCGTATTTTTGCAAACGTTGAATTAATCAAGTATTTTTTTTTTTTTTTTTTTTTTTTTAAACAGGTTTACTAACAATCGGTCCTCGTTTTGGCGGTGCTATTGATGATGCTGCTCGATACTTCAAGGACGCATATGACAAAGTGAGCTCAAAAACTGAGTTTTAAAATAGTTTAGTTGAAGTTCACATGGCTAAATTTCCATTTTCTCTTATTTTTTCGTCAATCTTTTGGCAGAAACTTACACCATACGAGTTCGTTGAAGGCATGAAAAAGAAGGGTATCCGTGTACCAGGAATCGGGCACAGGTTTGTTTGTTTTTCCCTCCAATTTCAAAAATAAATTTACTCGGAACGAAATAAGAACATATATGATTTTGGTTTTAAAAGGATCAAGAGAGGTGATAATAGAGATAAGAGAGTTGAGCTTCTACAATTATTTGCTCGCACGCATTTCCCGTCGACAAAGTACATGGAATATGCTGTTGAAGTTGAAACGTACACTCTCTCAAAGGCAAACAATTTGGTGATGAATGTTGATGGTGCCATCGGTACCCTGTTTTTGGATCTTCTCGCGGGTAGTGGAATGTTCACCAAACAAGAAATTGATGAGATCGTTGGCATTGGTTATCTGAACGGGCTTTTTGTTTTGGCCCGTTCCATTGGTCTCATCGGGTGAGTTTTATTCATACATATTTGTCTAGTTTGGCAGTGCCTATTAAAAGTGATCATCTAGATATTGCATTTTTAAGTCACAAATAGTTTTGGATATGGTAAACCTGATTCTGGATATTTAGTTATTAGGGCTTAAATAAACTTAGGCATTTTACGCGTGTTTTTTTTTTTTTTTTTTTTTTCAGGGTTTATGTCATTAAAACCGGTATACTTTTTTCGTTCAAAAAGTCCCTCAATTGAACTTTTTTATGTTAAAGTCTCTCATCTTGTAAAAGAATACACGAAAAAGTCACTAAATTATTTTTTATATATCAAAGTTCCTAAATTTGTCTATGGTACATGTACTTGTGAACGCTTTATAAACAAATGACTCGTTACATCTAATTAATTAAATTTTAGTAAAGTGACGTCAAAATTGTTGTAAAATACGTATACAGTATTCTTTTTACTGTTGTAAGAGTCCACAAGTCACTATTTAAAGTATAGTTTAAAATTACATGCATTTTAGATGCTTTAAAGACTTTTATGTACAAAAATACGTTTAGTGACTTTGCGTATTTTTCCATGTTGATGAACTTTAATATACCAAAATTTGGTAGAGGGACTTGAAAATTAAGAAAGTACATCGGTTTTTACTGCATTACGTAATAGCCTACTTCTTAAATAATCAGAATTTGCCAAACACTCGACAAACACTATCATGGGTTATCCTGTGTTATGCTGATTATTTGTGCATCACATAATTAATTCTAAACCTTTAGAAATTGACAGCTTGTGTTATAAGTGTCACGCATCATGGTTAATACTTTGTGGATGCACATTTGTACGTTGAACACGTGTACAGCTGTTACTGCAAGATGTACATGTAGCAAATTAGATTGTTATAGCATTTGACTGATGAATTGATCGTGTTGGTATATACAGGCATACGTTCGACCAAAAGAGGTTGAAGCAGCCGCTTTACAGGCACCCATGGGAAGATGTTCTTTACACCAAGTGATCATTTTCAAAAGTATACACATCATTCAAACATATTATGTTTACAGTTTTCTGTTGTAATGGCGTTTCAAGTGTTTTTTTTTTGTGTGACAGTTGTTTGTATTTGTTGCTGTAAGTTCATCTATAGACAACAAATGTCTTTGATATTCATAAAAAGAGTTCCCCTTTCCCAGGCTTTATATCTTCATTCCTTTCTATAAGTAATTGGTAGTTTGGCAAAACAACATAAAAATTTATATCTTCATAAATTTTTTCTGTACAGAAAAAAAAAAATCTTATCCACTTGGGCTAATTTGATTGGCTCCCAAAAACAAGCAAGTTCACGCTCAAATGTGGCGTTAGTTTCTTCACACCAAAAGCCAATTTTGAAGGATAACGCCCTGGGGGCGGTGTTGGGACGTTTTGGGGGCGTTATTGAGGGAACTTCACGCCCAATTTGGTTGTCACTACGGGTGGTCTTAAAGTTATATATCTTCTATTTTACCCCTAAATTTATATTGTCAGAACTTAAAAACTGGTATTTTTATTTTGTTTTATCATTAAGGTCATTTGTTTCAAATAGAAGTGTAAAATTGATATTATATTAACTAAAAACTGCAATAATTATAAAGGTTAAGCTGCATAAATGTATTTAACTATGTTACACTGTATTAAATCTTAAAAACTTTCTGATGTATAGGGCCTTCAGTTTTTGTCATTGTATGTATGTATTGTTATCTAGAATTTCACTTATGTTCTCTTTTGTAATGGCTATGTAAAATTTAGCCTCTTGTACCACCAAGATTCTTTGCTTGAAAACTAGAAGCTCACAAATTTGTCTTTAGCAGCCTTATTGGAGACTTCTCAATAGATCACCCATTCTTTATATGCGATAAGTTGGATTTGTCTAAAGTGTTACTGGCTAATTTACAAGCCTTTTGGTGTTTCCACTTTATGTATGTCTTCGGCTACAAAACCATCACCATGTAGACTAATGCTACCTAGGGTCGGCTTCAGGGTAATTCAAGTCAAGCCCTTGCTTTGCAAACAACACACAAAAAAAAAAAGACACTAAAACTAAATAGGGCCTCTTATTTTTAATCCTTTTATATAGATAAATTGGGCTACGTATCTAGAAATTAGGCCTGGTAGAGGGGGCAACATAGGTGACGATGAACAATCAATTAGAAATTTGTAACGCCATCTCTGCCATGTGACAATCGAAAGTGTCATATCAACCATGCTTTGAACACAGAAGATATTATTAAGAGACTAGCATGATTTAAAAATCAAATTCAGTCCTGGTCCTATAAAAAGAGAGAATGAGAGGGAGCCGAAGGGGTGAAAACTTCCGTCCAGGAAAAAACCGTGGTGTTCATGATAGCCGTTCGGTAACTACGTTCTTCATTAGCAATCTGCCTGATGGTGTCCCGGATTCACTTCTATGGACATTTTTCAGGCCACATGGTATTATAAAAGATGCTTATGTTGCTCGGAAAAGGGACACGATGGGAAATTGGTTTGGGTTTGTTAGATATATGGGGTGTCCAACGTGAACGAGGTGCTACGTAGGATGAATACAGTAAAGATTTATGATGCAAAGTTGAGTGCCTCCATTGCTAAGTTTGCAAAAGGCACAAGTAAGCCTGGTCCGTTCGGTGGGGCGGAATTTCAGAATCAGAGAAGGGAGCAGGAGGGGAGGCTCCGGGGAGTAAGCCTGCGTGGCAAAAACCAGGGCCTGGGGTGAATGATAGAGCTGTCAACAATGAAGCTTCTAGAGAAGCAGGTCCATCGTCAAAGCAAGCCATGAGGCTGGTGATCACTGACAGGGCAGTCTTGTACCCGAGTCATTGTATTATGAGGTCTGTTATTGGGGTGGTAAAGGATGTTAATGCGTTCAAAAGTATCAAAGACATGCTGATTAGAGGTGGGTATACGGAGAGTCCAGTAAGTTATGTCGGAGGTATGAGCGTGTTGATTGCATTCAGGGACAAGCGAACAACGGTTGACTTTATTAGTAAAAAGGAGGTTCTGTGGGGGGGGGGGGGGGTGTGTTATCCGAGGTGAGTCTATGGGGTGGTGAAAACATAACGCTCGGAAGAATAACTTGTTTAAGAATCGCTGGAATCCCATTACAGTTAAGAGAAGGTCTGATTTTTAATAAGGTGGGGGAATTATTTGGAAAGGTGGTTAAGGGGAGTGAGTTCTCATGGATGTCTCCCGACAATGCGGATAGCAAGGTTTGGGTATTGTTAAATGAAATTGGTAGGGTTCAGTCCCAGATTATGCTAGATTGGGAAGGAATGTCAGTTCCGGCCTGGGTTACAGAGGAAGAGGATTGCCTTAGGAAGTCATTTATGCTGGATCTTTCGGTGTCTCAGGTTTCCTCGCCGGATAAGTCTGGTGAGTCGGTGGCGAATGCTATGGGCGTTGATCTTGAAGATGGAGAGATCAGGGATGATGATGTCATGCCGGAAGGGCTACGTCAGTAGTCAGTGGAAGACGAGGAGGTTCCGGGTTTGCATGGGAAGTCTCATGTGAATGGGGAATGTCAATCATCCATGGGTGATATTAATGCATTAAATGCAAAGGTGCTCTTGAATGGAGGTGGGCCAGATGGGGGTAATAGTGTATCTCTGGATCTCAATAAATCTTGGGCTTCATTTAATTGTGGGAATGGGCCTAAGGTGGGTTTTGAGAGTCATAAGAAGTCCAGGAAAAGACAACGTTCCCAAAGAAGCCCAACATCCTCTCCTGAGGAAAGGGTTAGAAACACTGGGGAAGATCGTAATCTTTCTCAGGGCGACCAAGCAGGTTTGAGTAAAGATGATGGTCAGATAAATGGTGGTGGCTATTGTGACATGGAAGCTGAAGATGGCAATTAGTATAATGACGGGGGTGTAGAAAATCAAGATGTTGTGGATAATAATGATGGGTCGGGGAATGATATGAGGGCCGATGATGTGGATAATAATACAGGACCGGGAATTGGGATCAATTGTGGTCCTGGGAACGAGCTTATTAATGAGAGGGATCTTATAATTGTGGCTGGGGCTTTAGTTGGAATCGAGCTGGGTGGTTTCGAGAACCAGGTTCAGACACTAGTTAATGAAGAAGGCGACGATCCAGGTTTGCAATGAATTTTTTATCCATTAATCTTAGGGGGGTTAGGGACGACCGTAAGACGTCTTGGGTGAGGGGTTTAAAGACTAGTAACGGAATTCACTTTTTGGGTATTCAAGAGTCTAAGTTGGGGCCGGGGTCGGATTTTGTCCTAGCGTCGTTCTGGGGCAGGTCTAGATTTCAGTCGGATATGGTTTATGCGGAGGGTAGGTCAGGCGACATTATAAGCTTATGGGATCTAGCAATTTTTCAGAAGTCTATGGTGGTGAAGAACAGATCCTTTCTGGTTGTAGCTGGGAAATTGGTTGCCTCGGGGGAGAATATTAATATAGTAAATGTATATGCACCAAATGATGCAGGTTTGAGAAGGATGGTGTGGGAAGAACTGTTACAGTTGAAGTTGTCTATACCGGGGATGTGGGTGATATTCGGGGACTTTAATGAGGTGCGGTGCCAATCCGAGAGGTTTAATACTCAATTTGTTCCTTCTAGTGCTAGTTATTTTAATGATTTCATTGCAAGGGCGGATTTGCACGAGTTCAATATGGGGGGGGGGGGGCATCAGTTTACTTATTGTTCGGATAATGGTCAAAAGATGAGCAAGCTGGACCGATTCTTAGCGTGTGATAAATTCGTGGATCTTTGGCCTGTGGCGTCGCTGACTGCATTGTCTAGATATGTTTCTGATCCTTGTCCTATTGTTCTTTCAGTGGTTGAAACTGATTTTGGGCATATTCCGTTTAGGTTTTTTAATTCCTGGTTAGAGATGCCCGGGTTCAAGGAGTTTATTATGAATGCGTGCTCTAATTTCAGGTTCATTAGGCCGGCTGACTTGAGGTTAGCTACCAAATTGAAGTATATTAAAAACAGAATTATTAGATGGGTGGGCGAAAGACGTAGTGCCAAGGATATTTCTTATAACCAGAAGGTGACCGAGTTGGAACGGCTTGATAGAATATGTGAACAACGACCATTGAATATGATTGAACAGGAGGTGAGAAACGAGTGCAGGGCATTTGTTTTGGAGCGTGATCGGGTTAAAGCATTGGATGCAAGACAAAAGGAGAGGGTTAAGTGGGCTTTGGAAGGCGACGAAAATTCTGCATTTTTTCATAAGACCATTAAGGCGAACACTTCAAACAACAGAATAATGGTATTATGCACCAAGGGGAGTGGGTGACTTGTCCAAGATCGATTAAAGACAAGGCTTTTGTATTTTTTGAGGAGAAATTCCGGGAACCGTTGCCGGTAAGACCAACTTTGAATTGTTCCCACATTAAGAAACTCTCGGATATGGATGCAGATAGCCTTATTCAGCCGTTTTCGCTACAAGAAATAAAAGATGCGGTATGGGATTGCGAAGGGGATAAGGCGCCGGGTCCGGACGGATTTAATTTCAAATTTCTTAGGATATGTTGGAGTGGTTTTGAAGATGATTTCATCCGATTGTTCCAGCAGTTTTATGAGGAGCAGGTGTTGGGACCGTGTTGTGCGTCGTTATTCATTGCATTGATCCCTAAAAGAGAAGATCCGATTGGTTTTCATGCATATCGACCAATTAGCTTGATTGGTTGTATAAATAAGGTGGTGTCTAAGGTGTTGGTGGCGAGACTTAAAGGGTAGTCGGAAAATTGGTGTCGTATGAACAGTCGGCTTTTCTCGTAGGTCGAAATATTATTGATGGGCCACTAATGTTGAATGAGATTATAGGTTGGATGAAAAAAATGAGAAGGAGGGGTATGATTTTCAAGGTCGACATAGAGAAAGCATACGACTCGGTTCACTAGGGTTTTCTGGAGTCGGTTCTTAGTCAAATGAACTTTCCTCAGTTGTGGATTAGATGGGTTTTGACAATTGTATCATCGGCTCGTGCTTTAGTTCTTGTTAATGGTTCGCCGACTAGTGAGTTCGCTTGTAGCCGTGGACTTAGACAAGGTGACCCCTTGTCCCCTTTTTTATTTGTGCTTGTGATGGAGGCGTTGTCAGGTGTTATGAAACGGGCTAGTGCGGTAGGTTTATTCAGAGGTTTAGCATGTGGAAACGGGGAGTTGACACTGTCGCATTTATTATATGCCGACGATGTTGTGTTTTTGGGGGAATGGTCGACTAGCAATGCGCCTAATTTGAAAATAATACTTAGGGTTTTTTTTATCTTGTCTCGGGGCTCAAGGTTAATCTGTGCAAATGTTGTGTGTATGGGGTTGGGGTGGATGAGGGTGAAGGCCTGGACATGGCAAATATTCTCAATTGTAATTTTGGTAGTTTTCCGTTCACATACTTGGGGCTAGTTGTTGGTGCTAACATGAATCTGATTAAGAATTGGAAACCAGTTTTGGAGACGGTTAGGAGTAGGCTATCTCTTTGGAAGGCTAAAAGTTTATCTTATGGTGGTCGTGTGGTGCTAATAAAGTCGTTTTTAAATGCCCTGCCAACTTATTTCTTCTCGTTATACAGAGCACCGGCAAAAGTTCTTGAAGATCTTGACCGTATGAGGAGGGTGTTCTTTTGGGGAGGTTCGGAGGAGAAGGCGCGGATGAATTGGGTCGCGTGGGATGATGTTATCGCTCCTACGAACGCGCGGGGGGGGGGGGGGGGGCTTGGTTTTGGCTCACTGAAGGATGCAAATTCAGCCTTGCTTGCAAAGTGGTGGTGGCGTTTTAAGTGTGATCGAGATGGTTTGTGGCGGAAGGTGATTTGGGTCGTGCATCATTCGTCTAGAGATTGGAATGTGGTTCCGGCTAGACTATCCTTACCAGGGCCTTGGAAAATCATCTCTATAGCAGTTAGTTTTCTAAAAAGTAGTGGCGTTGATTGTAACATCGCGTATATATATATATATATATATATATATATATATATTAGAAAATCATCACTTTAATTATATTAAACTTCTTGACTAGCCATGTCTAAATCATACTTATTTCAAAACATAATAATAATAATAATAATAATAATAATAATAATAATAATAATAATAATAATAGTAATAGTAATAATAACTTTACTGATTTATGAAAAACTTTTGCAATGTTAAGACACTCTAGCAAAAACTTGAACCCACCCTTCTTATTGTTAAATTTCGGAGCCCAGCCCAGAACCAAAAACCCATCCCTAGTCTGTCTACCTCCTAAGCCCAAGCAGCAAGCCCAAATCTGAAACTAAAGCCCAACTGTTGATCGGCCCAAGCCCCCTCTCCTTCTTCCCTTACTGTTTTTTTTTTAAAAAAACGAAAACGACCTCCCGGGACTCGAACCCGCGTCTGACCCAGCAACACACACTCTAACAACCAACTAATCTATGCTTCTATTTGTATACATACCCTGTACATATGTAATATAATGCCTGATCTGTGCAGTTGACTACCTGAAAGTCAAAACCCACAATCAAATCCACAATTAACTCCTTAAATTCGCGTCCAAACTCAATCAGATCCCGTATGTTACTCGCCCAATAATCCCTTCCTTCCTAATATCAGTATTTTGCGTGATTGAACACGTTTTGACTGTCAATTTAGTGATTTAATACCCATCTATGAACCTTCCATAACCTATGTGACATCCGTCACTTTTATCTTTAGTATTATTATATATATATATATATATATATATATATATATATATATATATCTTTTTTTATTTCGAACCTCCTATTTTGTACGTCGCATTTTAATAATAATAATAATAATAATAATAATAATTATCAAACACAAAAAAAAAAAAAAAAAAAAATTCCCTTGATTAAACAAAAGCCTTATTACACTTGAGCCCAACTAAAACTATACATAACCAAACCAATCCAACCATTCCTTTTTTTTTAAACTTTCGGAGCCCAACACCCGAGCCCAACGCCTGCTGAGCCCAAGAACCGACCCAAAACACCCCTCCTTGATGCTGGCCCAATGGAGTTATCTCCTTCCTTTGTTGTCCCCTGCTGTGCGACGGTCAAAGGACCAGGAAAAAAGTAAGCTTCAAGCTGAAATTATGGAACAATCATCACCATTCAATGCTTCTAATTGACCGACACAGCCATTCCAATTATAACCCACCCTTTAATCGCAAATCTCCAGCTCATTGGGAGCCTAATTGAATCGGTTTTGACCAAGCCATGGTCAAAAATTAAAAACCTTCTATTTCAACAACTTCCTATAAATTGAACCTTTCTTTACAATCTGACTTGACCGAAAATCATCACTACACTATCAAAATTTTCTCTCGTTCTCTCTTATTCACGAAATTGGGGATTGTTGACTTTTGGTTGACTCACGTTCTTGAAAGACCTCACGAACGGTATACTTAAATTTCATTGCTGTCGTTTTTTATCATTCTTTCTTAAGTAACAACCCTATGATTAATTAGGTTGAAATCGCCTATTGAATCAGATAAGAAACTAGGGTTCTTAAGGTATAAATTGGGAAGATGACTCGCGTGTATGATAAGATAAATATATTTCGAATCTAAACAAATCACTAAATCTGATACAAATCAGATGGTTTCAGTCTCGTATGATAGGGCGTGGGAACCGGACTGAATACAGGTTCGAGTCCCACATCCAACTTTTTTATTCTTTTCTTTAAAAGGTTTATAAAAATCAGATTTCCATATACTATATAATCAATTATGAACCTAGTTTACTCGTTCTCAGGGTGTGGCTCAGTTGGTGGCCACGCTTGTGATAAACTTCGAACCGGCCAGAGGCTTGGGTTCGACTCCCATAACCAACAACAAATTTTTTTACCCTTTATATATATATATTTATTATAATAAATTTTTAAAATAGTTTTTAAATACTAAAAGAGGTTTATAAATTCTATAAAAATTACTGTATGATCTTCTAATGGTAAAGTTTATCATACAGTTTTTAGTTTTTCAAAAATAATTTATTTAATATATATTATAAATATTACAAGTTTATTCATTTATAATTGTAAAATTCTATAAAAATATCAAAACGATTATATAAATTTCCACAAAAATTATTCTGAGTTTATATAACATCAAACATTTCTGAAATGATTTTTATTTTTGAAAAATCATTTATTTAATATTTTAATCAATTTTTGTTAGTTTTAATCATAAATAAATCATAATAAATTCATTTTTTCAATATTTTTGCACCAAAATTTTATATAAATTATTTCTATCCATTTAGAACAGAAATACAATTTTTAATATAAAAATTCTTTAATTTTAATATTTTTAAATATTAAAGTTATATTTTGACAATTTGAAATAAATAGATTAAATATTCCATTTTTTTTTAGAAAATAATTTTATAAAAATTATTTTCATACTTAAAACTTTATATTGTGACCATCTTTAATTTAAAATTTACAAATAGACTTTTGTTTATTTATTTATTAAATTTCTTATATTTAATAAACAATTTGATATTTAATCAAATAAATACTTATCCCCAATTCGAAACCCTAGAAAATACTTATAGACTAGATAGACTTAGACTTATTTGTAACCTTATAATACTTGGCAACGTTGGATCACACTTATTCAATCCCACAAGACTTAACACCTTGCTAAGGTGAGTATTACTTATCCCCTTTTTCGCTTTTACAACTTTTGGGGTGATTCATGCACAAGTATATAAAACTTTCATATTCATTTATACACACATTTTTATTCATTTACAATTCATATACGTGTCTTGTTTATCTTTGTGCTTATGTTTGAACATGAACGTAGCTTACATACAAAATCATAAATCTAGACATAACTTATGTTATGGTGCTCTTTACATATAGACGTAACTTATGTTACGGTGCTCATTTAGACATAACTTATGTTATGGTGCTCTTTTAGACTTGACACGTGTTAGGGTGCTCATTATCAATTTCATCTTATAAACTTTACATTTGTCTTGTTTGGTTACTTGCGTGTTTACATAATGCCTTGGTGATGCTAGACACATGAATTGTACCACTTTTCAAACTTATACTCTATGTACAAAGCTAGGTAGTACTCACCAACATAATATGTTGACAAAAATTTATTTTCGTGCATGTTTCAGGATAAGCTGCTTGACGCTTCACATAGGACTTTGGACTTAGACTAAATAAATCAACTATCTCAATTTTTGTTATGTATTTATCTTCACATGTTGTAAAACAATATTCAATAATCAAATATTTACATTTTAGTACCATGAGTTTTTGAACAATCGTCACTACGTAACACCTTGATGATTCCGCCATCGGTTGGGGTGTTACAGATTGGTATCAGAGCCATGGTTATAGGGAACTAGGTTATTAGATAAAATGGCCTAGACTATAACCGAACTTCAACTTTCATGCATAATATTTCCTAAATTACCCTACCCCTCATTTCCCTCTACTTTCTTTCCTCTATCTTTCCCATCTCCTCCATTTCTCCTCATCTTTCATCCTTGTGCATAGAGATGGTGTCCTACAAGGAGTGGAAAATCTACATCATCATAGAACGGGAGCAGTACCTTTCATGAAGACACCCTTAGGCATAATGCCTACTCTTATTTTGCTCCTTCAAAGTTGTTGAACTTTAATGAGTGTGATGGAACACGTGCAATCTGGAAGGGTGGATGCCTGTACACCGGGTTTTCTGGCATAGGCAAGCATAGCGCATAAATCCAATAACGGACCTGTTATGCTTACCTGGGGATTCCTGGAGTGAGTGTCCACTTATAGGCTAAAGCATGTCTTCTTTGATCACCATTGGGTTCAATTCCTTTGAAAAGTCAACGTTCTTGTTGGGCTTTACAGCTAGACAAGGGCACTCCAAGCATTTTATGCAAGTTATTCATAATACTCTCTCGTTTCATATACAATATTTTGTATTTCACGATTTTCATATATTGCTTACAAGTTCATACTTCCATAATCATTGGTACGGTTATACACTTACATTTTCTAATCTCATGATTATCCATTGACTACCTCATAGATATCTGCTCGCCGCATGCTCTGTGATGCCAGCCAACGCCCTGTTCGTACTTCTGGACAACGTTCTGATCGTCGCCTCGCATCTTTAGTCGCTGAGCAAATTGCTGCAGTGATCTCAAACCTTGTCAGTGAGATATCCCAGAATAGTAACAGTGCCAACACGAGGAGTACGACTCAATTTCGGTGAACTTTCAAACACTTTAACTCCTGCAACCCCACAAAATTCACTGGTGAGGAGGGTGCTACTGGCCTCCTCCAATGGTTTGAAAGCATGGAGAGCACCTTTGTGAACAGTGAATGTCCTGATGAACTCCGTGTTCGCTATGCCACCAGTGTCCTTCAAAAGGGGCGCTAACCTGGTGGAATGGCGAAAAGCGCAATCGAGGAGCAGATGTTGCTTTATCTTTGTCTTGGGCTGAGGTTAAGGAACTCATGATCGCCAAATTCTGCCCTAGGAACGAAATCAGGAAACTGGAGGATGAATTTCGTGAGCTCAAACAAGACAGTGGTGAGAATCTTGCGTATAATAATCGATATCATGAACTCAGCATATTGGTTCCACACATGGTCACCCCGGTCTCTCAAGCAATCGAGAAATATATCGAGGGATTACCTGACCTGATTCAAGACATAGTCACTGGAAGCAAATCCACTACGGTGGAAGAAGCCATCCAACTTGCAGCCACTTTGACAGACAAACACGTAAGGAAAGGAAGTTTGGTTAGGAAGGGCACCAAGATGTCTACTGAGAAAACCACCAATGCTGTTGAACGATCTAAGACTGTTTTAGCAAAGGCCGCCACTACTTCTTCGAACTCTAAGAAACGAATGGGCGATAATCAGAACCATGCTGTTGTGGATCCTGTGACTCAACCCCCTATCAAGAAAGCCTACACGGGAATCCATCCTCAATGCAACACTTGCAAGTATCATCACCCAGCAAATCTTCCATGCCGTCAATGCACTAGATGTGGAAGGTTTGGACACTTTGTCACCACTTGTCATGTAATGGATAGGACACAGGATAATCATCAAACAGTTGCCCAGGAACCACTGCCGATTACTAACGGCCGGGCATGTTATAATTGTGGAGACCCTAACCACATGCGACCTCGATGCCCTGAATTGAACAATGTAAACCAGGTGGCACATGGATGAGCTTTCAATATCAATATCAACGAAGCAAACGGTCAGGATGATGTTAATCCCACTGGCTAAGCCATGGATGGAATCTTCTTAAGACTCGAGAATCCAATACCCGTGTTTTTCATTTTCTTGATCCTATTATCATTTTCTACCCAATTGTGTCGTACTCATAAGCATATAACATCTAGAAATCCCTTGCATACTATTGTGTACGAACGCAGGTTGGAAATTTATCATATTTGGTTACGTTTATAGAAGTTTAAAACTCTGCCCTACATTTTATTGAAACATTTGGACTTGATTTCCATGAAAACCAAACTACTAAAAAAAAAAAAACTTGATACTTGATCCTACAGAACTTTTCTAAAAAAAAACATCATCGTTTGTTATATGAAACTTGATTTTTCCTTAATTTGACTATTCATTGAACATTTAATTATTCATTATACTCGTACACATGGCTGGCCAAATATGAGCTATTTCTATAGGCCACTAAGATAACACTTATACTTAATGGTTGTCGTACTTATGAACTTGCTTGCATGTGTGTATTATCAATTTGCATGTTGATATATGGAAGACAATTACTACATTATCCACTCAACTCAGACAAAACATTTCACTTAAAGGGCTCCTCGGGTGAGTGGTAGCCCATACTTAAATTTTGTTATGCTTGCAAGTCGTTGCAAACCAATGTAATTGACCTCATTATTACATAACCCCATTTCGTTGATAACGTCTCATTGCAACCCAACGTGTTTGTTGTGTCATATTCTTGTGAAACTTATTTGCCTTAATGTGTTGTTAGATTAGGATCATAGAAGGACATATGTGACACCCGACATGTTTGGCTTAAACATATTAGTAACATCTAAGTCTACCTTAGCGAGAAACATTTATAAACGAACTTAACTGGGTTAGTTGAGTCGGGTCAAGTTAGGATTGTCCAGGGTACAATGATCTGGAGGATCATTGGGAGTCGTTTTGGTAATACACTAGTACCGGGTTCCGTTGTTGGTGACATTACATGAACTAATTAAGTATATGTGTAGATTATGGGTCGTGTGGTGGATTATATACATAGATGTGTTTAAATGATGCGTAAATGATTAACTATGCTTAAATATGTCAAATATAGATTAAGGATGCATGCTTATGTGTTAAGATGTGTTAGAATGCGTTAAACACGACAAACTGGAAAACTAGTTAAAAAGGAACTCTGGTTCGACCACTTCGAATGGTCGAAGGAGATAATTTGCCTTGGTTCGACCCTTGTTAAGGGGCGAACCTGGAAACTGGGATGGGAAGAATTTCCTTCGACCACAGAAGGACTCATTCGACCCTGAGAAGGGTCGAAGGAGGGCTCATTCGCCCATCAAAAAGGGGCGAATGTGGGACAGTATAAATACCAACCTTTGTCATTTTTTTCACCATTTCACAAACCCTAGCCGTTCCAAAACACTCTCAAACGATTTTCAACACTGAGAAAGGAGTTTTTGCTCTGATTTTTCATAATCTAACCCGTTTACAACATCTAAGCAAGGATCTAAGGTGTGTTCTTGATCCTAAATCCTTTTTAAAGCATTTTAATTCGTTTTCATCTAACCCTAATTGTCCGGATCTGTACTAAGGGTGTTTTCATGATTAGAAACCTTTTAAACATCTTTCTAAACTAAAACCTTATCATTTAACATAGGTTTTCATGGTGAATAATATATGTAAATTGTGTATTATGTGGTGTTATGTGTTATTCGATGATTTGCTGCTATATCTGTGATAGAAACATGATATAGGATTGTTATTGATGCTAGATTATTGTTATTTAGGGTTAGGATTGAATATGATGATATTATGGGTATTTGGGGGTTTTAACGAATCTAGACTTGATGCATGATATTTATGATCAATAGAATTGATAAGAAAAGATCGAACACTCGACAAACTGAGCATTTCAAGTTGAATATGAATCGATTTCAAAAGTTTCCAAATTGGGTAAATTATTCATGCATGAAAGTGATGTTTCCATAATCTTTACCATTTTGGGAAAGGGCTGGAACGGACGTATTGTCGGGGGAAATCGGTGGGGTTTTGTAGGGATAAGTTATCCATGCTTGACTGCTGTGTTTGATGATGTTTCGAGTCGTTTTGAATGTGTTTGAAGCGTTTTTAGGAAAAGTTGCACAACAGGGGCGAACCTGGCCTCCTTCAACCGATCGAAGGTGCGAAGGAGGGAATCCAGGGTCGAACCTGGGTTTTTGTTGGGCGAATGTAGTAAAACGGGCGAAGGAGGCATCAAACGGTCGAAAGAAATGTAAAACGGGCGAAGGAGACTGAAAACGGGCGAAGGAGACTTAAAACTGACTGGTTTGACCGTTCTGATGCAGAAATGAGATTTTTGATACAAACTAAGTGTTTTATGCTTGAACCTTGTGTGTAATCTATGTGTACTTGATTAGTTAGGGTAATGGGTCACCAACGGAATGTCGGGTCGGTCTAGTGTGTCGGTTAAACATTTAAACACGTTTTAAAACATACTTGGTTACGATCTGGACAATCGGGGACTAGATAACCTTATGGTTATTAGTCGGATCACTTATGTGAACATTTTGATAGATCTCCGGTAGAGGGATTATCAAGGGCGTAACATCTTTACTTGTAATCGAAGAATGCTCTTTAAGGTGAGTTCACGGCCCCACTTTTACTGCTTTAACTTTTGGGGGAGAAAACATTCACTAAACTATTTTGGTAACATATGTCATACTATGGTTTTAAACTTGTGTACTATATGATCTTTTAAAGTCCCGGGGGAAACCATGAATGTGCGGGGATGCACAACGGGGGAAATGTGGATAGATCTATTGGGTTTGACAAACCCCACTCGACGGCTTGGAGGGCCGGGCGAGTGCATATTGTCTCGAACTGGTAACACTCGTAGCATGGCTACAACACATCGGGCTGAACACATGGTAACAGTCTAGTAATGGTTTTCCAATCGTAGTAGTAACAGAACATACGCCTATCTAGCGTACTTGGTAATATGGATATAGTATGGACATGGTAACATTCTGGTAATATCTTGATAACATTTTGAACAAAACTGTGGACTCACCAGCATTATATGTTGACATCTTTTTTGCATGTTTTTCTCAGGTCGCTAAGGTAGCAACAAATGGAACTAGGCGCACGGGTCTGCATTGGCGTCTAGGCATAGTTGCACGTTTTGTAATAAAAAGTGTCTTGAATAACTTTTTGGATGATAGCATAGTTGATTAAATGCTACTTAAACGCTTCCGCTTATAAAATCGTTGGTTATGTTTCTTTACGTTTTCATATAGAGTTGTTTATTGTGATTGTTGACTTGGATCCTGGTTTGTCATGCGCCTCGCGGTAAAACCCCGCAAGTGGAAATTTGAGGATGTGACAGATTGGTATCAGAGCCAATGGTTATAGTGAACTAGGACTGCATGTAGAGTCTGGTCTATAGCCGAGTCGCACACACTAGACGGTCACATACTTTGAGTCTATTAGTGGGATACGTACTAACGTTGTCGGGGTGTCCTTACATCATCATCATTGCTTCTTCGTTACATCATCCGCTTTTATTTGGGTTCTTACTTACTTTTGCCTTCTTCTTCTGGATTGAAGAAGGAGGAGTTGATTTGTTGGTTCTAGCACACACATGCCTTCTTACACTTTCACTTGCACCTATCGTAACACGTTACTAGGCGAGGATATTCAGTGACTGGGGTCTGGATTTGGGGTACATTTGGAGGACCATGTAGAGCAGTTTATCATTTCGGGTGCACACGAAATAATAAACTGGAATGCATGAAAATCCCGATGGACTTCGAGTTTGGATGTATAGTCCTGGATTTGTCCCTAGGTTAACTCTTGTAAATTTCTAGTGGTTGACACTGGAAGTGAATCTGAATCCCTCGATTTCTTGATTTGTTAGATCATGTCTGGTGCTCGCGGTGGTGGACGTCGTGGTGGCGGTGGTGGTCGTTCTGGCGGCGGTGGTCGTGCCGGAGGCGGTGGTCGTGGAAACATCAACATGACCCAAGCTGAACTGAACAACTTGCTACAGCAGCAAGTGAACATGGCTATGGCTAATTTCCAGGCTAGGATTAATGCCATGGGTGGTGAGTTGATTTTTGTCGACCTTGCCTCATTTTTGGGTTTCGTGTCCTTTCGTTTGCGTTTTACTCGTGTACCGTGTTTCAGGTGTTGGTGCCAATCCACCCCCACCTCAGTGCTCTTATAAGAAGTTTCGAGACTGTCAGCCCCATAACTTCGCTGGAACTGAGGGAGCGGTGGGACTGCTCCGATGGATGGAGAAGGTTGAGTCTGTGTTTGTTATGTGCAACTGTCCTGCTGGGGACCGGGTGAAGTATGCTACCGCGACTTTTGAGGGGCCTGCACTGTCGTGGTGGAATGCTACTACTCAGAACATGGGATTGGGGGAGGCTATTGCCATGCCTTGGGCGGAGTTTGTGCAGCTGTTGAGAGGTGAGTACTGTCCGAGAGAGGAGATACAGAAGTTGGAACATGAGGTCTGGAGTTACAAGATGGTTGGGTCTGAGATTGAAGAATATACTGTGAGGAGGAATGAGCTGGCGGTGTTGTGTCCTGATTTGCACACACCCGAGTACAGGAGGATCGAGCACTATGTGTCTGGACTAGTGCCCGAGATAGCTGGATTGGTGGCTGCTGGGAATCTTCCCACTATTGCTGAAGTTGTCCGATCAGCTCATCGGATGACTAACCTGAAGGTGGCAGAAGGCGTTTTGCCACCCAAGGGTGCTGCTGTGAAGGTTGCTGAGGGGAACAAGAGGAAGTGGGATGGTATGGGAAAGAGTGTTGTACCGGCGCCGTCTCAGCCGGCAAAGAAGTTTGAGTCGTCTGGATCGTCTTCGGGGCAGAAGACAGGTGGGTATATCGGCAAGCATCCCAAGTGTAACCGGTGTGGTTACCATCACTCGGGGAACTGTGATAAGGCACGCTATCATCGGTGCAACCAGCTTGGACACTTGGCCAAGGATTGCAGGGCAACACTTCCGTCGGCCCAAGCTCGTACCCCTACTCCTGCTCCTGCTCCTGCTGTTCAGGGGACTCAGGGGAGGCAGGGGTGTTATAACTGTGGTGACACGGGACATTTCAAGCGTGACTGTCCCAAGCTGAAACAGGGCGAAAATGGGAAGAACGGGAACGGTAACGGGAACAACGGCGGCGGAGGCAGAACTGCACGTGCTTTCGTCATTGGATCTGCAGAGGCTAGGCAGGATCCAGACACAGTTAGCGGTACGTTCCTTCTTAATGATCGCTATGTTTCTGTCTTATTTGATTCTGGTGCCGATAAGAGTTTCATATCTTTGGATGTTAGTCGATTGCTAGATATAGTACCCACACTTTTAGAGGCTAAGTACTTAATAGAATTGGCTGATGGTAAGAAATTCGAAGCGACACACACCCTTAGGGAATGTCGCTTGGAACTGTCGGGCTTGTCTTTCCCCATTGACCATATGCCGGTGCCCCTGGGTAGTTTTGATGTCGTGGTCGGCATGGATTGGTTATCATTGTATCGCGCGGAGATCGTTTGTTTTGACAAGGTTATCCGGATCCCTCTCCCTGATGGAGAGATCCTTTCGGTTCGTGGCGAGAAAAGCGGTGCTCCGCTGAGTATCATTTCTAGCATGAAAGCCCGTAAGTATCTTCGAAAGGGCTGTTCGGCCATTCTGGCACTTGTTAACGTTTCTACTGACGATGAGAAGAAGATCGAGGATATTCCGGTGGTTCGTGACTTTTCTGATGTGTTTCCTGATGATTTACCTGGTCTTCCTCCCCATCGTCAGGTTGAGTTTGGTATCGATCTTACTCCGGGCGCAGCTCCTATTGCCCGAGCTCCGTATCGTCTTGCACCTCCCGAGATGCAAGAGTTGTCCAGCCAGTTGCAGGAACTCTTGGAAAAGGGTTTCATCCGACCGAGTTCTTCCCCGTGGGGAGCTCCTATTTTGTTTGTGAAGAAGAAGGATGGAAGTCTTCGCATGTGTATTGATTATCGTGAGCTGAACAAAGTGACCATCAAGAATCGTTATCCTCTTCCTCGCATTGATGATCTCTTTGACCAGCTTCAGGGCTCCAGCTACTATTCGAAGATTGATTTACGGTCCGGTTATCACCAATTGCGCGTCAGGGAAGCTGACATTCAGAAGACTGCTTTTCGCACTCGTTATGGCCATTTTGAGTTCTTGGTCATGCCTTTTGGTCTCACTAACGCACCGGCGGTGTTCATGGATTTAATGAACCGCGTTTGCAAACCTTACCTTGATAAGTTCGTCATCGTGTTCATTGACGATATTTTGATTTATTCCAAGAACAAGGCGGATCATGAGGAACACTTGCGGTTGGTCTTGGAACTTTTGAGGCAGGAGCAGTTGTATGCTAAGTTCTCGAAGTGTGATTTTTGGTTACGTGAAGTTCAATTCCTAGGACATGTGGTGAATGAACTGGGAATTCATGTCGATCCGGCTAAGATCGAAGCTATTAAAGACTGGGAAGCACCAAAGACGCCATCTGAGGTGCGGAAATTCCTAGGTCTTGCGGGTTACTAACGTCGTTTCATTGAGGGATTTTCGAAGATCGCTCAACCTCTCACTGCTCTTACCCAGAAGGACCGAAAGTTCGACTGGGATGAACCACAAGAATCAGCATTTCAGATGCTGAAGCTTAAACTTTGTTCTGCACCTATCTTGTCCTTACCAGAGGGTACGGATGACTTCGTTGTGTACTGTGACGCTTCTATTCATGGTCTCGGTTGCGTGTTGATGCAACGCGGGAAAGTTATTGCTTATGCTTCTCGTCAACTCAAAGTTCATGAGAAGAACTACACTACTCATGACTTGGAACTGGGTGCGGTAGTTTTCGCGTTGAAAATCTGGAGACATTACTTGTACGGTACCAAGTGTGAAGTATATACCGATCACAAGAGTCTTCAGCATATTTTCGACCAGAAGGTGTTGAACATGCGGCAGCGTCGCTGGGTTGAACTCCTGAACGATTATGACTGTGCCATCAAATACCATCCTGGCAACGCGAACGTTGTGGCGGACGCCTTGAGCAGGAAGGAGTCTGCGAATCCTCGTCGTGTTCGAGCCTTACAGCTCACCATTCATTCGTCATTGCCTGACCGAATCCGTTCTGCACAGTTGGAAGCCTTGAAGGAGGAAAACCTTAAGGCTGAAACTATGCACAGTGCTGAAAAGCATCTTGAGCTTAGGACCGATGGCTTACACTATTTTGCGGGACGTGTTTGGGTCCCATTGTTCGGGGGATTGCGCGAGCTTGTTTTGGATGAAGCTCACAAATCCCGGTATTCTATTCACCCTGGCTCCGATAAGATGTATCAGGATTTGAAGATACTTTATTGGTGGCCGAACATGAAAGCTGATATAGCTTCTTACGTCAGCAAATGTTTGACTTGTGCTAAAGTCAAGGTGGAGTATCAGAGGCCGTCTGGTCTCCTACAACAACCAGAGGTTCCGGAATGGAAGTGGGAGCGAATCACGAGGGATTTTGTCACCAAACTGCCAAGGTCACCTAGTGGTTACGATATGATATGGGTGTTTGTTGACCGGCTGACTAAATCGGCACGTTTTATACCTATTAAGGAAACCGATGGGCTCGAGCGGTTGGCTCGACTTTACCTTAAGGAGGTGGTTGCTCGGCACGGGGTGCCTGTTTCTATTATCTCTGATCGTGATTCTCGTTTCGCTTCGTGTTTCTGGAAGGCTCTGCAAAAGGCTTTGGGTACTCAGTTGGATATGAGTACGACTTATCATCCGCAAACTGATGGACAGAGTGAGCGGACGATTCAAACCTTGGAATACATGCTTCGGGCATGTGTTATCGATTTTGGCAAAAGTTGGGAGATCCACCTGACATTAGTGGAGTTCTCCTACAACAGCAGCTATCACTCTAGCATCAAGGCAGCTCCGTTCGAGGCTCTTTACGGACGGAAATGTCGATCACCACTTTGTTGGGACGAGGTGGGCGAGAGCCAGCTCACTGGTCCGGAACTCGTGTACGAAACTTCGGAGAAAATCGTGCAGATTCGTCAGCGTTTGGCTGCTGCTCGGGATCGTCAGAAGAGTTATGCCAGTCGCCGTCGAAAACCTTTGGAGTTCCAGGTTGGGGACAGGGTACTTCTGAAAGTTTCACCATGGAAGGGCGTCATACGCTTTGGAAAACGTGGCAAGCTTAACCCTCGTTATGTCGGACCATTCGCAATCCTGGATCGGATTGGACCGGTGGCATACAGACTTGACTTACCGGCGGAGCTTGGTAGTGTGCACAACGTCTTCCATGTGTCTAACTTAAAGAAGTGTTTGGCTGATGAATCTCTCATTGTACCACTGGAGGAGATCAAGTTTGATGATCGTCTTCGCATTGTGGAGGAACCTGTCGAGATTCTCGACTACAAGATTCGTAGCCTTCGTCGGAGTAAAATCCGCATCGTTAAAGTCCGTTGGAACTCGAACCGTGGACCGGAGTTCACTTGGGAACAGGAGGATCAGATGAAAGCTAAGTATCCTCATCTTTTTCCAAAACGCGCGTTTAAATCGAGGCATGTTACTGCTGAAGCGGAATGAATCTCGGGTCGAGATTCCTTTCAACGTGGGGATGATGTGACATCCGGTAATTCCCTTTTCGTTCTGTTCTTTTTCGTTTCTTTCTTTTGGGGCTTTGCGCAATTTTCGGGACGAAAATTCTTTCAACGTGGGGATGATGTGACTCCCGGCATGTTTGGCTTAAACATATTAGTAACATCTAAGTCTACCTTAGCGAGAAACATTTATAAACGAACTTAACTGGGTTAGTTGAGTCGGGTCAAGTTAGGATTGTCCAGGGTACAATGATCTGGAGGATCATTGGGAGTCGTTTTGGTAATACACTAGTACCGGGTTCCGTTGTTGGTGACATTACATGAACTAATTAAGTATATGTGTAGATTATGGGTCGTATGGTGGATTATATACATAGATGTGTTTAAATGATGCGTAAATGATTAACTATGCTTAAATATGTCAAATATAGATTAAGGATGCATGCTTATGTGTTAAGATGTGTTAGAATGCGTTAAACACGACAAACTGGAAAACTAGTTAAAAAGGAACTCTGGTTCGACCACTTCGAATGGTCGAAGGAGATAATTTGCCTTGGTTCGACCCTTGTTAAGGGGCGAACCTGGGAACTGGGATGGGAAGAATTTCCTTCGACCACAGAAGGACTCATTCGACCCTGAGAATGGTCGAAGGAGGGCTCATTCGCCCATAAAAAAGGGGCGAATGTGGGACAGTATAAATACCAACCTTTGTCATTTTTTCACCATTTCACAAACCCTAGCCATTCCAAAACACTCTCAAACGATTTTCAACACTGAGGAAGGAGTTTTTGCTCTGATTTTTCATAATCTAACCCGTTTACAACATCTAAGCAAGGATCTAAGGTGTGTTCTTGATCCTAAATCCTTTTTAAAGCATTTTAATTCGTTTTCATCTAACCCTAATTGTCCGGATCTGTACTAAGGGTGTTTTCATGATTAGAAACCTTTTAAACATCTTTCTAAACTAAAACCTTATCATTTAACATAGGTTTTCATGGTGAATAACATATGTAAATTGTGTATTATGTGGTGTTATGTGTTATTCGATGATTTGCTGCTATATCTGTGATAGAAACATGATATAGGATTGTTATTGATGCTAGATTATTGTTATTTAGGGTTAGGATTGGATATGATGATATTATGGGTATTTGGGGGTTTTAACGAATCTAGACTTGATGCATGATATTTATGATCAATAGAATTGATAAGAAAAGATCGAACACTCGACAAACTGAGCATTTCAAGTTGAATATGAATCGATTTCAAAAGTTTCCAAATTGGGTAAATTATTCATGCATGAAAGTGATGTTTCCATAATCTTTACCATTTTGGGAAAGGGCTGGAACGGACGTATTATCGGGGGAAATCGGTGGGGCTTTGTAGGGATAAGTTATCCATGCTTGACTGCTGTGTTTGATGATGTTTCGAGTCGTTTTGAATGTGGTTGAAGCGATTTTAGGAAAATTTGCACAACAGGGGCGAACCTGGCCTCCTTCGACCGATCGAAGGTGCGAAGGAGGGAATCCAGGGTCGAACCTGGGTTTTTGTTGGGCGAATGTAGTAAAACGGGCGAAGGAGGCATCAAACGGTCGAACGAAATGTAAAACGGGCGAAGGAGACTTAAAACTGACTGGTTCGACCGTTCTGATGCAGAAATGAGATTTTTGATACAAACTAAGTGTTTTATGCTTGAACCTTGTGTGTAATCTATGTGTACTTGATTAGTTAGGGTAATGAGTCACCAACGGAATGTCGGGTCGGTCTAGTGTGTCGGTTAAACATTTAAACACGTTTTAAAACATACTTGGTTACGATCTGGACAATCGGGGACTAGATAACCTTATGGTTATTAGTCGGATCACTTATGTGAACATTTTGATAGATCTCCGGTAGAGGGATTATCAAGGGCGTAACATCTTTACTTGTAATCAAAGAACGCTATTTAAGGTGAGTTCACGGCCCCACTTTTACTGCTTTAACTTTTGGGGGAGAAAACATGCACTAAACTATTTTGGTAACATATGTTATACTATGGTTTTAAACTTGTGTACTATACGATCTTTTAAAGTCCCGGGGGAAACCATGAATGTGCGGGGATGCACAACGGGGGAAATGTGGATAGATCTATTGGGTTTGACAAACCCCACTCGACGGCTTGGAGTGCCGGGCGAGTGCATATTGTCTCGAACTGGTAACACTCGTAGCATGGCTACAACACATCGGGCTGAACACATGGTAACAGTCTAGTAATGGTTTTCCAATCGTAGTAGTAACAGAACATACGCCTAGCTAGCGTACTTAGTAACATGGATATAGTATGGACATGGTAACATTCTGGTAACATCTTGATAACATTTTGAACAAACCTGTGGACTCACCAGCATTATATGTTGACATCTTTTTGGCATGTTTTTCTCAGGTCGCTAAGGTAGCAACAAATGGAACTAGGCGCACGGGTCTGCATTGGCGTCTAGGCATAGTTGCACGTTTTGTAATAAAAAGTGTCTTGAATAACTTTTTGGATGATAGCATAGTTGATTAAATGCTACTTAAACGCTTCCGCTTATAAAATCGTTGGTTATGTTTCTTTACGTTTTCATATAGAGTTGTTTATTGTGATTGTTGACTTGGATCCTGGTTTGTCATGCGCCTCGCGGTAAAACCCCGCAAGTGGAAATTTGAGGGTGTGACAACATAAAACCCTAATGTAAGGTAAATTGATGATTCCGGTCCGGAACGTAATCATGAATTTACAGGTACGTTAAGGTGGTATGAAATTCTATTAGATTTTTTGGTAGGCGTCCAGTACGTTTTCAAGGTATCAAAGGTGTGGTGGGTTAGCTGCGGTACACCCTATATATAAACACTAATGATGCATTGAAAGTGAGACTGGAAGTCGGACCAGGAACAAACTCTACTTACTTGGTAGTTCATTTGGTCTTTCTATAGTCAATCAACTCATACATCTACTTTAGGATTCCTAAAACTTGAAGTTTAGTGTTTTACTAGATTCTTATTATTCGAGACGAACATAATCCAATCCTTAACCCACACCTATCAAACCTCTTATACAAATCATTCGAAACAGTTTACTCTGTTACCTATAAATTCACGTCGTGCCTTAACTCAAATTTTCCAAACCTCGGTTATCTTGATTTCTACCCAAACATCCATAACCTTATGTTTCTAATAACTTTGGGACGAACTTTCTAAAAGTAGGGGATGCTGTGACATCCGTCACTTTTATCTTTAGTATTATTATATATATATATATATATATATATATATATATATATATATATCTTTTTTTTTATTTCGAACCTCCTATTTTGTACGTCGCATTTTAATAATAATAATAATAATAATAATAATAATAATTATCAAACACAAAAAAAAAAAAAGAAATTCCCTTGATTAAACAAAAGCCTTATTATTCTTGAGCCCAACTAAAACCATACATAACCAAACTAATCCAACCATTCCTTCTTTTTTTTTTAAACTTTCGGAGCCCAACACCCGAGCCCAACGCCTGCTGAGCCCAAGAACCGGCCCAAAACACCCCTCCTTGATGCTTGCCCAATGGAGTTATCTCCTTCCTTTGTTGTCCCCTGCTGTGCGACGGTCAAAGGACTAGGAAAAAAGTCAGCTTCAAGCTGAAATTATGGAACAATCATCACCATTCAATGCTTCTATTGACCGACACAGCCATTCCAATTATAACCCACCCTTTAATCGCAAATCTCCAGCTCATTGGGAGCCTAATTGAATCGGTTTTGACCAAGCCTTGGTCAAAAATTAAAAACCTTCTATTTCAACAACTTCTTATAAATTGAACCTTTCTTTACAATCTGACTTGACCGAAAATCATCACTACACTATCAAAATTTTCTCTCGTTCTCTCTTATTCACGAAATTGGGGATTGTTGACTTTTGGTTGACTCACGTTCTTGAAAGACCTCACGAACGGTATACTTAAATTTCATTGCTGTCGTTTTTTTTATCATTCTTTCTTAAGTAACAACCCTATGATTAATTGGGTTGAAATCGCCTATTGAATCAGAAAAGAAACTAGGGTTCTTAAGGTAAAAATTGGGAAGATGACTCGCGTGTATGATAAGATAAATATATTTCGAAACTAAACAAATCACCAAATCTGATACAGATCAGATGGTTTCAGTCTCGTATGATAGGGCGTGGGAACCGGACTGAATACAGGTTCGAGTCCCACATCCAACTTTTTTATTCTTTTCTTTAAAAGGTTTATAAAAATCAGATTTCCATATACTATATAATCGATTATGAACCTAGTTTACTCGTTCTCAGGGTGTGGCTCAGTTGGTGGCCACGATTGTGATAAACTTCGAACCGGCCAGAGGCCTGGGTTCGACTCCCATAACCAACAACAAATTTTTTACCCTTTATATATATATATATATATATTTATTATAATAAATTTTTAAAATAGTTTTTAAATACTAAAAGTGGTTTATAAATTCTATAAAAATTACTGTATGATCTTCTAATGGTAAAGTTTATCATACAATTTTTAGTTTTTCAAAAATAATTTATTTAATATATATTATAAATATTACAAGTTTATTCATTTATAATTGTAAAATTCTATAAAAATATCAAAACGATTATATAAATTTCCAAAAAAATTATTCTGAGTTTATATAACATTAAACATTTCTGAAATGATTTTTATTTCTGAAAAATCATTTATTTAATATTTTTAATCAATTTTTGTTAGTTTTAATCATAAATAAATCATAATAAATTCATTTTTTCAATATTTTTGCACCAAAATTTTATATAAATTATTCTATCCATTTAGAACAAAAATTCAATTTTTAATATAAAAATTCTTTTATTTTAATATTTTAAATATTAAAGTTATATTTTGACAATTTGAAATAAATAGATTAAATATTCCATTTTTTTAGAAAATAATTTTATAAAAATTATTTTCATACTTAAAACTTTTTATTGTGACCATCTTTAATTTAAAATTTACAAAAAGACTTTTGTTTATTTATTTACTAAATTTCTTATATTTAATAAACAATTTGATATTTAATCAAATAAATACTTATCCCCAATTCGAAACCCTAGAAAATACTTATAGACTAGATAGACTTAGGTGGTGTTTGTTTTTCTCCCAGAAGCACTTCTGACCTCTTTTGTCTGCGCCGCGCAGACGCGGGCAGACGTTTGGGGCGGGCAGACTGTTTGTTTTTCAGAAGACATTTCACTCCAAAAGCTCTTCCTGACCTCTTCTTGGTGCAGACTTGGACCAAAGTCTTCTAAGGTCTTCAAAGGTCTTCTCCTCTTCTCTTCTCCTCACCCACCACCACCACCACTACCCACTACCATCACCACCACCACCACCGTCACCCACCCACCACCACCACCTAGCATCGTCCACCACCACCGTTCACCACCACCACCGTCCATCACCACCACGGTCCACCACCGTCCACCACAACCACCCACCACCGTTCACCACCACCGTCCATCACCACCACTGTCCACCCACCACCACTACCACCACCCACCACCATCCACCACCACCCACTACCACCACCACCACCACCGTCCACCACCCACCACCACCACCTAGCATCGTCCACCACCACCGTCCATCACCACCACGGTCCACCACCACGGTCCACCACCGTCCACCACCACTACCACCACCCACCCACCACCACCATCACCCACCACCACCACGGACCACCACGGACCACCACCCACCCATCACCACCACGGACCACGGTCCACCACAACTACCACCACCACCCACCACGGTCCACCACCACCACCCACCACGGTCCACCACCACCACCACTTACCACCCACCACCCACCACCACCACCCATCACCACCACCACCATCACGGTTCACCACCACCACCACCCACCACCACCACGGTCCACCCACCACCACCACCACCGTCTACCACCAGACTGTTGTAAAAACTCAGTTTATTTAAATTTAAGTTTATTTCAGCAGCCTGCAGACGTTAACAAACAAACAGTCTTCTTATTGCAGACTGCAGACCTTTGGTCCACCTCTTCTCCTGCAGATGTCTGCAGATGTGGTCCGCAGACTGCAGACCTTTTCCTGCAGAAAAAACAAACAACACCTTAGACTTATTTGTTACCTTATACATAGGGTAATACTTGTCAACGTTGGATCACACTTATTAAATCCCACAAGACTTAACACCTTGCTAAGGTGAGTATTACTTATCCCCTTTTCGCTTTTACAACTTTTGGGGTGATTCATGCACAAGTATACAAAACTTTCATATTCATTTATACACACATTTTTATTCATTTACAATTCATATACGTGTCTTGTTTATCTTTGTGCTTATGTTTGAACATGAACGTAGCTTACATACAAAATCATACATCTAGACATAACTTATGTTATGGTGCTCTTTACATATAGACGTAACTTATGTTACGGTGCTCATTTAGACATAACTTATGTTATGGTGCTCTTTTAGACTTGACACGTGTTAGGGTGCTCATTATCAATTTCATCTTATCAACTTTACATTTGTCTTGTTTGGTTACTTGCGTGTTTACATAATGCCTTGGTGATGCTAGACACATGAATTGTACCACTTTTCAAACTTATACTCTATGTACAAAGCTAGGTAGTACTCACCAACATAATATGTTGACAAAAATTTATTTTCGTGCATGTTTCAGGATAAGCTGCTTGACGCTTCACATAGGACTTTGGACTTAGACTAAATAAATCAACTATCTCGATTTTTGTTATGTATTTATTTTCACATGTTGTAAAACAATATTCAATAATCAAATATTTACATTTTAGTACCATGAGCTTTTGAACAATCGTCACTACGTGACACCTCGATGATTCCGCCATCGGTTGGGGCGTTACAACCTAATCAATTGAATTTGTATATATAGACTATGAAAATGCAATTAAACTCGCACACGAAGTCTGAGAAGTGCGACTAGGAGAAACCCTTTATCAAACCCACCATTCAATCGATTAACCTCTCGAATTTGAAGCTCTTGTGGCCGTGATTTGCAGCAACAATTACACAGTCTTTCGGTATGTTATAACCCCAGTTTTTACATGCATTAGGATCGAATTTTTATAAGGATTAAAAGCCCTATGCGTGTTTATGTTAACTGTAACAAATGATTGGTCAATTGGAATGAAATCGTTTCTAGGGTTTATGCGATTTGGGGGTTTCCATAATTAACCTTTATATATAAATCTGTTCAATTTAAATCATCAGACGTGTAGAGCAGTTGGTTGTATATGGGCTGGTTAAACCTTTGGACCGGTTCAGGCCCCTGGTTCGATCCCCTTCCACAACAAACATTTTTTTAAAAAACCTTTCATTTTTATTTTCACTATTAATCTTTTAAAATCGTTTTAAAATACCAAAAGAGGCTTATAAGTTCTATAAAAATTATCATGTGATATTATGATAATAAAATTTATCATACAATTTTTAGTTTTTCGAAAATCATTTATTTATTATACATAATAAATATTACAAGTTTATTCTATTATAATTATAAAATTCTATAAAAATATCAAAACGATTTTATAAAATTCTACAAAAATTATTCTAAGTTTATAAAACAGTAAACATTCCAGAAATGATTTTTATTTCTGAAAAATCATTTATTAATATTTTTATTCGATTTTTGCTATTTTAATAATAAATAAATCATAATAAATTCATTTTTCATTATTTTTGCATCAAAATTTCACATAAATTATTATTAACCATTTAGATCAGAAATATAAATTTTTGATTCGAAATTTATAATTCTTATTAAAATATTAAGTCTATATTTTGTCAATTAGTTATTAATGTATAAATATTTTATAATTAAGAAAATTTTTTTATAGAAATTGTTTTTACATTTATTACATTATAATTTAACTATTTTTAGATAATTTTGGCTAGAAAACATTTTCATTAATTATTTCTTTATTTATTCAAATTGAATCATAATCAATTATTAATCCCCAAATTAGGAACACTAGCACATTTGAGACTAGAAAACTTAGAATTATTAAGTTTTCCTCAACACTTATTTGGATACACGCGAGCCACATTTACTTATATAACAAGGGTCATCATTCTAACACTAAGGTGAGTTTACATAGCCCCTTTTTCTGTTTTACATTTTGGGGTGAAACATGTTTAAACATTTTATACACTATCATTTACTCATTCTTACATTGTTGAAACTTGTGATTCAATTACACTATCATTTACTCATTCTATCATTTGACTGTAACAAAAAGACACAGTACAATCATTAACATTGATCAAGCCGCCTGTTTAGATTATAGCGCTATAGGTCTGACAAACCCATCCCCCCACATAAATTCAGGGATGATCGATAACAGATACACTTTTACTAACTTGCGAGTTAGGTCTCAGTCGACACAAGGTTTGATTGTACAAAGACGCATTGTTACATGTCGGACTCATACTCTATCATTATACAACTGTGATTGTTGTACAAACTATTGTTATCAATTATATTCGAAAACCTATGTATTCTCACCAACTTTTGTTGACCCAAAATATTTTCAAACTTAACATGTTTCAGGTTCTACTTGCTTGAAGATTTGAGTTAATGCTTGAAGATGTGTACATAGTATTATTCAATTTGATGTACGAATTTTTGTAGAACAATTGTATGTAATTTATTTAAATCATTTAATAAAATTCATTATTCACCATGAGCTACTGAATAATCATCAATACGTAACATCCCGATGTTTCCGCCATCGGTTGGGGTGTTACATTGATGTTGGTAATGCAATTAGAGGGGTGGTGGGGAATGGGCTGGGCGTGTCTTTTTGGCTGGACGTCTGGGCTGCTGAGTATTCTTTGGCGTCTAAATTTCCAGCCCTGTTTTCAGCGGAAAGAAACAAGTTCGTTACCGTGGCAGAAAGGGTACTGGGTGGCGGGTTGGGCTGGAACTGGGATTGGGGTCATTCATGGTTGGGTACGGTGGCTGCAACTGAGTTGGAGGAGCTGAACAGAGTGTTATCATGTCCAGTTCTGCACAATCATGGTGAAAAATGGGTCTGGGGGCTGGGAGAATCATCCGGGTTTAGTGTTGGGGCTGTTAAGAAGTTGCTTCAAGTTAACAGAAATGCAGTTGCTTCCGTGGTGATCTAGCAAAATTCGTGGGTTCCTCGGAAGGTATGGATTTTAGCTTGGAGAGCGGCTCGTCAAAGATTACCTACAAAATCAGCTCTACTGAGAAGGAACATTCAGGTGGGATCAAGCTTATGTCCGATGTGTGGCGACGACGCAGAAACGAGTGAACATTTATTTGTGTCATGCCGTTTTGCACAATCTATCTGGCAGATTGTTGCACAGTGGTGTAAGGTGAATCCTTTCTATGCATTTGACCTTCGTGATTTGATAAATATGCACACGTACGGTGGTGGTTCGAAGAAAAAGAAGAAGGGGTTCTACGCGATCTGTTTGACGGTGGTTTGGTGCATTTGGAAGAGTAGGAATGCGCTGATTTTTGACCAACAGCAACATTCCTTACGACAGATTATTGGCGAGATTAAAGCTAGAAGCTACTTATGGGTCAAGGCGAGAGCGAAGAAACAAGATTTGGATTGGCAAAAGTGGCGTAGTTTTAATTTTTCTTCAATTGGATGGGGATAGGTGGTTGATTTGTATGTTTTGTGGTGGTTTGTACCTGCTGTTTTTCTTGTTTTTGTGTTTGTACCGGGTGTTTTTGCTAGTATCCCGCTAGCTTGGGTGTTTTAATAAAATTTTTGTTGGCCGTTCAAAAAAAAAGTGTCATATCAGCCATGGTGCCAATCGAGATGTTCTGATTGTGTTTTAGGCTCTTAGCTTACCATCATCAGGTTAGTTTTTTTATTAAATTTATATTTATACAAGATTTTTTTAACAATTCGGTCTCTTCTTTGTTACAATTGATTTACATTAATTCGATGGAGAAACTTAGGCTTTGCAGCAATTGCTAACACATCATTTTTTTCATAAGCTTTTTGAGTCTCAGCCCTGCTGGGCATCATCTCTGCATATCTCATCAATTTAACTTATTTTTGTATATTGTTATATTGTTTTATTCTTTTCTGATTGAATTTAATAAGTGCCTTTCTTATTTCTTATTGTTGGGAATATTGACTTCTATTAGATATTCTCGTTCTTTAACTACAATCCTTAGATTGTTCATAATAAGTAAAATAATTATTTTCTTATAAAATGTGCCCTAAATTAAGGATTCGCTTTAGGCCCTCAAAATGGTTAAGCCAGTTACGCTAATGCTACCTACAACTTGGCTAACTATGTTCCACACTAAGTTACACACCATTGACCAACTGATGAATTGTTTTATGGACAATCTAGGATCTGGTTAATCATGTCTAGGAGCAATGAGATACATAATAACGTTAAATAGATTAATTGAAACAACTTTAAAAAGTTAAAAAAAGATCATGCTTTTGGAAGTCGCATTAAAGGCACTAAACTTGTTTTTAGTTAAAAGGCATCTAACGTCAAATTCTTTTTTACCAAAATGGGGACCTTTTTAAGTGTTTTATTAGGCAAATAATCACTTTGATGACATGAGCCTCCTACTGTTTGCTTAGTTGCATTTTTTTTTAATACTTATACATACAAACGTCTTCAAGGGAATATCCTAATAATAAGTGGTGTACTCAACAACAAAAAAACTTAGGGGTTCAAATTCTGCGTGATAATAAGTAATTAAGTGGTGTACTCAACAATAAAAAAGTTAAGGGTTCAAATTCTGCGTACATATATACTAGTATATATAGTATATGTAAAAACTAAAAAGAAACAAACTTATAAAAACAAATATAATATCATAGTACCTCTTGGCCATATCCATATATTATTTTCATTCTCACCTTCCACCATCATCCTACCATACCATCCTCACTTGTCATCATCATTAAAACACCCACTTGAAATAGGAATATAGGATGATGTGTCATATTTACATAATTATATATATTAAAAAAACAACAACAAACGTAAATAGTGTCATATGACATATCTCTCTAAAAAAAATTAAAGTCATGATGTACAACCTTGAATCAATATAGGTACTTAAATTAAGATGCCACAAATTAACTTAATTATCCAAAACATGTAATGTAGATTTTGAGAAATCACATTTATGCTGTCACTTTGTATGTAACAGTGATTGTGACATTGTGTTACTTAGATGTGAGATATGTACATGTCACATATTTTTTTTTTTTTTTTACATTAAAAATGTAAATTTTCATTGACAAAAAAGGGTAAATTACCTAATTTAGAGTAACATTTATATTTGGTATGCCAAAAATAAGGAAATTAGTACAATTTAGTTCACAAAAGTTATTTTCTCTCCGTTCTATGATCTCAATTTTAATGTAGAAAGTGTTTGAAAAACTACAAATCAATTAAAAATGTATATTTGGTTTTGAGCTTGTTGTAAAAACACCTATGAAATTGAATCAAGAACACAATTATCGAAAGCTTCGAGATTATTATTGATTAATGAAACGAAATACAAAGAGAATTACAAAAGGAATTGAAAAGAAAAACGAGTTACAATTTGATAGAATCGACCTAAGATATATAAACCCTAATCCCCAATGTTTCTGGTAAAAGTCTGTTAAAACTTTCACACTTGACACCATCAGGTCCTTCCATTTTATCAGATGTTTTATTCTTTACCCAAGCTAACATAAAACTGAAATAAACTTTGGAACTTGTCACAACTGGCCCCTTAACTTTCTTTGACCAGTTTGACTTATTGTTTGACCAAGATTATGACTCAATTATCCAACAATCTCCACCTTTGAGTCACTAATCAACTACTAAACCATCTTCCCTCAAACTACTGATTAACAAACACCTGTTTGATCAAACTACTGATCAATACTTCACATCAGCAGTTCCCAAAACTATGCTTCACATCAGCAGTTTCAAACAACTGCCCTTCCTTAAACCTTCCAAACAAGCAACAACACTTGTTTCAGCCACTGATTTCACCCTCAAAATAGACCTGCACATACCACTCTGAAAATGGACCATTTTGCACTTCTCCAAAACACCTGCAACTGTTTTCATACACTGCAAACTTGACCCACTTTTGACCCATTCACAGAATACACCTTCTGCACAACCAGAACTATCAAAACAACTTATGACCAAACTACCCTTGTCTTTAGTTCTGCCTTCTTTTCTCATTACAGTGTTTTCAACCACTGTCCAACCATCAATAACCCATGATGAACACTTCCCTATACTCCTTTCAGTCCACCACTTGACCATATAGGCTGATTTTTCAAAATCTTCACAAGTCAAAAGCTTTCCAGCCTTACACTTTGACCTGTTCTTATCATAACACAGGTTTTCAACAAAATTAACCCTGCACAACTGAGCATCTAACCCTGTACATCCTCCAGATTTCTCCACCTCAATCTGGACAAACTTGTGACATCCGTCACCCGGTTGGGGTGTTACAAAACTCCATCTCACTTTGTGCAGCCTCCACCTCAGTCAACATATCCTTTAACCATAGCACAAACCTGCTACTTTTCAACCTTGGCTTTAAACCTACTAGACCACATATCCTGAATACCTTCATATCATCATAATACCTCAAGAACATACACTCACCTACTCTTGACCCCATCAACTCCACCTGTCTAGTATACCTATTATCTTCACAGCCAATCATTTCCAGAATTACCCCTCTTGGAAACTCATCTCCTTCAACCAGAAGATCACTATCTTTACACACATTACCATGAACACATGACTGAACCACCTCAGAATCAAAACCATTCTGCACACATTCTTCAATCACCTCCTGTTCACTTAACTTCATGTCATGTTCTACCACATAACCATCACACACATAGACATTATTTTCCTGTCTAGTACCTGTCATTACTATCACAGAACCCTTCATCACCAGAATTCTACTATCCTTTAACAATACATGACAGCCTTCCTTTTCTAAACTTCCTAATGACAAAAACATTTCTTCTCAAATCAGGAACATACCTTACATTATGAACGTCCATCATCATTCCATTATCCATCCTTAATGTAACAGTCCCAATTCCAAGAACTTCACAGCTTCTGCCATCAGCAACCTTGACAACCCCAAGATTATCATATTTCAGATTCCTGAAATACCCTTTCACATGTGTCATCCCAAATGATCCTCCTGAATCCATTACCCATTTTCCTAAACAGATCTCATCATCAGCCACAACAAGAACATCAGAATCCTCATAACCTTCTGATGAATCATCTTGTGGACTGTGATCATACACATTACTCTGTTCACCCTTTTTCTTCTTCAACTCAGGACAATCTCTCTTCAGATGATTCTCTGAATGACACACATAATATCTCTTGAATCTTGATTCTCCCCTGAACTTAGAACCCCTTTGATCACCTTTTCCTCTCACCAAAAGTCCTTCTCCACCTTCTTCCTTAGGCTCTGCCCTTCTTTTCAACTCTTTAGAGTTTAGGGCTGCAAGAACTTCATCCATGGTGAGAGTTTCTCTCCCATACATCAAGGTATCTACAAAGTGTTCATAAGATTCAGGCAATGATGTCAAGAAGATTATTGCCTGGTCTTCTTCATCAATCTCAACCTCAATATTTTCAAGATCCAACACCAACTTATTGAACTCGTCTGTATGATCTTCCATTGTCTTCCCATAGCCCATTTGAAATGTGTACAGCCTCTTCTTCAAGTACAGCCTATTAGCCAGGGACTTAGTCATGTACAATGACTCAAGTTTAGCCCAAATACCTGCTGCACTTGTTTCTTTGGACACTTCCCTAAGAACTCTATCACCAAGACTCAGAATAATAGCACTATGGGCCTTTTCCAACATATCTTTCTTCTCCTTCTCTGTCAATCCACCAGGCATGTTATTTTCACCCACCAGAGCATCAACAACACACTGATGGACCAACAGTGCCCTCATCTTCAACCTCCAAAGGCTGAAATCGTTTCTCCCATCATACTTCTCCAACTCGAACTTCGTTGTCACCATTCTTGATCTTATTACACGGATAACACAACCAATTTCACAGAATTAGAGCAACAAGGCTCTGATACCAATTGTTGTAAAAACACCTATGAAATTGAATCAAGAACACAATTTTCGAAAGCTTCGAGATTATTATTGGTTAATGAAACGAAATACAAAGAGAATTACAAAAGGAATTGAAAAGAAAAACGAGTTACAATTTGATAGAATCGACCTAAGATATATAAACCCTAATCCCCAATGTTTCTGGTAAAAGTCTGTTAAAACTTTCACACTTGACACCATCAGTCCTTCCATTCTATCAGATGTTTTATTCTTTACCCAAGCTAACATAAAACTGAAATAAACTTTGGAACTTGTCACAACTGGCCCCTTAACTTTCTTTGACCAGTTTGACTTATTGTTTGACCAAGATTATGACTCAATTATCCAACAGAGCTTTTATAATAATGGCTTTGGTGTAAATTTAAAATAACAATTGAAGTTACCGCTTACAGTTATTACTTATAGTATCCTATTGACCTATCAGCTATGTAAGGTTTCAAGAACCTAAAAAACTTCATGTCCAGTTCCTAACATGATACTACAAGTATGGTATCTAAAAGCGAAATGAAGTTTTGATTGAGTGGTTTTCTCGTGACGTTGAGAACAAGCACGAAAAGAAAAGAGTTTACCAACGTATCAGTTAGCAACAACTTGAAACGATAATGATTTATGATTTAACTAGTCAATGACAATTTGCTCGCTACTAAATGTTGATTGTGTAAGTGCGTAGAACTATCTATGATAGTCCATGTTGGACAGTGATATCAGATTTGGTGTAAATATTCCAATCAATTTGTCACAATAATGGTTGTATATACATACGTTATGCTTGAACAGTCACAGACCTTTTGATCATAATGGCTAGCCACAATTCAAGTAGACAAGTTGTTTCAGTTTGTGACATAAGCCAAAGTGTCGCACATGCACATGTGAACATGTGTGATATCCAACCATAACGTCCTAAGGAGGCGTGGACTACCCAAGTTGAAGCGAACCACGACCAATTCTTTTTTTAAGCAGGCATCGCAACCCATGTGTGCGCGTAAGAGTATTTTGCGCTTTTAGAGTCCTAAACCTCTTCAACAAATTATGGAATTATATTATTATACTATTAAATATTATCATCACTATGAATAGTGCCACCTATCACGTAACACTGTTTGGTTGGATTTTTTTTTTTTTTCTAATGATTTGGTTAACGTTTAAAAGGTGAAAACTCTTTTATGTTTGGCTAAAACTCAATTAAAAAAATTGCTTCGTTTAAAAGTATTCTCAAACAAGTTACTTTGAAAGTGCTTCATGAGATAACTGAAATCATACTCATAACTCCATAAAATCCAATGTATATATTTTTATTATTATTATTTTCATCCTTAAATTCATGTATTTTCACGTGAAACTGTGAATGATCGTGTCTCCCGGCCCGGTGAAGGTATATACCACAATTGATTCAAGATTTCAAGACATGTTTCATAGCGGCCTATGGTCAATCCAATAAGGTTTAGGACAAAGCATGATGTGTCCTAAGTTTACAGCTCTTATAAACGGTGAACTTCTTCCAAAGTCTAGAAAGTCAAAATCGATTATTGGTCAACTCAATTCAATCAATAATAAATCATGTACAATTCCCGAGACATCACATGTTTGAGATTTTTTACTCTTTTCTAACATGGGATTTGTCTTAGGAGGTATCTGTTGTGTGGTTTGTGTGCCTACATCACCATCTTCTCACTTGGTTTTTTTAATGGCAAGAAACGACGTGCGGCCTACCGTGACACTGGGCGCTGTGGCCGAGGTCGACTGCTTGACCACCGCTAGCCTCTTGGCTCTCTTAAATGCGCAGAAACCCATCCTCCACTTGCATGAAAGCACGACAATGAAATAATCGGTAAACCTTACCTCATCTTCTCACTTGGTTAACTCTGTTGTAATAATTATATGTAACAAAAGTATGTATCGGCTTGAAATGGCAAATTCAAGATTTTTTCGTCATTAGGGGTGAAAAAGGAGACAGACTAAAATAGGAAAAGTCAAAATGGGTCGGCTAAAAATACTACATTAAATTGTCGGTATGACGCCTACAAAATTGTAGGTATGAAGCCTATATGATGACGTGTGTCCTAAAACGACGACGTTTAGACCTCTCGTCAAAAAGATAAGCAAAATAAATTTGATTAAGAGGTTGCCTGACTTAGTGGAGCTGATATAAGGCAGCTTACCTGCCATATGGAAGCCTCAGGGCAGAAAGCAAACAGTAAAAAGTCTTGGAAATGCAAAAAGGGGATTTTGGCTTATTATCATGGCAAGGGACAAAACACCACACAGCTCCAAGCCTTGCATTGGAAATGATAAAAGCTGAAAACATCCTAAAAGGGAAAAGTCTCACTACTGGGAACTAAAAGAGGGTCAAACACATCCAGGTATGGTAAGGAACCCTGAGGGAGCTCCTGGGTAGAATTCGACTGCCTATATAAGGAGGCCCTTGGGTAGACATTCCACACACACTTCTCATTCATTCTCTCTACTCTCATACTCTCTACTTCATTATTTTCCCAACTCCAAATGAATATATACTTATTCTCACGCCAGAGTCCAAACGCAGGAGGCTCCCTCCTGCGTTAAGGCTAACGGTGTCTGCTACCTTTGTGCAGGTCTCTTCCAGGAACTTGAAGACCCCTGACCCTATAACCAAATCTAAACCTAAGCTTAAAACCTTAATCTCAACCTAATATACCATTAACCTATAATCCTAAACATCTCCTAACCTAATACCGGTCATTTTCCTTGTTGTAGCAACAAGTGGCGCCCACCGTGGGGCTGTCGCTACTTTGAACAAAACTGTTGAGAGTTCCTACAGTCCCATTTGTTCCTAAGTAACCTCCTTTTGTGATGACTGGTGGAGATAACCGCCTAGGATGGGGTCTTTCAGAAACTCCGGCCACTAGTCACACCTCAGGTGATGCTTCTGGCCATGAAACGCCTGGAACGGACGGACAACAAGTCGAACCGTCTCCAGGAGACATGCTCAACTTCCAAACACCGCCATCCTCAAAGGCTGTTAACTCGTCTCCTAGAGATGACTTGTTATTTCCAGTTGAACGAATGGATATCACCCCGGAGGGAGTACGAAGAAATTTCTTGCAACTCCGAGACCTCCTGAATGGTTATGTGCGAGAGGAGAGGTCTAGAGGAGTCAGGGTCAGGTTGTCCTATGACGAAGAGCCCGTTGTCACCCTCTCACCTAGCCCTCCGTTGCTGGGAACGACCACCTCACCAGCAACCCAGCGTGACTACACTAACCCTCACCCCTACTTGAACAGTCGAGGGGACATTTACTCAGGAGGAGGAGGTCCTAGCAGCTCTGTGCTCTCTCCGGGGACCTCCATACCACTCTCCTATGAAGAAGCTTTAAGATCGTTACCATTGGCCAGCAGTGCCGTAGCCACCTCCCTTGCGGGAGCAGGAAGTCTTGCCGGAGGATTCGTCGTTCCTCCAGGAGCAATGTATCCTAACTACTCACAGTCTCAATACTTCCCCATATGGCCGGGAGGATATCTCTGGCAGTATCCTTCACCTTTGAACCAAGTACCAGTAACTCCCCCTGTGGGAGGGCAGGGTCCCATGGCCTCCCAACCCTTGGTTCAAACTCCTGTAGCTGAAGTTAGAGCAGAAACTACACCTTCTAAGCCGTACCGACCTAAGTCGTTGGAATGCTTTGCTGAACACATCGCTCATTTTGATTTCCCCAAAAAGATCAAAATGCCAGCTAATGTGAAGACCTACGACGGCACAGAAGACCCGGATGACCACTTGAACGTCTTCTCTGGGGCAGCCACTGTAGAAAAATGGAATGATGCCGAGTGCTGTCACATGTTCATGCAGACCCTGGTAGGACCAGCTCGCCTATGGTTCAGTGGCCTACCGTCTCGGAGCATTTCGTCGTTTGATGATTTAAGGAGAGGTTTCACCTCAAACTTTAACCCCCTCAGGAAGTGTACCAAAGATGCCGCCATATTGCACCAGATCCAACAAGGGGAGCATGAAAACCTCCGTAGTTTCATCGAGAGGTACAAGAGGGAAGGTCTGCAGTATAGTGGTGCCACCGAGAAGATCCGGGTGTCGGGATTCATGGGAGCCATTCGTCCCAAAAAGTTGCTAAGAAGATTTCATGAAGATGTCCCCCAAACCATGGAGGAGGCTTTCGAGAGAGCAGAAGCCTTCCTCAGGGGAGAAGAAGCACTAACTCGGCAAGACACCAGGAAGAGGGATCGAAGAAGCTGGAGAGACAGCTCAACAAACTCTCGGAGACCTCACATTCAACCTTACAATGAAAGGCGATCGGGGAGATCCTTTGACAACCAAAGGAGTGAAGAAAGACGACGATCCCCAAGGGCAGGAAGGTACCATGATAAAGAAAAACAGGTTTTCACCGTTCTCACCAAGACCCCTCAGGAGATACTCTCCACAGAGGAAGTCAAGTACACCTTTCGACCTCCCAGACCCTTGTCTAAGCCAGCTAACAAAAAGGATGCCAGCAAGCACTGTGCCTTTCATAATGATACAGGGCACCACACGAACGACTGTTACCAGCTGAAAAAAAGGATAGAGGAAGCTGTTAAGTCCGGGGAGCTGGCTCACCTAATCAAAGACATCAAAGGAAGGAGGGACGAAGGAAAGAAAGATAAGGAGGTCAACATGGTCAGGCTTGAAGGATCCCAGCAAGCAAAGAAGGCTCGCACTGAGCCTTGGAACAAACAGTACATTTGTCTTCCCCCTGCTCCCGATGAACTGATCGTCACACCGGTAATAGTGGAAGCTGAACTAGATGGCTTCCCTATAGATAGGGTGTACATGGACTGCGAAGCCTCGTCAGAGGTGATGTATGAACGGTGCTTCGAATCCTTGAGCCCAGAAATCAAGTCCAAGCTCAGACCATCCGACACCTCACTGGTGGGTTTCTCAGGGGAACGAGTACATCCCTTAGGGAAGCTCACGTTAAGCGTCTGTTTCCGAGACGGAGACCTATCAAGGACAGAGGAGCTGACCTTCTCTGTTATCAGGTACCCAACCAGTTGCATTGTCACCTTTTCTCTGTCAAGGACAGAAGAGTTGACTTTCTCTGTTAACAGGTACCCTTCGAGTTACAATGTCCTTATCGGAAGAATGGGAATTGCCACTTTCGGCGCAGTAGTATCAACAACACCTGGTTTAATGAAGCTACCCACCCCTAATGGAATTGCAACCCTGAAGCCAACGGCAGAAGCTCTTTTGATAGCCTCCATAGAAGAAACCAAAGGTCTCAGGGAGCCAGAAACACCAAGCAGCGGTCCCATCCGGGAAGTCAGCATAAACCCTGCCTACCAGGAGCAGACCATCAAAGTAAACAATCTGCTTCCTGATGAGATTACGTGTGAACTAATCAACCTTTTGCAGGATAATCAAGACATATTTGCTTGGTGCCCCGGGGACATGACTGGTGTTCCTAGAAGCATGGCTGAACACTCTCTTAATATAGCTCCCTCATACAAGCCGGTCGTCCAAAAGAAAAGAAGTTTGGCCCCAGCCAGGAGCCAGGCTGCTTGTCAGGAGGTGGAGAAGCTGGTTAAGGCAGATTTCCTCAGAGAGGTTCAGTATCACTCTTGGGTAGCAAACCCGGTCATGGTTGCCAAACAAGATGGATCTTGGAGAATGTGTGTTGATTTCAAGGATCTCAACAAAGCCTGCCCCAAGGATTGCTACCCCTTGCCCGAAATCGATTGGAAGGTAGACTCTCTTACCAGCTTCCAATACAAGTGCTTCTTAGATGCCTACAAGGGGTATCACCAAATTCAAATGAAGCAAGAAGATGAGGAGAAGACGGCCTTCCACACCGATAGGGGAATCTTTTGCTACAAAAAGATGCCCTTTGGTTTGAAGAACGCAGGTGCTACCTACCAGCGGTTAGTAGATCAGGCTTTCTCAAAGCAAATTGGAAGGAATATGGAAGCCTATGTAGATGACCTGGTCATCAAAAGCAAATCAGGGGAGGCAATGATCCAAGATATCCGAGAAACATTTGACAACCTTCAAAGAATCAACATGAAGCTTAATCCTGTTAAGTGCTCTTTTGGGTTCAAGGAGGGGAAGTTTCTAGGCCATATTGTTGGAAAGCAAAGCATCAAGGCTAACCCGAGCAAGGTCCAAGCCGTCCTTGATATGAAGTCTCCTACCACAAAGAAGGAAGTGCAAAGCCTCAACGGTAAAATCGCTGCCTTAAAACGTTTCTTGCCTAAAGTCCGCGGAAAAGTCCTTGCCTTTCTTTAAAACACTAAAAAATTGTGTTGATAAGAAAGATTTCCGCTGGACAACTGAGGCAGAGGCTGCCTTCCTGGAACTCAAGAAACACATAGCTTCCCTGCCCGAAGTGGCAGCCCCTGAGGAAGGGGAAGTAATAACAGTTTATTTGTCTGCAGGGATGGAAGCAGTAAGCTCAGTGCTCTTGGTAGATCGAGGTAAGGAGCAAGTTCCGGTCTACTTTGTCAGCAGGGCCCTCAAAGACGCTGAAATCAACTACACTCCCATAGAGAAGCTTGTGTTGGCACTCGTACACACTGCTAAGAGAGTAAGGCGATACTTCCAAGCTCACCTAGTAAAGGTCATCACAGATCAACCCATACGATCCATCTTAGAAAAACCAGAAGATTCGGGAAGATTGGCAAAGTGGGCCATTGGTCTAGGGGAGCACAAGATAGAGTACCTACCAAGGAGAGCTTACAAAGGGCAAGTGTTTGCTGACTTTCTCGCTGAGTTACCCATCCTGCAGGCAGAAGAAGAGATGAACGAGGTCGAAGAACAGCCTGACCTCAAGGGGAAATGGTGTCTTTTTACTGATGGAGCCTCAAGTGTAGAAGGTTCCGGGGCAGGTCTTGTCATCAAGGACCCCCACGGAACCGAATACACTTATGCCCTCCGTCTAGACTTCCCCTGCACTAACAATGTTGTTGAATACGAGGCCCTCCTGGCCGGGTTGAGATTGGCAAAAAGCATGAAGGTACAAGAACTAAAAGTCTTCGTTGATTCAAATCTGGTGGTCAAACAAGTGAATGGAGGATACACAGCCAAAGAGCCCTCAATGGTTAGGTACAAAGACAAGGTCAAAGAGTTCATAAAGGAATTCAAAGTCTTCACACTGGAACAGGTGTCAAGAACAAAGAACAAGCAGGCAGATGCCCTCAGCAAGCTAGCCTCCTTGAAGTTTGCTCACCTAACCAAGAAGGTCCTAGTCGAGGTGCTGAAAGAACCATCCATCGATGACAAAGAAGTACAAGATGTCGTCACCGAAACAGACTCCACATGGATGACACCCATCATGTCCTACTTGAAGGAAGGGAAGTTACCAGAAAACGAACAAGAAGCTAAGCGCTTGGTTATGAAGGCGAGACAATATGTAATCGAAGATGACAAGCTCTACAAGAAGGGATACTTGGCACCCTACTAAGGTGTGTAGGTCCCAATCAAAGCAACTACCTCATCAGGGAGGTACATGAAGGTATATGTGGCATGCATGCCAGACCTCGCTCTGTGGTGTCAAAGCTCATGAACTTGGGCTATTACTGGCCTACCATGCATAAGGATGCCTTAGAGACTATCCGAAAATGTGAAGCTTGTCAACTACAAACACCGGTAAAGACCAACCCCAAGCATGATCTTGTTCCTATCATCTCGGCATGGCCCTTCTACAAATGGGGAATGGACATTGTGGGTCCCTTCCCACAAGCTCCCGGAAGATTGAAGTTTATCCTTGTAGCTGTCGACTATTTCACCAAGTGGCCGGAAGTCAGGCCATTAGCTACCATCTCGGGGAAACAGGTGATAACTTTCGTGTGGGAACAAATAGTCTGCCGGTATGGGCTACCAGGGGAGATGGTGACAGACAATGGGAAGCAATTTGCCAACAAACCCTTCAGCAGCTGGTGCTCCGAGCTAAGAATCAAGCAAGTCTTCAGCTCAGTAGCCTACCCCAAGTCCAATGGACAAGTTGAACGCATGAACAGAAGCATTGTCAAAGGTATTAAAGCAAGGCTAGGAAGATGTGGCAAGAAATGGGTTGATAAACTCCCGAGTGTCCTTTGGGCTATAAGGACCATGGAGAAAACAAGCCACCGAAGAACACCGTATAGCCTTGTCTTCGGAAGCGAAGCTGTCATACCAGCCGAAATAGGGGTAAGCTCAGGAAGAATTGCTCGACAAGACGCTCAACACAACCAAAAGGAGGTCCTACTCAACCTGGACCTCCTCGAAGAGTCAAGGGACCAAGCCTCTATCAGGGAGGCCAGGTACAAAAAGAAGCTTGAAGCCTACTACAACACAAGAGTGCGGAAGGAAGCCTTCAGGCCGGGGGACCTTGTGTTAAGATGCAACGAAGCCAACAGACAGCAAGACGTAGGCAAGCTAGGTCCCCGATGGGAGGGGCCTTATGTTGTCAAAGAAGCACACAAAGGGGGATCCTACAAGCTAGCCGACACTAATGGCAAAATGATCCCAAGGCATTGGAGTGATAAACACTTGAAACATTTTTATGTTTAACAGTTGTAACGTCTCTTTGTATTTCAAAATCATGATTAATGAATGAACTATGTTTCAAATTATTAACTTGTCGCTTATCTTATCAAAGGGTGAGCCCCTCCTAACTAGGCTTCATGGGATCCGGCGCTATACCTACCCATGAAACGGGGATGAGCTCCCAGGCCACAACTGCTCAACAGGGAACAAGGCTAAGTAACCTTCCTGTATACAGGGTGAGTCCCTAATACAATCCACGACTCCATGGGACAAGTCCTTGGAAGGAATACCTAAACCCATGAAAGAGGGTGAGCTCCTCACACTAAGACAGCTCCCACATGTTCACAACATGCAAAAACGAACATATCACTGAAAAATTATTCAAGAAAAGGTTTAAACATAAACAAACAAGCTGATAGGGTAAGCATTGCATCGGTTCCTTAGCTAAGTATCCTAAGTTGGGTGACTGCAGCATCCAAGTCAAGGAGAAATGTTAAAGACATTGCAAACACTATAAACGACAAGTAACAGAGTCAAAACAACAAAACGTTAAACATAGATAAAGCATCACCCCTAAAGGGGGAGCATTCCATTAAAAGACAAATATTAAACGCCCCAAGGGCTGAGTACAGCATAGTTCGATTACAAAAGACATGCTAAGAACTTGAAAAAACTAAAACAAAGTTGAATCATGGAGTAGCTGGGTCTTCGGCTTCATGGGTGGCATCATCTTCACCGGGGGGAGCCAGGACTCGGTTACCAACATCGTCATAAAGGCCCTCAGTGTCAAGACCGGCGAATGGATCATCTTCGCTGGAAGGAGGGATAGACTCAACCTCCAGAGCTTGCAGGGGGGAAGGACTCTCGAATACCTGCTCCAGATTGGGAACCTTGGAAGAACCAGCAGGTTTTGCACGTTTGGAACTACCCTCCCCACCGTCGGCTCCCTCCAACATGATCATAAGAGGCCTTTTTGACACATAGGAGCCAAACACTTGATTGGCCACATCCTTTTTCAGGCCCTCTGGCTCCAAGTCTTGAAGGAAGGAGAGAGGCTGCTCAGAAGCCTTGGCAATAGCAGAGATGTAGGGATAGGTGGCAAGCTCCATTGCCTTCACAGCATTCACAAACTCATCACCGGAAGAAGGCTTAAAGGATGGCAGCTCCTCAAGATCCTGACCCTCTTGAGCCGCTTTGAAACCGGCTTGAATTCCTCCATGGCGACCAAAAGATATGGCTTTTGCATAAATGTCCGCCAGAGGAGCATTAAACTCTTGAGAGTGCAGGAGGTTGGTAATAAAACGAGCTACCCCCTTGGAGATTAGCCACTCCTTCTCTTCGGTCAAACGGTCCACCTGGATCCGGAGCTCTGTTCCCACCTTCTCCACCGAAGCCAGCTCCTGCTTGACTGCCTGCCGTGCCCGAGCTAACCCTTCCCTCTCCTCAGCAACTTTTGCTTTCTCATCATGAAGACCTTTGAACATCTTCTCAAACTTTTCTTTCTCTAAACCAAGCTGGGTCTTCGACACAGCCAATTCCTGAACCAAATCCTTCTCCCGAGCAGCAAGCTTGGTCAATTCCTCCCTCGCCTTAACCAACTCGGCCTCATGCTCTTCAAAACACTCCTCCACTTGTTCTCTTCTTGCCATCAACTCCCCCCACCTTGCCATACTATCGGGGAACAAAGACAGAAACTGCCCAAAGTGATAATACATCTTCTTCATAACATCCTTATCCATCCATTCCTTGTGAAGCTCTCTCTCAGCATCAGGGACACAATGGTCTATCTGATCACGGCAAACGGAAGCTTTCTTCAACAAATCAGTAGGTTTGATATCCCAATCCGGCACAAACACTCCTTCACCGGACTCCTGCTGGGCAGGAACATCAGAAACATCATCAACAACAGCTTTAGAGCTTTCACCTCCTTCGGCTCGCAACAATTTCGGACTAGGACCTTTGACAACAATGTCCTTTGGCTTCTTGAAAACAACATCGTCTTTCTTCGGGGAGGACAATATAAGCTTGCCCTTCCCGGGGGCAGGAGTGTACCCCAACGCAGAAGAAATCAGAGAAGTCTCCTCATCTTCATCTCCAAAAACCAAGGGCACAGCAGAAGAGCCCCCCTGACTCGAGGAAGCAGTCTGGAGTCGCTTGCTGGAGCGACGGACAGTAACAGACTTCTCCCCAGAAGGCTCCACAGCAGCAACAGACGACGTAATCACACTTGTATACTCTCCTTTGAAACGAACATGCTCAGTCTTCACTACAACATTCTTACCCTCAGCAACATTCCGAACCTTAAATTTCACATCAGTAATATCATCCAGAGCCAGGAAGTCCAGAGTACTCATTTCTGCAAAAAGAAAAAACGGTTAGATAACATAACAATGATAAGGATACCAAGGAGGAGACAGGGAGACACCTACCCTTCCCACCATGATATATCACTGGGTCAGTCCCAGGATCATCCCAGTTAGCACTCAAGCCCACCATCACCAGAAAATCCTCAGGGAAGGTACGAAGACGAGTAGGAAAGCTACGCAGCTTCTCCAACAACACTTGGTCAAGAGTATCAGGATCAGGTTCCTTCTCGTTTAGAGGAGCATCCGAAGACCTCCGAGGAGTTTTAAAAGGTAGAAAGTCAGAGTTTAAGAAAAAGAACTTGTCTTTCCAGGAAGAAACAAGTCCGATGACACTAGAAATGAGGGCCGGTTCACATTGAGTCTTCTCAATAGTAAACCAATTCCCATTTTTAGCCAACCTAAAAAACCGCCGGTACATAGCCAAGGAAGGCTCATGACCATGGCAATGACACACTATCTCGAAGTGCAAAATCCTAGCAACTCCAGACGGACACAACTGATCAAGGGAAAGTTGGTGATACTCTAGAACATTCAGAAAAAAGGTGGAAAAGGGATACCTAAGGTTACCTTGGTCAAACTGACGGGTATACACCGCCACCTTGCCAGAGGGAACGGAGGTCACAGGGGTTTTCCCCTTTGGAACAGAAGGGTTAAAAGACAAAGGAATTCCGATCTCAGTACAGAATCGCTCAACATCAGACTTGGATAAACGAGTGAACTGAGACGCGAGATCGGTTTTCGACATAATGAAAGACGAAGTATGAAAGAAGGGAGAGGTTACTTACCAGATTTTATAGGAAAAAGAAGAGGATCGCCGGTTGGAGAACAATCGTGGGAGAGAGACGACGGTTTTCTAATTAGGGAATAAAGTGAAGAAGAAAGAGGGGTTATCTCTTTATAAGGGATTTAAAATTTGAAATTAATGGCATTGAACGGTTACCAAGGGAAACCACCATTCAGCTGTCCTAGAGGATGACGTCAGCCTAGCCCCTTGTCATGTCAACAGTCGTCTGGGACGGCTGATGGGACAAGCGTCTGCTCCCTAGGGAGTAATGATGGATAGCCATATTAATTAAAAAATTAGACCATCATGACAAATGTAAGGCCAAAAACTTGCACGAAATTTGATGAAAGAAGAAATAACAAACCAACGCTCCCATGAGGGAGCTCGGGGTTTAAAAAATTACCCGGTACCAACACAAGCTTAAGCAGCGTTACCACTGGGGAATATGACAATGTACAAGTCACAAGCACTTCTAACTTCTTTACAAATGCTTATGACTGGAGGGCTGATGACGTGTGTCCTAAAACGACAACGTTTAGACCTCTCGTCAAAAAAGCAAAATAAATTTGATTAAGAGGTTGCCTGACTTAGTGGAGCTGATATAAGGCAGCTTACCTGCCATATGGAAGCCTCAGGGCAGAAAGCAAACAGTAAAAAGTCTTGGAAATGCAAAAAGGGGATTTTGGCTTATTATCATGGCAAGGGACAAAACACCACACAGCTCCAAGCCTTGCATTGGAAATGATAAAAGCTGAAAACATCCTAAAAGGGAAAAGTCTCACTGCTGGGAACTAAAAGAGGGTCAAACACATCCAGGTATGGTAAGGAAGCTACCCTGAGGGAGCTCCTGGGCAGAATTCGACTGCCTATATAAGGAGGCCCTTGGGTAGACATTCCACACACACTTCTCATTCATTCTCTCTACTCTCATACTCTCTACTTCATTATTTTCCCAACTCCAAATGAATATATACTTATTCTCACACCGGAGTCCAAACGCAGGAGGCTCCCTCCTGCGTTAAGGCTAACGGTGTCTGCTACCTTTGTGCAGGTCTCTTCCAGGAACTTGAAGACCCCTGACCCTATAACCAAATCTAAACCTAAGCTTAAAACCTTAATCTCAACCTAATATACCATTAACCTATAATCCTAAACATCTCCTAACCTAATACCGGTCATTTTCCTTGTTGTAGCAACACTACAAAAATAAGTTGGCTAAAAACGGTTGCATTAAATTTAGTCGTCCAATAAGGAGCACAAAGATTAGGTGGTGGAGTGGCACCCTCCTTACTTTCCTTATGGAAGGTGGGAGTTCAAGTGGTCGGGTTTTACAGCAGTGGGCCTTTGGGTGGCGGGTTTTCCCAAGAACTGGTATGAAATTACTGGTAGTCCCGGGCTACTATCGGAGTACTCATTTGTCCAGTGAGTACTTCGAAAGTACTCAGAATTGATTTGTTGGCCGTACATTATTCTTTTCATCTTATTTATTATTTTTAGATAAATTTGTATATTATAAACAATAAAATAAAACAAAACATATATGTGACTCTAGTGCTAAAAAAAACAAAGTGACGGTTTCAATCAGAAATTTTGAAAGAAAAGGGGATTGTGGGGCACAAAATGATTGGTTTAAAATAATTAGACAATATATCAACAAAATACTAAGAAAACTATAATGAAAACAATATAGAAAAATAAAATCAAACAAAATTAATAATACAGAAATTGGCCCTGATGAAGTTATGGGGGCTGTAGATAAAACACAGGAAAACAATTATACTATATTTTTTTAAAGGAAAATCTTCAAAATAAAAAAACTAACCACCTTTTAATTACAAAAATAAACACATGAAAAGTCTTAAGTTTAGAGTCTTCACACTATCCAACACTACTCAGAATTTGACATTTGTCCCAAGAGTCTTAAATAACGACTCTTTAACTTGTAATGGTCCCACAAACCAACCAATAAAATGATGACACATGGATCAAAAATGCTACTAGATGTCTGAGTTTTGTAGAGTCTTTACCCTAGACGCCAACTATAGACGCGTCCGTACATTTTTAAGACTTTTCATTTGAACTAAAAACCTTTCTGTATGTTACTAAGACTCTTGCCAACTATAGACGCGTCTGTACATTTTTAAAACTTTTTATTTGAACCAAAGACCATTTCGTACATTATTAAGACTTCAAGCTTGGCGTCTAGGATTAAGACTCTACAAAACTCAAGCGTCTAGTAGCCTTTTCACCCGTGTGTCATTATGTTATTGGTTAGTTTGTGGGACCATTAGAAGTTAAATAGTCTTTATTTAAGACTCTTGGGACAAATGTCAAATTCTGAGTAGTGTTGGATAGTGTGAAGTCTCTAAACTTAAGACCTTTTTTGTGTTTATTTTTGTAATTATAGTGTGGTCAATGTTTATTTTGAAGATTTTTCCTTTTTTTACATGTGTGATAAGTCAGTGCCACTTGAGTGTGATAATCAGATACGTATCTATTCTATTTCTATCTATATAATAAAAAAGTAGACTCGGGTCGAATGGAGCCCTTAGAGAGGGTCCTCATGGATCCATTCACAATATGGAGCTCCGAATTAAAGTCCATATAAACCATTTTCATAAATTTTTTTCATTCTCTACAAATCATTCTCCATTCTCCCTAACAAACCTTTCTATCTTCCTTCTTCATCTTTCATACTTTCTTGATTCTTCACAACCAATTCAAGGTAATCATCGATCCCTATTCTTCTAACGTTGCTTAATATTAATGTGTTTTACTTATTTTTGTTAATAATGCTTTACTGTTAATCATCTTGATGAAACCTATGTATATGATTTTTTAGTTGATATTCTAAACTGAGAAATAATATTCCATTTATCAATAAATTAATCTTATAAATAAATTACTCTTATCCTTTGTTTAATCAAATAGTTTGACTTAATCGGTTTTTTAATCTTTGACTATTTAATCAAATTCTACAATGAAGATTTAATCGGTTTTTTAATTTTTGTTTACAAAAATTAGTTTGACTATTTAATCAGTTTTCTTATAAAATAAGATCCATATGAAGACTTAATCAATTTTTTTAATCTTTGAACATGGATAATTAACATTTAATCGTTTCAAGAACTTTATCAATTTGATGTATTCATTTGTGACTATTCTTTAGAATTACCGACTTTTTAAATCTGTATTGATAGATATACAGTGAATCGGATTTACCTTTAAACTGATTTAATCATTCTATGTTTTAGTTATTTTAAAAAACAGGATCTCATCCGAATACACCAACGTTATTATGTCTTATCACAAAGGTTCTCAATTCTTCAAGGTTTTGCATGGCCATTCGTCAACCGTGTTGGTATGATTGTTATTTTTTAGTGTAAAAATGCCTATTTCATTTTATAAAATGATTTTTTTTAAAAAAAAATTTTATACGAGTCTTCCAGAATGTGCCGAAGGCCATGAAAATTTTTTTGTTATCTAAAAACATCATATGCAATGACGTTACAGGTGCCACATACGAATTATGATTAGTGTTGATTGCAATTAATAAGATTTATTCATTTTTAATGTTATTTATTTATTTATTAATATGTTTAATATTATTTATTGACATTAATAATAATTGACTGAATTTAATGTTATTTATTAAAATTTTTAATCTTTTTTATTTATATTACTTTTTTTCGAATTTATGTTTAATAAGATTTAATCATTTTTATTGTATTTTTAGTATGTTAGAATTAATGTTTATTTATTGACATTAATAATAATTGACCGAATTGAATATTATTTATTACAATTTTTAATCTCATTTATTTATATTAATATTACTACAAAATTATGTTTAATATTATTTATATTACTATTTGTTTGAATTATTATTGGTCTTGCCTGCAATTAATAGGATTTATTCATTTTTTAATGATATTTATTATGAGTTTTAATGACATTAATAATAATAATTGACCAAATTTAATGTTATATATTACGATTTTTAAGCTCATTATTTATTACTGATCGAATTTGTTGGGTTTGATTGAGACCACAGTTACCAGAATGAAAACTTTTGTTAGTTTGTTATGTAATGTGTAAGTCAAGGGACTTAATATGTAATTAATCCATAGTTGTTACACAAACCCTAGCTGTTGCGCACTTAACCACGGGCCCTGTGCACTTAGCTTAAGTGCGCAGGCCCATCAGATCAGCTATAAATAGAATGCAAAGCTGTAGCATTAGGGTTAGGGTTTTTTATTATCTTTGTAACACAAGATCAATAGGTGCGTATTTGTATGGTTTCCATGGTGTTTCAGTGACAAATCAGTAATGGAATCGTGTTATTATTCATCTTGTGTGTCAGTTTTTATTATATTCATCTAGTTTCTTTGTTGTAGAAGATTAATCACTTAAAACACCTTTTCTCGTTTTACATGGGTGTATTTATTAGAATACAAAAGTGAAGCTGCTGAGATATTGATGCTGTTTGTTCCTCTTATTGAAAACATAGTAAAGTTAAAGGTCAGATCAATTAGAAGCGATCACGGAACTGAATTCAAAAATCAAAGCTTCGTGACTTTCTGCAACAACAAAGGAATTCATCTTCAGTACAGTGCTACGATAACTCCTCAACAGAACGGAGTTGCTGAAAGGAAGAATCGCACACTTATTGAAGCTGCCAGAACAATGCTCATCGACTCCAAGTTGCCGATCATCTTCTGGGCAGAAGCTGTGAATACCGCCTGTTATGTTCTTAATAGAGTCTTAATCGTTAAGGCGCACGGGAAAACAGGTTATGAACTACTTTTCAAAAGAAAACCTCTGATTGACTACTTCAGGCCCTTCGGATGCTCATGTACTCTTCTGAACAACTATGAGAACATAATGAAGTTCGATGCAGTTGAAGATGAGTACTTCTTTGTTGGATACTCTTCAAGTCAAAAGGCTTATAGAGTATACAACAAACGCACCAAGATGGTTCTCGAATCTTTCTATGTAGATTGGCAGGAATCCAACCCCACTAACACAGGAGCTGGTCCTGACTGGTTCTTTGACGTGGACGTTGTTTTCAACAATTTCAACATCACTGAAGAACAAACATCTGACAATCAAGCAGCCGCTCCTTCTCCTCTCGAAGATACTCTTTACTCTTCTAAAGACGATGTTGCACCCTTCACCACTCGATTCTCTCTATTAGTAGCTGATCCAATCGTTCCTCTTCAATCCACAAATGGTGATATAACTGTTGAAAGTACTCCAATTTTAGAAGAAGCATCTTCAGCACAACAGTCTATAAATGATCCATCCAGCTCATCAATCCCTGAAGATCACTTGACAAATCTACCTTCCCAAGTTCAAGAAGAGCCGAACATGGGATTCAAATCATCCAAGAATCACCCTGTTGAAAACATCATTGGACCAATCACTAAGGGTGTTCTTACTAGAAATCAGGCAGATAAGCTCAACACCGCACTCTTAGCATTCTTATCTCAGACAGTACCTTTCAGCATTGAAGATGCAGTCAGAGATGCAAGCTGGGTAGAAGCTGTGTAGGAAGAGCTGTTTTAGTTTAGAAAACTCAAGGTTTGGGAGCTAGTGGATTTACCTGAAGGGAAGTATCCCATTGGAACGAGATGGGTTTTCGCAACAAAATGGATGAACGTGGTGTGGTGATCAAGAACAAAGCTCATCTGGTGGTTCAGGGTTTTCGTCAGTAGGAAGGTATTGATTATGAGGAAGTATTCGCTCCAGTTGCTCGACTTGAAGCCATCCGTATCTTCTTGGCGTACGCCTCATACAAGAACTTCAAAGTCTTTCAAATGGATGTGAAGAGTGCATTCTTGTACGGGAAAATCAAGGAAGGAGTCTACGTCTGTCAGCCGCCGGGCTTTGAAGACCCTCATCATCCCAACAAATACTACAAATTGGATAAGGCTCTCTATGGTCTTCATCAAGCTCCTCGAGCTTGGTATGAGACCTTATCCTCGTATTTGTTGCAAAATGGATACACCAGAGGGAAGATCGACATGACTCTGTTCACCAAAGAAGCCAACAAACACTCTATTCTTGTTCAAATATATGTTGACGATATTATCTTTGGTTCCACTGATGAAAATTTGTGTAGGGAATTCGAAAGCATTATGAAGTCTCAGTTTGAAATGAGCATGATGGGAGAATTGTCATTTTTCTTAGGACTGGAAGTTCAGCAGAAAGAAGATGGAATTCTCATCCATCAAGCCAAATATACAAGAGACATCCTGGCAAAATACAACATGTCTGACTGCAAGCCGTCTAACACTCCTTTTACGGCCCAAACAACACTTGTACCAGATCTTCAAGGCCTTTCAGTGAATCCTCACACATATCGATCAATGATTAGCTCACTGATGTATTTACAGCCAGCAGACCAGATATTATGTGGGCAGTTGGATGCTGCGCACGCTTTCAGTCAAATCCCAAGCAATCGCAAGAAACTGCTGTAAAAAGAGTCTTCCGCTACGTCAAAGGGACACCGAAACTTGGTTTATGGTATCCTAAGAGTGATAATTTTGATTTAATCGCTTACTCTGATAGTGATCATGCACGTTGCAGGATTGACAGAAAATCTGTCTCTGGTGGTTGTCAATTTCTGGGTAAGTGGGTAATAGGCTGGTGTCTTGGCAGAGCAAGAAGCAGACCACAGTGTCCATCTCCACTGCTCAAGCTGAATACACAACTGCATCCAGTTGTTGTTGTCAAGTGTTGTGGATCCAAAATCAGCTCTTGGATTACGGTTTGAATGTCATGCACACACCTATTTTCATTGATAATGATGCCTGTCGTGACATCGTGAAGAATCCAATAGATCATTCTAAAACCAAACATATTGAAATTCGGATTCATTCCATTCGCGATGCTCATGACAAAGGATATATACAGGTGTTGCCAATAGATACTGCTGATCAAAAGGCAGACATCTTCACAAAAGCTTTAGACAAAACTCGTTTTCATCAGTTGGTAACATGGCTGGAGATGATAAATTTTGAATGATTTCTTATTATTCAAAAAAAAAAAAAAAAAACTTTACTTGTGAATAATATATAGAAAAATCTTCTTTTTGTTTCAAACAAGATTTTTGGGGGAGAAAGTAAAACCGGTCTATCCCTACTGCAAAATTTCAAAAAACTTAATTCAAGCAACGATGTGTCGGTAGATTCAGCCAGGAATCAAGTAAACTGCTAATAGGTGATTAACAGTAAAGATCTACACGGAAAGCTGGATTCCCACTGTGCTATAAGTCTGCACAAGCTGAGTCCGGTCATACATAGGTTGAGAAATCAAAAGACACAGAAAATTCTGTGCATAAATAATCAAAAGACACCTAAGAGTGCAAGCTACCAATGCGGGGCTAAGAAAATTAATCAAATGAGCAGCAAAAGACACGCAATGTCAGTGACGTGCAAACATACATAGATAGCTCAACAATCGATCAGATGATTATCTTCTCTGCTTATGGTAACATAGACCTGAAGCTCTCATCATCTGATCAAGATAATGATCATCTTCTTTGCTTATGGTAACATAGACCTGAAGCTCTCATCATTATATTTCAATAAACCTTGAGGATCGGTAGGCTTATACCTATCACAAGTGGGGTCCACAAAATTTTCGTCAATATTACCGAAAACATGATAAACATCATCACCAAACACATGTTGAAAGAGAAAAGGCATGGATTTAAGTGGACAAGCATACCGACAATTTTTCTTAGGCTGCAGCTATCCAACGGGAAGTTGAAATGTGACCTGGCAGGTATGGTTAGTATGATCTTGAATGCATAAGGTGAGATATGGTGAATCCCCACTTATCGGAATGAATTTGGGCTTCTGAGCACTTATTGGGCTGAAATTGAGCCCCTGCGTACTTGATGGGCCATGCGCACTTAGCCTAAGTGCGCAGGCCCATATGTCTTTGGTATAAATACTGTGTAATTTTTTTTAACAACAGTTATAGTGTTCTGATAAACCCTAATCATCTTTTTACCCAACCATCATCCCCATCCTCTTCGTTCATTACACTCAACCCTTAATCACCCTCTAATCACACTTAATCACCATTATCCGTTCACTTCTTCTCTTTTTTTCTGTTGATCTTCACTACTGTTAAGGTAGATTATATGTACTGATTGGTTTATTGTTTGTGACTACAGGGATTATAAGCTTGTTTTTAAAGGAATCTGTTGTGGGTGTAGGTTTTAAACATTGGGATATTTTTGAAGGCTGCGTACTTGATGTTGAACATTGCGCACTTGTTTCTTAGAAACTGCGTACTTGTCTCATCAATGTTCAAACTTCTGAAACCCTAGAATCATGCGTACTTGTGCTGCGCACATAAAACCTTAAATGAGAGTTTAAGTATTTGCGTACTTGGTTAGTACGCAGATTGGTCTGTCAAGGCTATGGGGTTACCATGCCCGAGTCTTGACCGACCTGCGTACTTGTCTTCTCGTGTATTCTAAGTCATGGGCCTGCGTACTAGCCTAAGTGCTCAGCCCTCAGATCGTATATAATATGCGTACTTGGCTGAGTACTTGATCACAAATACCTCATTTTCTATGTGCACTTGATTAAGTGCTCAGGACACTAAGTTCAACATGTCTTGTGTACTTGTCTGAGCACTTAACCCACCAAAATGTCATGCGTACTTGAACATTTGAACCACATGTGACAATTAACTTGACTATTCAAGACCATAGACCGGATTGCGTATTTAGACTTGTTACCTGTGCACTTAACCTTGGACATTAATGATCATAAACTGGAAAATCAAATGAACCTTGCACACTGATAAATAAATCAATCAAACATAATCTTATGACTGACCAAAACACAATACATGAAAAACTTAAAATAGTCTAAGTACGTTATCCGTCTAAGTCTAAGATCCGTCGTTGGTCGTCTACTTACAATCAAGAGTTCTAACTTGTTTTTCGTGCACATGACTTGAAATAGATGGCACTTGAATGGGACCCAAGAGGCATGCACAATCAGCCCATTAGTCTCGAGACCGACGACATAAAGTTCAGAGACGTAGTTGCCTGGATCCGACGAAGCAGGATCAGATATGCAGTGGAGCACAGTTTACACGTCTATTCTGCTCACATCGAAGACTTTTGGAGATCAGCTCGAGTTGATGTCGTTGATCGCGTCAAAAGAATCGACGCTACAGTCAGAAACAAACCAGTGATCATCTCAGAAGATATAGTCAGAAGCGTGCTGAGACTTGGAGATCAGCCTGGAACAGTTAGATTTCTATCCAAAGCCGACATTCACAGCGAGTTCAAGAAGATCAGATACAAAGAAGAATTCGACAAGAGAGGGGACATCAAAAAGAGCAAGCTGGCCAGGGACTGGAGACTCATTAGTCACGTATTTATCATGTCTCTATGTCATAGGAAAGGGGGATATAATGCTCTTAGCACGGAATGGTCGGTGCTTTGATCAAGATCTGCAAGAATGAGACGTTTAATCTGTCGGGGATGATTTTTGACTATCTGGTAAAGAATGCTCAGGCTGACAACAACAAGTGGGCGATGTATCCCAGATTTGTGCAGATGATGATAGATGCACAGCATGAGAATCTGCCTCTCGGTGACGAGTACAACTTTACCAGAGGTGCACGATTCTTTACTGAGTGCAACACTGCTGATTGGGAGCCTATGTTTGAGAACATGTGCCTGGCCCAACGCTACCCTGTAACACCCCAACCGATGGCGGAAACATCGGGATGTCACGTAATGATGATTGTTCAGTAGCTCATGGTGAATAATAAATTTCACTAAATGATTTAAATAAATTACATACAATTGTTCTACAAGAATTCATACATCAAAATGAATAATACATTGCACACATCTTCAAGCATTAACTCAATCTTCAAGCAAGTAGAACCTGAAACATGTTAAGTTTGAAAATATTTTGGGTCAACAAAAGTTGGTGAGAATACATAGGTTTTTGAATATAATTGATAACAATAGCCTGTACAACAATCACAGTTGTATGATGATAGAGTATGATTCCGACATGTAACAATGCGTCTTTGTACAACCAAACCTTGTGTCGACTGATGACTAACTCGCAAGTTAGTTAAATGTTGTTACTGTTATCGATCATCCCTGAATTTATGCGGGGGGATGGGTTTGTCAGACCTATAGCGCTATAATATAAACAGGCGGCTTGATCAATGTTAATGATTGTACTGTGTCTTTTTGTTACAGTCAAATGATAGAATGAGTAAATGATAGTATAATTGAATCACAAGTTTCAACAATGTAAGAATGAGTAAATGATAGTGTATAAAATGTTTAAACATGTTTCACCCCAAAATGTAAAACAGAAAAAGGGGCTATGTAAACTCACCTTAGCAAAATGTTAAGTCTCGTGAAATAGAATATGCGTTGCCCAACGATGCCAACTATTACCCTATAATTAAGGTAATAAATATGTCTAAGTCTTTCTAGTCTACAAATATATTCTAGGGTTTCGAATTGGGGATAAGTGTTCGTTTGATTTAATAACTATAATGTTTATTAATTAAGAGAAATTTGATAAATAATTAAACAAAAGTTTTTTTTTTATAAAATTTGAATCAAAGATGGTCACAATAATGAGTTTAAAGTATAAAAATAATTTTTATAAAATTATTTTCTTAAAAATAGAATATTAAATCTATTTATTTCAAATTGTCAAAATATAACTTTAATATTTAAAAATATTAAAATTAAAGATTTATTAGATGAAAAATTATATTTCTGTCTCAAATAATTAGAAATAATTTATGTAAAATTTTGGTGCAGAAATATTGAAAAATGAATTTATTATGATTTATTTATGATTAAAACTAACAAAAATTGATTAAAAATATTAAATAAATGATTTTTCAGAAATAAAAATTATTTTAGAAAAGTTTAATGTTATAAAAACTCTGAAAAAATTTTGTGGAAATTTATATAACGGTTTTGATATTTTTATAGAATTTTATAAATAAAATTGAATAAATTTGAATTATTTATTATATATACTAAATAAATAATTTTTGGAAAACTAAAAATTGTATGTTAAACTTTTTCACTAGATTATCTTAATATAATTTTTGTAGAATTTATAAAAGAGTTTTAGTATTTTAAAATGAATTTTAAAAAAATAAAGGAATATATATATATATATATATATATATATATATATATATGTTTAATTAAAAAGAATGTTTGTTGATGCCGAGATTCGAACCCGGGCCCTAGGCCGGTTCGTAGGTTTTAAATCACAAGCCCAGACCAGCTGGTCTGGACCCTGAGAACAATTAGTTCCTGATTATTATAATTATATACAATAATAGAAATCTAATTTATATTCAATTTAAAAGAAAGAAAATAAAAAGGTTGTAAGGGGACTCGAACCCGTGTGCTTGGGTTTGATAACCACAGACACAACCACTTGATCAGAATCAGTGGTTGTGTTGTGTTTGTGTCTGTTTAAAATAAATAAACAGTTTTGCGTTCAAGTTTTTCCCCAATTCGTTACCCTAAGAACCCTAGTTTCCATATGATTTCAATTACACCTGATTAAGGCCCCGCTAATCCAATTAATCATAGGGGTTTTAAACCTGAGATGAAAATAGACGGAATGGCATGAAAGCTTACGGTGTTTGGGCTTGGACGAACACGAGGAAAAGCGGCCGGAATAGTTACTCCGGCGGAACTCCAGGTTCGTCTGGAACCCTTACAGCAGAATTACTAGAGTTGGAAAGTGTTTGTGCGGGTGTTCAGGTCTGGTGTGTGGGTTCGTTTTATAGTCAGTCATTCACAACTCGTCAAACGGATTTAATTGTTGATTACCGTGACTTTAGGGGCGATTTAATCACTTGATAGCGAGAATTACGGGTCAAGGTTGTGATAGAGAGTGTCGGTTGGGTATTGTGCTCATTTATAACTAATCAATTTGAATAACAACGCGTAATGTTGATTTGGTAACTCGCCGGAAAATCCGGGACTCACCGGATTCTTCGCCGGAATTCAGGGAAGAAGATGACCAGGTTGGTCTTCTTTGGGCCGTGCAGCGGGCTCGTGTTTTGGGCTCCAGAAATACAAATGATTGGGTTTTGGGCTTAGGTGGGGATAGGAAAGGAGTTTGGGTTATGTATGGTTTAGATATAGTGTTATTATTATTATTATTATTATATACATTTATATATATATATATATATATATATATTAGTTGTGAGTTAGGGAAAATAGAGATTTAGGCACATTTAATGATAACGATGAAAAAAAAATATAAGGGCTTTTATATTAAAATTTGGGGAAAATTTTGCGATGTTACAGTCTCCCCTGCTTCTGGAAACTTCGTCCCGAAGTTTATTGAAACACAGGGTTGAAGGTGATTGGGTAGAAATGAAAATAATTGTGATTTGGGTTATAGCATGACATGAATAGAATAAACTGTCTCATGTTTTGTGTGGGTTGATGAACTACCAGACAACTAGAGTTTATAACCTTGATAGAATTTCACACTACCTTAATGTACCTGTAAATTCATGATTACGTTCCGGACCGCAATCACCAATTTACCTTACATTAAAGTTTTGCGTCCTTCTATGACTCCACCGATTGTTGAGCAAGTCCGATAGCCTCCACCAGTCGTGGAGTAGGTTGTAGGGCCTCTCCCGACTGTTGAAAAGGCATAATGACCTCTACCAATCGTTGAGTAGGTTCGATAGCCTCCACCAGTCGTGGAGCAGGTTGTAGGGCCTCTCTCGACTATTGAAAAGGCATGATGACACATAGATTGCAAATTGATAACATGTTTATGCAAGCAAGTTTACAAGTATAACAAGCACAGTATACGAGTTGTAGTTGCATAGATTTGGATAATTAGTTCACATTCAAACAATCATGCATTCGAGTATTATGATTATACCATGTAAACAACTCTCAGACAAAAATTTCAATACTAGAATTTATTACTTGAATCAAATAACGTCAATACATAGAATAAAAGCAAACAACGTTCGAATGGTGGGATATGTTGTTAAGTAGCTGGAGGGTCTTGATCTCTGTTTAATTTAGGGCATCGGTTACGGAAGTGATTTGGGTCTCTACATTCATAGCATTGACCGTAGTTGTATCGATTAGGATTAGCAGCCTGAGCAGGGTTGGTGGGTTGATTGGCATTAGGGTTTGGGGTCTCGCGACATGTATTGACTAGATGGCCATACTTACCACAATTGGTGCACAAGCGACACACTGAAGCGGTGGGATGATGTCGGTTGCATGTGTTACACAATGGATAGTTTCCTATATAGGGTTTCTTGTTAGAAGCTTGTGTAGTGAGGTTGACATCAGGATCCCTGACCTTACGCTTCTGGTTCTCAGTAGTTACAGCGGCTACAATACTTGCTTTCTCGCTTTTTCGAACTAAGGTCCCGTTCTTTACGTGATTGTCAGTTAAGGTAGCTGCTAAACGCTTGGCCTTTTCAAGGGTAGCAGGGTTCCTTCCCCATACCGTGTCCTGAATCTGCATGGGTAAACCACCGATATATTTCTCAATTGCTACGGGTAGCGGAGTGACCTTATGGGGCAATAACAGACTGAGCTCATGGAAGCGGGTATTATAAGCAAGATTTTCCCCACTATCCTGAGCAAGGGTGTGGAACTCGTCCTCCAGTTTCTTGACCTCGTTATGTGGGCAAAATTCATCTCTCATTATTTCCTTGACTTGATCCCAAGTCATAGTAAGTGCAACTTCAGCTCCTCGGGTGCGCTTTTCCTCATTCCACCAAGTGAGTGCTCGCTTGTGAAGAACACTCATAGCATAACGGACCTTAAAGTTATCGGGACACTCACTATTAATGAAGGTATTTTCAATACCCTCGAACCATTGTAGGAGACCAGTAGCTCCTTCATCTCCACTGAACTTAGGGGGATTACAGGTATTAAAGTGTTTGAGAGTGCAGGCTGGGAGACCATTCCCGTTTCCATTCCCGTTCCCATTGTGATTTCCATTGCCGTTTCCGTTTCCATTACCGTTTCCGTTGCCGTTCATCTGGATGACTTGAGCCAGTAAGTTAGGAACAAGAGTTACTATTTGTTGCGACATTTGTTGGGAAATGATCGCAGCCAGTTGGGCATCAATGCCATTGTTGTTGTTGTTGTTGTTATGGTTGTCGTGGTTATTATTGTTGCTATTTCCTTCCTCATGATTACCACCATTGTTATTGCGAGTGCTGCGACGTGGAGGCATGATCTGTAAGAGACACAATGAAATGAATGAGGTAATATAAGGAATGTAATCATTTATCCATTTATTAAAATGAATAAACGAAAACGTTGGCTTATCAAAGATTCTAGATTCTAATAACATAGCGAAGACATGCTTTAGCCTATAAGTGAACACTCATCCCGAGAATTCCCAAGTAGGCATCCGGGTCCCTCGTCTGATTGGGATATATGCGCAATGCCAGCCTAGACAGAAGACTCAGAATACAGGTGTTCACCCTTCCAGATTGCACGTGTTCGTTATTAAAATCTAGAACTTTGACGAGATCTCAAGGTGGTTCAGGTTAAGCCTGAGGAATTTGTCCTATTTAGTCTAAGAGTAGATCCAGTGATGGAGAGCAACCTTCTTGTAAGGATGAAAGTAGGGATAAGAAGTAGGAGGGAGATAGAGAATAGCAGGTAAAAGGAGCAAATACTGATTAAAATCCTATGGTTATAGACTAGATTATTTTTCTAATAACCTAATTCCCTATAACCATGGCTCTGATACCAATCTGTAACACCCCAACCGATGGCGGAAACATCGGGATGTCACGTAATGATGATTGTTCAGTAGCTCACGGTGAATAATAAATTTCACTAAATGATTTAAATAAATTACATACAATTGTTCTACAAGAATTTGTACATCAAAATGAATAATACAATGCACACATCTTCAAGCATTAACTCAATCTTCAAGCAAGTAGAACCTGAAACATGTTAAGTTTGAAAATATTTTGGGTCAACAAAAGTTGGTGAGAATACATAGGTTTTTGAATATAATTGATAACAATAGCCTGTACAACAATCACAGTTGTATGATGATAGAGTATGATTCCGACATGTAACAATGCGTCTTTGTACAACCAAACCTTGTGTCGACTGATGACTAACTCGCAAGTTAGTTAAATGTTGTTACTGTTATCGATCATCCCTGAATTTATGCGGGGGGATGGGTTTGTCAGACCTATAGCGCTATAATCTAAACAGGCGGCTTGATCAATGTTAATGATTGTACTGTGTCTTTTTGTTACAGTCAAATGATAGAATGAGTAAATGATAGTATAATTGAATCACAAGTTTCAACAATGTAAGAATGAGTAAATGATAGTATATAAAATGTTTAAACATGTTTCACCCCAAAATGTAAAACAGAAAAAGGGGCTATGTAAACTCACCTTAGCAAAATGTTAAGTCTCGTGAAATAGAATATGCGTTGCCCAACGATGCCAAGTATTACCCTATAATTAAGGTAATAAATATGTCTAAGTCTTTCTAGTCTACAAATATATTCTAGGGTTTTGAATTGGGGATAAGTATTCGTTTGATTTAATAACTATAATGTTTATTAATTAAGAGAAATTTGATAAATAATTAAACAAAAGTTTTTTTTATAAAATTTGAATCAAAGATGGTCACAATAATGAGTTTAAAGTATAAAAATAATTTTTATAAAATTATTTTCTTAAAAATAGAATACTAAATCTATTTATTTCAAATTGTCAAAATATAACTTTAATATTTAAAAATATTAAAATTAAAGATTTATTAGATGAAAAATTATATTTCTGTCTCAAATAATTAGAAATAATTTATGTAAAATTTTGGTGCAAAAATATTGAAAAATGAATTTATTATGATTTATTTATGATTAAAAATAACAAAAATTGATTAAAAATATTAAATAAACAATTTTTCAGAAATAAAAATTATTTCAGAAAAGTTTAATGTTATAAAAACTCAGAATAAATTTTGTGGAAATTTATATAATGGTTTTGATATTTTTGTAGAATTTTATAAATAAAATTGAATAAACTTGAATTATTTTTTATATATACTAAATAAATAATTTTTGGAAAACTAAAAATTGTATGTTAAACTTTTTCATTAGATTAACTTAATATAATTTTTGTAGAATTTATAAAAGAGTTTTAGTATTTTAACATGAATTTTAAAAAAATAGAGGAATATATATATATATATATATATATATATATATATATGTTTTATTAAAAAGAATGTTTGTTGATGCCGAGATTCGAACCCAGGCCCTAGGCCGGTTCGTAGGTTTTAAATCACAAGCCCAGGCCAGCTGGTCTGGACCCTGAGAACGATTAGTTCCTGATTATTATAATTATATACAATAATAGAAATCTAATTTATATTCAATTTAAAAGAAAGGAAATAAAAAGGTTGTAAGGGGACTCGAACCTGTGTGCTTGGGTTTGATAACCACAGACACAACCACTTGATCAGAATCAGTGGTTGTGTTGTGTTTGTGTCTGTTTAAAATAAATAAACAGTTTTGCGTTCAAGTTTTTCCCCAATTCGTTACCCTAAGAACCCTAGTTTCCATATGATTTCAATTACACCTGATTAAGGCCCCGTTAATCCAATTAATCATAGGGGTTTTAAACCTGAGATGAAAATAGACGGAATGGCATGAAAGCTTACGGTGTTTGGGCTTGGACGAACACGAGGAAAAGCGGCCGGAATAGTTACTCCGGCGGAACTCCAGTTTCGTCTGGAACCCTTACAGCAGAATTACTAGAGTTGGAAAGTGTTTGTGCGGGTGTTCAGGTCTAGTGTGTGGGTTCGTTTTATAGTCAGTCATTCACAACTCGTCAAACGGATTTAATTGTTGATTACCGTGACTTTAGGGGCGATTTAATCACTTGATAGCGAGAATTACGGGTCAAGGTTGTGATAGAGAGTGTCGGTTGGGTATTGTGCTCATTTATAACCAATCAATTTGAATAACAACGCGTAATGTTGATTTGGTAACTCGCCGGAAAATCCGGGACTCACCGGATTCTTCGCCGGAATTCAGGGAAGAAGATGACCAGGTTGGTCTTCTTTGGGCCGTGCAGTGGGCTCGTGTTTTGGGCTCCAGAAATACAAATGATTGGGTTTTAGGCTTAGGTGGGGATAGGAAAGGAGTTTGGGTTATGTATGGTTTAGATATAGTGTTATTATTATTATTACTATTATTATTATTATTATTATTATTATTATTATATACATTTATATATATATATATATATATATATATTAGTTGTGAGTTAGGGAAAATAGAGATTTAGGCACATTTAATGATAACGATGAAAAAAAATATAAAGGCTTTTATATTAAAATTTGGGGAAAATTTTGCGATGTTACATACCCTACCATCATAGACCTCCTCAGCTCAACCAACAGCTGAAGAAAGAGCTCGAGAGAAATCTAGAGGCAAAAGGGTGGTCACTGAAGCAGCTCCCTCAAAGGCGGTTAAGAGAAAGAGGCCGACTGGTCTGTTGCAAGAAGGCAAAGAATCACAAATAGAGGAACAGCTGGAAACTGCACAAGCCCTACGACAAGTAGCTTAATTTGAAAGGGCCCAAAGAAAAAGATGAAGGGAACAGTTACCAGCTTCTGAAATTCCTCGTGTGATGACTGAGGATGATGTTGAAGAAGAAGCGATTCTTGAATTGATGTTTGGGGTCGAAGATCAACATGGACCATCACCTGCTAGTGCTCCAGCCCGCAAAGCTCCTGCACAAAGGCCAACTGAACCATCCTCCTCAGCTTCTGCTGCACAACGCCGCAAACCTGTGCACCAGGATCTGTATGAGAAGTTGGCTAAAGAAGTAGGAAAGACTGCTGCAAAGGAGATATGTACTCTTAAAAGCTGCGTGCACAGCAATCAGGAGCTGAAAAGAAAGATCAAGAAGCTGAAACACAAGAACAAGAATCTTGAGAAGGTTGTGAGGGATCAAAGATATCTCATCAAGTTTCAGACTCAAGTACATATGAAGATGTTCGACATGTTTCAGGAATGGCAGAAGCAGCACAACATTGCACCAAGCATAACATCCGATGAACTTTTTGATTTCGGGAAGTTCCTTGAAGAAGAGAAAGAGAAAGAAAGGATAGCCGAAGAGAGTGACGTTGATGAGATTAGTGAAGACGAAATGCCAGAGATGTTTGTAGAAATGGGTGGTGAAGAAGAAACAGTTTATGAGACGTCTGATGGTCATAAGCTGTCTCCAGAAAGATCCACTTGGTTCCCTAGAAGGCCTATTACTATTCCAGCTCTCCATCTGAACATCCACCATACAAGAGAAGCTCACCAAGAGAGGATCATCTCGTGGAAGTACGACGAGTTGAAAAGGTTGTTCGTGATTAAGAGACGAGGGGGAGTTATCCAATACTTCAAAGGTCAAACTGATCTGAAGTCTCTCCCTCACTGGGATATCAGGGAACTAAGCAGAGCCCCCTTCATCAACCATACCAACGATTCCACTGGAACCATGCTCGCTAGATTCATTGAGAAGGAATGTGAAAGTGATTTCCAGATATTCAAGCCACAAAAGCCGAGAAGACGGATCTCGAAGAAGAGAATCGATCTTACCACTGGACAAGGAATGATCACCTATGTGATTGACCTTCCCTAGGTCGTCACAAGAGTTCCTATACGTCCTGAGCTTCCAGTCATGCTGAGAAACTTCAAGAAGTGGTTCTACGATAGTCAAACTGGTGAAGCTGTTATCAAGTTGAAGGATGATTAAGATCATGAGGATTCTTGATCCGGTAGATGTATTTGCCTTTAATCTATCCGACTTGAATATGTTGTTTGCTAATCAGATCCACGTGGGTGCTGGAAATGTACTGTTTGTGGAGGCTATCCTGTTCAGAAGAGCAGTGGATCGAGCAATGAAGCTCAAGCAAGAGCTACTTGACATTGTGGACAGGATCAATGCAGCGGATATGGCAAAAGAACAAAAGGAGAAGGCTGCCAAAGCTGCTGCTGCAGAAGAAATACAAGCTGAAGCTGAAACTGCTTCAGAGGTGCCGATTCAAGAACCTGCAACAACATCTGATCCAGGAAGACCAGCTCAAGAAGAACCTGCAGCTGAGTCTACTCAAGTTCCACCTGTGGTTGAAGAAGATCTTACCGCCGTCCTCATTCAAGATCCCCTGGATCAGGCAGAGGGGGAGACAAGCGACATAGGGATCGACTGATAAAGAAGAAGAACTGGTAGCTGTGGTCTAGGGGGAGTATTGTTGGGTTTGATTGAGACAACAATTACCAGAATGAAAACTTTTGTTAGTTTGTTATGTAATGTGTAAGTCAAGGGACTTAATATGTAATTAATCAATAGTTGTTACACAAACCCTAGATACTGTGCACTTAACCACGGGCCCTGCGCACTTAGCTTAAGTGCGCAGGCCCATCAGATCAGCTATAAATAGAATGCAAAGCTGCAGCACTAGGGTTAGGGATTTTGATTATCTTTGTAGCACAAGATCAATAGGTGCGTACTTGTATGGTTTCCATGGTGTTTCAGTGACAAATCAGTAATGGAATCGTGTTATTATTCATCTTGTGTGTCGGTTTTTATTATATTCATCTAGTTTCTTTGTTGTAGAAGATTAATCTCTTAAAACACCTAATCCATAGGTGTTTCTAAGTGATAACAATCTCTTGCACTTAACATGATCTAGTATTTGGGACTTACAGAATTGACCGAATTAATTTACGAATATATTACTAATACTAATATTACGATTTTTAATTTTAATCTCATTTATTTCTTATTCACCAAATTAAATTACGAATATATTACTAATACTAAAACTAATATTAAGATTGTTAATTTTAATCCCATTTATATCTTATTCACCGAATTAAAACTTTCTATTACTATTTTTACGAATACATTACTAATTACTAATAATTACTAATACTAACAAATACTAATTTTACGATTTTAGTTCTACTATTCGTAAAAATAGTATTGTTGACCGAATATATTACTAATACTAATTGACATAAATAATAATTGACCGAATTAAATGTTATTTATTACGATTTTTTAATCTCATTTATTTATATTAATATTACTACGAAATTATGTTGAATCTATTTTTATGAATTATTATTGGTCTTGCCTCTAATTAATAGGATTTATACATTTTTTTAATGTTATTTATTATGGGTTTTAATGACATTAATAATAATTGACCGAATTTAATGTTATATATACGATATTTATTATTATTAACCGAATTGACCGAATTAAATTATGAAAATATTACTAATACTAAAACTAATATTACGATTTTTAATTTTAATCCCATTTATGTTTTATTGACCGAATTAAAATTTGTTATTACTATTTTTATGAATATATTACTAATTACTAATAATTACTAATACTAACTAATACTAATATTAATATTACGATTTTAGTTTCGTTCAATCAGAAGATATTTCCATTGGCGAATATTGTGTTTTTAAATGGTGTTCAATCCAACACAAGCTGTTTGTTACTAAGGGTCCACCACAAGAACTCATTGACTTTCAAATTTAAATTACGATTTTTTATGTTTGTAATGTAATTTATTTGAATTATTGATTACGATTTTGAGGCTATTTATTAAATTTATAATTTCATTTATTTATATTACTATGTTTACGAATTATGATTAGTCTTGATTGCAATTAATAAGATTTATTCATTTTTAATGTTATTTATTAAGATGTTCAATATTATTTATTGACATTAATAATAATTGACCGAATTTAATGTTATTTATTAAGATTTTTAATCTCATTTATTTATATTAATTATTTCGAATTTGTCCAAGGCATTATAGCCTAGTGGCATCTTGGTGGTGAGATAAGACTTAGGGGCCATAAGGTCCTGGGTTCGAATCTCACAAAGGGGGTTTTCTCATAATTATGAGTTTCCTCCTGAATTGGTGACTTGGTGGTAGAATATGATCGCGTGGAAACATTGGTGGCACGATGATACTCCAGTGTTCCGTGAGTGATTTCAATTTGTTGGTCGTTCAAAAAAAATTATTTCGAATTTATGTTATTTATTGACATTAATAATAATTGATCGAATTGAATGTTATTTATTACGATTTTTTAATCTCATTTATTTATAATAATATCACTACGAAATTATGTTTAATTTATCTTTAAAAAATTATGTTTAATATTATTTATAATACAATTCGTTTGAATTATTAATGGTTTTGCCTGCAATTAATAGGATTTATTCATTTTTAATGATATTTATTATGAGTTTTAATGACATTAATAATAATTGACCAAATTTAATGTTATATGTTACGATTTTTAAGCTCATTTATTTATTATTGACTGAACTAACCGAATTAATTTACGAATATATTACTAATACTAATAATAATATTACGATTTTTAATTTTAATCACATTTATTTCTTATTGACCGAATTAAATTACGAATATATTACTAATACTAAAACTAATATTACGATTTTAATTTTAATCCAGTTTATATCTTATTGACTGAATTAAAATTTTCTATTACTATTTTTACGAATATATTACTAATTACTAATAATTACTAATAATTACTAATACTAATACTAATATTACGATTTTAGTTTACTATTCGTAAAAATAGCATTCTTGACTGAATATATTACTAATACTAATTGACATTAATAATAATTGACCGAATTGAATGTTATTTATTAAGATTTTTTAATCTCATTTATTTATATTAATATTACTATGAAATTATGTTTAATCTATATTTATGAATTATTAATGGTTTTACTTGCAATTAATAGGATTTATTCATTTTTTAATGTTATTTATTATGAGTTTTAATGACATTAATAATATTTGACCGAATTTAATCTTATATATTATGATTATTAAGCTCATTTATTTATTATTGACCGAATTAAATTATGAATAAATAATTATTTGTAATGACATTTTTTAATGTTATATATTACGATTTTTAAGCTCATTTATTTATTATGAATGACATTTTTTAATGTTATTTATTATGAGTTTTAATGACATTAATAATTATTGACCGAATTTAATGTTATCTATTATGATTTTTAATCTCGTTTATTTAGTATTAGTAATATTTTCATAATTTAATTCGGTCAATTCGGTCAATAATAAATAAATGAGCTTAAAAATAGTAATATATAACATTAAATTCAGTTAATTATTATTAATGTCATTAGTAATAAATAACATTAAAAAAATGAATAAATACTATTAGTTGCAGGCAAGACCAATAATAATTCATAAAGATGTGACACCCGGCAATTTCCGGTAACTAACTTTTGAAAACTTAGTAAGTCTACCTTAGCGAGTCGCGCATACGTTACACATAACAAGGTCGGTCGAGTCGAGTCGCACATCATTAGGGTTTTAACATACGCAAGTCTCGGGTCCCGGGAATTGGTGATCGGGCGGGAACGTGTTAGTTATCGTGCATTATATGTTGGTAATCATTATGTGGCTTGTCGGTATGTGAAAACGTGATTACATATGTTAAAATAGGGTTTAACGCGCCAAAAACACGAACACGTGGACTATAGGCGATTAGGCTAATGTGTGATAGCCTAATCGCCAGACTTATAGGCGAGTAGGGGATGTCTGGGGGCGAATAGGGGGCTAATCGCATGAAGGTTCATGCGAGTAGCAGCCCTACCGCCTATACTGCTGCGTACTCGCCTGAAATGCTTTGAACGACTAGAAACGCCTATAAATACCACCCTTGACCTCCAAAACATCATTTATGCTACCCTAGCCGTCCCATAACCCATCTCAACCTACAAACACCCTCTGGAACCTATTTTTACATCAAAACAACCATTTCCAAGCTTATTCCATCATCTCCTCTTGAATACAAGGTGTGTTCTTCAAACCCAAACCTTTAAATGATTATGTTTTACTCCCTAAACGTCCAGACCTGACTTATAAATGTTTTTGTCTTTGAAAATCCATTTAAAACCGTTTTTAAACAAACCCACACCTTTACATGTGTTATATGTGTTATATGTGATTAAAGATAGAATTTTTAGGATTGAATCATGGTTGTTTTTGTGTTATTATGATGTTTATGGCTATTACAAGTTAGTATGATGATGTCCTAGGAGTTTGAATGGTTTTGGTTGTGTATTGTTGATACTTGATGTTTTGACCCATTTGAAGGATTTTGGATGATTAAGGATGATATGAGGTGTGTTGTTGATTGTATGATGTTAGGGTTTGCTCTAGGATGATGCTAGAACAGTACGATGCTATCGGATAACGTGGTTATGTGATTTAATCTGAATAATTGCTATTTAGGGCAAGTTCTTGCATGTTGATGTGATGTTTACATGCTAAGTTGCTATTTTGGGAAAACGCTCGCATTCGGAACTGTTAGAACGATGAAAACTTAGGGGTTTTGCTTGAAATATGTTTGTTAATGTGTTAGGATGATTATTGGGTGTTTTTACATGTTTCGGATCTGATTTGGAGTGTTCGGCGCGCGAAATTGCACTACAGACCTGCAGAGGCGAGTAGGATCCTACTCGCATGAGGCTTTAGGCGAGTAGGCTCCTAAATGCCTGATGTTCAGGCGAATACAAGCCCTAATCGCCTATATATAGGCGAATAGAGGCCTATTCCCCTCAACAACTAGCATTTACAATCCTAAATGCCTATACTTAAGCATTTACAATCCTAAATGCCTATACTTAAGCATTTACAATCCTAAATGCCTATACATAAGGCATTTACAATCCTAAATGCCTATACTTAAGCATTTACAATCCTAAATGCTAGTTTGATTCCTAATCGCGTATACTGCTGCTGTATGTATATTTTAACATCCCGGAACATGATTTAACGCCTAGGAACATGATAGGAACCCCGGGATACACCTAATGACTTTGTAACACGTGTTCGGACCTGGTTTTGCGTTAATCGGACATTATGCTAGACTAGGTGAACTGTTGCGCGTATTAAGTGTTTAATTGCATATGTGGCATGATGTCTTGTATTTATCCCACACGTGGAATGTCGGGTCACCAATGGGATGTCGAGTCTTGTCTTACGTAGTCTTATTGTCGGTCAAACACGCTTTTCGGACACATAATGGTCATGGACTGGACTTAGGGACTAATGAACCCGATGGGTTATTAGTCTAACTTGACACATATCTTATGATAGGTCGCCAATAGTTGGGGCTATCATATCTTACAGACGGTTTACTCATATCACGCATACGGTTTACTCTTAAACGGAATACGCAACCTAAGGTGAGTTCACGGCCCCACATTTTACGGTTTATGTTTTCGGGGGGAGAAACATGCTTAAAACTCTTTTATGACTTATGACTTGTTAAACTGTTATGGCTCATGACTCTTTATCACGTTATACTATGGCTTACTTATCGTACTATACGGTTCATCAAAAGTCCCTTAGAAACCACTAACATGGGTATATGGCGGGGAAATATGGATAGCGCTATTGGGAACTGACAAACCCCACTCGACGGTGGGACCGGCGAGTGCATATTGTCTCTAATAAAACAAGGTCTACCGGTGATGACGGTAGCCCATAGGAAACTAAGGGTCACTACACGGCTTAGTCAGAAATGGTTTCACCCGTATGAGTATCTCATTCTGCGCCTAGCTAGCGTTCTCACAAGAATAGTAGTAACTGTGATGGTAACGGTTTTTTTTGAAGGATCACTTTAAACGTTTAATTAAAACCTGTGAACTCACCAGCATTATATGTTGACTCTTTTAGCATGTTTTCTCAGGTCGCTAAGGTAGCAGCTGTCGGATAGGCGCACGAGGTTGCACTGGAGTCGTCTCGCGTCTAGGGTCTCATTTGCACGTTTTGGGTTTATGAACTGTTGAACTTATGTTTTATTTCTGCATAACTTTTGTAAACTTTAAATGCTTCCGCACTGTTGAATGTTGGTTTTAAACTTATGCATGGTTTTTGTTTACGTATGTTTTTACATTTAGACGTCGTTTATTGTGACCGTTGACTTGGATCCTGGTGTGTCACACGCCTCGCGGTAGAACTCCGCAGGTGGAAATTTGAGGGTGTGACAGATTGGTATCAGAGCCAATGGTTATAGTGAACTAGGACTGCATGTAGAGTCTAGACTATAGCCGAGTCTCACACACTAGACGGTCACATACATTTGAGTCGTGTCTTTTGGTAAACATACTAACCTTGTCGGGGTGTCGGTCTCCTTACCACACAGTGTCACATTACCTACCTTATCCTTGGTTATTCCTAGCTTTACTTTATCTTCTTCTTCGGGTTTGCAGTCGAGGGAACATGTTTGTTGATCTTTTGAGTTGGTTGTATCTTTCTAAGATGCGGGAACCGGGTGACTTGAGGTTCGAACTCGGGGCACGCCTTGAGGACCATGTAGAGCAATTTATCATTTCGGGTGCACACGAAATCATAAGTTGAAATGCATGGAAGACTTGGTGAATCTCGTGTTGGGATTAATGGTCACGTTCGAACCCGATCCTAGGCTTTTCATATTCTCTTGGTTTAGCGTTGGTGATGGGTCTGAGTATTTGTTTCTTGTTCCTTCTCAGAAGATGTCAGGACGCACTGGAGGACGCACTAGGGGACGACGTGGAGGCCACACTGGTGGGGGTAGAGGTGGTGGTAACATCACCTTGACGTATGATGAGCTCAATGAGATGATGCAGCAACAGTTGGGCGTTGCATTAGCTGCTTTTCAGGCTGCCCAGCAGACTTTTATGGGTGCTACTGCTCCTCCGGTTCAGGCAGGTGTTGCCTATAAGCGGTTTAAGGATTGTCAGCCTCTCAGCTTCCATGGTATGGAGGGAGCTGTGGAGTTGCTTCGGTGGTTGGAGAAGACTGAGTCGGTGTTTGCTTTATGTAAGACTCCAGCAGTGGATTGGGTGAAGTTTGCTTCGGGGACTTTTGTAGGAGCCGCCTTGACGTGGTGGAACTGCGTCACACAGACACTTGGTCTTGGGGAGGCCAACGCCATGCCTTGGGCGGATTTTGTGCGTAGGTTGAAGGATGAGTACTGCCCGCGTGAGGAGATTAAGAGGTTGGAACAGGAATATGGGAATCTTAAGATGGTCGGTTCTGAGGTGGAGGAGTACACGATCAGGCACAACGAGCTAGCAGTGATGTGTCCAGGTTTGTCTACACCGGAGTATAGGAGGATACAGCAGTATCTTGCGGGTTTGGTGCCAGAGATTGCGGGATTGGTGTCTGCTAGGGATCCTACTACTATATTAGAGGCTGTGCGGTCGGCTACTTAGATGATCAACTTGAAGATTTCTGAGGGTGTCTTGCCTCCTAGGGGCTCTTCTGTGAAGGCGCTGGCAGAGAATAAGAGGAAGTGGGAAAGCGTGGATAAGAGTTCATCAGGGGTTCAGCGACAACCGGCGGCGAAGAAGGCTGAAGCTTCCGGGTCAGCGTCGGATCAGAAACAAGGGGGCTATGCTGGGAAAAGCCCTAAGTGTGTGCGTTGTGGGTTTCATCACTATGGTACTTGTGAGAGTTTTCGCTGTGAGCGTTGTCAGAGGACGGGGCATCTTGCCAAGGATTGTAGGGTCAACCTTTCCAGGACGACTCAGACTGCTGCTATTACTACCCCTGCTCCACAGGGGAACCAGGGTTGCTTTCATTGTGGAGAAGCGGGGCACTTCAAGCGAAGCTGTCCCAAGTTGAATCAAGGGGGCACAGGGACTGCAGGGAAGGATGGAGACAATGAAGGCGGTGGCCGGTTTACTCGTGCTCATGCTTATGTGATCGGTGCTAGGGAGAACCAGGTGGACCCAGACACTGTTACCCGTACGTATTCTCTCTTATCTCTTGTTACGCTTTGGTTTTACTTTTATCCGCATCGTTGTGCGTTCGTGTTTTCGGGTGTTTTCTTTGTGGTTTGGTCTCTGTTTCTCATTCTTTGGGTCGATGAGGGTCCTTTGGGGATGCTACTTGGACGGTACCGGTGGACTAGTTATACCGATCATAGTAGTCTCCAGTAGGCCTTCGATCGGGGGGTCTCTTGTCTCATACTCACATTTGGGAAAGTGGTTTCCCGGTTGTTACTGTCACGTTTGGTTTATGACCTTCACTTGTTGTATTTTGGGGAAACGTTACTTGGGCACAGAGGTCGACACTCATCACTGTTGAAGCCGAAAGAATCTCGAGACGAGATTCCTTTCAACAGGGGGATGATGTGACGACCCGGAAAATTTTTCTTCTTATTTGTTTTCTCTCCTCGACTTCGGGAAGACTTCGGGAAATTTTCTGGACAAAAATTCTTTCAACAGGGGGATGATGTGACACCCGGCAATTTCCGGTAACTAACTTTTGAAAACTTAGTAAGTCTACCTTAGCGAGTCACGCATACGTTACACATAACAAGGTCGGTCGAGTCGAGTCGCACATCATTAGGGTTTTAACATACGCAAGTCTCGGGTCCCGGGATTTGGTGATCGGGCGGGAACGTGTTAGTTATCGTTCATTATATGTTGGTAATCATTATGTGGCTTGTCGGTATGTGAAAACGTGATTACATATGTTAAAATAGGGTTTAACGCGCCAAAAACACGAACACATGGACTATAGGCGATTAGGCTAATGTGTGATAGCCTAATCGCCAGACTTATAGGCGAGTAGGGGATGTCTGGGGGCGAATAGGGGGCTAATCGCATGAAGGTTCATGCGAGTAGCAGCCCTACTCGCCTATACTGCTGCGTACTCGCCTGAAATGCTTTGAACGACTAGAAACGCCTATAAATACCACCCTTGACCTCCAAAACATCATTTATGCTACCCTAGCCGTCCCATAACCCATCTCAACCTACAAACACCCTCTGGAACCTATTTTTACATCAAAACAACCATTTCCAAGCTTATTCCATCATCTCCTCTTGAATACAAGGTGTGTTCTTCAAACCCAAACCTTTAAATGATTATGTTTTACTCCCTAAACGTCCAGACCTGACTTATAAATGTTTTTGTCTTTGAAAATCCATTTAAAACCGTTTTTAAACAAACCCACACCTTTACATGTGTTATATGTGTTATATGTGATTAAAGATAGAATTTTTAGGATTGAATCATGGTTGTTTTTGTGTTATTATGATGTTTATGGCTATTACAAGTTAGTATGATGATGTCCTAGGAGTTTGAATGGTTTTGGTTGTGTATTGTTGATACTTGATGTTTTGACCCATTTGAAGGATTTTGGATGATTAAGGATGATATGAGGTGTGTTGTTGATTGTATGATGTTAGGGTTTGCTCTAGGATGATGCTAGAACAGTAGGATGCTATCGGATAACGTGGTTATGTGATTTAATCTGAATAATTGCTATTTAGGGCAAGTTCTTGCATGTTGATGTGATGTTTACATGCTAAGTTGCTATTTTGGGAAAACGCTCGCATTCGGAACTGTTAGAACGATGAAAACTTAGGGGTTTTGCTTGAAATATGTTTGTTAATGTGTTAGGATGATTATTGGGTGTTTTTACATGTTTCGGATCTGATTTGGAGTGTTCGGCGCGCGAAATTGCACTACAGACCTGCAGAGGCGAGTAGGATCCTACTCGCATGAGGCTTCAGGCGAGTAGGCTCCTAAATGCCTGATGTTCAGGCGAATACAAGCCCTAATCGCCTATATATAGGCGAATAGAGGCCTATTCCCCTCAACAACTAGCATTTACAATCCTAAATGCCTATACTTAAGCATTTACAATCCTAAATGCCTATACTTAAGCATTTACAATCCTAAATGCCTATACATAAGGCATTTACAATCCTAAATGCCTATACTTAAGCATTTACAATCCTAAATGCTAGTTTGATTCCTAATCGCGTATACTGCTGCTGTATGTATATTTTAACATCCCGGAACATGATTTAACGCCTAGGAACATGATAGGAACCCCGGGATACACCTAATGACTTTGTAACACGTGTTCGGACCTGGTTTTGCGTTAATCGGACATTATGCTAGACTAGGTGAACTGTTGCGCGTATTAAGTGTTTAATTGCATATGTGGCATGATGTCTTGTATTTATCCAACACGTGGAATGTCGGGTCACCAATGGGATGTCGAGTCTTGTCTTACGTAGTCTTATTGTCGGTCAAACACGCTTTTCGGACACATAATGGTCATGGACTGGACTTAGGGACTAATGAACCCGATGGGTTATTAGTCTAACTTGACACATATCTTATGATAGGTCGCCAATAGTTGGGGCTATCATATCTTACAGACGGTTTACTCATATCACGCATACGGTTTACTCTTAAACGGAATACGCAACCTAAGGTGAGTTCACGGCCCCACATTTTACGGTTTATGTTTTCGGGGGGAGAAACATGCTTAAAACTCTTTTATGACTTATGACTTGTTAAACTGTTATGGCTCATGACTCTTTATCACGTTATACTATGGCTTACTTATCGTACTATACGGTTCATCAAAAGTCCCTTAGAAACCACTAACATGGGTATATGGCGGGGAAATATGGATAGCGCTATTGGGAACTGACAAACCCCACTCGACGGTGGGACCGGCGAGTGCATATTGTCTCTAATAAAACAAGGTCTACCGGTGATGACGGTAGCCCATAGGAAACTAAGGGTCACTACACGGCTTAGTCAGAAATGGTTTCACCCGTATGAGTATCTCATTCTGCGCCTAGCTAGCGTTCTCACAAGAATAGTAGTAACTGTGATGGTAACGGTTTTTTTTGAAGGATCACTTTAAACGTTTAATTAAAACCTGTGAACTCACCAGCATTATATGTTGACTCTTTTAGCATGTTTTCTCAGGTCGCTAAGGTAGCAGCTGTCGGATAGGCGCACGAGGTTGCACTGGAGTCGTCTCGCGTCTAGGGTCTCATTTGCACGTTTTGGGTTTATGAACTGTTGAACTTATGTTTTATTTCTGCATAACTTTTGTAAACTTTAAATGCTTCCGCACTGTTGAATGTTGGTTTTAAACTTATGCATGGTTTTTGTTTACGTATGTTTTTACATTTAGACGTCGTTTATTGTGACCGTTGACTTGGATCCTGGTGTGTCACACGCCTCGCGGTAGAACTCCGCAGGTGGAAATTTGAGGGTGTGACAGATTGGTATCAGAGCCAATGGTTATAGTGAACTAGGACTGCATGTAGAGTCTAGACTATAGCCGAGTCTCACACACTAGACGGTCACATACATTTGAGTCGTGTCTTTTGGTAAACATACTAACCTTGTCGGGGTGTCGGTCTCCTTACCACACAGTGTCACATTACCTACCTTATCCTTGGTTATTCCTAGCTTTACTTTATCTTCTTCTTCGGGTTTGCAGTCGAGGGAACATGTTTGTTGATCTTTTGAGTTGGTTGTATCTTTCTAAGATGCGGGAACCGGGTGACTTGAGGTTCGAACTCGGGGCACGCCTTGAGGACCATGTAGAGCAATTTATCATTTCGGGTGCACACGAAATCATAAGTTGAAATGCATGGAAGACTTGGTGAATCTCGTGTTGGGATTAATGGTCACGTTCGAACCCGATCCTAGGCTTTTCATATTCTCTTGGTTTAGCGTTGGTGATGGGTCTGAGTATTTGTTTCTTGTTCCTTCTCAGAAGATGTCAGGACGCACTGGAGGACGCACTGGGGGACGACGTGGAGGCCACACTGGTGGGGGTAGAGGTGGTGGTAACATCACCTTGACGTATGATGAGCTCAATGAGATGATGCAGCAACAGTTGGGCGTTGCATTAGCTGCTTTTCAGGCTGCCCAGCAGACTTTTATGGGTGCTACTGCTCCTCCGGTTCAGGCAGGTGTTGCCTATAAGCGGTTTAAGGATTGTCAGCCTCTCAGCTTCCATGGTATGGAGGGAGCTGTGGAGTTGCTTCGGTGGTTGGAGAAGACTGAGTCGGTGTTTGCTTTATGTAAGACTCCAGCAGTGGATTGGGTGAAGTTTGCTTCGGGGACTTTTGTAGGAGCCGCCTTGACGTGGTGGAACTGCGTCACACAGACACTTGGTCTTGGGGAGGCCAACGCCATGCCTTGGGCGGATTTTGTGCGTAGGTTGAAGGATGAGTACTGCCCGCGTGAGGAGATTAAGAGGTTGGAACAGGAATATGGGAATCTTAAGATGGTCGGTTCTGAGGTGGAGGAGTACACGATCAGGCACAACGAGCTAGCAGTGATGTGTCCAGGTTTGTCTACACCGGAGTATAGGAGGATACAGCAGTATCTTGCGGGTTTGGTGCCAGAGATTGCGGGATTGGTGTCTGCTAGGGATCCTACTACTATATTAGAGGCTGTGCGGTCGGCTACTTAGATGATCAACTTGAAGATTTCTGAGGGTGTCTTGCCTCCTAGGGGCTCTTCTGTGAAGGCGCTGGCAGAGAATAAGAGGAAGTGGGAAAGCGTGGATAAGAGTTCATCAGGGGTTCAGCGACAACCGGCGGCGAAGAAGGCTGAAGCTTCCGGGTCAGCGTCGGATCAGAAACAAGGGGGCTATGCTGGGAAAAGCCCTAAGTGTGTGCGTTGTGGGTTTCATCACTATGGTACTTGTGAGAGTTTTCGCTGTGAGCGTTGTCAGAGGACGGGGCATCTTGCCAAGGATTGTAGGGTCAACCTTTCCAGGACGACTCAGACTGCTGCTATTACTACCCCTGCTCCACAGGGGAACCAGGGTTGCTTTCATTGTGGAGAAGCGGGGCACTTCAAGCGAAGCTGTCCCAAGTTGAATCAAGGGGGCACAGGGACTGCAGGGAAGGATGGAGACAATGAAGGCGGTGGCCGGTTTACTCGTGCTCATGCTTATGTGATCGGTGCTAGGGAGAACCAGGTGGACCCAGACACTGTTACCCGTACGTATTCTCTCTTATCTCTTGTTACGCTTTGGTTTTACTTTTATCCGCATCGTTGTGCGTTCGTGTTTTCGGGTGTTTTCTTTGTGGTTTGGTCTCTGTTTCTCATTCTTTGGGTCGATGAGGGTCCTTTGGGGATGCTACTTGGACGGTACCGGTGGACTAGTTATACCGATCATAGTAGTCTCCAGTAGGCCTTCGATCGGGGGGTCTCTTGTCTCATACTCACATTTGGGAAAGTGGTTTCCCGGTTGTTACTGTCACGTTTGGTTTATGACCTTCACTTGTTGTATTTTGGGGAAACGTTACTTGGGCACAGAGGTCGACACTCATCACTGTTGAAGCCGAAAGAATCTCGAGACGAGATTCCTTTCAACAGGGGGATGATGTGACGACCCGGAAAATTTTTCTTCTTATTTGTTTTCTCTCCTCGACTTCGGGAAGACTTCGGGAAATTTTCTGGACAAAAATTCTTTCAACAGGGGGATGATGTGACACCCGGCAATTTCCGGTAACTAACTTTTGAAAACTTAGTAAGTCTACCTTAGCGAGTCACACATACGTTACACATAACAAGGTCGGTCGAGTCGAGTCGCACATCATTAGGGTTTTAACATACGCAAGTCTCGGGTCCCGGGATTTGGTGATCGGGCGGGAACGGGTTAGTTATCGTTCATTATATGTTGGTAATCATTATGTGGCTTGTCGGTATGTGAAAACGTGATTACATATGTTAAAATAGGGTTTAACGCGCCAAAAACACGAACACATGGACTATAGGCGATTAGGCTAATGTGTGATAGCCTAATCGCCAGACTTATAGGCGAGTAGGGGATGTCTGGGGGCGAATAGGGGGCTAATCGCATGAAGGTTCATGCGAGTAGCAGCCCTACCGCCTATACTGCTGCGTACTCGCCTGAAATGCTTTGAACGACTAGAAACGCCTATAAATACCACCCTTGACCTCCAAAACATCATTTATGCTACCCTAGCCGTCCCATAACCCATCTCAACCTACAAACACCCTCTGGAACCTATTTTTACATCAAAACAACCATTTCCAAGCTTATTCCATCATCTCCTCTTGAATACAAGGTGTGTTCTTCAAACCCAAACCTTTAAATGATTATGTTTTACTCCCTAAATGTCCAGACCTGACTTATAAATGTTTTTGTCTTTGAAAATCCATTTAAAACCGTTTTTAAACAAACCCACACCTTTACATGTGTTATATGTGTTATATGTGATTAAAGATAGAATTTTTAGGATTGAATCATGGTTGTTTTTGTGTTATTATGATGTTTATGGCTATTACAAGTTAGTATGATGATGTCCTAGGAGTTTGAATGGTTTTGGTTGTGTATTGTTGATACTTGATGTTTTGACCTATTTGAAGGATTTTGGATGATTAAGGATGATATGAGGTGTGTTGTTGATTGTATGATGTTAGGGTTTGCTCTAGGATGATGCTAGAACAGTACGATGCTATCGGATAACGTGGTTATGTGATTTAATCTGAATAATTGCTATTTAGGGCAAGTTCTTGCATGTTGATGTGATGTTTACATGCTAAGTTGCTATTTTGGGAAAACGCTCGCATTCGGAACTGTTAGAACGATGAAAACTTAGGGGTTTTGCTTGAAATATGTTTGTTAATGTGTTAGGATGATTATTGGGTGTTTTTACATGTTTCGGATCTGATTTGGAGTGTTCGGCACGCGAAATTGCACTACAGACCTGCAGAGGCGAGTAGGATCCTACTCGCATGAGGCTTTAGGCGAGTAGGCTCCTAAATGCCTGATGTTCAGGCGAATACAAGCCCTAATCGCCTATATATAGGCGAATAGAGGCCTATTCCCCTCAACAACTAGCATTTACAATCCTAAATGCCTATACTTAAGCATTTACAATCCTAAATGCCTATACTTAAGCATTTACAATCCTAAATGCCTATACATAAGGCATTTACAATCCTAAATGCCTATACTTAAGCATTTACAATCCTAAATGCTAGTTTGATTCCTAATCGCGTATACTGCTGCTGTATGTATATTTTAACATCCCGGAACATGATTTAACGCCTAGGAACATGATAGGAACCCCGGGATACACCTAATGACTTTGTAACACGTGTTCGGACCTGGTTTTGCGTTAATCGGACATTATGCTAGACTAGGTGAACTGTTGCGCGTATTAAGTGTTTAATTGCATATGTGGCATGATGTCTTGTATTTATCCCACACGTGGAATGTCGGGTCACCAATGGGATGTCGAGTCTTGTCTTACGTAGTCTTATTGTCGGTCAAACACGCTTTTCGGACACATAATGGTCATGGACTGGACTTAGGGACTAATGAACCCGATGGGTTATTAGTCTAACTTGACACATATCTTATGATAGGTCGCCAATAGTTGGGGCTATCATATCTTACAGACGGTTTACTCATATCACGCATACGGTTTACTCTTAAACGGAATACGCAACCTAAGGTGAGTTCACGGCCCCACATTTTACGGTTTATGTTTTCGGGGGGAGAAACATGCTTAAAACTCTTTTATGACTTATGACTTGTTAAACTGTTATGGCTCATGACTCTTTATCACGTTATACTATGGCTTACTTATCGTACTATACGGTTCATCAAAAGTCCCTTAGAAACCACTAACATGGGTATATGGCGGGGAAATATGGATAGCGCTATTGGGAACTGACAAACCCCACTCGACGGTGGGACCGGCGAGTGCATATTGTCTCTAATAAAACAAGGTCTACCGGTGATGACGGTAGCCCATAGGAAACTAAGGGTCACTACACGGCTTAGTCAGAAATGGTTTCACCCGTATGAGTATCTCATTCTGCGCCTAGCTAGCGTTCTCACAAGAATAGTAGTAACTGTGATGGTAACGGTTTTTTTTGAAGGATCACTTTAAACGTTTAATTAAAACCTGTGAACTCACCAGCATTATATGTTGACTCTTTTAGCATGTTTTCTCAGGTCGCTAAGGTAGCAGCTGTCGGATAGGCGCACGAGGTTGCACTGGAGTCGTCTCGCGTCTAGGGTCTCATTTGCACGTTTTGGGTTTATGAACTGTTGAACTTATGTTTTATTTCTGCATAACTTTTTTAAACTTTAAATGCTTCCGCACTGTTGAATGTTGGTTTTAAACTTATGCATGGTTTTTGTTTACGTATGTTTTTACATTTAGACGTCGTTTATTGTGACCGTTGACTTGGATCCTGGTGTGTCACACGCCTCGCGGTAGAACTCCGCAGGTGGAAATTTGAGGGTGTGACAGATTGGTATCAGAGCCAATGGTTATAGTGAACTAGGACTGCATGTAGAGTCTAGACTATAGCCGAGTCTCACACACTAGACGGTCACATACATTTGAGTCGTGTCTTTTGGTAAACATACTAACCTTGTCGGGGTGTCGGTCTCCTTACCACACAGTGTCACATTACCTACCTTATCCTTGGTTATTCCTAGCTTTACTTTATCTTCTTCTTCGGGTTTGCAGTCGAGGGAACATGTTTGTTGATCTTTTGAGTTGGTTGTATCTTTCTAAGATGCGGGAACCGGGTGACTTGAGGTTCGAACTCGGGGCACGCCTTGAGGACCATGTAGAGCAATTTATCATTTCGGGTGCACACGAAATCATAAGTTGAAATGCATGGAAGACTTGGTGAATCTCGTGTTGGGATTAATGGTCACGTTCGAACCCGATCCTAGGCTTTTCATATTCTCTTGGTTTAGCGTTGGTGATGGGTCTGAGTATTTGTTTCTTGTTCCTTCTCAGAAGATGTCAGGACGCACTGGAGGACGCACTGGGGGACGACGTGGAGGCCACACTGGTGGGGGTAGAGGTGGTGGTAACATCACCTTGACGTATGATGAGCTCAATGAGATGATGCAGCAACAGTTGGGCGTTGCATTAGCTGCTTTTCAGGCTGCCCAGCAGACTTTTATGGGTGCTACTGCTCCTCCGGTTCAGGCAGGTGTTGCCTATAAGCGGTTTAAGGATTGTCAGCCTCTCAGCTTCCAGGGTACGGAGGGAGCTGTGGAGTTGCTTCGGTGGTTGGAGAAGACTGAGTCGGTGTTTGCTTTATGTGAGACTCCAGCAGTGGATTGGGTGAAGTTTGCTTCGGGGACTTTTGTAGGAGCCGCCTTGACGTGGTGGAACTGCGTCACACAGACACTTGGTCTTGGGGAGGCCAACGCCATGCCTTGGGCGGATTTTGTGCGTAGGTTGAAGGATGAGTACTGCCCGCGTGAGGAGATTAAGAGGTTGGAACAGGAATATGGGAATCTTAAGATGGTCGGTTCTGAGGTGGAGGAGTACACGATCAGGCACAACGAGCTAGCAGTGATGTGTCCAGGTTTGTCTACACCGGAGTATAGGAGGATACAGCAGTATCTTGCGGGTTTGGTGCCAGAGATTGCGGGATTGGTGTCTGCTAGGGATCCTACTACTATATTAGAGGCTGTGCGGTCGGCTACTTAGATGATCAACTTGAAGATTTCTGAGGGTGTCTTGCCTCCTAGGGGCTCTTCTGTGAAGGCGCTGGCAGAGAATAAGAGGAAGTGGGAAAGCGTGGATAAGAGTTCATCAGGGGTTCAGCGACAACCGGCGGCGAAGAAGGCTGAAGCTTCCGGGTCAGCGTCGGATCAGAAACAAGGGGGCTATGCTGGGAAAAGCCCTAAGTGTGTGCGTTGTGGGTTTCATCACTATGGTACTTGTGAGAGTTTTCGCTGTGAGCGTTGTCAGAGGACGGGGCATCTTGCCAAGGATTGTAGGGTCAACCTTTCCAGGACGACTCAGACTGCTGCTATTACTACCCCTGCTCCACAGGGGAACCAGGGTTGCTTTCATTGTGGAGAAGCGGGGCACTTCAAGCGAAGCTGTCCCAAGTTGAATCAAGGGGGCACAGGGACTGCAGGGAAGGATGGAGACAATGAAGGCGGTGGCCGGTTTACTCGTGCTCATGCTTATGTGATCGGTGCTAGGGAGAACCAGGTGGACCCAGACACTGTTACCCGTACGTATTCTCTCTTATCTCTTGTTACGCTTTGGTTTTACTTTTATCCGCATCGTTGTGCGTTCGTGTTTTCGGGTGTTTTCTTTGTGGTTTGGTCTCTGTTTCTCATTCTTTGGGTCGATGAGGGTCCTTGGGGGATGCTACTTGGACGGTACCTGTGGACTAGTTATACCGATCATAGTAGTCTCCAGTAGGCCTTCGATCGGGGGGTCTCTTGTCTCATACTCACATTTGGGAAAGTGGTTTCCCGGTTGTTACTATCACGTTTGGTTTATGACCTTCACTTGTTGTATTTTGGGGAAACGTTACTTGGGCACAGAGGTCGACACTCATCACTGTTGAAGCCGAAAGAATCTCGAGACGAGATTCCTTTCAACAGGGGGATGATGTGACGACCCGGAAAATTTTTCTTCTTATTTGTTTTCTCTCCTCGACTTCGGGAAGACTTCGGGAAATTTTCTGGACAAAAATTCTTTCAACAGGGGGATGATGTGACACCCGGCAATTTCCGGTAACTAACTTTTGAAAACTTAGTAAGTCTACCTTAGCGAGTCACGCATACGTTACACATAACAAGGCCGGTCGAGTCGAGTCGCACATCATTAGGGTTTTAACATACGCAAGTCTCGGGTCCCGGGATTTGGTGATCGGGCGGGAACGTGTTAGTTATCGTTCATTATATGTTGGTAATCATTATGTGGCTTGTCGGTATGTGAAAACGTGATTACATATGTTAAAATAGGGTTTAACGCGCCAAAAACACGAACACATGGACTATAGGCGATTAGGCTAATGTGTGATAGCCTAATCGCCAGACTTATAGGCGAGTAGGGGAAGTCTGGGGGCGAATAGGGGGCTAATCGCATGAAGGTTCATGCGAGTAGCAGCCCTACTCGCCTATACTGCTGCGTACTCGCCTGAAATGCTTTGAACGACTAGAAACGCCTATAAATACCACCCTTGACCTCCAAAACATCATTTATGCTACCCTAGCCGTCCCATAACCCATCTCAACCTACAAACACCCTCTGGAACCTATTTTTACATCAAAACAACCATTTCCAAGCTTATTCCATCATCTCCTCTTGAATACAAGGTGTGTTCTTCAAACCCAAACCTTTAAATGATTATGTTTTACTCCCTAAACGTCCAGACCTGACTTATAAATGTTTTTGTCTTTGAAAATCCATTTAAAACCGTTTTTAAACAAACCCACACCTTTACATGTGTTATATGTGTTATATGTGATTAAAGATAGAATTTTTAGGATTGAATCATGGTTGTTTTTGTGTTATTATGATGTTTATGGCTATTACAAGTTAGTATGATGATGCCCTAGGAGTTTGAATGGTTTTGGTTGTGTATTGTTGATACTTGATGTTTTGACCCATTTGAAGGATTTTGGATGATTAAGGATGATATGAGGTGTGTTGTTGATTGTATGATGTTAGGGTTTGCTCTAGGATGATGCTAGAACAGTACGATGCTATCGGATAACGTGGTTATGTGATTTAATCTGAATAATTGCTATTTAGGGCAAGTTCTTGCATGTTGATGTGATGTTTACATGCTAAGTTGCTATTTTGGGAAAACGCTCGCATTCGGAACTGTTAGAACGATGAAAACTTAGGGGTTTTGCTTGAAATATGTTTGTTAATGTGTTAGGATGATTATTGGGTGTTTTTACATGTTTCGGATCTGATTTGGAGTGTTCGGCGCGCGAAATTGCACTACAGACCTGCAGAGGCGAGTAGGATCCTACTCGCATGAGGCTTCAGGCGAGTAGGCTCCTAAATGCCTGATGTTCAGGCGAATACAAGCCCTAATCGCCTATATATAGGCGAATAGAGGCCTATTCCCCTCAACAACTAGCATTTACAATCCTAAATGCCTATACTTAAGCATTTACAATCCTAAATGCCTATACTTAAGCATTTACAATCCTAAATGCCTATACATAAGGCATTTACAATCCTAAATGCCTATACTTAAGCATTTACAATCCTAAATGCTAGTTTGATTCCTAATCGCGTATACTGCTGCTGTATGTATATTTTAACATCCCGGAACATGATTTAACGCCTAGGAACATGATAGGAACTCCGGGATACACCTAATGACTTTGTAACACGTGTTCGGACCTGGTTTTGCGTTAATCGGACATTATGCTAGACTAGGTGAACTGTTGCGCGTATTAAGTGTTTAATTGCATATGTGGCATGATGTCTTGTATTTATCCAACACGTGGAATGTCGGGTCACCAATGGGATATCGAGTCTTGTCTTACGTAGTCTTATTGTCGGTCAAACACGCTTTTCGGACACATAATGGTCATGGACTGGACTTAGGGACTAATGAACCCGATTGGTTATTAGTCTAACTTGACACATATCTTATGATAGGTCGCCAATAGTTGGGGCTATCATATCTTACAGACGGTTTACTCATATCACGCATACGGTTTACTCTTAAACGGAATACGCAACCTAAGGTGAGTTCACGGCCCCACATTTTACGGTTTATGTTTTCGGGGGGAGAAACATGCTTAAAACTCTTTTATGACTTATGACTTGTTAAACTGTTATGGCTCATGACTCTTTATCATGTTATACTATGGCTTACTTATCGTACTATACGGTTCATCAAAAGTCCCTTAGAAACCACTAACATGGGTATATGGCGGGGAAATATGGATAGCGCTATTGGGAACTGACAAACCCCACTCGACGGTGGGACCGGCGAGTGCATATTGTCTTTAATAAAACAAGGTCTACCGGTGATGACGGTAGCCCATAGGAAACTAAGGGTCACTACACGGCTTAGTCAGAAATGGTTTCACCCGTATGAGTATCTCATTCTGCGCCTAGCTAGCGTTCTCACAAGCATAGTAGTAACTGTGATGGTAACGGTTTTTTTTGAAGGATCACTTTAAACGTTTAATTAAAACCTGTGAACTCACCAGCATTATATGTTGACTCTTTTAGCATGTTTTCTCAGGTCGCTAAGGTAGCAGCTGTCGGATAGGCGCACGAGGTTGCACTGGAGTCGTCTCGCGTCTAGGGTCTCATTTGCACGTTTTAGGTTTATGAACTGTTGAACTTATGTTTTATTTCTGCATAACTTTTGTAAACTTTAAATGCTTCCGCACTGTTGAATGTTGGTTTTAAACTTATGCATGGTTTTTGTTTACGTATGTTTTTACATTTAGACGTCGTTTATTGTGACCGTTGACTTGGATCCTGGTGTGTCACACGCCTCGCGGTAGAACTCCGCAGGTGGAAATTTGAGGGTGTGTTAAACAGAATTTCATAGTAATATTAACATAAATAAATGAGATTAAAAAAATCGTAATAAATATCATTCAATTCGGTCAATTATTATTAATGTCAATTAGTATTAGTAATATATTTGGTCAACAATACTAATTTTATGAATAGTAAAACTAAAATCGTATTATTAGTATTAGTAATTATTGGTAATTAGTAATATATTCGTAAAAGTAGTAATAGAGAAATTTAATTCGGTCAATAAGATATAAATGGGATTAAAATTAATATTCGTAATATTAGTTTTAGTATTAGTAATATATTCGTAATTAAAATCGGTTAATAAGAAATAAATGAGATTAAAATTAAAAATCTTAATATTAGTATTAGTATTAGTAATATATTCGTAAATTAATTTGGTTAATTCGGTCAATAATAAATAAATGCGCTTAAAAATCGTAATATATAACATTAAATTTGGTCAATTATTATTAATGGCATTAAAACTCATAATAAATATCATTAAAAAATGAATAAATCCTATTAATTGCTGGCAAGACTGTAACACCCCAACCGATGGCGGAAACATCGGGATGTCACGTATTGATGATTGTTTCAGTAGCACATGGTATAAATTGAAATTTTAAATAATTTATTCATAACATAAAGATCCAAAATGAAATGATGTCTAGAAATCCAATTACATGATATCAAATAAAGCAACAACTTCAAATAACTTCAAACAAAAACTTCATGATAATTCCTCATGCATACTCTAGCCTTAGCTTCATTATTACCTGAACCATGTTAATTTTGAAAATATTTTTGGGTCAACAAAAGTTGGTGAGAATTACATAGGTTTTGATAATCGAATAAAGCTTGTACAATTCAAGTGTCATGGCAAGTCTGGTCCATATGTGAAAACATACTAGAAGTAAATCGAGTGCATAATCACCCCTTGTGACTGTTATATTGTGGTCCATCCCATACGCTCATGGTTCACTCGATTATGTTATGCGATAACAATCACCCACGCTACCTATGTAGGAGGCACGTATCCGAGTGGGATTGTCAGTCCAATAGATCTGTCATTGTATACTGTCGGCTGATCAATGTTAATGATTATGCTATAATTGTGCTTACCCTAGTCATGTTTAAGACATAATGCAACATAGAAAAACACATAGACACTTTATGATTGAATTGCATATAAAATGTTGTAACATGTTTCACCCCAAAAATAGTGAATAATAGAAAAGGGGCTATGTAAAACTCACCTTAGCAAAATGTTATGTCTCGTGAAAAAAATAGTGTTGCCCAACAATGCCAAGCATTACCCTATAATTAAGGTAATAAATATGTCTAAGTCTTTCTAGTCTACAAATATATTCTAGGGCTTCGAGTTGGGGATAAGTGCTCGTTTGATTAATAAATAAAATGTTTGATAAATAAGGGAAATTTGAAAAATAAATAAACAAAAGTCTTTTTTTGTAAATTTTAAATTAAAGATGGTCACAATATAAAGTTTTAAGTATGAAAATAATTTTTATAAAATTATTTCCTTAAAAATAGAATATTAAATCTATTTATTACAAATTGTCAAAATATAACTTTAACATTTAAAAATTTTAAAATTACAGAATTATTAAATTAAAAATTGTATTTCTGTTCCTAATTAATAGAAATAATTTATATACAATTTTGGTGCAAAAATATTGAAAAATGAATTTATTATGATTTATTTATGATTAAAACTAACAAAAATTGATTAAAAATATTAAATAAATGATTTTTCAGAAATAAAAATCATTTCAGAAAAGTTTATTGTTATAAAAACTCAGAATAATTTTTGTGGAAATTTATATAATTTTTTTGATATTTTTATAGAATTTTATAAATAAAATAGATTAAACTTGAATTATTTATTATATATATTAAGTAAATAAATTTTAAAAACTAAAAATTGTATGATAAACTTTTCCACTAGATTAACATAAAATAATTTTTGTAGAATTTTTAAAAGAGTTTTAGTATTTTAAAATGAATTTTTAAAATTACAAAGGAATATGTATATATATACTTAATTAAAAAGAATGTTTGTTGATACCATGGATCGAACCCGGGCCCTTGGCCGGTTCGTTGGTTTTAAATCACAAGTCCAGACCATCTGGTCTGGATCCTGAGAACGTTTAATTTCTGATTAATTTAATTATATAATATAAGAGAACTGATTTTTATTCACTTTAAAAAGAAAAGAACAAAAACCGCTTGTATGGGACTCGAACCCGCGTGACTTCGTTTAACAACATCAGACACAACCACTTGATCTAGATCAGTGGTTGTGTTTGATTCCAGTTCATTTAAAATATAAACCATATGTTGAAACTGTGTTCTTCCCCAATTATAATCGATCGAGCCCTAGATTTTCCAATTGATTGATTCACACAACAAAAACCCAATTATTCAGAGGGTTATTGTTGTGTGAATGCCGATGACTAAAACCCACAAGAAAAACATCACTTACAAACACGAATTTTTATGAATTGCCCAGTAAACAGAAAAAGTCAACACGAGCTCGATTGCTTCGAATGATGATTCAATAACAGAAATTGGAGGTTGAGAGAGTGTATTCGGCGAGTTGGGAAGGATTTGCGATGTCCAATTTATAGGGAGAGGGTCTGGATGAATGATTGGTAAGTTTGACCTTGTATTGAATGTATTAACGCGTAATTGATAAGAATTTGGTATGTTTGACCATCAAGACAGCGTGCAAGGGACGCGAATTCATCAATCGTTCATCAATCATTCCTAATTTGGATATAAACGCGTTTGAATTTTGGTTTAATTATGGTAGATTGTGTCACAGTTGACTTTCCAAGTCAACTGTGAAGAACTAAGATTCGTGATATAACAATTATACATTGGGAATTATACCAAGTGTGTGTGTAGCTCAGATGGTGATGTTGTTTGTGTTTGTGACCCGGCTTGGGCGCGGGTTCGATTCCCGGCCCAAGCACTATATTTTTTGACAATTTTATTATATATATATATGTATATTATATATAAATAATATAGTATTAGGGTTCCAAATGCGTCTCAATAATAATTAAAAGCGAATAAAAATAATGAAACTTGACGTTTTTATTCAAAATGATAGTAACGTACAAGTATTAATGCGTAATGTTACAGTCTCCCCTACTTTTAGGAACTTCGTCCCGAAGTTTATTGAAAACACAGGGTTGAAGGGGATTGGATAAAAATTAGGACAAGTGTAATCTGAAAATCTTGTGTTAAGGCACGACATGACTAGAATAATCTTGTTTCAAATAATTTGGATAAGAGGGTAGGGTTAGGTGTGTCTTGAAATCGCAAGGAGAATAAGAATCTTAAGTTTTAGGAGCCCTAAAAGGAATGGGTTGAAAGACTAAATGAACTACCAGGTAACTAAGGCTTATAATTGGTCAACCACCGAAAACGTTGATAGAATTTCACACTACCTTAACGTACCTATAAATTCATGATTACGTTCCGGACCGCAATCACCAATTTACCTTACATTAGGGTTTTGCGTCCTTCTATGACTCTACCGATTGTTGAGCAGGTTCGATAGTCTCCACCAGTCGTTGAGCAGGTTGTAGGGCCTCTCCCGACTGTTGATAAGACATGATGACCTCTACCAATCGTTGAGTAGGTTATTTGGTAGCTAACTAACTGTTGTACAAGTAAGCAAGTTTATAAGTATAACGAGTATGGTTTAGATATTGATATAGCAATTAGTTCACATTCAAACAAGCATGCACCCAAGTGTTGTGATCAAACTAGATAAACGACTCTCATGTAAAAGACAAAAATTTCCAATACTTTAATCCAAGCGTCAATACATAGAATTTTAAATGCAAAAATAACTTTCAAACGGTGGAGCTTGTTGTTAAGTAGCTGGAGGGTCCCTAGCAGGATTATTTGGAGCAGCAATGGTATTTGCAGTAGGAATTCGACAAGCATCCGCAAGATGCCCATACCTTTGACAATTGGTACACTGACGGTAGGGCACTTGGGTTGGGTGGTGATATTGACAGGTGTCACACTTAGGTTGGTTCCCGTTATATTGTTTCTTGTTGGGTGGGGCAGTGGCGTCTATCGCAAAATTCCTGACCTTGCGCCTTCCATTGGTTGAGGCCTCAGCTTTAATTTCAACGGCAGGTTGGGGAGTATCCTTCGCAACAGTTTTCTTTTCCCCTTTCCGAGTCAGGGTTCCTGCCTTCACATGGTTATCTGTTAGGGTGGCCGCCAAGCGCTTTGCTTCCTCCAGAGTAGCAGGGTTCCTTCCCCACACCGTGTCCTGAATCTGCATGGGTAAGCCACTAATGTATTTTTCGATCGCAATGGGCAAGGGGGTGACCTTGTGTGGTAGCAGTAGACTAAGTTCGTGAAAACGAGTGTTGTAGGCAAGGTTTTCTCCACTGTCTTGAGCAAGATCATGAAACTCATCTTCCAACTTTTTGATTTCATTACGGGGGCAGAACTCTGCCTTCATAATGTCTTTAGCTTGATCCCAAGTTAAGGCCAGTGCGACTTCGGCTCCACGAGTGCGCATGTCCTCATTCCACCAAGTGAGTGCTCGTTTGTGAAGAACACTCATGGCATAGCGGACCTTAAAGTTATCGGGACACTCACTGTTAATGAAGGTATTCTCAATACCCTCGAACCATTGTAGAAGACCCGTAGCTCCTTCATCTCCACTGAACTTAGGGGGATTACAGGTATTAAAGTGCTTAAGAGTGCAAGCTGGGAGACCATTCCCGTTCCCGTTGTGGTTTCCATTTCCGTTTCCGTTTCCATTACCGTTTCCATTGCCGTTCATCTGGATGACTTGAGCCAGTAAGTTAGGAACTAGAGTCGCGATTTGCTGCGCCATTTGTTGAGAAATGATCGCAGCCAGTTGGGCATCAACACCATTGTTGTTGTTGTTGTTGTTGTTGTTGTTGTGGTTAGCGTCGTGGTTATAGTTATGGTTGTCGCCACCTTCCTCGTGGTTCTCACCATTGCTATTGCGAGTGCTGCGACGTGGAGGCATGATCTGTAAGAGACACAATGAAGGTTCAATGAGACATGAATGAGGTAATATAAGGAATGTAATCATTTATACATTTATTAAAACGAATAAACGAAAACGTTGACTTATCAAAGATTCTAGATTCTAATAACATAGTGAAGACATGCTTTAGCCTATAAGTGAACACTCATCCCGAGAATTCCCAGGTAGGCATCCGGGTCCCTTGTCTGATTGGGATATATGCGCAATGCCAGCCTAGACAGAAGACTCAGAATTCAGGCGTTCACCTTTCAGATTGCACGTGTTCGTTATTAAAATCTAAAACTTCGACGAGATCTCAAGGTGGTTCAGGTTAAACCTGAGGATTTTGTCCTATTAATCTAATGAGTAGATCCAGTGATGGAGAGCAATCTTCTTTGTAGGGGTGAAAGTAGGGATAAGAAGTAGGAGGGAGATAGAGAATAGCAAGTAAAAGGAGCAAATACTGGTTATAATCCTATGGTTATAGACTAGATTATTTTTCTAATAACCTAATTCCCTATAACCAAGGCTCTGATACCAATCTGTAACACCCCAACTGATGGTGGAAACATCGGGATGTCACGTATTGATGATTGTTTCAGTAGCACATGGTATAAATTGAAATTTTAAATAATTTATTCATAACATAAATATCCAAAATGAAATGATGTCTAGAAATCCAATTACATGATATCAAATAAAGCAACAACTTCAAATAACTTCAAACAAAAACTTCATGATAATTCCTCATGCATACTCAAGCCTCAGCTTCATTATTACCTGAAACATGTTAATTTTGAAAATATTTTTGGATCAATAAAAGTTGGTGAGAATTACATAGGTTTTGATAATCGAATAAAGCTTGTACAATTCAAGTGTCATGGCAAGTCTAGTCCATATGTGAAAACATACTAGAAGTAAATCGAGTGCATAATCAACCCTTGTGACTGTTATATTGTGGTCCATCCCATACGCTCATGGTTCACTCGATTATGTTATGCGATAACAATCACCCACGCTACCTATGTAGGAGGCACGTTTCCGGGTGGGATTGTCAGTCCAATAGATCTATCATTGTATACCGTCGGCTGATCAATGTTAATGATTATGCTATAATTGTGCTTACCCTAGTCATGTTTAAGACATAATGCAACATAGAAAAACACATAGACACTTTATGAATGAATTGCATATAGAATGTTGTAACATGTTTCACCCCAAAAATAGTGAATAATAGAAAAGGGGCTATGTAAAACTCACCTTAGCAAAATGTTATGTCTCGTGAAAAAAATAGAATATGTGTTTCCCAACAATGCCAAGCATTACCCTATAATTAAGGTAATAAATATGTCTAAGTCTTTCTAGTCTACAAATATATTCTAGGGCTTTGAATTGGGGATAAGTGCTCGTTTGATTAATAAATAAAATGTTTGATAAATAAGGGAAATTTGAATAAATAAACAAAAGTCTTTTTTGTAAATTTTAAATTAAAGATGTTCACAATATAAAGTTTTAAGTATGAAAATAATTTTTATAAAATTATTTCCTTAAAAATAGAATATTAAATCTATTTATTACAAATTGTCAAAATATAACTTGAACATTTAAAAATATTAAAATTACAGAATTATTAAATTAAAAATTGTATTTCTGTTCCTAATTAATAGAAATAATTTATATACAATTTTGGTGCAAAAATATTGAAAAATGAATTTATTATGATTTATTTATGATTAAAACTAACAAAAATTGATTAAAAATATTAAATAAATGATTTTTCAGAAATAAAAATCATTTCAGAAAAGTTTATTGTTATAAAAACTCAGAATAATTTTTGTGGAAATTTATATAATTGTTTTGATATTTTTATAGAATTTTATAAATAAAATAGAATAAACTTGAATTCTTTATTATATATATTAAGTAAATAAATTTTTGAAAACTAAAAATTGTATGTTAAACTTTTCCACTAGATTAACATAAAATAATTTTTGTAGAATTTATAAAAGAGTTTTAGTATTTTAAAATGAATTTTTAAAATTACAAAGGAATATGTATATATATATATATATATATATATACTTAATTAAAAAGAATGTTTGTTGATACCATGGATCGAACCCGGGCCCTTGGCCGGTTCGTTGGTTTTAAATCACAGGTCCAGACCATCTGGTCTGGACCCTGAGAACGTTTAATTTCTGATTAATTTAATTATATAATATAAGAGAAACTGATTTTTATTCACTTTAAAAAGAAAAGAACAAAAACCGTTTGTATGGGACTCGAACCGCGTGACTTCGTTTAATAACATCAGACACAACCACTTGATCTAGATCAGTGGTTGTGTTTGATTCCAGTTCATTTAAAATATAAACCATATGTTGAAACTGTGTTCTTCCCCAATTATAATCGATCGAGCCCTAGATTTTCCAATTGATTGATTCACACAACAATAACCCAATTAATCAGAGGGTTATTGTTGTGTGAATGTCGATGACTAAAACCCACAAGAAAAACATCACTTACAAACACGAATTCGTATGAATTGTCCAGTCAACAGAAAAAGTCAACACTAGCTCGATTGCTTCGAATAATGATTCACTAACAGAAATTGGAGGTTGAGAGAGTGTATTCGGCGAGTTGGGAAGGATTTGCGATGTCCAATTTATAGGGAGAGGGTCTGGATGAACGATTGGTAAGTTTGACCTTGTATTGAATGTATTAACGCGTAATTGATAAGAATTTGGTATGTTTGACCATCAAGACAGCGTGCAAGGGACGCGAATTCATCAATCGTTCATCAATCATTCCTAATTTGGATATAAACGCGTTTAAATTTTGGTTTAATTATGGTAGATTGTGTCACAGTTGACTTTCCAAGTCAACTGTGAAGAACTAAGATTCGTGATATAACAATTATACATTGGGAATTATACCAAGTGTGTGTGTAGCTCAGATGCTGATGTTGTTTGTGTTTGTGACCCGGCTTGGGCGCGGGTTCGATTCCCGGCCCAAGCACTATACTTTTTGACCATTTTATTATATATATATATATATATATGTATATTATATATAAATAATATAGTATTAGGGTTCCAAATGCGTCTCAATAATAATTAAAAGCGAATAATAATAATGAAACTTGACGTTTTTATTCAAAATGATAGTAACGTACAAGTATTAATGCGTAATGTTACAAAGACCAATAATAATTCGAACGAATAGTAATTTAAATAATATTAAACATAATTTATAAAGATAGATTAAACATAATTTCGTAGTAATATTAATATAAATAAATGAGATTAAAAAATCGTATTAAATAACATTCAATTCGGTCAATTATTATTAATGTCAATTGAGTTTTTTTGGAAGGTGAAGGTCTCATTTGGAGGTAGCAGAGTACTTCACACCCGCTCTTGCAGATCCTGCCCCTACTTACACGCCCAGACTATGTTTTCTGAACCGGTTCCACGCTGGGGTAGTGGTAGGCGTAAGGCTCCCCCCGGAAAATTTCACGCCACCTGCCACTTGACAGATGTTGCACCCTCCACAAGAGGCAAGCCTCTCTGGAGTAGATGCACGATAATAGAAAACCGGGGTTGCCATCAGGATTTGAACCTGTCTCCTCTATGAGGGTAGGCTCTAACTATCACTTGGTTTACCACTCCACCATAAAGTGGGTATTAATGTCAATAAATGGGATTAAAAATTTTAATAAATAACATTAAAAATGAATAAATCTTATTAATCAAGACTAATCATAATTCGTAAACATAGTAATATAAATTAATGATATTATTAATCTTAATAAATAGCCTCAAAATCGTAATCAATAATTAAAATAAATTACATTACAAACATAAAAAATCGTAATTTAAATTTGAAAATCAATGACTTCTTGTGGTGGAACCTTAGTAACAAACAGCCTGTGCTGGATTGAACACCATTTAAAGACACAATATTCGCCAATGGAAATATCTTCTAATTGAAAGAAACTAAAATCGTAATACTAGTATTAGTAATATATTCGTAAAAATAGTAATAGAAAATTTTTATTCGGTTAATAAGATATAAATATGATTAAAATTAAAAATCGTAATATTAGTTTTAGTATTAGTAATATATTCGTAATTTAGTTCGGTCAATTCGGTCAATAATAAATAAATGAGCTTAAAAATCGTAATATATAACATTAAATTCCGTCAATTATTATTAATGTCATTAAAAATCATAATAAATAACATTAAAAAAATGAATAAATCATATTAATTGCCGGCAAGACCAATAATAATTCATAAAGATAGATTAAACAAAATTTCGTAGTAATATTAATATAAATAAATGAGATTAAAAATCATAATAAATAACATTCAATTCGGTAAATTATTATTAATATCAATTAGTATTAGTAATATATATTCGGTCAACAATACTATTTTTTACGAATAGTAAAACTAAAATCGTAATGTTAGTATTAGTATTAGCTAGTGTTAGTAATTATTAATATATTCGTAAAAATACTAATAGAAAATTTTAATTCGGTCAATAAGGTCGAGGATGATGAAAATAAGGATGAAGACATCATTTTTGTTTCCGATAATGATACCGAAGAGCTGAGTGAAGGAGATGATATGGACAATGAGGTTGATGAATCTGATGATGACGAGGAGGAAGTGGCTATCGATGATGTTGGCGTTCCAGTTGTTTTCACTGTTGACAAGCATTTTGTAAGTCTTATCTACTAAATTCCGTATATTATATTGCGATTTATGTATATCTACATTTTTATTAAAATGCAAATTGTTTTTATTTTTTATAGCGTATGAAGGTAGACTGGGCAAGGGATAATGGTTTGAACAGGAAGAGGGCTTTGACAATTAAAGATTGTGAGGGTTATACTTGGGGAGTTTCTGTTGGTATTGAAGGTTCGAGACGAAGTTACCGTTACAACATCAGAGGTATGTCAGCCTTTGCTGCCGATAAGGATCTCCAGTCTGGTGATCAGATGCATTTCCTTTTTTTTCAACAAACAAGGTCTGTTCCAGCTAACTAAAGTAGTTAGGGTTGATGGTAATTAGTTATACTTGTGGTGGTAGTTTTTTGGTGATGAAAACATCTTTGGTTGGTAATTTTTTGCACCTTAGTGGTGGTAGTTTTTTTGAACATGATTAACGCTTAGTGGTCACATACTTTTGCACCTTTTACTTGTTGACAATGATCATGAATATTATGTTCCTAGCAGTAGTCTAAAATTGTAAATGTTAAAGCAATGATTTGAAAAGTATTTTATCCATGTTTCAATCTTGAAGTCATTATAATATTCTTACAATGAATTGGGTAAAAATATAGAAATACTTTTCCACGTTTCAATCTGATTGTGTTTGAAATTTCTATACATTGATTTTAAGACTTTATTTTGAAGTCATTATATATTTAAAATTTAGTCAACTTTTAATATCATCCTTTGACTTTTTTAATACTCTTAATACAAATTTATTTTAGTAAGTTATAATTAACCTGTTATGATTATTCTTTTTAAATTTAGTCACCTTTCAATTTAGTCAAATTTTAATTTAGTTAACTCTTAAATTTAGTCAACTTTTAAATTTAGTCAATTTGTAATCTATTCAATTTTTTTTAACTTATTTTTGTAACTTATTAAAATCCTATTATTCAAAATATATAAATTACATATAACCAATTTTAGTATATTATAAATAAACTAAAGCGCATCCATGTATGACTTTTTATGTAAAATTTGTACATTTCAACTACATTTTAGACTTTAATCATATAATTCTTTATTTTTTAAAAAAAATCATACATATATTTTTAAAAAACAAATCATACATATAATTCTTTATTTTTCAAAAAATCATTTTTTTTTCATATGCATTTAAAGTCACGCTAAATTTATAATCTCTAATTTATTACTTTCTATATATATATATATATATATATATATATATAGAGAGAGAGAGAGAGAGAGAACAAATATAATAAACTCAATGAGTACACATGGTATTATTTATGTCGTATAGACTATAAACTTTTACAACATCTTCATTGTAAAGTAGGTATTTTTTTTAAATTATTTAATTCAATCAAATGGTACATTTTCGGGTTTTTATGCATATTGTTGAGAATATAAAATATAAGACCTTCAATAGGCGGTAAAAATATTTGGAACGCATTGACCTTCATATTTAATTTTAATTGACATAATTTGGGAAACTTTATTAATAATTATTTTGAATGAAAATATATTATGGAAACATGTAAATTTAATCAATTAGATTGCCATATTATTTTTCGTTTCCTATTTCCATCATATTTACTAAAATTACATGTTTTCAAAGTTACTTACCATAATCTTAACTACATTATAAATACATGTACATCTCAGCGAGTTTTAAATCAATTATTTCTTATACACTTGCTCAGGTAAATACAAAACCTTATTCTTCTTACATTCGTCATTTATATATCATTATAGTACTAACATTATACCATTCACTTTTATTTGTGTTACATATTACAAACATGCAGGATTATGGATCCAAACAATGTAACCTTTTTGAATGACATTACTTGGCGGCTTAGTGAGTATACCATCAAAGTTAAGGTACTTAGACTTTGGAAGAGAGCAAATCGGAAGATACCAGGCGAAACTCTTGCAATTGATATGGTTGTTATGGATGAATAGGTTAGATTTTCTATCATCAGTTCGGTTTTCATTTATTGTTTATACAACTGTTTTTATATTATATCTGATTAAAGTTCGTTGTTTTTTGTTTTAATGTTTAAACAGGGTTCTAAAATGCAAGCGATGGTGCGGAATAGATATATGAAGAAGCATGAAAAATTTTTACATGAAAATAAAGCTTACTATATATTTAGACCACAACTAGCAGATAACAAATCTGCTAAACACTTTGCTAAGAATGACATACTGTCATTTACTTTTGAAACAAATATTACGAAATGTAAAAATTTTGAAGGAAGCCATTATGGTTTTAATTTTTCTTCTTTTAAGACAATTAAATCCGGTAACCTGTCTGCAGAAAATAGAATTGGTTTGCTTACTAACTGTAAAACTTTTATATATCTTTGGTTTTATTCATTTCTACTACTTTAGTAAACTTTTTTATCTTTTAGATTTCATTGGGTTTGTTGATGAATGGAGTTCACCAGAGCCAACAGAAACTAAATCTGGGTGGAAAAACAAGATGAATCTTATCTTGATTGATCTAGAGTATGTGCTTCATCTTTTCAATTCAATTGTTTATTATTTCATCATTTATAACATTATGTTAATTTTGTTGTATAATATCAATAGGTAAGAAGACATATTTGAATGTTTTCCTTTTATTAAACAATATATTTTTATGTAGTGGTGTCAAAATTAGCTGTACTTTGTGGGATGAGTATTGTGGGCAGATGTTTGAGTACATCAAGCATAATGAAGCCGAAGTCCATGTTGTTTTGATTGTTCAGTTTGGTAGCTTTAACAATTATAAAGGTTTGTCCTTTAATACTGTTTTTTTTATTGTACATATTTTTACTTTTTTAATACTTATAATTGTTTCTTATTTTTAATCTATTAAAGGGAATATAAGTGTGCAAAATGGATTCAATATCACTCGGCTCTTTATCAATGAAGACATTGAGGATATTCGTGCTTTTAAGAAAATGTAAGATATTTATCTATCTAGATAACTGATGCTCTTATTGACTTTTAACAGTTATATTGAAAAGTTTATTGCTACCGAATCCTCTTCTGTTCAACGATCTCTTGGATCTTCTGGTAGCATGAATATTGCCGATGAATTCTTGAATAAAACGCCTTTCAGCACTATTCGTGATCTTCCTTTGATAACAGAGGTAAAGCTTTATCGAGTTATTATAGCCTTCTATACAAATTGAGCTGATACTTTTACTGAGTAAAATGTTTACGTGAATAATCTTTTTTTTTTTTGCAGGTTAACAAACAAGTTATTGTTGTTGGAACAGTTAAGGGTGTCGATGATAAGGACGAGTGGTATTACCTTGGCTGCGAGAACTGTAACCACAAGGTTGAGCCTACCTTAAGTGTACCTGATGATGAAGACGCAACAGATGTTAATTCATTTAAACAGGTGTTGGTTTGCACAAATAAAGAATGTCCCAAACACATCGTATCTGCTGATCCAGTGTATGAAATTCTTGCTTCAAATACATACAATAAATTCGTAAATTATTATGTATTATTAATGTTTTTTAATTCTAAAATGTAGGTTTAGAATTCCAATAAGGGTGCAGGACTCTACTGGCATATCATCCCTAACATTGTTCGATCGCGTAGCCAAAAAATTATTGGGAATGTCGGCATTGCAGCTGTTAGAAATCTCAAAACATGTAAGTTTTTTATATACCACAGTACTTAAGATTGTGCTTATTCTTCCCCAAATTACTTACAACGTTGTTGACAAGGTTTCCGTTGAAGATAAAGAACTCCTGCTGAGTTTCATTCATTTGTAGACAAAAAGTTTGCGTTCAAAATTAAAGTTGGTCGATTCAACATTGATAAGCATCTAGATGGATATGGTATACGTAAACTTACAGATGATTCATCAATAGTAGCTTCACTAGAAGAACGATTCTCTGACATTCAGGTTATCATGTCTCAAAATTTCTTTTATTATTAGTTTTATGAATAATTATTATTGTTATTTTCTTTATAATATAAGTGTTTAACTTTAAATACAAATAAAACGTTTAATGTTTTTAGGTGGATCAATCTGCTTTTGAAGGGGTGGATGTAGGTGACTCCTCTACACAAAATGCAGTGTCTCTTAAGGTTGTTTTTTTACTTCTTAAATCATTTATTCAATTAAACTCTGATGTCTGTTATGCTTACACTTATTGTATTTCATTTACTTGTGTAGGATTCTGTTGGAGATAACAATACTCCAGAATCATCTTGCAGAGTTAGTTTAATACATGATGAGCAGGAAGTGAAGCGTAGCCTCGACAAAGTGTATGAGCTGGATGATGATGCAACCGACTCTACGACTAAAGTGCTTAAGACTGATAAGAAAGGCTACACTAACAAATCACCGGAGATCCCTCTTTTGATTCCTAAAGTTGAAAAATAAAAAACAATGATCTGTTTGTTTACGTGTTTTTATATTTTCGGGATGTTTATTTAATTTTTGGTGACAATTTGTTTTTACTTATGGTTTGTTTGGTTTTTGAGACTATTTTCATCTAAATAAATGTTGTGATTGCATTTTATGTTTCTTTTTATCAAGTTGGTGATAAATTTTACATTGTTGAATGCATTTTTACGATATAACCCTAATGTTCATTGTTTACAAATAGAACATTTGTATTTTTTTCTGAAAAAAATGTACAAGACATTTTTCAATCAGATTTATATTTACGGATAAGACAGCAGCAAATATTCACATATAATACACTCAATAATATTAATCAAACAATTTTACAAAAAAATATAATTAAATTTCGTTGATAAGTTTATACTTAACAAAATTTATTCTTATTACTTTAATATACAAATGGTAAGTAATAAAATGAAGTTATTACCTTCAAATTATAAAGTTGCAATAATAACGTTCAATTTAAACACATTTATTTTAATTAACCAGTTACTAAAATTAGAATTTAAAAAATACTTTCACTTTAAAATTCGAATTATTTAAAAAATTTTCAATTTTAAGTTTTAATTACACCAAAAATTCAAATGTTTAGAAATCTTTAATAATGGTAAGTAATTATACCAAACAGTTACTAAAATTGGAATTAAAAAAATTCAAAAAATTCATTTTCGAAAAGATTCAAAAATTTTAAATTTTAAATTCAAATTACACCAAAAATTCAAATTTTTAGTCTTCTTTAATAATGGTAAGTAATTAAACATATTAATTATCATTTTTAATTACTAATTTAATTCTAAGTCTATAAAAACCATACTACTTTCAAACAAATAATCAAACAAAGAAATCAGATCAATCAAACCTTCAAGAGTTCTCCTTGGCTATTTTTATTCTTGCTCAAATCTTCTATCGTACAAGTTGAATGTATGTCCTTCTTTTCTTTCAATATCAATTATTTTATTAAAACTTGATCAGCGTGATTTTTGTTTATTTTTCTTGAATCCATATTTCACAATAATACTTCACTATTGGTAGCCTAACTAAGGAAAAATCTATTGTTAGTTAATTATTATGTATCTTTGAATGTTTATATGTATCACTGTTATTAAACATTTTATTTAGAAATTTCCTCCTTTTAGGTGAAATGGGACGTAAAAGACTGTCTAATACTTCAAAAGGTAATTTTTTTTTTTTTTGTCTATCTACAATGTTTTTCTATTTCTATTATTTGTGTTGTCTCATCTAAGTTTTCAATTTTTGTATAAGGTGATGACAAACGAACGTCGTTATCTAATATCTCAAACGGTACACAAATTTCATATTATTGACATCTTTATTTACATTATCTTATTTTTATGTAAGTAATTAAATTTTTTTCACAGCTGTGTCTGATGAACAAAAAATTAAGAACGCGACCGAGTGTCGCCGAATTAGAAAATTACAATTGGATGCAAAGAGATGCAAGGTCACTAATCATAATAATGTACTACAACATTTACCGCCACCTGGAATATTTAACCGTGACTCAATTCAATGTTCCAACCATTCTATTCCGCAAAGCTCAACCTTCCAAAGTACATTGAATGTTTCTACACCCGGTAAACGAATAACACTTTTTAATTTATATCTATATATAAAGTTTCAACTTCCAATCCCTATTTATAATTAAAGTAAATTTTATTTGTTTCTATATTTTTTATAGGTCAATTGCAACCAACGCCTTTGTCTGCTGTCTCAAACGGTATTTTTATTTATTTAAATAACATATTTCATCTTATAAAAAATAACTACTTTGTTATTCACTTTATTATATAAACTAATATTACTTTATATGTTCTTTATACGTTTGAAGTCAACATTAACATTGCATCGGAGTCTGGAAAATCTAGAAATATGCAAATGGATGCTAAGAGAAAGAGTGTTAAGCAATGTGAAAATACAAATCCCTCACAATTCAAAAATAGTTTAGTTTCAATCGATATATCATCCGTTACATCAAGCTTCAACAACACATTTAACGCATCTTTTTCCGGTAATAATTGTCTGTAACATTTAATAATTTTAAGCATTAATTTTTTCACTTTATGTCAATTTTTTTTACTTTACCCCGGTTTTTTTAGTTACTTTATGTATCAACAGGTTCTACAGAACGCGCTCCTTTGTCCAATATTACAAACGGTGTTATTATTCTATCTTACTTAGGTTTTTATTATACTTCTGTCCAAACTTATTTTATTTTTATCTATTGTTTCAGTGCCTGAACTCAAAACACAACATTCTGTAGAGTTTCAAAAGCTCAGAAAATTACAACTTGATGCAAAAAGACGTAAAATAAATTCTGTTATTGGAACTCAAAACCAATCTAATGTTACAACTCCTACTTATCCAACCACATCTGGTACAACTTGCTATGTGTCGATTAATTTTCAAAATTTTTAATTTTATTAATATAAAGTTTGAAATAGTTATTATTAATTTCAGGTGGACTCACTAATGTTAATACAGTTTCACTTGCATCATCTTCTGCTCAAACAGAAACCATGAATACATTAAGAAGTAATCGACGTTGCATCTCACCTGTCCGCATGGTTAGTTTGTCTGACGAAAAAGTTGTCAACCCTCAACCAACTAAAGACTTGCAATATAAGGGTGTCTCTAAAGGTAAATATTAAATTTACAAAACAGTTACAACTATATTGATTTCTTTTATGCGTTAATTATTTTATTGGTTTCTATTTGCAAGATTATCTGGATCACGGTGATCAAACGGTTGTATGTGAAATGTGTAACACAAAATTGTGGAGATCAGAAGCTGGTAAAGGCCTTAAGGTTTCTGGAAGCTCCCTTCATATCCAGAATAAGTGGTGAAAATTATCACACCTTGGGTGGTCTTATTCCTAAAGATGGTTCTAAACCGAAATTTTCTCAGTTTTATATATATATATATATATATATATATATATATATATATATATATATATATATATATATATATATGACACTGAAAATGAAGTCTCAAACAGGGAAACCATTTATAGGTAATATTCTACAATTTGTTACTTATTTTTTAGCTGTTTATGTAAATATTAATTTTTCCCAATTTTTTTTTTTTTTTTTTTTGATCTTTTCAGTAATGAAAAAGGAGAGTCTAAGGATATTTCTCACGAACTTGACATTGAAATCATTCAGTACTTGAAATCGATGTTAGACTCAAATAATCAGCTTGTGAAAAGCTATAGGATTGTACGTGATCGATTTCAAGAAAATCCTGAAGTTAACCTTAAATTACGTCTTATTGGTAGGAGATCTAAAGACGACCGAACATACAACTTACCCACTTCATCAGAAATTGCCGCTCTTATTTTGTCAAACGATGATGACCAGCTTGACAATAGAGATATTGTTGTCGAATCAAGATCAGAGGGTCTTCAGCGTATAAGTGAACTTCATCCGTCATATCTAGCTCTCCAGTATCCATTGCTTATTCCCTTAGGAGAAGATTGTTATAGGGTTGATATACCACACAGGGAAGAAAGGAAATCTAAAAAGAAAGTAGATTCAAAGTGTTCAATGAGAGAGTATTTTGCTTATCATATTCAAGACAGAGTTGATAAGTTCTCATTGATTTTGAATGCAAGGCGACTTCTTCAACAGTTTTTGGTTGACGTTTACACCATGATAGAGAGTGAGCGCTTATTTTATGTCCGTTTCCAGCAACATAAACTTAGGTGCGAGACTTATACCAATCTTCAAACGTTGAACCAAAATGGACCTGCTGATTTGTCAAAAGTAGGGACGCCTATAATTTTACACAGGGAAGAAAGGAAATCTAAAAAGAAAGTAGATTCAAAGTGTTCAATGAGAGAGTATTTTTCTTATCATATTCAAGACAGAGTTGGTAAGTTCTCATTAATTTTGAATGCAAGGCGACTTCTTCAACAGTTTTTGGTTGACGTTTACACCATGATAGAGAGTGAGCGCTTATTTTATGTCCGTTTCCAGCAACATAAACTTAGGTGCGAGACTTATACCAATCTTCAAACGTTGAACCAAAATGGACCTGCTGATTTGTCAAAAGTAGGGACGCCTATAATTTTACCCTCTTCTTTTACTGGTGGTGCACGTTACATGAGGGAAAATTATCTTGATGCAATGGCTATTTGTAAAAGGCATGGATACCCTGATTTTTTTATTACAATCACATGCAATCCCAAATGGCCTGAAATTAGAAGGTTTCTTAAGGACAAGAAGACAAATCCAGAAGATAGGCCAGACATTTTAGCTAGACTATTCAAAGTTAAGCTAGACTCAATCATGAAAGATTTACGTGAAAAAGCATTGCTTATTCCCTTTGGAGAAGATTGTTATAGGGTTGATATACCACACAGGGAAGAAAGGAAATCTAAAAAGAAAGTAGATTCAAAGTGTTCAATGAGAGAGTATTTTGCTTATCATATTCAAGACAGAGTTGGTAAGTTCTCATTGATTTTGAATGCAAGGCGACTTCTTCAACAGTTTTTGGTTGACGTTTACACCATGATAGAGAGTGAGCGCTTATTTTATGTTCGTTTCCAGCAACATAAACTTAGGTGCGAGACTTATACCAATCTTCAAACGTTGAACCAAAATGGACCTGCTGATTTGTCAAAAGTAGGGACGCCTATAATTTTACACAGGGAAGAAAGGAAATCTAAAAAGAAAGTAGATTCAAAGTGTTCAATGAGAGAGTATTTTGCTTATCATATTCAAGACAGAGTTGGTAAGTTCTCATTGATTTTGAATGCAAGGCGACTTCTTCAACAGTTTTTGGTTGACGTTTACACCATGATAGAGAGTGAGCGCTTATTTTATGTCCGTTTCCAGCAACATAAACTTAGGTGCGAGACTTATACCAATCTTCAAACGTTGAACCAAAATGGACCTGCTGATTTGTCCAAAGTAGGGACGCCTATAATTTTACCCTCTTCTTTTACTGGTGGTGCACGTTACATGAGGGAAAATTATCTTGATGCAATGGCTATTTGTAAAAGGCATGGATACCCTGATTTTTTTTATTACAATCACATGCAATCCCAAATGGCCTGAAATTAGAAGGTTTCTTAAGGACAAGAAGACAAATCCAGAAGATAGGCCAGACATTTTAGCTAGACTATTCAAAGTTAAGCTAGACTCAATCATGAAAGATTTACGTGAAAAAGCATTATTGGGCAAGACTTCAGCATGTAAAATTATTTACAAAAAAAATTAAGTTTCAATACGTATTCATAGCTTATCATCGTAATTCACTTATACTTATAAAATATTTATTTGTTTATATAATTACTATCATGTTTATATTTATTAAGTTTCTTACTACATTTTTTAACTTAATATTACAGCGGTTTATACTATAGAGTTCCAAAAACGTGGTCTACCCCACACTCACATCTGTCTGTTTCTCAAAGATGACAATAAGCTTCCCACGATTGACCATGTTGATCATTTTGTTTCTGCTGAAATCCCTGATAAGAAAGTAGATTCGAAGTTATTTAGTCTTGTGAGTGACTTTATGATTCATGGACCCTGCGGACGTGAATATCCCAACTGTCCGTGCATGTTTGACGGTAAGTGCTCCAAGAAATTTCCAAAGAAGTTTTCTTCTGCATCAACGTTAGATTCAAATGGATATCCGGTTTATAGAAGAAGAGACTCAGGGCTATTTGTTGAAAAAGGAACTTCTAAGTTAGACAACAGAAATGTGGTTCCTTATAACGCAAAACTTTTAAGGCGTTACCAAGCACATATCAATGTTGAATGGTGTAACCAGGCTTCTTCAATTAAGTATTTATTCAAATACATTAATAAAGGACCTGATAGGGCTAAAGTTGCTTTTGTAGAAGATGATGGAGAAGGTCAAGAAGTGGTTCAAAAAGATGAAATCAAAAAACATTTTGATTGTAGGTTCCTTTCTGCATGTGAAGCTTCATGGAGGATATTTAAAAACGAAGTGCATTATAGATACCCTCCAGTTATAAGGCTTCCATTTCATCTGCCCGGTGAGCAAAGTGTTGTATATGGTCCACAAGAAAATCTTCAAAACGCTCTCGACAAACCAACAGTGTCTTCAACAATGTTTCTAAAATGGATGGAACTAAACCAAAGTGAGGTTGTGGCACGTGAACTAAGTTACATTGAAATCCCAAGTAAATTTGTTTGGAAAACAGAAGAAAAAAATGGGACTTTCGAAAGATAGGTAAGTCAATTGGTCGTGTTCACATGGTTACTCCATCCATGGGCGAGGCGTATTTCTTGAGAGTTCTTCTCAATAAAGTAAAAGGCCCTAGATCATTTGTGGAGATAAGAACGGTCAATGGAGAAGTTTTACCAACATTTCGTGATGCATGTTATGCTCTTGGCCTCTTAGACGATGACAAAGAATATGTAGAAGCTATCGAGGAAGCTCATTATACAGGTTCAGGATACTCTCTTCGTAATTTGTTTGCGATGGCGTTGTTGTCTAATACCTTAACTAGGCCTGAGAATGTTTGGGAAAAAAATGGAAGTACCTGTCAGATGGTATTATGCGTAGACACGAAGATTTATTCAAAATTGAAGGTAAAAAATTAACACTTAAAATTTTAATTTTTTTACGTCCCTTTTGTTTTAAATTAATAATTACACACTTTATCATTATTAGGGTTGTCTCTTCCTGATGATCAAATCAAGAATATTACATTTCTTGAAATTGAGAAACAGTTGTTTCGGAATAACTCAAGCCTACGTAGGTTTCCTTCTATGCCTTATCCTAATAATGATTCTATAGCTTCTGCAAATAACCGTTTGATTCTTGATGAGCTGAATTATCAAGTAAGAGCGCTGGCTGAGGAATTTGCTACAAACACACGTTCTTTAACCGATGAGCAGCGTTCAATTTTTTATGAAATCATTCATGCGGTTGATTGTAACAAAGGTGGTCTATTCTTTGTTTATGGTTTTGGAGGCACTGGTAAAACCTTTTTATGGAAAACTTTGTCTGCTGCTATAAGATCTAAAGGACAAATTGTTTTGAACGTTGCATCCAGTGGTATTGCTTCTCTTTTGTTATCCGGTGGAAGGACAGCGCATTCTAGGTTCCGTATACCTTTGAATGTTACTGAACAGTCATTGTGCGGTATAAAGCCAACTAGTGATGATGCTGCTTTATTGAAGCAAACTAAGTTAGTTATTTGGGATGAGGCTCCTATGATTTATAAACATGCTTTTGAAGAACTTGATCGTACAATGAAAGACGTCTTGAAGTCAAGTTCTTCAGTTAATTCTGAGTTGCCTTTCGGTGGTAAGGTTATGGTTTTAGGTGGTGATTTTAGATAGATCCTTCCTGTTGTTCCCAATGGGAGTAGAAGAGATATTTTAAATGCCTCAATAACTTCCTCTCCTATTTGGAATAGTGGCAAAGTCCTTACATTAACAAAAAAACATGAGGTTAACGTTGGGTAACAACACATCTGAATCCGAAGAAACAAAGGCATTTGCAAACTGGCTTCTTGAATTAGGTGAGGGTAAAGTTGGTGATTCAATTCATGATGATGAGGTAGATGTGGACATTCCAGATGATCTTCTTATTAAGGATTCATCAGATCCGATTTCTAGATTAATTGACTTCGTCTACCCTTCACTTCTTCAACTTTACAAACACAAAGATTACTTTGGAGAACGAGCAATACTTGCACCTACAAACGAAGTAGTACATGAAATTAATGAAAGGTTGCTTGCATTGTTGCCTGGGGATGAAGTCGAGTATCTAAGCTCTGATAGTATATGTCAGATTGAGAACGCTAATAACCGTTCTAAGGAAGACTTATATTCTCCTGATGTACTTAATGGTTTAAAAATTTCTGGGTTGCCTAATCATCGATTATCACTAAAGGTCGGTGTTCCCGTTATGTTGTTGAGAAACATAGATCAACAAAATGGTTTGTGTAACGGTACGCGATTACGAATCACCAAACTTGCAAAGCGTGTTATCGAGGCCGAAATCATATCAGGTGGAAACATTGGTATCAAAACTCTTATTCCTAAAATAAATATGATACCATCTGATATCAAGATTCCAGTAAAGTTCCAAAGGCGTCAATTTCCAATAAGCGTATGTTTTGCAATGACCATCAATAAAAGCCAAGGACAGTCTTTATCTAAGGTTGGATTGTATTTAAGAGGACCTGTATTCTCACATGGCCAACTTTATGTCACATTGTCAAGAGTTAAAAGCAGGGCAAGAGTGAAGTTACTTATACTTGATGATAATGGGAATGTGAAAACTAAAACCAGAAATGTGGTGTATAAAGAAATACTTAGTGATATTTGAATAAAATTTGTATTCGTTGTTTTATACTTTAATACAATATTTCTACTGTATTTTTCTTATACGTTATAATTCCCAAAATAGATGTACGTTGGTGAACCGCGTGTACACGCGGGCAAATATCTAGTAGTATGATAAATAATATTAAACATAATTTCATAAAGATATATTAAACATAATTTCATAGTTATATTAATATTAAAAATGAGATTAAAAAATCATAATAAATAACATTCAATACGGTCAATTATTATTAATGTTAATAAATAACATTAATTATAACATACTAAAATTACATTAAAAATGATTAAATCTTATTAAACATAAATTCGAAAAAAGTAATATAAATAAATGAGATTAAAAATTTTAATAAATAAAATTAAATTCGGTCAATTATTATTAATGTCAATAAATAATATTAAACATCTTAATAAATAACATTAGAAATGAATAAATCTTATTAATTACAATAAAGACTAATAATAATTCGTATGTAGCAACTTTAACGTCATTGCATATGATGTTTTTAGATAAAAGAAATTTGTTCATGGCCTTCGGCACAGTCTGGAAAGACATGTATAAAAAAAATTAAAAAAAATCATTTTATAAAATGAAATAGGCATTTTTACACAAAAAATAACAATCATACCAACACGGTTGACGAAGGGTCATGCAACACCTTGAAGAACTGAGAACCTTTGTGATAAGACATAATAATGTTGGTGTGTTCAAATAAGATCTTGTTTTTTAAAATAAGTAAAACATAGAATGATTAAATCAGTTTAAAGGTAAATCCGATTCACTGTTTATCTATCAATACCGATTTAAAAAGTCGGTATTTCTAAAGAATAGTCACAAATGAATACATCGAATTGATAAAGTTCTTGAAACATTTAAATGTTAATTATCCATGTTCAAAGATTAAAAAACCCCGATTAAATCTTCATATGGATCGTATTTTATAAGAAAACCGATTAAATAGTCAAACTAATTTTTGTAAACAAAAATTAAAAAACTGATTAAATCTTCATTGCAGAATTTGATTAAATAGTTAAAGATTAAAAAAATCGATTAAGTCAAACCATTTGATTAAACAAAGGATAAGAGTAATTTATTCATAAGATTAATTTATTGATAAATGGAATATTATTTCTCAGTTTAGAATATCAACTGAAAAATCGTATACATAGGTTTCATCAAGATGATTAACAGTAAAGCATCGAGTTTGTTAACAAAAATAAGTAAAACACAATAATATTAAGCAATGTGAGAAGAATAGGGATCGATGATTACCTTGAATTGGTTGTGAAGAATCAAGAAGGTATGAAATATGAAGAAGGAGGATAGAAAGGTTTGTTAGGGAGAAACGGAGAATGATTTGTAGAGAATGAAAAAAAATTCTGAAAATGGTTTATATGGAATTCAATTCTGAGCTCCATATTGTGATTGGATCCATGAGGACCCTCTCTAAGGGCTCTATTCGACCCGAGTCTACTCTTTTATTATATAGATAGAATAGATAGATACTAAAACTAATATTATGATTTTTAATTTTAGTCCCATTTATATCTTATTGACCGAATTAAAATTTTCTATTACTATTTTTATGAATATATTACTAATTACTAATAATTAATAATACTAACTAATAATAATATTATGTGCAGAAACTGTTTATCAAGTCACTAGGTTTGTTTTTTGCATATTCAACATTTATGCTTACAATATTCTTATTTTGTAATTAGTTACAGATTCTAAATTTTCTATGCATAATGCTTTTGTAAAGATTTACTGTAATTGGATGGTCTGATTTGCTTCAATCAGAAGATACTTCTATTGACGAATATTGTGTCTTCAAATGGTGTTTAATCTAGCACAAAATGTTTGTTACTAAGGCTGCACCACAAGATGTCATTCATTTTGAAATTTAAATTATGATTTTGATGTTATTTATGAAGAGTTTTAATGTTATTTAGTATGATTTTAAGGTCATTGATTTGAATGATTGATTATGATTTGGTTGTTATTTATTAAGATTTTTAATCTTATTTATTGATATTACTAATATTGCGAAATTCATTTTAATATTGTTGACCGACTTTAATTTTGAAATTACAACTTTCCTTTAATCAATTGTCATGAAGCGATATTCTTTTAAACATATACGATTTTCTTTCAAACATTTATTTAAATCTATTTAACAATGTTAAATCTATTTAACAGTTTATAGTTTAAAGGAAAAATTACAGAATTCGTCCTTTATGTTTACCTCGTTTTTCAATAGATACCCTTTCGCGTTTCAGTTGCTGAGATTCATCCTTAACGATCTAAAATGTTACACCCACTATCCAAATGCACTAACTTGGTTAAGTTTTAACGTTAAATCAGATCACGTGCCTGGCACGTGAGGGTAAATTGGTCATTTCATCTCCCCAAATCATCTTCCACCTATAAAAGCATACGAATGAGGGGAAATTGACCAGATCATCTAGGGTTCTTCAAGAAACCCAAATTAGGGCAAGCACTTCAATCGATCATGGACCGCGTGTACTGCCATTGTGGAAAACCGGCAATTGTACGTACATCGTGGACAAGTAGAAACCCAGGTCGATAGTTTTATGCTTGTCCTAACCAGGTACGTTATACACTCAAGTTTCTGAATTTCATTACATAATGTTGCATCTGATGGATTTGTTTATGTCAAATTAGCTATCACGGTGTGGATTTATTGGATGGTGTGATCAACTGAAGTGCCAAAGGTGTACAAACATCATACCAGATATGTTAAAAGCCAAGAACAACCTTGAAGTTTATAATGACCACCTTGTAGTTGCAAACGACCAGCTTAAAGACAAGGTCAAAGCTTTGAAAGGTCAAGGAAGCAAATGGAAAAGGATGTTGATTTGTAGTTGGTTAGGTTTCTTATTGTATATAATATTGTATTCTTAATGATAGTGCATATAATGCACCTGTTAGGACCTTGTAAGAAATGGTTAATTATAATGAAAGTGCTTATAATGCAACATATTGAATGTTCACCCAAATTGACCCATTTAACAATGTGCATATTGAATGTTCAACCAAATTGACCCATTTGACACATTGTAAACAAACCAATAAACTATGTGTAACCAATAACAACATGTAACCCAAATTGACCCATTTGACATATTGTAACCAAACCAATAAACTGTGTGTAACCAATAACAACATGTAACCCAAATTGACCCATTTAACAATATGCATATTGAATGTGTAACCAATAACAACATGTAACCCAAATTGACCCATTTTACTGTGATTAACAATAAACTGTAATTAACAAACTGTAATTCACCCAAATTGACCCATTTAACAACCTGTAATACACTGCAACATTTAATAAACATCTGCACATAACCCATAAACCAAAATTGCAACATTTATAGCTGCATTAAGTACATAAACTGCATAAACTGCATGTTCAACATAGCCTAAGCATTACTACTTGTTCAACAAACATAAACATAAGTTAATAATGTTCCCAAAATACATGTTCAATAAACATAACAAACATAAACATCCTAACCCTTACTACCTTGAACCTTGTTAGTGGTACCCTTGTTGCTATTCTTCTTTCTTCCCTTCTTTCTAGACTTGGCCTGACTACCTTGAACCTGTTGACTCTGTCCCTTGCAGGTCCTCTAATTGTGTCCAATATTCCCACACTTGCCACATTTTCCTTTGGTGTTTTTCCTAGACAACATGCCCCCTGATATTAAATCATCATTTTCAAATTCTAATCTCCTTCTAACCTTTTTGGGTCTTCCAACTTGTGTGTGATGATTTGGTGGTGTTAAAGTTAGAGGAACTTGAGACTTAGACCATAAAGCTCTGCCATTGATTGGGTTAATCTTAAAGGAATAAACCTGTCTCCACCTATCCATTGTATACACTGGATTAACCAAATTGCAGCCACTGCATGTTTGCAGGGCATTCATGTCCATTAAAGTAACAAAATTTAATATTAATGAATGAAAGTAGCAACATTTGAATTGAACAAGATATACATACCTGTTATTTCCCAACCTCTGCAAGCACAAGTCTTGTCATCCAAATCCACAACACGTGTGTGACCAGGTTTACCACTAACCCCATATTTATCCCCTCCATTCCACTGCACATGATAGAAGGTTGCATCTCTCTTGATTGTCTCAAACATTTCTGTGGCCTTAGGTGTCAACAGAGCTTCACTGCTCTCTATATCTTGCAACACTAAAACAATCCTCCTCATGCAATACTCCCTGATGTACTATAGTGCATTAATGATGGGCTTATTGCTGCCTTCAACTATCTTTCCATTGAATGTTTCACACATGTTGTTTAGTAGCATATCAGTCAATCCCCTACATGTATTATGTTGGTATATCAAAAAATTTGAAATCTAAATCTAAAAAGCATTAGCTATAGAACTATAAATAACATACCTGAAAAGTGAGACCTGATCCAGTGTAGAGGTAGAATTTTTGACAACCACAAATGGGCCTTCTTGTTAAGGGCCTTTAACTCATTCATTGCAGCAGTGAATTCAGGGATTGTTGTTGCACTAGCACACTTCCACAACAAGTCTTTATACAATTTGCCTCTGAAACTTAGCTTCATGTTTTCATGAATGTGCCTAAGACAGTATCTGTGCTCAGCATAAGGATATAACCTTGAACGTGCTGGAAGTAGACCCTGTTTAAAAAAAATTGATAAGTCCATGAAGATGAAATGAATGTTATATACTTTACTAAATAAAAATTAGAGAACATACCTTATGTCTATCACTCATGAATGTGAACCTTGACTCTTTATCTAAATCCAAGTCATCTCCCAACAGATCTAGAAACGAGGACCAAGAGTTGTAGTTTTCAGCCTCAACAATTGCATAACAAATTGGGTAGATTTCGTTATTTGGGTCAATACCCACTGCACTCAAAATCTGACCAGGATAAGGTCCTTTCATGAAGGCACCATCCAAACCCAAAAAATCCCTACCAATAGCCTTGAAACCTTGTTTTAATGCTCCCAAACAGACATGTATTCTTTTGAACTTTCTTGTGGGGTCATCTGGATGATTAGGTAACTCAACATCTATCTTAACAGTTGTATCTGGATTTTTATCCTGCAATTCCAACACATAATCCCTCAGTAAAGCATATTGTGATGTGTAATCACCTTCCATCATTGTCTTAGCTTTTGTCTTAGCCCTGTATGCTTTCATCCTTGATATTCCAAGTTCAATCTGATCCATCAGTTGTTGAGAGAGGAAAGTAGATGTACAAGCAGTAATGTTCCTTGTCTGTACACATTTATGGTCTTCAATTAATTTCCTCGCCATCTAACTTTCTTCTTTGGTAACTTTAGAAATCAAATTTACCCATGGACATTGGTATTCAGTAGGGTTTGTCTTGTAACCCCTGCCACCAACATTTACATTGGTTTCTCCCCTAGTTTTACCCTTGTTTATGTCACACCCTCAAATTTCCACTTGCGGAGTTTTACTGCGAGGCGCGTGACACACCAGGATCCAAGTCAACGGTCATAATAAACGACACTATATGATATGAAAACAATGTAACTGCCCATTAAGTTTTCAAAATCGTTCCAACACAGCAGAAGCATAATATGTTATTACAACTAAAAAAGAAATTTAAGTCTGAAATGTTTAATCAAAACATGCTTAGGATTCCTAGACGCCGTGAGACTCCGTGCGCCTAAACTCAATGTTGCTACCTTAGCGACATGAGAAAACATGCCAAAAAGGTGTCAACATATAATGCTGGTGAGTCCACAGGTTTTAAGTTCACAAAATGTTTCCATGCGTAAAGAGTTTCATCACAAAGTGCCAAGTGTGCAAAACTTCTAAGTAAATAACAAACGTTCCCTTACTACTACGATTGTGTTGCTGAAACCATTACTGACAAGCGTTGCATGTGTTGCCGCCCGTGTTTGAGTTGCCAAAAATAGAGACAATATGCACTCGCCCGGTTCTCATCCGTCGGGTAGGGGTTGCCAAGCCCTATAGATCTATCCACATTTCCCTCGCTGTGCTTCCCAAGCACATTAATGGTATCCCCAGGGACTTAGCGTTGCGTCGTATAGTAAGTTAAAACAAGCGTTGCGTTTCCAAAAGTGTTGCGTTTCCAATAGCGTTGCGTTTCAACAGCATTGTGTTTCAAAAGCGTTGTGTTTCAAAAGCGTTGCATTTCAAAAGAGTTACGTTTCAAAGCATTGTGTTTCATAAGCGTTGTGTTTCATAACATAAACGTTATATTTGTTAAAACGTGTGGCATGCTTCTCCCCCGAGAGAAAAGTGTATAAAAGAGGGGCCGTGAACTCACCTTAGTGTGCGTATTTTGATAAACAGAAATCCAATACGTGTGTGATAGCCCCGACTAATGACGATTTTTCAATGAGTTTGAATGAGTGTATTGACTACTAACCCGAAGGTTAACTAGTCCCCGATTGTCCAGATCTTGACTACGTGTGTTTAAAAAGTGTGTTTGAACATTAACCGGACATAACAGACAGACCTGACATCCCGTTGGTGATCCATTACATCAATCAATCAAGTACATAGGATCAACACATAAGTTTCAAGCATAAAACACTTAGTTTGCATCAAAAGTCGCATATACGAAGTCGTAAGGTCGAACCAGACGATTTTTGGGTTTGGTTCAACCCAGGGGCTTCTGGTTCGACCCATAGTCCCTTGGTTTGACCCCCATGATGTTCATTCAACCTATTTACAAGTTCGTTCGAGCTAACACATGTTTATTTGACCCTAACACATGTTTATTCGACCTTAACGTATGTTAATTCAACCCTAACACGTGTTAATTCGACCCCTGACATGCACATTCGACCCCAGGCCTCCACATTCGACCTTTTTGAGCTACATTCGACCCTACGAAGGGTCGAATGAGTTCCAAGTTCGACCCTTTGCTGCAAAACTTCATAAAACGCACCAAAACACATCTAAACGGTCCGAAAACATCACGAAACATCACCAATCACAGTAGTCAACTATCATTAACATATTCCCACAAAACCCTACCAATTTCATCCCAAAATCCGTCCGTTTTACAAGTTACCCAAAATGGCAAATTATGGAAATGTCACATCACACGCATGCAATCTTTACCCAATATGGAAACTTATTGAAACCATCTATCAATTAGCTCAATATGCTCAGATTATCATGTGCAAGAAAACCCCCAATCATATCATTATCAATAACATCATGAACAAGCCCCATATCTACCCAAAATCCCCAAAATGAGCAAAACATCATTAATAACCAATTGTAACATATCTCAATCATAAATCATCATCAACAACAGTCCTAGATCATTGTTATAACATCTACACAGCCCTCAATCATCAAACAATACATAACACAACATAAAACACCATTAACACATGTTAATTTGTATGAAAACTCATTGTTTATGAAAATGTTTTGTTTAGGAAGATGTTAGGAAGGTTTTTATCCATGAAAACATGTTTAAATCAGATCTGGACCTTTGGGGTTTAGTGAAAACGAATCAAAATGCTGTGAAATGGATTTAGGATGAAGAACACACCTTTGATCTTTGTTTAGAAGATGTTGGTAGGTTAGATTATGAAAAACAAGAGCAAAAACTCCTTCCCCAGTGATTAAAGTTGCTAGAGAGTGTTTAGAGGCGTTTAGGGTTTGTGAAATGGTGAAAAATGACAAAGTATGGTATTTATACCAAAGCCTCCTTCGACCCCATACTTGGGTCGAATGAGACCATAAGTGGTCGAATGTGTTTCTTTGATTTCCCATTCCCAGGTTCGACCTACTTGTTGTTTCCAATTCCAGGTTCGACCCCCCTTGAGGTCGAAGCTAAACATGTGTTTTCCAGAATTTCCAGTTTTGTCGTTTTAACGCATTTTAACATATCCTAACACATGAACATGCAATCCTAACCTATGTTAAGCACATAAAATCATGGATAATAATCTAATCATCGTTTAAACATGTATTTGCATGTTCTACACCATAAACAGATCAATTCACGTTTCGTTACTTAATCTAATTCATGTAATTCACCAACAACAGGACTCATGAATCACGTGTGTGTGATTAACCCAATGATCCTCCAGATCATTGAACCCTGGACAATATGGACTGTGTTCTGACTCAACTGACCTCGTTAGGTATGTTTAATAAACGTTTTTCGCTAAGGTAGACTTATGTGCTTATAAAATGTTGACCCAAACATGTCGGGTGTCACAGTTTACAAGAGGTCCCCTAACTTTACCCTTGTTCATAATGTGCCCCTTAACTTTACCCTCTGAAATGATTTTTATTTCTGAAAAATCATTTATTTAATATTTTTAATCAATTTTTGTTAGTTTTAATCATAAATAAATCATAATAAATTCATTTTTCAATATTTTTGCACCAAAATTTTATATAAATTATTTCTATTTATTTGGAACAGAAATACAATTTTTAATTTAATAATTCTTTAACTTTTGTATTTTTAAATATTAAAGTTATATTTTGACAATTTGAAATAAATAGATTTAATATTCTATTTTTAAGGAAATAATTTTATAAAAATTATTTTCATACTTAAAACTTTATATTGTGACCATCTTTAATTTAAAATTTACAAAAAGACTTTTGTTTATTTATTTATCAAATTCCTCTTATTTATTAAACATTTTATTAATCAAACGAGCACTTATCCCCAATTCGAAACCCTAGAATATATTTGTAGACTAGAAAGACTTAGACATATTTATTACCTTAATTATAGGGTAATACTTGGCATTGTTGGGCAACACATACTCTATTTTCACGAGACATAACATTTTGCTAAGGTGAGTTTACATAGCCCCTTTTTCTGTTTTACATTTTGGGGTGAAACATGTTTAAACATTTTATACACTATCATTGTTGAAACTTGTGATTCAATTACACTATCATTTATTCATTCTATCATTTGACTGTAACAAAAAGACACAGTACAATCATTAACATTGATCAAACCGCCTGTTTAGATTATAGCGCTATAGGTCTGACAAACCCATCCCCCGCATAAATTCAGGGATGATCGATAACAGTAACAACATTTAACTAACTTGCGAGTTAGTCCTCAGTCGACACAAGGTTTGATTGTACAAAGACGCATTGTTACATGTCGGACTCATACTCTATCATCATACAACTGTGATTGTTGTACAAACTATTGTTATCAATTATATTAAAAAACCTATGTATTCTCACCAACTTTTGTTGACCCAAAATATTTTCAAACTTAACATGTTTCAGGTTATTCTTGCATGAAGATTTGAGTTGATGCTTAAAGATGCGTAGCTAGTATTATTCATCTTGTGATGTACAAATTCTTAGAACAATTGTATGTAACCTATTTAAATTATTTAATGAAATTTATTATTCACCATGAGCTACTGAACAATCATTCATACGTGACACCTCGATGTTTCCGCCATCGGTTGGGGTGTTACAGTTGCACTACCTATAACCTCTTCATCTTGATTTAGCAATGGTCCATTATCATTCAAAAACATGTCATCATTTTGATTTGGCAATGGTCCCTTATCATTCAAAAACATGTCATCATTAACCTCTAATGGAGTTACACTACCCTTCCCAACCACACTAGAATCCCTACCATCAAAGTTTTGACAAGCCCCACTAGACTCCACACCTTTGCCTAATCCACTAAAGTTTAAGTTTCTGACTACCTTTAGCTTAGCAGGGACTATTGAATAGGGTCCAGGTTCATCAATTTCTTCAATGGTAACACTGTGCTTGGGTTTAGTTGGTTTCAATAAAATTTGCTTTTTGTTATCTAAACCATGTTGAGTAAAAACATTGATTAACTTATGCACTGCCACATGTTGAGCAAGCATCAAAACATCCTGATAAGAACTTAGGTCTTCAATACCATCATCTAAATTTTTTTTTTCAGGATTTTGGAAAAAGTAATAAATATGATCAACAACAGGGTATCCTAACAGACCCAGCATCAAGGAAACTTCATGTACAGAGAACATATCAATATCACACAAGTCAATATAGTTAATCATACCACCTACATACTCATGACCTGGACTTTGAGTTAATCTACCACCATGATGAAGCTTTATACTAAAAAATTGGGCATTCCAACTACAAAATTTTAAAAAATTGAACTTTAAACAACATGCAATAGTAAAACAACAAAATCAGAAAAACTGGGTTAAAACTTACAGTATACATCATCGAGATCAACATAATGTCCTGGTCGTTGTATATCCCAGCTATCCTCCCATGTCATTGTTGTGATTGTGAAGAAGATGATGATCGAAAAAGTTGAAGGATGATCGTAATTGTGTCTGACAATATGAAGGGTTTTATAGATGAAAAGGGGGAGAGTGTTTTGGGGAGATGAAATGACCAATTTACCCTCACGTGCCAGGCACGTGATCTGATTTAACGTTAAAACTTAACCAAGTTAGTGCCTTAGGACAGTGGGTGTAACATTTTAGATCGTTAAGGATGAATCTCAGCAACTGAATCACGAAAGGGTATCCATTGAAAAACGAGGTAAACTTAAAGGACGAATTCTGTATTTTTTTCCTAATTTAAATATAATCCGAAGATAACAATGTACATTTATTTTCCTACACTTTTATTATTCTTTTAATAATAAATATAATTTAAATCTATTTAACAGTTTCCTAAAACATATAATGTATTCAAGATAATTTTCAATGCTATTACTAATATTACGACCTTAATTTTAATATTGTTGACCCAATCTGAGTAAAAACCTTTTACGTTTTTGTTGATTTGATGAAGGTCAATTCTTTGACTTTATGTCTTTGAGTTTGATTGTGCTAATTTTAAGCATTGTTGACCAATTCACATTAATTACCAATCCTTCCATTTTTTATAATTCAAATATATAAATAAATATTTCTACTCAATCACGTCAATCGAGGCATAGTATTTCCGATTTTGCAGAATTGTTCGAGACACAACAATACTCTATAAACCTTAACAAATAATAAAATCATTAATCGTCATACCAATTTTAACAACGAAATTAAATGATAATATAAATTTTCAAAATGTTACTTTATGTTAAAGAATTCTATTACTTCAATCACAACTAATAATGATTACTAAAGATGTCAATAATAATTTGTATATAATGGGTAACGCAATTTGAAACGCGGATGATTTTAATGTCATTTATTTGAATGATTGATTATGATTTTGATTTTATTTATTAAGATTTTTTAATCTTATTTATTGATTTTACTAATATTACGAATTTTATTTTAACATTGTTGACCGACTTTCATTTTGATAATACGACTTTCTTTTAATCAATTGTCACTAAATGATAATCATCATCTTGATTTCAATAAGTGTGCTAATTTTAAGATGTCAATAATAATTTGTATATAATGGGTAAGGCAATTTCAGACGCGGATTATTTTAATGTTATTGATTTTTTTTGGGAGAGTAGTGTTTCAGCGGTAAATTCTGTGTTGCAAAGCGACCACAGCCCATGATCGAATTCCATAGCACCACATGGGTTTCTCCTTTCAAACCAAAGCTGTTATTTTTTTGGTGGAGCGTGAGATTCGAACCTGAGACCAAACCCGGGCAGGAACCCTTAATTGTTAAGTACTATATTTACACAGTTTAAATAATGACGTTTTGGCGGCATTTTGTAACATGTCAAAAGTTGCCTAAAGTGTGTGTAAAATGGGTCCTTTTGGCTATATGTTGAAATGGGTCTGGAGTTGATCCTTTTGGTGTCTATTTTTTAATAAAATATAGGAAATTTATATTACAGCATGTGACATTGGACCCATTTTCTTATTAGTTGTTTTTTAGCTATGTAATCGGTTTAAACCATTGGAGAGTATGTAAAATTTAAGCTACCCATTCAAGTAAGTGGGTTAAGGATTGTTTCTTGATTTACTTATCACCATATCCATATCTTTACAACAACTATATTTTATGTAGAACACAAATATGGAATACAATGATGGAGGTTTTCGTAAATTATTAAAAATGAGCTGCACTCCGAGGATCGTGATGACAATGATAACAACTTCGAAGGTGAAAAATCAGCTATCAATGAGCAAGACTTGGAAGATTTTGATTGAAGTAATGAAAATGGACCATTGGTTAAAGTTTGTTAAGCCTCAACTAAATGATAAGTGTTCCATGCTTAAGGTTAGTTATGATTACAATATAGATATTAACCAAATGATGTAATGTGATATTAGTTGAAGTTCGTTAAGCCTCAACTAAATGATAAGTGTTCTATGCTTAAGCTTAATTATGATTAGAATATAGATATTACCCAAATGATGTAATGTGTGATATTGTGATAGTATGCTATGTAGTTTGCAGTTGTCAAATTAAACTTTACTTATTCGATATATCCATCATTTCGTTACATTAAACTGTTAGATGACATTTTGCATTTAACATCAAAATTCATACATATTGCATTATCAAACATTTAGTAACCCCAAAATAAATTGCATAATACAATTCTTATTTTCCTACTTTTTTTTTTCATTTTACTTTCGGGTAAACCGTGGGTCTCCCACCCACAGGACTCTCACCTAGTTAACAACTTGTCAAACCTTGATGTCTTTCACAATGGTTTACAACACTTTAAATATACAAGAGAAGAGAGGTAATTACTCTAATGTTACAAGAATAGAATATTAAAAATAAATGAAATAATAAAGATGATTGTTGACTAGAGGATATGGAGGCATGAATCATGGTCTTGCTTGTTGACTAGAGAATATGAAGGCATGAATCTTGCTCTTGTCTAATACCGCCCGTTATTGTGAGCGGGAGGAGGTTCGACCCGAAGCATTGCACGAAATTTTTCAAAGAGGGGCTTTGGAATACTTTTTGTGAAGATGTCGGCAACTTGACGATCCGTGGAGATGAATTTGGTGTGAAGACGGCCTGCAGCGACTAGTTCTCGGACGAAATGGTAGTCGAGATCAATGTGTTCAGCCCGTTTGTGAGAGATTGGATTTTGACTTAAAAATAGAGCACTTTTGTTGTCACAAAACAAGGTAGGAGGTCCCGGTGGTAAGGCATGAAGTTCTCGCAGAAGATGAGTGACCCAGATAATTTTCGAAGCAGTATTCGCCATTGCCCTGTATTCCGATTCACAACTTGATCTTAAGACTGTTGGTTGTTTCTTTGCACTCCAAGATACTAAATTACCTCCCAAATAAATGCAATAGCCATATGTAGAGCGTCGTGTGTCAATACATCGAGCCCAATCTACATCAGAAAAACCTAATAAAACAGTGTTAGGAGGTTTATCAAATGTTAAGCCATGGGAGATGGTACCCTTGACATAACGTAATATGCGTTTGACAAGCTGAAAATGGATGGTGGTGGGATGTTGAAGGCATTGGCTTGCTTGATTGACGGCAAATGATAGATCGGGGCGAGTAATGGTAAGATATTGGAGGGCACCAACAAGAGAACGGTAAAGAGTGGGGTCATGAAAGGGTGTACCGGTAGAACTGAAGATGTCTTTTGGTGTGAGAGGGGTGGCAACGGGTTTTGACTCAAGTAAACCGGCTTTGGAGAGAATGTCATAAGCATATTTAGATTGGTTTAAGAAAAGGCCGGTTTTTGTGTGAGTTACTTCTAAGCCAAGAAAATAACTTAAAGAACCAAGATCTTTAATTTTGAACTCGTTGAGACGGGTGGTGAATGTGTTGATGAAGCGTTCATTGTTCCCCGTGACAATGATGTCATCTACATACACAAGGAGATAGATAAGAGTTGCATCACGATGGTAAACAAATAGCGAAGGATCAGCTCGACTACAAGTGAAGCCAAGTGTGAGAAGAAAGGAGCATAGTCGTTGAAACCAAGCTCGTGGTGCTTGTTTTAGTCCATAAATAGCACGATTTAGTTTGCACACATGAGTTAGGTGTTTTGGATTTTCAAATCCCGGTGGTTGTTCCATGTACACAGTTTCGGTAAGGTTTCCATTGAGAAAGGCATTGTTTACATCAAGTTGTCGTAAGTTCCATCGTTAAATAGTTGCAAGACTAAGGACAACTTGGATGGTTGAGGATTTGACAACGAGACTAAAGGTGTGTGAGAAGTCTAGACCCGGTACTTGATTGAAGCCTTGTGCTACAAGTCTAGCCTTGTATCGGTCAACTGAGCCATCGGATTTGTACTTGATACGATAAATCCATTTTGAGCCAATGACATTTGTGGATGGTGGACGAGGCACAAGATGCCAAGTTTGATTGCCATGTAAGGCCTTTAATTCATCGTTCATCGCATTTACCCATTTGGGATCTTTAAGAGCCGTTTTGATTCCTTTGGGTGTATGAGAAGAAAGAAGTGAGTGATGGAGAGGATAGTTAGAGAATTGGGATTGGTTGGCTTGGTGTTTGGGTTTAAAGATATCGACTTTTGCCCGGGTGGTCATAGGATGGTTGTTAGAGGTTTGAGTAGGTTGAGAAGAAGTGGGTGGTTGTGTGGGGTTGGGTTCGGATATAATAGGTGGGCCAGAGGGATTGGACGGGACAGATGAAGTAGACGGTCTCGGTGAAAAGGTTTGGTTGGTGTCAGATGGGGTGGGTGGGCCGTTAGGTGAAGGTAATGGGTTTGGAGGAGAGGATTGGTGGTTTTCGGAGATGGGCTCGTGTCACACCCCGTCAAGGCGGAAACACGGGATGTAACTCGAAAGGTTTTCAAGCACAAGATTCAAGCAAACAACTATATAAAACATAAGTTTTGATTTTGGCTCGTCAAAAGTCACAATTCGTGAAATTGTTGTTTTTGAAATCTAAGGATTTTACATTCAAACTTCGAAATACTTGCTAGTTCAAATAAAAATCCCTGCGAAAATAGTGTCGTGTAACGCATGCTCGAATCCCAAGTTCCATTCATGAAAATCTATTACCTGAAAAACATGCATAAAAGATTTGTCAACATAAAGTTGGTGAGTTCACAGGTTTTGATCGACTCGCTGTGAGTTGTTCTTGTAAATTCGTTGGTGATTCTTGTAAATTGTTGAGTATATTATTCGCGTTGAAAAGTTAGCGAACACATATACATGTTTAGTGATTCTCGTAAATTGTTGAGAATTATTGTATATTATTCGCGTTGAAAAGTTGGCGAACACATATACATGTTTAGTGATTCTCGTAAATTGTTGAGAATTATTGTATATTATTCGCGTTGAAAAGTTCTCGAAACCGCATACATGATTAGTGAATCCGTGTTTGACCAATCATTACCTAGCTAGGGCAAGATTTATGTACCCACATGAGCCTATAACCAAACCTCTGACATGTAGTGCCTCGCGCCTTGTACAATAAAGACAATGAAAGTTTCGTTGAAAACTAGCACTCTTTTGCATGTGGCAGGTTAGCGCGACTAACCAAGAGTGCGGGTGTCAACCCAATAGATCTATTCAAGTGTTCCATGGCTATCTGTTTAGCTAATGGTTACAGTGCAATGTATGTACGAGGACTATTGAGATCTCATGAACCAATTGTCTCATGTGTACAATTGCAGTCATGCTAGAATTCACTCTAAATGAAACTAACTTGTATAGATGCATGTTTTTTCCCCGAAAATATGAAAACAGTAAAAAGGGGTCGTGAAACTCACCTGGTGGCTGGATATGTTGTCTAGCAAAGTAGAAAAATAAGATAGCTACTGTCCCGACAGTAAGAGCCCTATGATTATATAATTATCAAGGACATAGTGAGTTGTGCGTTCTTGTCGTTTACCATACAAGTTGTTCACCCGACTTATGGACCCTTGTACTACGTATATGTGGGGCCATTGTTTGTGACAATTACTACGTGTTTCATGAGTAACTGGTAAAATGCACGGTTTCGTGAATTCCGAGCGTTTTATTGTAAAAAAAAGTATTCATTGGCCCCATATGTCATCATGGGTAACATAATATTCCCCGATCTAACATGTGTGGGGTATATATGGAAAAATCAAAGGTTTAACATGTGTTATATTATGTTATAGTTTTCGACTAGTTTTACATACATTTGATACCTTATAATGTATGTCCATTATTATAGCCGAAACCTTTGTAGGGATAAGTGGCCTCGGATTCGATTGTTTAACACATCAAAACGACTCGCTAGTGTTAACCAATGCACGTATGAGCGAATGCGGGTGTGTTTCCATGAAATCGTGTGTAATAATATAACATATATATACGTATGAGTCTAGTGTATGCGTATACATAGTGTATATTTTATTAAAAAACAGACATGTGTGTGCGTGATCTTGGCCGAATACAATTCCAAAGGGTTGGGGATCGGGTGAGATGGAATGGAACTGATTATAATGGAATGTTCATGAGTGTTTGAGTGGAATAACTAACCATGGGAGTATGTGTTGCCGAGTCTTGTGATTCCTAGTCAACTTCTTCTAATGGTGGTGCTAGAAGATGGCTTATGAGGGATTTCTTAATGGTTCTTGGGAACTTCGGCCGAGAGAGAGGGATCAAGAGGAAGTGTGAGTTTTGTTTGGTTTTGTGGCGTGAGGAATTAATGTGAATGAGGGTTCTTTATATAGAGGGTTGAGGATGAGTCTTGGGGTCCAAATTAGGAAGTTAATTCTCATGCCTAAAAAGGAGGCTAACTAATCTTGTGTAAATGTTTGATTTAGTGAGTTGTCATCTTATTGCGTATTGTTGCTCCCTAGGCCGATTGGAAAGAATCTTCAACAAATGAGGAAGGTGATCACTTATGGGAAGGAAATCATGAAGGCATGAGGCCTAGTTTAGAGTAAGATGTTGACATTACATACCTTCATGCAATTCCTCTATGTTTCGGCTCCTACTTACAAACAAAACTTCTTGCTTCCATGTTGTTACAGCCGAGTGGAAAGAAGAAGCAATAAAGGAATGTTGACTTTCATGGGGCTTGTAGTTAGTTTTATCTTATTCCTATTTTGGTGTATATCAAGTGTAATCTAGGTGGCTAGCAATTTGGTTTTATCTATAGTATATACATACATATATATGTATATACACGTACATATGAGTGTATGTCTATTGTTTTGTCTTAATCAATAAGATGTGATCACATGGTTCTATATATAATATAAAAAAGTTGATCGTCTTTGATTAGAGGGATAGATATGGTCATATACATTTTGCCGATATATATATATATATATATATATATATATATATATATATATATATATATTTATGCATATACTCGGTTGTTGGGGGCCATTAGGTAATTATTGAAAAAATAATAAATGGTCTTTAGAGTGATAATATTTGATAACAAATGTCGATTTCAATAAATCATGTTCAACCCATAGGTTAACTGTTGATAAACATGCGTTGTTGGATTAACTCATGTTTACATGTGTTTGTATATTGTTTCATGATTTTGTGTGTGTTAACTCATCATAAACGTATTGTGAATTGTTCGGATTTGGGTGGAATTATGTAATCACCCTTTTAGATTTTATCATGTGTATTGTCGTTTTGTTTGTACGTAGTAATCAGATATCCGGTTGCTCTCTGTTGAGCGTGTGATCGGCTTAATTGTTCAATGCCAATTGTTTCGGATATTTCGAGTGTGGTATGCGTAAGCGATTGATCTATTGAATTTCTGCAATAGCTCGGGCATTACTAGACTCGAGATGACATAGTTACTATAATAATGCACAAATGAAACGTTGTGAATTTAGCTAGGTGTGCAGATATTGTCCTGGAAAATTGTCGGGTGTCACATTCTCCCCCTGTTGAAGGAATTTCGTCCTCGAAAGTTGGTTCAAGTAATTTGTACTTGGATTCCTTCGGAATCGGAAATGGTAGTTTCGGTTTCACAGCAAGAGGAAACTTTTCGTTGATAGGTATCATCTCCTATGGTGACATGAGTGTCATGTCGAGGAGACATCTCTTGAAGTGTGTTGGGTAAGGCCTACGAACCCTATCAAGTTTGGAAATCTCATGGAATATGGATGACTCTAGTCATGGTTAAAATGTACTGAAGTATTCAGGCGGAGCTGCATCTGATACTGATCACGTAGATGCGAAGCATGCCCATGGTGATTCGAAGGTTTTGTTTGCTCGGACCACCATACTTGTGTTCGTATGGGTCCTCTTAGTCGTTCACAGGGTATAAGGAATTTGTACGAAAAGAAATACTCCTGTTGGAGCCAGTAGAGATTCGCATACGGTGTATTGCCATAATTCTTTCATGACGTGGCTAGTCATCTTCCACTTATTTGTCCCGCTTGACGGGTAGGAAGGGCGCGGATCTGATTTTGCATCATGAAAATTTTATGATAGTGCCACGACTTCCTTTGTAAGAAGGAATCGCAGAGATCGGTCGTCTGCTGATAGTTACGGCGAAGATTTGCATTTTGCCACAACTTAGGCGTGTTCCAACCATTGGTCTCATCGACCAAGGAAAAGGTTGGGATCTGGACAAAGGTAAACCATTAAACGAAAGAGTTGTAGGTTCAAACTTTCATTCCGGCTTGGAATTTTGGTCGTCCGGTAGTATGGAATTCCTTGGCAATCGGAATGAAGTTAAGGTGCCAACAAAAGTTGGGTCCAATTCCAAGAGAATGCAATGCCTCTACCAACACTTAGGCATGATTACTCGGAGGAGGTAACAATAGCTATCGTTACCCCTGAGGGTCAAGCTGTTTCGAGTGAGTTTGCATCAAAATAAAGAAATCGAGTGGTTCCCAATGATATATGAAACTAAAATGCATAAGAAATGAGAAAGTACAGAGTATTGGGTCCATCAATGAATGACTAATCGACGAGAGTCATGGGTGCTACGCCCTTCAGGTGTCGAGCTTCCCACCGAGTGGATAGGGACTAGAGACTAAGCCGGGCCGAGATGGTATATGCTAGAAATTCAAGCATTAATGGCTGAAAGATGAATTCGGGATTTTTGCGTGATAGATTTATAAAATGTTTAATCACAGAAATCTGTTGAATGTCTACGGTTTCCCAGACGTCATCCGGTAGAATGCGGGAGTGAGTTGTAGACACACGTCGATTGGGCGTGGCTCGGAAAAACATCAGTAAAAGGAGTACTTATAGTATCAGGTAGTTTTGTCAGAAACAAGGGAACTATGTTATAAGTATGTGCTTGAAGACACTGGAGTATGGATACGTGCAAGGTTTGCGTCCATTAAGGAAAAGACTGGAACTTGGTGGAAGTCTGACTTGAAAGCGCATGAAGATTTCAATCAGACATCATTGATTGATAGAGGAATCGTATGGAGTTCATACCCTGAAATGTTCGTCTTGTTAATACCAAAATGTCAGTTCTACAGCTGACATGTGTTCCTTTGAAAGGAGGGGGTTCACTAGCAACTGCTTATAGTATGAATAGTTATGAGGACATCACTATACAGTTGAGTAATGACAAGGACCCTCTGGCCCTTAGGAGTGTACCAAGGACAATCTAGTCCTTTGAAATGAACAAGGACAATCTGATCCTTTGCGACAACTCGTGCATGTATTTACTAATAGGCGGATAGGGGTGACGTCGAGAAAAAAATGATTGTGGCTCGTCGTACTTATTGGGGGAATACTTCGGAATGCTACACATACTTGGGTAGGAATATTATCGATCACACCTTCATGCATATGTTTTGAATATAACTCTTAGGAGATGTTCATGCGTGAGCATTTGTGCACAAGAGAGCGATTGTGTTATTTCCGTCTAAAGTGATATGCTCACCGTCTGTTTTAGACATACATAACTACATGAATCGCGATAAGAGGGCATCCGCTCACTATTGCGAGTAACCGTGCTGTATCTCCGTGGAGAGTGAATACCGAGGTTACGTTGTTATGTCGATTATCATAAGCAACTAACGTGTTGCTTGTAATAAAATTGTTGGGGGATTAGTTAAGCGTAACTTGCTGACCTTTATGGTGTTCAAGAGAACAACACAAGAGTACGGAAGACAATATGGTTGAACAGGCTTTGGTCGGTCAAGAAGGGCGGACGTGAAAATATAAAAACAACGAGTAGTTGCAAAGTTTTATGATGATAAGCAGGCACTTTGCAAGGGTCTAAAGTGGTATGAGGCGATGTATATAAACCTTTAAATGGTTTCCCCCAAGTAAATTTTTACGATTCAAAATCGTTGTAAATCATCATCCACCATTTTGTACAAAAAAAAAATTTATTCATATTATCGAGTGGTATAATGAAATTTTGGAAATGACCCACGTCAGTGTTCTAGAAAACGTAATTTATGGTAAAACGTTTGGCAACAACTTCTTTTCTAAAATGACCTGTATAGAGTCTAAAGCTTGTGTATACAACAACACACCTCTTTACTGACATTTTGAATTTTCGGCTCTAGACTCTTAAAGTGTACGACCTTGTGGTAGGTGATATTTCAGAAAGAGAAAGTTTTAACTCGAGGGTTTGTATTGAAAACACTCAATTTGATTCGGTATATAAAAACGCTTTTCGTTAACCAATGTTATGTATCCAAAAACGTTTCGCCTCTTTGTTACGTGATTTTGTACTTATGGCATTCCACAAGTAAGGGAAAATGGTTTCTTGTATGGATCCAATGTTGGGCGAGTTCATGACCAAAAGGCCGAACGGATAGGAAAGGAAAAAGGATAGGTTTTGGAAACTAGTTTTACGGCAATGGAGAATCATCGAGGTTTGCACATAGCTCGGATTGAACCAATGGATAAACCATTTAGCGATATACCACTTGGTTTAGTACGAAGTACTATGCCCGTAGTGTATGCGATCAATAGTTAAGACTTGAGAAGTATCAATCGACAAAAGAGAGGCTAGGAGAAATGACAAGGACGCTTAACGTAACCAGTTATTCTGTTGAAGTCCCAACGACTATAAGAGGTGTTTGCTCAATTGGGATATTCAGGTTGCACCTGATGATAAGGAATATGCATATAAAGGGACATCTTAGAAAAGACCATTTTGACTGACCGGGCGGATGTATAAGGATTGGCCTTCAGGAGGAAAAGTTCACGTTTATTGATGTACGTGGGAACCTTCCATAATACCATCCCATATGTGTGCGTATCGCAGGCATCTGAGTCTGGGTATCTCTAACAAGATTAAGAATAATCCTTGTGGGCTTCGGGCGGTTGAAGATCACAGCGTCATGGAATGACTAAAGCGCTACAAGGTAGCCCTCATATCAATGGGTAATGACGAATGCGTCTAGCGTCATCTCTACAATGAATGAGATGGAGTGTTGTAGATACATTGAGGTTGATATGAGGACAAGGATTTTTGGAAAGTTAGGGAGTAGGGTCTAACATGGCGCGGGACAATTTGTTTGCATAGGCGTCGCGCCTTGTCTGACTCGAAGAAGTAAATGCCAGGAATGCTAACGAACATGGGAGTGATATACGTCATAAGGTGTTTGTAACACCCCAACCGATGGCGGAAACATCGGGATGTCACGTATTGATGATTGTTCAGTAGCTCATGATAAATAATAAGTTCCAATAAATGATTTAAATAAATTACATACAATTGTTCTAAGAATTTTGTACATCAAAATGAAAAATACAAGCTACGCATCTTCAAGCAATAACTCTAATCTTCAAGTAAGCTATAACCTGAAACATGTTAAGTTTGAAAATATTTTGGGTCAACAAAAGTTGGTGAGAATTACATAGGTTTTGATAATCGAATAAAGCTTGTACAATTCAAGTGTCATGGCAAGTCTAGTCCATATGTGAAAACATACTAGAAGTAAATCGAGTGCATAATCAACCCTTGTGACTGTTATAATGTGGTACATCCCATACGCTCATGGTTCACTCGAATATGTTATGCGATAACAAACACCCACGCTACCTTTGTAGGAGGCACGTATCCGGGTGGGATTGTCAGTCCAATAGATCTATCAATGTATACCGTCGGCTGATCAATGTTAATGATTATGCTAGAATTGTGCTTACCCTAGTCATGTTCAAGACATAATGCAACATAGAAAAACACATAGACACTTTGATGATTGAATTGCATATAGAATGTTGTAACATGTTTCACCCCAAAAATGGTGATAAATAGAAAAGGGGCTATGTAAAACTCACCTTAGCAAAATGTTATGTCTCGTGAAAAATAAAATAATGTGTTGCCCCAAAGTTGCCAATTACAAGAGCTTATAATCAAAGCTTCAATTGTAGAAGTAATAGACTATAGAAGAAAGGTATGAGGGAAAGTTTAATCGGATTGAAACAATCGATTTAGAGGTGCAAAGTATAATGGGTCATAGGTGGGTTTTTATACTAGTTTTGGATTCTATTAGCCATTAAAATTGGTCAACACCATAAAGTAAGGTTTTATGATGAATTGACTATTTGACTAAGACTTTGACTGTTTGACTAAGACTTTGACTGTTTGACTAAGACTTTGACTAATCAATTTAAGGAATGTGTTAAGTTTATTTTCTTCTGAAATACTACACAAGATGATAGTTGGCTCAGTTGGTTGTCACTGTGTGTTGGTTGGCTGTGGACGCGGGTTCGAGTCCCGGTCCACACAAATCTTTTTTTGGCAATTATTTCCCTAAAACTATATTATTCTAAATTCATAATATGATTATATAAGCCCGAAAGTGACTCGAAATATTTTTAAAACGTACAAAAGTGTCGAGATACAAATAATTATTAGTTTAAGGTATTTAAAACATATATTGTTTAAAACAATACATTCTTTTTATCAAAAAAAAAATTAGGGGAAATTCGCGATGTTACAGTCTCCCCTACTTTTAGGAACTTCGTCCCGAAGTTTATTTAAAAACACAGGTTTGAGGTTGATTAGGTAGAAATTAAGGCAGCTGTGGTTTGGGTTAAGGCACAACATGAATTTATAGGTAATAGAATAATTTGTTTCGAATAATTTGGATAAGAGGTTTGAGATGTGAGTTTTAAGGATTGGATTAGGTTCGTCTGAAGTAGCAAGAAGCATAAGAATCTAGCAAAATACTAAACTTATGTTTTAGGAATCTTATCAGAAATGCATGAATTGATTGGCTATATGAAAACCAAATGAACTACTAAAACCTTATTAGAATTTCACACTACCTTAACGTACCTGTAAATTCATGATTACGTTCCGGACCGCAATCACCAATTTACCTTACATTAGGGTTTTGTGTCCTTCTATGACTCTAAACACACATGTAAGTAATGCAAAATAACCTTGTGATTGAATCGTTTACAATGTATCCAAAAATGAGTCCAACTGTTGAGTAGGAAAAAGACTTCTACCAGTCAGTGAGTAAGAACCTCTACCGATTGTTGAGCAGGTGCGATAGCCTCTACCAGTCGTTGAGCAGGTTGTAGGGCCTCTACCGACTGTTGAGCAGGCATGATGACCTCTACCAATCGTTGAGTAGGTTATTTGGTACTCAACTAACTGTTGAGCAAGTACTTCATCCTCTACCAGTTGTTTGATTAAGTGTACCAATTATTTCACACATAAATTGCAAATTGATAATATGTACATATAAACAATCAAGTATCAAGCATAGCATGCGAGTTGTAATAGTGTTGTCCTAGACAAGGTTAATGACTCTAGGTGTGTCTATAGCAAATAGTTTATATTCCATGATTTCTAGTATCAAATGTTTAAATATGGTAGATAATCGAATCCTCGTGTATAACTAAGGATTAAGTTTGATGCAACACACAACCAAGTTTCAATAGTTTGGTTATCATGGGTAACTAGTTCATGTTTGAGAAGGTGAAGGATATGAATTTAGTTCTTGAGAGGATGATGAAAAATCTTGAAGCAGAATCAAGGTTGTGAGAGATAGTAAATGTGAAGATAGTTGATAAAGAGTTTATTTTATAGTAAGGAGATTATGTAGCGGTGTAAATTTGGGGGTTTGGATCAAAGGTTATAATCAAGTGTATAAGAAAACATGATTGTGGTATATGCCAAATATTGTAAAAATTTGAACAAGTTGAAAATGAGTGAGTGTCGATGGAGAATCTAGAGACTAGATATTATTCCTATGGGAAAAAAAATTTATTTTCAAATTGGTTTTGTACATAAAGCAAAAGTTGTTAAATAGTACAAGCTAAGTAGGCTTTGATTAAAATATTCCCGTTAGTTGGAGATTTCAAACATGACATTAGGTTTTGAAGATCAAGGTTCTATAAGTGATTTTTAATAGTTTAAAGCATTATATAGAAAATTGTTTGTTACGTCAATAAATAAACAATTAAATTTAAGTTCTAGGACATCTTTTGACAAAAAAAAATGTACTTTGTAAAGTTACTAGGTAATGAAAATACAACAAGATTTAGAAATCTTTAGTTTGTGCTAAGGTATGAAGTTATAATTTTTTTATTTTTTTTTTAAAAATAAGTAACATGTGGAGAAATGAAATAATATGATTTGGGTAGAGTGTTGAATATTTAAAAAGTGGCTAAGATGGTAAGGTGAAGTGTGATTGTGAAATCCATAGATGGTTATGAAATGAGATTGATTTAAGCAGTAAAATTTTGAGATTTTAGAGCTTAGTTTAAGGAAAGTGAGTGTAATCATTAATTAAAACGAATAAACGAAAACGTTGACTTATCAAAACTTCTAGATTCTAATAACATAGTGAAGACATGCTTTAGCCTATAAGTGAACACTCATCCCGAGAATTCCCAGGTAGGCATCCGGGTCCCTCGTCTGATTGGGATTTATGCGCAATGCCAGTCCTAGACAGAAAACTCAGAATACAGGTGTTCACCCTTCCAGATTGCACGTGTTCGTTATTAAAATTTAGAACTTCGACGAGATCTTCAAGGTGGTTCAGGCTAAACCTGAGGATTTGTCCTACTAGTCTAAGAGTAGATCTTGTGATGGAGAGCACTTTTCTTGTAGGGACTAAAGTAAGGATAAGAAGTAGGATAGAGAATAGAAACAAGTAAGGTTGCAAGTAAAAGGAGCAAGTACTGGTTAAAATTCTCTGGTTATAGACTAGATTATTATTTTTTTTAATAACCTAATTCCCTATAACCATGGCTCTGATACCAATCTGTAACACCCCAACCGATGGCGGAAACATCGGGATGTCACGTATTGATGATTGTTCAGTAGCTCATGATAAATAATAAGTTCCAATAAATGATTTAAATAAATTACATACAATTGTTCTAAGAATTTTGTACATCAAAATGAAAAATACTAGCTACGCATCTTCAAGCAATAACTCTAATCTTCAAGTAAGCTATAACCTGAAACATGTTAAGTTTGAAAATATTTTGGGTCAATAGATCTATCATTGTATACCGTCGGCTGATCAATGTTAATGATTATGCTAGAATTGTGCTTACCCTAGTCATGTTCAAGACATAATGCAACATAGAAAAACACATAGACACTTTGATGATTGAATTGCATATAGAATGTTGTAACATGTTTCACCCCAAAAATGGTGATAAATAGAAAAGGGGCTATGTAAAACTCACCTTAGCAAAATGTTATGTCTCGTGAAAAATAAAATAATGTGTTGCCCCAAAGTTGCCAATTACAAGAGCTTATAATCAAAGCTTCAATTGTAGAAGTAATAGACTATAGAAGAAAGGTATGAGGGAAAGTTTAATCGGATTGAAACAATCGATTTAGAGGTGCAAAGTATAATGGGTCATAGGTGGGTTTTTATACTAGTTTTGGATTCTATTAGCCATTAAAATTGGTCAACACCATAAAGTAAGGTTTTATGATGAATTGACTATTTGACTAAGACTTTGACTGTTTGACTAAGACTTTGACTAATCAATTTAAGGAATGTTTTAAGTTTATTTTCTTCTGAAATACTACACAAGATGATAGTTGGCTCAGTTGGTTGTCACTGTGTGTTGGTTGGCTGTGGACGCGGGTTCGAGTCCCGGTCCACACAAATCTTTTTTTGGCAATTATTTCCCTAAAACTATATTATTCTAAATTCATAATATGATTATATAAGCCCGAAAGTGACTCGAAATATTTTTAAAACGTACAAAAGTGTCGAGATACAAATAATTATTAGTTTAAGGTATTTAAAACATATATTGTTTAAAACAATACATTCTTTTTATCAAAACAAAAATTAGGGGAAATTCGCGATGTTACAGTGTTTATCAAGAAACTCCCTATTGAATGTGCGTTTGATGTGAAGCGCAAGTCCCACATAGCGAATCTAGAAGCTCAGTATTGACTGTGTTCATCGGCTCGAAACCTAGTGTTCACCAAGATCCCCATGCACCGCAAATCATGATTACATGTGCACCCATAATAATAATTTGCCCTGCATGGTCCTCCAAGTGTTCTCTAATTCTGAGCTTCCGACCAGGGTGACAAGAATTGTATAAAATGATTTGACTAGGAAGAAGTCCAATAAGGCTCTTTCCTTCATCAAAAGATTATCTGGATGTTCCAACTTGAACATCAAAAGCGTAGTCCTCCAATCACTCATCCCCGGGTAATTAGACTCATCAACGCAAGTTGTCCTTTTGCTAGGCGTTATTCTACTAATTAGTTCGGGTGGTTGGTGAAGTTGCGAGGACCGGTCAAGAATGAATCATGACGGTACGGCGATCGGGTACCTACAGTCGCCCGTATCTTCAGAGTGTACCGGGTTGGGAGTTGAGGACGAGGGCGTCCTCTTTGTCACAACAATATCCAAACATACACCTACGAGCTAGTTATGCCGTAAACATAATGCAACTGGAATGGAACTTGTGCAGTGCGTTGTGATGAAAAATGTTTTTCACGCAGGGGAAAACGTTTTCGAAAAGTTTTGCGTTAGTTATAGTTTAGATTCAAAAGAATCCTAATTCGCTATAACCATTGGATCTGATACCAATCTGTCACACCCTATCAAGGCAGAAACACGGGATGTAACTCGAAAGGTTTTCAAGCACAAGATTCAAGCAAACAACTATATAAAACATAAGTTTTGATTTCGGCTCGTCAAAAGTCACAATTCGTGAAATTGTTGTTTTTGAAATCTAAGGATTTTACATTCAAACTTCGAAATACTTGCTAGTTCAAATAAAAATCCCCGCGAAAATAGTGTCGTGTAACGCATGCTCGAATCCCAAGTTCCATTCATGAAAATCTATTACCTGAAAAACATGCATAAAAGATTTGTCAACATAAAGTTGGTGAGTTCACAGGTTTTGATCGACTCGCTGTGAGTTGTTCTTGTAAATTCGTTGGTAATTCTTGTAAATTGTTGAGTATATTATTCGCGTTGAAAAGTTAGCGAACACATATACATGTTTAGTGATTCTCGTAAATTGTTGAGAATTATTGTATATTATTCGCGTTGAAAAGTTGGCGAACACATATACATGTTTAGTGATTCTCGTAAATTGTTGAGAATTATTGTATATTATTCGCGTTGAAAAGTTCTCGAAACCGCATACATGATTAGTGAATCCGTGTTTGACCAATCATTGCCTAGCTAGGGAAAGATTTATGTACCCACATGAGCTTATAACCAAACCTCTGACATGTAGTGCATCGCGCATTGTACAATAAAGACAATGAAAGTTTCGTTGAAAACTAGCACTCTTTTGCATGTGGCAGGTTAGCGCAACTAACCAAGAGTGGGGGTGTCAACCCAATAGATCTATTCAAGTGTTCCATGGCTATCTGTTTAGCTAATGGATACAGTGCAATGTATGTACGAGGACTATTGAGATCTCATGAACCAATTGTCTCATGTGTACAATTGCAGTCATGCTAGAATTCACTCTAAATGAAACTAACTTGTATAGATGCATGTTTTTCCCCCGAAAATATGAAAACAGTAAAAAGGGGTCGTGAAACTCACCTGGTGGCTAGATATGCTGTCTAGCAAAGTAGAAAAATAAGATAGCTACTGTCCCGACAGTAAGAGCCCTATGATTATATAATTATCAAGGACATAGTGAGTTGTGCGTTCTTGTCGTTTACCATACAAGTTGTTCACCCGACTTATGGACCCTTGTACTACGTATATGTGGGGCCATTGTTTGTGACAATTACTACGTGTTTCATGAGTAACTGGTAAAATGCACGGTTTCGTGAATTCCGAGCGTTTTATTGTAAAAAAAAAAAAAGTATTCATTGGCCCCATATGTCATCATGGGTAACATAATATTCCCCGATCCAACATGTGTGGGGTATATATGGAAAAATCAAAGGTTTAACATGTGTTATATTATGCTATAGTTTTCGACTAGTTTTACATACATTTGATACCTTATAATGTATGTCCATTATTATAGCCGAAACCTTTGTAGGGATAAGTGGCCTCGGATTCGATTGTTTAACACATCAAAACGACTCGCTAGTGTTAACCAATGCACGTATGAGCGAATGTGGGTGTGTTTCCATGAAATCGTGTGTAATAATATAACATATATATACGTATGAGTCTAGTGTATGCGTATACATAGTGTATATTTTATTAAAAAACAGACATGTGTGTGCGTGATCTTGGCCGAATACAATTCCAAAGGGTTGGGGATCGGGTGAGATGGAATGGAACTGATTATAATGGAAAGTTCATAAGTGTTTGAGTGGAATAACTAACCATGGGAGTATGTGTTGCCGAGTCTTGTGATTCCTAGTCGACTTCTTCTAATGGTGGTGCTAGAAGATGGCTTATGAGGGATTTCTTGATGGTTCTTGGGAACTTCGGCCGAGAGAGAGGGATCAAGAGGAAGTGTGAGTTTTGTTTGGTTTTGTGGTGTGAGGAATTAATGTGAATGAGGGTTCTTTATATAGAGGGTTGAGGATGAGTCTTGGGGTCCAAATTAGCATTTGATACCTTAGTTTTATCTTATTCCTATTTTGGTGTATATCAAGTGTTTGTATAATGTTTCATGATTTTGTGTGTGTTAACTCATCATAAACGTATTGTAAATTGTTTGGATTTGGGTGGAATTATGTAATCACCCTTTTAGATTTTATCATGTATATTGTCGTTTTGTTCGTAGTAATCAGATATCCGGTTGCTCTCTGTTGAGCATGTGATCGGCTTGATTGTTCAATGCCAATTGTTTCGGATATTTCGAGTGTGGTATGCGTAAGCGGTTGATCTATTGAATTTCTGCAATAGCTCGGGCATTACTAGACTCGAGATGACATAGTTACTATAATAATGCACAAATGAAACGTTGTGAATTTAGCTAAGTGTACGGATATTGTCCTGGAAAATTGTCGGGTGTCACAGCTCGTGGAAACAGTGAATTCATGGGTTTTGGTAAGGTTGAGGTGGTGAGATGGGTGGCGAGTTTGTTTGAGGAAGTTGAGTGGGTGAAGGAAGCGAGTCCTCAAAGTTGGTAAACGGAAGGTGGGAGTTATCAGATGGTGGGGTGTTGGTTTTGAATGGTAGGATGTCTTCATCAAATTTGGCTTGTCTAGTTGTATAGATACGGCCGATTGAAGGTTCAAGACAACGATAACCTTTGTAACGTGGACTATAACCAATGAAGATGCAAGGTGTACTACACGGTAGTAGTTTGTTCTTGGTATAGTCACGAAGATATGGATAGACTAGACAACCAAAAACTCGTAAGTTAGAGTAATTTGTTGGTTGAGGAAAAAGAACTTCAAAAGGTGATTGATTATCAAGTATTTTTGTTGGTAATCGATTAATGATGTAGGTGGCGGAAGTGAAAGCATCAAACCAAAACTTAGGTGGTGCATTTGCATTGAACAACATTGCTAGCCCGGTTTCGGTTATGTGGCGATGTTTCCTTTCCGCGCGCCCATTTTGTTCGGGCGTGTAGGCACATGATAATCGGTGTTGAATACCAAGTTCTTGAAAATAAGTTTGGACCCGGTTGTTTGTAAATTCGGTGCCACCATCACTTTGGAAAACCTTGATATTTGTGGAAAATTGATTTTTTACAAGGTTTATAAAAGTGGTTAGGATGGTATAAAAATCGGATTTTGCCTTAAGTGGATAAAACCACGTGAACCGCGAGTAGTCATCTAAATAACATAATATAGATAACCATGGGTAGAGGCAATAGGTGCGGGTCCCCAAAGATCACAATGAACTAGATCTAGAACATGTTGAGCACGTTTGTTGATTTCAACAAAAGGAAGATGTTTCGCCTTTGACATTTCACAAGAATTACATAAACCCGGTTTGGGTAATAAAGATGTGACAAAGACATGACCAAGTTTATTTAAAGTTGTGATAGTATCAAATGCGACATGTCCTAGACGGCTATGCCATTTATTGTAGGAAGCACGAAGATGAGATGCGGAAAGAGCGGCAACGAGTGATTTGTGACTTTGGGTGAGAATATAGAAACCATTTTCACAAATGCCTCTAGCTAGAACTTCCTTCGTTTTTCGGTCTTGAATGTGAAAGAAGTTGTTAGAAAATAAAACATCAACGGGTGAGTCATTTGTGAGTCTACTAATGGATAGTAGATTTTTGGTAAGATTAGGAATCACAAGTACGTTTTGTAAAGAAATAGATTTAGAGATACTTGTGCTTCCCGTGTGTGTAACGGGTAATGATTCACCATTACCGAATGTGACACGTGTGTTACCGGTTTCAATTTTTGGATTTTTTAACCCGTTAATATTATTTAGCATGTGTGTGGTTGCACCTGAATCGGCGGTCCAATCGAGAAGATCCGAGTTTATGTCACATTGGGCATGAAAAGCATGGGCAAGGTTAGCATCTAGAGCGACCACGACCACGAGAGGAGGAAGACCTTTGTGTTTTTTATTGTTGGACATAAAAAGCGGCTTCCTGTGGTTGAGTTCCGTGAAGTTTTTGAACAAAAATTTCTTGGTTTTCAGCATTCGCGAGGAGATCACGAAAGGGTGGAGCGGGGCAAATAGTGCGTTGAGAAGTAGAGAAGTTTTCAAAGGAGGCGCCTAGGCCACAAAGAAACCAATGACGCTTGTCCTCGTCGCTTACCGGGTGACCGATAGTGGCGAGTTGATCGGCAATGGATTTGAATTTGCGACCAAATTCAGTGACTGACGAGTTTCCTTTTTATAGGGTCCGAAGAGTGTCTTTGAGGTTATGAATTCTCTCGATTGATTAGTGGCTATAAGCATTTGCTAATGCTTGCCAAATGGTTCGAGCAGTGGTGTAGCCAATGGTTTCGGCCATGGCTTCTTCCGAGAGTGTGGAATTGATGAGAAGGATAACTTTTTGGTCAGCCACTTTCCATTTTGTGTAATCGGGGTTGAAGGAAGAGGCAACATCGAGGGTAATGGTTTTGGGTGGTGGAGAAGTGGTGCCATCGACGTGATGAATGAGGTTGAGGTAAGTTAGGACAGGTGATATTTGCTTCTGCCATGTGAGATAGTTAGTGGAATTAAGTTCGATAGTGATGAGATGGCTGAGGGAATGAATGGGAAGGGAAGCAAAGTCGGTTGTCATGATGAAGAGAAAGATTTCGAACAGAAAGGTAAATGGATAGAAATTTATAATGTGGTGGACAAAGGAAATGTGAAAAGGGAAAAGTAGCAAAGAGGTTAAAGAGATTGGCAAGGTTTATTTGGGTGGGAGGAAGTGTTAGGCTGATACCATAACAACTTGTCAAACCTTGATGTCTTTCACAATGGTTTACAACACATAAAATATACAAGAGAAGAGAGGTAATTACTCTAATGTTACAAGAATAGAATATTACAAATAAATGAAATAATAAAGATGATTGTTGACTAGAGGATATGGAGGCATGAATCATGGTCTTGCTTGTTGACTAGAGAATATGAAGGCATGAATCTTGCTCTTGTCTAATCTATATCTATATCTATATATATATATATATATATATAATAAACCAAAGCATTTTTTATGACATGTCATAATATTATGCAATCTCTCTTTTGAGAGATGCCACATAAGATGTGATGTGGCAACTCTATACCAATTAAAAAAAAAAGGAATAAATATGGTTTAAATATTATTTAACATAATCTATTAAATAGCTAATCTACTAAATGTAAATATTAAAACTTTATTATTTTCTCTCTCATGTTTCCTCTCATAACTTTTAAACATTAATATCTTTTATATACGAGATTTTTTAAAGAAAAAAATTACACCAAATTAACGAGCGTTTTATTATCTTTCTAACGAGTACCATAGTGCTATATAAAAAACGGATAAAAAAACGACTATTTTTTGTAACATAACAGGTATTGTGTCAGGTTTGGAATTAGTTTAAAAAAAATTGTGGGTTTGGGTCGGGCCTAGGATTAGGTGATACCCGACCCAATTACCCTTTTTTTATATTTGAATATGATAACTTATGGTAGAGATTTGTTTAAAATAATAATAATAATAATAATAATAATAATAATAATAATAATAATAATAATAATCATCATTAATCATATATTGGCAAGTCATTAATTATGTTGTCATATTAGATATTTTATTATGTCATATTAGATATTTCAACCCGGGATGCTCTCCAACAGGTAATTGCTATGTTTTCTTTTTTCTACCATATTCTGAAATAACTCAAATCTTATTGTATGCAGTTAAAGACCTTTGACTGAATGTATTGATGCTAAACAATCTCTGTCCCCTTAAAATGCTTGGGATCTTAATATTCTGTTTTAGGTGTTGATGTTGTAAGGTGAAATGGATCTTTTGGTATATATTTTTTTAAAGTATCTAATGTAAGTTGATACATAGATGTCATTTTTATAGTTTAGTTACTTCTAATTTTATTCACTTTACTTAGATTTTTCAAACTGGGACGCTCCCAGGGTATAAGCTAGTACTAGTATAATATATAAAAACAAGTATTTTTACCTATATTGATTTTCCCGTGCTTGTAATGATATGAAATTGAATGCTTATTGGCTAAGGATTCATGGTATGTTGTCATGCTCTTACTTGTAGATAGAAAGTAAAAAAGTGCAGTACGTTTTTTGTAAAGAATTTGCATGCATTGCATTCATGTAGCATTATGAGGTACACAATCCAAAAATAGACAAATTTGATTTTTTTTTTTTTTTTTTTTTTTTGAAAAATTAAATTTCATTAACAACACAGCAACCTATTCCAAGATGGAATAAGAAGCCGGAAAGCGGACAAAACAATTACATTATATCAAAATTACACAATTTCTCCCACTCCATCGATCCCCTTTTCACCCTATTAATATACTAAAGGAACGCCAAAACTTTGACATCCGAAACAATATCCACCACTTTTGAAGTTTTACTAGAAAAAATCTTCTCATTTCTAGCTTTCCACAATCTCCAACTCGCTATAATGATAATACCTTGAACCACATTCTTCATGATCCCGGAGATACCACATTGCTCGAAAACATGGACCAAGTCTTTAGTGGAGAATGCATACATAGGCGGACTTCGACACCACGTGGAGATCCCGTTTCAAACCCCCGTCGCTAAACCACAACCAGTTAGAATATAGAATATGGTCTGTTGTCTCCAAACCTTCTCCACATAATTCTCATATTGGACATAAATATTCCTCCTTTGCAGTGCAACCTTAGTAGGCAACCGGTCAAGAAACGCCCGCCACATAAATATATTGCATTTCGCCGGAAGCCATTTGCAACATTCAAAACCGAATGAGTTCTCCTCATTTCCTTTTTCTCACAACCAATTTTTACCCCCTGTGAATGTATTATTTTTAACATCATTCCACAACCATTCGTCTTGTCGACTAGAAATACACAAATTTGATAATGTTGATTCCTTTTTATTACACATACACCCACAAAATAAATTAAGATAACGTTAGTTCTATTACTCTTGAAACATAAATGGTACTTAATGAGTAAACACACCTTAGGAAAATCTTACAACATAACACTCTTATTTTGGTTGGTATTATCATGTTTTCTATTTAGATTTTCCACCTAATTTTATTCATAACACTCTTATTTTGTTTGTTTTTTTACCTATAAAACTTGTATATTAATCTTAATTCTGATTTACCGTTTTTTTTTTATTTATCCTTATAATGATAAGAAGTTAATCAATCAAACATGTTTATTGTACAAAGAGATGCGTGAGTGTCGATAATTCTCATTAGTAGGGCTGCAAACGAACTGAACTTTCAGCGAACAGTTCATGAACCGTTCGGCGGGAAGTTCGTTTGTGTTCGTTCGTTTAATAAATGAACGAACATGAACAAAAAAAATCCCGTTCGTTTAGTTAAACGAACGAACATGAACAGAGGTCACGTTCGTTCGTTTATGTTCGTGAACGTTTGGTAACGTGTTCGTTTATGTTCGTTTGTGTTCAATAGTTTATTAAGGTTTTTAATTTTTATACTTTTCTATTTTTTTTATTTTACCTAATAAATAATATATATGAGGTAAATATATGATTATATGAGATCAATAAACATACTTTTTGTATCCATGCTCATTATATTTTTCCACATTTAGTGTTGATGCCCTCCAACGCCCTTCTTAGGTACTAAGTATGTTTGTACAACTAGGTTATATTTTGAGTGGGTCTAGATAATCTTTTAATGTATGTGAAATCGATGTTATTCAGAAGTTAATATATGTCTATTTGTGTTTGTTTCCATTCATGAACACTTGTTTGTGTTCATTAATTAATGTTCGTTTGTGCTCGTGTGCGTTCATGAACAAAATTAACCAACGAACATGAACATAAGTGTTTTCTTAACAAAAGAACACGAACAGAAAATCTCGTTTGGTAAGTGTTCATGAACTGTTCCTGAACACATAATTTTCTTAACAAACAAAGACGAACAAGGCCTTGTTCGTGTTCGTTTGGTTCGTTTGCAGCCCTACTCATTAGCAAGTGGATATATATTTTTTTTATAAATAGCTTTCATTAAACACAGCAAACACGGCCCTCAAAGCAAGGATCGGCCGCTCAAACCAAAATTCCAGCATATACAAAGGGGAACGACACCAATCCTTCCAAACTATTCTAACACCATTGCCTCTATTCTTAAACCATAAGAAAGACATAGACTTGACTCTCGCTATGATGTCCGAAATATTAGCTTTGTTGCCATTGAAGACCAAGTCGTTCCTCGCGTACCAAATCGTCTACATAGTAACTATAACGATGCCGTGAACAATCCTCTTTCTTATCTTGCTTCATTGAATCTTCTTGTAAACTTCCAACAAGTCTTGAATACCGAAAGCAAAGATTGGAGCAATGCCGGTCCATCTACTAATAGCGTCCCACACATTACTAGCTATAATACAATCTACAAATGCGTGTAAAGCTGTTTCCTCGTCCGAGTCGCACCAAGGACATAAAGCATCCGATAAAGCAACATGCCTCTTAATCAATTCCTTCTTAGTCGGTAACCTATTCATTTCCGCTCTCCAAACCATAATATGACACTTTATCACCACCCGTGACGTCCACTTTAACACAAAGTTTACCTCCAAAGCGTTCCCTTTTTGAATGAATTCTCTAACCGATTTAGTTGAGAAGCTCCCATCTTTACTACCATCCCAAACCCAATCATCACTAGAGTCGGAAAGGATCAACCTGTCAATACAAGAGATGAGCTGAATCCATTGCTGGAAGGCGTCAACCGAAACAATTTGATCACTCCAGTCTGCCACGAAAACCCATCTGGAATCCCTCAGCTTCACACGGTCTGTAATAATGCAGTTTTTATCCGTTTCAAGGCTAAAAAGTATCGGCCATCGCTGCTTTAACACTTCACCCCCCCCCCCCCCGCCAAGCATCTAACCAGAATCTAATCGAGTCTCCCTTCCCAAGCTTAGGTCTGATCAAAGAATGCAGAAAAAAGTTCCCTGCCTTGATTATTAACTGGCAAAGTGACCCATTCCTTTTTATTCTTATGACAAACATCAATGATCCTTCTCCATAATAGACCCGGGTTCCGACGATACCTCCATGCCCGTTTAAACAAAAGCGCCTCATTGACTTCTTTCAACTTTTTTGATTCCCAAACCTCCTTGATTTTTCGGATTGGTAACCTTGTCCCAACTAACCCAATGAATTTTATTAATGTCGCTAGTTCCGGACCATAAAAACCTTTTCATAATTCTCTCTAGATTGTCAATAACCTCCCCCGGGGCTTTGTATAAAGAAAAATAATAAATCAGAAGGCTTCCAAGGACCGATTTAATAAGCGTGATCCACCCCCCCAATTGAGAGAAGTTTCGCCTTCCACAATGCAAGTCTAGCTTCAAAAACCTCTACAACTATCTTCCAATTGCAACACTTGTTCATATTTGCTCCCACTCTAATACCCAAATTAAATAATCTAGCGGAAAGCTTCCCCGTCTACAACCCAAGAAAGCCGCCATCTCATCTACCTCCTCTTGACCAATCCCAATCCCAATCCCAATAAGATTAGACTTATTGATATTAATTTTCAAACCCGAGACATCATAAAAACATCTCAAGATACGAGCCATGTTAAGAACATTACTCTCCGACCACTCTCCAAGGATGAGAGCATCATCGGCGTACAAAAGATGCGATAAATTGACGTCTTCTTTTTTTAATTGGATCCCTTTAAATTCACCATTCCGAATCGCTTTGTAAATAACACAAGAGAGCGCTTCCATTAATACCAAAAACAAGAAAGGAGACAATGGATCTCCTTGTCTAAGCCCTTTATGACACGAGAACTCAAACGTAGAAGACCCGTTTACTAGGATCGACGACCTAGCCAATTTCAAAATACCCAACACTCACATGCACCATCTCATACATACGGTAACACATTCGAGAAAGAAAAACATTAAAGAAATCTGAAGGGATATGGTATCAAAACATTACAAATACCATACCATCGCCCAACTAGAACCGGCATCGCCTAGCGTCCATCCGCCCGTTTTACGTCAGTAGATCGTTTAGCGTCCATCCGCCCGTTTTACGTCAGCGGAACGTCTGGCGTCCACCCGCCCGTTCTACGTCGGCAATACATCTGGCGTCCAACGGACGCCAGAAGCAGCACTACCTGCCCGTTTTACGTCGACGATACACCCTGGCGCCCAATCGACGCCAGGCGCAACATCGTCCGCACGTTTTACGTCGGCGGACCCAACATGCTTCAAAGCTTCCCCAGCAAGCCAAAGGAAGCTTCGCCAACATAGTTGGAAGATACCTTTTGGGGGCAGCTTTGGGACTCATCCCTGCCCCAAACGAAATATCTCTGACGCAGCAGGCTACCCGTCAGAGTTCCTCTCCAATCAGAGACTGCTCTCAGTCTGACATGCAGAAAGGACGACAACGTGGCAGCCTCCCAGCCAAGATATCTTCCTGACAAGCAGACTTTCTCAACTTATCTCGAGGTCCAAGAAAGGTATGATTACCCACCGCCCTCGGTCTACCAATAGGCGAGCGCCACGTGTCCGCCGACCACCAGCGTCCACTCGATGGGCGCCACGTGTACAGTCGTCGGGACGGTAACATCCCCCCTTAGTATTCTACTTTCTCCTTTTTATCAAAACCCACTTGCACCAAATGGGCTTAAGGACTTGGGCTGGATTCTTGGAGACACCTCTACCTGGTAAAGGAGAGCAAGAATGATATGAAATGTTTGTTGATTCTTCACAATAGAGGGTCCCCATTATATAGGGGAAATACAAATGATAAAACAGGAAACTAACTAAATCCTAGCATAGACATTTGTCAATCTAATTAATCTTGGTCAATTATACAATAACTACATAGGCTAACATTGAGGCATAATCTTTGGTTAATACTCTCCGGCAGTTTGAACGGGTGTAGGACAAACGCTCAAACTGGATCGAAACGACTGAAACAACTGTCTAGAGAGCCCTTTGGTAAAAATGTCTGCATATTGTAACGCGGAGGGCACATGAAGAACTCGAATATCACCCACACGAACCTTTTCTCTGACGAAGTGAATATCAATTTCAATGTGCTTCGTACGTTGGTGTTGGACAGGATTATCAGATAGGTAGACAGCGGAAACATTATCACAGTAGACTATGGACGCCTGTCGAATGGGAGTGTGTAACTCGAGCATTAAATTTCGTAACCAAGCAACTTCGGCCACAGCATTGGCCACGCCCCTGTATTCAGCTTCAGCACTCGATCGGGACACCGTGGGTTGACGTTTAGAGGACCACGATAAAAGGTTGTCACCCATAAATACACAGTACCCGCTTGTGGAACGTCGCGAGTCCGGACATCCGCCCCAGTCAGCGTCTGAGTAAGCCACTAATGAGTTGGTGTTTGATTTGAGCATCCGTAGACCATAATCAGCAGTGCCTTGTATATACCTGATAATTCGTTTCATGAAAGCAAAGTGTGTGTCCCGTGGGTCATGCATGAATAAACAAACCTGCTGGACGGCATATGTAATGTCCGGTCGAGTAAAAGTCAAATACTGTAATGCACCCGCCAAACTACGATATAACGTAGGATCAGAAAACTGTGGTCCATCATTTGCGCTTAGCTTTGATGAGACGTCAACTGGAGTGGTGCAAGGTTTGCACGTGGTCATACCTGCACGCGAAATTATATCTTTGGCATATTGTTTTTGTGAGAGAAAAATGCCATCTTTCAGGTGATCAACCTGAATGCCCAGAAAATGATGCAAGCGCCCAAGATCGGTCATAGCAAACTCTCGTGAGAGTGTACCAATAATGTCTCGTAATAACGTATCATTAGAAGCTGTTAAAACAATATCATCAACATAGAGTAATAAATAAGCAATGTTTGCTGAGTCACGCCTGTAAATAAATAAGGAATGATCACAGGTGCTGCTTTTGAACCCATGCGACATGATGTAGTTAGCAAACCGAGTATACCAGGCCCTGGGCGCTTGTTTTAGTCCATACAAGGACTTCTTTAGGCGGCAAACCAAATGTGGAAAACGCCTGTCAACGAAGCCAGGGGGTTGATGCATAAAGACTGTTTCCTTCAACTCCCCGTGTAAAAAAGCATTTTTGACATCTAGCTGGTGGATAGGCCAGCCTCGTGAAACAGCAAGAGATAAAACTGTGCGGATGGTGGCCGGTTTAACAACCGGGCTGAATGTCTCATCACAATCGATACCCACAGTTTGTGAATTCCCATTAACAACCAGACGTGCTTTATAACGTTCCAACGACCCATCTGCATGGAACTTATGGCGAAATAGCCACATGCAGCGAATAACGGGGCGGTCCACAGGTCGTGGAACGAGTTCCCAGGTCTCATTCTCCATTAAAGCAGAAAATTCTGCCTGCATAGCACGTGACCAATTAGGATCGGCTAAGGCTTTCGCATAGGTATTGGGAACAGGGGATGTAGTGGTGGTAGCGAAGGTGGCTGTGGGTGTGTGTTGGGTCCGGGACTTAGAGCGGGTGGTCATGTGGTGTTGGTTAGTTTGTGGGGGAGGTTGGGTAACGGGCTGAGGTATAGGCTGGATAGTGGGCTGGTTGGCGGGTTGAGAGGGTTGTTGGGCTGTAGGATGGGGATTCGGTTGGGCCGTTGGTGGGTTGTGAGTAGGCGGGTGGGTGGTGGGTGGAGCAACAGGGCGTGAAGACTTGGGTCGGCGAGAATAAGTGAGTGGATAAGGAGTAGTGGGTGAGGTGCGAGTGGTAGGGAAGTGGAATGGATAATTTATTGGAGGGGTGTCATCAAGGAAATGGTAAGAGGCGGGGGGTTGTGGAATGGTATAAGGAAAAACATGTTCATCAAAGGTGACATGTCGGGAGATATGAACCTTACCGGTGGTAGGATCAAAACACCGGTATCCTCGGAAATCAGGGGGGTAACCGAGGAAAATGCACCGGATGGCCCGAGGGTGAAGTTTGTGAGGGGAGGTGGCGGAGGTGTTTGGGTAACAAGCACACCCGAACACGCGAAGGTGGGTGTAGTCCGGGTGTCTTAGGTAAAGGGCAAAGGTAGGTGTGTAGAAATTTAATCTTTTGGTTGGAAGAATGTTGTGTAAGTATGTGGCCGTGTGTAATGCTTCCACCCAAAAGGAAGGGGGAAGGTTAGCATGAATTAGGAGTGCCCGTATAACATCATTGAGCCGACGAATCATGCGTTCGGCCCGGCCATTTTGTGGGGATGTTTGGGGACAAGAAAATCTGAATAACAGGCCATGATGGGAGGCGAAGCTTTTAAAGGCATGATTGTCGAATTCGCCCCCAAGGTCACATTGAAAGGTTTTGATTTTTCTATGAAATTGAGTTTGGATTAATTGGTGGAATTTTGAAAAAGTGGGAAAGGTTTCAGATTTAAACTTAAGGGGATATACCCAAACAAAATGTGAGAAATTATCAATTAACACCATGTAGTATTTATACCCGGACTTACTAGTTATTGGTGAAGTCCAAAGGTCACAATGTATAATGTCAAATGGTGCAAAGGTGAAGGAATTTGATTCATAGAATGGTAATCTTTTACTATTAGCTAGTTGACATGAATTGCAAAGAGTAGACACATGGTCTTTATTACACGAAAAATTAAAAGTACGACGTAATATATCTAAGATTTGAGCCCCCGGGTGTCCAAGGCGGTCATGCCATGGTAATGAGGTAGATGTGATGAAGCAAGCTTGTGGTGGAAGTTGAGGTGGTGTAAACGGGTAGAGATCCCCGGTGCTATTGTGGCGTGAAAGGGTCTTCTTAGTGACGAGATCCTTCAATGAAAAACCAAAGGGGTCAAATTCTATAGATACATTATTATCACGCGAAAAACGTCGTACAGAAATAAGATTTCGGATAACATGTGGGCTATATAGGACATTGGGTAGGATGTATGTGCGGTTCGGTAGGGTGTGAAAGCCAGTGCCAGATCCTTTTATTGGGACACAGTGACCATTACCGACAAGAATTGACCGATTTAAAGGAGAAGAGTTAGGAATAATAATTTTACCTTGGTCTCGTGAGACATGTGCTTCGGCTCCTGTGTCCATGATATCTTGTTGCCATGAGGTATTCTGCTGGTTAACCTGCATGTTTGCAAATGCGGTGCTTAAATCCGTGGGACAAAGAGCATCATACCCGTACTGAGGAGTTCCCGGATAACCGAAGCCTGCTGAAAATCCAGCGTAATGGGCCTGTGATGCCTGGGTATTGGGCTGAGTCTGCTGACTATTGGGCCTCCAGTGCTGTTGCGTGGGATAAGGGCATGGTGGGGGGGCCCACCAGGCCCAGTTTGGATAAGTTTGCTGCTGTTGTGGACCATAGCGTGGGTTATTACCCGGATAAAAGAAGCGACCAGAAAATTCATTAAAAGAGCCGGAGCCAGATCCATTAAAAGAACCAGAGCCACGGCGTCGAGTATTCCGGTAACCTCGTCCAGTTCCACGGCCAGATCCACCACCTCTAGTATTTCGGTTGCTGCTGACAGGGGTGTCGGAGGTGTGATCAGAGGGTTGATTGGTTGCAGGGGTGTTGGGAGTGGTGGCGACGAGAACTGAGGAAGATGTACCCTTTTGTGCCTCAATCCGAATTGCTTCATCATGAAGCAGGCTAAGAGCCATATCCCAATCCGCGTCGCGGTTATTGATAAACGAGGCTGTGGTGTTGTATTCTTGTGGGAGACCCCGAACAAGTTGGAGAACAAGTCTAGATTCGCTTACCGGGTGATCAACATCGGAAAGCTGATTGGCGAGGGTTTTCAACTGTTGACAGTAATCGTCAAGAGAGGAACAGGCAGCCAAGGTCAAGTTGCAAAATCTGGTTTCGAGGGTGGCAGCCCGGGCTTTCTTGTTGCTTAGAAAGACTTTTTCGAGCTGAACCCAGGCGTCGCGAGCAGTAGTGTGACCCAGAACACGATCAAGGTATTTATCCGAAACGGTATTAACTATCCATTGCAATACAAGGGCATCTAACTCCTTCCATAACTCGTATTCAGGGGAAGTTATGTCAGGAGCAGGAGTGCCGTCAATGTGTTGCCCGACTTTGTATGCAGTAACATGTAAGAGAAATAACTTTACCCATGATGAATAGGTTACAGTGGTTCCATCCAGACTGCGAATTTTTGACTGGATGTTGGTTACGGTGTAGGCTGGATGGAGTGGTTTGGCTGAAGGAGAAGAGGAGGTTTCAGCAGTGTTAGTCATGGTTTGGCTGATGTGGTTTAGGCCGTAGCCTGGAAAAAGAAAACAGAAAGGTTTAGAGCTTGTTTAGCTCTGATACCATAAAGGAGAGCAAGAATGATATGAAATGTTTGTTGATTCTTCACAATAGAGGGTCCCCATTATATAGGGGAAATACAAATGATAAAACAGGAAACTAACTAAATCCTAGCATAGACATTTGTCAATCTAATTAATCTTGGTCAATTATACAATAACTACATAGGCTAACATTGAGGCATAATCTTTGGTTAATACCTGGGTCGGCCCCATCAAGGGTAGAGGATGGGCTGAGAAAGTATGGTAGCTAGGTACTATAAAAGGATAAGCTTCTTCTCCGTTTATTGGCATCTAATATCACATATACTTTCACTCAAGAAGAATATGAACCCCTTCGTACCTTCTTCAACCCCTTGTTTATTTTACTAACTTTTAGAGGCTCGGCTCTTCTAATCGGTAGTCTTCTAAACTCCTTGGTCTTGTCCTTAGACCCTCACGTATTTTATAAACACACTCTCTTTACAAAATACTGTAAAACCACTCCTCGAATTAGCGCCTGCTCAGTAATCCAGGATTCATGTTTCTTCAAAATCACATGAAAAAGCCTTGTTAGGTTACTATTACACACACATTAAACCTTTTAGTTATAGTATTTTAAGACTTCTAGAAAATAGTAACCTTAATCTTGATTTTAGCTGTTTATTTTGATACAATGTTGTACATTTTATGTTGATCTCATTCAAGTAATCACACATGCTAATGATAGACTTTTTGGTATCATGACCATGGTATGGGGTAATGGAATAGACGAGGGAATGAAATGGAAAAGGTCATGGAATGGACAAGGGAATGAAATGGATGATTACCATTCCATGGTCTTGTTTGGTTACACGTAAAAATGGAATGAATAATGACTTTGTATTATTTGGTATGAAGGAAAAGACAAAGGAATAAAATCGGTGGTGGTGAGGAGTGGCGATGGTTGTTGGCAGCGGGTGCCGGCAACGGTGGTCGGTGGTGGCAGAGGTAGTGGTGGTCGGTGGGGTGGCGGCGATCGGTGGTGGCGGCAGCGCCGACGATGGTGGTGGTAGTGGTTGTCAGTGGCGGCGATGACGATGGGTGGTGGTGGGTGGCGACGTCTGGTAGTGATAGTATCGGTGACGGTGGTGGGGTCATTGGCGGTGGGTCACGACACGGAGTGACGGCGACAGTGAGTGGTGGCGGCGATGGTTGGCGGTGGCGGTGGTCGTGGTCGGTGGGTGGTGATGGTCGGTGACGGAGAGTGTCGGTGGTGGTGATCGATACTTGGTGGTAGGTGGTGGAGGTGAAAGTGGCGGTTGGTGGTGGGTGGCGGTGGTCGGCGGTGGCGGTGGCGGTGGTGATGTTCGGTGATGGCGGTAGTCGGTGGGTGGTGGTGGTTGATGACGGAGAGTGGTGGCGGTGGTCGGTGGTGGTGGTGGTGGTAGTAGTGGTAGAGGTGGGTAGTGGTGGTGGTCAGTGGTGATGAAGGGTGACAGAGGGAATTGAATTGAAAAAAACAAGGGGTTTGGATGGAATGAATATGGGGGCTTTTGGAGAGAATAGAATGACGGAGGTAATGGATGATTCCATTACCTTGACCAACCAAACACTTTTTTTTCCATTCCATCGTAATGCTCTATTCCATTTCGCCTCCCATTCCTACGTACCAAACGTTACATAAGGATCTTTTCACTCAATTGATTGTTGTCATTTAAAACACTATTTCTCAAGAATAACTCCATTCATTAAATGCTTTTCAAAAAATAAACTCCATTCATTAAATACATATATTACTTAACTACGAAGTTTGCTACCGTAGCATTTGGTTTCGACCGACTACATGGTTTTAGGTTACATTTTTTACTTGTTTCTATGGTATCCTTTGATTTCGTCCATGCCTGCTTAGTTTGTGGTGAGTATACATTGATTGAGTTTAAATTAGTGATACAAAGCCTAAAACTATGGTACAATATTTTTTTTATTATACTACATAGAATCCGGTTCAAATAGCTTTTTTGGTAAGAATTGTGAGAATCAAAGGAGGGTATTTTTTTTTTTATTTTTTTTTCAAAATTTTTTTCCCCATATTGTTAAACATGTATTATAGTATTGAAAACTAAAAAAAAATAAAAAAAAAATTGGTGTAGAGTAATTACGTGTAGAGTAATTACATAATTACTCTAGTGTAAACTAATGTATTTACCTTAATGACGTAATTACACTAAAAAAAAAATTTTTTTAATTTTTTTTTTTGTATTATTCATCTAGAAAGAATGTTTAAGCACATGAGAAAAAAAAAATTCTAAACAAAAAATAAATTTTTTTTACTCCCTTTGATTCTTACAGTTCTTGCAAAAAAAACTATATATATTTGATCTTTACTCATACTAACATATTATAATTGAATATTTTTTTTTCAAACCTCACAAATCTATCTATCTATACATATAATAAACCAAAGCCATTTTAATGACATGGCATTCAAAGAGGCATTCTCCTCCTTAAGTGTGTCATGTGTCATCCCATGTGGCATTGAGATATTTTATGAAAAAAATTTTAAAAACAAAATTTGATTTTTATCTCTTATCTCTTATGTTTCCTCCCACAATTTTTAAACGTTAATATCTTTTATATACGACATTTTTTAAAGAAAAAAATTACGCCAAATTAACGAGCGTTTTATTATCTTTCCAACGAGTACCATAGTGATATAAAAACGGAGAAAAAAATGACTATTTTTTTGTAGGGTTCTGTTCATATAGGAAAAAAAAACACAAAGTGTTCAGGTAAATCATTAATCATGTATAGACAAGTCACTAATTATGTTTCGGTAAATATGAATTCTATTTTCAACATGCGTTAGCATTGGAGTTATACATTGTTTTAGGTTAGATATTAATATTAGAGTTATACATTGTTTAAGGTTAGGCGTTAACATTGGAGATACATTTTTAATTGTTTTAGGTTAGGTGCTACCCGAAGCTTTCCTTGTAACACCTTAGGCATATCCCACATCGTCCGTGGACAGGAGAGATCTTGGTTCATAAGTAATGTCCTGCCTCTTAAATCACCAACGCGTTTTGGGCTTAGTTGGCTGTGGAGCACATGAAAACTCCACAGTTAAGCGTGCTCAGGTGGGAGTAGTACTAGGATGGGTGACCTCCTGGGAAGTTTTCACTCGGGGCAACCAAAAACAAATCCGTGAGCTTCTAGTGGGCAAAGCGGACAATATTGGATGATATTAGGGGCGGGGTGTTACAGAATGATATCAGAGCCACTCCTGTGCCATCCGGGATGGTGGGGCAAACCTCATCGAGGACGATGAGTCCCTGAGGGGGGGGTGATTGTAACACCCTAGGCATATCCCACATCGTCCGTGGACAGGAGAGATCTTGGTTCATAAGTAATGTCCTGCCTCTTAAATCACCAACGCGTTTTGGGCTTAGTTGGCTGTGGAGCACATGAAAACTCCACAGTTAAGCGTGCTCAGGTGGGAGTAGTACTAGGATGGGTAACCTCCTGGGAAGTTTTCACTCGGGCAACCAAAAACAAATTCGTGAGCTTCTAGTGGGCAAAGCGGATAATATTGGATGATATTAGGGGCGGGGTGTTACATTCCTGTATGTAACTGTAAAGCGCATCATTCTATATTATATGTAATATTAATATGTCATATTAGATAATCTAGTATATGATAAGTCAAAGGGTGTGCAACCACAAAACAACATAAATATGGCTGGCCCAATGATGCTGTACCCTTAAAGATAACGTAAAATATTAAAATTTGTGTTTTTTTTTTTTTAAAAATAACTTTTTATGAAAAAATCACTAGCAAGTCCCTAGCAAACAAACAATGTAGCCAAGCTAAAAAATGTAGTTGAATATGGTTGGTTGTCGACATCTCAAACTTAGATTGAAAAGTTCATGTCAATGTTCATTTATTTATTTTTGCTAATAAGGCAATTGTAAAATGGTTGGGGTAAACTTAATGTTACTTATGATTCAGGTTTGATTCTCATTCTCTCTATTATTTTATGCGGCATCCAAGTAAGAGCGAATACGGGTGATGCCGGTTCGACTCGAGTGGGAGGTAAGGTTTTACCGATTATTCTACTGTCAGTCCTTCAGGCTGGTAGAGGTCGTGTTTCCGCGCATCTGGGAGAGCCAAGGAGATGGCGGCGATCGATTAGTCAATCTTGGCCACAGCGCTCGGTGTCACAGTGGTTGACACGTCGTTCCTTGCTATTAAAAAATGTCCATTTATTTTTTTTTTAATTTTTTTTTTGAAAAACGTCAAGGTCAAATTATGAACCTGTCAAAACCGTAACAAATTTACTATCAAAATTTTTAACATTTTCTATAAAAGTTGTATTTATATTATAATTATTAATTGCATCACCCTTTTTTTTATTCTATATGTAAGAATTACAACATGTTCTCATAACCTTATATAAAAACTAGATTTACAAAATTTATATTATTGAAATGGCTTATGTTAAATATACCAACTAAGAGGATTAATCTACCAATTTAGTCAAACTACATTTAATGAGCTAATTTACCAACTAATTAAATAATGATTGAGTTAGTATTTACTATTTATATTACTATACTACTGTCACTTTTTTTATATAACATTTTAGATTTTGTAGTACTATTATTAATAATATTGATACCAATATTAACGAAAAATAAATAACCTTTAATAAAAAAAATACGAAAAATGCAAAAGTTCATTATTAATAAATAAATATACGAGTCTCTAGTAAAAAAAAAAAAAGTAAACATGCAAATATTAAAATACTTAATCAACTAGATCGACAAAACCACTTTCACGGTGACAAAGTTGGGTATATAGTTCTAGACACGACCTATACATGGTTTCCCATCTAGTTGCAGACTAGCTAATGTTGCGAAAATTTCAATAAGGCGTGATAGTAGGCATTGGGTACCCTTCTTGTAATTGCACCCTGATATAATGGTTCTCATCATTAACTAGGGCAATTGTAAGAGCTCTGTGATGTTGAATCTCTTCTAGACCACTCCAAAACGGGAAAATAGTCGTACTGCCTGACATGCTTAAAGAATGGACGATTACACCAAACTTATTAGCAATCAGAACACCTGCCTCAGGCATTTTCATCCGCTGTACTCTTGTACAAGGCGACCCAAAGAAGCACACATCTTGATACAATGAATTTGCATCCTTAATAAAAATGTTCGCGTAGATATCATATCGACTTTGTAATTCTTCTCTCATCGTATGTCGAAGGTACTCATAATACTTATCTTCATCAAGTCTGAGACAAACAGCTAGTGCTCGATATCCACAATTTCCATCGCATTTAACATTTTGTATATTTGTTATATATGGATGTATTAATTTGTATTCAATTGTAATTATCCCTTCCCAAAAATCCCACCGATGCCTTGGCCACTCAGGTATGGTACTCGGCCATGACTATCGAGTATAACGCTTTAATTAGAAATGGTACATGGGAGTTAGTTCCTCGTGACCTATCCATGAATATTATTCGTTCCATGTGGTTGTTTAAACATAAATACAGGTCAGACGGGACACTAGAGAGGTACAAGGCCAGATTGGTGTGTGATGGTCGTTCACAACAGGTGGGCATTGATTGTGGTGAGACTTTTAGTCCGGTCGTTAAACCGGCTACCATACGCACAGTAGGGATGAGCATTTTAGTCCGGTCGTTCAATCTGGTACCCGTATAGTATTGATACTCGTAATTATTTACCTACTTGGTACCCGTACGAGTGCTCAAAAAAGAAAAAAATAACAAAATGGTACCAAATGGGTATCGTACCGAAATACCAATACCCCGGACTCGTACCCGTACCGTACCTATATATTCGGTACGGTACTCGGTACCCACTTTTGTTCAAATTCGGTACGGGTATTTTCGGTACGGGTACGGGTATAGGTACGGGTATGGTACCGGTCTCATCCCTAACGCACAGTTCTCTCACTCGCACTATCTGAAAAGTTGGGTTGTGCACAAGTTGGACGTTACAAATGCGTTTTTACACAGTTCTCTCACTCACACTATCTGAAGGTTGGGTTGTACACAAGTTCGAATTCGTCTATTCTTTACAGGAGCCATTCGAAAAAAAGATATGAGTTAAAAAAGAATAAAGATTCTATTTTTATATCATATCATAATATATTTTTTCTTGTACATCTATTTTGTCTTCTATTTTTTTTAAAATGTATCTCTCTCTATAAAAACAATATTAATAAATAATAAAACAAAAAATAATGCTAATTAAAGTACAAACAAATTAACTATACATTGACTATAAAAAAAATCATAAAAGCTAAAAATAATAAAATAATAAAAAAAAACTTAAGTTAATTAAGCCTAAATTATGATGGTGGTATTTATTGAGAGTATGATGTAAATATCAACATCATTTTTAAATGGTACAAGGTATTATGTACACATGGGGAAGCCAAAAAGTTTGACCAACTTGGTATATTTAACATCACCCGAATGAAATAGATCAGGATAATAATTAACTTAGGATTCAAGCACAGTATCTAATTGTAATTATTGGAAATATAAGTAAATTAAACTTTCATATTATGTTTATTGAATATTAATTGTATTTATAATAATATTAGTTAACATGGCGGTTGCCACACAGTTGTTCGCCGATCAAAAAAAAAAGTTAACATGGCGGTTAAAGTTAGTTATATCAACATAACCGCCAAAACCATACTATATATAGGTATCCATTGTAAACATTTGCGTGTGTGGGATTTGTATGCGGTTTTCTGTATGCAATTCTCTCCACCGTAACATTTTCAATAATATTCATACGTTCTTCATGATGTTCTTGCATATTATACAAAGATGATGATGATTTCATGATGATAATCCGATTATGATAATGTAAATCCGCTGCTTATGATGATCACGGTCCAACATGTGGTGTCAGAGCCAGATTTATCAACTGTTATGATCATCATCGTGAAGAATTATCAATCGGAACAGTACTATGTTTCATTACAGAAAAACATAGACAAAGAAATCATCACACGAACCCGGAAATATGGATTACTCGCCAACCAGAACAAGATAGAATCATGAACACAAGAAGTGTGTTCGTAAACTGCATTAAAAACTGGAAAAAGAATACATAATTCGACATGGACACACGATTCCGACGAGACACCGAAATTTCAAACAGAAAATTAAACGAAGACTTTAATCGACACAACGAACATAGAAGTCAATACAAGAAGACATCGGTTATCAAAAGAAGATCAAATAAATGCAGTCTCCGTCAAGAAATGAAAAAGATATCATCCGCTGTATATTTGACATCAAACGCAGAAACGGATTCGAATTATATTGCAACCTTTAAACTTCAATTCAGAGCACGCTGCCTTCATTAAACGATTACAGAGAATGAAGATTAATGCCCACAACCGTTTTACAAGAACTTGATCGGAAGTTCGAGAAATTCCGGCCATATTCCAGCAAACTCAGAAATGAATCGTTAAATGTGAGTCGTCAAACAAACGGTTTGAAACCCAATCCCTTATCATATTGTTAGTCAAATACAAAAAAGGTGTTGTTCTAAAATCATATGATCATATTTTTTTGTAGTACTCTGTTATCTTTAAAAGGATTTCAAAAGAGAAAACCAAGTTCAGATTATTAAATTTGAAGAAAACTGTTTTGTATTCACGTATTTGTTTTTCATATTGAGAAGATGTTTTATAATATTTAATTAGAAACATCAGAGACTAATACCGAAAGAAAATGTTGAAACAAAACATTAAAAAAAAAATTGTTTCAACCGGATAAAAGGGATTCGTGGGAAAATTGTTTTGGGCAGTTGACTTTTTTATAAAGTCAATAGATGGTACAACAAGAATTGTGACGAAAAATTAGATGGATACATACGGAAGCCAGTAATTTCGAAAGAATGCGAGAAATTGAAGAAGAAATTACGACTCAACAAGTGAGGTATTGCTTCGGATATTAAGCAAAAAATTAATAGGTGGCTACGAGAAAAGAATGCGAGAAACTAAAATAATACAACAAGAGGATGTGTGAACACTGCACGATAATAAACATAGATTAATTTGATTAATATATGACACCGAGTTCACACTCTCATATATGGAAAAAGGAATTAATCAGATTCATATATGACAATGAGTTCATACTCTCATATATGAATGACGATAATGCGATTTAAAAGCCGCCCAAGAAGACAGAGAAAGCGACAAAGCGGAGCTGAATTAGAATGATGAAACGATATTATATTGAGTCAAGAAATGAAGAAGAAGACGAAGCCAAATAAAGAACATCAAGACACAAAGCCAAATGAAGAACATCAAGAGACGGAGATAAAGACTCTTACTGAAAATTCATGAAAGTTTAGTTTAGGGGCGAGTATTGGAAATATAAGTAAACTAAACTTTCATATTATGTTTATTGAATATTAATTGTATTTGTAATAGTATTAGTTAACATGGCGGTTAAAGTTAGTTATATCAACATAACCGCCAAAACCATACTATATATAGGAATCCATTGTAAACATTTGCGTGTGTGGGATTTGTATGTGGTTTTCTGTATGCAATTCTCTCCACCGTCACATTTCCAATCATATTCATATGTTCTTCATGATTTTCTTGCATATTATACAAAGATGATGATGATTCCATGATGATAATCCGATTATGATAATGTTAATCCGCTACTTATGATGATCACGATCCAACAGTAATGTAATATCATTAAAAACAAAGTGTATCTGGTGTTGAAAACTCTCAAGACTAAATTATTTTGGTTCATTTAGATTAAAATAATGATGTTTTAGTTAATTTATATTAATATGATGACATTTTAGTTAAGTATTATGAAACTCTTTTTCTTAATTTTACAGTACTCCACATCAAACCTCCTTTCGTTCACAATTCATTGACTTGAGAAGTTATTATCACCAACACTACACACAAACAAGAGGCGTGTCATGAGAAATATTGTAAAAGCAAAAAAAAAAAAAAAACATTTGATGTGGTGAGTAGAACTAGAAAAAAATAGTTTATGTATATATTTAACTTTGGTGATCTAGAGGTGATGTAAATCAACCAAAATTATGTGATATCTATATAAGCTTAGAGATGGACAACAACATATGACATCATCAATAATACTTCACATTTACAAGATAATATATTTAATTAAATGGTATCATTAGTTTGTATTCTTTGAAATTATATTGCATATTGGGCAATGATACTAAAACAGTAAAACCAGAAAAACCATGATCCAATATTCTTCCTTCCATAAGATGCTGTCTTCAAAAATTGCAGCAGAACCCAACTGCATAAAAGAACGCACCACATGCATAGCACATCGCATTTAAGTAAAGTTTAGCAATATGAATAAAATAAAAACTCTTAAAAAAATCTAAATCTTTTAAATAGAAATGTATATGTGCATAAATAGTTTTATTTCCACCAATGCATAATGCAACGGATATCTGAAAAATTATAGCGATTTCCAATGTTTATACCCGTGGTAATGATGCAGGGTTGCAACTCAACACTTGTAGCTCAGTTGGTTGAGGGTAGAGGTGAACAAATCGGTTTTTTTAGGAACCGGTTTCGGTTTGGAACCGGTCCGCTACAGTGTCGGTTCCGTTTGGAACCGGTACCGGTTCCGTCCGATTTCGGTCCCGGTTCCATCGGTTCCAAAGGCCGGTTTTTAAGACCGGTTCCGATTCAGTTCGGTTCCGTCCGATTTTTTACGCGCACAAATAAAAAATAAATAAATAAGCCGATGGCAAAAAAAAATAAACATAAAATTACGACTTTTGTTATTTTTTTTAGTATTTCGAAACAAAAACATGGAAAATGAAATTAAAACTTTTTACTAACGTGTTTTTTTTTTTGCCATTCGACATAAGACACAAGTTGAAATAACCATTTTCGCCAAAAAGTTCGGCGTTTCGTGTCGTCTTGAAATTTTAAACAACGGTATGCTCGTTGTGGAACCGGTTTGGGATGGGTTTGAGGATGAAGCCACGGAATGATGTAATAAAAGCAAAGCGAACACAATATTAAGTGCATACGATAGCGGTTTTTGCGTTTTTGGGTTGTTTCTTTTGGCGGTTTTGAGTGTTATGATCAACCAAAACATCCAAAACCTATTTATACTAAATAAGGGTGGCAAAATGGTGATTTTGGGTGAAAAAAGGCTAGTTAACGGCTATAAACGAGCCCAATGATAAAAAAACGAATTTGGCCTATTATAACGGTGGAACCGGTTCTGGGACCGGTTCTTGAGATCGGTTCCGGTTCCGAACCGTTTTTGGCTAAAATAGTGGAACTGGTGCTGGAACCGGCGGTTCCTAGAGAAACCAGAACCGGTTCCACTATATACCGGTTTGGAACCGGAACTGGTTCCGGTTCTAGAACCGGTTTTTTTTGTTCACATCTAGTTGAGGGCCTAAAGTTCTATGGGAGGCTTGGGTTCAATTCTCACTAGCTACATTTGGAGGACATTGGTGGAGGGGAGATGAGGGATGACCCGACCATTGGCTTGGTTCGAGTCCTGATCCCGACCGGTTTTACCCATTATTTCACCGTCGTGCCTTCGGGCGGGTGAAGGGTCGGGTTTTCCCGGGAATTTGTGGCAATTGGTGGCCCAGGTACTCTCGAGTACCTGATTCGCCAAAAGGGTGCCCGATACTGCTCGGAATTGATTCGTTGGCCGTTCAAAAAAAAAAAAGATAAATTAGATAGTTTATTGTAAAGTAATCACATGTTTCTAGTTAGGTTTGAGTTTTCTACAAGAAAAAAGTTAATCTAATATATACATGTGCCAAAACTATAAGGATAAATGGAAAGCCCTCTTAAATTGGAAAACTCTGGAAATTCTAACTTTCCGAGCTTTTTTTTATATGAAAATTTTAGTGTATGTAATATACATGATTTTAAGCATTTTGAGCAAAAAAAAATCAAAAAAACGTCGAGTACTTTTTTAAAAAAAAAATAAATAAATAAGTTTTTGGGTAACACATTGTTAACACATGTTAATTTCGCTTTAACATGTGTTACCCGAAAACTTATTTATTTATTTTTTTTAAAAAAAAGTGTTCGGCGCTTTTTTGATTTTTTTTTTGCTCAAAATGCTTAAAATCATGTATATTACATGCCCTAAAATTTTCAGGCCCTAAAAAGCTTGGGAAGTCAGAATTTCTAGAGTTTTCTAGTTTAGAAGGGTTTTCCATAGATACTTACTCTGTGCCAAAATATGTGATTAAATTCAACGTATCTATAATATAAAATTTATTTGACTCAATAAGTTATGGTTTTAAATTTTTATAGAGACCCAATAATTTATAAAGTTTTAAATTTTTATATAGAAAGCCTAGAAATTTTTTTGGTTTCATGTATACACACATATAGGCCTGAGGAAAATGGGTCTCGGCTAGGGATGCAGCTCCGCCGGCCCTGGCAACAAGTACCCAGGGTAATTAGAGAAATGTGTGAAGAGGGATTTTAAAGAAATCAGTTATTTTTCATCACAAACATTATCCGCCTAAAATATATTAATCAAATTATCCAAACATACTTGACATAATCTTGATCGCATAATTACCAAAAAAAAAAAAAAATAATAAGGACTCATAAAAACACAAAATAATCATATTAAACTCGAAATCCTCGTTTAATCAACCAAAAATAATAGTTAATCAGATTATGTGAAGTAATATAAATATGTGATACATTAATAAATATATATATATATATAATTGTAAGTAGAAATTCTGAAGTACTTAACTTAAAAATAAAAAGTTAAAAACTCTAACGAACTATCGAAGTTAAATAAACATAAATGAACAGGTTATCGAACGTTCACGAACATTAATGAGCAAACACGACCTTTGTTCATGTTCGTTTGTTTAACTAAACGAACATAATTTCTTGTCTGTATTCGTTCATTTATTAAACGAACTTTCCGTCAAACAGTTCACGAACTGTTCGCTCAACGTTTTGGTTCATCTACAGCCCTAAGTCCAGTTTGGAAGTTGAAGAATTTCCAGTTTTCATTTATCTTTAACTAATAATCTTTCAAGGATTTCATTAGACCGTTATACGACTTGAATTTTATTATTTGTCTCTGCTTACTGTATTATGTGACATATCAGCCCTAATCGAGTCATAGTGTTACACTCATATCACTAGAACTAACCAAATTTTTGTTTTGAAATCTTAGTTATTTTTTTTACTATAGGTTTGAGCTTTTAATAATAGTTGGTAAAAAATAATAACTTATGATTACCCCTATCAAGACATTCTTTAAGCATTCACGATAGGTTTTCTATCCCCATTCACATATTATATTGAAAATCATTACATTTGATCTCTTCTGTTCAGTTAAATAATAGTTCTTTATACTTTTATCATTACTTTCTCTTTTCTTATTGGGATATACAGTACATAAATTAATTATCTAAATAATGTACCAAATAAACTAATAAAATATATTGTAAAAAAAACCAGTAATTATACCGGACTATTTTTTTGAACAACAAACATCTATATATATATAGAGAGCCAGCAAGAAACTAGGAAAAAACAATAACAACAAAGACGGAAACAAGAGGAATCGAAAATAGCCCAGCCAAAATTACACCAAATCAAGAACATCAAAATGAACCCATTTATCCCAAGACGGGGTTGGCCCATTAGCGCGATGAATCATCCATAAGTAGGAGTCTTCCTTTATTAACTTGACTGACTTTTTGACCGGGAGAAAAGTATTCTCAAAAACTTATCCCAAGACGGGGTTGGCCCATTAGCGCGATGAATCATCCATTGTTAGGACAAAGAGGATTGGTGAAACCACTTTTGGAAACCTTAGTCTAATTCACTTCTGTCATTTTGGCTAAGTATAGAAGTACTGAAGAGAAGACAAGAAACTGCTGAAGAGAAGATATGAGAAGTGCTGAAGAAGAAACTTCATCAGAAGTTCTGAAGTCCAAACCAGACAAGTTCACTTCAGAAGTACTCAGTAGTTTGTCTTTCATCAGCACTTAGCATCAGATATTTTCCACCGCCTTTTGCATCAGTAGTTTTATTGTTTATTATTACTTTTAGCTATTTTGTTAGTTTCAATGTTGCAACTTGTGCAACTTGTTTCTGTTGTTTCTGTACTTGCTTTTTGGCAAGATACATGTATGTAAACGTCTATAAATAGGAGGCTTCAACCTTCTATTTTAGACATTGATTTTAATAGAAAAATCCTTCAAACACTCTCAACTGTTCTATTCCATTTCAGTATTTATTGTGAATCTGTCTAAGTATCTAATTCTCATTTACTGCTTGGATTCATAATAAATACTTGTCATTTATTAGTTTCAATCATCAAGGGGGAGTAATAACTCTGCCTTAGTATAAAAAGTGTTGCTTTAACTTATACATTCCGCTGTGCTTATAATCTGATCTACAAGGACTTGCTAAACACTTGAGTGTCAAGATAGCAAGTTCTTACTTAGCAAAAAGAGCAAACTGATCCAACAATTGGTATCAGAGCATTGGTTTATCTGATCACATATCAATCTAACAAATTGAGAATCAGACACAAAGCTCTTATTGATATTCAATAAAAAGATCAAAAGTTCACTTTTTATCAATATCCATCATTTAAAAGAGTCATCTGACAAATCTATACTCTTTAAAATGGATCCACATAATACTGGTTCTGCCACTAAACCTGCCATGCTTGTGAGAAATGAGTACAACATATGGCAAAAGAGAATGGCACATACCTTGTCACAAACCAACACAGGTTGTTGGAGATCTGTGATATATGGTCCTCACAAACCAGTAAATGTTAATCTTGAAACTAATGTTAAGGTCCCTAAGGACCCTAAAGAATATACAGATGATGATTTCCTAAAACTTGAGCTAGATGCAAAAGCATTCTCTATGTTGGCAGTGGCTCTCCCAAATGAGATATACTCTGGCCTTTTACATTGTGAAAGTGCCAAAGAACTCTGGGACTGTCTTAAAGAACAGTTTGGAGGAACTGAAGAGGTGATTGCCAACACCAGAGAGATTTTAGCTCAACAATATGAAACATTTGCTCATATTAATAGGGAAACTTTGACTCAACAATTTGAAAGATTCTCCTCATTAATATCTGAGCTAAAGTTAAATGGTCAGACCTATACAACAGTGTCTATGCTACATAGATTTTTAAGGTCTTTACCTGACAAATGGGAAACATACTCCATTGTTTTAAGATCCTCACCAGATTTTAGCTCCCTCACTCTTACAAAACTCCATGGGAGATTACTTACTTTTGAGAGAGAAATTGATCAAAAGAAGAAATTACAATCATCTGGTAAAACTGCTGATGACTACCTACCAGGTAGTACAGCACTTTTGGGACAAGATTCACCAACTTGTTCCTATGGATCTTATGACAATATTGACATAACCACTGGGATCTCATCAGAAAGATCTTTCCCAGGTTATGACAATAATGACCAAAGTCAAACTGCTGATAATCTATGTTTTATCATGGATGATTTGAAAAACTTTAGCAGTGATGACTTAGAAGAAATGGACATATTACACCAACTGGCCATGCTAAGCATTAAAACTAACAAGTTTTATAAAAGGTCAGGAAGGAAATTTCCAGGATTGACCAGTAATACAAAAATTGGTTTTGACAAATCTAAACTGAGATGTCACAAGTGTCAGAAGTTGGGACACTTTGCTAGAGAGTGTAGAAGCTCTAGCTTTAACCAATCACAATCTGGAAATAACTATAACCCCAATTATAATAGGAATAATGGAACTCAAGGGAGTGCTCATTTTGTACAGGCACAAGCTCCTCAACAGCAATACATGCCACAAGTACAATATGTTCAAGTGCCTGCTCAACAGATGCAGAGCCAACAATCAATCCCTCCCTTTCCAGCTGCTCAACATCCTCCACAGCCTCAACAACCCTCTCAACATAGTCTTTTCACCTCAGGGTATGTTGACTGGAGCAGTCTCCCTTTTGACACCACAGAGTGCAATCCTGATGCAGACAACAAAGTGTTTGACATCAACTGGGGAGAACCAGACAATGGCAGAAAGAACTTTGCCTTAATGGCATTTTAAGGCTGTACTTCAAAGTCTGCATTGTCACAGGTATCAAAAGAATCTTTGACAAAACTTTGCTCAAATTCTTGCAAAGAAACTTTTGCTCTCATAAGAGAGACCAATGTGCACTTACAAGGTAAAGCCAATGATTTAGAAAGAAAATACACACAGATAAAATGTGATTTAGAAAGAAAACTGTGTGCTAAAACAAAAGAAGTTTCTAAATTAACTGACTCTGCTATTGAAACCCAAGCACAAATTAAAATCATGCTAAATGACCTGGGAAATGTCAGACAAGAGCTTGCTGACACCAGGATCACATGTGAAAAATGGGTGGAATCTTGTAAGGGGTATCAATTATTGCTAAACAAACAAAGTGCTTCAAATGTTAAGTTTGGCATAGGATACCATCATGTTGAAACACCAACAGACTTTTCTCCCAAAACTACTGAAGATGGGAGAAGAATTGTTTCAAATGAAACTTCTGAAGGGAAAGAATGCACATCTTTCCATGAAAACTTTCTAAACAGAAATCCTGGCATTTTTAAAGAAAGTACTTCAGAAGTATTAACAAAATCTGACAACAAGCCATCAGTAGTTTCATCTACATCAGGAGTTGAGACCCTGAAAACTACTGATGAGCAAAATCTCTTCACAAATGTCAGAAATTTGCCTTTAGAACAAAAACAAAAGGCAAAAGAATGTGAAATTTGTGGTCTGTTCAACCACAAAACTGAATTTTATAGATACAGAAAAGGAATTCAGTTCAATCAAAAATTTAAACAACATGTTGTGGGAAATCAAATCAGAAATGATTATGAAAGAATCTTTAAACCCAAGAAACAACAACCTGAAAACACCTTTTCTCAGAAAAAGATAAAATCTCAACCAAAATCTTTTTCTCAAAATTCTTTGTCAGTAGTTAGACCTGGATCATCAGCAGTTTCACAAACTGCTGAGATACAAAATCTAATGAACATGGTACAACTACTGATGACCAAGGTTGATGGTGGTCCTGAAAAAGATACCACCATGGTTCTTAATGAAAAATCCATTGCCAAAAAGACATGGATTTCTCAACCTGGTCAAGAACAAACTGTAACTGTTCTCAAGAGCAAACCCAAAGCCAAACAGGCTTGGGTTCCTAGATCTAACTAATTTGCTTTTATGTGCAGAGAGTTTCCAGGGGCTTAAACAGCATATGGTATGTTGATAGTGGAGGCTCTATGCACATGACTGGATGCAGATACCTGATAAACAACTTTATCAGCCAAAGAGAAGGATTTGTATCCTTTGGGAACAATGCTAAGGGATATGTGCTAGGACATGGCAATGTCTCCTCTGGCAAAATACAGTTTGACAAGGTCAATCTGGTGGAAAACCTTGAATACAACTTGCTAAGTGTGTCACAAATGTGTGATAAAGGATATTCTTCCTTTTTCACAAAGACAGCATGCAAGATCATCTCACCAGAAGGCCAGAAGTTGATAGAGAAGATTATTGAAGATCATACTTTGCTGATTGCCAAAAGATGTGGCAATGTCTATGCAGTGGACATTGAGAAAGACAAAGTATTGAACAACACTGCCTGTTTCTTCTCAAGGGCATCAACTTCAGAAACAGATCTCTGGCACAGGAGACTTGGCCATGTGAACTTTAAAACCATAAATAAAGTCACAAAAATGGGCTTGGTCAGAGGTCTACCTTTGAAAGTATACCAGTGTCAAGAACACTGTGTATCCTGTTTAAAGGGAAAACAGCATAAGTCCTCCTATAAGTCTATTGAAGAATCAAAAACAACTGCATGTCTTCAACTACTCCATATGGACTTATTTGGACCTGTCAAGATTATGAGCCTTGGTAAAAAGAAGTACTGCTTAGTCATCATTGATGACTACTCAAGATTCACATGGGTATTCTTCTTATTTTCCAAGGATGAGGCTGCTGAAATCATCAAGTTCTTCATTCTACAAGTAGAGAAACAATATTCTCTATCTGTCAAAACCATTAGAAGTGACAATGGGACAGAGTTCAGGAACAAAACTCTGGATGAATTCTGTTTGTCTAAAGGGATTATTAGACAATACAGTGTTCCCAGAACTCTTGAACAAAATGGTGTAGTAGAAAGGAAGAACAGAACATTGATAGAAGGAGCAAGAACAATGTTAGCTGATTCTGGACTGCCCTTGTACTTTTGGGCAGAAGCAGTTAACACATCATGTTATGTTCAGAATAGAGTTCTTGTGGTCAAGAGACATTCCAAGACTGCCTATGAAGTTCTTCATGGCATGAAGCCCCTTATCTCCTTTTTCCGGGCTTTTGGGTGTCAATGTTTCATCTTGAACATCAAGGAATCTATTTCAAAGTTTGCTGCCAAAGTTGACTCAGGTTACTTTCTTGGTTACTCTTCAACTAGAAAAGCCTACAAGGTTTTTAATTCTCACACCAGGATAGTAGAAGAAACATTGAATGTCAAGTTCAATGAGTCAAAACACACTCTTATTCCAGCACATCCTGCTGAACTCTTTGACCTTGACAACTTTCACTTTGGACTTGAAAAGACTGTTACTTCTTCCAAACCTACTTATTATGGTGATCAAAGGTTTGAAGATGAGGATCCTACACCATGGACTCCTCAAACAGTCATTAAGTCAACTACAACACCATCAGAAGTTTCTCAAACTTCTGATCAAACAAATACTGAAGGCCAAACTCAAACATCTGCTTCAGCACCTGCAATTACTGAAGAAGCTAAAACTGCTGAACCAGATATTATAGACCTCAGTAGTTTGTTTGAAGAACAAGAGCCACCTACACCTGTCAGTGGTTTACAACAACTGATTGAACACAGAGATCATCCACTTGATCAAATCATGGGTGATATATCTTCAGGTGTTCTTACCAGAAACCAGCTCTCCAACTTTTGCCTATTTTCAGCCTTTATTTCACAGTTGGAACCAAAGAAGTACCAGGAAGCCCTCAAAGACAATAATTGGGTGCAAGCTATGCAAGATGAACTGCTTCAGTTCAACAAGCAACAGGTCTGGGAAATCTGTCCCTTACCTCCAAACAAGCAACCAATTGGCACAAGATGGGTTTTCAGGAACAAACAAGATGAAGCTGGTATGATAATCAAGAACAAGGCAAGACTGGTAGTTCAAGGGTACTCTCAAGAAGAGGGAATTGACTATGATGAAACCTTTGCTCCAGTTGCAAGGCTTGAGGCCATCAGGTTATTTCTGGCCTATGCCATTTCCAACAAAATTACAGTTTATCAAATGGATGTGAAAAGTGCATTTTTGTATGGAAAAATAAAAGAGGAGGTGTATGTCTGTCAGCCACCTGGGTTTGAGGATCCTTCTCATCCTGAGTGGGTGTACAGACTAGACAAAGCTCTTTATGGGCTCAAACAGGCTCCAAGAGCCTGGTATGATACACTCTCCACCTTTTTACTCAAAAATAACTTTACAAGAGGTGCCATTGATAAAACTCTTTTCATTAAACATGTTGGAAATCATGTCTTACTTGTTCAAATTTATGTTGATGATATCATTTTTGGTTCAACAAACACAAAACTGTGTGATGATTTTAAGAAACTCATGCAATCAAAATTTGAGATGAGTACCATGGGAGAACTGCAGTACTTTCTAGGACTGCAGATCAAACAACAAACAAATGGAACTTTTATACATCAATCAAAATATGTTAAAGAATTATTGAACAAAATTTCTTTAAATGACTGTAAATCATGTTCCACTCCCATGACACCAATCACACAAGTTGAACCTGATGATCAAGGAAAACAGGTTGATCAAACCATGTACAGATGCATGATAGGTTCCCTTTTATACTTAACTGCTTCTAGACCAGATATTATGTTTTCAACATGTGTCTGTGCTAGATATCAATCAGCACCAAGGGAATCACACCTTATAGCAGTCAAAAGAATTTTCAGATATCTGAAAGGAACTCCAACACCTGGAATTTGGTATCCTGCTTCAAACAATACCAAGTTATCAGCTTTTTCAGATAGTGACTATGCAGGGTGTAAGATGACAAGAAAGTCAACATCTGGTGGTTGTCAATTCCTGGGTAACTGTCTAGTGTCATGGCAATCAAAGAAGCAAACATCTGTTGCAACTTCAACTGCTGAAGCTGAATACATTGCAGCTGCAAGTTGTACATCACAGATACAATGGCTCCAATATCAACTTCTTGATTATGGAATCAAAGAGACCAAGACACCTTTGTTTGTAGACAGCAAATCTGCCATTAGCATCATTCAAAATCCGGTACAGTTCTCAAAAACCAAACATATTGAGATCAGGTACCATTTCATAAGAGATTGCTATGAAAAAGGCAAGATTGAGGTGAAGCATGTAGCAACAGCTAATCAAATAGCTGACATCTTCACTAAGCCCCTTGACACATCAACATTTCAGAAGTTAGTATCCATGCTTGGAATGCTAAATTTGTAAGTGTTTACTTTATTTTTTTTAAAACATATATGCATATCAGTTAGAATCCAAGTTAACACTTGATTCTACCCAACTCTACATCAAACTTCTACATCAATCACTTCTATCTACTACTGTTATGCATAAAAACATCAAAAAAAATTTCTTTTTTCCATCCCTGATTCCATCCTGTTTACCTTTTCTTTTTTCTGGTTTTCACTTACAAAAGACAAAAGTCTGAAACAAAACTTCTGAAAAACAAAAAGAGAAACCACTGATTAACAAAAATCAGTATGAGAGAACTACTGATGAACAAAAATCATCAGTATGGAAATAACTTCTGAAAAAGGTAAAGCTTCTGATAAAATAAACTTCAGAAGTTAAATTCTCATCAGTTGTTTTAAAACTACTGAAGAGAATATGGGAACTACTGAAGAAGTTGGGTCTTCTTCAGCAGTTTGAGTCAAAAAGGGTAAATCAGACTTTCCCATTAGTACTTTGACCTAAGTCGGTCAAAAACCACTGTTATATACCTTTTTCATCACTTATCCTTTCAAAAAGCAAAAATTTCCCACCGTCTCTCTCAAAAAAAACTCTCTCAAAAACCTTAACCTGCAACTCAACTGTTCGATCACCACAAAACCAAACCACATGGCTCTCGTTCTGAAACAGGGTCACAATCAACGGGCCTTTCTTGAAAAACAAGAAGGCTGGTCACAATACGATGAGATCATTGATCTCGTCGTAAAATCCCAATACTTTACTGCTCTCACAATCGACCCACCAATCTATACTGAAACTCTAAACGAGTTCTGGGCAAATGCTGAGACTGTAACTGCTGATGGTGAAATAATTTCCCTCAACTCAAGAATAAAAGGGAAACCACTGACCATCACACCGGCCACACTGGCAACAAGACTGGGTCTGGATGATGTAACTGCCCCTGACCATGTTGCTAATTCTGACATTCACCTAACCATGACTGAGTGTGGTTATCAAGGTACTCTCTCCCATGCTACAATCTTTAAAAAATATTTTGAACCAAAATACAAGCTTTTGTTTCATTATATTATTATGTGTTTGAGTCCAAAAACAGGGTCTTATGACCAGATGCCCTCCACTTTTCAACCAATATTTCATTCCATTGTGAATGAAACTAAATTCAGGGCATCAAAACTATTTTTCAATGAGTTGGTGTTACATCACAATAATACCAAGAAAAAGTTTTTGTTATACCCAAGGTTCATTATGCAATGCATAATAGGGGAACTGGGTAATGAGGTGCTTGTGGGAAAAATTTCAACTTTAAATCCTTTAACATCACAAGCATACTCAAGGCATAACAAACCGGCTGCCTGGCCAGAAGATGATCAGGGAGAACAACAACAAGTCCCCCTGAAGCCCACATCTTCCAAACTCACACCACCAAAAGCCAAAAAGCCCAAGCCAACAAAAACTGCAACCCACCAACCCAAAAGAAAAGCTGTTCAGGAGGTTGAGATGCCTGAACATGCTCATGAGCATTCTGCTCTTCAAGTAGGTGAGACTGAAACACCCTCTTAGTCTCATCCATCTCAAACCCCACCAAGAGCACCCATAACCATTTTATTCAAAAGAAAAAGACTTAGAAAAACATATGAAACACACTCTTCTTTTGAAACTGCTGAACAACAACTTTCACCACCTATTGCCCAAACTACTGAACCAACCCCACAAATTTCTGAACAAGAGGCAATAGAAATTGCCAAACTTCTCTCTGGGCTAAAAGAGAAGGTCCCATCTGATCATGTCAGTCCCCTACAACCACAACAAACAGGGGACATAACCACTACATCAGACATGGATGTGGACATCTCTAGCCCTATCCCAAGAGATGAGGGTGGACCAGAGTCTTTAAGCCCAATTTTAGAGACTCTTGGGGCATCTGAGGCTGCTACTACTCAGTTACCACCCAGTGGTGGATCTGAGGATAGAAGTAACATAGCTAAGACCTCAGATGTGGCAACTACTGATGAAGGCTTAAGGCCTGAAGTAGGAAATCCTCGGTACCAAGAACAAGAGGTTCATGAGAGAACTGAGTTGGGCTCAACTCATGATTTAACTGAGACAGTCCTCATTGAGGGCAACATCAGGGATTCAGATGATTCTATTAATTTGGATGATGTTTCACACACACAAACTACTGAATTGACGGCACTTTCTGAAGGTCCTGTTTCAGGGGTATCCAGGCTCAAGAAGCCAGTCACCTCTGCACAGGTTAAAGCCCACTCAATCCCTAAAACCCCTAGAGTGGCATCCTCTGTACAACATGAGGATCTCCCAAAAACACCCCCTTCACAACAAATGCCTACCCAATTCCCTGGGCAAACAAGCATAGACCTGAACCAGCTATGCAGCCCAGAGGGTCCCCTGTACCACATGATGAATACTCTCATCAGAAATCACTTCCAAACATATACAGCTGACTTGGAGCTGTCCATCAAGAATCAATTTGGAGTGATCAAGACCAAGATGAATGATCTGTCCAACAAACTAGACTTCAACAGCAAACAGATTGCTCATCTTCAAGGACAATTCTCCCAACCCTCTGCTTCAAGGGTTAAAATTGATGAATCCAAAAAGGGGGAGAAGATCAGGGAACCTAAGGAGTCATTCCAAACCAGGATAAGGGCAAGAGTGGCCGTGGCCATCCTTGAAAGAGATCAAAAAGATCAGGCCAGAAAAGAAAAATTGGCCAAACAGTTTGGTGTCTCAATAGAAGAAATTGAAGCAGCAGAGAAAGAAGATGAGACCCAAACATCTGAAGAATCCCTAAGGCACAATGAAGAAACTTCTGATGACAAAACTTCTGATGAAGAATCAGAAAGTACTGAAGACAATCCTTCAGTAGTTGACAAACCATCAGCAGTTGTCAACACATCAGAGGTTAACACTTCCAATCCTCAAACTGCTGAACCTTCCAGGACCACTGCTCCCATTCAACCAACATCTGATCCCATCAGGCCTACAACTGTTACAACAATGACTGTACTAAACCCTTCTCCTATCTCTCAATCAGCTGAATTATTAGAGAAGAGCTTAATTGCAGCCAACAAGAAGGCTAGAGAAGATCAGATCTGGAAAACTCTGGAAGAAAGGGATGATTTAGATTTAAGCCATGAAGAAAAACTTCAGGCTTATGAAGCTGAACTACAAAGGCAGGCTAGCCTTGATGAGATTGCTGAACAAGATAAAAGACAACAACTGGTGTCTTACATTACCAAGAACAGCAAGACTAAAGCCTTTACACTCAAAGGACTCTCTATGCAAGAGCTGACAAGAAGAGCACAACTGCTTGCAGACAAAATGGCCACAAGCAAAGAAGGAAAGGCCAAGAGAGCCCAGATAATAGAAGAGTTAGTAGCAGAAGGATATGGTTCAAAAGCCTCAGTATCCAGATGGAAAGAAGAAAGACTAATGGATACTTACAGAAAATACTTGGCTGCCAAGGCTGCAAATCCAGAGAAGTTTCAAACTGCTGATCCTTCAAGATCAGTAGTTAGAACTTCTGGTGTATCAAGAAGAACTGCTACTCAGAAGAAAAAGGCAGAGGACAATGTCAAAACTGACTTCAAAATGGTACTACTTGAAGGAAGTTCAATAGTCCATTCAGATTTTGACATTGAGGAGAAACCTCTGTTAACTCAATTCAGGGATCCTTCCACTTTTGCCTACCAAATACAAAAGACCATCAAAGAAAAGCTGCATACCAGAGTAGTGACTGAACACCATCTCCCAACTGTTCAGATGCATGATATGCAACAACAACAAGGAAGAGAATCCCACCTGAGGCTATCTGAAACTGAAAACATCCAGCACTCAGGACCATCAACCCAAGGGACAAGTCTGGTTCCCTATTCTTCTGACTTTAACAAGTCAAAGATACCTATCATCAGATGGTCACTTACTGATAACAACTCAGTATTGTTGACAAGAAGAGACCTCTCAAGCAGGGCTTACAAGAAGATCAGTGATCTGAAGAAACTGTCAACACAAGACCTGCTCACAATTCAACATCTAGAACCACAGAGAGGATCTCTATCTGATGGTCAGTTAAACCAGCTCAAGAACACCATGTACAGAGAGATGTGGAAGATTGTTCAAGACAGAAGAAAAACATAAGGAATTAGTAAGGTTTTGGCTTCATCAATCCAGGGGGAGATTGTTAGGACAAAGAGGATTGGTGAAACCACTTTTGGAAACCTTAGTCTAATTCACTTCTGTCATTTTGGCTAAGTATAGAAGTACTGAAGAGAAGACAAGAAATTGCTGAAGAGAAGATATGAGAAGTGCTGAAGAAGAAACTTCATCAGAAGTTCTGAAGTCCAAACCAGACAAGTTCACTTCAGAAGTACTGAAGACAAACTACTCATCAGTAGTTTGTCTTTCATCAGCACTTAGCATCAGATATTTTCCACCGCCTTTTGCATCAGTAGTTTTATTGTTTATTATTACTTTTAGCTATTTTGTTAGTTTCAATGTTGCAACTTGTGCAACTTGTTTCTGTTGTTTCTGTACTTGCTTTTTAGCAAGATACATGTATGTAAATGTCTATAAATAGGAGGCTTCAACCTTCTATTTTAGACATTGATTTTAATAGAAAAATCCTTCAAACACTCTCAACTGTTCTATTCCATTTCAGTATTTATTGTGAATCTGTCTAAGTATCTAATTCTCATTTACTGCTTGGATTCATAATAAATACTTGTCATTTATTAGTTCCAATCATCAAGGGGGAGTAATAACTCTGCCTTAGTATAAAAAGTGTTGCTTTAACTTATACATTCCGCTGTGCTTATAATCTGATCTACAAGGACTTGCTAAACACTTAAGTGTCAAGATAGCAAGTTCTTACTTAGCAAAAAGAGCAAACTGATCCAACATCCATAAGTAGGAGTCTTCCTTTATTAACTTGACCGACTTATTGACTGGGAGAAAAGTATTCTCAAAAACCTTCAATTTCCTTGCGTGCCAAATCTTCCACGTGATCGCCATAGTGATCATCGACACCATCTTCTTCCAATGTTTGCTGCCAATTTGGGACTTCAAGTAATCATCCATCTCGGATAGCGAGTTAAGATCGTCTTGCCATGCAACCTTAATCCAAAACGATATGTTCCACCAAATGCTCCTGGCAAATAGGCAAGTTGAAAAAACATGGTCTGAGGTCTCAATCTCTAACTCGCAGCGGTCTCACAACAGGTCCCGAAACAACATCCTATGAGTTGCCAAGGCATGTTTAGATGCCACTCTACCCACTATACCTCTCCAGACAAGAAAGTTAGCTTTTAGCGTAGCCCAATTATTTCACCCAAAGACCACATCATTGCCATCCCCGACCCGTCTTCTAGCAAGATCAGACCTCAAACTACGGACAGAGAAGGAGACTCCATCACATTTTTTTCTAAACCCAAATGTTTTTACCTTTGCTCAGAGGTTTACTGTGCAGCAAATACATAAGACTCCCTACTTGTTCCCAATTTGCCCTCGTGCTTGGATCACGAACCCAACGCCATCCCAAAGCGTAATAGCTCCTCTGTACACAATATGCTCAGCAACCAACCCGTTTTTGTTACCGGCAATACGAAATAGGCCAGGGCAAGTGTTGTAAAGCAATCCCTCAAAGAACAATTAAACAAGATTAAACAAACGAACCAACGATTCCTTTATTATTATCAACGATTTAATATGATTACAAAGAAAAAAACTGAATTAAACGAAAACAAGAAAGAAATGAAAGGAATTGAATGAATTAGGGCTAATAATAACAAGCAACTATATAGCCCCAAATCGTTTGTTATTTGGTCGTTGGAACTTTCATTCAGGGCAACTTTAATCCCTCAACTTTACGATCTATTAAAACTTGTCATTTTATACCCATGAACCTTTTAACTTTATATCACAACTTCATAACAATCTCCACCTTTGTGATTAAAGCTTCAACCCATATTCAACAACTCCAAACAGTATTGAAACTTAGGACCAGTGATTACTTTGGTTAACATATCAGCAGCATTATCCAAAGTATCAACCTTTCCACTTCTAACTCCTTGTCAGACATCTTTTATGAAATAATACCTTACATGAATATGCTTTGTCCTTTCATGAAAAACTTGGTTCTTTGACAACAATACAGCTCCCTGATTGTCACATAATACAACTGTATTATCCAACTTGATTCCAAGATCTGTCACAAACCTTTTTAAACAAAGTGACTCTTTTACAGCTTCCGCTAAAGATACATATTCTTCTTCTGTTGTTGATAAAGCAACTATCTTTTGCAAAGTTGCTTTCCAACTCACCACACCTCCAAAAGAAGTGAATACAAAACCAGACATTGACCTACACATATCCAGATCTTTTGCAAAATCTGAATCTACATACCCAACGACCTCACTGTCCTTCCTGTCTTCTCCAAAGATTAACCCAACACTACTGGTACCATTCAAATACCTCATTATCCATTTGACAGCTTCCCAATGAGTTTTACAAGGATTGGAAAAAAACCTGCTCACCAAGCTGACAGCATAGCCTATGTCATGCCTGATACACACCATGAGATACACGAGGCTTCCCACTGCATTACTGTATGGAATTTTATCCATAAATCTTTGTTCTTCCTCAGTCTTTGTAGAACACTGCTTTGACAGTTTAAAGTGTGCAGCTAATGGAGTTGTAACAGGCTTACAACTATCCATTTTAAACTTAGCTAACACCCTTTCTAAGTAGGACCTTTGACACAATTTCAGCAGCTTCTGGTTTCTGTCTCTCAATATTTCCATACCTAAGATCTTTCTTGCTTCACCAAGATCTTTCATCTCAAACTCTTGGTTTAACATATCTTTGGTAACTTAAATTTGTTGTTTATCTTTACAAATGACTAACATGTCATCTACCTATAACAACAAATACAAAAACTAACCAGAAGCCCATTCTTTTATGTACACACAACTGTCAAACCTGCTTCTTCTGAATCCATGAGTGACCATGAACTCATCAAACCTCTTATACCATTGTCTTAGGGACTGTTTCAACCAATACAATGACCTTTGAAGCAACCAAACTTTATCTTCATTACCTTCTTGTTCAAAACCTTTAGGTTGTCTCATATAAATCTTCTCTTCAAGATTGCCATGTAAAAAGGTAGTCTTTACATCTAACTGTTCCAGCTCCGTATCTCTTGAAGCTGCAAATGAATATAATACCCTTATAGAAGAATGCTTCACCACAGGTGAAAAAATCTCATTATAATCATGCCCAGCCTTCTGTGTGAACCCCTTTGCTACCAGTCTTGTCTTAAATCTTGGTCCATACCATGATCACCTTCCTTTACATTGAAAATCCACTTGCAATCAACTAAATTTTGACCAGCAAGCTTGTCTATCGGAACCCATGTCTTGTTCTTGTGCAAAGAATTCATTTCCTCTTCCATTGCACCTTTTGTAACACCCTAAAAACTTTATTTCTTTAATAAGAGGTATAAAAACCCGGTAAATTCGTTCAAAACTAAGCATTTTAACATATAATTGAAAAATCATAACTTGAGGGACTAGAATGGATAAGTTGGGAGGAGCTTTAGGTGGAACAAAGGGGAAGTCGACATATCAGATGCATATGTCGACCACCACACCCAAAAACACACACACACAAACACACACTAAAGCTTCTACTCCAAATCAAGCTTCAATCTTGCTTAATCAGAAGATAACCCACTTGCATTAAGGCTTAATCGACTCAACAAACTCCAATAAACATCTAGGTATCACTCGTTTTACCTGGATCGTTGTATTATAGCTCATTTGAGGGTGGGCGAAATTTTAGGGTTCTTAATTGGAGCAAATTGTTAGAATCTGATGGAACCTTATATGAAAGGGAACCTTGAAAACTTGTTAATTTATGTATAATATAAATTATCTAACCTAGAACATGAAATCTTGGGGGATTTGGAGTAATATAGGTTGGCTCCCTTTAAGGTGAAACAACATTTAGAAATTGTATATAATTGCTTGATTGTCTTGAGTTGTGAATAGTTAGTTATTATCAAATCTAGAATAACATCTTGGTATGAAATCATGGGTGGAAAATTGATGAATTGATTGACCCATTTGACTAAACCAATGGGCTAAGAATCATGTATGTTATGTGTTTGATTATATGCTTAAATGAAATTACTTGTGTGAAAATCCTTGAAAGTGATGGAATCATTAGTAGGATATGCTAAACTTTGATGATCAAACACTAACCATATCGACAAATATTTGGATACTTATCTAGGTGAATCAAGTGGGAGTCTAGAAATCAAGGGCGAACTGGATACTCGCCAAAAGGGAAAGCTTTGAGGTACGATTTTGGTCGTGTTCATTTGTTATAAAAGTTTGTGTAGAATACCTTGCAATGTTATTATGATGAAATGAGTTGGAAGATTGTGTAATAGTATCAAGATAGATAAACATGGAATTACCAAGGTCTAGGTAGTCCGAAAGGGCTCCAAGAATAATGTTTCGCTTAAGAAATGAAGTTGTAATCGCGACTCATACGAATGCAAATGAGTCTAAGCGACCATAATGAGATACTAACCATTAATGACTCAAATGGGTCAAATGGATAAGAAACAAGACTAGAAAGCGAAAAAGGGAATAGGACCAAGGCATAAGCAATCCCGTGCAGATTGTAGAGCCCGAGGCATCCCTATACATTCATAAACCAAGGTAAAAGCAACCCGAAGGGGTTGTAGAGACCGAGGTAGCGAATTCGCAGCCTTAACCAAGTGTTAGGCTGGATAAAAGCTGTGAAACAGGTTCAGACAGAAGTGAACGGCCGTTCACCAAGGTTGAACGCTCGTTCACCTAGACCCCTGCACCACGAAACCTTCTGTGAAGAAGTGAACGGTCGTTCACCCTTACCGAACGGCCGTTCACATTGGAAAACTGTGTTTTGGACTTTGTTGATCAAATTCGATGATTATCTAGTGCTAACTAACCTTCTATGATGCTTGTACAACGGGTTGTAGGTATGAGGAACGCCCGGATTGAAGATCAAGCTACCGAATCAAACCGAACGCGCTCTTTTGAACAACTTTTGTAGAAATTGGGTTGTATCGTAGCATATTTCAAACTAAATGTCGTTGTTTCCGCTGTGTTTAATCGATTGCTAATTGTCGTAGTTTGTTTTGAAACTTATCTTCAACCGATTTTGGGTAAACACATTTTGTAATAGTTCGGTAGTTAATAACTAGTAGTTGAATTATGTCATTACCTTCTCAAACCTACGCAATAAATGGGGTTTAGGGGTGAGGGTCTTACACCTTTCCACCTTTCTTTGTTCTCAGATAACATAGATTCTTCAAAAGTTAAAGGTTCATGTATACATTTATCTTCTGTTGCTACTAGTACAAAAGCATAAATGTCTTCATTTGACCTAAATCTTTCTGGTGGCACAATAAATCTTCTAGTTCTATTCCTGGCTAAACTGTAACTCTGAATAGCAGGACTAGAACTAGATAGTTGAGGATCTTCTAATGGAGTTCTACTTGCCTGTTCAACAGCACTTGGTTCATCGCCTTCTTGTAACTCCACCTTAAGCTGGACATCTTGACTATCCAGATTACCAGAATACCCCTGCCCTGTACCTTTTCCCACAACATCTTTATACATAACCTCTTATCTAAAAGCATTTACATCCCAGCTTAAAATAACTTTTGAATCTTTTAAACTCCATAACTTGTACCCTTTTATGCCCTCAGGATACCCAAGCACAATACATCTTTGTGCTCTGCTGACGTAAAACGGACGGGTAGGCATGCGTCCGTCTCGTCATGGACGCAAGGTGTCCGTTGACGTAAAACGGGCGGGTTGGCATGCGTCCATTAGGTCATGGCATAGGGGTTGATTTTGTGATATGGTGGTACTAACGTGCGATTTTTACTAGCGTTTGGCACCATATCCCTTCACCTTGTTTTATACTTGCACCTTGAGCCACTCGGTTAACATTCCGTCCATTTCAACTGTTAAAAACAAGATAGTTACTAAAATTCCCTTATCTTTTCCAATAAACCCCAATTTTGAGCCCTAATTCTATCTAATCAGCAATCTTTCAAATGGACTGCATCTTAAAAGACCCTCTGCTACAATCAACTGCATCTCTCCCAATAAACCATCTCCTTTAATCAGCCAACCCTCTGCATCTTTACCTGCTGCTACAATCGACCTAAATGTCGTATTCTTCGTCGTCTGTGAGTTCACGTAGGTATGATTTGGCTGATGAGTTGTGCAGATGTGGTGCACGTATATGTTATCACACATCAAGGACACGATTGAACCCATGATGCCAATTTATGTGTTGTGTAAGTGTTGCACATATTTTTTGTGTAAGTTATTTGTCGACTAACATTGTTTATTCCATCTACAGAAGGACAGCTGTGGTGAATGCAGACAAATACCATGTATAGCAAGTTATACTTCTACAAATACCAGGTATAACAGACATGATCCACCACAAGATAACAAAAACGAATCGGATTCAGGTGGTAAAGACATGGGGCTTGATGCTATTCTTCCTGAACGGTTTTTAATCAGGATCAAGGATAAGGGTCTGGTGGTGAAAAACTGGACACCTCATCCGGCTATACTTGGCCATGATTCAGTGGGTGGATTTATAAGTCATTGTGGGTGGATGAACAGTGTTAGTCGATCTGTAATGGTAAAGGATTACACGACACAGAAATCGATTATAGCAGGTTAGGTTTTTTTTAATCGATCTGTTAATGGGATGGAAAATTACATATCTGCCCTTGCATCTAACATTTATTTGGATGGAAAGTTAATAGTTAGGCTCAAAGTGCAAGAAAATGCAAGGAGAGTGGCTCAAGTTGCGACAGTTTTAAGAAATGGATGCAAAGTGCCCCCACCTCAAAACCACAGAGATGCACATTGTAGTCAACTCTTTTTTTTTTTTTTTTTGAAAAATGGTTGTTTTAACCTATTCTGCTCTTGATGAAAATAAAAGTCATATTTACTGGTTTGAACATGATTAGTGGCTTTCTTAACATGATTAATTAATTATCTGAACACATTGTGTTTTTTTTTCTGTATGAACAAAACTCCACAAAAAAAGTCGTTTTTTTTTCGTTTTTTATTTAGCACTATGGTACTCGTTGTAAAGATAATAAAACGGTCGTTAATTTGGTGTAATTTTTATCTTTAAAAGTTGTAGAGAGAAACATGAGAGATAAAAAATATTTTAGAGGGAAATAATAGAGAGAATGCCCCAGTCAAAAGCAAAAGCAGAAGGAGAGGATGAGAGTGCCATGTTATCCTAAAAAAGGAAAAGAAGCGTATTAACACAGACTTGTTTTATGTTTAATAAAATAAGAATTGCGACTGACTTTGACATCTTAATGCAATGGATAATGTTACTATTATTAACATAGACACTATCTTATCTCATCTTGTTTTGTAAATGAAAACAAATTTTATAATTACACACTTCAGTTTCAAATAATTGAGTTAATTTAAAAAGATAAACTGATATGAGTTGTGACCTGTATAATTTTTTGCTTTCTTTCTTTATATAAGAACTAGTAAGGTGCCCGCGCGATGCGGCGGGAACCGATCTTTTCGATTAGTTATGGATTAATTATGCAAAGATTTGCACGGTTCTGCAAGAGGAATGTTCAACTAAAAGGATTGAAATGTTTGAAGCTGCAAACATACATACAGACAAATTTCTAACTTGCAAGTTCGAACCATCTTCATGTTTTTCCAACAGCAGAGGAATTTCTGCTTCATCCTCTTTGATGGTTGATTCCAATGTTTCTTTCTTTTGTTTTCTTTTTAATCACAGTAGGTGGTATACTTACAGTAGGAGGTGTCATCTTGACACAACGATAGCAACCCATGAAAATTCTGAGGCATGCGATCAATATGACATTTACATTTGTATCTACTTTTATAGCTAATAGTGCCAACGTGAAACCTGCACAAGGCTGGATAGATAAATAATCTCTTAAGAAATTAGTCACATGGAAATATACAACAAGATAAATACAAATGGAACTATAAGTTTTTGTATTTAAAAAGTTGATAATTAGAAGTGTTAAATTGAATAGAAATATTTAAACTTGCTAGAGCAATGTTTGTGGCACGCTCACCATTCTTCATTGCCAAGACTACAAATAAGTAATTTCAGAAGAAATCTAGATAAGAAGTGAATCTTTGCTTGCTAGAAGAAAGCTCGATCTATGGCCTACAACAAATACAAGCACAACTTCATAAGAATGTGGGTTAAAAACTTAAATACATAAAGGTTATTGTGATTAAAAATTTTTTAACAGAAGGGAACCCATATATATCCACGAACAAAAAAACGCTATCTAAGATAGAAAGTAAATGTACAGCGACAATAAACTATTACATAAAACCATCTAGACCCATCTAATGATTCCAAAATTTTCCAAATTAACTCCAAGTTTCAAACAATAAAAAAAGTGTACTCCTTTGCGACTCACTGAATTTTGTCACCTCAACACTCATAAAAAACACAAGATGCCATCACTGTACCACCGTTCAATGGTGATGCTTTCCATCTTAGCACGATGCTTCATCCACAAAAGTGTATTTTCTTTGATGCTTTCCATAAATTTTTTTTGTTGAAGGGGTGATTTTTTTGAAAATCTTGTCATTCCGATGTATCCAAATCAGCCAAAATATTGCATATACTATGCACCAGGCTGCCTTTTTTGTGACTTTGAACTCTTTGTCGCCTCGACCGATTTTAGCACTTCTTTAACTATAGAACAGCTCCCAAGGACCAAACAATTAAGCCATACCCCGACTTCACACCATACCGATCTTGCCAACGCACATGAGACCAAGATGTGGTCAACCGATTCAGGAACGGAGTCGCAGCACGGACAGTAAATATTATTAATCTGCACACCTCTTTTAACAAGCTCAACACAAGTCGGGATCTTACTTGAAATACATTTCCATACCAACATGTTTGCTTTAGGGATAGTCCAGTTACACCATTTAAAGGAGATGTCCCCTTGAAACTGGTTCATACTTGCGGCTAAGTCTTCTTTGATTGTTTAACTGCAAAATATATACCACCATCGGACTTCCAACCCCAAGAATCCTCCCCCGGCTTCATCCTAATAGTCCTCAGCAGCCCCAATAGTGCCAAGAATTGAGCCCAATCTAGAGCCTCAACCGGTTTGGACTTCCATTTCCAATCCCAGAACAAACTCGGGCCTACCATTACATAGTTTTCAGCCACCATCGCCTTCTTATTTGCTGCCAATTTGTAAACTTTAGGAGACAACACCTTTAGACATTTATTCGGAATCCACTCAACGTACCAAAATCTGCATTTATCCCCTTTACCTATGACGCAAACAAGCATTTTTGAAAGTTCCAAATTTCTCTTTTGAAATTCTCCAACAATGCTGCCAATATTCTTCCATACTTCAGTGACACTTTTATATTTAGGAATCATGTTATTAAGCCATCTCCTCCCATGCACTGCCTATTTTGACCATAAAGTAAATAAAACCACTTTATAAGGAAAAAAAAGCTTCAGCCCTTGTAACCGAAAATGACAACTTACATCTTTAATAGACTGTTGGCATCATCCGCCCTCATAACTAAGAATGACAACTTACCCTTCACTGAACTTAACGCTTGAACTTGTTGTGCAGTGACCTTAATCACATGTGATCCGACCTTTATCATGACAGTCTTGATGTATTTATTAACTGGATCACTTCGACAGAGCCGAACAACGCCTTGTATACAAACTACATAGTCAAGTCTCAAGTCATTCACCATAGAATGTATAACAAAATAACTTACTAAACTAAATCTATAACAAGAACCATTCATGTACTTGAGTGAGCCAGCAAAAGGGTTAAAGTAACAAACATTGATATATCCAAAACTCCTAAGACGCATTTCATCGAGCAGGTTGTAGGCATATGGTTAACGCTATGTGTATATATCAAACTCGAGTTATTTCTCTGTCAATTCTAACTAAACTTAACAGTGCACGTACCTGATGACTTGAATCAGTCAATTAACAAATTACCTACGGTGAACGTGTATGTATATGTGAGCATATTCAAAAGTAAAACAAATACATGTAAGCATATTCAAGAGTAAAACAGATTCAACTGAAAAAAAACACAGAGCGGGTATATCGATTAACACTTACCTTAACAAAAAGTCAGCAGACGGCTTCTGGGAAAGATGGAGGAAGACGAAGATTGGACCTGAATCTTATTCGATTTAAATTGTGATAATCTTTCTTCCTAATGCTGATGATGACGATGATAGGCTGTTGAGGGTTGTAGCTTTTTTGTGCTTGAATGTGTCAGGCGGTATGGAGTGGTAAAACGACCATGGGGAACAAGTGTCAAAGGAGGAATAGAATCAGTATCTTGCATTTGACCTAAAGAGAAAACAGCCTCATATGGCACAGATTTAAAGGATCTTTTGTTGCTGCAATAATCAAAATTACACATCTTATAATTTCGAACACGACATGAAAGAAGCACACTACCACACATAAACATACAATTACATTCATAGGCCCATAGCATTATATCTAATATACTCCACAAACAGTTCAGTTTTAAACAAAAAAGATGAGTCGCGTCTTCAAAAGTTTCAAAACATAGATACAAAATAAGCTGTTTAGCAGAAGTAGCCATGTTGTTCCTCATGACGTATACTCACCTCATGAAAAGCAACATTGTCACCAGCTTTATGGCCATTAGGATCTTTTTTGGAGCTAGCTACTCCGCTCGTTGCATCGTCATCCTCATCACATAGCTACCAAAGCCTACATATATATGGAGAAAAAGGATCCTTACTTCCACCCTGCTCAAAAGTAATAACAAATCAATACTGAATATCATTGATCATCAATTTAGCATATAATTTTTAAAAGATGTATCAAACCTGTTGCAGAGAAGAAGCATATGAAGGTTGATTAAGAATCTGATTACGATGTTCTTCATTAATAGCCATATTGGTTCTCCGGCTCTCATTTCTTGCAAACTGCAGACCTGCAAAGCAAAGAACACAAATCAACACCACCATCAATTACATGTCGATTCTTAAAATTCAGAGTAAATAAAAATCAAGAATGTATGTTTGGAGTTTCATACCAGATTGAAGATACAACTAACTATTATTATTATTATAAACACTTTACTTGCTTTGAAAATTCCGTTCAAATACATTGCCCCAAATACAGAAAATATGGATCTTTCTCCTTATAAACCAACATCAAAGACGATTGTACACAATTAAAGACGAAATAAAATAAGGATTCGAGATTTTACAGGTGGAGGTTGTGCAGGGGGGGGGGATTGAGGGAGGCGATAGCGGATTTTTCTGTATAATAGGGAATTCAAAATATGAATGTGACTGTGAGGAGTTAGGAATGATGAGAAAGTGATTTGTAGGCTGGAGAAGTTTTTTTCCTCTCCTGAGATCTTGCTCCTCTTCCCCATATTTCGGGTTATATAGAACTGAGAGCATGTTTGGCTCTCCTTATTTTCACCTCCTTATAACTTATAACTTTTCCAAAAAGTTAATAAGTTACAAAAAGTGTTTGGCAAAAGGAAAATAACTTTTTGTTTTAACTTTTTGTAAGCCTATGATAAGTTGTTTTGGAAAAGTAAGGGAGGAGTGACTTTTTGAACCTCCTTATAACTTATTGATGGTTATTTATCTACATGCCCTTATTATATCCTTACACCTTCTCTCCTTATACCTTTTTTGGTCATTTTACCTAAATAAGTTAAACCAAACACTTTTTTACAAACTAACTTATCAACTTATTGTTTTTCCCCACCCCATAAGCTAATCCAAACACTTTTTTAAAAACTCCTTTTTAAAAAGTCATAAGTTAATAAGTCCTTTTAACAAAAAGTCCTTTTTGCCTCAAATAAGTTTATCCAAACATGCCCTGAATAACCTCCTCTTGTATGCTATCCTTCTAGAAGCAATTTTATAGTTTAAGTTGTTACTTGTTAGACACTAACTAAAAGACATATTTACCCCTAAAAATTCTTTTTTATATGCATTAAGTGTTGTACCTTACGCAATTATATTTGTATTACTTAAAATTTAAGAAGTCCTTGGCTCATGCATTATAATATAGTATAGATAATCATGTCCACCTAATTCCAAATGATATTAGGGATAGCAACAGGTTGGGTATGGGTTGGATTTGGCTAATACCATACTCATACCCAATTATAAAATCTCATACCACACCCGTCCCATTACCCGGCGAGTTTTTGTCGGGTATTACCCGTCGGGTATAGAGTATACCCGCGAGTATCGGGTATACCCGTTGGTATTTTCATGTAAATATATATTTATTTTCTTTTATAGTCTTATGTTTTAAGAAATCTTGATTATATGAAATTGTAATAAGTAACATATATGTTATGATCACCATAATAATCTTTGAAACATTTAATATGTAAATATATATTATAGTAAGAATTTTGAAAACTATTTCTATATTTCATAGCATATAAATATAAATAATAATGTTATTAGAATATATATTTTAGACGAAAAATTTATTCTTCAAATAATGAATCTATTAGAATGAAACATTACTAATAAATAGTTAAGAAAAGATATATATAAAACTTAAAAGTATTCGAGTAGACGGGTATTTAGTTTCGGGTAATCGGGTTGGGTATCACCTAATACCATACTCGTCTCATACCCGTGAATTTTTTTTTTTCCAATACCAAACTCGTTCCATACCCATCGGGTATCGGGTATACCCGTCCCAAATGCTTCGGGTTTCGGGTATACCCGTCGGGCTCGGGTTTTTTTGCCATCCCTAGATATCTTGGGTCTTTATATAATTTCAACTGAAGTTCCATAACATCCTATCTATGCTACAACCTAGGCTTTGGGGATGTATCTTAACATATGTGTCGTTAACGGTTCCATGACATGTTAACATGTGTTACACACCACTTGCTCCTTGTGTTAAGATATGTTAAATGGATTATCTATCATTATATCTATATCTATATCTATATACTACAATATAATACATTCTAGATGGACAACAAGGTAATTTGCTCTCTTTTTTAAGATGGTATATGAAGAGGCATAAGCATACATTTCTATATTTTACCTCCTTTCTTCCCATTATGCCCATTTATACAACATATGATGCCCATGGTATATGTGTCTAATGCACGGTTAATATCTTCTCCACAATGTAACCCCCGACTCCTTTATTAATACTTGAAGTTTATGAAAAAGGCAAAAACATTTATACATCTTGTCTACAATAAATTAACCTCAAATAAACTCACATGATCATTAGGTAATTTTTGAAATTATCATACGGAGATTGACAAACTCTACAAAGAAGGCACTTTATCCATCATGCTTACGAGTAACAACATAATTTTTTTTTTACCAATAACAGAGGATAAATTTGATCGAGTTATAGGTTGGTTTGAATCTCTAAATATAACAGGTAAAAGTAATAGGTGGAATAGAGATGTTTAGCGCGACTGTTTTCGGGTTATTTAAATTACAATTTAAATTAAGTTTGAAATTGGATCGAGCTAAATAACTATACAGCCCCGCCGCAACGCGCGGGTTCCTACTAGTTTGTTAACACATTAACAAGATATTAAGAGATAATATTTTTCATTTTTAAACAAAAAACTCCTAAAAATAGAGTTATGTAATATTAACGAGATTAAACCATTTCCTTAGAGTAAGCTATGATGATATAACAAAAAGTGAGTGACGTGACACTGACACATAATGACACATAAGTAGAGGTGAAGAAGGTTAAAATTTACCCCAAAGCCTTAGATATCATATTACATAATTCAGATCACAAGCATAATTTTATTAATGACTAAAATAACTTTAAAATCTTACTCACTTAGCATTAAATGTTTTATAAAATAAAATATTTTTGAAACAAAATCTTTTGAACTTAAAGTTTTGTAAAACAAAAATATTTGTCAAATTATACTACAGTTGAAGTGTACTGAAAAAACCATTTCGTCTCAAACCGTTTTGACCTAAACCGTTTCGATTTATAGTGTTTCGACCGAACCTTTTTGACCTGTATTGTTTCAAGTCGAAAAGGTACGGTTCAAAACAGTTCAGGTTTAACCGGTTCAGGTCAATATGTTATAGGTCGAAACGGCTTGGTTGAAAAGGTACGGGTTGAAATGGTTCAGATCGAAAACATGTAAGTCGAAACGGTACGGTTGGCAAAACTGGTACGGTCCAAAACGATTCGGGTCTTCAGGTCAAAACGGTATGGTACGAAAAAGGTTCGGGTCGAAAAAGGTTCGAGTTGTAACGGTTCGGGTAGAGATGTTACAGTCCGAATCGGTTCCAGTCGAAACAACGTCAACTGGTCAAAGATTTCAATAAATTGACTTGAATTCCTTCTAATGTTGGAGGGACTTTGAATTCCTTTAGTTAAAGGAATTTGAAGGAATTCAGGTTGTCTCTGCACCCCTACATCCTTTATCACTGAGCAGTCATTTAGAGTTCTTAGCTGGTGATCCGGGCTGTTTCCCTTTCGATGATGAAGCTTATCCCCTATCGTCTCACTAGCCGACCTTGACCCCTGTTATTTTGAGGTCATATCTAGTATTCAGAGTTTGCCTCGATTTCAATTCCAACAATTCAATGAACAAAACACGTTAAGGTTTGGAATTCAAATTCCCATTCTATTGAATTCCATTCAATTCATACAAACAAAATGCACCCTAACAAACAATAACTTCTTATTTCTAGGTTTTAAGAGGATTTGGTTTTAGTGTCTTAACATTATGAGGGTTAAAAATTGGAATTTAAAAGTTCACATACTGGGGCTGACATGTATTGGTGTAGTGAAAATTGAATGTGAAAATGGGCTTAGCTCTTTAAGTTAAAATACATTTAATTTTATTTATATGAGTATATTTAATATGAAATATTTTAAATCTAAATAAAATCTTATGGTTCGATCTGGTTTTACATGATTGATTTTTGGTATAACTATAAGCCAAACCGTTTAATACGGTTTGAAACTATTAAAACCAACCAACCAAAGTAAAACTAAAAAAACTGACCGTGAAACCGAACCGATGATCGGTTTGGATGGGTTACCGTGAACCAGGTATTATATATGAACTAACCTGGTAAAAAGATCAAGTTATAATTTACATAACCTTTAAAGTAAAAGGGTTAAATTTGTAATACTTACTTTTAAACAAAGACTGAAGAAAGCTAGAAATCAAATTAAAAAAGGTTTATAGAGATATGAGAGAGAGAGGGGTTGTTACTGAAGTCTTTTGACCTTTCAAGACAGCATCTTCCCTTATTCTTTCGTCACAAAACACATATTATTTCCAATTCAAGCATATACAAACTTAACCACATAACATCAATTAATTTAGGGTTTAATGTGTGTGTAAAAAACACAGAGAAACTAGAAAAAAAGGTAGAGAGAGAGAGAGAAAGAGAGAGAGGAAAAAAAATAATTCAATTAATTGATCCATCTAGACACCTTTATAATCTTCTTGATCATCATCATCATCATATCTCCATACCCAAATAATAATAATAATAATAATAATAATAATAATAATAATAATAATCTCATTCTGACCTTTGAAAGCTGAAGTGGTGTTTATGTGTACAAAAAATGCTGTGAAGAATGTAAAGAAGACTAACCAGCTCAATGATCCATCAATAATAATCAGCTTATGCATCCATCACTCAAAGCAACTCCAACAATAACAATACTTGTACCATTTCAACATAGTCACACTCACAGGTTATTTATTTATTTCTTTTTATTTTTGTCTGCAAGCAATCAAAGATGGGATTTTGTTAGTTCTTTTAGAGGGTGTTTGGGATTGAGTTTCAAAACAACTTATTGACTTATTGGCTTTTTTTAATAAATCAATAAGCTGTTTGTGTAACCCAAAAGCACTTTCTGTTTTGACTTTTGGATTTTGGCTTTTAAGGGTGGAAAAACTGTTTTTGAAAAGTTAGAAATCCTGGCTTTTGGCTTTTGACTTTTGGAAAAAAATTACAAATATACCACCCATACAACCAATATTCACAATAAGTTAAGCGAAACACTTAAAAAAACAACAATTTATTGACGTTTCTCATCCGAAAAGCTAATCCAAACACTTTTTTTAAAACTCCTTTTCAAAAAGTCATAAGCCAATAAGCACTTTTGACCAAAAGCACTTTTGCATCTCCAAACTCAATCCCAAACACCCTCTTAATTATGGTGTTAGCAAAATAATAATTTATGAGCAGGGTTTTAAGGCAAAATGGTTAACTGATCAATGTGTTTTTTGTGTTGAAGCATTTGAAGATGGAGATAAAAGTGTATTTGTGATGTTTGTTTGTTTGTTTATATTTTGTATAAATTAAATTCATTTTTCAAGTTTCTTGATTAAGATTTCCTTAATTGATTTTTTTTAATTTAATTTTCATTTTTCATACCATAAAAGCGAACATTATATCAAAATAGCGGGTGGCCCCTCCTGTTTTTTGGCGCGGTGGTATAAATTTGCGATTTTCGTAGGTAAATCGAGCCCGGGTTGAGTCCAGCCCCCGCCGATTTGCCACTACCGACCTAAAAAAATTGAGTCTGGCCCCTTCCGATTCGAGAACCAAGCTTCGCCCCTGGGCTGACGGGCAACAAATTGGAGCTCCAAGAATCAGTTTCTTGATTCTTGAATTACACTGTGTGTATTTGTGTCCTTATGATGTTTGTGTGTTTATTTTTTGTATAAATTGCATTGCTTTTTCAAGTTTCTTGATTAGTGTTTCCTTAGATGATTTGATTAATGATAACAAAATGAAAACTTGGAGCTTCAAGAATCAGTTTCTTGAATATTGAATCACACTGAGTGTACTAATGATGTTTGTTTATCTTTTGTATAAAATTTTTCAACTTTCTTGATTAAGGTTTCCTTAACTGATTTGATTTAGGATAGCAAAATGAAATCTTGGAGCTCCAAGAATCGGTTTCTTGAATCTTGAATCACACTGTCTGCATCTGTGTGAAAGTGTGTGAAAAATGGATGACAACAACAATAACAATAACAAGAATGGTATACCACCAGCTGAGGAGCTGTTAAAGAAGATCCATGATTTAGAAGAAAGCCATGCTCATCTCAAACAAGAAATGTCAAGGCTAAAGATTTCCGATGACCACCACAAAGCCGAACGACAAAGGTCTAGTTCAGTATCTCCCCGTCGTCCACGCCGAAGAAGCATGCGTGGGCCTGGTGGGTTGTTAGAGGGCAATGCTGTGGCGGCCTTCAAAATGGGTTCAACGTCTTTCGGGCATGCTTCGCCATTGAGAAGAGAAAGTCGCGGCGGTGATGTTAGTTACAACGGTAATAACAACCATGACAGGTCTGTCATGAGTGGTGGTGCAGCCATTGACGAGCATCGTGGTGCCACTGTCGGAGAGAATGGTGGAGTTTGCGGGCCTTCAGCTGTGAAGCTGACGGAGACACAGTACTTGAATATATTGCAGTCAATGGGCCAGGCTGTTCATATATTCGATCTCAACGGCCACATAATTTATTGGTGAGTCAAGCATTTTTCAATTGAATTTGTTCTTCACTTTTTGTTTTTTGTGTTTATTATCTTCATCTAACCATATAAGTTTGGTTAATTATTATTGTAATTATATGTGCTAAAAGAATTACCATAGACAATGTTAGGACTTAGTATCTCTAATCACACAGAAACGCAAAAGTAGTTGCGGGAAATGGAAAAACAAAACATATTGTATACTTTTAATTTTACTCGTTTGACCCTTAGAGATAAAACACAACCCAAATCGACCCATTTATAAGTAAACGGGTTAGAAAAAGCCAACAAGGTATTATATTTTGACATTGTGTGATAACTGGGATTTTGTAGGAACCGTACAGCTGAAGATCTTTATGGTTACACTGCTGCAGAAGCACTTGGAAGATCACCGAATGACCTTTTTGTAGAACCTGACGCTTATCACTTAGCAGATGCTATCATAGAAAGAACAATTAAAGGGGAAGGTTGGTCAGGTCAATTTCCCATCAGGAACAAAAGAGGGGAAAAATTTGTTATTATTGCCACAAATACGCCATTTCGTGATGAAAATGGGACATTAATTGGGGTTGTATGTGTATCATGTGATACCCGTCCTTATCGAGAAATGAAGTCCGTGGGGAATATTAGTGCACCAAGGAGGATTGCTTCGGCTAAACTTGGGCTTGATCCTCAACAACCTCTACAAACTGCAATCGCCTCAAAGATTTCAAGTCTGGTGAGTGTTTTATCTTTCAAGATATTAATATTTTTTTTGTGTTGTTTTTTGGTAAATGTGGTCCATTTTGCTTTTGCTAAACAAAGAACTTCATCATCATACTCAGTTAATCCCACCAGTAGCAAAAGCTAAGGTAGGGTCTGAGGAGGGTAAGATGTAGACAGCCTTACCTCTACCCCATGGGAATAGAGAGGCTGCTTCCAGTGAGGGTAAGGGGCTTAGGTAGAAATTTGAATAAAAATAATTTAGGAGATTGTATGCATAAGATATTGACTTTAGGTGACTTTCAAACCCTTCGACCCATTTTATCCGTTTGCGATGAAACAAAGCCCAAATCAACCTAGTTATAATAAGTAAATGGGCCATGATTGCCACATTTATGGAAAATAAAGGACCCATAGTGAATCACTGTTTTCCCCTATGAAATTCCTATGTTTTACCTAAAGATAGTTTTAGGTTAGTGTTTTAGCATTTATCAAATTGCTAAAAGATTTGATTATATTATGTAACAATGAATCTTGACTACCGGAAACACAACAACAGGCTTCAAAAGTAAGCAACAAGGTGAAATCAAAAATGAAAACCGGAGAGAACTTCATGGATAATGACGGTGGGAATGGAGACGGTCATTATTCTGAAAATGACCTAAATACCCTTGATCATAATAATGATGGATATTCCAGTGGAGCCAGCACTCCAAGGGGTGATATTTCTCAATCACCATTTAAGGATCAATTTACCGGAAAACACTCAACGGATTCTGGTGATGAAAGTGAAAACAAGCCCAGTATCCATAAGTTTTTGTCTTCAAAAGCGGAGGCATGGATGGGTAAAAACGGAATTACATGGCCGTGGAAAGGAAACGAAAGAGAAGGAGACTCGAAAACGGGTCGGTCTGGTTTGAATTGGTCAGATAAGGATCAAGAATGCGAGGCGGGTCAACAAACGGGTTCATCAAAAGTAGAAAGTCAACCGTGGGAAAATAATAATAATAGAAATGAGCCTTCAGGGTCGTGGTCTTCTTTTAATGTTAATAGTACAAGTAGTGCTAGCAGTTGTGGCAGTACCAACAGTAGCGCCATTAATAAAGCGGATATGGATATCGATAACTTGGATTATGAAATTTTGTGGGAAGATTTAATAATTGGAGAACAGATTGGACAAGGTATGACATTTTATTTTTGGTTTATACTGGAGGGTATTTTTGACAGTCTATGGTAATATCACTTTTTTAATGTTTTTTTTTTTACTATTTTGAATATTTTGATAGGTTCATGTGGGACGGTATACCATGCACTATGGTATGGATCGGTATGTTCTTTATCTCCCCCTTCTTAATATTCATCTCGTGGAAGTTGTTACGGTTTATTTTGGAATGCTTTAAGTTATGATTAGGGGTGCAAACGAGCCCAGCCGAGCTCGAGCCTTGCATTATCGAGCTAGGCTCGCGACATTTGACGTTTGACATTGACAAGTAGTTACAGAATCATATGGTCTGTCAAGTGCTGCAGTTTATAAATGTTTCCAACTTGGCGGTGCTCTAAATTCTATCAATTTGTGATGCTTGACTATATGCCACTTGCTTAGCACACCATTTGATAGTTGACTAAATAGAGGAGATCTCACAAACTCAGATCAGTATCATCAATTCTGTAATAAATATTGGGATAATATGTAGTTATGTACTGTCCCAAAATAATTGTCCAGCATTATAACATTATTACCCCTTGTTCATTTTCTATATGCTTTCTTTAAGTTTATGATGGTAACTTCAGTTAGGGTTAATATGGGAAACTTAATTATTTATAAATACTCTTTTTAAGTAGTAGCATAGTTATCAAAGGCGCATAGGCCTTGCCTGGGGCCTAGGCGCGAGGCGCAAAAAAAGCGAAGGGCTGAGATTAAAAAAAAAGCGAACAAAGAAAAAAAGTAAAAATATATTAAAATAATACTATTTTTCATCTAGTTAGCATCAAAAGTTTTAAAATATTGATGTATTAGTGTATAGAAGTAGTTTTCCTTAGATAAAAGTAGAATTCTGGCTGGAATCTTGCCGTAACTTAACGAAGTTGGCCGGAAACTCTCCGGAATTTGGGAATCTAGCTGAAATCTGCACCAAAACCATCACCCAGGGAATTAAAGCGCAATTTCCTCGACTCAAAGCGCAAATGCATCGCCTCGCCTAAAAAATGGGCCTATGCGCAAGAGGCGATAGCTTTTAACAGCTATGAGTAGTAGATAAATATTTTGGGACAATTTAAAACAGTAAGGTGGATAAAAGTTTTGGGCCTGAGGGAGTATTGAAAAAATGAGAACTTCCATAAATGGATAATATACGGAACATCTTTGAATAAGGAACACCTAAATATAAAATGTCAAGTTGCAAATGTTTCAATATATTGTTAGAATGCAATATGCACTTATGTGATTAGGCTCAATATTGTAATGGGCCATTGTATTTTCTCTACTAGATAAGTCTTTGATTCCTTGGTATGAGAACTATAGGGTTATCTCAAATAATTTAGGGCTAGGGTCTGTGAATTTTAAGATTAGGCATCTATTTTGGGTGTGTTTTGATATCACAGAGCGACAAGTCACACCCACCATGAATGTCATCAGCATCCTCCGGAGAACGTACCACGTGAGTATGAAGCTGATGAGGAGATGACATAATTTTAGGGTGGCAAGATTACACGAACTGAGCAGAGGAGAGCGCCTTTTAGGGCTTTTTCAGTGATGTGTTTTTTATGCATTTGGTTGCTTTCTTCCTAGGACTGTACAAATAGCTCGTGGTTTGAACTTTGAAGCTTTCTTGAAACTCATTCGTAACAAGCTTGCTCGAAATCGTCTCGGTTTGTAAACGAGCCTGGCTTGAGCCATGGTTGGCTCACTCATTAGCTCGCTTGAACAAAACAAAGTTGCTCGGTTTCCCTTCGACATGCAAATGTGCCTGCACTCATTCTATTGCTTTTGTTGTGTCTTGTATTAAACTGCCCGCACCCTCTTGTTCCTTTGTTGCAACACTAGACTTTTTTCCGATACCTAAGTTTGTTGGTGAAGCCTTGGTTCATTCTAGAAGGTTTGCTACTATGATTAAGGAGATAAATGCCCTTGACCATAATCGTACTTAGACATTAGTATATATAACCTATTGACAAAGAGGCAATTAGTTATAAATGGATGTTCACTGTTAAAGTTGATTTGGACGGACTGATAAAACGTTTAAAAGTACGATTGGTGTCTGATAGACCCCGGAAAACTAAAGGAACAAAAGATGGAATGCAAAACTAGTCAACTACAGATTTTATCCAATTCGAAAAGGATTAGATCTCCAATTACAGGAACCAATTTCTAAAACATAAACATGACATCCCAAATATTTCTAACATATCTTGTGCATGCAGGATGTTGCTGTCAAGGTTTTCTCAAGGCAAGAATATTCAGATGATGTGATATTATCCTTTAGACAGGAGGTAGTTATTCTTCAATGTATAACAAAATAGGTCATTATAACTTTAGAAACGCTCCTAAAATAATATTTTTTTTAATTTTCATGGATGGCTATGTGTACTAAAAATGGATATATATTTCATGAAAATTGTGTAAATACCATCTAATTAATGTTTTTTTGATTTGAAGGTATCTCTCATGAATAGGCTTCGGCATCCAAACATTCTACTCTTCATGGGTGCTGTAACGTCACCTCAACGCTTATGCATCGTCACAGAGTTCCTTCCCCGGTTGGTTCCCCCCCCCCCCCCCCCCCCCCCCCGCGCGCATAGATTTTTATGCAAGTAATTTTAGCCGTCTGTCCACATATTAATTCTTAATAAACAGGTCGTGTATTTTCTAGAGGTGACACAAGTGGTAAAATTCAAATGAGAACATTTCTTGAGCATTTTTTAAAATAGAATTTATAACCAAGTGCCAATTATTATTACACAGAATATATTATTGCACTCTTGGTTCAAAAAGTTGTGCGTGAGGCACGGGCCGCATGAGGCAATCAGGAAAGTGCCCTAGGGCTTTGAGGGTATGTAAAGCCTTTGCCTCACGCCTCGGCTTTTGAGACCAAAACGCCTCGGCTCTCGGAGCGTGACACTCTTTTTTTAAACCAAGATTGCGTGATCAAAAACCAAATAGACACCTAATATTGTATGCGTCTTGTTTTGTTATTTATGTATACTCGCACTTATAAACATACATGCATTCGATGTATTAACTGGAGTTAATATCATTTAAACCAGTGGAAGTTTGTTCCGGTTACTTCAGAGAAATACATCTAGATTAGATTGGAGACGCCGGGTTCACATGGCCGTGGATATAGTAAGTAAAATGTTGATTCTGTTTGTATTTAGACACACCATTATTTCGTCCTGTTTATATGTCCATACTTTAATACTTGGTGGTCGTACAGGCCCGAGGCATGAATTATCTTCATCATTGTAACCCACCCATCATTCATCGAGATTTGAAATCTTCAAATCTTCTTGTCGATAAGAATTGGAATGTAAAGGTTTGTTTCATTTGATTTGCTCTCTCGTGTGGTGTTATTTGTATTAACAACGCAAGTTTATTATTATTATTGTTATTATTGTTATCATTTATTTATTTATTTGTGTGTTTTTGCAAATAAATAGGTTGGAGATTTTGGTCTCTCTCGTGTCAAGCATGAAACCTACCTTACAACAAAGACGGGGAAGGGAACGGTATTTACTTATACCCTTCTTGATTTACTTTATGCATGTAATAACATATGCTAATTGTACCTATTGCTATTAATTTTGCTCCACATTCGATAGATTTTATTTAAGTTGCCATCATTCAAGGGTGGTTAGATATTAAAACGAGTTTCATAAATAATCTTTTTTTTCATTTTCCACTTTTAGCCGCAATGGATGGCTCCTGAAGTTCTTCGGAACGAACAGGCTGATGAAAAGTAAGTTCTATCTCTGAAATCGATTGTTTTTCATTGTGTAAATCATAAAATTCCAAGGTGTGAATTTTTTAATTTGATAACAATATTCGTTTGAAATATGTAGGTCTGATATATACAGCTTCGGTGTGGTATTATGGGAACTCACCACCGAGAAGATTCCTTGGGATAGTCTTAACTCAATGCAGGTACAGTCTTTTCTTCTAGAGTTTGACTTTTAGGTCAAACTTATCGTTTTATATAACCGAACGTACGAGAATAGGGAAGAAACCGATACATTGAAATGGCGTATTTGTAGCTTCGTTACAAAGTTTGTCAGAGCTATCAAATATTTTTTTGTATTTACAAAAAAAAACAAAGTTGAAAATTTATCTGTTTGACCTCAATAGTCAAAATGTGCTTGTATTAACAGGTGATCGGAGCTGTAGGATTCATGAATCAACGGCTAGATATCCCCAACGATGTGGATCCCCAATGGGCCTCTCTTATCGAAAGCTGTTGGTGCAGGTTCATATTTATCTTGACTATTTATATTTTTTGCTATTTACATTTTCTAAAGATTTCATATGTATTATAATTTTTTTTTATAAAATATGAGATTCTTACTAAGGACATTTTGTTTTCAGTGACCCACAATCCCGACCAACGTTCCAAGAAATACTAGATAAACTTAAGGATTTGCAAAAGAAGTTCACTGTTCAACTTCAGGCATCGCGTACTGCCTCTGCAACTACCACTTCTGCCGGAGAAAACAACAGCCCAAAGGAATCATAAATCACTTTTGACCCTTTTTTATGCTGCAAAGTGTTTTGAGTGTGCCGTGGTGCCATGCATCTAGTCGAGTTGGTTGTTTTTTTATATGCTGATTTGGCGGGCTGTCGGTCTTTTTCTTGTGCACGGTTGTTGAAAAGATCAACTTTTGACAGAAAGAACAAACATTCTGGTCAATCGGACACTAGGCGCCATTGTTTAGTGATCCATAAGGAACACTTGGCGATTGTTTTGTATAGGGTACATGAACATGAATGACCTTGTTTTAGGAATGGTAAAACAAGCAAGTCTATGTAGATTTGGAGTTCCTCTTATAAACAATCTCTTAATGTTATAGTGATTTGAAGTATGACGAAAGCGAGTATCGTTAAATACATCTTTATTTTATCAAGTATCAAAAGTAGGGGCGTAAACGAGCCGAGCCCGAGCGTGACTGGGCTCGAGCTCGGCTCGTTATGGTTTTATGAAGCTCGAGCTCAGCTCGCTAGCAAAATCAAAAGCTCGAGCTCGGCTCGGCTCGAGGTGATTTGAGAACAATCTCAAACGAGCTCAAAGCTCGGCTTGAGATCGCAAAAGCTCGGCTCGTGAGTGTTATTAAATGGGCCTATGAAATAAGGACTTGGGCTTTGGAGATGTGGGCTATAAATTATAAGAGATATATAAATAACTTAAAATTATGTTTGGGCTCGTTTAGGCTCGCGAGCCCAATCGAGTTTTGTATCTAGAGCTCGAGCTCGGGCTCGATAACTAAACGAGCCATATTTCAGACTCGGGCTCGTTAAGGCTCGGCTCGTTCGGGCTTTTTACCGAGCCGATCCCGAGTAGCTCTCGAGCCGTTACGTGTCATTTACACCCCTAACACTATGTTCCAGAGATTTATTAAAGGAAAGAAGAGAAAGGAAAGAAGATTAGGAGGGAAAGGAAAAGAAGGGTGTAACTTTACTTCGTGTTCCCAAGTTTCATTAAGAGAAAGGAAAGGAAAAGAAAATAAACATTTTATGTGTTCCCGAGTTGAGAGGAAAAAAAAGGAAGATTATAATTTTACTATTATACCCCTTATGTAAAATTAAGATAAAAGGAGGAAAATTATATGTGATACTTATAACCACTATGGTAGGATGCTCCAAACCTCCTAATCGTAAAAAAAATAAAAAAATAAAAAAAAAAACATAATTTGAGCAGCCAAAATTTCCATTCATAACAGATTCCTATCTCATAATAAAATAGTCACAAAATTTGTAAGTATCGATCCAAGGAGACTTTAGTTCTTTAGCTCCATTGACTCTCACAGTGGTCAATTAAATAAATAATTAAATATAGCAAATACACACCACTTAAGTGAATGGAATATGTATACAGTGACAAGATCAGTGTAGTACTGGAATGCACAACATAACAAAAATAATCACGACCAGATTGTGATTATCCATTCTATCAAATCATGAAATAACAATTAAAAACGGTAATAACAATCTACTGCCAAATTTTTACTTTGATTATTGATTATATATGCATCTGTTATGTGATTCACGCCCTCGTAAACTTAGGATCTAATGCGCCAAAATAACCTACCAACACTAATGACCAACGGTTCGGTTATGCTTTTTCTTTAAAAATAAAAAAATTACAGTTCGATTTCGATTATGCGCGCTCCAAATAAGAACTGCACTTCAGTACCAAACTTGTCTAGAATATTTGATATTGGATTTTTGTTTGCGAGACAATCTACTGGAGCTTCTAGAGAATCGAATACGATGATCTTTATACAATGGCGGGTTATGGATAGGAGATATACCGCCAATTTTATTATGAGGGCAAATCCGGAATGAAACCAAGAACATGATATTCATTCTTCCTTTCTCTCCTAATCTTTCCAATTTGGAGAGATTGAGATATACACTATAAATCATCTCCCTTCTCTTCTCCCCTCTTCTCTTCTCTCCATAAAAAAAAACTCTGGAACACCAAATTTTTTTATTTCCTCTCAAATCCTTCCCTTTCTCCTCTTAAAATAAACTCTGGAACACAGTGTAAGGGCTTGTAGCGTAGTGGTAACAATGATTTGGAAAGATGCCCCCATTCATGAGGTTGAGGCTTCTAATTCGACAATAGAAAAAAAAAATGTAGATTTAGGATTAGGATTAATGGATGTATGAGTTAGCCAAAAATGTACATATTTTATTTAGACGTATCTTATCATGCCTTGTAGCATTTCATATATAGACCTCACAAAAGGCTTCCTGCTTGAAAACAATAAGAATTTGCTTCCAACTTTGGAAAGTATTACTAGCCAAGGCCCAATGACATTGGTGAAACCTCCTTAAGTTAGCCGTGTTCGTGTCTAGTCTCTTAGGTCATCGTGTCTTATTTAGACGTATCGTATCGTGCCGTGTCTGGCATGATATGCCATGACACCTGTAGAATTAGGGAGTGCGTGTTTATCGGATAAACCCTTGGGACCCAACCTTGTGTTGTGTGATTATGTTCTTTTATTATTTCTCAAATATATAGTCAATCCGAATAATAATTGACAACGAAGAAGCATACATTTTATCTATCTAAATACTAGTTAGTTCAAATTGTATTTGATTATTGACTAATAAATGGTATAGTAATAGTATACATCGAATTTAAGCACAAGTGGTGTGAATGGTGTATACTATTCTGTTTAGTTAGTTTTAGCCATTCACACTTATTTAGATAAAGATATACTTATTACTAGATTATACCCCGGGAGCGTCCCGGGTTGATAAATTTAATATGATACATCAATTTTACATATGAAATAGATTGATGTATAACTCTAATATTAATATCTAACCTAAAACAAATTAACAATGTATAACTTCAATACTAACACCTAACCTAAAAGAATGTAGAACTTTAATGTAACTCTAATATTAACACATGATTAATGATTTACCTGAACACTTTGTGTTTTTTTTCTGTATGAACAAAACTCCACAAAAAAATTTCTCCGTTTTTTATATGACACTATGGTACTCGTTGGAAAGATAATAAAACGCTCGTTAATTTGGTGTAATTTTTTTCTTTAAAAAATCTCGTATATTAAAGATATTAGCGTTTAAAAATTATGGGAGGAAACATGAGGGTGAAAAATCTAATTTTGTTTTTAAATTATTTTTTTCCTAAAATATCTCAATGGCACATGGGATGACACATGGCACACTCAAAGAAGAGAATGCCTATTTGAGTGCCATGTCATTAAAATGGCTTTGGTTTATTATATGTATAGATTATGATGAGAAAGTTTAAAATAAAAAGGATTCTTAACATGAGTAGGTAAAAAGTAAGTAATTTGTGTTATAACGTGTGCCATTTTGTGGATTACATGTACGCATGCATAGTGATTTTGTCTATTTTTAAAATTATTTGGGTAAAATTTTAATACGTGCGTAATTTTAGAGGTGGTCATTCGTACGCCTCGTAGGATAAGACTCCTTTGGCTTTGTAGGTTATCTCATGACCCCCATTTTTTTTAACGACGAAACTTGCACACTATGGGGATTGAACCCATAACCCTACCACCATAAACCTTGTTTAACTCACTAACACCATTAGGCTATTTATAGTGGATGCTTATTATTTGCTGGTGTAAAAAAGTAAGACAATAAGCATACGCTACAAGGAAACAGGGCAATAGAGGCGACTTGACTTGTCGTTGCTAATGGCAATAGAGGCGACATGTCGCCTCTATTGCGTCGCCACTAATTGTACGTCGCTAAAAATATGTTTTCGTCGTTGTTGACATGTCGCCTCTATTGTTCCATTTGTCACTAATACCATTAGACTATTAGAGGCGACGGTCGCCTTTATTGTTATTTTTTTTCCTTTTTGGCTTAGTTCCCAACTTGTTCCCTGTTTTTTCCGATTCAAAGCTGCTATTTTCTTGTTGACGACACACCAAAATAACATATATCATCACATACTTCAACATAATGTCACAACCATAATGTCGCAATCATCCTCGTTTTTAGTCACAATTCGTTTTACAACATAAACTATGCCAAATCAATATCATCGTTGCTTCCATCACGCCGCTTCCATCATCGGTTTCTTTGACTAAAAGGCCTTCCGCTCGAAATTCCGGGTTATTAAACATTTCTTGAAAATAACTCTACAAAAATGCATACACTTTTTAACATATAAGTAGGGGTGCAAACGAGCCGAGCGGCTCGCGAGCTACTCGAGATCGACTCGGTAAAAAGCTCGAACAAGTCGAGTCTTATCGAGCTCGAGCCTGAAATAAAGCTCATTTGGTTATCGAGCTCGAGCTCGAGCCTGAGCCTCGAATGTAAAGCTCGGTTGGGCTCGTCGACCTTATCAAGCTTTGCTTATTTATGTCAATTAATACTATATAGCCCAATTGTATTGCAACCCATGCATTAACTAAATTACTTTGGACCTTGGGCTTCTTAATTGTCCAAAACGAGCTCATTAATGGTCCAAAACGAGTCCTTAATAGTCAAAACGATCTCCTTAATAGTCCAAAACGAGCTCGAGCCGAGCTTGGGCTCGTTTAAACTCTTGCCACATACATTTTGATCGAGCTTTCGAGCCGAGCTCGAGTTCTTAAATATACTATCGAGCCGAGCTCGAGCCCAAAATTAAAGGCTCGAATCGAGCTCGAGCTCGAGCTTCTGAAAATTGCCACGAGCCTAGCTCGATAATGCAAGGCTCGAGCTCAGCTCGGCTCGTTTGCACCCTACTATAAGTGACCAAATATGCATTTAAGATGACTTATACAGCTATTAAATATATAATTACACATAATGTCATCAATGTTGAATGCAATGTTCAAAGTGTAAATGAAGCATTAAAACAAGATAGCATAGACAAACAAATTGCTTACCTAGTTTTTGTCTTGTCGTGATTAACGACAACAATATTATTTTCGTACTTGTCACTTGCATTTTAATGTTTGAGAGAAATTTTAATGAGGTTATTAGGGAAAGGTTGGGAGTAGCTAGTATATCCGATAAGATAAAGGAGGGGAGACTAAGGTGGTTCGAGCATGTGAAGAGGAGACAGATGACGGAGCCAGTTAGGGCGGTGGAAAACCTTACTGTGGAGGGGAGGAGGGGTAGGGTAGGCCCAAGTTGACTTGAGATAAGAGGATTAGGAAAGATCTACAAGAGTTACACCTCTATGAGGACATGGTCCAAAATAGGAGTTTGTGGAGACTTAGGATTAAGGTTAAAGACTGTTAGGATAGGTTCATAAGAGCTTTTAGATGTGGCATAGGAAATTAGATTTCACCCTCACTTTTTTGTTGGTCTTTACACGTGATTGTCTTCTTGTGTTTTAGAGGTTCTTTATATGTTATTTCTCGTTGTTTATCTTTTACTTTTGCCATGTAGTATTTCCGCTATTTATGTGATATTGGTAGTTTAAATTATTATCATCATTTTTTTTTTTGAGCTGAGGGTCTCTTTGGAAGCAGTCTCTCTATTCTCAGGGATAGAGGTAAGGTCTGTCTACATCTCACCCTCCCCATACCCTACCAATAGTTTACTATTTGTGGGATTCATTGGGTATGGTTGTTGTTGTTATTATCCATAAAGATGATTTTAATAAATTACATTCATGTGAATATATGGTCTTGTAATTTCATACATATGGATGTCATTCTTCATTTGTACATGCAAGCATTATATGTAGGCTATATGTATTAAGAGATAATCATTTTAGGTATACTAGTGGGGAACCCGCGCGTTGCCGCGGAGTCAATAATATAAGGCGGGAATATAATTTAAACCTTAATATGAATAAAAAAATAATGTAGAAGTTATATGTATGTATGCATGTATGTGTGTATCCTCTATTTTTTTAGGACTTTTAACCCCTACTTGTTAAAGATTTACAACTAATTGAAAAAGACAATTGCTTTTCAACATTACTACTTATTTAGATAGGGAGGATTATACAAGTTGTATTAGTGACTTATAATGTGCCATCAAATATTGTACATAGGGGCACAATAGGAAGAAAATGGTAAAAGTTAGGGATTTATGCTTGTGCCTCTTGATATGCCATCTTAAAATGGTTATGAAATTACTATCCTAGCCATCTCTCCTCCTTAATAAGATAACATAGATAACGTGTGAGATAAACATTTATTTAAGCAAATACACAATTACACATATTTAAACAAAATTCTTATCTCGAGATCATACAAGGTATGACGTGTCATATAGGTTTTGTATCTTGATTTGAACAAAATCAACGGCTTTTAACAAAATCAAATGACATTGTTGTGAAGACTTAGGAGTTAGGATATAATTAAACTTAATTATAATCACTTTATATATAAAAACAAAAATTAAATCATGGATCATATGTGATATGATTAGTTTAAGCATTTGCACATGTGGCATGTCATACTTGTAGTAAGATGCTAGATTGCTAGATGTAATAACAAGTCAACGTTTTTGACATAAATGATCATCTAAATAAACAAAAATCACATCTTTTACATACACCACTTTTTATTTTTATTTTTTTAAGTAGTTCACGATAAGATATAAGTGATTGTATAAGCAAGTTATGCGTTATCACATGGCTGAGTTTATCACATAGTTGAGCTAGTTTGCGCCTTTTTTTTTTTAAAACACTTAAAAAACATGTATGTTACATTATTAGTTTATTAAAAAAAAATAACCATGAGTTTCAAGGTTTTCACATGTTACGTGGATTTTTATTTTATACTTTCTCTATACATGTATATAGTGAGGTTCAATGTGCAACTAAGTGAGGTTTAATATGGAACTAGAAAATCATATATTTAACATGTTAAATAAATCGTAAAAAAGTCAATTTAACATGTAAAATTTATTTTTTGTCAAAACCTATTTTGGAGCTTGCATATAAATGCATGTATAAGCCTTTGACATTTTTTTTTCCATAATGTAGAAGCCAAAAAAATTGATTTTTTTTTTACCTTTTTTCAACTCATTTTATGCATTTTTTTATCTTTCAATTTTTTTATGCAAAAGGCTTCTACATGCATTTATATGCAAGCTCCAAAAAAAGATTTTGAAATATATATATATATATATATATATATATATATATATATTTTACATGTTAAATTGAATTTTTATGTTATAGAGTTAATTACACGGATAGTTCTTGTACTTTGCATATATTGCAAGTATGGTCCTCAAGACTTTGAAATTACATAAATGCTCCCAGTGGTTTGTAATTTATAACATGACGGTCCCTACCCCTAACGATCATCTATTTTTTCAGTTAAAAGACAATAAATTACCTATTTACCCTTAGTGATAAAAGTAAAGAATTAAAAAAAATACAAACATTTGGGCCCACCCATACCTATACCCTTACCCCACTTTTCCAATCAAATCTGCAAAATCAAACTTGTTTTTCAACTACTTTTGCATAACCACCATCCCTTCCACCACACAACCACTGAACTACCATCCTCCATTGCCACTATCCCCTGCGCCACAATCGACATCCTCCATAGCCACAATCCCCTCCAATTCTTAGAACTTATACATTACAAGTATACTACAATCTCCACTTTTTGTTCTCCACAACAAATCAGCATAACTTACAAATGCGCCACCATCACCGCGTCGTAATTCCGCACCGGTAGTAGTTCTAGTTAACTGTAAGATGTGCTCGAAGTTTGAATCAGGGTTGATATGAGAGAAATCAAATCGGACAGTTCGCGAGCAATTGGAAAGTTCGTTGCCCTTTGTTGATAGACCTGCAAATCGAGGAGAGTAGGGTCAAGTGAGACGATGGTACTTGCAAATTATTAGCCGATGATGGTTGCAGATTTTTTTAACAAAATAGTGGTACAGTACCATATCTTTGTGCAACAAGTGTGTGTCAGATGCAAATTTACTTTTTTGGTGAACCCGAAAGTTGAACTTACGGGTTATGCTTACATGGACAAACAAATCAGCTGACTAGGAGGGAGATTGAGAGACTTGGGTATGTAACATTACGCATTAATACTTGTACGTTATCATAAAAACGTCAAGTTTCATTATTATTATTATTCGCCATTAAATATTATTGTGACGTATTTGGACCCCTAATATTATAATATAAATATATAGTATACATATATGTTAGATATATTATAAAAAAAATTATATGCTGGGGCCGGGATTCGAACCCGAGCCCTCAGCCGGGTCACCCAACACACAACACACTACCATCTGGTCTACACGACTTTTGTGTTATAACTCCTACCTATTTTAAATATATAGTAAACCTGCATAATGACAGTTGACTTAGAATAGTCAACTGAAACATCAATCAACCATAATTAACCAATTAGAACGCGTCTGTGATCTCGTTATAGTATGATTACGTGATTATCTATCTAATACGCGTCCTTTATACACTGATTGGTGGTCAAACATACCAATATTATGCAATTATACGCGCATCATCTTCAATGTCGAGTCAACTTACCAATTCGTCCATCCTAACCTTCTCACTATAAACTGGACCTCCCCATTCATGCTACACTCGCCGATAACACTTTCCCAATCCTCAATTTCTTGTTTAAATCAGCTGTTCTTGCGTTTTTAGTACGAAGTTGACTTTTCTGTTTGACCTAGCGTGTTGCACGAATTCGTAACTGTAAGAATCATTTTCTTTGTGGGTTTTGATCTTCGGCATACACACAACAATAACCCTATGATTAATTGGGTTATTGTTGTGTGAATCGTTTGATTATAAAATCTAGGGCTCGATCGCTTACATTTGGGGAAAAACACCAATCAGTACTTTGTTTTATAAATTAATTAAACTGGAATCAAACACAACCCCTGATCTAGATCAGGTGGTTGTGTCTGATGTTGTTTAACGAGGTCACGCGGGTTCGAGTCCCACTGAAACGGTTTTAACCTTTTTCTTATTTAATTAAATATAAATCTGATTTTCTTATATTATATAATTAATTTAAACTGAAACTAAACGTTCTCAGGGTCCAGACCAGTTGGTCTGGGCTTGTGATTTAAAACACACGAACCGGCCAAGGGCCCGGGTTCAAACCATGGCATCAACAAATATTATTTTTAATTAAGTATATATATATATATTCCTTTATAATTTTAAAAATTCATTTTAAAATACTAAAACTCTTTCATAAATTCTACAAAAATTATTTTATGTTAATCTAGTGAAAAAGTTTAACATACAATTTTTAGTTTTCAAAAATTTATTTATTTAATATATATAATAAATAATTCAAGTTTATTCTATTTTATTTATAAAAATCTATAAAAATATCAAAACAATTTTATAAATTTCCACAAAAATTATTCTGAGTTTGTATAACAATAAACTTTTCTGAAATGATTTTTACTTCTGAAAAATCATTTATTTTATATTTTTAATCAATTTTTGTTAGTTTTAATCATAAATAAATCATAATAAATTCATTTTTCAATTTTTTTGCACCAAAATTTTATATAAATTATTTCTGATTATTTGGAACAGAAATACAATTTTTAAATTAATAATTCCTTAATTTTAATATTTTTAAATATTAAAGTTATATTTTGACAGTTTGTAATAAATAGATTTAATATTCTATTTTTAAGAAAATAATTTTATAAAAATTGTTTTCATACTTTAAACTTATTATTGTGACCATCTTTAATTTAAAATTTACAAAAAGACTTTTGTTTATTTATTTATCAAATTTCTCTCAATTATCAAACATTTTAATTATTAATCTAACGAGCACTTATCCCCAATTCGAAGCCCTAGAATATATATTTGTAGACTAGATAGACTTAGACATATTTATTACCTCAATTATAGGGTAATACTTGGCATTGTTGGGCAACACACTATTCTATTTTTCAAGAGATATAACATTTTGCTAAGGTGAGTTTTACATAGCCCATTTTCTATTTATCACCATTTTTGGGGTGAAACATGTTACAACATTCTATATGCAATTCAATCATCAAAGTGTCTATGTGTTCTTCTATGTTGCATTATGTCTTAAACATGACTAGGGTAAGCACAATTCTAGCATAATCATTAACATTGATCAGCCGACGGTATACAATGATAGATCTATTGGACTGACAATCCCACCCGGATACGTGCCTCCTACAAAGGTAGCGTGGGTGATTGTTATCGCATAACATAATCGAGTGAACCATGAGCGTATGGGATGTACCACAATACAACAGTCACAAGGGTTGATTATGCACTCGATTTACTCCTAGTATGTTTTCACATATGGACTAGACTTGCCATGACACTTGAATTGTACAAGTTTTATTCGATTATCAAAACCTATGTAATTCTCACCAACTTTTGTTGACCCAAAATATTTTCAAACTTAACATGTTTTAGGTTATAGCTTGCTCGAAGATTAGAGTTAATGCTTGAAGATGCGTAGCTAGTATTTTTTTTCATTTTGATGTACAAAATTCTTAGAACAATTGTATGTAATTTATTTAAATCATTTATTGAAATTTATTATTTACCATGAGCTACTGAACAATCATCAATACGTGACATCCCGATGTTTCCGCCATCGGTTGGGGTGTTACAGGGTACGTGGCATATAAACCGCAAGTTGAACTTGTCGTTTTAAGTTCTTTCTGAAAAAGTATAAGTGCCTTGGACTATGGGATTATATATTATTAGAATCTGGGAACTTGCGAGTATGGTTAACAAAAACTGACCATTCCTAATGTGTAAGAAGCTTCAACTTTTCCGGCATCAGCACACCTTTGCAGAAACCGGTGAGCCGCCGGCAACCAGTTTCCAGCTTTTACGGCAAATGTTTTTGCTGAAGCTTGTGATAACACAAGCGAATTAAGACCCAAACAGTTGAATCTTTTGCATCTGTTAAATAATTACAGGTAATCAACAAAGTTACAAAACATTTCTTAAATAAAAGAAATGAAAAAAAAAAAGGTTTTTGTTTTATGTTTTCTTACGTTGATAAAGTGGACAAGAAATTTTCTGGGCAGTCGGCGGAAGAGCCGAGTTTTACGAGAATAGAAAATACGATGTCGTCTGGAAATAAAAAAAATACTATATGAAGAACAAAAATGACTGAAATTATCCCGGATGGAGAAAGTTATTAAACAATATACACTGCATGCACTTTCAATACCAACTGTCAAATACAGATACTTGTACTTTGTTAGAAAAAAACTTAAAATTGCGGTTTTAAGTTTTTTTCTAACAAAGTACAAGTATCTGTATTTGACAGTTGGTATTGAAAGTGCATGCAGTGTATATTGTTTAATAACTTTCTCCATCCGGGTATTCAAGTAGAGGTATAACTTTCTCCATGCAGTGCATATTGTTTAATAACTTTCTCCATAAGTTCAACTTGCGGTTTATATGCCACATCCACAAGTCCCTCAATCTCCCTCCTAGTCAGTTGATTTGTAACTTGCGGGTTCACCAAAAACATAAATTTGCATCTGACACACACTTGTTGAACAAAAATATGGTACTGTACCACTGTTTTGCTAAAACTTGATGGTTACATGGGCGAAGCTTCTTTAGGGCTCGAGAGGGCCCCGTCCCCCACTGATTTTTGGCGTAGTGGTAGAATTTTACGATTTTCGTAGGTAAATTGAGTCCGGCCCTCACCGATTTGATCTTCCAGCCACTACCAATCGAAAAAAATTGAGTCCGGCCCCACCCATTCGAGAACAAGCTTCACCACTAGATGGTTGTGTTTCAGGTTGGAGATAATGATGGTGGAATAAGATGGATGACAGTTGACGAGAGGTGATGGTTGTGGTTGACGAGAGTTTATGGTGATGACAGGTGGTTTTGGATAAGTTACTGGTGGTTTTGGATAATGGTGAGAAGGGAAGAAGAAAAGAAGGGTAGACGGGGGTGGGGTAAAAAGTTGTCTATTTGCTTATTTTATATTTATTTATTTTTATCTTTTAGCTAGGTATAAAGTAGACATTTCATACAAATTTAACAGAGAAAACTAACAACAGTTATGAGTAGGGACAATTTGAGTACAATTTGTATACCTTAGGGACCATCTGTGTTAATTGGGGGCATTTATGTAATTTGTGTATACCACAGGGATCATACGTGTAATTAACTCTTATGTTATAATTAACATGTTAAATAAATGGTTCCCCCAGTTTCTCACTTTTTAGAGGTTCCCTATTGAGCACACCGTATATATTACTGATTGGTTATGTCAGATATTCTATTTCACCCAGTTATATTTTATTTCTTATTTTTAAAATTACTAAAAGAATTACCTAAACATAATTTTAATCATATCTTATTTTGAAATATTGTTTTCTATTTATAAATCTTCATTGCTAAGTATTTTGATAATTCATTAATCTAAACTACTATCAAATATATCTCTTCATTCATATCTTTCTTTCAATATAGAGAATTACATGGTTGATCAATGTGGTTTACGGATATTATACTCTTGATCATAAGGCTTTAATAGTTATAGAGTTGGTACTTGAGGTTTTAAACATCTGCACTCGTGTAGTCTTTGTCCTTAACATCAGTTACATTGCTCAGTTAAGTGAGTATGAATTGACTATTTTACCCCTATAGTTAACTGTTCTTCTTCACCCCAACCCAACCCTACCCAACCCAACCCAACCCAACCTCCCTTCACCATCCACTATTCCCACCCCACCACCCACCTACAAAAACTTGTCATCTCCACCATCTGCAACCACCCCCAACCGATTCCCACTCAAATTCACATACTGCACAGTATTCACCACACTAAGTGTTCCACGACCCGAATCATGCACGAACGAACCGTAAAATGCATTACCGCTTATGTCAAGATGATGCACTTTCCTAAGCTCACCAAACAACACACCCAAAGCCCCCCACAACGAATTCGAATGCAGACCAAGAACCACCAACTGCTGCAAATTCCCAATCCCATTCGGAAACCCTCCAGTCAAATTATTCCAAGACAAATTCAAATAACTCAACCTATACAACTCATTAATCCTAGAAGGAACTGGCCCATAAAACCCATTCAAATAACATTCCAAGATTTTACCTTTCTTAAGGGATCTGTACCGATCCCTTTCTTGAACTCTAGTAAGGCTTTAATCTTCTTATTCCAAGAGTCTCGAAGTGGCTATATTGGTGTAGATAAAGGTAAGGAAAAGGAGGTGCAGAAGTTGTCACACCCTCAAATTCCACATGCGGGATTTTACCGCGAGGCGCGTGACAAACCAGGATCTAAGTCAACGGTCACAATAAACGACATCTATATGATTCAAAATACGTAGACAACCATTAAGTTCAAAAACCATTCGATACAGCGGAAGCAAAGTACAAACCATAATCCAAAAGTTTTAAAAGTAAATAAAAGATAAAGTCTCAAAACATGAAATGCAAACTAGACACCATGTGACCCGTGCGCCTATCCAGTGCAGCTACCTTAGCGACCTAAGAAAACATGCTTAAAGTTGTCAACATATAATGCTGGTGAGTCCACAGGTTTTATGATAAATGTTAGAAGTATTAAAGATCATCATGTTACTACTATGTTAAGATGATAGCGCTAGCTAAACGCATGAATGCTACTACTACGACTTGGAAACCATTACTGACAAGATAGTGCAACAATATGCCCGGAATATGTACCACCGTCGTCATGGTAGCTTTTTAATGACCGAGACAATATGCACCCACCGGCCTCCAACCGACGAGTGGGGTCTGTCAGTCCCAATAGATCTATCCATATTTCCCCCGCTATGCAACCCCGCATACTCATGGTTCCCCCGAGACTTCACGAATCGTATAGTACATCAAATAAATTTAACACTGTATAACATGATATTTTAAGAAACCAAGTATGAAGCATGTATCTCCCCCCAAAACGAAAAGACTTAAAATGGGGTCGTGAAACTCACCTTATGTTGCTTCCCTCCCAAGATAAGTAAATCAGCTCAATAGATAGTACCAACTACCGGTAACCTATCATGACGATCGTATAAGATGTTAGACTAATAACCCGCAGGTTAATTAGTCCCCAATAGTCCAGACCATAACCGTGTACATTTGAAAAGATGTTTAAACGTTTAACCGACCACACCAGACATGACCCGACATCCCATTGGTGACCTGACATTCCACGTGTTAGCCAAATACAAGATATCATGCATACATGTGCAACTATACACTTAACATGCGCAAAAGTTCACTAAGTCTATCATATAGTTCAATTAACGCATATACGAGTCCAAACACGTGTTATTAGGTTACTAGACATGTCACGGGGTTCCTATCATGTTCCTAGGTGTCCAAACATGTTTCGGGATGTCAAAATACGCTTATAGTAGCAAAACACGCGATTAGGAATCAAACATGCAATTAGGAAAGTCAACTAGCAATTAGGATGGTCAAACATGCAATTAGGAGTTGTAATCATGTGTTATACACACGAGTAGAGCCTACTCGCCTGTAACAACTAGCGAGTAGAGGCCTACTAGCCTGATAAACTAGCGAGTACAGGCCTACTCGCCTCCTACACCAGCTAACCTCATTTCGCGCGTTTAAATCCTCCAAATCAGATCCGAAACATGTAAAAACACCCAACATCAAACCCAAATCATTAAACAACCCATCCCAAGTAAAAACCCCCAATTTATCATCAATCTAATAGCCCTAATTCCAAACATTTCCCAAAATGGCAATATTATCATGAAGACATCACATCAACATGCAAAACTTACCCTAAACGGCAATTATCCAGATTTCATCACATAATAACGTTATATAATGACATCCTACTATTCCTACATGCTCCTAGAACAAACCTTAACCTCATATAATCAACAAAACACATCATATCATCCTTAATCCTTCATAATCATTCAATCGGGTCAGAAAGCCTATTATCAATAATACACAACTATGAACCTTCAAACTCATCAACAATCATGCTAACAACCTATTTATCTTAGAAACATATCAAATACACAAGAACCCACATGTTTAAATCATAAAAATCCTATCTTGCATGAATACACCACATAAAACACATAATGAAAGACTAGACTTGATTAACAACTGATTTCAAAGGTCTTCAAAAGACACAAACATATAGAAACCAGGTCTGGACCTTTAGGGATCATTATAATAGTATAACAAAGGTTTAGGAAGGATGACACACCTTGGGTTTTGCTAAAGATTGATGTGTAAGGCTTGAAAGGATGGATTTCTATGCATATACGTGTTCCAGAGGTTGGTTATGGTGTAGGATAGCTTTGGGGCGAGTTAGGGTTTCACAAATGAGGTTTAGGCTAATCACATGCTACAGTCGAGTAGGAGTCTGCAACTGGCGATTAGGGTTCCTACTCGCATGTAAAACTAGCGAGTAGGGCTAATTGCTAGTTGTACTCGCATGTAAACTAGCGAGTAGGGCTAATCACATGCTCTACTCGCCTGTTACCTCCCGTACTCGCCCTCAGCATGTGTTTTTGGGTTTTCGGCGCGTTAAACACTATTTTAACACATATAAGCACGTATTCACATACCGACAAGTCATATAATGATTATAAAAACATAATGCATGATAACTAACACGTTTACGTTCATTCACCAATTCCCGGGACTCGAGACTCGCGCGTGTGCATTAACCCGGCGATTTTACCAACCGCCACCCTTGTACACGCAGTTATGGACCGACTCTCAATATGTAGTGACTCTCGATGATTTCCAAACGACATAACCGACCCAGTTAATTATAATGTCAAGTAAATGTTTTCGCTAAGGTAGACTCGTATGTATGTAAAGTATGTAAAGTATTAACCTGAATTTGTCGGGTGTCACAGAAGTTGAAGTAACTTTAATCTCCTCTTTTGAAGTGTGTCCGGTGGCTATATTGCATTATGTCTCGACAATCTGAATTTGACTCCATAGATGATTCTACTGTACATATGGTTTGTGAAGGTGCGCGGTGGGGTGGGGTGGGTGGGAGGTGTATGGTGAAGGGTAGGGGTCAGCATTTCATGGTTCGGACCCACAGGAACCTTGGACCCGACCCACGAGAACCTTGGACCCAAACCTTTTTAAATATATGGGTCGGTTTCCGGTTCTAGATTTATATGAATTATCAGTTCCGGGTCGGGTCGGTTCCAAACCCACGGTTCTAATATAAGAACCACAAGAACCGATTGTATTTTAATTAAAATAAAAAATAATCTTTTTTAGTCTTTTCACTATTCGTTTTTACGTTTTATTGTAATCGATTTCATGTAATGTTAATACAATATTAAAAATATTATTTATAATAATAACAATGTATTTTTCTTGAAATATTTTTTGGCTTAATGGATATGCATAGATGTGATATATTATGTATAGATGTGATATATTATGTAATATATACTATATCCAAATTTGAAGTAAATATTTATATATATCGCTCTGATGTGTGTGTATTTATTATGTATACATAACAAATTCACATAATGTTTTTATCGATGAGAATGACAAAATTATTACGAAAACATAGCTCGAGAAACGAAAAATGACTTAAAAAAAACTCATGGGCTATTGTTAGACTGTCCGTTGTGGAAGCGCGAGTAGCACGACGCGAACGAGGTTTCAGCACTCGTGCTCACCCCCAAACACAACAGCCCCACACGAACAGTCCCGGCGCGAGCACAAGCAATGGTGGTCACGCGGGTTAACGGGAAAAAGTTACATTTGGTCGCGCTGTTGCTCACCTCCAGCCACAACGGGGTCAAGTGACCGGATTACTTGATAGTCACGTCGGTGGCTTGCGCACGTTCGCTCGCACGTCCACAACGGACGACCTTAGAACCATATGGAGGAATTCTTTTACGAGCGTTGTAAAAGAATAGAAATATATAAATCCTCTAAAAGTGGCTATTGCATTAAAGGGTTCTAGAGGGTCAGACCCTTTTACCCGACCCATCAGAACATTTAGGACCCGGAACTACATAGCCTATTAAGGTTCGGTTCGTGGTTCCTAATTTCAATAATAAAAGGGTATACGGTTCTGGTGGGTCCGGGTCGGGTCAGGTCGGTTCCGGACCCTTTGCACAGTCCTAGTGAAGGGAGGTGGGATTGGGGTGAGGAAGATGAAGTATGGTTATGGGGTCGTGTATGTTTATTAAGAGTTAATTGGGGGGCAAAATAGTCAATTCATACTTATTTAACTGATTAGTTTAACTGACATTAGGGACAAGGACCACACGAGTGCAGATTTTTAAACCTCAAGTACCAACTTTGTAATTATTGAAGCCTTAGGATTAAGAGTGCAATATCCGTAAACCACATGGACCAACCATGCAATTATCTCTTCAATACAGTTTAGTAAAACTATTCAAATTCAAATCGGGAAAAAAGGAATAATTTAGAATTATTTGTGTAATAGTACGATAGTATCAATTGTTGTTAAAAAAATAAACAATTTATAGTAGATATATTGACAAAATTCACCCATCAACTTTCTAGTTTGACAACAACCGTATTATGACTTGACAAAAAAGATCCCATGCTTTACTGATTGACAAAAATGTCATCATACTCTTTTAACTTCTCATTAACCCTTAGACTTTTGATAAGTAGCCTATTTTACCCCTAAACTTTGCTACAATGGCAAAGGTAACATGCTAACCTTGTAAATGTCACGTTGACCTCCTCAAGTTTCTAAAGTTTCGAGATTACCATAAAACTAATCTTACAATTTTTTTATGACGTGTTGGTATAAATTCGAGTTCGTCTTAATGTAATTTTTTTATTTAAAAACGATTCGAGTCAATTATAAAATGTTTTCTTTTTATTTATGCTTTGAGTTGGACTACCTTTTGACGTAAATTTTGTTTGAAAATAGACCAGTTCGGTTCAAATGCAATACGTTTGATTCGATGGTATAAATTTAAGTTACCATACCTCTTAACGTAAATTTAGTTTAAAAGAGTCTAGCCGATTGTAGTGTATATTTCATCGTGCCGGGTACGCCGCTCCAACATGCGACAAGCAAGAAAACTAGATTTTTCTTAAAATATTAAAAGTTTACATTTATTTATGAGAAAATTGATCGAATAATCCCTGTGGTTTGCTCAAATTTCACCTTTAGTCCCCAACTTTTAAAAATTACAGATATAGTCGCCGACGGTTTGACGATAGGGATGGCAATCATACCCGAACCCGATGGGTAAACCCGAAACCCGGCACATTTGGGACGGGTTTGGGTTCGGGTAATCGGGTATGGGTCCGGGTATGAGATTAGTTTTTATTTTCTTCACGGGTTCGGGACGGGTTTGGGATTTGATGATATACCCATTTACCCGACCCGATTACCCGATAAAGTATACCCGTTTACCCGATTAGATACCCGATGTAATTTCCTATATATCTTTTAAAATATGTATTCATAATATATCTAATTTTCTATCTAGATTGTCATCTTCTTAAAAAAAAACACTAATTATTTGTGTATAATATCTTTTTATCTATGTCTTTTAGTGTTTGTATATGATTTAACTATTTTATATTTATACATTGTAATCATTTACATACATATTTGATAATGCTAAATGTATTGGTTAGTATTCACGCAATAGATACCCAACAGGTTTTTAGTCAGATATACCTAAAGGATAAGTTTTTAAAATTAACGGGTTTACCTGAAACCCGCGGGTATACCCGATACCTGACGGGTAATTACTCGATACAAACCCGACGGGTTTTGGGACGGGTTTGGGACAAGCATACCTAATCGGGTATGGGGTTGGGATTACCTAAACCAGTCCCAAACCCGACCCATTGCCATCCCTATTTGACGACAGTGAGACTTGGGATTAGGCGAAGGTTTGATGAAGATTTAGAGGGTTAGGATCTCAGATTAAGACTTGGGAGCTAGGGTTTCAGACGAAGGTTTGATGACGATTCGATCCCTAACTGTTGTCGTCTACCTTAACCCCCTTTACCGATGTCGCTTGCACTCGATGATCTGTACCCTAACCAACTTTACCGTCATCATCAGGTGGGCTGATTGTCGTGGTAGTCGTCGTCTCCTTTCGTTTATTTTTCCCATAGCTACCACCTCTTATATATCAAGCCATAGCAAGATGAGATGAGGCTTCAAATTTGGTGATTAAGAGAAAGGGGAACGAGTAATAAGGCAAAGGGGTTAAGTGGTGGTTAGTGATGGCGGTAGTAGTTGTGGCTAGCAAAGAGACAAGGGGTGAGAGAGTGAAAGATTGATTTTGCATATTATACACACACAAAATTTTATATAATTAAAGTGAGGAGTGGTGTTGATGGTTTAGGGAGGTGTTGGTGGTGGTGGTTTGTAGAGTTGATGGTGAGGAAGATGAAATGTGAAAGAAGAAGTAGTGGGGCCCACATAATTTTTAATTATATTTTTTAATAATAAGGGTAGTTTATTAATCTTACACACACTGAACGGGATAATCTAACATCCGTTAACTGTAGAGACTAGAGGTGGCAAAATAGGTAGGTTGGGTTGGGTTGGTTGATGGGTTAGGATGGGTTTGGGTTAGGATGAGTTTGGGTCAAGATGGGTAAATTAAAAAAATAGGTTAGGATGTGTTAGGTCAGGATGGGTTTGGGTCTAGATGGTTTGGATTATAATAAGTTCACATCAAAATAGATAAAAATTAAAATAACAATAAAAAGTTAAAAATTTAAAAAGTAAAAAAAAAGGAAAAAAAATACAAAAAGGAAAAAAAACAAAATTAAAATTAAATTTGTTTCGACTCGACCGGGCCCGGTAACGACCCAGACCGTTTCAACCTGACCCGTCCCGTAGCGACCCGGACGGGCCCGGTAGCGACCCTGACCGTTTTGACCCGACCGGGCGCGGTAACGCCCCAAACCGTTTTAACCTGACCCGTCCTATATTGACCCAGACTGTTTCGACCCGGTCGGGCCCGATAACGACCCAGACCGTTTCAACCTGACCCGTCCCGTAGCGACCAGGACTGTTTTGACCCGGCCGGGCCAGCTAGCGACCCGGACTGTTTCGACCCAACTGGGCCCAGTAACGACGCAAACCGTTTCAACCTAACCCATCCCGTAGCGACCCGGACCGTTTCGACCCCACCGGGACCGGTAACGACCCAGACCGTTTCAACCTGACCCGCCCCGTAGCGACCCGTACTGTTTCGACCCGACAGTGCCCGTTAGCGACCCGGACCGTTTCGGCCTGACCGATCCCGTTAGTAACACGGACCGTTTCGACCCGACCGGGTCCGGTAACGACCGAGACCGCTTCAACCTGACCCGTCCCGTAGCGACCCGGACCGTTTCGACCCAACCAGGCCCGGTAATGACCCAGACCGTTTCAACCTGACCCGTCCCGTTTCGATGAGATCGGTCTCGTTAACGACCCGTGTTGTTTCGACATTGTCGTCCGTTAACGACACGAACGGTTTCGAACCGACTGGGGTGATCAACAAATGCAAAAGATATAATTTTTTTGTTTTTAATGACATTGATTTTTATTAGGCAACAACGCTTTTTGTGTTGGGTGAGTTTTAATTCAGATTTGTATATGGTTATCTAAAAATACCCATCCTGACCCATTTGTTTTTTTTTTACATACTCATTCTGACCAACTTACTTATTTTCTACAATTAAAATTACCCATCCTAACCTCCTTGAAAATTATACTAAACCCATTTTAACTCACAAGGTCAAATTTTAAACCCAAAACAACCCAAACTCAATTTGATGGGTTGAAATTGTCAGGTCTATTGGAGACTATTCGAGTTAAAAATGTCAAAAGTTAAAAGACTATATCTATAATTTTCAAAAGTTGAAGACTAAAGGTAAAATTGAAACAAACCACATAAACTATTCCAACAATTTTCTGTTTATTTATTAATTTCTAAGAATAATTTAGTCAATGAATTAATTAAGTAGTATTTAATTGGGAGTAAAGAACGCGTAAACAGGAAAGGAAAAATAAACAAAAAAAAGATATGAGACATTGAAAATACCACCCAACAAAATGCTCCTACGCCACCTTCTCCTACCAACGGATTTCAATCAATTAATTCAACACATGCTTACCTCTCTCCTAGGGTTCTTCAAGATTCAAACAACTATTATTTTATAATAATAATATTCATCATCACTTGATCTATATCTATTTCCCAACCCACTTCTTGTTTATTATTCTTCATCATTGTGAGTATTTTCTTTCACCCTCCTTTGCATATATTAACAATTCACATATCCTTTTATTTATTTCTTTGTTTTTCACATTTGTTGTTATTTTATTTAATATTTTGATCTTTTTGGATTATTATCATTATTTTCTTGTTTGCTGAAAATTGGAAATGGGAATATGCATATTTAGATTTGGATTTATATATTTATAGGTTTCAAGATTTGTAGAAAAGGTTTGATCTTTTGAGGATTTCAATATTTAGAAAGAAACCCAAGTTCAATTTGGGTTAAAAGATTTGATCTTTGGAGATTTTAAACATTTTTCAAGATTTTGGAAGAATCACTGATTCAAATTGTGGTTGGAAAGAGGGAAATTCGGGTTGAAAAGAGCGTGTTTTTATCCGGTTTTGATTGGGGGGTATTGTGCAAGAGATGTGGGATGTTCAAAAAACTGATGAATTGTTGTTCGGTTTGTTGGTTCGGGCATGATCATAAAGAAACTCTCGTTGGAGTCAACGGTGATTTTGGGAAAGATGGGTTGTTGTGGTATCATGATGTTGGAAAGCATGTATACGGGGAGTACTCGATGGCTGTAGTTCAAGCTAACCAGGTGCTTGAAGATCAGAGCCAGATTGAATCGGGTCCGTTTGGGACGTTTGTTGGAGTTTATGATGGTCATGGTGGACCTGATGTTGCGCGATATATATGTGATCATTTGTTCAGACATTTTCAAGGTTTGTTGCTGAAAATCTGATATTTTATTAGAATACTGTATGAATATCAAAATGTGTTTGTATCATGTTAGATGATATATAATATATAATGATTTTATTATTTAACAATATTTATATAGTTTGAAACTATAGATCTAATATGTATGATGAGTTTCCTTACAACAATTATATTGATATTAATATCTACCCAAACATAGTTAAAGTCACGGTAGTTAGTTTAAACTAGAGGTAACAAGTTGAGCTTGTCGGTTAACGGGTCGATTTTTGTAAGGGTACTTGGGTTGACCCGGAAGCCCACTTGTGTCATAATTTTGTTTTTAACAGATAACTAATGCATTAAAGGACACTTATGTCATTACTCTTAGGTTTGGTGTTTATGCAGCAAATACAACTGAAAATCATGGTATTGTGACACCCGAAACAATCAAAAGGGCGTTTCTTGAAACAGAGAACGGGTTCACGTCTCTTGTGTCTAAAATGTGGAATGTTCGACCCAGCATTGCAACCGTTGGATCTTGTTGTTTGGTTGGGGTAGTCTATCAGCAAACACTTTTTGTGGCAAATCTTGGAGATTCCCGTCTTGTGCTTGGTAGGAAAATTGGTAGCAGTGTAACCGCCATTCAGTTGTCAAAGGAACATAATGCTAATCTTGAGAATATTAGACGCGAGCTTAGAGATTTGCATCCACATGATCCTCAAATTGTGGTAATGAAACATGGAGTTTGGAGAGTTAAGGGCATTATTCAGGTATGATAGTAAACCATGCATTTTGAGCATATTGGCGGTGACAATTTCAACCATTTCTTATGAATGAGTCGATTTGTGTTTTTTCCCCTCAAACGGGTCATATGAAAATAGCGGTTTTTCCCCCTCAAACGGGTCATATGAAAATAGCGGTTTTCCCCCTCAAATGGGTCATATGAAAATAGCGAAACGGGTCAAATGGGCCAAACAAATTAAACAGTTTGAAAGTCGTCAAGAGTCTATTTTATATGCATACAACTTGCTAAATCGCTTTTTTTTATTATTTAGACAATTACCGTAATGATGTTGGTTTGTAATCATAGTTCATGCCTTAACTATTCATAAAAAGTTATTAAAACCACTTTAAAAAAAATGAGTGTGTGTCAACCCAACCCAGCCCTTGTTATGACCAGTTCTAAAAAATGACCTTTTTCATCCCTGACTCGTTTGATCTTGACCCAATCCGATTCACACATTATTTGTTTATTAAGTTCTGAATAATCTTTCATTAGGAGTGGCATAAGAACAAGTCAATTTGGTTTATTTTTCATTGCAGATGGTCAAATAAAAAAAATCGTCAAATGGGCTATTCAAAGTTGCTGAAGTCATTTTTTTGTTTGAACTATAGTAGTATGATATTGTTTTTAGTCGATTTTTGGCCTTCTAAACGCTAATCCTGGAATTTTGTTACAATTACCAGGTTTCTAAATCAATTGGGGATGCTTATATGAAACATGCGAGGTACAATAAAGAACCAATTGCAGCAAAGTTCCGGCTCCCGGAACCGACGGTGATGCCAATTTTGTCTGCTACTCCATCTGTCGTTTCTCATCCACTTCAACCGGGTGACTCTTTTCTTATATTTGCTTCTGATGGTTTATGGGAACACTTGAGTAATGAAGAGGCTGTTGATATTGTTCATAAAAGTCCACGCGCGGTGAGTTTCTTGTTAGTTTATGCCACTTATTATATACCAGTTTTATCTAAGGGAGACAGCAGTGCTTTTCTTGCGCTTTTTGCGCTTTTCGTATGTTGCTCGCCTAGGGTTACATAAGGCGCACAGTTTGGCGCCTAGATGCGCTTGTTAAAACCAAAGACAGCACAATATCGTCTGTTTATGAATAGGTCGATTCGGGTAGTATTTCAAGTATTCAACCACCTCATTCTCTTTTGGGTCAAAATTAAGGTCTTTAGGAGGCTGATATGTAAAAACAACCAAAGGGATTAAAAGGTTTATATGTAAAACGGATGGGAGGCGTCTTTTAGTTGTAGATAAAGCTTTTTGGTTGTATGTGATGTGTGCACCTTGCGTGTCGCGCTTTTTTAAACCAAGGGTTTAGGTGGGAAAAATAGAAAAGAAATAGCTTAAAAGTAAATGGGTCGTATGTGCCGTGTAGTTTGAAATTTTAAAGTCACCCAAAGTGTATTTACAATGCTAAAAAGAAATGGGTCAAAACGGTCACAAGATTATTTAATATATATTTTTTTTCTCGCAGGGAATCGCCAAGAGGCTGGTGAAGGCTGCTTTACATGAAGCAGCTAAAAAACGAGAAATGCGGTATTCAGATCTTCGTAAGATTGATAAACATGTCCGGCGACATTTCCATGATGATATAAGCGTAATTGTTTTATTCTTAAACCATGATCTTATATCAAAAGGGTCCGCCTACGGCCCTAGTGTTTCTCTCCGAAGCGCATTAGAACACTAGTTAATAACTCTAATTTCTTTTAAGCATGACACTTTTCTGTTATTTCGGAACCGTTTTACGGATGTTTTAAAGGTTAATAACTTATTATTGAGTTTGATTTTGTTTAAGAGGGTTTTAGTTTTGATGAGTAAGAAGAAGCAAGTTTTCTGTAATGCACACTGTTCTTAACCTTTTTTATATTTTGATTTTGTATCAAAACTGGTAGAATTGCTGTTTTTCTTCTATGGTATGTTGTACTTTATGCATTAGAAGTTGCACCCTTTTTTTGTCAAAACCTTACATTTAAATTTTGAAAATGTTTTTACTCTTGAATGTCCTATGTAAAAACATGTAGAAAGGTAAATGATAAAGGTTAAATGGTCAGTTTTGTTTACATAACATGTTTCAAATGTTCAACCAATACCGGGTTATTTTATGATATAGGTGGCAAATAAGAAGACAAAAAGGTAATTTACTCGGTTATCGTTCAAAGATAGGTGTAAACTGAACTCATCAAACAAATATTACCCTATATATTAATAAACTAGTTTTTACCCGCTTGCCGAATTTATGTCGTGCGTATAATGTCGGCCCCTTCAGTGGCAAACAACAAATGAAATTAAGTGAAAGTATTATTAAAGGGGATGGCAAAAATGTAAGAGAAGTTTGTCAAAATTGCCTTTTTTATTCAAATCTTTTTTTTTTTGAATTTAATTCCTGTGGTTTCATTATTTTTGTCATTTTAGTCCCTGTGGACTAAAAAGATTTGGATGAAAATTGCAATTTTTGACAAAACTCAAGGACTAAAATGACAAAAAAATGAAACCACAGGAACTAAATTGACAAAAAAAAAAAGATTTGGATGAAAGTGACAATTTTTTACAAACCTCAGGAACTAAATTGGCAATTAACTCAAAATGTAATTATCATTCTTTTTTGTCTTGTTAATACACTATAGATAACACATCCTACCCTAAATGTTATATAGAATAATTACCCTATATATTAATAAACGAAACTTGATGAATAGTTTCTCAATGTTATTGGTTGGCACAACCAAATAACTAATAGAATGTCTCTACGTGGCCTCTTATCTTTAACCCACAAGGTGTACGTGGCCTTTTGAGAAAGCTTAGCTTTATACGTGTTTGAAAACGAGTTAGTGTCAATAATAAAATGTTTTCTTTTTTCATGTCCGTTTTGAGTTGGACTACGTTTTGACGTAATTTTTGTTTGGAAACAAACAGAGTCAAATGTAATACGTTTTCATTCAACTTTATTAATTTAAGTTACCATACGTTTCACCGTAAATTTAGTCGGAAACGAGGCTAATTGATTGCAGTCTATAATTTATGACGCCACGTATTGTTGGAAACAAATCAGATCAAATATAATAAACTTTCATTTCATAGTATGAATTCGGATTACTCTACATTTCGAAGTAAATTTAGCTTGAAAATAAGTCAAGTTAATTATAATCTACGTTGTATCATGTCGTGTACGGCACCGCCCCAACACGCAACAGATTAAAAACTATTGTGTAAAATAATCAGGGAATGTAGATGAATTCAACGTTCAACGAAGGGTAATATGGTAAAATCACGTCCACACTGCGTTAGTCTTCTCCAGTTGAGCAAAACACACAAGAGTTCCTCCTTCCCTTACATGATGAACAAACAGAATTAGGGTTCTAAAGAAACCTTTCATGTTAAAAAAATGGCTTTAATTAGCAGAATCCTTATATGTTTATGTGTAATTCTCTCACTAAAACCTTCAGAATCCGCTCCGCCTAAACCTTACAGAAGAGATCCAGGTCATCCTCAATGGCATCACAGTGCTTTTCAAGATGTTAAAGAAAGCGTTCGATCCGATGTTCGTAGTATGCTTCATTCACGTGCTGAGGTAATTAATCTCCTTATTATCTAATCCGAGACGGTAACTTAAATGATCGATTACGTTATTATTCTGTAACAACGATTGAACTGAGTCAGTAAGTATTAATTTAGGTTAAACTACATATAATTCATATACCTATACGCTTTCGTTGATTTGATTATACTTTAAAGTAGGTTTGAATATGTTAGCAATTGGAATTGAAGCTTATCAATGTAGTTAATCTGTTAATTGCGTGTATATAATGGTGGTGCTGGTCAGTAAATATTATATTTGCCTAATTTATCGGGAATTTGAAGCTTGGTTTTTTATTGCGTGATGTGCTCTGATGCGTTTGGTCTAAAAATTTGATGTTTGATGCGAGTGCTTCACGTATGCAATGCGCTTTATATAATAATATGCTAAAAAATATTTATACATAACAACTTATAAAAACATAAGAAGATAAGTGTTGTGCTTATTGGTTCAAATCAAGCGTGCTAAGATATTTATTATTGGAAAAACCCAATCAATTTCATAAAATCTGAAGAAAAAAAACATGACAGTTGACAGACAGTGTTGCGTGCATTAGGAGCACATTATGCGAAATCGGCGCAATATTTTCTCACCACGTAAACGCAATGCATCAGCTGTGGCGATGCGCTCTCATCAGCGCGTCACGCACTATGCGCGCATTTTAAAACCAAGATTTGGAGTACAATTTCTGTAGATTAACTAGGTTAAACAACAGCTAGTTCGTATACCTATACGCTTATCGATGTAGCTAGTCTCTTAATGTATGCATATAACAGTTGTGCTGGTTATCAGTACAGATTTAGTTATTCAAATGGTTTCATGTGGACGTATTTATCCTGGAGATATATTTATACATAATGCATTAACTAGCAAATGTGTTGTATGAATGATCGAATTACATTCTTAATCTGTTTTAATGATTGAACTGAGTTCTCCTGATTTATATGTTCTTTTAGTCACTAAGTATTAAATTTGCTTAACCTATCATGAATTTCAGGTACAATTTCTATAGACTACCTAGGTTAAACTACATATAATGTTGGTTTCAAAAAGCGAAAAGCGCACCGAGGCGACCGCTTTTTAAAACAAAGATTATCTGTACAGATTGAGTTATGCAAATCAGTTCATTTGGACTTTCTTATCTTGTAGATGTAAAAATACATAATGCATTAACTTGCAAATGTGTTGTTAAACACTGAATTACCTTGTGATGTAATTAAAATGTAGGTTCCCTTCCAAGTCCCACTTGAAGTGAATGTTGTCCTAGTTGGTTTTAGCGGAGATGGAGGTTATCGGTACACATTGGATTCGCAGAAACTAGAAGAATTTCTGCGAGTGGGCTTTCCATCTCACAGGCCTTCATGTCTAGAAACCGGCGAACCCCTCGACATTGAGCATCACATGGTGTTCAATGCATTTCCGGTGAGCAGATTTTTCTACAAACTTGAGTTTTCGTTTATTTGCACAGCAACTGTTTTGACTATTTGTGAACTCGTCGCTTACTACAGGCGGCACAACCAGAACTGATAGCACTTGAAAAGGCTCTGAAAGCAGCTATGGTTCCTGCTGGAACTGCCAGAGAGGTGATTGCGATTATTTTATCTATATTTGGACTTTAATAAATGACTTTATGGTGATTCTATTATAAAATTTGATGTTAGATTTCACATTATATGTTTTACTTTTAGGCTGAGTTTGGAAGGGAAGTTCCGGCGTTTAATGTAGACGCATCAGTTGTGGAACCAGAATTTCAGAAGCTCTATTCTTACTTGTTTGACTATGATACTATGGGATATAATGCTGACGAGGCGGACAGACCTATGCCAACAGCAATATTTATTGTGAATTTTGATAAAGTATGCTTTAACATCCTTTTCATTTTATATGTTGTCATCCGCTATTTAGCATGACCTACTTGGCTATTTTTATTGATTGCTTATTGTTTTACAGGTTAGAATGGATCCTAGGAATAATAATACTGATCTTGATAGTTTGATGTATGCAAAACCAAATGACTTGACTGAAGAAGATATCAAACAACAAGAGGGAGGGTATATATATCGCTATCATTACAACGGAGGTGGAGCGTCTCAAGTATGGCTTGGCTCTGGCAGGTAAATGTCACTAACTATTTTGACTAGGAAGTGATAACTACTTGTATTCATTCAACTAAACTGATTTTATATGGTGGCAGGTTTGTTGTAATTGACATCTCGGCAGGCCCATGTACATATGGAAAAATTGAAACTGAAGAAGGAAGTGTCAGTTCAAAAACGATTCCCCGCTTGCGAGATTTAAAGCTCCCTAAAAGCTCAATTGCTGCTAATCATCTCTCCACCACACATGGTAACTTTATTGGCCAACTAGCTGCTTTGATTGGTATAACGGTTCAACATGTTATTGCTCCAGATGTCAGGTTTGCTGATGCTAAATTACTTTTTATGTACAATTTTTTTATTCATTATTAATTTGTGCAATTGTATGCGATGGATGCAGATTTGAAACTGTAGATTCTGCAACAAGGTTGCTTATTCCAATAATTGTTCTGCAAAATCATAACCGTTACAATATCATGGAGAAAGGCCAGAACTACAGTATAGATATCGAAGCCATTGAAACCGAGGTGAGTTTTATTTGTTTTTGTTCTGTTTTCCTACAGTATAGATATCGAAGCCATTGTCTTTTTTCAATATGTAAGATTTTATGATTTTATCTCATCATTTCAGGTTAAAAAGATGGTACACAAAGGAGAAGATGTAGTGATTGTTGGTGGTTCACATTCTTTGCATCTTCATGAGAAATTAGCAATTGCTGTTTCAAAAGCAATGCGCGGTCATTCCCTCCAAGAAACAAAAAAAGATGGCCGTTTCCATGTGCATACAAAAACATATCTTGATGGTGCAATCCTTAAAGAGGTATAATAAAATAACTGAAGACAAGTAATTTTGTTAATATATATGTTCTTATATACATAAAATTTTTAATTCTTAATATAGGAAATGGAACGATCAGCTGATGTGCTAGCAGCTGGTTTACTTGAGGTTTCCCAGCCATCCCTTTCTGATAAATATTTTCTCCGTCAGGTTGGTCATATTCTTAATTTAATATTAATGTCACACTTGTAAACCAACATTAACTTTATATTTTTACAGAATTGGCCTGATGAGGCCGATGGTGTGAGCGATTCAATTATAAAGCATAAACCTATTTGGGCCCCTAACCCTAAATCGCGAAAGAAGAAAACTAAAACAGTGCAAAAGAAACAAGGGGACCTGCATCGTACCTACGGAACAAGAGTGGTTCCTGTGTGAGTAGTTCTATCGCATTCTTCTTTATAGGGTTTTGGTAGCAAATCTTCTAGAAAGATAAATAAAATATTGTCTTTGTTTGCAGCTTTGTTTTATCATTAGCTGATGTGGATCCACACCTTATGATGGATGATGAAAGCCTTTTGTGGACAAGTAACGATGCTGTTATTGTACTTCAACATCAAAGTGAAAAGATTCCTTTGAGGTTAGTATATATTGTAGCAAATATTATCTTTGACATGCTTTATTTTCTTGCTGGATTTATATGCTGTTTATTTTTGTGTAGTTATGTATCAGAAACAGAGAGAAGGCATGTTGTTCCATCACAAGCACAACGCCATATAGTTGCTGGATTAGCTTCTGTTGTGGGTGGATTAAGTGCACCATATGAAAAGGCTTCTCATATCCATGAAAGACCTGTTGTCAATTGGTTATTGGCTGCTGGTTGTCATCCGTTTGGACCATTTTCTAATGCTTCTAAGATCAGTCAGTTGCTTCAGGATGTTGCATTGGTAAGACATCCATTTGGATTCTTATTGTAGTAGTATTGCTTTGGTAATTAATAAATAATGCAATAGTTATCTGTAAAAAGTTTCACTTATGGGCAGAAAGTGTTTGCAGGCCAGCCCAATGTGCCACAGTTCAACCTGCACTAAATGAAATACTTCTAACTTAATGGCTAGATAATGTTCTTATAAGCATGCTGTTTATTCACTGAAGATGTATTCATATTTTGTGTTTTTAGTGTTCTTGGGTTGATAACATGATTTATTGTTGATTCCTACAGAGAAATACAATATACGCTCGTGTAGATTCTGCTCTTCATAGGATTCGAGAGACATCTGAGGTGAAAGACGGTGTTTATTTTCTTATGATTATTCCTTAAACTTTACAAAGTGTGCTTAATTAGTCTAGTAATATGTTTCAGTCTGTCCAAGCTTTCGCTGGAGAATATCTGAAAACGCCTCTTGGTGAACCAGTAAAGGGTAAGAAGAATAAGACAACCACCGAGCTTTGGATAGAAAAGTTCTACAAAAAAGAGACAAACTTGCCCGAGCCTTTCCCACACGAACTAGTCGACAGGCTCGAAAATTACTTGGATGTAAGTTTTTCCTTTAGAATTATATGTGCGTATCGGTTGCCAACGCTGAATTTTCCATAAAAACGTTCGGACATTTTCTTTACACATTAACTCAAGCTTACGGAAATTCTCATATGTCATGGTGCAATCTAGAACCACTTTAAATGCTGATGTGGCGCTTATATGGCAATTTTTAAGTGATTAATATCATATCATAAAGTTTAAATACACCCTACATACCTATTTGACTTGAAATCGTAAAAGAACCTTTCAGACTCTAGAATGATAATCAATGAGTTCCAAAATTTACTTGTAAAAGTTCTAAAAGAAATATATCGAAGCTGAAGAAGCTTGGTTATTTATTGAATTAATTACAGGGTCTTGAGGAACAGCTTGTGGATTTATCTTCACTCCTGTACGATCATCGTCTACAAGATGCAAATGTTAACAGCACTGAAATTCTTCAAAGTTCTATTTTCACACAACGGTAAGTTTATGCAAAAATACATACATATACATATATATATGAGGTGGTTATGTAACCACATATCTAGACCACACTACGTACAAGTGCTTGTAGTTCTCTATGTAAAATTGGAAAATTTATCACATAAATTTTTGTGGATGCTTATAATATATTAATGCAGGTATGTGGAGCATGTACTGGAGTATGAAAGGGAAAAAATGAAATGCTGTGAGATCAAGTACAAGTCCCCAAAGCAGTCATCACAAAGTCTGGTATATGCTGGGATTCTGATAGCAGGTATTTTTGTTTATTTTGTTGTCATTTTCTTTTCATCTTCTGTTAGGTGATTCATTCACTAATGGCTAAATTGCACTTGTACTTTTCTTTAATCTATAGAATCCCCACATATATAAAACTTTTTACAAATCGTCGTATGTCACATTTTTTTTTTTTGGCTGCTAGTTTTTTTTTTTTTTTTAATTAGAACGGGTTATTTGACGACTAAATAATACATAGTTAGAAAGGGTTCGACTCACTTTTCTCTTGGTTTTTGTGTATGTTCTAGCTTCTTGTTTAATCCTTCACATTCCAGATGTGTCACATTAACACACCCACTTCACCCTGAAACCTAGATTGGTCAGTTACCAAAACCTTTTGCTGAAATCGGCTAAATCGATCCCCGTTGAAATCCCCAGACACCTGAATCAATCCTCCATGACTGACAAACGAACGCAAATCGACCACTCATTCTCTCATCCCTCGACATCTGCTAACACAGCTGAGCACCATGAAAACCTTTGGTCGAAATCGCGTATGTGATATTTTGCTGTTATACTTTTAATAAACCATGTACAGTTAATATTGAACTTCATTTATTGTACCGTAAGGATGAGGGGTTCGTTTATTCAGTGCATGTTTGGCTCTCCATTTCCACACCTCCTTTTAACTTCTTGACTTATTCAATAAGTCATAAGTTAAACAAAAGTGTTTGGATGGTTTTTTGAAAAGTAACTTATGGAAGGGTTTTGTGCTTTGAAAAGGAGATTTTGGGGGAAAAGTTATAAGTCACAAATTGTGACTTATGAGATTAAGTAACTTTTGAAGGAGGAAAAGTTATAAGAAGAAATGAAAAAGGAGAGCCAAACATGGCCTCAATCCCACACCCAATAAAAATGTGCCACATGTTTTAACCAAAAACAACCCCAAGCACTCAAATGGGAGGGTGTGCCGGGGTGGTGTAACCCCACTACTCGGCACCAACTCCCCCACGTGCGCCATGCACATTTCCCACACCAACTTATTTCTCTTGGCCCGAGTTCAAATTCCGATTTCCCCACTCGATTTCACCACTCAGACCAGGGGAGGCGGTGTACCCGTTGGTACTTGTTTTACTCAGTTAGTACTCGAGCCCTCCGAGTTATCGACCTAGTAAGTAAATTAAAGAACCGAACAGACATGAAGTTTAGCTTCCATTTATAGGGTTCTGGGTTCTAGTCATATACTTTATAGACGTGTGGTGCGTTGAAATTTTAACTTTTGTCCTTTTAACTTCGAGACACCCTTATCGAGTTATCGTGTCTAATGTCTATTCATCATCACGCTTTTGGTGCATAAACATCAATTGATGTCACGTTTTTCGTCAAGTTTTTGTAGAATGACCAACATATCTTTTTATTTAAAACAAGCGAAACTTTTTTTAAAGAGTGAACAATGGTGAAGATGAGTGATGGTAACTTTTGTTGGCTTACTTTGATCATCATCATACTCATCATATTAATATTAAATCCTATCAATAACAAAGTTAGGGTAAAGTCTAAGGAGGGTAAGATGTAGATAACCTTACTTCTATCACGTGAATCCTATCAATAGCAAAGTTATTGTTTCGGGTTATAGTCATATACTTGCTTTTATAGAGGCTGCTTCCCGTGAGACCCTGACTTGATAGTAATTTTGCATCAAGCCTTGTACATAAGACGCATAACACTCGGCACTTGGGATAAGGGCCAACTGGTGTAGGTACCCCTTTCCTTTCAGCTATCAACAATGCCGCATAATGCATAATTACCCCCCCCCCCCCCCCCCCCCCCCCCCCCCCCGCTTTTAAAGTTATTCTCTCGAACTAGTAAATAATTTTAAAATTAGTGCAATTTCACTTTTGTAATCAAGGGCCAACGCATATATACATTATATGTGAACTCCGTAAGCGCCAAGCGGGGCGTACTAAACAAACACTATTTTAATAATTAAAAAACACATATCTTAGGAAGGAAGGGACACCCTAGGCAAAGTATCCTAGCCTCAGCCAACGGTGAAGTGCCATGTCAAATCCACCCTCAAAATCATCAAACTTTGTGTTTGCCGAGCTGCTTAGATTTTGAGGTTGCCGAGGGGTGGCGGTGGTGTTGCCTCACAACAATCCTAACTGCGTAGCCCTTTCCGTCGAGTGCCACGACCTATCTAATAGACCCACTTGAATTATCTTTATCCCAATTGAACTTTCTGGATAATCTTCCAAAATCAGGATTATTTATCATAGATGTAAAAGTAAATGCATTGCCTAGGGGTGTAAACGAGTCGAGCCATAGCAATCGATCCAGCTCGGCTCGAAAATGTAAAACGAGCCAATATGTTTAGCTCAAGGCTCGATGATCCAGCTCGATTTTTTAAACATATTGTGTTAAAAACAAGAAAATATCATATTTCCTTAACATAGATATACCAAGTTCAATGCATTTGTTCAAAAGAAATCAAATTCAACGAAGGCTTTAAAAAAAAACAAATTCAATGCATGAGTTCAATTAGGGTATAGTAATATGGAAAGAGTATTTTCAATTTTCAAAGAAACTATCTCCCCTAAGTCAAAATTTCAAATATATATACCATATATTATTAATTAATTAATTAATAATGATGTATATTATTATTATTATTAAGTATTATTAATAAGTATATAAAACATATGTTATCGAGCAATGAGTCGAGCTAACGACCCGAGCCAAGCCACGAGTCGAGCCATCGAGCCGAGTTTTTTTTGAGCATTTTTTAGCGAGTTTCTTGCGAGCTGCAAGCATTTTGTACACCCCTAGCATTGCCATAAATTTTGTAAGTTCTATGAAGGGTCATCTGCTTCGGTTTTGAAGTCGCGGGAACATGGCTACAAAGTAACAAGACGCCAGTGAAAGGGGAAGAAGAGATTATGTTAAAATTTAGAGTTAAGGACCAAAATAGTTTTTTTTACATCTAGATCCTTCAAGTTTACGTTTTGTTGCCAAAATCGTCCCTGAAACTAATCCAGTTAAATATTGACGTTAAGTTGGAGGGTATTTGTGTCTTTTTGCCTGCCTGCCCCATTTTTTAAACCCCTTCATTCTCAGCAGCCACCACCTCCACCTCCACCCTAGAACAACCACGACCACACTACCTCCAATCTGAAACAACCACCGTTGCACCACCTCCCATGCAAACCATCACCTTATCTTTTTCAATTTCATCATCTTTAACTCATCAATTCAAAATCCCAAATCTATAAACCCCACCATGTTTCGTTTACGACGAAGATGGTACTGGTAGTTGAAGTTTCGAGGTAGTTTTCAGAGAACTCCAACGGTGGTGGAGATGATGATGATCGGTGACTAACATTTGTACCATGCCTCAAATAATCGGTTGATAACATTAATCACATATCACCAAATTTATGGAGGTGGTGCAGCGATGGTGGGTTTATGGAGGAGGTAATGCGGTGGTGGCAAGTTTAGGGAGGAGTTGGTGTGGCGACGATGGTAGGTTTATGGTGAAGGTGGTGTGTGACGGTGTCATGCTAGTTTGTAGGTGTTTCGTTGATGGTGTCTTGATGATTTGGTGGTGTTTGGTTGACGGTGGCCGGTGGTGGTTTAATTGGTGGTTGGTGGTGACAGTGGCCGATGGTGGTTTAGGGTTTCACAGGTCAGTGGTGGTCTAGAGGTAGAAGAAGGTGGAGAGGTGGGTCTCATTTATTAAATAAAAATATTAAAAAATAAAGGGTCAAGAAAAAAGACATAAATACCCCTCAACTTAACGAAATAATTTAACTAGGATAGTGTCAGAGATGATTTTGGTAATAAAATGTAAACCTAAAGGACCAAGTTATAAAAAAATTTATTTTTGGATGAATGTGGAAAAAATGACCAAACCTTATGTACACTGATTACTCTCCGCCTTCCGATCTTCGGTTCAAAAGGGGTCACGTGCCGGAAGAAGGGACGCGCCACCGTTGGCGGTGGAGTTCCGCTGCAGGTCCGATCTTTCCTCCTCCTTTCTCCGATTCTCTCTATGTCTCTCCATACGTCTGTGTGTGACTTACAGAATTAGTATGTGGTGTGGGTTTTCTACATCACACTATAATATATTTCTTTTTAGGGGATGGATCATGGATGACAGTTGTTGATTTTTTTTTAAATTAGTTCAATTTTAACATGTAAAGCGTAAGAAAAAAAAACCTCGTAATTTATTCAAAATAAGGTTTATTTTTTCAATAAGCAATAGGGAGTGATGTTATCGTTGGGGTACCGTGACGAAACAAGTCGCACAAGAACGGTCGTCATTATACTAACCGTATATGGTGTAACAACCCGACCAGGAGGGGCTGAACGTTACGACAGTTTGGTAACAGACTTACACAACGGAAGCAACGATAGACTAATATCAAATATCTGAGGACATGGTCCATGATAGGAGTTCGTGGAGACGTAGGATTAAGGTAAAAGACTTTTAGGGGAGGCTACAATTTGTACCTTAGCCAGGCTTTCGAGGTTTATAATTTTCAGACAACGTACTTGGGCCTTACCATGCGATCACCGTCTTTTTATGCTTATGTGTTGCGTCTTGATGTGTTAGCCATTTATGTTTCTTTATTGCACTCTCCCACCCCTTTGTAGCTATTTTACTTAGGTATTACAATTATTATTATTGATTTATTGTTATTGTTGTTATTACTATTGTTGGGGTTGTTGCCTTTATTGTGTGGTGGATGTACATTTACATCTTTAATAAACTTGGAGCCGTGGGTCTCTCCGGAAGCAGCCTCTTTATTCCTAGGGATAGGGGTAAGGTTCGCCTACATCTCACCCTCCCCAGACCTTGCAAATAGCTTTGCTATTTGTGAGATTTTACTGGGTATGGTTGTTGTTGTTGTTGTTATATAAAATAAACTAATATCTATTACAGGGACGAAACGCGGTGGTCGTCGAAGCAGTTGAAGAGAGTAATCCACTAGTCGTTCCATACTTCTACCAACGCTTATCTCTAATGCTCTAGTCCACAACGCTTATAGTTTGAATCTTCTATCAAATTCATCTAGCAATCATCACCTCTAGTCCGCATCATATGGACATAATCCGTATACTTCATAATCATCCGAACGCAGTACCTGAACACATGCTTAAAAAGAGTTTGGGTCAGCATAATTGCTGGTGAGTCCGTGTAAGTAAATCCGAAACAGTTTAACAGTTCGAAAACAAGTTTACACAGTTCAAAACATAGTGATATACAAGCGACACCTCAATCCTAATACACCGAATCTATCTACTGTCATTATAGATTCACCTGACAAAATATATGTCACAACGGCCGCGTGGACCTTAGTGGAGGGTTTTCCGGGCTTCCGGATCCACTGTGTGTGGGGGTTTCCCCAAGTAGTACTACCCACATATTAAGTGGCCCAATCCCATGGGTTAATGAGTGTCAGTATGGTTATCTGGCAGCAAGTATCTTGTCACATCAAAACAGTTCAGTCACACACACAAGCATATGTTCCCCCAAAACAGTTAAAACACAAAAAGAGGAGATGGTACACGGAACTCACCTTAGTAGCATTTCACATCTCGTTACACAGTGTCCCAAGTCGAGAGCCCATCTGTCCCTAGTACATAATGTCCTATGGTAATCATAAACATTAGTAGGTGTAACCGAACACGCGGTTACACGTGTGGGTTCTAGGACCTTTAGTTGTTAATATTAACTTGTTTTAATCCTCAGTTATCCAACTCTAAGTATTATCATCCTTTCTTAGTCCATAAACTCATACTTCAAGTCTAACTTGTAAACATTGTACCATCTGAAGTTTGTCCATAACCTAAGTCATCACCATCTATTATTTAGAAAATTAGTATCATTTCATATATAGGAATCATGTATTTAATGTCAATAGAGAACCAGTCAACACTACTGGTCACTAGGACTATACTATTAGTGTCGAAATAATATTATTGCTCAAAGTCCGGCTCTGTGTATTTTATATTCTACTTGTCTAATTGGTGTGTCATTTACTTATATAAATATCTAAGGCTCCGGTTGTGGATTCTCTCTCTCTAATAGTTTTCCGGGGAGGTATTCCGGCGAAACTATTGAGTAGGTTAACAAAATTTTATGTTTCCAATCTTCCGGATCGTTATAGCGGGAATGATTTATCAAAGTTTGTTCAGGATTATGGGGATATCTACGACATATACATAGCGAAGAAACGAGACAAGTTTGGGAACCGTTTTGGATTTGGTTCAATTCTTGATGTCAAAGACAAGGCAGACCTTGCCATGAGGATGAGTACCATTCGTATGGGGGATTTTCATCTTAGGTTCAATGTGGCATTGTTTTCACTTGAAGAAGGGGAGGTCGATCCTAGACGTCATGAACCTGAGATACCGGCTGTCAAGAAGAAAGAACCGAATAAAGACCAAAGACAAGAAGAAAGTTCGATTAGAAATGATGGTTTCCGGGGGCAGGGATCTTTCAGAGATATTCTCACCGGTAACCATTCTAATCTGATGAAGGTCCGGGTGGATGATCGAATCAACGAATTTGCTGAATTTCGGGGTAGGTCTTTGGTGGGTAAGGTTCATGATGTTGAGAAGTTGAAGTCTTTTGGCAACTTTTTCAGAGAATTAAGTCCTCACGGCGGTAACCTACAATACATGGGAGGGCTTTCAGTGTTGATGACGTTTGAAGATCGTGTTATGGCGGAAGAGGTTTTAAAAAAGGCGATGATCAGGGTAGATTGGTTCTTCTCCATAGAGATATGGGAAGGGCAAATCTTTCCATATGATCGTCTCGCTTGGCTTAAAATACAAGGCATCCCTCTTAACATCCTTTGTAATTCTACTGTTGATCTTGTGGGAAGTAAATTCGGGAAGATAGTCCAAAAAGCTAATGTGCAAAAGGATGATGGAGATCTATCTTTCATATATGTTGGAGTTATGGTGGGGAATGGGAATCAGATCAAGGAAGAGGTCAAAGTGCAGTGGAGGCACCGGAGCTTTATTGTCTAGGTCGTTGAAGAAAATAGGGACTGGTGCCCGGATTTTCTTTCTCTCAATCATACTCAGCAGGATAACAAGTCAGAGGATAATGGTTACCCAGATTCCGGCGAAGAAAGAAATACTGATTCCGATGAAAGGGAGGCTTCCGGTGATCGGAGTAATTCAAACGGAGTTAACGGCTCCGAAATTTCAGGAACTTTTAAAGCTCCAATTAATGAGGAGTCGGTTGTTGTTTGTACTCCTATTATTTCGGATCAGTCTAAAGGGTTGACCGGAAATCAAGGTAAGGGTATTTATGATGAGGTGTTGACTTCCGGATCGGGAAATTCGAGTGGTGGGTCCACTTTCCTTGTTACTGAACCGACAAAGAAAAAGAGGTGGAGATTTAAAATTAAAAAGAAATTGGGCCTCAACCCACGATCCATGAAGTCTACGGATGGGCCTAATAAAAAAAGAAATAAGGTATTGGACCCTGAGGACCCATTTGATCTTATTCGCTTCATTGGGCCTGTCCAGGTTGATGATGTTTTAAAGAATTCGGCAAAGTCCAAAACAACTCCAACAGCGGTGGTGCCTAATAAGGGCTTAACAAATCAAGAGGGATCAGTTACTTTACTTTAACAGCAAGATGAGGAATTGCAATCTTTTGAAGAATTGATGCGGATAGATGTGTCAGAGAAAGATGATTCTCAACCGTATCATGGAGAGACGGAAGTTAATCAGGATCAGCAAATTCCGGGCCTCTATGTTCTTAAGGAGACGGAAGCTACTATTTCTATGGGCTCCACCCTAGGAACTCAATTGGTTGGTTGTGAAGATTTAATCAATAAGGCCATTGTCGAGGAAGGGGTACAATTCAGTAAGGAATGAATTTTCTGTCATTAAATATTCGTGGTATTGGAGTTAAAGGTAAAACGTCTTGGGTAAAAAATTTGAAGATCAATAATGGGGCTTCGGTGGTGGCTCTTCAGGAGACTCACTGTAGGGATTCTAAGTTAATTTTGTCAATTTTTGGGGGGATGCTAATTTCGAATACGAGTATGTTGATGCTGAAGGTCGCTCGGGGGGTATTGTTACCATGTGGGACCCTAAGGTTTTTAGAAAAAGTGCTGTCATAAAGAACCAACATTTCCTTCTTGTTTCGGGTAACATTGTTCAAGACGGCTCAGTGCTGAACATAGTGAATATCTATGCTCCTCAGAAACCGGTCGGGAAAAGAGAAACGTGAGAGAGTTTAGCGGTGACTATGGAGAGTGTTCAGGGCTTGTGGTGTTTAATGGGTGACTTTAATGCAGTTCGCAGTCAGGATGAAAGGAAGAATACATTTTTTTATCAGAGGGTGGCCGATGATTTCAATACTTTCATCGACTCCAACAATCTGCTGGAGTATGGTTTGAAAGGGAAGCGATTTACATACCTTCATGGTAAGGGAGGAGGAAAGAGTAAGCTGAGCTTAATTGACAGATTTTTGGTTTCTTCTGATTTTTTTAACAGGTGGCCAGAGGCATGTTTACGGGCTCTACCGCAGTATCTATCAGATCACACTCCGTTGGTTCTCACGATAGATAACAAAAATTATGGGGCGAGACCATTTAGGTGGTTTAATTCCTGGCTAGACAGAGAAGGGTGTGAGAAGGTCGTTGAGGATTCTCTTCGGGATTTCCAGTTGACAGGTGATCCGGATATTATTCTTTCAAGAAAGCTCAGATATCTTTGATCTTCGCTGAAGGATTGGAAAAAAAAGGTTGAGATATCGGAAGGGGAACACTTAAAAAGTATGAAAGATGAACTAGAGAGTCTGGAAACCATCATGGAGAATAAAGACTTAGAGGAGGAAGAGGATTGGGTGTGGACCGAATGTAAGAAAGGGATTGCAGAACACGAATGGTTGTTGGCTAGAGATCTATCTCAAAAGGCTCGTGTTAGGTGGGCAAGATTCGGAGACGACAACACCACGTTCTTTCACGGCATAATTAATAGTAGGAAGGCGTCTAATTCCATTCAAGGTATATTGGTGGACGGGAAGTGGATCTGTAAGCCAGCCATGGTGAAGCGGGAAGTGTTACGATTTTTCAGAAATCACTTTTCAGAAAGCGTGAAACAACGCCCACCCTTGGTATGTGAAGATTTAAACCGGTTACCTGATGATGCGATAGCAGGGCTTACGGCTCCTTTTTCTAGAACTGAGTTAAAAGAAGCCGTCTTTGAATGCGGGGTGGACAAGGCTCCGGGTCCGGACGGATTTAATTTCAGATTCGTCCGGAAATTCTGGAGTCTCCTAGAAGATGATTTTTTTAACATACTGCGGCAGTTCCACGAAACAGGAAAGATTAATAGGGGATGTGGATCATCATTCATCACGCTAATTCCGAAGATAAAAAATCCCCTAGGCTTAAAAGACTACAGACCCATTACTCTAGTGGGTATGATAAGCAAAACAATTTCCAAGGTGTTATCTCAACGGCTCAAGAAGGTGATCGGTAACGTAATTTCAGAGACTCAATCAGGTTTTTTGGGGGAGAGGTATATTCTTGATGGGCCTTTGATAGTTAATGAGATCATGGGTTGGTGTAAAAGAAATAAACATAAGACGTTCATTTTGAAGATTGATTTCGAAAAGGCATATGATAATGTAAATTGGAACTTTCTTCTTTCTATTATGTCGCAAATAGGGTTCCCGGAGATTTGGTGTACTTGGATTAGAGGAATTTTGGTCTCGGCTAGGTCGGCCGTCCTAGTTAATGGTGCCCCGACTTTTGAGTTTCAACATGGTAAAGGGTTGAGGCAAGGCGACCCTATTTCACCGTTTTTTATTCCTTATCGTTATGGAAGCTCTTTCGTGCCTCTTTGTAAAATCGGTGAAAAATGGTATGTTCAAAGGCGTTTGTGTTTCAAAAGATGGCCCTACCGTTTCACATTTATTTTACGCAGACGACGCATTTATTATGGGTGATTGGTCGGTGGAAAATATTGAGAACACAGCTAGGATTCTCCGTGTTTTCTATCTTTGTTCGGGGCTCAAAATCAATATTCACAAGTCTAATATATACGGGTTCGGTGGGGCTGACTCGGAGGTGTTGAGTATGGCGAAAGTCTTGGGTTGTAGGGTGGGGTCCATTCCTTTCGATTACCTTGGTATAAAGGTGGGTGCTAATATGAACAAGATTTCGAGTTGGAGGCACATTGTGGAAGTTTTTGAAAATCGCCTTTCATCGTGGAAGGCTAAGACCCTATCTATCGGCGGTCAGATTACTCTCATCAATTCGGTTTTAGAATCCCTCCCAGTTTATTATCTTTCTTTGTATAAAGCTCCTGTGGGTATTATCGATAAATTGGAAGGCCTTATGAAGCGGTTTTTATGGTCGGGGCTGGAAATATTCGGAAAATCCATTGGGTTGCCTGGGAAATTATTACGAAAGATAAGAAAAAGGGGGGCTTGGGTATTGGTAGACTTAAAGACATGAATGATGCTCTACTAGCAAAATGGGTATGGCGATATAAAAACGAAGACAAGGCGTTGTGGAAATCAGTTGTTCACGCTTGTCATTTCACTAAACGGACTTGGTACGGGTTACCATGTAGAAGAGGAGTGGGCGGATGTTGGGCTAGTATCATCAAAAATTGTGATAAACTCAAATTTGGAGATAAGAATGTCATACAGTTGTTTCGCAGCAAAGTCGGTAATGGGGCTCAAAATCGGTTTTGGTTGGATGTGTGGCTAGGGGATGTGGACCTGAAATCTAGGTTCCCACTCCTTTTCAACAAGTCCACAGACAAACTCGCTATGGTTAAAGATGTATGGAAGGAGGGAGGTTGGTTTCCTATTGATTTCAAAGAAATGTTTTCTCAAGCCGAAGCCCAAGAATGGTTTGATCTTTCACCCCTTCTGGCCCAGACTCAGTTGGTATGCAAGGAAGATGTATGGCAATGGGATGGGAGCAATTCTTTCTCTGTTCGAGATGTTCGCAAAAAAATAAAAGATTCCAGAGATGCACCTTTGAACTTCAAGTTTAAGTGGGTATCTTGGGTCCCGTCTAAATGTAACGTTCTAGCGTGGAGGGCAGAATTGGAAAGAATTCCTACTGTTGATGCCTTGAGCAAAAGAGGAGTGCTGATCGACCATTTGACATGTAGTTTGTGTGACGCTGTGACAGAATCTCCAAACCACATCTTTGCTGTATGCGGCTTCTCGTCAGGGGTGTGGACTAGGATCGGAAGGTGGTGCGATATTCCCTCTATGTTTGCAACCAATGCGCGAGAGCTACTGCTGCTGTACAAAGGAGTAGAAGGAGGGAAGTGGGGTAAAAACATCATACACGGCATTATCATAATCACGGTTTGGGAGGTTTGGAAAGCACGCAATGAAAAGATCTTTAATGGTATTGAACCAAAAGTGTCAAATATAGTGGCCGGTGTTAAATTGTTTTCCTTTTTGTGGTTAAAGTACAGGTCGAAGTTTGTAAACCTTAGTTGGGATGAGTGGTGTTCTTCCCCTTTGTATATGTTGTAAGTGGTTGGTGGCAGTCCTTGTTTTGAGGACTTGCCGTTTTTGATTGAAAGTCATTGTTCAAAAAAAATAATTTAAGGCTCCGGTTGTCATTAAGCATCAGTGTCAAACATCCAATTCTATTTTTCAATATCTTTTACATCTTTATGTTCTAACATTCCAATCACCATCTTCTCTATATTATTATCCATATATAATCAAGTCTCTCCATACTAATATATAGTTAGTTTATATATACAGTTATAAGTTCATTAGTTTGGTTTTGTTAGTCGGGTCGGTTCCAATGTATAGTCGAGTCCCACACGTGTTGTTCATACGCGTCTAATAATACTAAAATTATGATGGTTCAAGTTTCCAGTTTATACCTTTTCGGAAGTTAACTGGTCCTTTGACCATTGGTTGACCAGGTCCGCCATTCTTGACCCGAGCTCCTTCGTCACCACAGCAACCACCGGAACCATCAATGAACCCTAGATCCACCGCCGCCATTACTCTCCACCATTGGAACTCCACCTTGGCTGGAAACCCGTCTGCATCAAATCACCACTCGCCTGTCATCTTCATTGGCAATCATATAGTAACCCAAACCGAAACCATCACTGTTACCCTTAACAACAACACCAACACCGCCTGAACCACTAACGCCGACCGGTCATCCCTTTCTCCGATTCCTCTCTTCCCTCTCGTCTCTTCCTCTTTCTAATCGTTCCTCTCTCTAGAATCGCTGGGTGAAGGGGGGTGTTGGGTTTCGTTGATTGAAAGCAGGGGCTTCGCCGTTGACCACCGGAGCTACGCTCTCCTTCTCTCTCTATCTCTCGATTTCACTCTCTCTCTCTCTATATGAGTGTATTGTCGGGATGTGATACCGTATATGTTCTTTGTGTGTGTGATAAAAGATATAGGGTATGTGTAGTGGTGGGGGTTATGTGGGGTTATAGGATTAAAATATTAAAAAGTAATAGAAAGGGGGTTATGGAAAAAGAGGGTGTAGTAGGAAGGGGGTTTACGTGAGGGTTATAAATGATTGGTTAATTATTGTTTTTTATTTAAATAAGAATATTTAATACTTAATAATATTTCATTAAAAATAAAAAAAATTACAATACTAAAACAAAAAAAACAAATACTAAAAAAAAATTACAAACCCTAAATAAAAGATAAAAATACTCAAAGGTTATATTTTTTTTCGATTTTGGCCTTTCGGTTCAAAGCCATTTCCAGCGCTTTGCCCTCTAGGTGGTCGTGATTTGCCGTGTAAAAAGCAAAGTCGCGTTCAAACTGTCGTTCCCTCATGATGTCAACCACCTCTCGGTTTTCTTAGATACGCTGAGCCCCGATGTCACGTAAGTCTTGGAGCCGCTGGTTCATTTCAGCAAATGCCGGGACTAACTTATCAACCCCCGACGAAGACTCCGTCCGTGCGGCTCGAGCAGCCCGTCGACCGGCGGGACGATGTAGCTCCTCCGCCCCCTCCTCCCCTGCAAAATAGGGATTTTCTTCTGGTGAGTTGAGGTCGACATAACGCGCGTCAGACGTAGGCGTTTCGGGATCAACCGAGTCAGAGGTCCTCGACTTTTTTGAAGGCCTCGTATTTTTGGCCCTAGAGGAAGAAGTTCCAACCGTTGGGCGGACGGGGTGCCATTTGGTGCAGTCTTTCAGCACGCGCCAACATTTCACGTACGGGAAATTCCCGTATGTCTGGTTGTATTCTTCCAAAGCCGCCACAAAAACATCCTCGTCACTTTGCCCACTTTTCCACCCCTACCGGGTGCGCTAGTAAATGCCTTGAAAGTTTGTGCATTTTTGGTTGATATCGGTCCACTTGCCCGATATCGAATCGTTCTCCCGGTAGCCCTCTCCTTTACCAGAGAGATCAAAAAATATTGCCCGTATTTTTTTTTCCAAAAATCGCCTTTGGATTGGTAGTTGGCTGAAAAAACAAACCAATAATATAAATAAGTACCCGTTAAAAAAACTATATGTAATAAAATATAACATAACCAAAAAAATATATATCTTACCGACTTCAGGATCCTCCGACACATCAACCCACGCTCGGGTTAACGAGTACAACTCGTGGTCGGTCCATGGTATAACGTTTTTTTTTGGCACGACCGCCCGTCTCTTTTCTTGTGTGTCGTCGGGCGGGTGCCTTGCCTCGCACGGGCTCTTCCTCTGCAACCGGGCCTTGTGTCTCCGGAACCGACTCTTGCCAAGCATTTGAAGAGCCGAACATTTGGGATGTCCCATACACTTGTGTTTGGCCAAACCCACCTCCTATGGGCATCCCAAAACTCTCTCCCATGTTAACATTATACATGTTCGGGTCCCAACCATACGGTTGGTTTAACAGGTTCGTGAAACTTTGCGAGTTTGAACCTGAACCTGGAGCTATAGGTCGGGTGTTGTCGCCACTGGTTTGGGAACCAAACCCGAAACCTCGACCGAAAGGATTCATAATATGCTCAAGTGTGTGTGTGTGGTGCTTTGCTCTCAAATGTTGTGTGTGTGTTTGTGTAGTGATATGCTCTCAAGTGTGTGTATGTATATTTATAAAACAAAAATTCAGTTTTTTTTTTTATTTAATCTCGATCCCAAAGCCCCGGTCAAAGCATTCAACCCACCTCTCTTCCCAATGCATGCAAAACGCCTGCTATGGCAATAACTTTAGCCAACCAAAACGCCCTATAGCGCTTGGGGGGGCGGTGTTCCCCGGCGCTAAGGGGTGTGGGTTTTATAATACAAATATGTTTATGTGTCTTGGTAGTAATGTGCCATGGGGCACATGGCACATATGCCATGTGTTCCCCATGGTGACTCACCCATGAGTCACGGGAATCAAGTTCAGGTTCGTAATGCGTATCGGGTCGGTCTCGTGTCGTACCATATTTAACAATGTTTTATATACATCGACTCGGGTTTTGGTTTCGTATATAACCATATTATTTATGGATCACGGGTCAGGTTTGTTAACGCGTGTAGGTTTCGGTCACGTCGTTCATGCTTGCGTAATAATAATCCTTAACATTTCATTAAAATACTTGGACAAAAGTATTGGGTTCGGTTTCGTGTTATAGTGTAAGCTGATATTTATTAAAATAAAGCGCGAAAAAATCGGCCCCAGAACCGGGGTGTTACATATGGTTTCTAGGAAAACGTTTATTGTTAAAATCACGTAACTGACACTAACTATTATGCTATATAACGAATCATGTGTCGGGTAGCGTTTTTCTTACATGGTTGTGTCAGAATCGTTTTGTCCCAGTTGATAGAGCGCCTACATTTTAACCACGTGGTCGTGGGTTTTAGTCTCATGGATAACGTTTTTTTTCCCACCACTAGTTCTAAAACAAAATGAGACGAGCAAGCAAAATAGGGACGACGCGTGTAATTTCCTAAATGCGTCTTTTAGGGGGACGGGGCGTCACCAGAATTGAGTACGGGTATCCACTATTAGCACGGTAACACCGCCACCACCCATGCTGGTAGGGGTCTCGTGGACCGTTTTAATGGTTTTATCTACCGTGCTGGTCACCGGTTTTTATTTTATTTTTGACTTTTATAAATGCTATTTTTTTTTTGTGTTTTAACATTTTTCTTGTTTTATTATTTGTACCGTTTGTTTTAAAATCTAATTAATTTAAAAAACATTAAAGAGGAAAATAAAAAACTAAAATTTATTACTATTAAACATAAAAATAAACTACATAAAAAGAAATAAAAAAAACCTAGAGTTGGCGCAACAGTTGTCATGCATCGACATGGTTAAAACTGTTGTCGTATCAGTCCGCATAGGCTACATGCGTGAACTCGATAGCCAACTCCGGGTCCATGCCCGGCTCCTTCCTCAACGTGTTCTCGTACAGGGTGGTCCACCGATCACACTTTATGTTGAGATCGGCCACTTCCGCTGCAGGCTGACGATTGTCCGGTCGTTGGTGCCGACATGACGGTTGAAATCGGCCAGCACACTATCCCAAAACCTTTCCGGGTGGGAGCCCGAGGCCCTCGAGCGTTGACGTTGTTGTATAACCGGGTCGTTTGTGGCGTCTTTGTAGCATATAACCAACGTCATCTCTTCTTCTGAGGTCTAGCGAGTTATCTTTGTGTGTGTGTGTGTGTGTTTGTTTATACGGTGGTGGTAAATGTGAGTTTTTTTACCCCACGGTTTGTTGTGTTTATATACAAAAAAGTTGGAACGAACGATCCAAGTAATTCAATATTACTGACCGTTTGGTGGAACGGTTTTAATGTTATATTGAATTCGATTGACGGTTTCCAAATTAAACTTACTGATTCGGTGGTGGTAATTAATAACCTTTAAACCGTGTGATATTAAAAAAAATTAGTGAAATTAGAAAAAATAAAATAAAAGAATCAGTGGAGTACTGCCTCCAAAACAAATGTTTCAATAAAGTAAATCAGTGAAGTGATATGGTAATACACGATTGGTTAAAATCAGTTAAGTGAAAAAAAATACATTGAGCGCATTTTGTCCCAGTAGTGCTAAATTTTGTTAAATGTACCATTCCGACAAGAAACCGACCTATTTTTTTTAACGACTATTAACTAATCTTCTTTCCTAAATCTTAAATTACACTCCAATCTAATTTGTGAATTTGCAATAAGGGGTAAGCAAATGTCGTTCAGTTCGGTATAACTGAAACCGAATGTTTAATTTGGTTTGGTTAATTCAATTAATATGTCAATTCAGTTACGTTGGTTTAAAATTCACTAAAAATAAAACTTGTAAAAAATTATAAACCTTAAAATAGTCAAGTGTTTTTGAAGCTTTTTCAAGGATACAAAACTAGAAATTAGAAATACATATAATGCCGATCAAAAAAAAAGAAATACATATAATAAAACACGTAGAAATACATATAATTTCTGAAAACGTTTGACAATTTATACGAACTCATGTCAATCAGTAAGACTACCCCAACCACCATTGTCTCTATACATGAAATGCATAGAAAATGCCTATGATATACATTAAATGCATAGAAAAACACATAAAGATGTAACAATAATTTCTTTTTAAGTTATTTTGGTTATGACCGAAGGAAAAACTATAACCTTAACCAAATGATTCGGTTTTCGCTATAACTTAACTATAACAAATCAGTTAAATCGGCTTCAATAATTTTCAATTCAATTTGGGGTTTTTCCAGTTATCGGCTCCTATATGCAACGTATATGTATTTAAGACCACCTAAGTTCTGATCCTTGAAGTCAAAATCTAATCTTCAACAAAATAGTTGTTGGGGTTGTCTTATCGATTGACATGAGTTCTTATTGATTGACATGAGTTCCTATAACAGTTCATCTCATACTTTGGCCATTCTAAATTCAACCAATGACTACTTAAAGTAAATAGCATAGAAAAATACTTGTTAAAACAAAAATTAATAGTCCCCTCAGAAATGACAGAAAATGTTTCATCAATTTCAGAATTAGCATATGATCAAATTAGTACATATATGTTAGCAGTAATTTTGAGATATCTATTAGAAATGACAGAAAATGTTTCATCAATTTCAGAATTAGCATATGATCAAATTAGTACATATATGATAGCAGTAATTTTGAGATATCTATTTATAATTTAATATTACCAAATTGTTCATATCCGTTTTGGAGTATGTATTTATGTTTGATTAAAACTTGAATATATGTTTAAGAAATTAATGTGTTCGTCTATGTGTAATCTGATATGAATTTTAACATTTTATACATACATAAAAAATGTTATGTTTATGTAGTTACTCAAGATGTTTTCAATCGTAGAGTGACTAGAACGAAAATTCAAATTTGGTCACTGGTTGGGAATGCAGAAACAATACTTGTGGTGGTTTTATATCCTTTACGCTTTCACGTTGTGATGTATATTCGGCCTACAACCCATTGGAATCAGTTTCTTCAACAAAGTAGAGGGGTGTCTAAGCAACTTACGCTTGTGGTATGCCGATGAGGAAGAATATTTACCACTGACAAATGATGATCAATGGATAGCATGTCTTGAGGCTTATGCTAATGGGAACAATGTAAGAATATAACTACTGGTTAATGTCTGATTTTTGACTTAAAGGATGACTAGAGTTTGGATGATTGTAACTTTTGGTGAAAGCATTAGAATATTAGAGTTTTGTTAGTAACTATATTGTGAGGATTATGTAAATTTGAAACTCAAGGCATCCCTTAAGTCACAAATCAAAGACTAACCAGTAGTTCTATTCTGACCTTGTTCCCATTAGCATAAGCTCAAGACATGCTATCCATTAATCATCATTGGTCAGTGCTAAATATTCATCCTCATCGGCATACCACATGCGTAAGTTGCCTAGACACGCTCCTCTCATTTGTTGAAGGAACTAATTCCAATAGGTTGTAGGCCGAATATACATCACAACGTGAAAGCATGAATGATATAAAACCATTACAAGTATTGTTTCCACATTTCCAACCAATAGCCAATTTTAAATTCTCGTTCTAGCCATGCTACGGTTTTACACATCTTGGGTAACAAGATAAACATAACATTTTTTTATGTATGTATAAAATGTTAAAGTTCATAACAGATTCCACACGAGCACATTAATCTCTTAAACACACATCCAAGTTTTAATCAAACATAAGTACATACTCCAAGACGATTTAAACATATATGAACAATTTGATCATTATAAATTATAAATAGATATCTCAAAATTCAAAATAGCAAAATAAGTGGTCCATAATTTTACCATCAAATATCAAGTTCCAAACTAATAAGTTAAAGTAAAAGTGTTTAGATGGTTGTTTGAAAAGTAACTTATGTTATGCTTGAAAAGAAGAAATTACAGAAAAAGTTATGAAGAAATGAAAAAGGAGAGCCAAACATGGCCGTAGTACTTAGTTCCAAACCCCTTAGACCCTGGCCCAATCAAAGAAATCGTCAAGGAGAACAATGAACAATAATTTGTCTATTAAGTAATCCACTACATCAGGACACATAATTAAACAAATGACTGCTTATAATAGCAAATAGCATAGAAAAAACCTTGTTAAAACAAAAATTAATAGTCCCCTCAGAAATGACAGAAAATATTTTCATCAATTTCAGAATTAGCATGGTCAAATTAATACATCATTGGGAACAAACTAAAAACAAAACAAGTTTTCATAAATTAAAAAAAAAACAAAAGTAAATTAAAGTAAAAAATCTCAGATAAACACTAAACATTGTAATTCCTTGACCTTAAACAAATTAAGATCTCATAGAGCTGGGATTAGATAGTTTCATCATCATTGAACCACAAAAAAAAAATAAAAAAAATTAAAAGCTCAGATAAAATATGAACTAAATGTAATCCACAACCTCAAACATATCAAGGTCTCAGAGTGAGCTGGGATGCAAGTTCCATCTTCATCGCTAAAATAATAATAATACTAAATGACCATAAACACATTTCAAATCAAATCAAGCAATTAATAATAAATAATATCTGATCAGACTAGCTTTCTAGGCTGCATTATGCATCAAATCAAGCAATTAATCAATTGCTCTCAGAGCCCAGTGCAAACTTCATCATTTCAAAATACATAAACAAAATAATATTAATAAATAAAATTAATTTTTGAAAGGAACCTCAGCGTAAATGCTTATAGTTGTCATCAAAATGTGTAAATATCAGGTCTCAAAGATATCATGCCATCATCGGATCCCTAAATTCGATTTAAAACTTAGCAAGTGAATATATATAATATAGCGGGGTTTTATTAGCTGCACCCGGAGATTAACAAAGGCGAAGCGACTCAACGCTCCCGCGATTAATTTACGCCTCAAATTTGATGTAAATCAATGGAGAAATCATTCAATTGATTGATATGAAATGATTTCTCACAAAGAAGCGATAAAAATATCGAAATAGATGTAAAATGAAGACTAGTTAATTGACTGTTGACAGAATAATGAACTGGATGGATATTTGAGTGGGGAGGCAGCTTCGGTTTATATAATAAATAGCATATTCATGTATTTAGGAATTAGGGTTTTGAAATGACGGGTATGTGGATTGGGCTATTGGAGATGTGGTTAATGTTGAAGCCCAATTTGGGTTTTCGAGTACATTCTTGTTTCTTACACTATGTGGGCCATAAGAAGAATCATTTTTAAAACGCTTTCAGAGGATGTTTGGGATTGAGTTACAAAACAAGTTATGTATTTCTATATCTATACTACTATATAATACACTAGGTTGCATCTTTAGGTGTATATCTGGCACATCTCTGAGTCAAATGATAAATTTAATTAATTTAGAGGGTGTTTGGGATTGATTATTCAAAACAGATTATGCATTTTGAAAAAGCAGGTGTGGACCTGCTTATATATTATTGTGTTTTGGTAGCCTAAAAAAATGATTATCTGCATTTTCAAAACGCAATCCCAAACACTAAAAACTGATTGTCTGCGTTTTCAAAACGCAATAATATAAAAATCAGATTCAAAACGCAATTCCAAACACCCTCTTAGTGTTTTGAATTCATATTTACAGTTTTCATCAGAAAATTTTAAACATTTATTGAATTGATTTACGGTCTAAGTTATATATTAATAATGATTGGTTTATTTAAAGTAAGTTATTAATAATTGATACGATTTAATATAAAAAATATATAAAATTCATATTTAAAGATTTGAAAAATTGAAACTGAAAATTAAATTTTTTTGAAACTTTACAGTTGAAAACATATACATTGGTTTTTATAAATTTTATTTAATTATTGCCATTTAAAACACGGTTTATTTTTAGAAACACAACTTTCATAATTCAATGATTAAATTTATATAATATTTTTATACTTTATTTTTTACTAAAATTTAATAAAAAAACGTAACGGTGTAAGTACCATGTCATAAAAAATATATTGCATATTTTTTTGTTAAAACATAAATTATATTAATTAAAAAGTCCTTTGAAGATAAAAAACTGTATAATAAACTAAGTATGCAAAATACCTCATTTTCTGAAAAGTAAGGTTTCAGCAGACATTGTATAATCTTTGAAGCTTCTTAATGAAACAAAATAAGTCTTACCCCTGTATCGAAAACAAACACGTAATTAAGATTGTTTATATAGTATGAATTTGAATTATTTTAAAAAATCGAAAAATATAAATTTAATAATTTTATTTAATTGATTTTCGGTTAAATATATATTATTAATGATGATTGAATTATTTTAAGGAAGTTATTAACGTAGATTGGAAGAATTAATCTAAATTGGAATTTAAAAGTTTGAATTTGAATTAATCTAGACTTACGGTGTAAGTTATATATTAATAATGATTATTGGTTTATTTAAAGTAAGTTATTAATAATTGATACGATTTAAAATAAAGAAAAAAAATATAAAATTCGTATTCAAAATTTTGAAAAAATTGAAATTGAAAATTAAATTTTTTTTGAAACTTTACAGTTCAAAACATATACATTGATTTTTACGAATGTTATTTAATTATTACCATTTAAAACACAGTTTATTTTTAGAAACACAACTTTCATAATTCAATGATTAAATTTATATAATATTTTTATACTTTATTATTACTAAAATTTAATAAAAAAACGTAACGGTGTAAGTACCCTGTAATCTATACATCTAATATTTTAAACCCATTTTGGACACTTGTCAATCTCTCACACCCCTAGCAATCCTCTCTCCTCCTCTCATTAAGCCACATGGCATCATAATAGAATTTATAAAATTTTTGATTTTTTTTAAATCAAAATTCCAGAAAATATATATAGGGTTTAGAAATAACACGGACATATCGTTTGTCATTTTATCATCACAAAACCCTAATCGTACAACGGCGATTCAAGCAATATCAAGGCGATTCAAGCACTATCAATACGATTCAACCTAAAACATCTATCCAATCCAAGGTAACTGTATTTTCATTCTTATTTCACTAAATCGATGTTTGTTGATCGTTTATTCTTTATTTTTTTCAAAGATTTTCAATCTATCTTTTTAAACTTTCGATTAATTTTAATCTTTTGCTCTGTTTTATGTATTAGTTATTGTTCTTATTTTTTCGATTTTATTCTTCATTCTTATTAATGGTTTTGTTTTTTATAGATGATTTAGGGTTGATGTTTTTAGGTTACGATTTATGATTTAGGTATGGATTTAGGGCTTTTTTTTCTTCAATTGTTGTTTTAAGGTTTGATTTATTAGCACTGATTATTGGTGTAAGTCATATATTTCGAATTAGGGTTCATATATTTCGAATTAGGGTTCATGTTTAACATTACGATTTAAGGGTAAATCAAACATTTAAGAAAACTGCCAATGGATTCTTATGGTTTTATGTTTCAATTTAGGGCTTTATGTTTTAGGCCATTTGGATTCAGTGATTTATAGAGGCAATTGATGTTTTAAGGGTTGGTTTATCAATAGTGATTAGTGGTATGAGTTTTAGATTTAGAATTAGGGGTAATGTTTAAGTTTAGCATTTCTGGTTACATTTATGTTTTAAGAAATCTACCAATGGATTGTTATGGTTTTAGGTTTCAATTTAGGGCTATATGATTTAGGTATGGATTTAGTTATTGTAAGAGTCAATCGATGTTTTAAGGTTTGGTTTATTAAGACTGATGATGATTATTAGTTTAAGTTTATGATTTATGGTTAAATTGATGTTTTAAGAAAGCTAACAATGGATTCTTATGCTTTTAGGTTTCAATTTAGTGGTTTATCATTTAGGTATCGATTTAGGGATTTTTAGGGTAAATTGATTTTTTAAGGTTTGAGTGATTCTTCTTTAATTTTCATTTATTATTATTCATATTGATTAAGGGTTTATGTTTTAGGTTACAACTTAGTGTTTGTGTTTTAGGTTTCAACATATATTTCGAAATGTTTTTTCAAGCTTTTATTTAAACAGTTTGAATGTTTTTGCAAATTAGTTTGATCTATGCTTAAAGTTTTAATTTTTGTTTATGAAACAGTGACACAATGTTGTATGGGTTTTGGTTATATACGGAGGATAACGACGTCGCTGCTTTAGTAAGATATCTAACATGTTTTACTGTGTTGCCATAATATATGTTTTAAAGTATAATCTGTTTTCAATATTTTAAATTGTGTGTATTTTTTGATTCAGCCGTTACCTTCTGATTATGGTGAATGGATCAACAAATATAATTATCCCACTGGTGTTACCAAGGTCCGCACATTAACCTCTGAGGTGTTTGAGGTTACAGTATCAAGCATCAATGGAAACTGGTACTTTTACGACGGCTGGAGAAGCATGATCAATGAATTAAGGTACCCACCTGAATGTAACTTCATATTTCAATATGAAGAAAATCTTCATTCATTCCGGATCATCAGTTTCCATCAGGATGCAGTATCGGCACCTGGTAACTTTTTTTACTGCAGTTTGAAGGACCATAAATCAACGCACAAACGTCTTGTAAGTTTAATCAACTGTGATTCAACTAAATTATGTAAATATTTTTTTTACACAGACATTTATTAATGTTTTATAAATAATTATTTTTGCTTCTTAGCATATTAGTCCCTTTGTTGCACATGGATTACTAAATAAAAAGCTTCTAGTAAATCCAGTAGATTGCAGATCTGTTCGGCGTTCATGCTTTGAGTTAGAGATTGTGCGTGAAGATGGTCATTTTTATGTTACTAGAGGATGTCCTTGGGTGCAGGATGCTCTTGGAATAACAAAGGAGCATTTAATTGTTTTTGAAATCGTTAAGCCGGTATTATTTTCTTCATTTCATACATGTTTTTTCTATTTTTAAAAATTATTTTACTAGATTTATTCTAATGCGTTTTAATTTTTCATTGTTTTGGATAAAAAAGAGGATCTACAATTTGTCATTGTTTTTGAAGAACAAGCTTACTCTTCCATGTGAGGAGTTTTGGGCAATAAGGGTTAAGGTGGAATATGAAGATGAAAATGAACTGGATGAAGATGTAATTATTCTTTCTGATGATGATGGACAGGATGATGCTGAAGGTGAACCGGTCGAAGATGTTCAAGACAGTTCAATGGAGGTTGATGATGATGGAGCTGAAGCTGTGGATGATGAAGGTGTGCCAGTGGTGTTAATTGTTGACAATCACTTTGTAAGTGTTACAAGTTAGTTCTTACAGTTTCCATTTATTTGCACATTAATCGATCAGGTTTTAAAAAGTGTGTTTATACTATAGTAATAGGTTTGTTGCAGTCAGTTGATGTTCATTCTAAAGATCTATAATATATAGTTAGTTAATACGTAACGATGGATTGATGACATCTTGAAATGGTAATCAACTCAAATAATGAATGTATGTGATTATTATTGCTATTTCAAGCTTTATGATTTAGAGATAAATGCCATTTTCGTCCCTGAGGTTTGGCACTTTTTGCTACTTTCATCCAAAAGTTTTTTTTTTCTCATCTGGATCCAAAGGTTTTCAAATTCTTGCTCGTTTCATCCAACTCGTTAACACAGTTAGTCAAAGTCAGTTAAGTGAAGGGCATTTTGGTCATTTCATCTCTTTTTAATCCCAACCCTATTTAAACCCCCCCAAATCAGTAAATCCCAACCTTATTCATCTTCTTCCCTCACTAGTGTCAAGAAACCCTAATCAACCAAAACCCTAAATTCAACAATGTCGTACCAAGCAAACAGCAAGGAAATCCACCGGAGGAAAAGCTCCAAGAAAGCAACTGGCAACAAAGGCGGCAAGGAAGTCGGCACCTGCCACCAGAGGAGTGAAGAAGCCACACAGGTTCAGGCCTGGAACCGTTGCGCTGAGGGAGATCAGGAAGTACCAGAAGAGTACTGAGCTTTTGATCAGGAAGCTGCCGTTCCAGAGGCTTGTCAAAGAAATCGCTCAGGATTTCAAGACCGATCTGCGGTTCCAGAGCTCTGCTGTGGCGACTCTTCAGGAGGCTGCTTAGAGTTTGATATTTAGTAGGCCGCCTAGTATGTTGATCTTGGTGCTTTATGTCTGGTTATGTTGAATGAAAAATTTCAGTTTCTTGCTGATCTTATTTGTGACCTTTTAACAAGATAAATGTTTATTAGTTTCTTATTGTGGTGTTTGATTTGGCTGCTTTGTTTTTGCACTTTTGATATGGTTTGTTATTCGTTCCAAAACAGCAAGAAATAGGGCCTCTACTTTTGTAACAGTTGCTAGTTCAGTTGCATATACCAATTTACAATCAATTTCCTTGAATAAGGTTAGGATTTACTGATTTGGGGTGGTTTAAATAGGGTTGGGATTAAAAAAAGACAAATTGACCAAAATACCCTTCACTTAACTGACTTTGACTAACTGTGTTAACGAGTTGGATGAAACGAGCAAGAATTTGAAAACTTTTGGATCCAGATGAGAAAAAACAAACTTTTGGATGAAAGTAGCAAAAAGTGCCAAACCTTAGGGACGAAAATGGCATTTAACTCTATGATTTATGTTTATTCTAAATTCAACAAATATGCAGAATGATTTGAATTAATTTTTAGTGTATAGACTTGGTGTCGCAAAACTTAATTGTTAATCTGTCAAGGTTATTTGCAGTCATTATTTGTTTAGTATAAACGTAGATAATACTAAACAAGTTATAGATATGTCATATTGCATTAAATGGGTGACTAATATGTTTTGTGAAACTTCGTTAATAGGTCAAGTAATGAGTAGCTGTGATTGTTATTACAATTTCAAGCCTTATCATTTATGTTTCTTCTTATGTAGCGTATGAAGCTTGAGTGGGCAAAGCAGAACGGTTTGAACCGTAAGAGGGCGTTAAGCGTATCTGATGGTGAGGGTCGGTCATGGGGAGTGTATGTGGGAATCGAGGGGTCAAGAGGAAAACCCCGTTACAACATCAGAGGCATGCAGGTTTTTGTCGATGATAAGGGACTTCATACGGGTGATAAAATGCATTTTCTGTTTTTCAAAAACCAAGGTTCGTTCAGGCTTTCTAATGTGGTTAGAGGTGACGGTAATTAGGTGGTTTTAGGTTGATGACACTTTTTGGTAGGATGACAACTTTTGGTGGGTAACATAACAAAAAAAGGGGTTGTTTGCAGTGACTAACTTTTGCACGTTTACTACTTATGTGGTAATTCGTGAATTTTAGGGATATTTTTGTTTAGCATCAGTAATATTCTGACTGATTATGTGGATTTTGCATAGTATGTTATGGATAATAGTTATCTATGTTAATGTTAATTGGTTGTTTAGGAAGTAAGATAGTAAACATAGTGTATAATGGTTTTTTTTTTAAAAAAAAACTTTATAATTTAAAGATAATGTTGTTTGTTTTTAGTAAATTGTTTGACTTTTTTAAAATTTTATATTAATCTCTTATTTATACCATTTTCTTAATTATGGAAATCTGTTATATAAATGTATTTTAGGTTACTAAATGGTTTGACTTTTTTAAAAATCATATTAATTTCTTATTAATGCCAATTTTATAATTATGGAAATAGTTTATAATTAATCAACGAGATGTGATTTCCAAAACAATGATATATTCTTCGGATTGTATATTGTTTGACCAGTTTTTAGAATTCCTATTAATTCTTATTAATGCCAATTTTTTTTTAATTATGGAATAATATAGTATTTTTAACAAGCCATACATCACAAACATTAAAATTATAACTTTTTTGTAAATTCAAATCGTCCAATTTTAGCAAATAAATAATCAAGGTTTGACTTTTTAAATCCTAAATGCAAACACCTTCTTTTAATGCAAAACAAATTCAGTTATTTTTTTTTCCTTTTATAACAACTTATGTTTTTTATTAAGTGGTCAACACGGTTTGACTTTTCCAATCAATAGATAGTAACAAACAATAAATTGTATTTATAAAAAATTAAAAAAATATACATATACAACGAAAAAAATCCTATTTCTTATATATGTTTAATTTTATTTTAGGTTGATTGAAATCTTTACATTAATACCTATACATTTTAAAAATTGTCTAAATAGAAATTTAAATAATTTTTTTTTATTATAGCAACTTTTAATCTAAATTAATTTTCATTTCCATCGCATCTTTTTACCTTTTTAATATTACTAATTGCTTAACATAAATAAATCGTGGAATTTAGATTATAAGTACAGACTTTGTTTTTAAAAATTTATTATCACTATTTCCTGGAAAACTCTATCAGGTATGTCTATCATCTTTTACATATTAAGTCAATTATTTATTTTGCATCTAATGATTAAATGTATATATTCTATTAACTTGCAGGTTTATGTATCCAAACATGGAAGACTATATAATAGCATTAAATCGCAGATGAGTCAATACAAATCAAAATTAACTTATTTAGAACTTTTGAAGCTATCAAATAGAAAGATGCAGGGAGAAACTGTTTGTCCCGATATGGTTTTGATGGATTAACAGGTTAGTTTTTAATGTATTCATGGTTTCATTTATGTTTTTAACATATTATGTGCTTTCAACATTACATTTCGGCAATTCAACATTGATAAGCATCTTGATCGTTATGTTATATGCAAAGTTACAATCAGTCTTCAATAGTTGCTTCTCATGAATAAATCTTCCTTGATATTCAGGTTATTATTATCATTCAGTTATTCCAATATTATTAATCTTATGAATATTTATTACATGTTTATTTTTTTCCCAGGTCGCTCAACATCTTTTTGAAAACATCGATATATGTTAATCTTAAACACAGAATGCATTGTCTTTGAACGTTGTTGTTTGACTTATTTATTTATATATTCAAATTCAGTTTTTAATGTAGTTTATTCTAACAATTTTGACATTTCATTTAATATTGTAGGATTCTGTTGGAGATAACATACGCAATGATGAGGAAGTGACACCTGAGATCTTCCTTTTAGCGCCTGAGCTTGAGAAATAGAAATACTTAACAATTTATTTAAACATTTGTCTGTTATCTGGATTTTTATTTAATGTTTGTGACAATTTGATTTTCTTCATGATTGGTTTGGATTTTTTGTTACAAATTTCATCTAAATAAATTGTGTGTTTGCATTTTATTTTCTTTTTTGTTACTTTGTTAAAATTCAAATGATGCAATATATTTATTTGATGTAATATTGTTATTAGAAGTTTGTTATTAATTAATTTTTTGAATTACATTAATAACTATATCAGTTACAAAAAAATTAATAAAACAAAATTAAGTGATTACCATAAAATAAGGAATATGTTTTAATTAGTATCAATCATACATATTTATACTAAAAATAATACAATTTTTCAAATTTCGAATCACATGACATTCGAAAATTTTCAAATTCAAATTTTTAAAACTTCTTTAATAATGGTAATTCATTAAACATATTAATTAGCAGTTTTAATTATACATTTACTACCATCCTCTATAAAAACCACATTTTGTCAACACAATTTACATACAAACAATACCTCCTCCTTTAACACTTTGATCAAACAAAGTTTTAAAACAATCAAAACCTTCAAAATACTTCTGCTTTGCTATTGTATGTTTGCTCGGCTGTTCGTTTGTACAACTTGAATGTATGTCAATCTTTTCTTTCATTTGTGCATTTTTATAACTTAATAGTTGAATATCATGATTATTTGTGTTGATTTATATTATGTTAAATTGTGATGAAACATTTTATGTAGACATTTGTTCCTTGTGGGTGAAATGGGACGTAAAAGACTTTCTAACACTTCAAATGGTATTTTTCTGCTTATATCTACAATATATTCCTTTTTATATTACTTGTCTTTTGTCATTTAACTTATGTTTTTTTTAAAGGTAATGACAAATGAACACCGTTATCTAATATCTCTAACGGTAAACGAAATTCATATATTTTAAATCTTTAGTTATATGATAATTGTACTATGCAATTAATTTATTTTTCTTCACAGTTGTATCAAATGAAGAAAAAATTAAGCATGCGTCCGATTGTCGTAAATTTAGAAAATCTCAACTAGATGCTAAGAGATGCAAGGTCAATAATCCAACAAATGATGGAATTCAAAATGTACCACCAAGTGGATTATTTAACCACGACTCCATTGAATCTTCACACCATTTCAATGTGTCTACACCCGGTAAAGTTTTATTATAACACTTATTATTTTTATATCTTTGTATAGAGTATCAAATTCCAATGCATATTAATAATTTTTGTTTTATTTGAATTAATTTTTCTATTTTGTTAATGTGAAGTCCAACAAACACCAATGTCTAACATTTCAATCGGTATGTTTTTTTTTACCCGATATTTTATGCTAAGAAATATTAGCAATTTTCTTATTTATTTTCATATAAAAACTATTATTATTTAATCATTTGTTTCTATGTTTGAAGTCAAAAGTAACATTGCACGTGATTCTCGCAAATTTCGAAAATTACAACTTGATGCTAAGAGACATAACATTGAGCAACCTGGAGATACAAATCCGTCAACATCCAGCAACAATGTATTTTCAATTGACCTATCTAGCATTACCTCAACCTTCAACACCCCATATACCACATCTTTTTCCGGTAATATTTATTGTTTCAATTTAATAATTTGTAACATTTTCTTAATTTCATAATTTTTCCATCTTAAGGTAATTTATTTATAAACACGTTCAACAGAACGTACTCCTTTGTCTAATATTACAAATGGTATTATACTTCTATCTTGATTACGTTTGTATTTATATTATGATAACATTCTATAACTAAAACTTCATTTACTATCCAAACTTATTTTATTTTTATAAATAGTGTCAGTGGCTGATATCAAAAGACAACATTCTGCCGATTCTAGAAGTTTAAGAAAAGCACAACTTGATGCTAAAAGACGTAAAGTTAGTTCCATTACAGGATTGCAGAGTCAATCCATCATTACATCTGGTACCACTTTCGTTGAATAAATTACTTATATAAAGTTGTTACTCTTATTAATATTAAAATTTAACTTTTAATATTATGTTTAGGTGAACGTGTTAATTTTGATAGAGGTTCAAATGCAACAACTTCTGTTCAGACAGCAACCATGAATACATCAACTCATATTTTCATGTTAACACAAAGTTCAAGTTTACGTAACTTATCAAAGTGCAACAATGGATTAAGAAGTAATCGACGCTGCGTGTCCCCTGTTCGCATGGTTGCTTTGTCAGACGAAGAAGATATGAATCGTCAAACCATTGCAGATTCTCGATATAAGGGTGTCTATAAAGGTAACTGCTATTTTTAGGTTTCAATTAGGATTTTATATTTTTTTTATGTATGTTAATATCATCTCTATTTATTCTATTCACAAGATTATTTGGATCACGGTGATCAAACGGTTGTATGTGAGATGTGTAATGCGAAACTGTGGAAATCGGAAGCTGGCAGAGGACAACAAGTTAGTGGGAGAACATCTTACATGTTATGTTGTGGTTATGGCAAGGTGCAACTTCCAGATTTCAAAGATAGTAGTATAGAGTATCAGAATCTTTTCAAGAAAACAGACTTCCGAAGCAAATATTTCTTAAAGCACATTCGTCGCTTCAATTCTATGTTCTGTTTTACTTCAATGGGAGGCAAGGTCAACTCAAATATTAACAAAGGAAAGGCTCCGTTCATATACACAATAAGTGGTGAAAATTATCATGCGCTAGGTGGTCTTATTCCTAACGATGGAAACACACCAAAATTTTCTCGGTTGTATATCTATGACACTGAAAATGAAGTCTCCAACTAGAAAAAAAATTTCAGGTAATCTTATACAGTTTATTAATATTAAGTTTTACTTAAACTGTATTTTTTAGGATTTTTGTAATATTTTAAATTTTTAAATTTTTTTTATTTATTTCTTACAGTAAGGAAAAAGGAGAGTCTAAAGATTTTGATGAAAAAGTTGATGTTGAAATCATTAAGTACATCAAGTTGATGTTAGACTCTAAAAATCAACTTGTGCAAAGCTATAGGAGTGTACGTGATTGATTTCATGATAATCTTGATGTTAGCCTTAAGTTACGTCTTATTGGTAGTAGAAGTAAAGATGGCCGAGTATACAACTTACCAACTTCATCTGAAATCGCTGCCCTTATACTTACAGACCATGATGACGAGATTGACAATCGTGATATTATTGTGGAATCGAGAAAAGATGGTCTTAAGCGGATAAGTGAGCTTCATCCAAAATATTTAGCTCTCCAGTATCCATTGCTTATTCCATTTGGAGAAGATTGTTATAGGGTTGATATACCGCATCGGGAAGAAAGGAAATCTAAAAAGAAAGTAGATTCAAAGTGTTCAATGAGAGAGTATTTTGCATATCGTATTCAAGACAGAGTTGGTAAGTTCTCATTGATTTTGAATGCAAGGCACCTTCCACAACAGTTTTTGGTTGACGTTTATACTATGGTAGAGAGTGAACGGTTGTTTTATGTACGTCATCAGCAACAAAAACTTAGGTGTGACTCTTATACAAGTCTTCAAAACTTGCATCAAAATGGACCTACAGATATGGCAACGGTAGGTACACCTATAATATTATCCTCTTCTTTTACTGGTGGTGCACGTTACATGAGGGAAAATTATCTTGATGCAATGGCTATTTGTAAAAAACATGGATACCCTGATTTTTTTTTTTATCACAATCACGTGTAATCCGAAATGGCCTGAAGTTAGAAGGTTTCTGAAGGATAAGAAGACAAATCCTGAAGATAGACCAGACATTTTAGCCAGATTATGTAACACCCCAACCGATGGCGGAAACATCGGGATGTCACGTAGTGATGATCGTTCAGTAGCTCATGGTAATAATAAATTTCATTAATTGATTTAAATAAATTACATACAATTGTTCTACAAGAATTCGTACATCAAATTGAATAAACTATGCACATATCTTCAAGCAATTCTTCAAGCAAGTAGAACCTGAAACATGTTAAGTTGAAAATATTTTGGGTCAACAAAAGTTGGTGAGAATACATAGGTTTTTGAAAATAATTGATAACAATAGTTTGTACAACATTCAAAGTTGTATGATGATAGAGTATGATACCGACATGTAACAATGCGTCTTTGTACAACCAAACCTTGTGTCGACTGATGACTAACTCGCAAGTTAGTTAAATGTTATTACTGTTATCGATCATCCCTGAGTCTATGCGGGGGATGGGTTTGTCAGACCTATAGCGCTATAATCTAAACAGGCAGCTTGATCAATGTTAATGATTGTACTGTGTCTTTTTGTTACAGTCAAATGATAGAATGATAGTGTAATTGAATCACAAGTAAGTATGAGTAAATGATAGTATAAAATGTTTAAACATGTTTCACCCCAAAAATGTAAAAGAGAAAAGGGGCTATGTAAACTCACCTTAGCAAATGTTATACTTCTTGAAAAGATTGAATAATGGGGTTGCCCAAACAATGCCAAATATCACCCTATAATAATGTGATAAATAAGTCTATCTAGTCTACAAATGTATAAATTTCTAGGGCTTCGGATTGGGGATAAATGCTCGTTTGATTAATATTAAAAATATTCGACAATTGAGAGAAATTTAGTAAATTAATGACTAAAAATCTTTTTATGAAATCTAAATTTAGGATGGTCACAATAATGTGTTTAAAGTATAAAAATAATTTTTATAAAATTATTTTCTTTAAAATAGATTAAAATCTATTTATTACAAATTGTCAAACTTTAACTTTAATATCTTAAAAATACTAAAATTAAAGAATTATCATTTTAAAAATTATATTTCTGTTCTAAATATTCAGAAATAATTTGTATAAAATTTTGGTGCAAAAATATCTAAAATTGGATTTATTATAATTTAATTATGATTAAAACTAACAAAAATTGGTTAAAAATATTAAATAAATGATTTTTCAGAAATAAAAATCATTTCTAAAAAGCTTAATGTTATAATATCTCAGAATAAAATTTATGGAAATTTATAAATTTGTTTTGATATTTTAATGGAATTTTATAAATATAATAGAATAAAATTGATTTATTTATTAAATATATTAAATAAATTAATTTTCGAAAACCAAAAATTGTGAGTGAAAGCTTTTCATCAGATTATCTAAAAATAATTTTTTTTAGAATTATTAAAAGAGTTTTAATAAATTAAAATGAATTTATAAAATTTTAAGTAATATAAGGTTAATCTTGATTGTTTTAGAAAAATAGAACAAAAACATGGAAAAAGATGCCACACCCGGGACTCGAACCCGCGTGGCTGAGATGGAGAGCACTAGACACAACCACCTGGTCTAGCCTAGTGGTTGTGTTTGGTAGCTGTTTATTTGAAATAAATACCAAACGACCGATCGTGTTCTTCCCCAAAAACCAACCACGAGCCCTAGATTTTGCAATCGGACAATCCACACAACTTTCACCCGATTAATCATAGGGTTTCTGTTGTGTGGGTGCCGATCAATAAAACCCATCAAAAAAATTTAACTCACAATGTCGTTTCGTGTATAATTGAACGGTCAACTTCAAAAGTCAAACACGACTCGTAATATCAGAAGCAGAGGATTTTAAGTAGAATTGGTGGTTGGGAAATGATGTTCGGCGATTGTAGGATGTTCGGAAAGGTTCAATTTATAGTGAGATGACTGGATTGGTGAAATGGCAAGTGTTGACCACACATTCAATGTCAAACGCGTAATAGGTAAAATTGGTAACAATTAGCTGCTAATAAGCGTGTATCCTAGTCATTATTGGCCGAAAATCAAGTAATGTTGCCAATTGTAGCCTAATCACAAGTAATGGATTGTTTTGGTAAGGCTTCTTCTCCACAGTTGACTTTCTAAGTCAACTGTGAGTGTCTTGAATTTACACATAAATTTATAAGGGGCCGGATTCAAAACAAATATGCAAGCTAGATCAATTGGTTAGTGTGTGAGGGTTGTGTGTTGTTGGTTCGGGTTCGAAACCCAGCAGAACATTTTATTTATTTATTTTTTTTTTAAAAGCAAGGAATGGGTATTGGGCTGGTGGGCCGAGTATGGGCCCTGAATGCTGGGCTGCTCTTTCTGGGCTGGGCTTCAGAAAAGGAAAAGGGGTGTTGGGTTGGGTTAAGGTTTAACTAGTTTTATTGTAGTTATTATTAGTATTATTATTATTATTATTATTATTATTATTATTATTATTATTATTATTATATATGTGTATATATATATACATATAAATTGTGTGGTCGGGAAAAAAAACTTAGGCACATTATGAAAATAATATACGTATTATAATTTGAAAATTTGGCGATGTTACAGATTATTCAAAGTTAAGCTAGACTCAATGATGAAAGATTTACGTGAAAAAGCACTATTGGGGAAGACTTTAGCAGGTAAAATACATTAATAACGAAAAATAATTCTTTATATATATATACACACATTATAACCTAAATATAGTAATAAATGTATTCAATATATTCTTTTGTTTTATTTTAAATCATGTTTTTATTTATTTTTTTTATATTTTAATTTTATTACCATTTATTTCTACAGCGGTTTATACTATAGAGTTCCAAAAGCGTGGTCTTCCGCACGCTCATATCTGTCTGTTTCTTAAAGATGAAAGCAAGCTTCCCACAATTGAGCATGTTGACCGCTTCGTGTCTGCTGAAATCCCATATAAGAATTTAGATCCTGAGTTGTTTAGTCTTGTGAGTGACTTTATGATTCATGGTCCCTGTGGACGTGAATATCCAAACTGCCCGTGCATGATTGACGGTAAGTGCTCGAAGAAATTTCCAAAGAAGTTTTCTCCTGCATCAATGATAGATTGAAATGGATATCCGGTTTATAAAAGAAGAGACTCTGGAGTATTTGTTGAAAAAGGAACCGCTCATTTAGACAACAGACATGTGGTTCCTTATAACCCAACACTATTGAGGCGTTATCAAGCTCATATTAATGTTGAATGGTGTAACCAGGCCGCTTCAATCAAGTATTTATTCAAAGACATTAACAAGGGACCTGACAGGGCTAAAATTGCTTTTGTAGAAGATGATGCAGAAGGTGAACAAGTTTTGCAAAGAGATGAAATAAAAAAACATTATGACTGCAGGTTCCTTTCAGCATGTGAAACTTCATGGAGGATATTTAAACACGATGTGCATTTCAGATACCCTCCAGTGATTAGGCTTCCTTTTCATCTACCTGGTGAGCAAACTGTTGTATACGGTCCACAAGAGAAGCTTCAAAATGTACTCAACAAACCATCAGTGTCTTGTACAATGTTTCTACAGTGGATGAAACTAAACGAAACTGAAGCCGTGGCACGTGAACTTAGTTATATCGAAATCCCAAGTAAATTTGTTTGGAAAGGTGATGAAAAAAAGTGGGATTTTCGGAAAACAGGTAAGGCAATTGGCCGTGTTCACATGGTTACTCCTTCAATGGGTGAGGCTTATTTCTTGAGGATTCTTCTCAATAAGGTAAAAGGTCCTAAATCTTTTGCTGATATAAGAACGGTGAATGGAAAAGTGTTACCAACATATCGAGATGCATGTTACGCTCTTGGCCTGTTGGAAGATGACAAGGAATATATAGAAGCTATTGAGGAAGCTCATTATACAGGCTCAAGATACTCTCTTCGTAATTTGTTTGCGATGATGTTGTTGTCTAACAGCTTATCTAGGCCTGACCATGTTTAGGAGAAGACATGGAAGTACTTGTCAGACGGTATTATGCGTAGACACGAAGACGTATTCCAAATTGAAGGTAAAAAACTTATAATTAAAAATTTATTTTTTTATTTATTGTTATTATTTCTTCTTTGAATATTAATTAGAATGTTTTTCATTATTAGGTTTGTCTCTTCCTGATGATCAAATCAAGAACATTACATTGCTTGAAATTGAGAAACAGTTGCTTCGGAATAACTCCAGCCTACGTAGGTTTCCATCTATGCCTTATCCTGATAATGATTCGATTGCATCTGCAAATAATCGTTTGATTCTTGATGAATTGAATTATCAAGTAAGTACGCTAGCTGAAGAATGTCATAGCAACGCACCTTCTTTAACAGATGAGCAACGTTTAATTTTTGATGAAATAATTGATGCGATTGATTGTAACAAAGGTGGCCTATTCTTTGTTTATGGTTTTGGAGGCACTGGTAAAACCTTTTTATGGAAAACGTTGTCTGCTGCCGTTAGATCTAAAGGGCAAATTGTTTTGAACGTTGCATCCAGTGGTATAGCTTCTCTGCTGTTATCAGGTGGAAGGACGGCGCATTTTAGGTTCCGTATACCTTTGAATGTTACTGAATCATCAATTTGTTCTATGAAGGCGAATAACGACGAGGCAGAGTTATTGAAGAAAACTAAGTTAATTATTTGGGATGAAGCTCCAATGATTCATAAACATGCTTTTGAAGCTCTTGATCGCACAATGACAGACATCTTGAAATCAAAGGATTCTGTTAATTCTGAGCTGCCTTTTGGAGGTAAGGTTATGGTTTTGGGTGGTGATTTTAGACAAATCCTTCCTGTTGTTCCCAATGGTAGTAAAAGAGATATTATGAATGCCTCAATAACTTCGTCCAAGATTTGGAATAGTTGCAAAGTCCGTACGTTAACCAAAAACATGAGGTTAACAATTGGTAACAACGCATCTGAATCAGAAGAAATAAAGAAATTTGCATACTGGCTTCTAGAGTTAGGTGAGGGTAAAGTTGGTGATTCATTTGATGAAGATGAGGCAGATGTAGAAATTCCAAATGATCTTCTTATTAATCATTCATCAGATCCTATTTGTAGCTTAATTGACTTCGTCTACCCTTCACTTCTTCAGCTTTACAAGAATAAAGATTATTTTGGAGAACGAGCAATACTTGAACCAAAAAACGAAGTGGTACATGAAATTAATGATAGGTTGCTTGCATTGTTTCCTGGAGATGAAGTCGAGTATTTGAGCTTTGATAGTATATGCCAGACTGAGAATGCGAATAACCGTTCACAGGAAGATTTATATTCTCCTGATGTCCTTAATGGTTTAAAAATTTCTGGATTGCCTAATCATCGCTTAGCACTAAATATTGGTGTTCCTGTTATGTTGTTGAGAAACATAGATCAACAAAATGGCTTGTGTAACAGCACGAGGCTACGAATCACCAAACTTTCAAAGCGTGTTATTGAAGCCGAAATCATGTCAGGTGGAAACATTGGTACCAAAACTCTTATTCCTAGAATAAATATGATACCATCTGATAACAAGATTCTAGTCAAGTTCCAAAGGCGTCAATTCCCAATAAGCGTATGTTTTGCAATGACCATCAATAAAAGCCAAGGACAGTCTCTATCGAAGGTTGGATTATATTTAAGAGACCCTGTATTCTCACATGGCCAACTTTATGTCGCCCTTTCAAGAGTTAAAAGCAGGGCATGTGTGAAGTTACTTATACTTGATTCTGATGGGAAGGTGCAGACTAAAACAAAAAATGTCGTGTATAAAGAAATATTTACTGATATTTGAATAAATGTATGTTGTATTATTTTAAATTTTAATAAAATATTTCTACTATATTTTTTTTACATCTTACGACTCAAAATAATTGTACGTTGGTGAACCGCGTGTAAACGCGGGCAAAAGTCTAGTAAAAAATATATTGCATATTTTTTTATTAAAACATAAATTATATTAATTAAAAAGACCTTTTGAAGATAAAAAAAACTATATAATAAACTAAGTTTACAAATACCTTATTTTCTAAAAGTAAGGTTTCAGCAGACATTGGTATAATCTTTGAAGCTTCTTAATAAAACAAAATGAGTCTTACCCCTGTATAAAAAACAAACACGTAATTAAGATTGTTTATATAGTAAGAATTTGAATTATTTTAAAAAATTGGAAAATAGAAATTTAATAATTTTATTTAATTGATTTTCGGTTAAATATATATTATTAATGATGATTGAAGTATTTTAAGGAAGTTCTTAAACTAGATTGGAAGAATTAATCTAAATTCGAATTTAAAAGTTTGAATTTGAATTAATCTAAATTTACGGTGTAAGTTATATATTAATAATGATGATTGGTTTATTTAAAGTAAGTTATTGATAATTGATACAATTTAAAATGAAGAAAAAAATATAAAATTCGTATTAAAAAATTTGAAAAATTGAAGATGAAAATTAATTTTTTTTTTGAAACTTTACAGTTGAAAACATATATAATCTGATTTTTATGAATTTTATTTAATTATTACCATTTAAAACACAGTTTATTTTTAGAAACACAACTTTTATAATTCAATAACTAAATTTATATAATATTTTTATATTTTATTTTTTACTAAAAATTAATAAAAAAACGTAACGATGTAAGTACCCTGTAATAAAAATTATAGTGCATATTTTTTTTGGTTAAAACATATATTATATTAATTAAAAAGTCCTTTGAAGATAAAAAAACTATATAATAAACTCAGTATACAAATACCTTATTTTCTGAAAGTAAGGTTTCAGCAGACATTGGTATAATCTTTGAAGCTTCTTAATGAAACAAAATGAGTCTTACCCATGTATCGAAAACAAACACGTAATTAAGATTGTTTATATAGTAAGAATTTGAATTATTTTAAAAAATTGGAAAATAGAAATTTAATAATTTTATTTAATTGATTTTCGGTTAAATATATATTATTAATGATGATTGAATTATTTTAAGGAAGTTATTAATCTAGATTGGGAGAATTAATCTAAATTCGAATTTAAAAGTTTGAATTCGAAATTCAAACTGAAAATTTAAAAATTTCGAAAAAATTATTATAAAAAAAATCATTTTGGAGCCTAAGTTTCTTGGTCAACCAATAATTAATGAATTAAAGGATATTTACTACATTTCCAAATATGTGGCACAAACTTAGGAAACCAATTCTCCGTAATTAAAAGCTCCATAATTATTTTAGATCCATATCCAGAATCCGAACTGAGGTTTGGCTCCTTATTCGATCAAATCATATTAACATAACAATTAACTCTTTAACACCAAACCATATGAGATCTTCAAGAACAATTATGAACAATATATGAACTTCATATCTTAACCTTTAAATTAGGGCTGGCAATTTTGACACGAACACGATAACCTGACACGAACCTACACGATTTTAACAGGTTTCGTGTTTGGCCTTAACAGGTTTCGTGTCTATAACAGGTCGACACATTAAGACCTATTTATTTTCGTGTCGTGTTCGTGTTTACATGTTTCGTGTTCGTGTCTTATCGTGTACGTGTCTTAACAGGTCTTATCGTGTTTCTTATCATGCCTTGTCGTGTCTTATCGTATCTTGTCGTGTCTTATCGTGTCTTGTCGTGTTAACTTATTTTACTAGGTGTTCCTTATTGTGTCTTATCGTGTTAACCTGTTATACACAGGTTCGTGTTCGTGTTTGAAAAAAATGACACGATTAGATTTCGTGTCGTGTTCGTGTTTACAAGTTTCGTGTTCGTGTCTTAACAGGTTCGTGTAACCTGTTATGCCAGCCCTACCTTTAAAGACATGCATCCAATCGAACATAACAGACTCGGCCAAAACAAAAAGGATTATGTTGATTAAACATACGTCAGACGATGTTTGATTGAAACAAAGTATCTCATAAATTGTAATCCAACTCCCAGACTCCCTGATTGAGAAAAATTTACTTGTTAATGCAACAATTATGTTGAGCAATTTAATATTTAATAATTAGAATAAAGAAGTTATTGATAATAGCAGGGATTGTTTGAAAATTATAAGAGGTACAATGAAGGTTTCAGAAAATATAACCGGTATAATAATATTAGATAAATGGAGATGTAGTATGTACCAAAAATGATGCAGATTGGTCATAGAAGATATTGAAAAATTGAATGCCTTTATGGTATGACATTCCATTGTATCTGCATACTCAGAAACAATCTACAATCATGATTAGCAGTAAAAGTTATTGACCAAATGTAATTACAACAAATCTGCATATGAATGGAAAACCGAAATATGAGAAGGGAAGATTAACGTTAAACATTAGAATAAATAGGTAAAAAAATTACATGAACATGAAATCGAGTATTAGGGATATCTAATTAGGAAAAACATATATCATATTGTTAAACAATTTAGGGTATTCAATACATAGAGATGATAGACTAAAAAAGAAGATTAACAAAACAGATTATTTGGAATAGAAGAACTTGCCTGATTCAATAAGTAGTAGAGATTTTTAAGAAACTATGAAGATTGGATTGAAGATGATAATAGGGATTTTAGTTTTCATTAGAATATGAATGAGAATGAGGGAGAGAGAGATGTGGTGGATTAATAATATTAATATGAATGAAAACATAGTATTTATACTCAGGTATTTGGGTGCACAAGTTGGGTAATGGAGCGGGTAAGAAAACCCATACCCAAGTTAAATGGTAAGAATGGAGACCATCTAGAGGTGCCACCTCAACGCTAGATACTCCTTTATTGGATAATATAGATTCTAGATCTCCTTAAAGGTAATTTCACATCAATTTTAAAATGACATATAAAAAGCCTCTTTACAAATCTCTATATTTTTGTTATTTACTTCTCTTTTTGCCCCTTATGTATAATATATTATGCACATTATATATGTGTGTAATACATACCAAAGATCTTTTCCACCATGTAACTTATATTATTAATACCCACCTATTAAAACCCCCATTAAAGCCCACATCAATTTTAGTGATTAATAAACCAAAGTAAGTAGATTTTTAAGTTAATTGAATATGGATCACAAAAATTCCTAACACATGAAACCATTTTTAGTTATTATAGAAACTTCAATGCAATTTACTCATCTTACTCTTAACCTTCCAGACTCCATTATTTTCCTATACTAATACATCGTAGTCTCCTACACTTCACCTATCATCTTCCTTTGAAGAGCCGATTCCTCTTCATACGTGAGATATCACTATTTGGAATGATTATGTGGAAACCCGTCTCACTGAGATGAGAGTTGGTACATTAAATTATATGGTTCAGTATTAATTAAGCAATGAATCTAATATGTTTTTCTTTTGTTGTGTGTTTTTGTTTCTACAGGAACATTTCTTACTCATCTATAACAGGATTTATTGCTCGTGAACTATTTCAGCTTGCTTCCTTACAAGAATTGTATGTTTCTTTTAAACATCTTATCTCACCTGAAAGAACCTAATGAAAATTGAATATTTAATTACAAATGATTTTGCTTGTAGGATTTTACATGGCAAAAAAACTCATTGGTTCAATACCAAAAGAACTTGGAACACTAAAGAACCCGGAAATTTTAGATTTGGGGATGAACCAGATACCTGGACCTATTCTTCATGAAATCGGGAATTCGGTTAATATTGTTATATTGTAAGTTTTTTTCATTGTTTTGAAAAAAATATGTTCCTTTCCCATTTTATGATAATTTCTCTTATGTGTGAAGCTTGTTTGTATATGTTCAGAAACCTGCAGTAGAATGGGTTAACCGGTCAACTGCCTTTAGAGCTTGGAAATCTTAAATACCTTCAAGTAGGGGTGTTCAGAATTTGATTCAAATTCGAAAAATTCAAAATTCGATTTGGTTCGATTCGATTACCAAGAATTCGATTCAATTATTAAGAATTCGAATTCGAGTCCAGTAAATCGAATATGAATCGAATACGAATTTATAATTTTAAATTCGATTCGATTTGAAATTCGAATAAAAATTGTACATGTATATTTTTTAAATATATATACACATATACACATTATTATATACACAAGTATACACATTGAAAAAAAAAAACTTCTAAATTTTGGCCAAACTCTAAGAACCCATAGTGTTTATAACTTTTAGCATAACCATGTTTTATATATTTACCTTATATATCACAAAACTCTATAAAACTATACTCTCTACTATTTTTACTATTATCGTATTTGACATATTGTTGTTTATCAATTTTGTAGATTTGTATTTTATATGTTAAAAATAATGAGTTTGTATTAGTTTTACAACTAAAAGTAAAACAATTTCTTATTTAAGGTGAATTTGAACTAAATCTAATTTATTCGAATTCGATTCGAATTCGAATTCGAGTTTCTTATTCGAATCGAATACGAATCGAATAAATTGAATTTTAAGTAAATACGAATCGAATACGAATTCGGGTAAAAATATTAAAAATTCGAATTATTCGATTCGAATAATTTGAAAATTCGTTATTCGATTCGATGAACACCCCTACCTTCAAGAAGTCCGGTTGGACAAAAATAAGTTGTGTGGCAATGTTTATGGTGAAGCATTGTTTCCAACACACAAGGAATGTAAGAAATTATTCCTTACACTGGTGATGCCATCGTATTTATTGTCATCACCCACAAGTTTCTTGATTGAATTTCCTTAACCATTCCAATATATACATCTGATATGAAGAATGTGTTATCTTAGGTTTCCTTCAAATATATCTAGATTCAGTTTTTGTCGCTCGACTTCCTTAAAACTTGCATATTTCTCCTACAACTTTCTTGTTGGAAGCATACCTAAATGCTTGGGTTACCTTCCTAGGTGTGTACAGTATACATACCATCCTTTCTTTATATATTCCATTGCATATTATGCACGTGTGTGTTCACTCTCATTTTCTTTCTCATCCTTGTAGGATGAGCTTTTTAGGCAATTGCCTGCCATATAAACACATCAAGCAATACATGTCTGAATTGTGTGGTAAGCTTTTATGTGGTTAATTGAAACATTTCTTGTAAATTTAGAGCATTAACAATATTGAAACCATCAATTTCACATGTAGACTTAGGTTTATAAGTAAAATTATTTTCTTGCTTAAAGTATGATCCATTTACCTTATTTTGATTCTCTCAAGTGTAATTTATGGTAGTAATTTATTATATATTATTACTTTACTAAAATTGTAAAATTGTAAAATCACCTAATTTTAAAGATGGGATGTGAAGCGTTTCTTGCTTCACACCCAAATTTCATATAAATTTTTTTAATTGTACCCCTCATAGAAAAACCCACTTGTACATCCAATTATATTAAATTTATTTATTGAAAGGAGGCGAAAAATAACTTTGTGTTCCTAAACATTTTGCAATTTGGGATTAAATTCTTTATAATTTGTGTGCATAGTGACTATTGGAACTTGTGGAAACTTTCTATGTCCGTAGATTAATTAATTAAAAAACGAGATGCATATAAGATATATAGCCGTCTTTTGCTATAAACTCATAAAATGTTATTGAGTAAGTACATGTAAATAAAAAACACATCTCAAAAGTGTTGAGTATATTTTAATTGAAAAAATAGGATTCATTAAACACTATGGTTGTAATATTGTATAGACAAATCACATTCACTAGGCACTTCAATGCTTTTAGGGCATTTGCTTGATTGTTGATTAAGAGTATCTAACTGAAAATCGTGAATAAACTGGTGTTGCTTTACACATAGACCATATGTCATTTTAGGTTCTTAGATGTATTAGGTTATATATATGGTGCATATACACTTTAAAGAACACTTTTAAGCATTCAAAGTTCTTAAATAATTTTGTTTGCACCCAAGTTACGTGTTTCTAGATAACCAACTTAGTCGCCAGAAGAATTAAGATTAAGATGCCATTTATGATAAAAATGCGTATCTACTAGCACTCATAAGTAAAAGAAAATCATGTTCTTTTAGCATCTTTAGCATATTCTTAGAAGTCTTTCCATTCATTTGTTGCATATAAAGTATAAACAAGAATAAATAGAAGTGATGATGTTACAGGTCTAGCATATCTAATGCAAAGGCTGGAATCATATTGCATAATAATTTTGTGAAGTTGGTTTCGTGGTATGATAACGAGTGGAGTTACGTACCGGTATTTTCTTTTTCTTATAGCTCATATAATGATCGGTTCCATTGATAAATATAGTAAATGTTTTATTATGCAGTTTCGGTGTGGTTGATCTGGTCGTTCACATTATGTGTATTATCGTAATTCAATGATTTATGTTTTGTTACTTCTCATGATGCCAGTTTCCACAGGTGATCCTTGTATGCTTTACCCTTGAACCTCACTTTCATATTCTCATGAATATGTCTGAGGCAAAACCTGTGTTCAACATATGGAAATAGTTTCTCTAAAGCAGGAATAATACCCTACACAAATTGCAACATTTTATGTATTCAGTAATATGTAATACCCTAAACAAAGTAATAAAGTAAATAAGGGACTCATCTTTTGTTTGTCACTAATGAAGTTGAAGTATGAGTCAGTCTCAAAATCAATGTCATCAGCTAGGCATTGGAGGAACCATGTCCAAGAGTTTAAACTCCCAGCCTCCATAACTGCATATGCTAAGGGGTATATCCCATTATTAGGGTCAACACCCACAACAGACAACACCTGACCTGGGTATGGACCCTTGACAAAAGCACCATCAAGACCTAATAAAGGTCTTCCAATAGCCTTGAACCCCTTCTTTAGTGACCCTAAACAAATGTAAATCCTCTTGAACTTTCTTGTATCTGATTTTGGATCTGGACATGGTTCTACTTCAATATGAACTGGTGTACATGGATTGGTTTTCATCAGCTCACCACAATAATCCCTTAAGACATTGTATTGTGCTTGATAGTCACCATGTAGCTTTGTAAGGGCTTTTGTTTTAGCTCTAAAGGCTTTCATCCTTGATATCCCAACCTCAAACTTCCTTTGAAATTGCTCTTGAACTGCCTTAACAGGTATGTTAGGGTTTTCCTCAATTTGTTGCATCAACTGTTTGCTAAGAAAGATAGAGGTGCAATGATAAACAGATCTACTTTGAATACACTTGTGTTCGGTGACAACGGTCCTTACCCTCCATGTTTATGCAACTCCCTCCTTGGAAACTAGAATGGTCCATAGACAACACACTTTATTGGAGTCAGATTTATTCCCTCTTCCACCCACATTAACTTGTTTGTCCTTTTCCCCTTTAATTCCCACACCAGCCCCTTTAGGTTTATCAGATTTCACCTTAGGTCCTTTGAGTTTACCCTTCCCTTTAACGCTTGACTTACCACCTATATCAGCATGGTTATGAATACCAACTTCATCCACATTAAAATTAGGCAAATGACCTCTGCAAATGACCCTCACCCTAACTAAATCATCCTTCACAATCCTAAGCTCCCTTCTAGTTTCAACTGATGCAGTTTAATTAACTCCTTTGCCTCCATTTTACTTCCAAAAATCTGCCCACAGAAGAAGTTACTATTGTTCTCATTAGCATTCCTTAAATCCCTAAGCATTTTCTTCCTAACCCTTGATGCAATATTATCAGACTCACTGCCACTATTAAAATCATTGCACAACACATCATCCTCAATGTTTTTAGATGGTCCTTCATTATTATTCTCATCAAGCCCTAGATCAATGTTAAGTTTAAATTCCCTCATGTCTACATATACATCATCCTTACATGTATCCTCACCATCAAAATCACTATCACTGTCTTCCTCATTCTCATCTAAAGTATCCATTTTTATGTCATCATCAATTTTTTCAACATTCTTATGCTTATCATTGTCTATCTTCTTATCTTGTAACCTATCAGTTTGATCAACATTAGACCCAAAGAAAGGATCAAAATCATCACAAAAAGCAGCATCATAAATCTGTTTAGGGGGTAATTCCACTGCAGGGGTGTTGGTTGAGTTACACATTCAATGGGTGATTCATCCATGTTAAAAGCATTTGTATACCCAAATTCAACATAAACCCTCATCACCAACATATTGTTATCCCATACAAACTTCAAAAAATTTCCAACATCACCGTTGTTGCCTAATGATCTAAGACCATTATCTAAATCCCCATTTGGCTCAACATAATGATAAAACCTAACCATTTCAATATAATAATCTAGCTTTTCTACTATTTGATCTAGTGTGTTAACACATAATAATGTTGATTAAGCGGATCAACAAGGCTAACCTTCCTTTCCAAATACTCTCTGCCATTATTCTGTGTGAAATGTCCTCCATGATGCAGTTCAATCGAAAACAATCCATCATAAGTGCTTGTTAACAACCAGTGAACGTACATTACTTTATGTTCAAAATTAATATAAAAAAATAAAAACTTTAACACACACTCACCATAGATACCATCAATATATTCATGTTTTAGCTCTTCGCGTATGTAAAATCGTTGATCTCTCATATCAGGGCTTAGTGCCCAACTATCAAAATCCATTGTCGTCTGGGTGTAATTTTGGGCGGGAATTACTTAGGGTTTACTCTGATGATGTTGATTTAGGTTAAAGAATGTGGGTTATGTTGGATTTAAATATATATATATATATATATATATATAAACATTTAAATAGAGGGTGAAAAGACAAGTTTGCCCCTCACGTGAGGGGCACGTGACAAAAGTTAATAGTGTTTTTTAACTTGGTTTGGTCTAAAGGACATAGGGTGTAATAAATGTATAAAACAAAGGACATAAGGAGTGAAAAATTTCCAAAAATGACATAGGATGCAATTTCAGTAATAACTAAATGACAATTTGTGTAATTCTGTATATTAGTTTATTTGGTCATAGGACCACGTAATTTGTTTTTATTGATCTAAACTTCCATATCTTGTGGGTTTTATAAATTTTCTTTCATCGTCATCTTTATGTATGAAATTACCATGATACACACTTACAACTTACCAGCCACCTGCTAAGCATGGCGGAATTATCCAATGAGGTAATCGTTTTTGAGATATTAACAAGAGTCCCTATGAAGGCTACTATCCGATCTAAGAGAGTTTGCAACCAATGTCTACCAAAAGGGATCTGGCAGGTGATTTTGTGGATCCATTATATGCTTGTTAACATTCTTTATTTCTTTTAAATATTGTATATACTAGCTACTGTTCTTTATTATCTTTTAAATATGGTGTAATTTATCGGATAAAGTCCAGATTAGAGAATGTGTTGAAAGGGAAAATAGAAACATTCCAACAAAGTAATCAATAAACATGTGTGTAAATGGATCCAGTATATACCTTGCTTACACGAGAGTTAGCAAGTCAACCGGTAAAGAAAGTGGTTGCAAAAGTAGTGACATTTTTCAAATTCATCAAGATTATAGACATTGAATAAAATAACAATTTCGCAAAAATAATGTTCAAGCAGGTATGTATAAGTTTTCAGATGAACTTACTCGAAGCACACCATTTGTACTATTAAATCAACTTTTTGCATTTTGTACGTTATAACAAATGTTGTATTGCAACCTGTTTTTGAATCCCGCCGCAACGCGCGGGTAAATCCACTAGTTGACTTATAGGCTTTTTCCAACCAAAAGCCAATAAGTCAATAAGCTGTTTGTGTAAACCAAAAGCATTTTTGGTTTAGGCTTTTCAATAAGGGTGGAAAAGCTGTTTTTAAGAATTCAGAAATCCTGGCTTTTGGCTTTTGGTTATTTTACACTAATAAGCTAAACCAAACACTTTTTAAAAAACAACTTATTGACTTATTGACTTTTCCCACCACAAAAGCTAATCCAAACACTTTTTTATAAACTCCTTTTCAAAAAGTCATAAATCAATAAGCACTTCTGACTAAAAGCACTTTTGGAGTTAATAAGCAATCCCTAACACCCTCTAAATAATATCAACTATAAGTTATTTGTTGTCATCAGTCTCAACTAACGAAACATGTTATGACGATCCCACCTTTTAATATATTATCCACAAATTAACCATAACTAACAGAATACTAACTTTGTTTGCTGCTTATGGAATTTGACACGCAAACATGCCACATAAGAGGGAATTTGTAACACACGCAGACGCATGATCCGCTGCTGGACAATATGTTAAAAGGTGGGACCGCCAGTACATATTTCATTAGTTAGGAGTAGCGGCAGCCAATAGCTCATAGTTGAGATTATTTAAATCCATTACTCCTAATTCTTTGAATTATTTTTAGTAATAAGGAGGTGTTTGCTGCACGTTACATATGTGACATTGAAACGTGGTAAAGTATGTAAAGAGAATCATGTGACATTGACATGGCTCTTTTTTTTAAATATCGAAATGTACATAAATAAATAGGTCATGGCGGTGAATTTAAAAGAAGCATATCAAAACGCTGATAAAAATAAAGATGTCTCAGTGGCAAATCTAGAAATAAGGTGTACTAGGAAAAAAACATAAAAACCATTGAATATAAGCAAAATGTACACTGATAGAAATAAGCGTGTCCAATTTTATCTCATTGTTTACGTTGACGACATCATTATTACCGGCAATAATGAATCTTTCATCAACAACTTCATATCACGTCTTCATAAGGAATTTAAAATTAAGGATCTTGGCTTGCTCAAATTCTTTCTCGGTTTGATAGTCACTCACACCAAATCTAGTCTTTTTCTCAATCAATCCAAATATGCCCACGACATTCTCACAAGAACCGGTTGCCACTCCTCTCACATCTAAGGATGTTTTTAATTCCATAGGCCAACCATTCCATGATCCTACTCTTTATTGATCTCTCGTATGCGCTCTTCAATAGATCAATTGTAACGCCCGACTTTTCTCAAATTATATAATAATAATATTTTAATAAAAAACGATTTTAAGTCGTTAACAATAATATATCGTTTAGGAGATAACAAATTCTTATTCGGGAATGACTATAATTAGTTAATTCGCCAACTCAATCGTTTAAAATAGCATCGGTAAGTATGACGTGCTAGGCAACTAACATATAACGAATTTTTAATACGACTAAATATTTTTGTCTATAATTAAAATATACTCTGAGTACTCGATTTAAGTCGAGTTATGTAAACGAATCATCTCATAATTATTAGCGCAACGAAAATATTTAACCGAGACCCGAGTCGGTAACGGGTTCGGATACGCTATAATCTTCCACTTAACCCACATCATAACCCTACCTATATAATATCTTATCATCTTCTTCCACCTTCATTATTTTCCAAAACCCTAGCCACCATCAATCTTCTTCTCCTACACCTCTCATCCTCATTCTTAATCTTCATTTCCTACACACTTCACCACCATTAAACTCATCCCCCCCCCCTCTATCTCCTTCTCTCTAGTCTGGCCACTGGACCTGGGTTCCGAATGAAGCACCAGTCAACAACAACAAACAACACATATAACCCTTATACCATACTTCTTCTCTTCTCTGCTTCTTTTCAACGCACACACTCGAACCACCCGAGCCACCAATAGCCATCACACGAGCCACCATAACAGTCCCTCCTCTCCCTCTAACCAGTGGCAGCGTAAGGGTTTAGAATAGAAAGGGGATTATCGACGGTCAGATCTGGTTAATTAGTTCGAGGTTCTTGAAGGGTTTTGTTATTTTATTGTGGTCTTGGCTCTGTTGTGGCGGCGGTGTCTGAGTAACACGACAGGGGTACTAGGTTCGTTTCATCCGAACTGTTTTGGGTCAGGTTCAGTAGTTGGAGTTGGTCTCGTGACAGTTATGTTCGGTTGAGGTTAGTACCGAGGTGGGTGTTAGTTGGGATTGCAGCGGTTAGTGAGGCTTTGCTCGATTTTCTGGTTCCCGTCGGATTGGTACCGTGACCGGCAGTGGTCACGGTGTCGATGTAAATGAAGACCTGGTCCGATCAGGGATGTTGTGGGTTTGAGTTTTGCTTCTTGTTCGTTTTCTTTCGGGTCAGACATTCGTCAATGCCAGCCAACATCAGTCAAACAGGTCAAGGCCTGGTCAACACCAGTCAACAGTCGAACCCGATTAGATTCGTAAACTTTCAGATAGAGGCGCGTACGTGTCGGTTCGCGAGCATGCCGTGTTTTCGATTTATTCATGTATCTTAGTGTTAATTATATGTAACTAAACTTATATTGTCTTTTGTGAATAACGAGTCGAACCGACTTGCGACTAAAAGTTATTTTATTAATAACTTGAAAGAATGAAAAATAACCAATTTATAATATACTTATTGTCGCGAGGTTAATCGAATATCAAACTATATATAAACGCATTGGTTCATGTATTTAAGCGCAATATTTAGCGAAATGTAAATTATTTGAAGTTTTAAACTTATGTCGAGTTATGGAAATGGGTGATTTAGTGTAATAATAATCCGGAACATTCAAGTAGGAGAAGTTTATAAATACTCATTAACACGGTTATACAAGTTTAATACTAGTCGTTTTAATATTTTTGTTTCTCGAACTATTGAATAATGAATAACTTGTACAACTTATTTTGATGATAATCGAATATTGTAATATACAAATATACACACATGTTACTTATCAAAAGGTGTAGTTTTTCATTATTATAGTTTTAACAAGCTAATCAATTGTCGTGTCTAAAAGCTTAGTCAACTACGTGTCGTATAATTGTACAATTGAGTTTTGGAAAAATATAGACAACTTGAGTTGTCTGGTTTTATACAAAAACATAGAAAACTCTGTCCAAATTTTAATAAAATGTAAGAAACATACGAAGCGTTTAAATCTATAAATTCGTACGCTTAAAACTAGGTTTTACAAATAAAGTATATCCAAACCTCATATTATCATGATAAAAATATATTTATATATCACGAGACGAGTTACACATGCATTATATTACTATCCAAATGTTCCGTTTACAAATAGTTTCAAGACGAAATTATGAAGATTTCATTAAAGCATATATTTTATATAACTATACATGCGCACATGTTTTGAGAAAACAAAACCAAGTCCCATCGGTTCGTCAAGTTATAAATACTTTAAGATGAGTATTGTTTTCAATACGAGTCTAGGTAGTTGGATCAACTATCTTTACAACTAAGAAACGAAACAAGCTTATTTGCATTAGAATTTAAGGCATCCTTTATTTGTAATAGGATGCAAGAATTCAATTAATCCAAGTTCAGACTTGTTGCTACTTGCTAATACTTACACAGTGAATTTCAGGTGAGTTTACATAGCTCCTTTTTCACTTTTTGGGGGAGAAACATGTTACATTTTCAATTGCAATTCAACATAAGGGTCTATGTGTTATTCTATGTTGCATTATGTCTTAGACATTACCATGGTAAGCACAATTAGACTAGCATAATCATTAACTCCGTACAAGCCAACGATACACAATGATAGATGTGATGACCCGGAAATTTTTTCTTTTTATCGCTTCGTTCTCTTTGACTTCGGGAAATTTTCGGGACGAAAATTCTTTCAACAGGGGGATGATGTGACACCCGACATGTTTAGGTCAACATTTTATAAACACATAAAGTCTACCTTAGCGAAAAACGTTTATTAAACATACTTAACGGGGTCAGTAGAGTCAGAACACAGTCCGTATTGTCCAGGGTTCAATGATTTGGAGGATCATTGGGGTAATCACAACGCACACATTACGAGTCCCGTTGTTGGTGAATTACATAAACTAAATTACGTGTTATGCGTAGATTGATTCTTATGTGGTGGATTATATGCAAATACGTGTTTAAACGATATTTAGATGATTATCCATGCTTATATATGTTAAACATAGATTAGGATTACATGTTCATGTGTTAGGATGCGTTAAAATGCGTTGAACACGACAAACTGGAAAATCTGGAAAGCATAAGCCTTGGATTGACCAATAGCATGGGGGCGAACCTGGCATGGGCCTTGGTTCGACCCAGCGCGGGGGCGAACCTGGAAAGCGAGAACAACATAAAGGTTCATTCGACCTTGTACAGGGGGCGAACGTGGGTACGTTCGACCTGGTACAAGGAGCGAACGTGGACCAGTATAAATACCACACTTTGTCATTTTTTCACCATTTCACAAACCCTAAACGCCTCTAAACACTCTCTAGCAACTTTAATTATTAAGGAAGGAGTTTTTGCTCTTGTTTTCCATAATCTAACCTACAAACATCTTCTAAACAAGGATCTAAGGTGTGTTCTTCATCCTAAATCCTTTTTAAAGCATTTTGATTCGTTTTCATTAAACCCCAAGAGTCCAGATCTGATTCAAACATGTTTTCATGGATAAAAACCTTCCTAACATCTTTCTAAACAAAACCTATTCATAAATAATGAGTTTTCATACAAATTAACATATGTTAATGGTGTTTTATGTGGTGTTATGTATTGTTTGATGATTAATTGTTGTATAGATGTTATAACAATGATCTAGGACTGTTATTGATGATGATTTATGATTGAGATAGGCTAGAATTGATTATTGATGATGTTTTGCTTATTTTGGGGATTTTGGGTTAGATCTAGGGCTTGTTCATGATGATAGTGATAGGGATATGATTAGGGGTTTCTTGTTCATGATAATCTGAGTATATTAAGTTGATTATTGATTGATTTCAGAAAGTTTCCTAATTGGGTAAAGATTGCATGCGTTTGATGTGACATCTCCATAATTTGCCATTTCTGGTAACTTGTAAAACGGACGGATTTCGGGATAAAATTGGTAGGGTTTTGTAGGAATATGTTAATGATAGTTGACTGCTGTGATTGGTGATGTTTCGTGATGTTTTCGGACCGTTTAGATGCGTTTTGGTGTGTTTTATGAAGTTCTGCAGCAAAGGGTCGAATGTGGCTCAAAAGGGTCGAAGGTGACTCAAATGGGTCGAATGTGGCTCAAATGGGTCGAAGGTGACTCAAATGGGTCGAATGTGGCTCAAAAGGGTCGAATGTGGCTCAAATGGGTCGAAGGTGGCTCAAATGGGTCGAATGTAGCACCATAGGGTCGAATGTGGGTGTCTGGGGGTCGAATGTGGGTGCCTAGAGTCAAATCTGGGTGCCCGGGGGTGAATCAACACGTATTAGGGTCGAATTAACATACATTAAGGTCAAATAAACATACGTTAGGGTCAAATAAACATGTGTTAGGTCAAATGAACTTGTGAATAGGTTAAATGAATATCATGAGGGTTGAACCAAGGGTCCATGGGTCGAACCAGAAGCCCTTGGGGGTGAACCAAACACAGGAAACTCCCGATTCAACCTTACAACTTCGTATATGCGATTTTTGATGCCAACTAAGTGTTTTATGCTTGAAACTTATGTGTTAACCTTATGTGCATGACTAATTGATGTAATGGGTCACCAACGGGATGTCGGATATATCTAGTATGTCCGGTTAACGTTTAAACGCACTTTTTAACACACGTAGTCAAGATCTGGACAATCGGGGACTAGTTAACCTTCGGGTTAGTAGTCAATACACTTATTCAAACTCATTGATAGGTTTTCACTAAGTTGGGTCATCATACACGTGTTGGAATTCTAAGTATCTGAAGGCGCACTCTAAGGTGAGTTTCACGGCTCCTCTTTTATACTCTTTTCTCTTGGGGGAGAAACATGCCACACGTTTTAACAATGCAACGATTATGTTTTGAAAACGTAACTCTTATGGAACGTAACACTTTTGGAAACATAACACTTTTAGAAACATGACGCTTTTTGGGAATGTAACTCTTTTGAGAGATGTGACACTTTTGACACTTGGCATTTTTAAACTTTGGCACTTAGCATTTGGCAGTTATTTACTATACGATGCAACCCAAAGTCCTTATTGAAACCATGAATATGCGAGGCACAACGGGGGAAATGTGGATAGATCTATTGGGCGTGACGAACCCCACTCGACGGCTGGGAGCCGGGCGGGTGCATATTGTCTCTACTTGACACTTGGCACTTAAACATGTGCAGCACTTTGAGCAACGCTTGTCAGTAATGGTTTCAGCAACACAATCGTAGTAGTAAGGGAACACGTTTGTTATTTACTTAAAGGTTTTACACACTTGGTACTTTTGAGATGAAACTCTTTACGCTTGAAATGTTTTGTGAACTTGAAACCTGTGAACTCACCAGCATTATATGTTGACATCTTTTTGGCATGTTTTCTCAGGTCGATAAGGTAGCAGCATTGAGTTTAGGCGCACGGAGTCGCACTTGCGTCTAGGATCATGTCTCACGTTTTGGATTGTTAAACTTTAAACTTATGTCTCATCGTTATTCAGTTTTGTAAAACTAAATTTGCTTCTGCTGTGTTTTGAATCATAGTCTTTGAAACTATTGCATGGTTTTGTTTGCGTATCTTTCCACATATAGTTTTCGTTCGTTGTGACCGTTGACTTGGATCCTGGTGTGTCACGCGCCTCGCGGTAAAACTCCGCAAGTGGAAATTTGAGGGTGTGACAGATTGGTATCAGAGCCAATGGTTATAGTGAACTAGGACTGCATGTAGAGTCTAGTCTATAGCCGAGTATCACACACATTAGACGGTCAGACATATTTACGAGTCTTGTCATTTGGTAAACATACTAACCTTGTCGGAGTGTCGGTGTCCTCATCACACAGTATTGCTTATACTTGGCAGTGGTGTACATTGGGGTGGCTTCGGCACATTCTTGAGATCTTTCCGGGTTTTGGATATATCCCCTCTATGCTCTAATGTACATACTTGTCTACACACACACATTATCCTGCACTAGTACTTGTCATAGTACACCCCTGAGTGATTGTTCACTTTGGGGATCTTCGTGCGATAACAGTTTCTTTTAGGAATATGGGTGTCGGGTGATTTGAAGTTCTAGCTAGGAGCACACCTAGAGGACCATGTAAAGCGATTTGTTATTTCGGGTGCACACGAAATCATAAATCGAAATGCATGAAAATCTTGGTGGACTTCATGTTCGGACTAAAGGTCATGCTGGAACCACGTTCTGAATTCGTTTGGTCACTTGTAGCTTGATCTGATCGTGGTATTGAGTATCTTGTCTCATATTTTGCAGAACATTTCTGGTCGTGCTGGTGGACGTACTCGGGGACGCCGTGGTGGCGGCGGGGGTCGCACAGGTGGTGGACGAGGTGGTGGGAACATCACCATGACCCAGGCGGAGTTGGAGAACATGTTGCAACAGCAGTTGAACGTCGCGTTGGTTGCTTTCCAGGCTGCTCAGCAGACCTTGGGAAATACTAACCAGGTGCAGTCTGGGTGCACCTACAAGAAGTTCATGGACTGTAAGCCCCATTACTTCAGTGGGACTGAAGGGGCAGTGGGACTTCTTCGGTAGTTGGAGAAGATCGAATCGATGTTTGCTATGTGTAACTGTCCCGACGCTGATCGCGTCAAGTATGCTTCTGCTACACTGGAGGGACATGCGTTGACCTGGTGGAACTCTACTACTGCTAACCTTGGCCTGGGGGAGGCCAATGCTATGCCGTGGTCTGAGTTTATTCTGACGTTACGAGCGGAGTACTGCCCGAGGGATGAGATTATGAAGTTGCAGCACGAGTTTTGGAATTTTGAAGATGGTTGGGTCCGAGATTGAGGAGTTCACTGCTAGGCACAACGAGTTGGCTGTGATGTGCCCCAGTTTGGCTACACTGGAGTACCGGAGGATTGAGCACTACGTTGCTGGGTTGGTGCCGGAGATTGCTAGGCATGTTGCTGCTGCTGATCACACTACTATGTTGGCCATTGTTCGGGCAGCTCACAAGCTGATCAACATGAAGGTCGCTGAGGGCGTTCTACCCCCGAGGGATGCGACTGTGAAAGCCCCTGCGGACAACAAGAGGAAGTGGGAGAGTGCTGGGAAGAGCGCTGGGTCGTCCCAGCCATAGGCGAAGAGGCAGGATGTCGCGGGGTCGGCATCTGAACAGAAGACTGGGGGTTATGTTGGTAAGAGCCCGAAGTGTAACACGTGTGGGTATCATCATGTTGGGGGTTGCTATGAGTTTCGATGTAATCGTTGTCAGTGAGTCGGTCACTTGGCTTAGGATTGTAGGGTCAATCTGCAGCCAAAACAGACTCAAACGGTTGTCCCCGCTCCTGCTTCTCGGGGAAACCATGGGTGTTTTAACTGTGGGGAGACTGAGCACTTCAAACAGGACTGTCCTAAGCTGAAGCAAGGGACTGCAGGTGGCGGTGGAAACAACGAGGGCGGCGGTCGAGCCACTCGTGCTCATGCTTACGTCATTGGTGCAAGGGAGAACCAGGAGGATCCTGATACTGTTACTCGTGAGTATTCTTTTCTTGTTTCTCGTTATGCTCGCATTCATTCTCATTCACATTGTTCGGCGTTTCGTATTGATTATATGCATTCAGTTTGGTACTTAGTCATCGTTTTGCATTCATGGGTCTGATGTGGGTCCTTTGGAGATGCTACTTGGAGGTACCGGTGTGTCGTTTATACCGATCACAGTAGTCTCCAGTAGGTCTTCGATCAGGAGGAGTCACTTGTCTTGCATCCACTGGGGGAGGGCGGTTCCCCGGCATAGGGTATCCGTTGCTATCATTCTTCGTTCACGGTTATCCTTTCGTTTGCATTCTGGGAAACGTTACTTGGGTTAGGTTGACACTCATTACTATCGAAGAGTGAATCTCGGGGCGAGATTCCTTTCAACAGGGGGATGATGTGACGACCCGAAAAATTTTTCTTTTTATCGCTTCGTTCTCTTTGACTTCGGGAATTTTTGGGACAAAAATTCTTTCAACAGGGGGATGATGTGACACCCGGCATGTTTAGGTCAACATTTTATAAACACATAAAGTCTACCTTAGCGAAAAATGTTTATTAAACATACTTAACGGGGTCAGTAGAGTCGGAACACAGTCCGTATTGTCCAGGGTCGAACCAGGTTGAATGAACATGTGAATGAACTTGTGAATAGGTTGAATGAACATCATGAGGGTTGAACCAAGGGTCCATGGGTCAAACCAGAAGCCCTTAGGGGCGAACCAAACACAGGAAACTCCCGATTCGACCTTACGACTTCGTATATGCGATTCTTGATGCAAACTAAGTGTTTTATTCTTAAAACTTATGTGTTAACCTTATGTGCATGACTAATTGATGTAATGGGTCACCAACGGGATGTCGGGTCTGTCTGGTATGTTCGGTTAACATTTAAACACACTTTTAACACACGTAGTCAAGATCTGGACAATCGGGGACTAGTTAACCTTCGGGTTAGTAGTCAATACACTTATTCAAACTCATTGATAGGTTGTCACTAAGTTGGGTCATCATAAACGTGTTGGAATTCTAAGTATCTGAAGGCGCACTCTAAGGTGAGTTTCACGGCCACTCTTTTATACTCTTTTCTCTCGAGGGAGAAACATGCCACACGTTTTAACAATGCAACGATTATGTTTTGAAAACGTAACTCTTATGGAACGTAACACTCTTGGAAACATAACACTTTTAGAAACATGACACTTTTTGGGAATGTAACTCTTTTGAGAGATTTGACACTTTTGACACTTGGCATTTTTAAACTTTAGCACTTGGCCTTTGGCACTTATTTACTATACGATGCAACCCAAAGTCCTTATTGAAACCATGAATGTGAGGGGCACAACGAGGGAAATGTGGATAGATCTATTGGGCGTGACGAACCCCACTCGACGGCTGGGAGCCGGGCGGGTGCATATTGTCTCTACTTGACACTTGGCACTTGGCACTTAAACATGGGCAACACTTTGAGCAACGCTTGTCAGTAATGGTTTCAGCAACACAATCGTAGTAGTAAGGGAACGTCTGTTATTTATTTAATGGTTTTACACACTTGGTACTTTTGAGATGAAACTCTTTACGCTTGAAACATTTTGTGAACTTAAAACCTGTGAACTCACCAGCATTATATGTTGACATCTTTTTGGCATGTTTTCTCAGGTTGCTAAGGTAGCAGCATTGAGTTTAGGCGCATGGAGTCGCACTTGCGTCTAGGATCATGTCTCACGTTTTGGATTGTTAACCTTTAAACTTATGTCTCATCGTTATTCAGTTTTGTAAAACTAAATTTGCTTCCGCTGTGTTTTGAATCATAGTCTTTGAAACTATTGCATGGTTTGGTTTACGTATCTTTTCACTTATAGTTGTTGTTCGTTGTGACCATTGACTTGGATCCTGGTGTGTCACGCGCCTCGCGGTAAAACTCCGCAAGTGGAAATTTGAGGGTGTGACAGTAGATCTATTGGACTAACAACCCCACCCAGATACGTGTACCTCCAGTATGGGTAGCGTGGGTGATTGTTATCTATCAAATAACAAAAACGAGTGAACCATATGCGTATGGGATGGACCACAATATTCTAGTCACAAGGTTTGATTATGCACACGATTTACCTTGTAGTTTTGTTTTCACATATGGACTAGACTTGCCATGACACTCGAATTGTACAAGTTTTATTCAATATTCAAACCTATGGAAAACTATTTACTAACAGAAAGTGTCATAGCTTACGAAATAATTATCACATAAACTACAAGTAAAAGCAATTTCAAACCAGGCATCAGTTCTTACTTGAGTTCTCGTGTTGCCAGAGATGTTAACCCGGATATGGGATACTTCCTACACATATTACCACGTAACCCCAACCTTGATTCCTCTCAGTGCTTTTTTAATCTATCAGGAAATAACAAGATGGGAAAAGATACAAAAATGTTTGTTCAACTTCATTGAAGGCCATGTATATAAAAACATGCAAGATTACATCAACCAAAAGAACTGAAGTTTGAATTAAAGTATTGCCCTTCGTCTGTTCAAGATATTGGTAATTAGATTTAGGGGTGGAAGAAGAGGAAGTGAGTATACAATTACAGAAATTAAATAGGAGAATTGAAAGGGTGTCGGTTATCTTGGACATAAGGGCAGGGATGAAATGGTAACAAGGGACAGGGGAGGGCAAGAATGGAATGAAATTTTAGGTTTTAACTAATATCAAGAGATAAAATTACACTAATAACCTTGTAAGTGTCTTAATGTACCTTTAGGTGACTAATTTACCCATATCAATTAAGCCTTATTAAGTTGTATGTGTAGCTACAAAACTTATACCCATAAAAAAATTGCAATATTAACCATCACTCCTCCTTAATAAGACTAGTAGAAAACCCACGCGTTGCTACGGGAGCGATGATATATAGTGTAATACTTTATATTTAGTTTATCGATCCTCTCTTGCAGTGGTGTCATCGTGGATTTACGTACCTCATTCGAGCCTTAAAAAATATGCCATTTAGGCCTTCTAAATTGGTATACATGAGTATTGATCTTATAAATATTATAAATATTATGAAGCCGTATGGGTTAACAATTTTTAAGTTTTAAATGGATTATTATTGAGCTCTCAACTTTTAAGCATTAAATAGGTTTTCTATTTAAAAACGAAACATACACACAATATAGGAAGTTTACAATAACAACAAAATTGTGCCCCTGATTAAAGTGGGCCAAAAATGCTTATCGCCCAAAATGCTTATCTTGGCATTTTCTTTTAGAAAAAAATTGCTACACTTTTCAAGGGTTAAAATTAGTCGCTTTTATCACCAAATGCCTTAAAAGCATTGAAGTGCCTAGTGAATGTGATTTGTCTATACAATATTACAACCATAGTGTTTAATGAATCATATTTTTCCATATAAAATACACACAACACTTTTGAGATGTGTGTTTTTTATTTAAACGTACTTAATCAATAATATTTTATGAGTTTATAGTTATATGCATTTGGTTTTTTAATTAATTAATCTACGGACATAGAAAGTTTTCACAAGTTTCAATAGTCAATATGCACCCAAATTATAAAGAATTTAATCCCAAATTGCAAAATGTAGAACACAAAGTTATTTTTTGTCTCCTTTCAATAAATAAATTTAATATCATTGAATGTACAAGTGGGTTTTGCTATGAGGGGTACTATTAAAAAGTTTTATATGAAATTTGAGTGTGAAGTAAGAAACGCTTCACATCCCATCTTTAAAATTAGGTGATTTTACAATTTTAGCATTGAAGTGCTAAAATATTACAACCATAGTGTGTAATGAATCCTATTTTTCCATATAAAATATACTCAACACTTTTGAGATGTGTGTTTTTTATTTACATGTACTTAATCAATAATATTTTATGAGTTTATAGCAAAAGACGGCTATATATCTTATATGCATCACGTTTTTTAATTAATTAATCTATAGACATAGAAAGTTTCCACAGGTTCGAATAGTCAAAATGAACACAAATTATAAAGAATTTAATCCCAAATTGCAAAATGTTTAGGAACACACAGTTATTTTTTGCCTCCTTTCAATAAATAAATTTAATATCATTGGATGTATAGGTGGGTTTTGCTATGAGGGGTACTATTAAAAAGTTTTATATGAAATTTGGGTGTGAAGCAAGAAACGCTTCACATCCCATCTTTAAAATTAGGTGATTTTACAATTTTAGCCGTCTTTGGCTCTTAGGGCTGTTTAGTTGATTAAGTGCTTAATCATTAAGATGTCTGAATGGTTAAGATGTCTGAATGGTTTAGTGCTAAATCATTAAGTTGGACCTCTTAATGGTTAGTTTTCTTGTCCCATATTGATCGAAGAGCCTCATTAACGTTCAGCCTAGTTCAGTGCTTAATGGTTCAATGCTTAATGATTCAGCTATATCCCAAGTCTTATTGATTCAGCCTTAACCATTCCATTCAGAAGCTGAAACAAATGCGTTGAATGCTTAATCATTCAACACTGAATGGTTCAGAGCCTCGTTAAGAGGCTACCAAACAGCCCCTTAGTAAAGTAATAATATACAATAAATTACTACCATAAATTACACTTGGGAGGATCAAGATAAGGTAGATCATACTTTAAGCAAGAAAATAATTTACTTATAAACCTAAGTCTATAATGTGAAATTGATGGTTTCAATATTGTTAATGTTCTAAATATACAAGAAATGATTCTATTAACCACATAAAAACTTACCAAATTATTTAGACATGTGTTGCTTGATGTATTTATATGGCAGGCAATTGCCCAAAAAGCTCATCCTGCACGGATGAGAGAAAATGAGAGTGAACACACACGTGCATAATATGCAATGGAATAGATAAAGAAGGATGGTATGTATACTATACACACCTAAGAAGGTAACCTAAGCATTTAGGTATGCTTCCAACAAGAAAGTTGTAGGAGAAATCTACAAGTTTTAAGGAAGTCGAGCGACAAAAACCGAATCTAGATATATTTGAAGGAAACCTAAGATAACACATTCTTCATATTAGATGTATATATTGGAATGGTTAAGGAAATTCACTCAAGAAACTTGTGGTTGATGACAATAAATACGATGGCATCACCAGTGTAAGGAATAATTTCTTACATTCCTTGCGTGTTGGAAACAACTGAAGCATTGCCACTGGGAACATTGCCATGCAATTTATTTATGTCCAACCGGGGTTTGTGAAGGTATTTAAGATTGCCAAGCTCTAAAGGCAGTTGACTGGTCAACCCATTTGACTGCAGGTTTCTGAACATATACAAACAAGCTTCACACATAAGAGAAATTATCATAAAATGGGAAAGGAACATATTTTTGTTCAAAACAATGAAGAAAACTTATAATATAAAAATGTTAACCAAATTCCCGATTTCATGAGGAATAGGTCCAAATATATGGTTCATCCCCAAATCTAAAATTTCCAGGTTCTTTAGTGTTCCAAGTTCTTTTGGTTGAACCAATGAGTTTCTTTTGCCATGTAAAATCCTACAAGCAAAACCATTTGTGATTAAATATTCAATTTTCATTAGGTTCTTTAAGGTGAGATAAGATGTTTAAAGGAAACATACAATTCTTGTAATGAAGCAAGCTGAAATAGTTTATGAGTAATAAATCCTGTTATAGATGAGTGAGAAATGTTCATGTAGAAACAAAAACACAGCGGGATCCACAAATAGGTTGCAATACAACATTATAATACTTAAGTTTTTTTGCCGCACACTATGTTTTAACAAGTATTCGTAGAAAGAAAAGAAAAGAAATGTGCACCGCCACTTACAACTGAATGCAGTTCACCACAAAAACCATGTACTCATTATTGACAAATCTTAATAAACCAAATGTATGTATTAGTATAGGAAAATAATAGAGTCTGGAAGGTTAAGAGTGAGATGAGTAAATTGCATTGAAGTTTCTATAATAACTAAAAATGGTTTCATGTGTTAGGAATTTTTGTGATCCATACTTAAAAATCTACTTACTTTGGTTTACTAATCACAAAAATTGATGTGGGCTTTAATGAAGGGTTTTAATAGGTGGGTATTAATAATATAAGTTACATGGTGGAAAATATCTTTGGTATGTATTACACACATATACAATGTGCATAATGTGTTATACATAAGGGGCAAAAAGGGAAGGAAATGACAAAAATATAGAGATTTGTAAAGAGGGTTTTCATATGCCATCTTAAAATTGATGTGAAATTACCTTTAAGGACATCTAGAATGTATTATATAGTAGTATAGATAATATAGATATTCATGTAGGTTATTATTATTCTTTTGTAACTAGTGATATATAACAAAGTCAGTGTACAACCAGTCTCACTTATAAAGAATTGTTGTAATGTATTGACAAAGGAAGTATAAATCGTCCATAACAATACACAGTGAAAGTATAGGGAGAAAACTCTCCCAAATGAAAAAACCCCAAGAAACACCATCTCTTGGCCTATATAGTGCCACATCATCCAAGCCAATATTTCATCATATTATATTATAAAGGGCAATTTAGACATTTACACTCCTCCCCTTCTCTCTCTCCCTATATATTATTTTCTCCTCTCTCTTTTCATTTCTTTTTTTTTTGTTTTCAAATTCAAATTGCAGAATCTTTACCCTGCTCTCTCTACCCTCTTTCTACCTGTAACACCCCAACCGATGACGGAATCATCGAGGTGTCACGTAGTGACGATTGTTCAAAAGCACATGGTACTTAATTGTAAATATTATTAAATAAACCCAAAAATTGTCTTACAAGGAAATGGAGAATACAAAGTTTTAAATGAAATATAAATAATGAAATAACTGCATAATAAAGCACTAAAAGTTTCTTGATCAAACTGCACCTGAAACATGTACAAAAAAATAGGTTTGGTCAACATAAGAAATGTTGGTGAGTATTCCTAGTTTTGATATATATAGTATGTTAAAAGTTATACAATTCAAGTGCAAGCTACAGTGCAATTATGTAAACTATGTATCATACAAATGAGCGAAATCAACCCTGTGACTGTATAATGTACTGTATGAACTGTAGTGTACTTATCCAATAAATGGATAATAACTTAACAATGGCCACGGATTCTCCGATGAAAAAGGGGGAGAATCAATCTAGGTGGGTTGTCAATCCAAATAGCGCTATCCAATGTTAAGGTCGGCTTGTACCATGTTAATGATTTCACTAAGTACAAATGTAATCCACATGTATTGTCTAAGCATAAAGCACGTTGTAAGCAATGCACATAGTACTAGAATTGTATTTGTAAAAATGTAAACTTGTATTTGAAATTGTAATAGTGTACATGTAACACCCCAAAAATGTATAAAAGCAAAAAGGGGTAGGAATACTCACTGTTTACGTAATAGCTTGTAATTGAACTGGACAACGAAATATGCGATGGAAATATTCCAAAGAATCAACCTAAAGAATTTGATAATGTGTAAGGGAAATAACTCTAGGATACATGTATTTCTAGGGCTTCGAATTGGGGATAAACGTTTATTTGATTAATAACATTCTGTTCATTAAATATAAAAAAATTTAATGAATAAAAAAATAAAAGTCTCTTTGTAAAATTTTAAGTTGAATATAGCCACAACATAAGGTTTTAAGTATGAAAATAATTTTTATAAAATTATTTTCTTGAAAATAGAATATTTAATCTAATTATTTCAAATTGTCAAAATATGACTTTAATATCTAAAAATATTAAAATCAAAGATTTTCTGAATTAAAAATTGTAATTCATTTCTAGGTAGTTAAAAATAATTTATATAAAATTTTGGTACAAAAATATTGTAAAATGAATTTATTATGAATTATTTATGATTAAAACTCACAAAAATTGATAAAAAATATTAAACAAACGGTTTTTCAGAAATAAAAATTATTTCTGAGATGTATAATATTATATAAACTCAAAATAATTTTTGTGGGAATTTATATAATCGTTTAGATATTTTTATAGAATTTAATAAATATAAATGAATAAACTTGTATTATTAATAATATATATTAAATAATTTATTTTTGAAAAACTAAAAATTGGGTGATGAACTTTATCATTTGAAGATCATATAATAATTTTTATAGAATTTATAAAACACGTTTAGTATTTAAAACTGATTTTAAAAGATTAGAGAGTATATAGATAAATAGATTTTTAAAAAAAGAAAAGAAAATGTGTTGTTTATGGGACTCGAACCCTTGTCTCTGGGCGGCCCAACGTTTTAAACAAAAGACACATACCAACTGATCTACTGATCAGTTGGTGATAAACCTCTGTGTGTTTGAAATATAAACAATGGTCTGTATGATACTTCATCCCCAAATCGTATCACATGAACCCTAGCCATCTAATCGTAGCGATTAACAGACAATAGCTTCTGATTTGTTGGGGCTATTGTCTGTCAGTGGCCGATAACCAAAACCAAAGTGTCAATCGTTACCTTATCACGCGTTTAAAGACCACGAACGAATGGTCAACAATAAAGTCAAACCGAGCTAGTATACTTCGAAGAGCGAATTAAAACAGAAATTGAGTGTGAGGGTTTGTATTTCGGCTCCTTAGGAGTATGTGTGTGTATTTGATTGAGCTAATATCGTGTATTTATACGGATTGGGTGTGGGTTCAAGCTTGGTCAAAAAAACGAGTCATAAGGCTTCAATTAAGGCCGTTAAATGCGGTCCAAGATGCGAAATTTCTGTTCGTTTGACTCGGTATGCGTAATAGTGGTTAAGGCTTTCCAAATCAGCTTCAATCAAGGGTCAAGGATCGTTGACCGTGGTGATTTGTGAGCTGCTACTGCTGCTGCGCGTAACAGTTCAAAGGGGAAAGGAGGGTGAAGGTTGCCCTTATATAAAATTTGAGCTGGGTTAATAACAGATAGGAAGTGTAGCCCGGGTGGTTGTGGTGTGTGTGTGGCGTCCGAACCGGGTCTGGACGCGGGTTCGATTCCCGTCCAGACCATTTCTTTTATTTTTTATTTTTAAACAGTAGAGGGAGAGAAAGGAGGGGGTATGGGCCTGATGTGTTGGGCCGGTTCCTTGGGCTCAGCAGGGCCCAGTTCTGAAATGTATAAAGGAAAGGGGAAAGATAGTTGGGCCGATGATGGGTTGGATCAAGTAACCAATTTTTATTAATCCATATTATTGTTAGTATTTATTATTATTATTATTATTATTATTATTATTATTATTATTATCATTATAGATAAGAATAAAATGCGAGGTACAAGATAGGAGGTAAAATATTTTATATATATATATATAATAATAATAATAATAGTGATAAAAGTGACGGATGTCACAGCATCCCCTACTTTTAGAAACTTCGTCCCGAAGTTATTAGAAACATAGGGTTATGGAGGTTTGGGTAAAATTAAGATAACTGTGGTTGGGAAAAAATATTCGAATGATTTGGATACGAGGTTTGTTAGGTGTGAGTTAAGGATTTGGATTAGGTTCGTCTCGAATAATAGGGAGAATAAGAATCTAGTAAATCAATAAATTTCAAGTTTTAGAAATCCTAGAATAAATGTACGAGTTGATTGACTATAGAAAGACTAAATGAACTAACAAGCAAACAGAGTTTGTTCCTGGTTCGACTCCCAGTCTCACTTTCAATGCATCATTAGTGTTTGTATACAGGGTGTACCGCAGCTAACCCACCACACCTTTGATACCTTGAAAACGTACTGGACGCCTACCAAAAACTCTAATAGAATTTCACACTACCCTAACGCACCTGTAAATTCATGATTACGTTCCGGACCGGAATCATCAATTTACCTTACATTAGGGTTTTATGTCCTTCTATGATCCTAATCTAACACACATTAAAGCAAATAAGTTTCACCAGAAGATGTCACAACAAACACGTTGAGTTGCAATGAGATGTCACCAATGAAATGATGCCATGTAATAATGAGGTCAATTGCATTGGTTTGCAATGATTTGTAAGCATAACAGTATTTAAATATGGGCTACCACTCGTCCGAGGAGCCCTTTAAATGAAATGTTTATATGAGTCGCGTGGATAATACACACATGCAAGCAAGTTTGTAAGTACTACAACCATTAAGTGTAAGTGTTATCATGAATAATTAAATGTTTACGTGTATCATGAATAATTAGGTGTTCAATGAATAGCTAAATTAAGGGAAAAAAATCAAGTCTCATGTAATAACCAATGATGTTTTTAGAAAAGCTCTTGTAGGGTCAAGTATTAAGTTTTTTAGTAGTTTGGTTTTCATAGAAATCAAGTCCAAATATTTCAATAAAATGTAAGGTAGAGTATGAAACTTATACGATATAAAATAAACGTAACCGAATTTGATAAATTTCCAATCTATGTTCGTACACAAAAGTATGCAAGGAAATTTTCTAGATGTTGTATGCGACAAAATTGGGTACAAAATGAAAATAGAATTATGAAAATGAAAACACAAGTATTGGATTCTCGAATCTTGGGAAGATTTCATCCATGGCTTAACCAGTGGGATTAACGTCATCCTGATCGTCTGCTTCGTTGATATTGATATTGAAAGCTCATCCATGTGCCACCAGGTTTACATTGTTCAATTTGGGACATTGAGGTAGCATGTGGTTAGGGTCTCTACAATGATAACATGCCCGACCGTTAGTAATCTGTAGTGGTTTCTGGGCAGCTGTTTGATGATTATCTTGCGCCCAATCTGTTACACGACAAGTAGTGACAAAGTGTCCAAACCTTCCACATCTAGTGCATTGACGACATGGAAGATTTGCAGGGTGATGATACTTGCAAGTGTTGCATTGAGGATGGATTCCCGTGTAGGCTTTCTTGATAGGAGGTTGAGTCACAGGATCCACAACAGTATGGTTCAGATTATCGCCCATTCGTTTCTTAGAGTTCGAAGCAGTAGTGGCGGCCTTTGCTAAAACCGTATTGGTGGTTTTCTCAGTAGATGTCTTGGTGCCCTTACTAACCAAGTTTCCTTTCCTTACGTGTTTGTCTGTTAATGTGGCTGCAAGTTGGATGGCTTCTTCTACCGTAGTGACTTTGCTTCCAGTGACAACGTCTTGAATCAGGTCTGGTAATCCCTCGATATACTTTTCAATTGCACGAGAGACCGGGGTGACCATGTGTGGAACCAGTATGCTAAGTTCGTGATATCGAGTATTATACGCAAGATTCTCACCACTGTCTTGTTTCAGTCCATGGAACTCTTCCTCCAATTTCCTGATTTCGTTCCTAGGGCAAAATTTGGTGATCATGAGTTCCTTAACATCAGCCCAAGATAAAAATAAAGCAACATCAGCTCCTCGATTGCGCTTTTCACTATTCCACCAGGTTAGCGCCCCCTTTTGAAGGACACTAGTAGCATAGCGAACGCGGAGTTCATCAGGACATTCACTGTTCACAAAAGTACTCTCCATGCTTTCAAACCATTGGAGGAGGCCAGTAGCACCCTCCTCACCAGTGAATTTTGTGGGGTAGGAGTTAAAGTGTTTGAAAGTGCACCGAAATTGAGTCGTACTCCCTGTGTTGGCACTGTTACTATTCTTGGTTATCTCACTGACAAGGTTTGGGATCACTGCAGCAATTTGCTCGACGACTAAAGATGTGAGGCGACGATCAGAACGTCATCCAGAAGCACGAACAGGGCGTTGGCTGGCATCACGGAGCATGCGGCGAGCAGACATCTATGAGGTAGTCAATTAATAATCATGAGATTAGAAAATGTGAGTGTATAACTGTACAAATGATTATGAAAGTATGAACTTGAAATCAATATATGAAAATCATTATATACAGGATATTGTATATGAAACGAGAGAGTATTATTGAGAAACTTGCATAAATGCTTGGAGTGCCCTTGTCTAGCTGTAAAGCTCAACAAGAACGTTGACTTTTCAAAGGAATTGAACCCAATGGTGATCAAAGAAGACATGCTTTAGCCTATAAGTGGACACTCACTCCAGGAATCCCCAGGTAAGCATAACAGGTCCGTAAATGGATTTATGCGCTATGCTTGCCTATGCCAGAAAACCCAGTGTACAGGCGTCCACCCTTCCAGATTGCACGTGTCCTTATCACACTCATTAAAGTTCAACAACTTTGAAGGAGCAAAATAAGAGTAGGTATTATGTCTAAGAGTGTCTTCATAAAAGGTACTGCTCCCGTTCTATGATGATGTAAACTTTCCACTCCCTGTAGGACACCATCTCTATGCACCATGATGAAAGATGAGAAGAATGGAGAGAGAGAAGAAGGGAAAGATAGAAGAAGGAAAGTAGAGGGAAATAAGGGGTAGGGTAGTTTAGGAAATATAATGCATGGAAGTTGAAATTCGGTTATAGTCTAGGCCTTTTTATCTAATAACCTAGTTCCCTATAACTATGGCTCTGATACCAATCTGTAACACCCCAACCGATGGCGGAATCATCGAGGTGTCACGTAGTGACGATTGTTCAAAAGCACATGGTACTTAATTGTAAATATTATTAAATGAACCCAAAAATTGTCTTACAAGGAAATGGAGAATACAAAGTTTTAAATGAAATATAAATAATGAAATAACTGCATAATAAAGCACTAAAAGTTTCTTGATCAAACTGCACCTGAAACATGTACAAAAAAATAGGTTTGGTCAACATAATAAATGTTGGTGAGCATTCCTAGTTTTGATATATATAGTAGGTTAAAAGTTATACAATTCAAGTGCAAGCTACAGTGCAATTATGTAAACTATGTATCATACAAATGAGCGAAATCAACCCTGTGACTGTATAATGTACTGTATGAACTGTAGTGTACTTATCCAATAAATGGATAATAACTTAACAATGGCCACGGATTCTCCGATGAAAAAGGGGGAGAATCAATCTAGGCGGGTTGTCAATCCAAATAGCGCTATCCAATGTTAAGGTCGGCTTGTACCATGTTAATGATTTCACTAAGTACAAATGTAATCCACATGTATTGTCTAAGCATAAAGCACGTTGTAAGCAATGCACATAGTACTAGAATTGTATTTGTAAAAATGTAAACTTGTATTTGAAATTGTAATAGTGTACATGTAACACCCCAAAAATGTATAAAAGCAAAAAGGGGTAGGAATACTCACTGTTTACGTAATAGCTTGTAATTGAACTGGACAACGAAATATGCGTTGGAAATATTCTAAAGAATCAACCTAAAGAATTTGATAATGTGTAAGGGAAATAACTCTAGGATACATGTATTTCTAGGGCTTCGAATTGGGGATAAACGTTTATTTGATTAATAACATTTTGTTCATTAAATATAAAAAAATTTAATGAATAAATAAATAAAAGTCTCTTTGTAAAATTTTAAGTTGAATATAGCCACAACATAAGGTTTTAAGTATGAAAATAATTTTTATAAAATTATTTTTTTGAAAATAGAATATTTAATCTAATTATTTCAAATTGTCAAAATATGACTTTAATATCTAAAAATATTAAAATCAAAGATTTTCTGAATTAAAAATTGTAATTCATTTCTAGGTAGTTAAAAATAATTTATATAAAATTTTGATACAAAAATATTGTAAAATGAATTTATTATGAATTATTTATGATTAAAACACACAAAAATTGATAAAAAATATTAAACAAACGGTTTTTCAGAAATAAAAATTATTTCTGAGATGTATAATATTATATAAACTCAAAATAATTTTTGTGGGAATTTATATAATCGTTTAGATATTTTTATAGAATTTAATAAATATAAATGAGTAAACTTGTATTATTAATAATATATATTAAATAATTTATTTTTGAAAAACTAAAAATTGGGTGATGAACTTTATCATTTGAAGATCATATAATAATTTTTATAGAATTTATAAAACACGTTTAGTATTTAAAACTGATTTTAAAAGATTAGAGAGTATATAGATAAATAGATTTTTAAAAAAAGAAAAGAAAATGTGTTGTTTATGGGACTCGAACCCTTGTCTCTGGGCGGCCCAACGTTTTAAACAAAAGACACATACCAACTGATCTACTGATCAGTTGGTGATAAACCTCTGTGTGTTTGAAATATAAACAATGGTCAGTATGATACTTCATCCCCAAATCGTATCACATGAACCCTAGCCATCTAATCGTAGCGATTAACAGACAATAGCTTCTGATTTGTTGGGGCTATTGTCTGTCAGTGGCCGATAACCAAAACCAAAGTGTCAATCGTTACCTTATCACGCGTTTAAAGACCACGAACGAATGGTTAACAATAAAGTCAAACCGAGCTAGTATACTTCGAAGAGCGAATTAAAACAGAAATTGAGTGTGAGGGTTTGTATTTCGGCTCCTTAGGAGTATGTGTGTGTATTTGATCGAGCTAATATCGTGTATTTATACGGATTGGGTGTGGGTTCAAGCTTGGTCAAAAAAACGAGTCATAAGGCTTCAATTAAGGCCGTTAAACGCGGTCCAAGATGCGAAATTTCTGTTCGTTTGACTCGGTATGCGTAATAGTGGTTAAGGCTTTCCAAATCAGCTTCAATCAAGGGTCAAGGATCGTTGACCGTGGTGATTTGTGAGCTGCTACTACTACTGCGCGTAACAGTTCAAAGGGGAAAGGAGGGTGAAGGTTGCCCTTATATAAAATTTGAGCTGGGTTAATAACAGATAGGAAGTGTAGCCCGGGTGGTTGTGGTGTGTGTGTGGCGTCCGAACCGGGTCTGGACGCGGGTTCGATTCCCGTCCAGACCATTTCTTTTATTTATTTTTTTAAAAAGTAGAGGGAGAGAAAGGAGGGGGGTATGGGCCTGATGTGTTGGGCCGGTTCCTTGGGCTCAGCAGGGCCCAGTTCTGAAATGTATAAAGGAAAGGGGAAAGATAGTTGGGCCGATGATGGGTTGGATCAAGTAACCAATTTTTATTAATCCATATTATTGTTAGTATTTATTATTATTATTATTATTATTATTATTATTATTATCATTATAGATAAGAATAAAATGCGAGGTACAAGATAGGAAGTAAAATATTTATATATATATATATATATAATAATAGTGATAAAAGTGACGGATGTCACACTACCCTCCCCTCTATATGTCTCTCTCTAGAACCACCACCACCACAACCACCACCACTACCACCACCGCCACCACAACAGAGCATCGAACAAACCTTCTGTTAAAAACAGAGCATTGAATAAGCAGAGCATCAAAGACGACCAACTGATGAACCACTCAAGATTCAGAACGTCCAGATCTTGGAAGTGCTCGTGTTGTTATTACAGGGGGCGTGCTCTCAAAAGTACTAAAAATTTTAAATTAATAGAAAAACTTACTGAAAAACTTGGTGCTGCAGGTTAAGATTCTCATTCATATATTCGTTGTTATGCTTTTTTTTAAGTTGTTATGTTTTATGGTGAACATTAATATTTTCATTCAACTCTTTCTTCGTATATATATATATATATACACACACATTAGAATTTGGAATTTTGCTTTTGTGTGGTTTGTAGCGTCAGGTGGTGTTAGTAACCTTGTATTAGAATTGAAAGAAACAAAAGTTCACATAAATGGTAATTTAGGAACCACGTTGCCTTTGAGATGTTTTTACGAACACTACAGTTATTTAATTTAACAAGCAGGTGTCCTCATGAAGAAAAGCAGGCAAGCAGATCGATGAGTCATCTTATAAGCAATATTCATAAACTTTGGTAAATTAATATGTAGGATAAGGATAATGTAAACTTCTAGAGTTGATTTGTTCTGTTTAGAAAAAGTGTGGTTTGACTTTTGGGAAGCAAAACTATTGACCACGAAGATGGCTGGATTATTATTATTTGTTTATGTTTATGGCATCATTAGCCTTAAATAAATTAGTTATTAAATCTTTTTGATTTTTTTATCATGTGTATAAAAACATGGCTCAACAAACAATAATAATGATAACATTTTTTGGGGATGTTTTTTGTTCGCATACCAAGTGTTCGATCAAATGCTTGAATGAAAAAAAACTTATGTTAACATTTTATTTATTTATTTTTTATTATTATTTTGTTTATGTTAGATTTTTATTGGATTGGGGACATGAGGTTGATATATCACATGTGATTGATGAATAAATTTGTAGTCTTTTTATGTTAGTATATGTTAACAGATGTTAGTGATGCCCCATTATGTGTTTGAGGATCCCAAACTAACATGTGTATCTGTTTCAGTGTTGGTTTTCACGAGTAGGCTATTGGAAGAAGGTGGCGTTGATGATGTGGCAGTGGTAAGTGATGTTTTTTTTATAAGGATTATAAATTTTTAATCTTTTGGTGAATAGGGTGTTTAAATAATTTTTGTATTCTATTTAATAAATTTTTGGCAAGTGAAATTGTTATGAACTCATATAGGGTATATGTCTATTTTTTGCGGTCCGAGTCTTGTATGCTGACACACGTTAGTGATGCTAACACATGCTAGTATATACCCAACTAAAAGTTGTTAGGGTCCATATGACATACGCTATTTTCCGTAAAACATATGTTTTAGAATATGCTAACACATGCTACTGATGTCTTTTATTATATTATATATTTCATGAATATGAGGATAATTTTTTGGTATATGGATTTGAATTGGTTATGATTTGATTTTTTAAATTTATTATTGTTGGATTTCAAACCCTATTAATCGTATTTGAGTAGTTGTATTAACATAGTTGTAAAATTGAGTATATACACATGTTAGTGATGCTAACACATGCTAGTATATGCCTAACTAACAGGTGTTAGGATTCATATGATATATGTTAGTATATTCCTAACTAACCGGTGTTGTTTATACACATGTTAGCGATTCTAACACATGCTAGTATATGCGTAACTAACAGGTGTTAGGGTTCATATGACATATGTTAGTATATGCCCAACTAATATGTGTTAGGATTCATATGACATACGTTATTTCAGTAAAACATATGTTATAGAATACACTACACATGTTAGTGATGTCTCATTATGTGTTTTGGAGAGCCTAACTAACACGTGTTATCTTTTTTTGTAGGTGAAGAGATGTTTTTGTGTTAAAGATGAAGATGGGTATTAAGAACGAAGCATAGCTAGATCATTTTTATGTTGTTATGATAGTTTGTTATCATTCGCAAATAATTATGTTTGTATGAAAAGTTTTTTGATACATTTTTAGTATTGATTGTAATGATCGTTTTTATCATTTCTTAATTAAATATACATTTTATGTGTTCTTTTTATTTTGTTCTTTTTAGTATATGTCTGTTAACACATGTTAGCGATGTGTCACACGAGGTCAGAATTTTTTATCACAACACTAACATACGTTAATATTTAGTGCTGGAAAAGTGCCATAAAGTAGGAGAGAGATGATTTGACAAGTGTCACATCAACCTTTTTAAACCTAAGATTCAGAAAATTTAAGTGGCCCACTTGCTTATTTAAGATTACCATATTGCCCTTGATCTCAATTATAACCACACAATGCAAGTTGCTTTTGATTATTAAATACAATTAATTATGGACCATTGATCAAACTTGATCAATGGTCACCATAGAGTTTGCAAGGTTTTTCCAAAAGATGGGGTTTCCATATTATCCACCCCACAATACACATAATATCACGCTTTAAAATTGCATATATAATATATTACAACAATGGAAAACCCCGTTCACTCTTCATCACACGAAACATAGGAATATAAAACTTACTTGATGCTATTGAACATGAGCTCTTCTTGATCAACTCTCTTTCACTCACTCACATACACACACATTATTATACAATCTATACCACACATCAACATACAATCTACGATCATCACAACTAGAGAAACTATGGCTTGTGCTTAGAAATGGATTTGGCACAGTCAGATTCATGTTTAACACAAGAAAAGTAATGGTGGTGAGTGTCAATGGATGACTCTTTATCTTGTGTATCACTCCTGGTCACATCACTAATGCTAGCCCTTTTCCTAGTCATTGTCGTTGTTGGTTCCTTAACATCAAGTCGCGGGATGGACTTTTTATTCAGGCCCCAATCATGTGATATAAAGCTGTTCGTATTGGCTAGCAACTCACGCTCATCCATATATGGCCTACTTGCCTTAGCATCAAGGATCACATGGAACACAAACATTGATACGAGTATTGTTAAGGTGATCTTCATGACATAACCCTTTTATCCCGAAAAGATAAAAACTTACAACATAGACATTTACACTACTATACTCTATCGTAAAATAACGTTAAAATTAGTGCAACTTTACTTTTGCTCACCCCCCCCCCCCCCCCGAGGGTCACACATATATACATTATATGTGCACCGCCGTAAGCGGGGCTGTCTACATCTTACCCTCCTCAGACCATACCCTAGCTTTTTCTATTGGTGGGATTAACTGAGTATGATGATGATGATGACTTTATCGTAAACAAAATTAGAGTAAAGATTAAATACAAATGAGCTTAACCTACTAAACATGAGAAACGAAGGGGAGCTTCTTTTTTTTTTGAATTTTTTTTCCTCATCTGCTTAAACATGCTTTCTAGATAAATAATATAGCGTAATTACGTCACTATAGTAATTATTGTAATTATAGTAGTTTACACTAAAGTAATTACTCTAATTACTCTACACTAAATTTTGTTTTTAGATTTCACTACTAACGTAGATGTTTAACAATATGGAAAAACAATTTCATATTTTTTTAAATACCCTCCATTTATCACATTAATGACTATTTGTAAGATAAGAACCATTTGTACAACAACATTCCTGAGTAGTTGTTATAACATTATTAAAAAAAAGTAAATTACAGCCACAAGGACTAGCTCTAGTGACTCTATAAGAGTTATACCATAAAATAAAATAAAAGTATATAGCTCTCGTATGTTTTCAACTCAAAAACTTAGGCTATGGGGTGTGGTCACCCTTCTCTCTTCCTTCCTCTTTGTCCACATCAGCGCCACGTCATTTCCCCCTTCCCTCCCTCAAACAAGGGAAATGGTTCCCCCTCCTTCCCCTTTCCCCTTTCTTTTTTTTTTAATTAGTTTTTAAAGTGGAAAAGACAAAACTTATATATATATATATATATATATATATATATATATATATATATATATATATATAGGGTGTGGATAATGTGGAAACCCATTGTTAGATGGTAAACCTTGGAAACCCTATCCTAGCCATCCATTGTATTTGATCAAGAGTTAGGATTAAATGTGGAGACTTTTTGTATAAGAAAATAATATTATAATGGGGCAAGTACAAATAAGGGTAGTTTGGTAAAGTTACTTTAGGGTCATGTCACAACCTCTCTTCTACTTTTTCAAAGTCATGTCACACCCTCTCTCCTACCTTTTTAAAGTCAACATCACCATCTCTCTCCTCTCTCCTACTTTTTGTTTAAGAAAATATTATTATAATGGGTCATGTCACACCATCTCTCTCCTCTCTCCTACTTTTTGTTTAAAAAATATATTATTATAATTGGTCATGTCACACCCTCTCTCTTACTTTTTGTTTAAGAAAATAGTAATATAATGGGGCAAGTACAAATAATGTGTTAATGTTGCATACGAGGGTAACATGTGTTAGTTGGTCATAAAGGGCTAACATGTGTTATCTAATATGATAAAGTTAAACATGTTGCCTCCATATACCCGTGAGAAGATCTAACATTTGTTAGTATGATTGGTGTGGTAACATACGTTAAACCTGTATCATTTGTCAACCTTTTTGTCTTTCTTACCACTCCTGTTTTCAATTCATAAGTTTACAAAAGAAATAAGTAAACATATCATACAAACTATTAACACACATTATTAAGACTTGTCATAATAGGTTAACACATGTTATTTGGTAACACGTGTTATTACAAAGTATCATTACAAACTATTGAACAAGAGATAAACCTACCCAAGACATTCATATGAACTGCATGTAAAGGGTAATATGTGTTAATGTTGCATGAGAGGTTAACATGTGTTATTTGGTAACATTTATTAAACTTGTATTTTATGTCAGCCCTTTTCTTTTGTCTTGGTTACCACTATAGTTTTTACTTCATAAGTTTACTGAGAAATAAAATATACAAACTATTAATACACGTTATTACAAAGTATCATTACAAACTATTGAACCACACAAAAACCTACCCATGACATTCAAATGAACTGCATGGAAGGTTAACATGTGTGAATGTTGCATAAGAGGTTAACATGTGTTATTTGGTAACATATGTTAAACTTATGTTTATTTTGTCAGCCTTTTTTTTTTTTTTTTTTTGTCTTGCTTACCTTTATAGTTTTCACTTCATAAGTTTACTGAGAACTAAAAGCACACAAACTATTAACACACGTTATTACAAAGTATCATTACAAACTATTGACCACTTTAACAAAATAAATCTTGTAACTCTATACATTGAGTACAAAAAAGAAAACGTTATTAAAAAGTTTCTCTACATATTTTTCTCGGCTTCCTTCGACTTCGTATGTTAATATATGTTAACCAGTGGGGGGTCTTCATTATCAACTGCAAAACAATAGATGAGATATTAACCGGTGTGACCAACTCATCATCTAACATACTAAACAGGAGTAACACATGTTAGTCGGGGCCCAAATGTGAACATGTGTTAACATGTGTTAGTGAGGTAACATTTGTTAAGTTGTATTACAAAGTATACTGAGAAATAAAGCATACAAACAATTAACACACATTATTACAAAGTATGATTACAAACTATTGACCACTTTAACAAAATAAATCTAGTAATTCTATGCATTGACTACCAAAAAGAAAACGTTATTCAAAAACTTTTCTACATATTTTTCTCGGCATCTTTGGACTTCGTATCTTAACATATGTTAACCGTGGGGAGTCTTCGTTATCAACTGCAAAACAATAGATGAGATGTTAAATGGTGTGACCAACTCATCATCTAACATACTAACAGAAGTAACACATGTTAACCTACTCAAACATTTTATCAAACACATGGAGTGCATATATCCAAAACACAAAAGTCATTATAATTACCTTCCATACATTCACCATTAACTTTAAATAGACATCCATATATCCATAACACAAAAGACCTAATAACTAACTACCTTCCATCATTCACCATTAACTTCTAACATACTAACAGAATAACACATGTTAACCCAGTCAGGCATTTCTTCAAACACATGGAGTTCATATATCCAAAACACAAAGGACATTATAATTACCTTCTGTACATTCACCATTAACTTTAAATGGACATCCATATATCCAAAACACAAAAGACATTATAACTAACTTCTCATACATTCACCATTAACTTCTAACATACTAACAGAAGTAACACATGTTAACCCAGTCAGGCATTTCATCAAACACATGGAGTGCATATATATCCAAAACACAAAAAACTTTATAATTACCTTCCATACATTCACCATTAACTTTAAATGGACATTCAAAACAAAATTGGTCTTTGGTCCTAAAACCTCATAACCCAAAATATTAATAATTTTATTTTCTAATACCCATTTCATCTTTTACTTTCATCACAATAAAAAAGATAATATCCATCACCCTTATAATCAAATTCAGTACTAATATTACCATGTAAAAAAAACCTTAAATATACCAGCATGATAATTATTATTTCTAACAAAATATGAACTTTTTATAAAAAAAAAAATCATATTTTTTTTCCAATCTCTATAAAGAAAAGTTGAACGTTTTATAAACAAAATTCCATTCATAACCATCAAACCCTTTTAATCCATCTTTTTGTTTTCTTATCTACAGAGAGAAAGTTCTAGAGAGAGAGAAATTATAGAGGTTTCACCCACTGATTGTAAACTCCACAAATTCAGATCCATACCTGTTTACGAAGAGAACTTTATGTATTTTTTCATAATTCTTCTTTGTAACCTACAACCCATCGCTTGATTTTTGAAGGTAGGATAAGTGTTTTCTCAAGGTAGGATAAGTGTTTTCTCAAGATTTTTGAAGGTAGGATAAGTGTCTTCTCTGCAACCTATAAGATCTAGACGGTGGTGGTTGTTTCAGCGGTGGCTGGACGTGGTGGCTACTAGTGGGGAAGATGATGATGGAGTTTCTATGGTGGTATAAGTATGAAAGATGATGAGAAGAGAGAGAATGAGATATTATATAAGGGGAGGGGATGATTGAAAAATTGAAAAAAAGGGGGGGGGGGGGAATGTTAAATGACAATTGTATCCTTTTCATTAAAATATTAATGGGGTGGTGTGGCTTAATATGGTCCATGTATTGGGTTTCTAGGGTTTTCACTATAAGGATGGTTTTCTCTAGATACTTATACTATATATATATATATATATATATATATATATATATATATATATAATATTAGTATAGGAAAAGACAAAATAGAAATCACAGATTATCATCGGTGAGATCGGTGTAATACCACCGATTGTGCCGATTAACCTTCGGGGGGGGGGGGGGGGGGGGCGGTGTTCCCCGACGGGGCACCCATCCATGTCACCTCACCGATCCATTTCCCCGACCCACACCCCTTAGTCTTATAAGAACTAATGTTATGGCAAAAATGAAGCATATTAAGGATATCGTACACGTTATAATGTTGGATTTGGCAAGTGAACAAGTTGCAAAACAAAAAAGGAAAAAAAAGAGTACGGCTTAGTTTGAAGTGTGACTTACATATATTGTTTAGAAGTATTTGGTGATGTTAAGATTAAGAGTTGAATTTATTATATAGGGAGGTGATCGATGGTTGAATTAGTGCCAAAGGTAGTAGTGGGTTAATAGTGCTGTTTACTGTGGAGGTTAATTTATTTTAGCCACTAAACAAAGTAATTATGATTAGGGTTGAAGAGTGAATTGATTAAAGCTCCATTTTGGGGTTGGATTTAATGGTGGATCTATGACTAGGTTGGCATTATATCAAAAGTAACTACGATCTGGATTGATAGTATACAATAACAAACATACTTCTAACTAATTGCTAAAAGAAGATCCTGACATAAGTGAAGTAACGAGACCTATTATAAACTTAGGGATATAAAGGTAACTGATCAATATTAGATAAATTATTATAATGGCTATAGATGAATATACCAACATAATGTATATTTATTACAACATTCTCCCACTTAGCCGAGTAATCATTTATTATGAGTATTACGTAAGTGTCCGGAGAGTAATACTCATTTTAGTTCTAAACCTAAACTGTAGTAGAGAAATACAGTCGTTAAGTCGATATTCAACCTAGGACCCCTATTAATCATATTACAATTCAAATTCAGAACTTAACGTTAGAGTTAATTTAAGTTATATCCTTAATTGTTGATTTGTTACATTATTGTCTTCATGTCAGTATACCATCTTAACATACTAATAGACAAACAAATCAAAATGAGGAAAAAATAATTATTAATCATTAGTCATTCATAGTACGATCTGCAGTTGTACATGGTCATTAGTAAAACCCTTTTATCTTATTTGGCTTTTAGTGAGACTTATGGGTAATAGACCTTTAGTTATTGGATCCATAAGCATATCATGAATGCATTCGATACAAAATTCTAATATCCTCTACTTGTTCTTAAAATAAGCGAATAATAATTTCGTATCGAACTCTATTGCAACTCCTCTTAAACTGTTACTGTTTAAGAAATTAGGGCAGGTAACTTTATCATAGTAAGTCTTCAACATAGTATTTAAATGGAGTTAATAAGTTATGAGTCAACTGATAAATTTACCAACAATATTTAATGACTATTATGTTATGATCAACAACACATTATGTCATAATAACTTAGGTTGTTGTTAACAGTTCCTTATGACTCCTCCATGAGATAGTTATGTCTGCTGACGTTATAATATATACCCTGAAATTGACACTTGATTTCCTTTGAATATAACAAAGTTATAATAAGAGTAGTCAATCACTTTAAGTTCTCACTTCTTCTTCTGATTATAGTCTCTTGTTTTCTTAAATATATTGTAATGTTCCATTAGATGCTTTTCAATAATCTAGACAAGTCTAGTGTTAAGCAATACAAACAATATCATAAACAAGCATAGACTTAAATTAACATAAGACTTCTAATTAATGAAGCATAAGGTAGTAATCTCAATTTATCCTATTATCCTCAATAAGAGAGCAATGTTGTATGTTACATATGGAAGGACCCGCTTAGAGTAAAACTTATGGGATGAAACTAATATCCCGTTGGGTCTATCTCGGTATATTTTGATTCCTATCACATAAGAGGAATCCCGATATTCATCATGTCAAAATATGCATGAATAATGCTTTGACTTAGGTAATATATACTTGTCAAGAGAAACGTCATCTATGTAAGGACAAGTTTTCATTAGTTGATCCCACTCATCTTAAGGTAGGTTCTCCAATCCACTTAGTTCTTAATGAAGAGAATTTCAGTATGATTCCAACATATTTTATGTTTGCATCAACCTATACATGGATCTTATTTACTTATAGACTAGGTGTTCTAGACCTTCAGTTTAGAACTTTCAGCTGTTTAATGAACATGTAGGTCATTGTTATGGAACGTTGTATTAATGTCCATCTCATGTGGCTCTCAGTTATTATGAGCTACTAGGATAGTAATGATCCTCAAAGAAATCTTTTGTAACACAGAAAAGAAGATTCTTTGATAATCTAATCCCTCTTGAGTATAATCTTTTACAATCAATCTTATCTTATAACGTTCCAATTCGGATCTAGTTTAATTATGAATACCTTTAAGTTATTCAACCAAATCCCAAACTTATTCTTATTTATGGAATTAAGTTTTGATACTAATAGCTTTATTCATTTTAAAGATTGATTGATGCTAATGATTTTAATTACAAGAGGTAGGATCGGTAAACTTTCCAAACATCCATTTTGTGTTAGTCAGTCAGCTTACATAATCGTCAAAGTTAATGGGCTTTTAGACCTAGATGACCTCTTGAATTGAACATTGGGTTTATTATGATACAAATTTAGCTTTAGTTATGTTTTTTTTATTTTCAGGTATATAAGGAGCAATATTAGTTTCTAAGTGTGTAACAGTTGGTGCAGTAAGTTGTACAAGAGGAATGAACGAAGTTAAATTCGGAGTAAATTTAATGAGTCTTGATTTTAATGAGTCTCTCCCCCGCATCTTGTACTTTCGAAAAGTCATAATAAGGACTTTTACTGCTCCCACTTACCTTAGAAATCTTAATGAATTCACCATGCTTAAGGTCTAACATTTGGAAGACCCATATATTTTAATAGAGAAAACAACCTAATGATGTTTATTGTCGTTTCTCTTGATGAGGATTACTTTAGTTTTAGTAAGAAATCTAAGTTTGCCCACATTTAGGCATCCACAAAACTTTGTTAGGAGTACATTAAATGCTAAGGAGACAAGTTGTGATAGAGCGTTGTCCAGTGCAAGAAGTGTAATTTGAGGATAGATCAAATTGCCGTCCCCCCACCCCTGTAACCTTTGCAAGTTATAATTAGGACACTTAATGCTCCCACTAATCTTTTAGGTCTCTTAGTACCTTCACATAATAAGTTTTAGCGATGCGCGTGAACGAGAACATTACATAACTTTTATACTTGATGTCCCTAATCGTCTAGATTTCATGAGAAATTTTAAGATATACTTAGAAGGAATCTTATTAAGTATATATATGAGTTGATTTCTTTAATACTTTGGTCGGTAGGAAACAGATTAGATACAATCAAATATTTATCTAAGCTCCACTAATGTCAATTAATTATGACTTATGATGGAAACTCATTTACGCCATTTAATGTTTAGGGTGTTTAACACGTGTTTTAACATCACTGAGAATGAGATTTGATAGCCAAGTATCCTTTAGTGACTTGGTCATGATTTCTCATGAAATTTTGGTCTTAGTGGATGAATTGCACTGGACTCATTTTTTCTTTGTTAAATTTTCATTTTCATGATAACAAAGTTGTGAAAAGGTTATGGATCAACTAGTTTTATTTCATAAGGTTTCTATTTAGATGATGACAACAAACAATATGAGAGTAGTGGCTTTGGGTTGGTTATTAATACCTTGTAACTGTAAAAATTTGTAGTTTTTTAGTATTGATATTAAATTCTAAGTAATCTCAAGAATACTGTAAGGTATCATAAAGCTTCAATACTAAGACCAGTTATTAATGGTTAATAGACCCTTAGTTTTGCCACTAACTCTCATCTTAAGTATTTGTTGAATTATGGTAAGGAAACATATAAAACTAGACTCAACCATAATGTGTTAAATGGAATTCATTAGCATTTGTGGAGTAAAATATCCTTAATTAGGCATTACATATCTTAGCGAGCTGTTCTCTTTACTTATAGCTGAAAGTAGTACTTGTGTTTTGTAAGACTTTCTTAATGGCACAATTTTGTTTAGTAAGACTTTCCCTTTGAAGAAACTTATAGCTGAAAGTAGTACTTGTGTTTGGTTTTCAGACCTTAGAATTATCCTCTCTATGGTTATTATTTTTCCTCTTTTAGGTTTAATGGTAGTAAGGTGAATAACATCAACTTTTCCAGTTTAATACGTTCATTTTCCTGTACATAATTCGCTATCAACACACTCATTTTACTTTGATATTTTCGAGTGTTATAGTTGATTCATAATGCATCTAATCATACTGCTGGAAAAGTTATAATGCACTAGAAATTTTATTGATTTCCATGTATAAGGATTCATGGAAATCAATAAAATTTTCGAAAACTAACTAATAAATCCGAGAACTTAAAATTCATTAATATTATCCAAACAAACCGAAAACCTTATTTAATTTTCGAAAACTAGAACTGATAAGAATAATTCAAAAAACTTTAAGGATTTATTATATCTATTTCCGATTTAAATGACTATCTCCAAAAGATTTCCTAAGATTTCGAAATCTTTAATTAATTATAATTGATTTAAAAAATATTCATTGAAGATAAATTTATGTCCTAAATTATCGGAAACAGAATTTTAATTCAATTTTGAACCAAAACATAATATTTTTTTGGTTTTCTTTATGGTTTTCATGATGAACATCAATCGAAAATTTTCATGAACATTATAATATTAACCTTAATCTGGATTCGAATCTGATAACATTAAGATTTATTACAGATTTCGAAAATAATCATAAACCTGTGATCACAATCTCAAAACTAATAGATTATGAACACGGTTTTTTTAAAAAAAAAACTTAAACCGTAAAACTGATAATCATAAGCCGAAAATTTTAGAACCCGTAAACACCATTAATCAGGTTTTAACATGACTCTTTTCCGATTTTAATTCCAGATCTAATGGAAAACAATCAAAACAGATTGACCAACATTGTTTTGACACCACATGTTGATAAGTTTTGATTGTATGTAATGGAAAACATAATAATAATAATAATAGTCTACCTGATATATTGGTGAGACCTGAGTGATGCTGTAAGCGTATTGGAAGACGACATCCTTGTCAGTGTGATCGGGTTCCATTTAGTGTGTATACTAATGATGACTAATGATCTCAAACAAGATCGTATGAGATAAAGGTGAGACAACGGTTTATTGGTAAGTTATGGTGTTATATCAGTCCAACCTAATACCTCTAGTAATCTCTCTATTTATACATACAAGGGACATCCTAATTAGGTTTAGTAAGGGTAATTTCGTCCATCAAGGAAATAATTATTATAAACTTAGGGATATAAAGGTAATTGATCAATATTATATAAATGATTATAATGGCTATAGATTAATATACCAACATAATGTATATTTATTCTAACACAAAACCAATTCACCAAACTGGTTTCATAATCAGTGTCAATTCGGGTTCGGAACAAGTTTCGGTTCATAAACCGTTTCTTATTCAATACCATTACACCCTAGTCGGTTCCTTAGGGAGGTTCCTGCCTCGGAGAGGTACACGGTTCGAATCCTAGAGCCAGCAAAAATACACCCCTTGACGTTGAAAGGGCTTATGCCCTCAAGAACGATGCGGAAATAGGGATTCGAAACTGGGTACCGAGATGATGTCCTTAGCCGATAAAAAAAAATTAACTAACTAACAAAGCAAATCAATGCACTTAGTCTTATTGGGCTAAAGAGTTCGGCCCATTTGATTCTTTAACAAAACAACTAACTTAATGGGCCGACCACACTCATCAATCATCATTACTCTATAAATAAACACTTTTCGAAATTCTGGCGCCATAATCACTGCCCTCATTTCTGCGTGTATAACACAGAGAGATGAAAGACGAACAAAATCTCTCAGTTTCTTCCAATCGCAAGCCTAAATCGATGAATCCTTCTTCGAAGAAGCTTAATAATAATAATAATAATCAGCAACAAAAGGTCACAATCTCGATTCGTGCAGCTTTTCATTGTTATTAATCGTCAATTGCTACGTTTCGTTTACATATTATTGCAAGTGTGTTTTAATTTGATTATTTTATTGATCTGATGTAACAGAATGTAAAAACGAACGTGAATTCGGAGAAGGAATCGATCGAGAAGTTATCGTCAGTTTCTGTAGCTGCTGACGCTGATAACTCAATCGTAGATGTATTATTAGTCGTTATATTGGTGTTTTGGTTTAATTTAATTAATTGTGCGTGTTTGATTTTTTTGTTTGAGTTTGTTATGTTTATGATTTGATTTGTGATGCACAGATGAGCAAAACGAAGCTGGACTCTGATTATACGGTTTCCGACGAAAGTGTAGTGGTGCAGCTTCCAGAAGAGTCGGTCAGAATGTCAACAATGTCAGAGGCGTTTGTGTTTTACGATGATCAGTCGTCTCTGGAGGTATGTTTTTGCGGTCAGGTTTACAGTTTGAATCATATTTGAGTTGAGTTTCAGTGTTATGGAAATGTGAAGTGATGTGGATGTAAATGCTTTAGAGTGAATGCATGCGCATTTACATTCGAAATAGACATTTAGAGTGAAAACAGTTTAAATGTTTGCTTAATTGCTTCTTAGAATGAGTGATAACAGTTCCTCGGTACAAACTGTTTTGAGAGTTAATGCCATAAGTGATCTGAATTCTGATTCATTATTCAGAGGCATTTGTTTTTTGTGATCATTCATCCTAGTTGAGATGAGTTTAGTGTTGTGGAATAGTGAAGTGAATGTTTTAGTCTTTTAGAATGAAAACATAAAGATTTAGATTAGAAATAATAATTCAGAGTGAAAACAGTGTGAATGTTTGCTTCTTAGAACGAGTGATAACAGTTCTGCAGTACAATCTGTTTTGAGATTTAGTGCCATAGGTGATCTGATTTAGTTATTCTGAGGCATTTGTTTTTTACGACAATCAATCCTCCCTGGAGTTATATTTTTTTGGTCCAGTTAACGCTTTCAGTCATAGTTGAGTTGATTTTTAGTGTTGTATAATAGTGAAGTGATATGGATGTAAATGTTTTAGAGTTAAAACATGCACATTTAGATCAGAGATAGCAATTTAGAGTGAAAAACAGTGTAAATGTTTGCTTCCTAGAAGTTAGAACGAGTGATAATAGTTCTTTGGTACAAACTGTTTTGAGATTTAATCCCATAGGTGATCTGATTCAATTATTTAGAGGCGTTCGCTTTTTACCATGATCAATCTTCCCCGGAGGAATATTTTTCAGTCCAGTTTGCACTTTACACTTCCAATCATAGATGAGTTGAATCTTAGTGTTGTGGAAAATTTGAAGTCATATATATAGCTGTAAATGTTTAGGAGTGAAAACATGCAAATTTACATCACAGTAGAAATTGAGAGTGAAAACAGTGTAAATGCTTGCTTCTTAGAATGAGTGATAACAATTCTTCTGTACAAATGTTCGTTTGAGATTTTATGACATAGGTGATCTGATTCAGTTATTCCTAGGCATTTGTTTTTTTACGACGATTAGTCCTCCCTGGAGGTATATTGTTCAGCCCAGTTTATAGTTTTAATCATAGTTTGAGATGGAATTTTAGTGTTGTGGAATAGTGAAGTGATACGGATATAAATGTTCAGAGTGAAAACATGCATATTTACTTCAGAAATAGAAATTTAGAGTGAAAACCTCGTAAATGTTTGCTTCTTAGAACAGGTGACAGCAATTCTTCCCAACAAACTATTTGTTTGAGATTAATGCTAGGTGATCTGATTAAGTTGTAAGAGGCATTTGGTTTTTTATAATGATCAATCCTCCCTGGAGGTATATTTTCGGTCCAGTATACATTTTAATTTCAGTTAAGTTGAATTCTAGTGTTGTAGGGAAGTGAAGTGATGTGGATGTAAAGGTTTAACCGTTTAAGAGTGAACAAGTGCATCATCTTCTAAATTTAGAGTGAAAACAGCGTCAATGTTTGCTTCTTAGAATGTGTGACAACAATGTTTGCTTCTTAGAATGAGTGATACCAATTTTTGAGATTTAATGACATAGGTGATCTGATTGAATTATTCATATGCAGTACTTTCTATCGCTTGGTGATTGTTTTATATTCGCCGTTCAGTCATTAAAGATTGCTTATTTCCCTGATATGAGGTTTTGTTCCTGCTTAGAAGAGTTTACACTTGAAATGAAGACTAGGTCATTAACTGTTTGCATGATAAATCATCTGATGAAGCTCATCTCACACGAATGACTTCGATAGACATTAGACAACATAAATTAACATTGGCTAGTCATTAGGATTTGTTGTATGCTAATAATTCCATAGTAATTTAAATGTATACTTCGATTTTACAGAGCTACATTTCGTCGCTAGATCAACATATTTCACCATCTATTGCGTATGGGTCTCTAGAAGCGACTCCATTGTCATCCAAGTCACCTGCTGAAACAACTCCTCTGTCATCCATAACAACTGTTGAAACGACTCCATTATCATCAACAACCGCAATAACTACTGACACTGCAGCGGTTCATGGAGCTACAAAAGACCAAACAAAATCAATTAAGCTAGAAGCACTGATAAAGCATCTAAAGGAATCCATGTTTCAAGTTTTACATTCATCTGACATAGACACCAATCACAAGAAGCTTCTGGACGCATTAGTCAAGATGGTGATCGAACAGTTCTGCAGTTCACATGAAGAGAGAGGTTCGATTGTCGGTCTGTTCTCAACGAAAGTAAAGCTTGTGGTGCTGAGCTATCTGCTGGTAATGCTTCTTGGCTCTGCTGGTTTCTTCCTCTTTTCAGATGTTCAAAGCTGCTATCATGGCCCTCCACCAACCTAAAATGTTGACCACTTGATTCAACTGTCTGCTAAACAGTTACAAAACTGTAAGATTCTCATCATTCTCTTTGCTATTTGCTCATCATCATGTCCTTTATTATATTCTGTTTTAGTATTAGTTAGCAGCCTAATTGATTGAACATTCTGCTTAGAATAAGATGAAACTCTGCCAACACATCTTTAATAAACCTTTATAAAAATGTGTGTTAAGAATTGAATTTAGAATCTATATGATATTTTACACAAGTATCAACAACCATCAACCACTGGATCACAAGTCTAACAGAACCTGAATGATTGGTCCATCTAATCTGTTTGCCTGGCATTTGTTAAAAAAGGGGTCATTATATTGATACAATGATAATCTCCCATGTGATTAGTGGGATCTTTTTTCCCTATGGCCATTAGCATTTTATTAAAGGAGGTTTATCTTTATTGTAACATGGTGTAGTCCCATTAATGTGTAGTGGGGTCCACTTCATTTTGTCTTTTTCTTATGTCATGTCCAATGTTTTTTCCCTTTTAAATTTAGATGGTTATCTAATTCTCTTTTAAAATTAAACAAAGATTGAAATCTTAATTCCTTTTGATGGGTCACATGTTTGAATTAGCTTTTACTGGTTTCATGCCTTAAACCCATTCGCTTCGAAGGTTATCTGTCCAGAGCTAGCTACACTTGACCTGATCCCTTTGGTTAGCCAAGTGTTGATGTGGCCATGTGAGTTCTCCGATAACGAGTACTTAGAGATTTAACTCACTTTTTGACACAATTTAGTTTAATCGGCGTGTCTTGGCATTGACTTTTATTCTATGGGTTACAATCCTAGATGATTATTTTAGACAACTTTTTATAAATTAAATATCTATCCGAATCAACTTGTTTTAGTCTTTTAAGCCGAGTTAGGTATTACCGAAATGATTTAGCTAAGTTGTATCCGCGTGTAGTTCTAGTTACTTGTCGTATGTGTGTTTCTTTTTTACTTATGGCCAGGGGCGAAGTATTCAAAGGGCCAGGGGTGGCCCTTGCCCCTCCTGTTTTTTGGCGCAGTGGTAGAAATTTGCGATTTTTCGTAGGTAAATTAAGTCCGGGTTAAGTCTGGCCCCCGCCGATCTGCCACTACCGATGGGAAAAAAATGAGTCCGGCCCCTCCCGATCCTTTAACCAAGCTTCGCCACTGCTTATGGTAACATCACGCAACTAGAGGGTGGTATGTTGTATGTTGACTCTTAGGCCAACAAAGTTTCTATTGATAGGGTATACAACGTATAAGATTTCTTACACTTTAACCCTTCAAAATCAACCTTTCTTTTAATTTATAATTCAAGTTGCATTTTATATTGTTTGATAAAATTTACATCTACAACTAAACGACAAGAACAAAAAGAAATTACTGGTAATGAATCTAACCAAACAACAATATGGCCAAGAGCACAGTTTGCTTTCAATTATTGATATATTGGATAAAAGTAAAACCACTTTTTTTGGCTGGATTACCAATGACATGATCTCATGCTTATAACCTTCATTATCCTAAGTACTTCAATCAACTTTAGAACTCAGACTTAATTAGCTGTACTTATGGATAATCACTTGGTGTAATTCATACTTGTTAAAAGCCATCAACTTTTGCGTCTAGGCCCATTTTTTAGGCGAGGCAATGCATTTGCGTTTTGAGTCAAGGAAATTGCGCTTTAAATTCTCCAGTTGATGGTTTAGGCGCAGATTCCAGCTAGATTCCCAAATTCTGAAGAGTTTCCAGCCAAATTCATTAAATTATGGCTAGATTACAGCCAGATTTCTACTTTTATATAAGGAAAACTACTTCTGTACACTAATACATCAATATTTTAAACTTTTGATAGTAGCTCGATAAAAAATAGTATTGTTTTAATATATTTTTACTTTATTTTCTTTGTTCACTTTTTTTTATCTCATGCCTACACTTTTTTTTGCGCCTCGCGCCTAGACCCGAGGCGAGGCCTCTACACCTTGAGTGCGCCTAGCGAAGTTGATAACTATGGTGTAATTCAACAAACCTTCAATAAACATTTGAAAATTGAAATTATGAGTTAATGGCGATGACTTTATTGTTCTAGAATATGCTACAACGATAATTGACTGAACAAAAAAGTAATATACGTATATATTTATATGTTTGTATGTATACACACACATACTGTTTTTGTACAATATGGATTATTTAAATCTTCAAAATCAAAGCATGCAATGAAAATTAAGTTACTGATTTAAAAAAAAATCATGATTTGGGAATTAAATTGAAGCAATGAAGCTTATGCGTGAAGCTGTCTAGAACCTTACCTTGCTGCTAATCTAAGCTTCCTCGTTAGTGCATAATTATTTGATTACTTGTGAACTAAACCTGTCTTTCTAAGGGTCCATATTTTGTGGAATAAATCCTTTAATTAAGATCATTTAATTTAATTTAATTCATCAAGCATCTTCAGCTTTTTCCCTTTTTATTAATTATAATGTTCTTATATTCAACCTTTTCCCCTTTTTTATATTTTTATATTGTTTTATCAATTATACTTGTTGAAAAATTCTCAACGAAGCATGTTCGAGACATGTATGAGACCAAATATGCGATTAGTTACTAAAACTTTTGTTGCCTTAAAATGTATATGTTATTAGGTGATAGTACTCACTTATTTATCCATATCCGATTCCTCACCCGTTTACCTTCATTGCAATTTGAATGAACTGTTTGTATATGAAAGTTACAATAAAGGTATTAGAAGTTGTTAGAAGTGTAACTAGATATTTTTTGATTTTCCAAGTGGGTTTCTAAGGTGAATTTAAGATTGAGTTTCGGATATTGAAGTCTCAATGTGTATTTTGAATCATATAAGATCATAAATGGGTAAATTTGAAAGTTGCGTATCCGACATTCATAATTAAAGTCGGATATGATATACGATTTCACTGTTTAGTAATAAATATAATACTAGGTTTATTGAAACTCGTCACATACCTAAACTATTACCATTCCTTTAAAAATGTAACAAACTTTTTTTTTATCACATTAAATTGATATGGGATTGGTGCGTAGTTTTACAAGACTATGTGTACTTGTGTAGTGGCTCTAACTATACCTGTGCACCACTAAAAAAAATTAATGCTAATTGACTTGTTATTTTGTTGGGCATCATCCCATATAAGCCTTTACATGCACCCATTTGATGGCTTTGTTAAATTATTTTAGTGAGAACATACAAGAATTAATTCATGTTACCCACGAAAAAAAAAAACTAATCTTAAACCCGGACCCATATTCAATTATGCGACCTCAAATCAGTCCCAAATATGTCAGGTTTTGGATTTACTCGTCGGATTTTGATTGTCATCCCTAATTTCACCCAGATAATGACAATGGCCTGCACAACCAAGAGCTAGATTGCAAACTATATCAAACAAAAATTTATTCTCCTCGTTATTTTCAAACAATCTAGATCGTGGTTTACTAGTGCAAAGTTGGGGATCAAATTTTATCTTGGTAATTAGTTTTGAGTCAAGTCGAGCTGACTTATTTATCTTCAAGCCTTAGCCATAACTGAAGCCTGGTTAACCCTATAAGCTAGCCCTTGGTTAAAACCCTTTGAAATTGATTGTACATGCACAATAAATGAATTTAGTTGACAGTCACTATGAAACCAATTTGTTTTCAGGCTTTTTGTATTATTTGATGTTTTTTAGCTTTTCACATGGCGGTCTCATTATAGGGGGCCAACACTCTGGCAGATCATACTGCTTTGTTTATTTCTTTAACATTCTATTCTTTTATCACATGTTCCCATGATTTTTCATCAAGTGTGTTGTGAGGAGTACCAATATCATTACAAAATACATGTGTACAATACAAAAAAAAAACTTATATGTAAAAAAAGGAAGATGAAAAAAAGACAGCACGCGTAACGTAACTTACCTAGGGATGGTAAACGAACTCGGATCTGACAGATAAGCTAGAAACATTCGGCCATTGGGGTTGGTGGCCCAATGATAGAAGCAAAGCTTCTAGGAACACCTAAAGGGGAGGTCATGGGTTCAAGTCCCACAAGGAGAAGAAATTTGCCGTTAAAAAAAAAAAAAAAAAGAAGCTAGAAACATTCGAAACGGATAATGAGAGTAATGAGACAGACATTCGGGTATGGAACCGGATAATGGACTTGGTATAAGATTAGTTTAAAAAAAAATCATAACAGTTAACTAGAACTGAATCCATAAACATTTTATTTTAATTTATTTGTTCTTTGGTAATAGAGTAATCTACTAATCCAATCATTTTTTGTTTTTGTATTTCTACTTTTCATGTTTAATTAAATTATATAAAAATTATAATAGTAAAACCTGCATTTTAAAAATCTCAACCTGTGATTTTAATAGACTAGCGATATAGGACACAATTTTACAAATGTGATATGAGAGTGTGATTAACTATCCTGTCATCCTGAAAACTTATCCATAACATTTAAAGATGATGCATCGGTGCATCACTACAAAAGTGTTAATAGATGTGATGGATCATTGCACAAAAGTAATGCAACCCTTTGATACCATTATTGCATTACATATATATCATTTATGCAACAAAAAAGAATGTCAATGACTTTTTATTTATACTATTTAGAGAAAATCATTATATACACACACACATATATATATATATATATATATATATATATATATATATATATATAGATTAAAAATGAAAGGAATGTGTATAACTATGAGAAGTTGCTAATGTGGGGTATAACACACTTGGTAGAGGCCTATGCTTCTTAGAGGGGAGGTTCTAGGTTAATTCTTTTTTTTTTTTGAACGATCAACAAATTGATGTCCTAACTACTCAGGGCACCCACCATTGTCAAAGCACCCATACGCACCTAGGTGAAGACACGTCTTAAGTGCCCGCCTGCAAGTAACATGTGGTAGCCAGAACCCACCTATCACTAGATCCGGTGAAAAACCCGACCCCACCCGACCGAATGCACGATAGTGAGGAATCAGTAAAACCCGCTCGGGATCGGGAATCGAACCTGAGACCTTTCAGTCCCAAGTTCTATCTTTTACTTCTCATGCCACTCCACCACAAGTCCACAAGGGTGGAGGCTACTAAATTCAATTCTAGGCAATGGTATATTTTGTGTAAATATAGTAGGAGCCTAAAATTATCCGTTCCAAAAAAAAAAAAAAAAAAATTGAGAATTTTACAATTACGTGTTAATTCACAAAAAGGTCATAAATATGTGATTGTTGGTGAAAATTCTTATTAGAATAATTTATTTATTAAAGCACACATTTATGTTTGAATAAGCATGTGTTTCGACATACCCCATGTGAGCAACGTAGACCATTCACATATGAATAGACCAAATCAAATGAAAGCAAATTAAAGAATAATAATTTTTACGGTTTTCGATTTTCTTGTTTGTTTTTATTTGAATCTCTTTTCAATATTTACATGTCAATCGACTTAGCTAAGTGTAGATAACATGTAATTTAAATTCTTGTGGTTCTTAATATAGTACATATAATTTTTAATGCTTACGATTTCGTTAGATGGTAACATTCGTCATGTGATTACATATATATTGTTTTCTTTCTAAAGAGACATCTTTTAAAGCGAGGACCACGCCTGCTTCACTTTTCTAATAGCTCTATTGATTTTCCCATAAGATATGCATTAATGAACTCATCTTTTTTTTTATCTTTTTATTTAATTTCGAATTACCAAAATTCATAGCAAAAGGAATAAACAGGACCAACAAGAGACTAGATCCCCAAACTATAAACATCATGTTTTTAATTTATGCATTACATCATATCTAATACCATCTATACAACATGAGCCACTACAACAAATTAAAATTTGCTCTATTGATAATTCATAGAAAGCCGCCGCCAATTAGGGTTCCACTTACGGTGTGCGCATATAATGTATATATGTGTGGCCTTTGGGGGGCAAAAGTAAAGTTGCACTAGTTTTAACGTTATTTTACTAATTTCGTGAAAATAACGTTAAAAACGACGGACGGTTAATCATGCATCATGTGGTGGCGTTGATAGCCAAAAGACACAGGGGTACATGCACTGATCGGGTTTGTCCCGATTGCTAAGTGTTTTGTGCCTTATGTCCAAGGCTTGATACCAAACCACATCGAGCCGGGGGTCTCACTGGAAGCAGCCTCTCTATTCTTAGGGTAGAGGTAAGGCTGTCTACATCTTACCCTACTCAGACCCTACCTTAGCTTTGCTATAGGCGGGATTAACTGAGGACGATGATGATGATGATGATAATTCATAGAAAAAACATTACTTTAATCTAGTCCATAATCCTTTTTTAAACATCTCCATGCTGTTAATTTTTTTGAGTATTTCTTCCTTGCCAAATTATCCTTAATGACATCACCTTTAATTCGAATCCTGATGAAATTTAGCTATGAGAAAAACCAGATAATGATGAACGATAACTAATATGAATCATAAAATTTGTGCATTAATAACCGAAAACAATTTACCTTTGAATAGTGGGTAAGCGGGTAACAAGTTGAGCCGCTATCTCCTTTTGAATCGCAAAGCCTATTATACTAAATACAAACACTTGGTTCTTAGGGCTGTGCGCGTCACTGTGGACAACCTTCTACACTCGTTCCAAAAAAAAAAACGCATTGCCTCAAGGGTCAAAATTCCAAATGTGTCAAAGGCAAACGAGAGGAATATGTGATGATTCTCTAAACAGCCTGCTTCATAAAAACTCATATAAGTAGATAAAATATTTAATATATGTTCTAGAGAAATCTTTTGCTAACAACGACTATTTTTACGATAATACAAATTCTCTCACAAACTTGTACAAAAAATAATATCAAATTAATGTGCCTAACTAGCTCCAATACGCATGCCAAAATGAACGTTTTGCATCAATACGCACCTGACGTTTTATTTTCATGTTTGTGTCTACACGATTCATATTGGATCTTCCACCATGACGTGGTAAGTAAAACTCTTATTAGTTGCATCAGATTTCCTAAAAAAAAAAAAAAATTGAAGATATATGATTAGGTCACAAATTGATATTATTTTGTCTATATTTAGAGATTACAAATATGCGTAGTGCCTTAGAGCATTCACATTTGGTCCACCAAACGTATCTGAGTGTTTCTCTTAAATTATATGGGTTGGGTGTAAGTGGAGGAGAGAGAAAATATTTATTTGGTGAAAGTACTGTTCACTCTTATAGTTGGGGGGATACTGTTCACCCCTATAAATATTTTAATATTTTTATAAGTGGTTATGAGTGATGAGAGAGAAAATATAATAATAAAAATTTGAAAAAATAGAGAGAAGATTTAGAGGTGAGTTAGTGATTTTTAGTGTAATTTGATTAAGGGAATTTGATGAACCAAATGTGAATGCTCTTGCACGGGTATGTTGTTCTCGTGCTAAAGCTTAGAATTATTTATTATTAATAACACATTAAGATGTTTGATTCTTAGACAATCTCCAACGCTAGTCTTGAACTGTTGCCCATTCAGACGTGGCAACGGAGTTGGAGGAGAGAGACAACGACCAGAGGACGTGGAAGAGAGAGGTTGTAGGTGCAGCCTTTGCAGAAGGGCATGCCTGTAGATAGACTGTGGTGTTGATGTGAGATGGAGAGGAGTGAGAAGTGGAGGGCCCCGTGGAGGAGGAAAGAGAGGGAGGATTGGTAGAGGGACGTGGCAGCGGGCAACGGTGAAAAAGCGAGGAATGGCAAGAACGCGTTGGAGATGGTCTTAGTGTCTTAAGACTAGACGGAGTGGGGGCGGGAGAGGGGGCGGGAAGGGCGGTAACACCGCCGCACCTTGGCGTGGAGAGGGGCGGAGTGGGGGGGGGGGGGGGGGGGGGGGGGGGAGGAAGCCCACTGGCGTGGGGGGAGTGGAGTGGCCACGTGGCGGGTTCCTATTGGGCCAACGTATTTCAAACGGTCAATTAAAAAAAAAATTAAATAATAACCAACGGCTATATATATCAACGGTCAAAAAAAAAAAAATTATAAATTACCCCCATTTCACTACAAAACACCCACTTTAACCCAATTTTATACACTTTTCAACCAAATTTTATACACTTTTCATCCAAATTTTATACACTTCCTCAACCAAAAATGAACCCATACAACCGAGGCTTCGACCCGAACAACCCATACGCGTTTGTCCCAAACCCGAATACACCACCGGTTCGCCCGATCCCAAACCGTCCACCCATTCCTTCACCTTGTCCCGACTACGCGGGTTATGCGGGTTTCATTAGTGGGCAAATTTATCTGAATTTCCCATTCAATGATTCTCTCGTTCCTTCACAACTTCCTTCACAACTTCCTTTAACCCAAACCGTACCCGAAACACAACCCCAAAATGTCGCGGGATCATCTTCGGGTAAAACCCCCCCTGCAAGAAGAAGTCACAGGAGGAAGACCCCGGAGGAGAAAGCAATAGCCGCCGCTAACCGCCAACCACTTAAGTGGACACCTGATGAAGAGCTCGCTTTAACGAAAGCGTGGATAAGCGAGTGGGAAAAACAAGAAGGTATTTCTAATAATTTTTTTAACATGATTTTTATTTGTAAGGTATTGCTAATATATTTTTTTTTTTTTTTTTTTTTGTAGGAACTAGTCGCCATAAAATCGACTTTTGGAACGACATAAACAACGCGTTCCATGGGTTGATGGGACGAGAGTTCTATCGAGCAAACGATAGTCTCTCGTCCAAGTGGACAGAGATAAACAGGGCAATGAACTCGTTTCAACCGCATTATTATTACGCAAGAAACAATCCAAGAAGCGGTGAAACGGACACCGACAGGCTAACCCGCTCGCTGTTAGCGTTTCGTAACGAAACCGGTCTCGAATTCAAGTTTCTTCATTGTTGGGAAATCGCCAAGAACCACTCAAAATGGGCGTACGTCCCCACTGCAAGCAACTCCGCAAAAAGGTCGAAAACAAATTCGTCAAGAAACCGTCAAACTGATCCTGAAAACGTAGAAGCCGTTAATTTGGATGAAGAAGAGTTTGAAGAGGAATTGAGTCGCCCACCCGGTCGAGATAAGTCAAAAAAGAGGGCGCAAAAATCTACTGCCTCGGGTTCGGGTTCTGGATCAACCGGCGCCTACAGCGCTGACTTGCAAGATTTAAATGCCACCATGATTCAGTTCAATACGATTCAAGAAAAAATGCTCGAGGAGAAAAAAATATTCGCGAAGCGTTTGAAAAAAAGTTGACTATGAAAGAGCGCAAATTGTCTATCAAAGAGCAGCGCGAAAAACGCGAGGATATGAAATTTCTCGCCATGAACACCGAGCATCTTCAAGGGCCCGAGTTAGAGATGACGCTTCAAATGAAGCGTGATATTATGGAAAAATATAATATCAACTGATTTGTTAGTCTTTAATTTTTTTCGGTTTTTTTTTGTATTTTTTTTAATTTTCTAGGTTTTGTTTTTGTATTTTTCTAGGTTTTTATTAATTAAAAATATTTATTATTATTATTGTTTTATATATCAAAGTTAAAAAAAAAAAACAAAATGCCACGTGTCACTTCCCCCCACCTCTTCCCCCCCTTCCGCTCCCCACAATTATTTTCCCCCCCACAAGGGGCCCACAAGTGCCACATGCCGCTTCATCCCCCTCTTTCCCCCACCACTCCTTATAGTCTAACTAAAGTTTTATTTTTCTTTTACACGTTAACATTGTCATGCCTTGAGATAATTAAACATCAATCAATCCTTCATGTTCTAGCAATCTTGCATATGTATGTTTTATAACTCACCTGCCCACCTCCATGATTATTTTCTAAGGTATTATGTAGAATTATTACTTTTAGTTTGCTAGAAGCTTTTAGTACAAAATTATATACTTTACATAGCCACTGTCAACTAAGTTGCAACAAATGAACCTAATCAACTTTTTAACTTATAGTGTAATTTTAATATTGAGAGTGTATATCCTAGTGTATTTGTTTCTTGTTCATTCAAGCTACATACCGGAAGTAGGGATGAAAGCAATGATACCAAATATATGAAAATATGGGTACCAAATACCGTATCAGATCTGTCAGTATAATACCAGTACTCAGTACAAATACTCATCACTAGACGGAAATGGTTGTTTTGATACAAATTCAATCATGCTTGCCATTCAAAAAAGAAAAAAGAAACAAACTTATTATCTACTACACTTTGGATGTAATATAGATTATTTTAAGAATGAATTACATGGTTAATAACTTTAATTTACCCATTTTGTTATTTTTATACATACTTATTAGAAATTACATTGTTGGTTTCAACTCTGATAAATTGTTTCACCATTAGTACAAACTATTTGTAAAACTTAGGAGCTGTTTGGTTGATTAAATGCTGAATTATTAAGATGGTCTGAATTGTTAAGAGGCCCTGAATGGTTAAGAGCTGAATCATTCAGCGTCTCTTATTAGCTTAATGGTTTAGCACTTAATCATTCCATTCAGATGCTGAAACAAACCGTCTAACACTGAATGATTCAGATTTGAATGGTTAAGAGACTGATTAAGAGACTACCAAACAGCCCCTTGGTAACAATGGTGTAATTTTCAACAAATAGACAATTCACAAGTACTAATCATCTCATTAATTCTTATTTGTATTTTTTCGTAGGCTTTTGATACAAAATTATATACTTTACATAGCCACTAACAAGTTGCAACAAATTAAATAATCAAACTTTAATTACTTATTATATTATTTCCATGTGATGTATATATTAGATTTTAGTTAATTTGCCGTAGGCTTTAATACAAAATTGCTAATATATTCATATCCCATATACAAAATTAAAGTTACTTATTTTAGTTTAGTTTATGTAAAAAGTTATTGTACTTCCGTGGGGAAACAAGTAACAATCAATCAATCAATCAATCATACCCAGTATATCCCACGAATAGTATAGACTATTGGTAGGGTCAGGGGAGGGTGAGATGTAGGCACACCTTTCCTCTACCCAAACGGATAGAGAGGCTGCTTCCAGAGAGACCCCCGGCTCAGAAAGAGAGAACAGAAAACAGGCATGCATACGAGTAACGAGACAAGTACCACAGGGATATATCGCTATCGGCTAGCGGGCCAAGTGCAGTAATAAGCTAGTACGATAGTGCATAAAAATATAATACAATGAACATCATACAAACATGTAAACGCGACTACAACCACATGTAAGTTTCACACTACTTAAGAAAACAGGATAAATAGACACATGAATCAAAATAGGTTTAGAAAACCTATAGGTAAGGCCTCATAATACCCGGTTATGCTACTTAAGTGTCAAATCCTAGAAGTCACTTACTTTAATCCTACTTCTCCACGAACTCCTTTCTTGGACCATGTCCTCAGAGAGGTGCAACTCTATGAGATCCTGTCTAATTCGCTCATCCCAGGTCAATTTAGGTCTGCCCCTATTCCTTCTCCCCTCTACAACGCATGCTTCCACTGCTCTCACTGGCGCTGTTGTTCGTCTCCTCTTCACATGTCCAAACCATCTCAATCTCCCTTCCTTTATCTGATAAAACTGATAAATGTTGATAATTGTTCGAAATAAAAAAAAGGAACAAAAAAATAATTTTATTATTATTTCTATTATATCTTTAAGGGGGACAAAAGAATCTACTGAAAATCCCCATGAATGCAAGGTGTCGTGATGGTGGAAATATATAAAATTCCAATGAATTTAACTGTATTGGAATTTTAATATCTACCGATTTTCTGTATTTGGCCCTGAATTGTACAATGAGTGGCCTATTAGTAAAGAAAATGATTTACCATGAATAATGAATGAGTTACGAAAATTAAATTTAGCCATGAGAATGAGAAAAACCAGATAATGATACATGATGAATATGAATCATAAAAACTCATATACGTAGATAACATATTTAACATATGTTCTAAAGAAATCTTTTGCTAACAGCGACTCGTCTAACTATAGTAGAAATTCTCTCACAGACTTGTACCAAAAGATTATCCAAGTATATTCGATTTAGAGGGTACTTTGTCTTGATTCACTTGTAAGATTCCAATGGTGTGTGAGGCCTCTATAATGTCGGTGATGATAATCCTTTCTAGACGAAGCAGACTGTGGGTGGCAACTCACGTTTCTGAATAACCCTGTTTGACAATATTGATTTGGTGAAGATCATGAGAACATAGGCAACATGTATGCTCGGCGTTGGAATGAAGTGTGAATAGTTATAACATAGATATTCATGATATGAACATTGAACTAATCTCCAGCTTCTAATTTACATAAATTTGCAACTTTAGTCTAAAGCTTAATCACATTGTATGTCCAGCTCTTGAAAGGTGGAGAGAGAAAATATTCAGCTCTAGATCTCTATATTGGATGAACTCTAGAAAGGAGTTTTTAGCTACTATATGTAATATGTTAAACTTGAGACTTTAGCTTCTTTTTGACAAAGTTAAATTTCCATGTTAAATATGAGATTTGATACATAATTGCACATTACACAATGCATGTTTAGTGCTTGTTTTAGCCAAATTGGCTGAAATGCTGAATATTTGTCATAAAGCTGATCAATTTTTTTACTTAAGTTTTGAAACTTGGATTTGTTTTATTGCCTTCACATTCAAAGATTCTTTTCTTCCTTGCACCTAAGTATGCAATTTTAGATTTCCAAACTATAACTTAGAGACATATAATAATACTTACAGACAATGTGATTTATCAAATGAACATAAAAGATCTTGCAAAACACACCCATAAGCATATAGATTTAACAATATACCAAGAGCAGTAAATATTCATATCAAAGCCTAACTAACAATATACCACCAAAGCTTTATACTTGGACTACATAAGTAATGGTAGTATGTCAAAATCAGAATTCATGTGTAAACATGCTATTGGGGAACAAGAACCTTACATATAGATTTCACAATAGACTTTCTTTTAAATATTTGTTTAAACTACCGACAACTTAATGTGGGATCAAATTACAAGATGTGGACGACCCTAGATACCCTACTACTAAAAACTTAGGTCAGACGCGCACTTCACGAATTTTTTACGGGTAGGTCACTACCCTCACTGTAATACCGCCGCTGGTAGTACATGTAGTGGTCTAGTGAAGCAATTACGGGTCCTAGTTAACGGACGATGAGTGAGGTTTTTTTTTTTATATGGGTTGGGTAGTTCATGGTAGTATTGCCTCAAATTTGTGGGCCGGTGAAGTAAATCAATGAAGTGATGTGAGAGTGCAGTATTGATGGAAAATCAGGGTAGTTCAGTGGAGTCCGGGTAGCGCCCCGCCCACCCTTATAGTGTAGACAAATATCAAAGTTAACTACACTTGACCAAAACTCCAATAATACACACTTTAAAATCAAGAACAAATAATAATCACAAAAGCAATGTCCTTGTTTAACTTATGTTAGAAAGCTAAAACAACTTTAAAATCCTTCGCTTCTTTCTCTCTCTCTCTCTCTTTTTAACTTACCATGTTATCGCACCCAGGTGAGTAGCTCATTTGGTTAAGGGCAGGGTGATTACGGTGATTGCTCCCAACAAAGCATTCAGGTTTGAATCTTGCAATGACCGGTTCTACTTGCCCCGTTACCTTGCCACTAGGCCAACCTGTCTGAATTCGCTCGAGTTGCCTTCCTTGTCTTGGGTAAGGTGCAGCTTGTCACAGTCAGGTCGTGGTGTCCCAAAAATACACCTTTTGCTCCCAACTTACCATGTTATAGTGTAAAATATACATTTTCACTAGATATAGATATAACACATAACACACCTTTTGCTCCCAACTTACATGTATCTATAATATAACACATGTATCTAAACTATACAATAACTGTACACATAATTATGTCATTTGAACACTTTTATTTGTTTATTAGTATACAATAAAATAAAGATGATGGTCATTTAGGAAGGCCACGAGGTTTAGGCAACCTAATGGCCAATGGGGTCCATGCCACCACTACCAAAATATAAACAAACAAAAACAAAGGACCAAATACGTCAAGCAACCATTCTTAAAGGACTTAAACTGTAAATACACAAATGCGATTTTAAAGAAGTGTCCAAGGCGTGCTCCCATGTGATTCCAACTCCCCCTTCCTTTATAATATCCCACCTCTATTCTATCTCTCTTCCAATTATACATTACATACTAGTCTCTAAATTTATAATCCTTTCATTTCATTTCAATCCTTTCTATTGCTCTCACACTATTCCAATAAGGTAACACATCCTTTTTATTCTAGTTTGAATCATTGTTTTCAAGTATATTATTGTTAGATGATTGTGTTCTCAATTTGTTTGTTCTTTGTGTTTTATTTTGCCGTATTCTTAAAGAAAATTGTTGTTAGATGTTTGGTTTATCACTTTATTAGTTGTTTTATTTGATTGTCACCGCACGTGTTTCATTTGCTTTCAAAACAAAATATTTGTGTTACGTTTCGTCAAATAACTAACTGGGCAACAAGCTACGCCGCAACATTTTTGGTTAGCAAAACCGATGTTTGATTTTTGCTTCCAAAAGAAAATCTTTGTATTACGTTTCGCTAAAACAACCAAAAGTGACAGGTAAACTGGCAACAAGTTGCACGACAACCCTTTTGGATAGCAAAACCGATATTGATATTTGATTTTGCTGTAATTTCGAAGAAAAGCTCTGATAGATGAATAACTTTACAGAATCTTTAGTTAACAAACTTTCGTTCCATTACTGTGAAAATTACATCGATATGAATAACTTTACAGAATCTTTAGTTTTCGTTTTCTACTACAAATTTTGTTGATTCGAATCGATTCCTGTTTCTGACAAATCGCTTTGAATCTACAGGAACTTATTATCGTCAAGAGATTGAGTTTGTTTCTGTTCGATTCGATCTAAAACAAAGATTTGCAAAACAGTTTTCTGTTAATGGCGTCATCAACGACAGTTTCGAATCCAATAACAAATACCGAAAACAGAACTCACAACAATTCATCCAAACGGAGAAAGAGAAAGAAGTTTCAAATGCAATCTAATAATAATAATAATAATAATAATAGAGATCAGAACAACGATACACAGTGGAGATCGGACGTGCAACGGCAGCTTTACAGCTCAAAGCTGTTACAAGCTGTCCGCCACGTCCGTCAATCCTCCGTAAAAGATCCAGTCCGCCGTCGCAACGGACGGGCGGTCCGTGAGGCGGCGGACCGGATCCTTGCCGCGACGGCCAAAGGCCGTACGCGGTGGAGCAGAGCGATACTTAAAAACAAACTGAAACTCAAGTTCATGAAGAATAATAAAAGACAAAGAGGATTGGTTGCTACGGCAACCGGCAATAGCCGGTTGAAGAAGCCTAGAGTCAGTATATTAAGGCTGAAAACAAAGAATTTACCGGCTGTGCAAAGGAAGTCACGTGTTCTTGGTGGGTTGGTTCCTGGTTGTAGGAAACAACCGTTTCCAGTTGTGTTAGAAGAAGCTATTGATTATATACCGGCTCTTGAGATGCAGGTTAGAGCCATGGCTGAGCTTGTTCAGCTTTTATCCGGTGGCTCCGGTTCAGGGTCCGGTTCCGGTGATTTAGGTCAGCTTGGGTTTAGCCGGCCACCACCAACCTTGTGATATTCATACGCTTTCTGTTTTTTTCTGTTTACCTTTTTTTTTTTTTTTTTACCTTCCCAGCTTTACTGTGTTAAAATACATTCTCCTTTTATTTGTTATTTTGTTTTTTTTTTTTTTTAATTTAATTTAATTTTTTGGTTGGGCGTATAGAATTCAGCCATCCAAATCCCAATTGTTATGAAGAAATATATGTTATTTGGTTTAGGATGATGATGATGATGATAATTTTTGTTTACCATAAAAATGATAATATAAGTTGAATAAAATACAAAAACACATGATATGGTGTTGTCATATAGAGAAAAATAGAAGATTAAACACAAAACCTCTTACATCATGTGGCTTATATTAATTTATCTAAATACCAGCAAACTTGTGTATGATATTATTCTTCATGTTGATCTTTTTTCATTTACAATGTTATTATTACCTTTTGAGCTCATGATACATTATGGTCGCATTAAATCGACGTAGTTTTAAAATGTTTCTCATTTAAGATTGTGTGTGTGACAACACTATATTTGTTTTTCACATTTTATAAACATAAAGTATAAGCTTTACTTCATATTTGATATTTGCTTGAATGTAATTTATTTTGAAGTTAAGTGAAGAATAAATTAGATATATAGCATTAAATGGATGTAAATACATATCATGTATGTTAATTCCCAATCATTTATAAGTGGGTATATTGAAGGACTGATTATAAACATGGAGACATTATGGTAATAAAAATCAGAAGAAGTTGTTTTGTTTTGTATTTTGGAAGGTAGTTGGAGTTGTAGATGGTGTTTTTTAGCAAAGAATAGATAGTAAAACATTAATGTATCTTCTGTGAATCCAAGTTTTCATAGTCAGAGATATGGGTAGTGATATTCATGGGCCTTTTATTACCATGTGCCTCTTTTCTTTTTTTCTCTGACTTTCCTTTCTTTCTAAAAATGTTATTATATTTCTTTAAAATAAATTTTAAAATAAAACAAAGAGAGACTTCCATCTTGTAATCGTTCACTCGTAACTAGGGCTGTTCAAAAGGCTCGGCGCTCGCCGATCGCTCGCCGCTCGCCGATCGCTCGCCGCTCGTTCGGAATTTGCTCGGAAAATGCTCGCTCGATCTTCCGCTCGGTTGTATATGAGCGGATTGGCTCGGTTCGGTTTGTAAATGAGCCAAGCACGAGCAAAGGTATGCTCGGCTCGGTTCGGCTCGAATAATTTTTTATTTATTTCATAATAGATATACACACAATTTACAGATAAATTTATGGATTTATATATAACATTCTATTGGATTTGGCTTAGTATATGCAAACAAGATATAATAGCCCAGTTAACTCAATAAAAAAATTTAACACTAGATTTAATTGTAAAACAATAAGTCATGAGGTGACAGTCTTGACTTCTTTATGTTGTTAGTCGTCTATTGCTAATTGTCGATTGATATCACACCTACGTCATAATGCAACAAATGTTCTCTGACGTATGCTCATCACCTCACCAATCTCAATCTAAACCACATCCTTGGACACTAGGATCTCAATATTAGTGTTATCATCGGACATTTCGACCTTAGTTGTCACCCGGCAATAAAAACATCGAAGGAAACATCGTAATTTTATGATCGTCCATATTACTCTCCGCTCGATTCTCGCTCGGCGCTCGCTCGAAAAATTTGCGCTCGAAGAATGCTCGTTCGGTTTTTGGCTCGATTGTAAACGAGCCGCTCCGCTCGGTTTGTGAACGAGCCAAGCATGAGCAAAGCTCTGTTCGGATCGGTTCGGCTCGTGAACAGCCCTACTCGTAACTTAGATGATAGGTGACTGGGCTCTTCTTTGAAGAGACTCAGGTTCGATCTTTACGGGTGACATTTAAGGGATATAAGGCAATGAAGAGGAAAACTTGTAAGCCATTAGTTGTGCAAGTTCGAATCTGAGCTGGCCCGGTTTTCATCCGGCTATTACTCCAGCGAGGAAACTTGTGTGAAGGCAGTATGGTTTTCGGGCGAACGCCGTAATCCTCACCGTACCAACGTGGACCCGGTTTAGACAACATAGTCTGAATGCGTGGGTGATTAGGGTCTGCCAAAAGGCGAGTGTGATGATCTCTACCACATAGTTAAAAAAGTCACAGTTCAAAAAAAAAAAAACCTGCAGCAAGTATTATGATAACTAGATGGTTGCCGTAGGCCGCGCGTTGCGGCGGCAACCCTTAAGTTGTTTATAAGCGACGACACGTCATGTGATGCGTTAATCATATGAAAATGTACAATAATTTGATTTTATATCGAGAATGAAAACATTTTATATTTAAGCAGACTTGTTTTTTAATACAGGTTATGTCAGAAACGTAGATAGCTCGAATTTTTACCATCAAATGAAAACGATCTATATTTGAGCAGACTCATTCCGAACATAATTTACGTCAGATACGTAGACCAACCAATGTCGTACGTAAAAATAAGAATGAAAACATATTATTTTTTTTAAAGAAAAAGTATTATATTTGACCAGACTCGTTTTCAGAAAAAACTTATGACGAAACGTGAATTTATATCGTTTGCGTTGAAACATGAATTTATATACCAACACGTACGGCAAAACGTAAACCTACCGAAAACGTACATAAAAAATTACGTCGAAACATGAATTTATACCGACACATACATAACAATAACCACATGAGAAAATACTTTTTCCTTGAACGTAAAGAATGAAAATACGATGGTAAAATTTGAAAAGTTATAACTGAAGGGGGCGAAAATGACATTTATTAAAGTTTTTAGAAGTGTATAGATGTAAAAGTCGATTTCAAAAGTTAAAGGGCTGCTTGTGTAATTTTATAACTTTTGTCTTTTTTTTTGTCTTTACATGCACCGATCATGCTTATTAAGTATTATATCGCACGTTATGTGATGCGTTAATCATATGAAAATGTACAATAACTCGATTTTATACCATCGAATGAGAACATTTTTATATTTGAGCCGACTCGTTTGTTTCCAAACACAGTTTACGTTAGAAACGTAGGTAACTCGAATCTTTATTGTCGAATTAAACTGCTTTATATTTGATCCGACTCGTTTCCGAACAAAATTTACGTCAGAATCTTCGACGAACTGATATCATACGTAAAAATAAGAATGAAACGTTTTTATTTGACCAGACTCGTTTGAGAAAAAAAAAAAAACCCCTATGTCGAAAGGTGAATTTATTTCTTTTACGTTGAAACATGAATTTATACCAATACGGCAATACATACGACAAAACGTAGAACAACAAAAAAAATACATAAAAATAATTTACTTCGAAACGTGATTTATACTGACACATACAAAAAACATAAAAAACAAATATTAACTTTTAAAAATTGGGAAATAAAAGTTTGAAAAGGATTAGATAAAAAATTAAACTAAAAAGTGTAAAAAATAGTTGACACTTAAAAAAGTACAAAAAAAAAAAAAAAAGAAAAAAGAAAACCGAAACAAAGCTGGAAAGAAAGAAAAAAAGAATAATAAAAAAGAAAAGGTAAGAATTGAAAATAAAACATTTGAAAGAGGGGGAGCTAGGTATTGAACCCACAACCATATGGTACATGGAGAGCATACTCAACCACTACACCAAACATCAATATTGAAACAATACTTGCAAACAATATAAAAAAATATTAGGATTTACTAAAAGACAAAATAGAACAATGTACCACCGACCATGCTTTTTAATGTATATATATAATATTAATTATGTTTGTCCTTATGTTATAAATACTTTAAATATTCTTACAATAATACTTCAAATTATTCACTGTAATTTTTTTGGAAGGTGAATTTTGTTATGAGTGACCTATTGTCATTTCGTCGGTCCGTTTTGAATCGACAGCCCGTCAAGGCTGGCCTGACTGTCACACCCTCAAAATCCACTTGCGGAGTTTTACCGCGAGGCGCATGACAAACCAGGATCCAAGTCAACGATCACAATAAACAAATCTAAATGAACATATGCAATTTCAAAAACATAGTTTAAAATCCCCAAATACAGCGGAAGCTTATTCTCAAAACATAATCCAAAAGTAAACCAAATTATTCAATGTTCGAAAACCATGCAATCCTAACTAGACGCCGTGCAGACGCGTGCGCCCTAGTTCCGTTGTGCTACCTTAGCGACCTGAGAAAACATGTAAGAGTTACGTCAGCACAAAAATGCTGGTGAGTTCACAGGTTTGTAATTAAAGTACCAAGTTCAACCTGTCCATACTATATCAATTTGCAAACCAAAGTACGCTAGCTAGGCGTATGTTTTGTTACTTCTACGATTGGAAAACCATTACTAACTCGCAGACCAGATGTCGTGCCCGAATAGTAAACCTGTTCCTGTTTGAGACAATATGCACTTGCCGACCCTCCAAGCCGACGAGCGGGGTTGGTCACTCCCAATAGATCTATTAACATTTCCCCGTTGTGCTAACCCGCACATTCATGGTTTCCCCCGGGACTTCCAAAGATCGTATAGTAAACCATAGAAACCCATAGTATGACAGTTGTTACCAAAACATAAGTTTAACACATGTTTTCTCCCCCAAAAAGTGAAACCAGTTAAAAGAGGGGCCGTAAACTCACCTTAACGTGCAAGCAAAGAATCCGAACAGCAAGTAATATATGCTACCGACACCCTAATAACAGTGTCATTAAGTGAGTATAGGCGTAATATCATTACACCATATAACTCGTTTGTCCAAGGCGTTTTAAATGTTCAAAAGTGTGTATGCAACGCCTAGTGATTCTACATGCAATAGTAAACCCTACGGAATCGTTGGTTAATGAGTTGGTTACCATTAGTTTCTACATCCCGTATGTGTCACAAACAAGTGTACTTCAGTTATATGTCAATTCCAGATCACCTAAGATCTCAATTAATCACATAAGCACATAATACACAATCTGTGTTTTTCAGGACAGATTGTGCGCCATCAAAACGAATTCATTTAAAATAGTAAATCAGTAAGTTATCCTCCCAAATTTTTACTGAATTTTCTTTGGGATTCACTTGACAATAACTATTTTTTTTTAGTCTTAAATCCAAACACAAAAATAATTAAAATTCGTCTAACTCAGCTATGTTCAGAAAACCCTCCTAACAGGTCAGTTTGGTAAATAATTTCCCAAAAATTGTGTATTCATCCAAACGGGATGAATCTACTTGGAAAAATTGCAAAACTCCAATATTAACCTTCTGTAAAAATTTCAAAACCCAACTCTTTATAAAACTTGAGTTATGATATTTCAAAGTTGACTCAGTTTGACACCCGAAATTCTGATCTGACCTATTTTCAATGAAAATTCCAAAAACGACTCATCCGACGTCCAAAACACATGATTTTACCCATTATGAAAAGCTAAGACCAGGTGTGACCTAATCATGCAAGGAAAATACTAAAATCATTGTGTTAGGGCCGTGTTACAGCTCCTACAAGTTCAACTAATCATTCTGTCCAGATTTTAGTTTCGCCTAAATCATACTTTACTCGCCTACCGTGTGCATAAAAACAATTAACAACCATCAATCATCAACACACAACATTCCTAATACCTATTCCCATCAGATTCTATTATTAAACATGTCAAGATCAAAGCTTTAAGGATCAAAACACCAATAACTTGCGCAACAAGTATCCTATGATGTTACTAAGCGTTTATTAATATGTTTAATCCGTTTAATCTTCAAAAAGACTCATGTTTTAATGTTTCTTAAACCCATTCAGACCTGGACAAACTTGTTATATGATTTTTATAGTAAAAACATAAGGTAAAAGCGTAAGAAATCATAAGTTATACCCTTAGCTCTTCAAATCAATCAATCGCGCGCCTTGGAGCCTCCCAATTGATGATCTTGAGCCTTAGCAGGAGTTTTTGGAGTGAAATATTCGTGTGGGGCAGTAAGGGGGCGATTAGGGTTGAGTATGGGGGTTGCATGGGGGTTAAGGATGCTTAAATATGAGTTTGAGGCGATTTAGACCCGTCAGGGAGATTCGAGCGGCCGCTCGGAGCCTGTGAGCGGCCGCTCACAGGTCCGAGGCGCACGCTTTTGCTTTGTTTCGCCTCCTGACGCGTTATCCATCGACGTTTTCGTTATTTCGGACCGTAACAAGTGTAACCCCATGCGTTAAGACCCTAATCAACCTCATGCTCCACTTTTAATGATTTTTATTAACGTGTTCGGTTTAGGTTCACATAATCACGTATGGTTTTCACATAAGTTTGTCAGATATCACCGAGACACATAAGTTTATTATTCACCAACGTCCGAGGTTCACTAATCATGTAATCACATATTAACTCACAACAATGCACGTATGTCCTATCTAGCTATCTAGCTAACCCTAGTTAAGTATAATATACGCGTGACTCGCTAAGGTAGACTTTAATCTAGACAACGTTGTTAACCAGAATTTGCCGGGTGTCACATCATCCCCACGTTAAAAGAATTTTTGTCCCGAAAATTGCACAAGTACCAAAAGGAATAACAAAAGAAACAGACAAAAGATAGAAACCAAGAGAGAGATTTACCCGAGTTGTCACATCATCCCCACGTTAAAAAGGAATCTCGCCCCGAGATTCATTCAGCTGCAGTGGTAACATATCTCGATTCGAACGCTTCCTTAGGAGAGAGATGAGGATACTTAGACTTCATCTGATCCTCCCGTTCCCAAGTGTACTCTGGTCCCCGGTTCGAGTTCCAGCGAACCTTAACAATGCGAATCTTGCTATGACGTAGGCTACGAATCTTGTAATCAAGAATCTCAACAGGTTCCTCCACAATCCGAAGACGATCATCAACCTTGATCTCTTCCAGTGGAACAATAAGAGACTCGTCAGCCAGACACTTCTTTAAGTTGGACACATGGAAGACGTTATGTACGTTGCCGAGCTCCGTCGGTAAATCAAGACGATATGCCACCGGTCCAATCCGTTCCAGGATTGTAAATGGGCCGACATACCGAGGGTTGAGTTTGCCACGCTTCCCAAAGCGTATGACGCCCTTCCACGGTAAAACTTTCAGAAGTACTTTGTCATCAACTTGGAATTCCAATGGCATGCGACGCTGATCGGCATAACTCTTCTGCCGATCCCGTGCCGCTGCCAACCGGTTACGAATCTGTACGATCTTTTCCGAAGTTTCGTACACTAGCTCAGGCCCAGTGAGTTGACTCTCACCCACCTCAGCTCAACAAAGAGGAGACCGGCATTTCCGCCCGTACAGTGCCTCGAACGGAGCTGCCTTGATGCTCGTGTGGTAACTGTTGTTGTAAGTGAATTCTACTAACGGTAGGTGGGCTTCCCAACTTTTGCCAAAATCGATCGCACATGCCCGCAGCATGTCTTCTAAGGTTTGTATCGTGCGTTCACTCTGACCGTCAGTCTGTGGGTGATAAGCGGTACTCATGTCTAGCTGGGTACCCAAAGCCTTGTGCAAAGACTTCCAGAAGTGAGAAGTAAAGTGGGAGTCACGATCTGAAATAATAGAAACCGGCACCCCGTGCTTAGAAACAACTTCCTTCAGATAAAGACGAGCCAAACGATCCATTGTGTCGGTCTCCTTAATAGCGAGAAAATGGGCTGATTTCGTCAACCGATCAACAATCACCCAAATCTTATCATTCCCGCTCGGTGACTTAGGTAGTTGCATGACAAAATCCATTGTAATCCGTTCCCATTTCCACTCCGGAATTTCAGGTTGTTGCAAGAGACCCGACGGTTTCTGGTATTCCACCTTGACTTTAGCACAGGTCAAGCATTTGCTCACGTATGAGGCTATATCCGACCTCATGTTTGGCCACCAGTAAAGCACCTTTAGATCTTGGTACATCTTATCCGAACCAGGATGAATAGAATACCGGGACTTGTGAGCCTCATCTAAAACAAGCTCCCGAAGTCCCCCAAATAAAGGAACCCATATGCGTTCTGCGAAGTAGTGCAGGCCATCAGGCCTTCGCTCGAGGTGCTTGTCGGCACTGTGCATAGTCTCAGCTTTAAGGTTTTCCTCCTTCAAAACTTCTAACTGAGCAGAACGGAGTTGGTCAGGTAGAGAGGAATGAATGGTGAGCTGCAACGCCCGAACGCGACGAGGATTAATTGATTCCTTCCTGCTCAAGGCGTCTGCTACTACATTCGCCTTGCCAGGATGGTACTTAATGGCGCAATCATAGTCGTTCAGGAGTTCAATCCAACGACGCTGTCGTATGTTCAAATGTTGTTGGTCGAAAATATGTTGAAGACTCTTGTGATCGGTGTAGATGGTGCATTTGGTACCGTACAAGTATTGTCTCCAAATTTTCAACGCGAAAACCACTGCACCCAATTCCAAGTCATGGGTGGTGTAGTTCCTCTCGTGCACCTTGAGTTGCCGAGAAGCATACGCAATCACTTTCTCGCGTTGCATCAACACTCAACCAAGACCATGAATAGAAGCATCACAGTAAACAACGAAATCATCAGGGCCTTTAGGCAAGGACAAATAGGAGCAGAACAAAGTTTAGACTTCAGTTTTTGAAATGCTGACTCTTGTGGTTCACCCCAGGCGAATTTTCTATCCTTCTGAGTAAGAGTGGTGAGGGGTTGAGCGATCTTCGAGAACCCCTTAATGAAACGACGATAATAGCCCGCAAGGCCTAGGAATTGCCGCACCTCAGTTGGCGTCTTTGGTGCTTCCCAGTCCTTGATCGCTTCGATCTTAGCTGGATCGACATGAATTCCTAGTTCATTAACCACATGTCCTAGGAACTGAACTTCGCGTAACCAAAAGTCACACTTTGAGAACTTAGCGTAAAGTTGTTCCCGTCGCAAAAGTTCCAAAACCAAGCGCAGGTGTTCCTCGTGTTCGGTCTTGTTCTTGGAGTAAATCAGGATGTCATCAATAAACACGATGACGAACTTGTCAAGATACGGTTTGCAAACGCGGTTCATCAAATCCATGAAAACCGCCGGTGCGTTTGTGAGACCGAAAGGCATGACCAAGAACTCAAAATGGCCATAACGTGTACGAAAGGCAGTCTTTGCAACGTCAGCTTCCCTTACGCGCAACTGGTGATAACCGGACCTCAAATCAATCTTAGAGTAGTAGCTAGAACCCTGGAGTTGATCGATTAGATCATCAATACGTGGAAGAGGATAACGGTTCTTGATGGTCACTTTGTTCAATTCTCTGTAATCCACACACAATCGAAAACTTCCATCCTTCTTCTTAACGAACAGAATCGGGGCTCCCCAAGGGGAAGAACTTGGTCTAATGAAACCCTTGTCCAAGAGTTCCTGTAACTGACTGGACAATTCCTGCATCTCGGGAGGTGCAAGACGGTAGGGGGCCCGAGCAATAGGAGCAGCTCCCGGTACAAGATCAATACTGAACTCAACCTGACGATGGGGAGGAAGACCAGATAAATCATCGGGAAATACATCAGGAAACTCGCGTACAACAGGAATATCGTCGATCTTCTTCTCATCGGTAGAGGAAACAGATAAAAGTGACAAAACGGCCGAATAACCCTTTCGAAGATACTTAAGGGCTTTCATGCTGGAGATGAGATTTAGCGGAGCACCGCCCTTGATGCCGTACACAGAAAGGAATTCTCCATCAGGGAGGGGAATCCGAATAATCTTGTCGTAACAAACGATCTCAGCGCGATACAAAGACAACCAATCCATGCCTACAACAACGTCAAAACTACCCAAAGGTACCGGCATGAGGTCGATGGGGAAAGACAAACCCGACAACTCTAGTTGACACTCCCGAAGGATACAAGTAGCTTCAATCTTTTTACCGTCAGCCAACTCAATTACATACTTAGCCTCTAATGGCTCGGGTACTACATCTAGCAGTCGACTAACTTCCATAGATATAAAACTTTTATCGGCACCGGAATCAAATAAAACACTAACAGAGCGATTATTGAGAAGGAATGTACCGGTAACTGTGTCAGGATCCTGTCTAGCCTCTGCGGATCCAATGAAGAAGGCACGTGCATTCTTGCCACCGCCCCCGTTGTTCCCGTTACCGTTTCTATCCCTCACATCCCCGCCCTGCTTCAGTTTCGGGCACTCCTTCTTGTAATGCCCAGTCTCCCCACAGTTGTAACAACCCTGTTTTCCCGTAGTTCCTTGAGCAGTAGGAGCCGAGGTAGTACTTGGGGCCTGGGTCGATGGAAGTGTCGCCCGACAATCTTTAGCAAAATGCCCAAGTCGCTGGCAGCGATGGCAACGATTACGGTCGCAGTCCCCCTGATGATGACGCCCACATTTGTTGCACTTAGGTAATTTCCCCGCATAACCACTCGGTTTGGTACCAGAAGAAGAAGAACCCCCGCTATCGAACCTCTTACCCTGTTGTGCTGGTGTTGGCACAAATCCTTTCCCCTCATTATCCCATTTACGCTTGTTATTCTCCGGGGCCTTGACAGTCGAACCCTTAGCAGGCAAGATACCCTCATTCACCTTCAAGTTTGTCATCCTGTGAGCCGATCGAACCACCTCTTAGTATGTAGGAAGATTCCCCACAGCCACCAACCCTGCGATCTCTGGTACTAGCCCCGAGATATAGTGTTCAATCCTCCTGTATTCTGGCACATGCAGATCAGGACACAGCACTGCCAACTCATTACGCCTTACCGTATACTTTTCAATCTCCGACCCGGTCATCTTGAGGTTCCACACCTCATGCTCTAGCTTCTGAATTTCTTCCCTTGGACAGTACTCTCGCTTCAGTAGTTGAACAAAATTTTCCCAAGGCATAGCATAAGCCTCCCCTATACCCATATTCTGGGTGATATTGTTCCACCAGGTCAAAGCAACATCCTGGAATAACGCAGCAGCATACTTGACTCGATCCTCTGGGAGACAGTTGCACATCAGAAACACCGACTCCACCTTTTCCAGCCACCTGAGCAAGCTCACCGCACCCTCAGTGCCAGAGAATTCCTGGGGCTTACAGTCCCGAAACATCTTGTAGGTACACATAGGTGGGGGTGGGTTAACAGGACCACCACCACCATTGTGCCCTAACTGAAAGGCAGCTTGCAGCAAGTTGTTCAGATCTTCTTGTGTTAGGTTTACACCTCCACGACCACCACCACCACGACCACCACCACGCCCACCAGCGCGGCCACCTCCACGTCCTCCTCGTACTCCAGACATGATTCTTACAAAAAGGACGAGAAAATTTAGTTTCACAGCTAATGGTAACCACTAGCGTTCACAAGATCAAAGCTAGATCCAACCCAGGACTATCCATTCAAACCCAGAGCTCACTAGGGCTTTCATGCATTTCGGTTTATGATTTTGTGTGCACCCAAAATGATAAACCGCTCTACATGGTCCTCCAAGTGTTCTCCTAGTTCAAAGTTCAAATCACCGAACATAGACTCTTAGCTATACACCGTAATGCTACGGTAGTTTATGGCAAGTGTTTCTATTGGAGTATGAAAGGGAGATGTCCGAGCCTTGGACAAATCTCAAGAGTACACGATTTACCCCAATATACCACACTGCCTAGAGAGCAAGTAACCCGACCTAAGATAGAACGGATGATGTAACATAGGAAGGTCAGATGATTTAGAGACACTCCGACAAGGCCATACGTAATCCACCATAATGTTTAGTACTATGTGATCGTCTAGTGTGTGCGACTCGGCTATAGACTAGACTCTACATGCAGTCCTAGTTCACTATAACCATTGGCTCTGATACCAATCTGTCACACCCTCAAAATCCACTTGCAGAGTTTTACCGCGAGGCGCATAACAAACCAGGATCCAAGTCAACGATCACAATAAACAAATCTAAATGAACATATGCAATTTCAAAAACATAGTTTAAAATCCCCAAATACAGCGGAAGCTTATTCTCAAAACATAATCCAAAAGTAAACCAAATTATTCAATGTTCGAAAACCATGCAATCCTAACTAGACGCCGTGCAGACGCGTGCGCCCTAGTTCCGTTGTGCTACCTTAGCGACCTGAGAAAACATGTAAGAGTTACGTCAGCACAAAAATGCTGGTGAGCTCACAGGTTTGTAATTAAAGTACCAAGTTCAACCTGTCCATACTATATCAATTTGCAAACCAAAGTACGCTAGCTAGGCGTATGTTTTGTTACTTCTACGATTGGAAAACCATTACTAACTCGCACACCAGATGTCGTGCCCGAATAGTAAACCTGTTCCTGTTTGAGACAATATGCACTCGCCGACCCTCCAAGCCGACGAGCGGGGTTGGTCACTCCCAATAGATCTATTCACATTTCCCCGTTGTGCTAACCCGCACATTCATGGTTTCCCCCGGGACTTCCAAAGATCGTATAGTAAACCATAGAAACCCATAGTATGACAGTTGTTACCAAAACATAAGTTTAACACATGTTTTCTCCCCCAAAAAGTGAAACCAGTTAAAAGAGGGGCCGTAAACTCACCTTAACGTGCAAGCAAAGAATCCGAACAGCAAGTAATATATGCTACCGACACCCTAATAACAGTGTCATTAAGTGAGTATAGGCGTAATATCATTACACCATATAACTCGTTTGTCCAAGGCGTTTTAAATGTTCAAAAGTGTGTATGCGACGCCTAGTGATTCTACATGCAATAGTAAACCCTACGGACTCGTTGGTTAATGAGTTGGTTACCATTAGTTTCTACATCCCGTATGTGTCACAAACAAGTGTACTTCAGTTATATGTCAATTCCAGATCACCTAAGACCTCAATTAATCACATAAGCACATAATACACAATCTGTGTTTTTCAGGACAGATTGTGCGCCATCAAAACGAATTCATTTAAAATAGTAAATCAGTAATTTATCCTCCCAAATTTTTACTGAATTTTCTTTGGGATTCACTTGACAATAACTATTTTTGTTTAGTCTTAAATCCAAACACAAAAATAATTAAAATTTGTCTAACTGAGCTATGTTCAGAAAACCCTCCTAACAGGTCAGTTTGGTAAATAATTTCCCAAAAATTGTGTATTCATCCAAAAGGGATGAATCTACTTGAAAAACTTGCAAAACTCCAATATTAACCTTCTGTAAAAATTTCAAAACCCAACTCTTTATAAAACTTGAGTTATGATGTTTCAAAGTTGACTCAGTTTGACACCCGAAATTCTGATCTGACCTATTTTCAATGAAAATTCCAAAAACGACTCATCCGACGTCCAAAACACATGATTTTACCCATTATGAAAAGCTAAGACCAGGTGTGACCTAATCATGCAAGGAAAAATACTAAAATCATTGTGTTAGGGCCGTGTTACAGCTCCTACAAGTTCAACTAATCATTCTGTCCAGATTTTAGTTTCGCCTAAATCATACTTTACTCGCCTACCGTGTGCATAAAAACAATTAACAACCATCAATCATCAACACAAAACATTCCTAATACCTATTCCCATCAGATTCTATTATTAAACATGTCAAGATCAAAGCTTTAAGGATCAAAACACCAATAACTTGCGCAACAAGTATCCTATGATGTTACTAAGCGTTTATTAATATGTTTAATCCGTTTAATCTTCAAAAAGACTCATGTTTTAATGTTTCTTAAACCCATTCAGACCTGGACAAACTTGTTATATGATTTTTATAGTAAAAACATAAGGTAAAAGCGTAAGAAATCATAAGTTATACCCTTAGCTCTTCAAATCAATCAATCGCGCGCCTTGGAGCCTCCCAATTGATGATCTTGAGCCTTAGCAGGAGTTTTTGGAGTGAAATATTCGTGTGGGGCAGTAAGGGGGCGATTAGGGTTGAGTATGGGGGTTGCATGGGGGTTAAGGATGCTTAAATATGAGTTTGAGGCGGTTTAGACCCGTCAGGGAGATTCGAGCGGCCGCTCACAGGTCCGAGGCGCGCGCTTTTGCTTTGTTTCGCCTCCCGACGCGTTATCCATCGACGTTTTCGTTATTTCGGACCGTAACAAGTGTAACCCCATGCGTTAAGACCCTAATCAACCTCATGCTCCACTTTTAATGATTTTTATTAACGTGTTCGGTTTAGGTTCACATAATCACGTATGGTTTTCACATAAGTTTATCAGATATCACCGAGACACATAAGTTTATTATTCACCAACGTCCGAGGTTCACTAATCATGTAATCACATATTAACTCACAACAATGCACGTATGTCCTATCTAGCTATCTAGCTAACCCTAGTTAAGTATAATATACGCGTGACTCGCTAAGGTAGACTTTAATCTAGACAACGTTGTTAACCAGAATTTGCCGGGTGTCACACTGACGAACTCTCGAAAACCGTACTAAAACCGGGGTGACGCTTAGGATCGAACCCCCATCGGTAAGTTTGTCACTATCATTGCGCACTAAATGCCTCACTATTTGATGTGGGCGGGGATTGAACTTGAGTCTCCTGAGGAGAACCTAAGTGTTTCCACCACTTGATCTATAGATTATTGGCATTAATCACTGTATAATTGATATATAAATCTATATATATTAATATTTCAAAGCTTAAAATCTTACATGACACTCAAATGGGCCATTCTCTCACTTGAGTGTGTCATGTGACACTAACTAAAAAAAACCCTCATCATCCCGTATAAAATTTTATCCTCATCCTCATCCCAAACCCTAAAATCTCACTTGCTCCTCACTCCCACTCTCTCTCTACAAACCCTAGAACAACATCGCCACGTACAACAATAATAATAATAATCTGCATAGTGAAAGTGAAGAAGAATGGAAAAAGACAATGGAAATTCCGAAACCGTAACACTTCGTCAATCATCCTTCTCTCCTTAGCTTTTCCAGGTATTCTCATTGCATTCGAGTTCCATTACCGTATCCAGTTCTTCCATTGATTGTTACGTGTCCTATTTTTAGTTTGATGATTCATCGTTTCTAATATTATTAGGTCAAATGCATTAGCCTAGACCTTATGACATAATCAGTTCAAACGCAGATGATTAGCTATTTGTCTGTTTCTGAAATTCGATGTAGTTTTTGACGCGTTTAGGTTTGATCATTGATAAGTTGATCGCTTATAGTTTTAGGTTATCATATTAAAAGCTGATGATTAGATGTTTGTTCGTTTTTGAAAGTCTACGTAGTTTCTGTAGCATTTAGGTTTAATAATTATTTTTTAAATAATTATATGTTAGAGTTGTACATTTTTTTAGCCTTTAGGATATGTGTTAATATTAGAGTTACATTGGAGTTATACATTGTTTTAGGTTAGGTGTTAGCATTAGAGTTGTACATTGTTTTAGGTTAGGTATTAATATTAGAGTTATACATTATTTTAGGTTAGATATTAACATTAGAATTATACATTGTTTAAGGTTAAGTGTTAACAACGGAGTTATACACTATTTTAGGTTAGGTGTTAACATTGGAGTTAATTGTTTTAGGTTAAGTGCTACCCGAAGCTTTCCTGCATGTAAATGTGAAGCGCGTCAGTGTATTTCATATGTAAAATTAAATGTGTCATATTAGATTTCTCAACCCAAGACGCTCCCGACGTATAATGTTAATATAAGCCAAATTACCAATAGGTGGAGTGAAATAAAATAATGGCTTTGGGCCTTTATTCTTTTATGACCCACAAACTCTATACAAATACACTATATTTATGTAACTAGTATATTACTCGCCGCGCTATGCGCGACGCAGAAACATACATCTGATTGAATTTTCGTCAAATGAAAATGTATTATACTCAATCTGACACGTTTCAAAATCGCTAATTGTTGGTTGGTAAATAATATTGCATTGTATAAATTGTATGCTCAAAACTTATGAAAGGTTTTGATTAGTTATTTAACTTCTGCTACCTTGTTTATTAATCTTTATATATATATATATATATATATATATATATATATATATATATATATATATATAGGGAAAGGATAATGTGAAAACCCTTGTTATATGGCAAACTCTGGAAACTCTGACTTCCCAATTTTTTTATTTTTGAAAAAAATAGGGCATGTAATATACATGATTTTAAGCATTTTGAGCCAAAAGAATCAAAAAAGCGCCGAGTAGTTTTTTTTTTTTTTAAAAATAAAAAATAAAGTTTTGACTAACACATGTTAAGCGAAACTAACACGTGTTAACCATTTGTTACCCGGAGACGTTTTTTTATTTAAAAAAAAAAATGGCTCGGCGCTTTTCCATTTTTTTGGCCCAAAATGCTTAAAATCATCTATATTACATACCCTAAAATTTTCATAAAAAAAGTAATAACTGTTTTTTTTTTAATTTGAATTTATTGAAATATTATAATCTTTCAAGTTAAAAAAGTAATAACAAATTAAATACAGAGTTATATTACTTCAAAATACTAAAAGAAATTGAATATTACCACCCTAAGGTGGTGTTTGTTTTTTGGTCAGAAGTGCTTCTAATCACTTCTGTCTGCGCCGCGCAGACGCAGGCAGACGTTTGGGATGCTCAGATTGTTTATTTTTTTGGAAGACCTTTCACTTAAAAAGGTCTTTTCGAACTCTTCTTGGTGCAGACTTAAACCAAGGTTTTCTCCTCCTCCTCTTCTCCTTTCTCTTTCTTTTCTTCAACAATTTTTTCTTCTTTCTTCAACTGATCTCTTCTTCTTTTTATTTCTTCTTCTCCTCCTCCTTTCCTCCTTCTTTCTTCTTCTTCCTCCTCTTCCTCCTTCGCCGTCGCCATCTACCTCCTCCCTCCCCTTCGCCGCCGCCGTCTACCTCCCCCCTCCCCTTTGCCGCCACCGCCTCCCTTCTCTTCTAGTTCTGCCAACACCCATCGAAACAATACCCTTCTCTTGTAGTTTTGGTTATGACCTTAATCAATTTACTTGTTTTTCTTCTGTGTGATTTTGGTTGCAAAAGCTTGTGGAAATGATGTTCCATTGTACTTCGTTGTGAACAGAACAAATTCTTGAAATGCCATGGATATTGGATAAATAATTATGTTTTTTTTTTTTTTTATCATAGGTTGACTTTCTAGATGTCAAAATGTTTTGTATTGAAAGTTATCGTATACGTTATTTTTGAGCAATTTCTCAAAACATATTTTTTTATATATATTTAATAATTTTGTGGGTTACATCGAAGGTAATTGTGGGTTATGGTTCATGGTTGGGTCTTGGGTGGTTGATGGAAAGTCAAGGTTATGGTGGGTATGATTCACGGGTTGGGTTGTCGGTGGTTCATGGTTGGGTTGTGGTGGGTTATGGTTATGGCTGATTTGTGGTGGGTTGTGGTTTCGGGTGACAAGGTGTTGGTTTACGGTGGGCGGTCTCGGTTATGGTAGGTTATGGTTTTGGGTTACGGTGTAGACGTTAACAAACAAACAGTCTTCTTCTTGCAGACTGCAGACCTTTGGTCCACCTCTTCTCCTGCAGATGTCTGCAGATGTAGTCAGCAGACTGCAGACCGTTTACCTCTTCAAAAACAAACATCACCTAAATCAAATCTTTGGGCTATGTAGGCATAAAGAGAAAACAGGTACACCCACTTCTTACAATCTTCAGCCAGTGGCGTATCCAGGACGGATTTCCAGGGGGTTCCTTTCGTAGATTTTCACTGGTTTTCACTAATATATTTTTTGAAATTTTCCACTACACTTTTCAATTTTTTCCAAACCAATGGGGTTCCTGGGAACCCCCTAAAAGCCCCTAGATCCGCCCCTGTCTTCAGCACCGAAGGGATTATAGATTTCATTCTCACACCCAGAAATATCTCTGTTTAGAGCATTCACAGCAACTCACTCATTTTTCTGTGAATGTCCCCCAAATTATATGGGGTGAGTGTAAATGGTTGTGAGTAAAAAAATGGGGAATCTACTGATTATCAATATATTTGAGGTTATTTGGGAATCTTTTGGGGGAAAACAAAAAACTGTATTTATTTTTTAATATTTGTTGAAAGTAGTTGTGAGTGGAGGAGAGAGAAACTGTAATGATTTTTAATGTGGTTGTGAGTAAATGGGGGATGGTGAAGCTAATGTGAATGCTCTAAAAACCAATTATCTCTCTCTAAAATCCCAGATACCACCACTATGGCGCCACCCTTGTCACACCTATCTATCCCACACATGAAACCGCTGCCTCTATCTTCTTTCTCTACGTCAATGTTTAGGGTTACGATCGACGGCAGACACAAAGTTTCAACAAGTCCACCGCCGCATAAATCCTACAGATTCGCCATGGTGGCGGATCTAGTTCTCCTTTGAAGGCGCTAACACACACCGTAGTCGCCCCGGGGAACTGATTTTGGCTTGATGGCTCTTTAGTCATCATGGCACCATCCCGTCAGCTCCTCGAATTTAACCCACCAGATGAGAGGCTAATATTGTAATTTCGACGCAATGGTAGTATTGTAATTTATGTGGATACCGCTGTAGCGAAGCTCCCAGATTTGTTATATAAAATAATTTAGACTTTGCGATAGTTGGTAGTATGCCCTGTAGCCTATAATTATGCATACACACATACATAAATAGGAATTATATGATTAAAACAATTTTCTTTAACGAAAAGAAGCCTCAATTTTGTTAGACGCTTTGAGCCCCCAAAAAACTTAGACAACTTGAGAACTACACGTAGACATAAGGTAAATCTATCTTTTTTTACATATAAATATCACCTAATTTTATCATAGTGTTTAACGTTGTGTATTTTTTTTTTTTTTTGTATTTTGACATCTTTAAATTATCGTTTGTGATATAAGCATTCACATTAGCTCCTCCATAATGGTGTGAGTGTGAACTCTATATTATATAGAGTGTGTATAAGTGGTTGTGAATAGATGAGAGAGAAAATATTTAGAGGAGACACTATTCACCAGTAAATTTGGAGGAGACACTGTTCATCATCCATAATTTTTTAATATTTTTAAAAGTGGTTGTGAGTAGAGGAGAGAAAAAAGATAACGATAAAAGTATAGAATAAGTATTATTAAATAGAAAAAAAGAAAAAAAGATAATGACTTTTAGTGTAATTATAGAGATGGAGATGAAGCAACTACCGTGAATGTAAGACTTTATACTATGAATGGTAATTTAAAATTTATAAATTAATATTTTCTCCACCCATTAGACAACTACACATTTATATGCAGTAAAAAGTAGAACTATTTTTATTTTTGAGTTAAATGCCAATTTTGTTCCTGAGGTTTGGGCCAGTTTGCCACTCCAGTACAAAAGTTTTATTTTTTGCAATTCCTTTCCTGAGGTTTGGATTTTTTTTTTGCCAAATTCGTCCTTTTCACTAACCCAGTTAAAAAATCTCGTTAATGTCAGGGGTAGGGTTGTCTTTTTACCTTAGGGACGAATTTGGCATTTAAAAATCTCGTTAATGCACCAAACACACCCAAATCTGTTGTTATACCCGCTGCCAAACGCATTGTGTACGGTTCTATTCTCACATCCAAACACCCTATGTCCAGCTGCTATCTGTGTAGCCAAACACCCCCTATTTTACAATTGACTTATAAAAAGTCTCCTTCTCCTTTATTATTCAGCAGAGAGATTGAAACACACACACTTGTGTGTGCTCTGTTGAGAGCCCAACCGGAAGCCACACCGGACAGCCATGGCCGGCCACCGCCGCCTCCGCTGCCTCCGGTCACCGTCTTCCTCCTCCTTGTTTAATTATCTCCAGTGAATCTCTTCTCTCCGGTAAACACAATCTTCCTCTTATGCTTCTAATAACAACCGGGAACACCATAACCCTTCCTCACCGAATCACCGATAACTATCCGATCAAACCCAACCCGTTAACCCATCTTGTTCTGCTCTCTGTTCCAGTTAAGCGAACCAGACAGTCACCGGTAACCACCCTTCAAGTTCAAACCCACCGGAACCACCACTCGAGCCGACAATCATCATAATCTTGTCCTTGTGTCAGTTGTGAGACCAATCGCTTGAACCTGTCCGTATGGCTGTCATCAAGTCCCGATAACAACCCGTAACCCAGTTTGGTTGGAAGCGGTCGTGGGTTCGGTCGCGGCTCACCGGAGACGAAGAAGGTGACCGGAAGTATGTGTTTTCTTCTCTATCTCCCTCTTCGAAGCTCTCTGTGACGCAAAATAATACCAAGCAATGTTCCGTCTTCGAGTATCCACAACCTTTTCATTAGTTATACTACTTTTCCTTTTCAATGTTGATGTGCACTGTAAAACCGTCACCAACAAAGATTATTATTATTATTATTATTATTATTATTATTATTATTATTATTATTATTATTGTTGTTGTTGTTGTTGTTGTTGTTGCAGAGATCTAGAGAGAGACAGTGAAAGAGAGAGAGAGAGAGAGAGAGAGAGAGAGAGAGAGAGAGAGAGAGAGAGAGAGAGAGAGAGAGAGAGAGAGAGAGAGAGAGATATAGGGGGTGGGGGTGGGGATGGGGTGGGGTAGGGGTGAGGTGGCGTGGGGTAAGATTTTTTATTAAAATTTTAAATTGAAAGTAAAAAGACAAAAATACCCCTGACATTAACGAGCTTTTTTAACTGGGTTAGTGAAAAGGATGAATTTGGCAAAAAAATCCAAACCTCAGGGAAGGAATTGCAAAAAAAAAAAAACTTTTGTACTGGAGTGGCAAACTGGCCCAAACCCCAGGGACGAAATTGACATTTAACTCTTTATTTTTTAACATTTAGAAGCGAAAACATAGTTACCACTCTATTACAAAATGCATCAAAACTACCATCTATCCAAAAGTGTACCCTAGCTTTATGGTTACTATCCACTAGATTCTAGGGATAAGCTTGGGACGGTATCAGTACCAACCGATTAAAACCTAATACTGATATCAAAAGTATAGGGTACGGTACGGTATTGGTTCGGTATCGGTACGGTACCAGTATGGTATTGGTATTTTACCTTAAAATACCGATACCATACCGATCTCGTACCAATACCGATAATACCAAAACCGAAAACCTTTAAATGCGGTATCGGTTCGGTAGGGGATCAGTATTCGGCGCTATGTGCTCATCCTTACTAGATTCTAGGTTATCTTCTCAAGCTTTGTCTACCCTAGTAATACCATGAGATACATCACACCCAGTCAAGTTTTTTTATTTTTAAACGTACAACTAAGTAGAAGCCGGGTACTTTGTACGTGGTTCTCAATGGTCAAAGGAGCCTTAGTTGGCTTTTACCCAGACGGACGGAGCCCCTGGTCCACCAGCCACCAGTTTCGGGAAAAGCCGACCATCCACTCGCCCAGAGGCACGGTAATGGAATAAGCGGTAAAATCCGACGCTCTCAAGAATCGAACCCATGAACTCTCAGCCATAGGTCTTTTATCATTAAGCCTCCATACCATTTCATCGTGGGTGGTCAGTCAAGTTTGCATAGTATTTTTTTTTCACAATATTTTGCCTTTAAACTTTTGCTTTTTTTTTTTTTTATAAATTTTAAAAATAATGTTTTATATCTAAATGCCACAAAATCGTACCGTACGTTTATAAAAATTCGAACCGATACCAATTTAGCATCTTTATTACTATTCTGTTTGATCCGTCATTTTCAAATAGCATCTTTTTTTTTTGAAAGGTAAATTTCTTGCTCCTTTGTGAGGCTTGAACTCAAGACCTCACATTTTTTAGTGTATTAAAAGGCTTTGCGTTGCCATTGAACCACCAACCCCAATGGTTTTTCAAATAGCATCTTCTTGTTATTATTTCTCTTCAAAAGTCACTAGTTATTTATTTTAAAACTTCCTTTCATTTTCTACCAGGAATAAATAGAACAAGAAATACCACCCTTCATCATTTCCACTTGCCACCTAGACCGTTCTTATCCCCACCCCAAGCCAAACACCAAATTCCACTCAAAATTACCCATTTTCAACCTTCACTCGGTACTCCACATTGTTCACCACCAATAAACAGTAGCGCTAAACTTGAGAATTCTGACCTGACCGAGGGGTCAGAATCGTATATACAAAAAAAATTCTATACTGATACTATATAATTGAAACTTCTAAGCGAAAATTTCGAGGGGTTTGACGACCCCCTTGCCCCTTATATGCTGCGCCACTACCAATAAACCTGACCTTCACCCTCTTGTACCTAAATCACCAGATCCAAACACACATGAACACATCAAAGGTGAGGGTAGTAGGGAAATGAAGGATAGGTGGTGGTAGTTAGAACAAATTTTTTGGGAAGGCTGAAAATCACATGACCCTTAAATTAAGGGGAGACTTAATACGGATAAAATTTTCAAACGAAATACTAGTAAATTTACACTACCAAGTAAATAAACAAAGGGGGCGGGCACACTTTAGCCTCTTCAATCCTTCCCCATGGTTTTTTTAATGGAGAAATCACTATATATAGATATATAGAGCTCACCAAGAAGTTGGGACATAGTACATGTCACGCCCTGTTAAGGCGGAAACATGGGAATGCGATTTCGAAAGGTTTTCATGCACAAGGTTTGAGCAACACATAAGATGAATCATAATTTATACCAAAATATTTCAAATAGTCTTACATACTGAAATATTAATTGTCTGAAATGAGGAAATTAATACGACAAACATAAATTATTAAGTTGTTTTATAACTTGACCCAATACAGAGGTTCCACATCGTGCCCACTCAAGCCAGTCTCTCAAATCCCCAAGCTCCATGAATCAATTACCTGAAAAACATGCGTAAAAGATTTGTCAACATAAAGTCGGTGAGTTCACATGTTTAATGTACTAAATGTAAAGTTTGTGAAATTCGTGTATGACCAACCAAAGCAAATGATTACTGTGCCAACCATGAGTCCCATAACCAAACCTCTTGACTGTTGTGCCTCGCACATTGTACAATAAAGACAACGTATAAATGGTAGAAAACTAACATTCCTTTGTATGTAAACGGTTAAAGCAACTAACCAAGAGTGGGGGTGTCAACTCAATAGATCTATTTTAGCGTTCCATGGCTACTGTTAGCTAATGGTTACATTGTAAACGTAAGTATAAGAATTGTTGATCTCATGAATCATTTTGTCTCATATTTCACATGGTAGTCATGATTGAATTCACCCCAAAATGAAATGTATCTAGTAATGTAGCATGTTTATCCCCCCAAAAAATGTAAAATAGTAAAATGGGGCCGTGAAACTCACCTGATGTCAAAGTAAGTGATCTAGCAAAGTAGAAGCTGGAATAACTATAGTCCCGATAATGAGTGCCCTATAATGTCATTGACATCTTAAGTTGTGTGTACTTGTTATTTACCATACAAGTTGTTCACCCGACTTGTAAACCCTTGTACCATGTACACGTGGGACCATTGTTCACGCACATGACAATTACTACATATCTTGTTTGTACTTTTTGAAAAGTGTACGGTTTCGTGAAATCCAGAAGGTTATTGTTACAGAAACGCATTTATTATTCACAAAACGGGCCCCACATGTTGTCATGGGTTATTGAACATTACCCCATTCTAACACATGTGGTGCGATTATGTAAATACAAGGGTTTTAACATACATTCTAATGTTATTATGTTAAAAGTGTGACTAACACATGTTGAAGCCATTTTAACATATGTTTCTTTCAAAATCCAAAACTTTATTATAAGAATTTGATCAAATCCGAACTTTGGGTATAAAAGTAGACTTCCATATACTCGTTTATGGTTGTAAAAGATGTTTACGAATGTGTAGGTGTATAACATCATACATTTTCGTGTGTGTTTATGTATAAAAGTGAGGTTGTGCTAATGCAAGTATGTGAGTGTGTGTGTATATATATAGGTAGAGGATCTGGTAGGAAAATTGTTTTGTGTAAGAAGTGTTTTCAACCATTGGATCGAATCTGGTCAAATTTTGAGATGAAGGACATTCTAGACTTTTTGTCCATTTTTTTAATTATCTCAAACCCACTAATTTAGCAACTTAATCTGGTTACTTATGAAGATTAATCATCCTAAAATAACTTATTAATATCCATAAAATTAGTTCGATTCTTCAATCACATAAGCGCTCTCTATCAAATCAGACACACCAATTGTTTATTGTTATGGCAGAAGTTTTACAAGATTAATCGAATGGTAAGTCTTTTTTTTTTGTTTTCGATTCGTAAGTTTTTTTTTTCGATTTTAATATACTTTTCATCGATTTCATTGTTTATAAAAAATGGCTTATCAAAAGATGGTATCTATTGTTTAGTATGTTCTTGATACAACCCATTAGAATGATTGCTCTATGTTGTGAAGATTTCATTAATTTTCTTGGAAAAAAAATAATAAAACCCAAAAATCGGTTTCGGTGTAGTCGGAACAAAAGTCAAATAAAATATAAATTGTTTTGTAATCGATTCATAGTTCTTTACACTTTTGTAATATCATTCATAGTTTTGTAATCGATCTATAGTTTTACAAGACCAAAAATCGGTTAAGACAACATACGTGAATTCTGAATCACTATACGATAAGTAGTGTTTTAATATTTAAAGGTGTGTTTAATGTAAAAATGTATACGTGAATTCTGAATCACTATACGAACCAGTAGTGTTCTTAATGTACACATATAAGTAGTGTTTTTTATTAGATACGAATCAATAGTGTTTTATTTAAAATTATACATGTAGGCATATGTTGAGTTTATGGTACTCATGTAATTTGTATTTTAGTTTAACAGAAAATTAAGGTTGTTTTATATATCCTTTTGGTATTGTTTTAAAATACGGATTCACCATGTAGTCCGCCAAACTCTCCGATGAAATCCGTGTATCCTTCTTAAACTGTCTCCTGAAACACTTAACAGCCGAGATACATGTCCTTGCCCTTTTAACTTCAACCACCTCCTCATTACCGAGTGGTATACCCAATAAAATCTGAACAAACTCCAGTGTAAACCTAATTGAATGGGTCAGCAGATTTAGCACGCTTCATGAAGGGTCATAATTTGATGCCAACCATTGACCCATCATCGATGGTATTGTCTGCAACTTCCAATTTAGAATTGCACCAAATCCCATTTGTTTAACAGCTTTCCTTTGTCCCTTCCTCAAGCATTTCACCACATCTCGAATGTTACCTACAGGAGTGTTTTAGGTCAGACTAAAAGTGTTTTTTAACATTAACCTAAACTTGACTAATATATTGGTACGTTTGACAATGTTTTCTATTTAGTTTTAGGTTTAATGTCTATTTTACCTGGTGAGCTCTTCAACTTAATTTTGTCCCCGGAATATTCCCTGTACACATATGGTTGTTTTACTTCTTTCACCTTCTTTGATGTCTTCAAATTCAGATTACGTGACTTCCTCTTAACCACCTTATCCTTTTTCTTCACATCTTTACGATCATCAACCTTTGCTTTCTTCTTGACACCTTTTTCTTCAACATGTTGAGACTCCTTCCTTTTCCTCGAATCCTTTTTTTTCAGACATTTTTGTTGTACGTATCCATAACTTCAACGTCGGGCTCATAAAGTCGTCATCGGATCCTTGGATTAAAAGTTTACAAAAAATTGCACATTAATTTACCAAAAACATAGATGAGACAGATAACGAAATATGTAACGTTTTATCATAATACCTGCTTCAACAATTTGTTACTTTATTGGTTCCTTATATTTTTTGCTACACTTATCGGGCGACTTTGTCTTCATGATCCATTCAATATTCAAATTCTTACTAACATCCACCTTCACAGGCTGCCCAACTAGAGTTTGGAAAAGTGTTTTAGTATCAAAGCATTTTTTTCTATCAAAAACAATTTACAAAAATTGTTTTTTTATGTACATATTACGAAACGTTTTTTTTCAAAATCTATAGAACCAACCTTTATTTTTGGAAATGTCTATTTTTGATTTTTCAACTTCAAATGGTATCTTTATTACACGAATTCCAACATCCATATTGCTATTCATGTTACCTGATTTACGGCACCCTTTGTCATGTACCAAAGAACGTCGCTCATTCTGTTTCTGTCTAGCTTCAGCTGCCGCCACATCACTCAATTCTGACTCTTAAATAAATAAGAATCAAAATTAAAATGTTAAAGCGAAAAAACCCAACATTATAAAACACTTTCAACATATAACTTTTCAAATCCGCAAACAACACACTATCATGTTCGCAAACACTATTATTAAAACACCTTTAACCAAAACTTCCTCCACACACACTTGATCAAATCACCTTTCAATTTTTTAAAACACTATTATTACATCAAACTATGATAAGATTTATGTGGTGTTTTGATCACCAAGCAACAAAGTTTACCTAAATCTACAAATGGGTATGATAAAACTGCAAGAATCAACAAAAATCATAAAACCAACCTTCATAAGTTATAAACACCATTCGTTTTTTTAATACACCATTAACCAAAACTTACTCCCAACACACTTAATCAAAACACCATTCAACCACTAGCAGCAACAACAACAGTTGAAACCAAAACACTATTCTAAAACACCATTAACCAAAACTTACTCCCAACAGACTTAATCAAACACCATTCAATTATTTTAACATTAGCGAAAAAACGATTCAATTAATCAAAACTTACTCCCATTCTAAAACACTCCCAACCTTAGTAATAAACAAATTGTCAAGTACATTTATTGTAAAAGCACGTACAGTAATAAACAACTTCACCCTAGAACAGAGGGAGTAACAATTAATCAAAACTTACTCCCATTCTAAAACACTCCCAACATTATTTCAACATTAACGAAAAACGATTATAAACCCAACAATATTTCAAAACACTACCGAAATTACTAACAAAAACACTACAAAATTTGAACAATATTTCATAAACCCAACAATATTTCAAAACACGATTCTTGACCCAACAATATTTCAACATTAACGAAAACACTCCTGAAAAACAGAAAATAAAAATAAATTATTAACAGAAAATAATCAAAAACTTGTCGGCGGTACCTGTCGGTGTAGCTGTAGGGTGTGGTGGTGTCCGATCTCCCTGCATGTTAGTACAATCTCCCTGCGTCTGAATTAAAACACTATTTGTCACACCCCAACCGATGGCGGAATCATCGAGGTGAGACTTAATGGTAGATTGTTCAAAGACTTCATGACACTAGATTTTGTGACAATATAGTTTAAAGATAGAATTTCATTTATTGTCTAAAAATAGAAATACAAGTAGTTTAAATAACGAAAAACATAACAACAAGAATATGACAACTTGAACTAGAGTGAGTTTCTATGTCCAATCCTAAGTAGTTTTCTTGAAATGTCCTGCAAAAAATATTTCCTGCAACATGTATAAAATATCCGTCAACACATAAAGCATTGGTGAGCATACTAGTTTTGACATACATACATAGTATAATAAGGTTTTGCTTATAGGCATATGCAAGAGAACCATACAAATGGCGACTAGCCACGAAGAATTTTGCTTAACATGACCCATGTTGGGGGCGGATAGACAATCCTATAGCGCTATACATGCAAGGTGGGTTGTCAACTATATGAACATTTGTATGTTAGAGTAAATAATTCTACATAGCATAGCGTACAAGCATATAATAGACTTTAGATTGCGCATGATACAATTTAGAATATGATAGACTTTAAACTCAGCATAATAGATTGTAGAGTTTAAAATCGTTTGAGTTTGACAGTGATACATGTTGAGCCCCAAAGAATAAAGAATAAAATGGGGACAAGTATGAACTCACCTTTGGGTGCGTTTTAGCAAGGTTCCAAAAGAATGAGTCTTGGGGGATTAGTTCCTTAGCCTTGGTTAACTAGAATTAGAAAAATAAAGAGTCTTAGGTTTGAGTTTAGATTATAGACTCAAGAGAGTCAAGCAAGCCTTTTAGGCAAACCAAGCACAAATTGCCTTTAGGGCAATCCGGATGGTCATGAGATTAAGTTAGACCAAGCACAAAATCATCATAGATGATTCGGATGGTATAAGGTTAGGAATGTGAATCCATTTGATAGGTTCATGTCATAACCACTTCGTTTATGGAATAAACGTGGGTTTTGGACACGGGATTTCCCCTTTCTAGTGTGGATAAATCCGTAGCACAAGAAGGGTCAAGAGAGTTGGTAAGGTAGGGTGTAACCACAAACCTTCCAAAGATTAATAATAGGATAATAAGATAGAAGATTGAAAGTAAGTTTACAATAATACATAGTATAACCAATACCATATTACAAATCCATCTAACATTAGATTGTTAGTAGACTTTGTTGGTTCCTTCACAACAAACATCCTTAGGACATAAAAAAAAACAATTCAGAAAAATAAACCCATTTGGGACCTCTTTTAGGTGCTCTACCCTTATCACACTTATGTGGATAAGCATGAGGAAGATCCTAGAGGTTTCTCCAAGGAGTTTCGGATAGAAAAGAGAAGGAAAAACATAAAAGAATTGAAGGTTTGAGCCTAGAAACTTACTGATGTGTTTTCAGGAAATTTGCTCAAAAACCTTGAAGATTACAGAGAGTTTTAAAGTGAAAAGAGATGAACAAAAGATTATGGAGTGGGGAGGGGTTGTATTTATATGTGGAGTGAGTTGGTTGGGTATTAAATAGAGTTATTAGGGTGGTTGGAAGGTGATTAATGGGGTTAAGAGTTTAATTATCATGGAACGATCATATTCTGTTATGCACATCGATCCCTTCTTTTTTTACAAAAAATCCACGAACAACCAAAATGACATGTGTAGTCATTTGTCAAAAGTCAAAATGACAACTTAGATCACGTTTACTTTTTTTTTCCCTTTTATTTGTTATTCCAAAATGAAAATTATTATAAATATATAATGTTTTTTTTTTATAAAAAAAAATAGATATATATTAAGATCTTTACTAAATGAGTTTCTAGTTATAACACCTAAATTGAATAGGGTAAATTATAATGACGACTCGTCACAAATTGGTAGGAGTAACATAAAAGAAGCGAGTAAAGGCGAACTTGGAATTTGTTAAATATAGAATTTAAAATACAAGAAAATTAAAAATCATGCGATGTTACAGTCTCCCCTACTTTAGGAAATTTCGTCTCGAAATTTAATTAAGAGTCAACCTTTTGAAAAATAGGTAAGTGGTTTGATATGAGAACAAAGCTTGTTAGTTTATTATGTTTAAAGTGGATACGGTATCTAGTCACTTGTGCGATAATTATGCTCGTAATAGAAGTACTTTTAAATTTTTACCCAAGGTTGTGCGTAAATATTTTAGAACTTAACCGACATAAGCATTTTGTAAATAGTGAAATAAGGGGTACATATAAGTAGGTTTGTATATGGAGTTGATGCAACAAGTTTTGGAAAAGTAAGTAAATATACAGTATAACATACATTAAATAGTAAAAAAAATCTTGTGAAGGTAGGTAAGTATACTGTGTATAAGAAATAGTAAGAATCTTAGGAAAGTAAGTATTTATACGGTATGAAATAGTGAAAATTGAAGGTAGGTAGGTATATTTGTATAACATATAGAAATTTAGGGAAAATAAGTAGTTATACGGTATATCATATATGAAATAGTAGAATTTGTTGGTTTGTAAAAGAGGTGTTTTTGGGTAATTTGGGGGAATAGTAAAAATGTGAGTATAATGAGTGACTAGATGTGGGAATGAACAGTATTTATTAATAGATATTTGGTTTGCACAAGGTCGAAAATTTTACCAGGATTTTTTTTAAAGGCGACTAAGATAAACGAGAAGTTGGACTATTTGAAAATAGTTTTTTGGTGATATAAATAGTATTTATTTAGTTTTGAAATCCAATATATAAAGCAGTCAAGAAAATATATGAAAGTGAGGGACAAGTCTTGTCTTAAATACATCAATGTTTCTAGGGGTTAAGGCTAGTTTTTACGGGACTTAGAATGAGATTCTTGATAATGAGGGGATTGTTGATTGAGCAAGGAAAGGCAAGAGGAAAGAAACAAAGTTGAGGGAGATTACAAGTATAGATTATTCATGGCAAAGGATAATGTTGCATAGTAGAAAGTGTGATTCAAAACAAGGTTATATTATGCATAAAAGATAATAATGCAAGCGTAATTAGACTAGTAAACTATAACATAAACGCTATCGCAAAAGATAACTAACGTAAGTGTTGGTCAAAATTTTAACTCGACACCCAAAACTTCTCATGGCTCGAATAACTCTACTTTTGGTAGTATGACAGGACATTTATGTATAGGATGCACCAGCGGCGTATCCACCATGTCGTTATCATACCTCATCCGTGTTGTTATTCAAGTCATGATAGGTTACACACACTGGGACTTGTTATGTTTTCCATGCGCCCAATTTTTGTAATTACGTGTGCACCCGTAATTAGTCCAATTGTCCTATGGTCCACATAATTTGTCTTAGTTATGTGTGGGTCACTAGTGGACACAAAATAATTATACACAAAGGAAAAGACAATAGGCTAAGGCATTACACAGTTTTGATGTTGTAAACATAGCAGGCAACATGACATGCAAACACATAATGTGAAAAGGCATTAAGCAAGTTTTTGATGTTGTTAACCGTACGTGTTTTTGGCATAGATGTATTGTTTCATGACATAACGGTGTAGACTTGTGCATATGTGGTTACCTTCAAATGTATAAAAATCAAACAAAAGAATGGACAATTGGATTCCTAATGGAAACGTGTAAAATGTTTTGACTGAGGGTAACATAAAATTCGAGTTCATTACAAATTGAGTTTATGGGTACGCGAGCAATTTTAGCTTTTCAAGATTAAGGGTCAAGTTTGATGGTAGAAGAATTTAGTCCATTAGATGTTAAAGAAAAACATATTTAATTGAAGTGGGGAAATTTTAGTGTAAAAGTTTTATCGAAAATGGACGTTTGATTTCTGAAAAATCCATTTTATTAAACGAGGAAAATAGTTTTTTGAGAATTTTAGTTTGGCGTTGATGAATATTTTGACTCGTGATACGATTTCAAAAGATTTTGGGATTAAAACGAAGTAGGTTATTTAGTGTGTTTGCTCACGGGTCCTGTTTTACAAAAGAAAGTTTATTTCAAACACTTTTACCATTTAGAATCTTGTTTGTCATACAGGCTCGACACACACATTTGTTAATGATTTGAAAGTGAGGATTTTATAGGAGAATAGGCATCCTCTTAAAAATAGTAGGATGAATTTTGTTCAAAAATTTGAAAAAGATTGCACGCGAGGAGAAAAGGGTTTTGCGATGTTTGAGTTTTGCCGATAAATTATGATTGTAACCTAAGATAACGATGGCATTTCGTAATTCATAAAAGAAAAATATCACATCCGAACAATTTCTTGAAAACATTACATAAAGAAATTCTTAATTTTTTTTTTAAGAAAAGAAAAATCAATCTTCTTTAGTGTGGTGAGTGGGTCTTCCAGCATCGTAGATCACCATGGCAAGTCTTGGGTATTTGTTGTGTTCATGGGTTGGGTCATTGCACTCAGAGCATATCCCTCCATTGTTTTTAGTGAACGAGGTGGTACTAGTAGGTTGTTAGGGTCGTGGTTTAGTGGTGTGGCGACATGTTTTGACTAAATGACCATATGCATCACAGTTGGCGCATATGCGACATGGTGCGTGAGTAGGATGGTGGAATTTACAACTCTTGCATAACGAATGGGTTCCACGGTACTGCTTTTTGCTGGGGATTGGAGTCTCAGGGGTTGTCCAAGTGTGGTTTCGTTTGCGGTTTTTTTTTTTGCATTTTCGGTTATCCTTTTTCGTTTGTTTGGTAGGAGTATGGGTAGATGGTTTTGTGTCTACATGGTTTGTGTTGTCTTGGATGGTATCGTCGGGGTTTGGAGTTGGGTTTGTTGGTGTCATTAGATTAGGGAGAATCTTGGCTAGTTCTTGGGCAATAAGACTCGCCAGTTGGTTGAGATCGATGCTGTTGAGATGGGAAGACATCTACGAGAATTATACATAAGAAGATTTGCATAAGCGTTTTTAAACAAGTGACTTTTGAATTTAGGAAAGGAGTTATTAGAATTTTAGTTAACAATGAAAACTTGTGGGTAAAATTTCACTAGACGATAAAGTTGGTGCAAATTCTAGTAATAAATAAAAAAAATATATAAACTCAAGTTGTTCTCATAGACTTAGTATATAAGTTCAAGTTACACGTATAGTATGCAAGTTTCACATTGTTCAAATAATACAACGTATATATATAAGTAAAGTGCCCATAAACAACATAGAGGAATCTTGAATGTTTGTTGGTTTGGGAATATTATTAGTATTGTTTAGAGATTGCTAGGGTAGTTGAGATGCGAGTCTTGAGAGCCTTTGCGAGTAGTAAAAAAAATTAAATCGAATATATGTAGTGAAAACATAGCATGAAAACAACATTGAAAGTAATATTAACATAAAATGAGAGGCTTGCTTTAAACAAGCAATTGGAGTGTTCCGGAACGGAACTAAGACTAATCAAAGTGGTTCAAATTTTCCTTTGAGTTTGAAAACATGCTTTGGCCTAATAGGTGGAAATACTCTCGCCGAAACTTTCGGTTAACGGTATTCACCCTTCCAGTTACTACATGTTCCTTGTCAGTAAATTTGAGACTTTGGCGAGATAAAAAAATAAATAAATAATCAAGGATTGAAACTAATCGCTAAGTTGCGGATTTCACTCCTATCTTAGCGAGGTCGTTTCTTGAGTGTGGTTTGTACACATTGCCCAACGTGGTAAGAAAATTAATTCTATCTTTCAATTGGTAAGTGTCCACTAGAATGAGAATTGTGAAATTTCCACCAAGGTGAGGATATCACTCCAATCTTGGTGTAGTTTCAAAAAAATACAAAGAATTTACGCGGATTGAAAGTTATCACCAAAGTGAGGGTTTCACGCCTATTTTGGTGATTTTCTTTCGTTTGTGGTATACGAGTGTCTTTGAGTGTAGAATAATCCACCAACTAGGAAGGTAAATTTTAAAGACCAAAAGAATAAAGTAGGAGCAAGATAGGGAGGACAGGTATTTTAAGCATAATAAAAGGAATGGTCAAAAAGGTACTTAACTATAGTCTAGGTCAAACATGGCAATTTTTCCTAATTCCCTATAGTCATGGCTCTGATACCAATCTGTCACACCCCAACCGATGGCGGAATCATCGAGGTGAGACTTAGTGGTAGATTGTTCAAAGACTTCATGACACTAGATTTTGTGACAATATAGTTTAAAGATAGAATTTCATTTATTGTCTAAAAATAGAAATACAAGTAGTTTAAATAACGAAAAACATAACAACAAGAATATGACAACTTGAACTAGAGTGAGTTTCTATGTCCAATCCTAAGTAGTTTTCTTGAAATGTCCTGCAAAAAATATTTCCTGCAACATGTATAAAATATCCGTCAACACATAAAGCATTGGTGAGCATACTAGTTTTGATATACATACATAGTATAATAAAGTTTCGCTTATAGGCATATGCAAGAGAACCATACAAATGGCGACTAGCCACGAAGAATTTTGCTTAACATGACCCATGTAGGGGGCGGATAGCCAATCCTATAGCGCTATACATGCAAGGTGGGTTGTCAACTATATGAACATTTGTATGTTAGAGTAAATAATTCTACATAGCATAGCGTACAAGCATATAATAGACATTAGATTGCGCATGATACAATTTAGAATATGATAGACTTTAAACTTAGCATAATAGATTGTAGAGTTTAAAATCGTTTGAGTTTGACAGTGATACATGTTGAGCCCCAAAGAATAAAGAATAAAATGGGGACAAGTATGAACTCACCTTTGGGTGCGTTTTAGCAAGGTTCCAAAAGAATGAGTCTTGGGGGATTAGTTCCTTAGCCTTGGTTAACTAGAATTAGAAAAATAAAGAGTCTTAGGTTTGAGTTTAGATTATAGACTCAAGAGAGTCAAGCAAGCCTTTTAGGCAAACCAAGCACAAATTGCCTTTAGGGCAATCCGGATGGTCATGAGATTAAGTTAGACCAAGCACAAAATCATCATAGATGATTCGGATGGTATAAGGTTAGGAATGTGAATCCATTTGATAGGTTCATGTCATAACCACTTCGTTTATGGAATAAACGTGGGTTTTGGACACGAGATTTCCCCTTTCTAGTGTGGATAAATCCGTAGCACAAGAAGGGTCAAGAGAGTTGGTAAGGTAGGGTGTAACCACAAACCTTCCAAAGATTAATAATAGGATAATAAGATAGAAGATTGAAAGTAAGTTTACAATAATACATAGTATAACCAATACCATATTACAAATCCATCTAACATTAGATTGTTAGTAGACTTTGTTGGTTCCTTCACAACAAACATCCTTAGGACATAAAAAAAACAATTCAGAAAAATAAACCCATTTGGGACCTCTTTTAGGTGCTCTACCCTTATCACACTTATGTGGATAAGCATGAGGAAGATCCTAGAGGTTTCTCCAAGAAGTTTCGGATAGAAAAGAGAAGGAAAAACATAAAAGAATTGAAGGTTTGAGCCTAGAAACTTACTGATGTGTTTTCAGGAAATTTGCTCAAAAACCTTGAAGATTACAGAGAGTTTTAAAGTGAAAAGAGATGAACAAAAGATTATGGAGTGGGGAGGGGTTGTATTTATATGTGGAGTGAGTTGGTTGGGTATTAAATAGAGTTATTAGGGTGGTTGGAAGGTGATTAATGGGGTTAAGAGTTTAATTATCATGGAACGATCATATTCTGTTATGCACATCGATCCCTTCTTTTTTTACAAAAAATCCACGAACAACCAAAATGACATGTGTAGTCATTTGTCAAAAGTCAAAATGACAACTTAGATCACGTTTACTTTTTTTTTTTTCCTTTTTTTTGTTAATCCAAAATGAAAATTATTATAAATATATAATATTTTTTTTTTTAAAAAAAATAGATATATATTAAGATCTTAACTAAATGAGTTTCTAGTTATAACACCTAAATTGAATAGGGTAAATTATAATGACGACTCGTCACAAATTGGTAGGAGTAACATAAAAGAAGCGAGTAAAGGCGAACTTGGAATTTGTTAAATATAGAATTTAAAATACAAGAAAATTAAAAATCATGCGATGTTACACTATTTTTATGTGTTGTTAAACACCGATCCGGGGTACCTGTCGGTTTATATGTAAAAACACGACAATAAGAAGATGAAGAAGCCGCTAAACAAACAAGATGAAGAGGGTAGTATATTTGTAGAATATGAAGAGGCCGTTGAACAGAGAAGATGAAGAAGAATCTCTGGGTTTTTTTTATGAGAGAGAAAGATAAACACTATAATCTATTATAATATGAAGATTAAGATGAGAGAAAAAACGCGTGAATTAAGGAATAAAATCAAACGGTTTCCATATCAAATAAAAGAAAATGACATTAGTGCCCTCTTTTAAAACACTTATTGTACCATCCTACCCTTAATTATTAAATTATAATGAGTAGAGTCTTAACAAACCTAAACTTTTAATATAAATCTTTCATTTCTAGATCAAATGGTTGAAAACACTTCCTACATAAAATAATTTTCCTACAGGAACCTTACCTATATATTTTAGTTCTAAAAAGTCAAATTATTGTTAATCTCTTGACACTACCTATACATATACATCTCGAGTGTGTGTATATAAACACATGTTGATCTTGATTCAATATGTGTGGTGTATATGTATATGTGCGTGAGTATATGTAATAGAATGTATCTAAACTAGATCAAAGTATGTTTTAACTTGTATTTCATAGTGTTTGGTCGTGTATGGGCCGATTATACATGTAACTTGGCCATTCATCGGGTGACTTGGATAATAATTGAACCATTTCATATAACCGTGAGTTATAGATGAGAATGTGAAAGAATGGTGAGGAAAATTGACATACCACAAGTGTTGATCCGAAGCTATCACTATGGCTCTACCTCCTCGACTTTTCTTTGTACAATGTAGCTTCCTTGTTCTTGTGGATCTTGTGTGCGCGTGTGTTGGAAAGAAAACAACCCGATGGAGCTTGGTTGGGGTTCAGCTGAAGGTAAAAGAAAAGGGAAATGGAGAGCTTTTGATTCTTGTGAGTTTGGATGTGTTTATGTGTGTCAAATTATGAACTTGTGCTTCCTTTATATAGGCCAAAAGTTTGAGACGAAGTTTGCATGGTTATGGTGTTTACGTAAGTCAACTAGCCTAGATATTGAGAATAAGCAAGTACTCCTCCAAATGGTGAAATTATTTTAACAAATTGAAAGTGACATGTGAATGTTTGTGGGATATCTTTTCGGGTGAAGCAAAGGGAAGAAGGGAAAGATGTGTTTTGGGAAAAAAATCAAGAACTGGGAATGTTTATGCATAAGGTAAGGGCCTAGATTAGTATAAGGCTTAGTTGTGATTTTTGTCTTCTAACTGCATGCATGACCATGTCTTTACTTGTCTCTTTCTCTTATCCAATCAACTAGATGCAAGTGTGTGTCTGTGTGTGTGTTTGTTTGTTCTTGGCCGAAAAGAGGGAAAGGAAAAGAAGGTTAGTTATCCATGGAAGCCATCATATCTTGGTTGTACATTCCTATTTTGTGGAAATCTTTGGAAAGGGACAGGTGAATGCAAGTTATAGTTTGTTGTTTGGTATGTGCATCGTGTGTTTGTATATATGTATGTATATAGTGTTGTCTTTGTCAATCCTCCACTACATATAATGTATACATATATACATACATATATATGTTCGGCCTTATGTGTTTGTGTATATATAGTTGTATGTTAGCTACCTTGGATCACACACATGTCTAAAGAGTTATGTATGGATCGGATGTATACATAGATATAGGTATGTAAGATTGTTTTCCTCCAATCACACATTTATGTATATGTGTGCCGTGTATATACATGCATATATAGATTACATGAGTTAGTTTTGTCTTGTTTAGATTGATGTATATGTGTGTATACATATATGGTCATCGTATATATATATATATATATATATATATATATATAAAATACATGTGTATGATGTGTTAGTGAAATCTTTAGTTATCAAATGTATAGGAATAGATTTTAAATGTTAACATATGTGTAGGTATAGTCTAATATGTTAATAACATGTGTTGTTGCAAAGGTAATATTAATCACGTTATTATTATCATATGTTAATCATTTACAAACATGTGTTGTTGGATAATTTAACTCATGTTTACATATGTTTGCACCTTGATCGAATCTATGATGATGTTCTATGATTTTGTTTGTTATTTTCATAAAACATCTTATAAATTGTTCGGGTTTTGAGTGGAATTGAATAATTTTCCACTTAAGTATTGTCACGTGCAGTGTTGTGTCTGTACGTAGTAATTGGATATTCGGTTGCTCTTTGTTAAGCATGTGATTGGCTTGATTGTTCAATGTAATTTGTCTCGGATAAATTGGGTGTTGTACGCGTAAACGAATAATGTATTGAATTTCTGAAATAGTTTGAGCTTGATTCAATATGTGTGGTGTATATGTATATGTGCGTGCGTATATGTAATAGAATGCATCTAAACTAGATCAAAGTATGTTTTAACTTGTATTTCATAGTGTTTGGTCGTGTATGAGCCGATTATACATGTAACTTGGCCATTCATTAGGTGACTTGGATAATAATCGATCCATTTCATATAACCATGAGTTATAGATGAGAATGTGAAAGAATGGTGGGGAAACTTGACATACCACGAGTGTTTATCCGAAGCTATCACTATGGCTCGACCTCCTCGAATTTTCTTTGTACAATGTAGCTTCCTTGTTCTTGTGGATCTTGTGTGCACGTGTGTTGGAAAGAAAACAACCCAATAGAGCTTGGTTAGGGTTCGACCGAAGGTAAAAGAAAAGGGAAAGGGAGAGATTTTGATTCTTGTGAGTTTGGATGCGTTTGTGTGTGTCAAATTGTGAGCTTGTGCTTCCTTTATATAGGCCGAAAGTTTGAGAAGTTTGGATGGTTATAGTGTTTTAAGTAATTCAACTAGCCTAGATATTGTGAATAAGCAAGTACTCCTCTAAATGGTGAAATTCTTTGACAAATTGAAAGTGACATGCGCATGTTTGTGGGATATCTTTTCGGCCGAAGCAAAGGGAAGAAGGGAAAGAGGTGTTTTGGGAAAAAGATCAAGCATTGAGAATGTTTATGCATAAGGTAAGAGCCTAGATTAGTATAAGAAAGGCTTAGTTGCGGTTTTTGTCTTCTAACTGCATGCATGCATGACTCGGGACGACATAGTAAATGTTAAAAATGTCTAATATGCACATGAAATGACATAGTTAAGTAGGGTGTGTATGGATCTTGACCTGGGTTGTTGACGGGTGTCACAGTACACACCAAGCAAATAAAACAAGCGACACGAAACTAAAGTGAGTTTACAATATCAAAGTTGGCCCAACTCTCCCAAGTAGGAGCAAGAATCTTGGCCCGATGACAAACCCAAAGATAGGAGTCTTCAACTCTACCGATTTCTTGACCAGAAGGAACTCTCTCTCGAATACTTTTAAATTTCTAGCATGCCAAAGTCTCCAAGCAGTCACCATCCCCACTATGTATACAAGTCTTCTCAATCTTCTTGCACCTGGGGCCATCTTCACAGCTTCCGTAATGTCGTTTAAAGTGTTAAGTCTGGGGGCAGAGGCGGACATAGAGAGGGAGCAGGGGTAACACCCGCTACCCCTTAACTTTTGCGGCGTAGTGCAAAATTTATTTATTTATTTTAACATTTTACAAATTACGTTACTCTTGGATGTTTTATGCTACCCCTCAAAATTTTTTATGCTACCTCTCAAATTCTTTTAAAAGCCTAACACTATGTAGAATAGTCCACCAACCATCCATTATAAGTTAGAAGCTCAATTTTTGAAAGAAAAATAAAATAAACAACGCACACCACAACCCACTCCTTAAGTTCATATCTTTTACCCTTAATTTTGAACAGAAAAAATACACATGCCTAGGGTTGTTCAAAAAGCTTGCGGATCGAAGCTTGCTCAGTATGGCCTAGTTTGAAACAGATCCGAGCCGACTCGATTCGGTTCGTAACGAGCCAAATTGGATTGGTTTGGCTCACTCGTTAGCTCAGCTCGGTTTAGCTTGGATAATTTTGCTTATAATATATTTTATTTTTATATACATATAATATATTATAAAAACCGTTTATTATTTTCTTATGTTGAAGAGTGTGGATGGGATATCTAGGGCATATTTGTATGTAGATTAAATAGCTAATGAACATATGTTGTATTCGCCAAAATTTGAAGCTTATTTTTGTACTTGTTTGATTTGATTTTGGTCTCTAATATATTAAGTCGAATTTATTTTTATGCGTTCTTTTGAACTACTTAATTAATGATATTTTATATTATTGAAATTTGAAAGCCATGTATCAAGTTTTCTTTTTAAATCTGAGCCTAATCAAGCTGTGACTAGCCAGGTCAGTTAAAAACCAAGTCGAGTTCGAGCTTAGATTTCCAAATCGGTTTCAAATTTGAGCCGAGACGGCTCGGTTTAGAATCGATTTCAAGCTTTCAAATTTCGAAGAGAATAAATCTATTAGGTATTTGTTTACCTTTAGGTAGTGTTTGGTATGATGGAATGGAAGGGGGAATGGAATGGACCATTACGAGGTAATGAAGAATGGCGTGTTTGGTTGGTTAAAGGAATGAAATCACCCATTCCATAAGCCATTTCATTCCCTCAAAACCATTCCATCCACCCCCATGGTTTTTTTTTTTCATTCCATCCCTCATTCACCCTTTACTAACAACACCATAACTCACCACCACCATCCACCACCGTTGTCGCCACCACCCACAGCCGTCGCCCATCACCCACCATCGTCGCCCACCACCGTTGCCGCCACCACCCACCACCGCCGTCTCCACCCACCACCGTTCCGCCGCCACAACCCACCGCCGCCACCACCCACCACCGCCGCCACCCACTGTGACGACCGGGAAAATTTTTCTTTTTATCGCTTCGTTCTCTTTGACTTCGAGAAATTTTCGGGACGAAAATTCTTTCAACAGGGGGATGATGTGACACCCGACACGTTTAGGTTAACATTTTATAAAACACATAAGTCTACCGTAGCGAAAAACGTTTTCAAACATACTTAACTAGGTCAGTTGAGTCGTTATAATGGTTCCGGGAATCATCGGGAGTCGTTACAATGATCCACGGGGAGAACCATGAATGTGCGGGGACCATGCATGTATGTGGTCTGGATTGATCATGGGTATTCATTTGGGAGTTAGTATTCATTGGATTCGGTATTCATTAAAATCATGTGAACTCACCGGCATTATTTGCTGACGTTTTTAGCATGTTTGTCTCAGGTCGCTAAGGTAGCAGCTGTCGATAGGCGCACGGAGTCTCACGGCGTCTAGGATTCATGTGCATCTCATTAAGTATTTTCAGACTTTCGTACTTTTAATTTCGTGTTGTAATAAAGTTTTACGCTTCCGCAGCGATGAATCATTTATGAAAACTTAATGGTTTGCTTATGTCATTTTTACGTATCATACAGTGTCGTTTATTGTGACCATTGACTTGGATCCTGGTGTGTCACGCGCCTCGCGGTAAAACCCCGTACGTGGAAATTTGAGGGTGTGACCATGGTTGCAGAACTCGCTAGGCGCTACCAACTCGGCCAACTGGGGAGTTGAGAGTACTCGGCCTAGTCGGGCGAGTACTCGGGGGTCGAAACGGTCTATGCGGTGAGTACTCTGTATATTCGGCCAACTCGGCTATACTCGGTGACCCACCCTGTAGCGAGTACTCGGCGAGTAATCGGTCAACTCGGACGACTTTTGCAACTATGGGTGTGACAGATTGGTATCAGAGCCAATGGTTATAGTGAACTAGGACTGCATGTAGAGTCTAGTCTATAGCCGAGTATCACATACGTTAGACGGTCACACATAGTTACGAGTCGTGTCATTTAGTGAACATACTAATCTTGTTGGGTTGTCGTTGTCCTCATCACATAGTATCGTATTATCTATCCTTGGACTATTTCTACACTATTCTATCTTCTTCTTCGGGCTTGAAGATGAAGGGGTTTATCGCATATACTTGGCAGTAGTGTACATTGGAGTGGCTTCGGCACATTCTTGAGATTTTTCCGGGATTTGGATATCTCCCCTCTATGCTTTAATGTACATACTTGCCTACACACACACTATCCTGCACTAGTACTTGTCATAGTACACCCTTGAGTGATTGTTCACTTTAGGGACCTTCGTGCGATAACGGTTTCTTTTAGGAATGTGGGTGTCGGGTGATTGGAAGTTCTAGCTAGGAGCACGCCTAGAGGACCATGTAGAGCGATTTGTTATTTCGGGTGCACACGAAATCATAAATCAAAATGCATGAAAATCTTGGTGGACTTCGAGTTCGGATGGATGATCATGCTGGAACCCCGTTCTAAATTCGTTTGGTCACTAGTAGTTTGATCTAGTAGTGATGCTGAGTATCTTGTTTGTGTTTTGGCAGAACATGTCTGGTCGTGCTGGTGGACGTACTGGGGGACGCCGTGGTGGCGGCAGGGGTTGCAATAGCGGTGGACGAGGTGGTGGGAACATCACCATGACTCAGGCGGAGTTGGAGCACATGTTGCAGCAGCAGTTGAATGTTGCATTGGCTGCTTTCCAGGCTACTCAGCAGACCCTGGGAAATACTAATCAGGTGCAGTCTGGGTGCACCTATAAGAAGTTCATGGACTGTAAGCCCCATTACTTCAATGGGACTGAAGGGGTAGTGGGACTACTTAGGTGGTTGGAAAAGATCGAATCGGTGTTTGCTATGTGTAATTGTCCCGACGCTGATCGCGTCAAGTATGCTTCTGCTACTCTTGAGGGACACGCTTTGACTTGGTGGAACTCCACCACTGCGAATCTTGGCCTGGGTGAGGCCAATGCTATGCCGTGGTCCGAGTTTGTTCAGATGTTGCGAGCGGAGTATTGCCCGAGGGACGAGATTATGACGTTGGAGCATGAGTTTTGGAATCTGAAGATGGGTGGGTCAGAGATCGAGGAGTTTACTGCTAGGCACAACGAGTTGGCTGTGATGTGCCCCGGGTTGGCTACACCGGAGTACCGAAGGATTGAGCACTACGTTGCTGGGCCAGTGCCGGAGATTGCTGGGCTTGTTGCTGCTGCTGATCACACTACCATGTTGGCCACTGTTCGGGTAGCTCACAAGATGACCAACATGAAGGTTGCTGAGGGCGTTCTACCTCTAAGGGGTGCTGCTGTGAAAGCCCCTGCGGACAATAAGAGGAAATGGGAGAGTGCTGGAAAGAACATTGGGTCGTCTCAACAGCAGGTTAAGAGGCAGGACGTTGTGGGAGCGTCATTTGAGCAGAGGACTGGGGGTTATACTGGGAAACTCCCGAAGTGTGGTGAGTGTGGGTTTCATCATACGGGTGATTGTGAGAAGTTTCACTGTCGTCGGTGCCAGCGTTTTGGTCATCATGCTAAGGACTGTAGGACCACTCTTCAGCTACAACCGGCACAGGTCACTACTGCTACTACCACTGCTACTGCTCCTTAGGGGAGGCAGGGATGTTATCACTGTGGAGAGACTGGACACTTCAAACGGGATTGTCCCAAGTTGAAGCAAGGTGAGGGTGGCGGTCGAACTGCTCCGGCTCGTGCTTATGTCATCGGTGCTAGGGAGAACCAGGAGGATCCTGATACTGTTACTCGTGAGTATTCTTTTCTTGACTCTCGTTATACTCGTATTTATTTCCATTTACATTGTTTGGCGTTTCGTATTCATCATGTGCATTCAGTCCGGTACTTGGTCAAAGTTTTGCATTCATGGGTCTGGTGTAGGTCCATTGGAGATGCTACTTGGACGGTACCAGTGTGTTATTTATACCGATCACAGTAGTCTCTAGTAGGCCTTCGACCAGGAGGATTCATTGTTTTGTATTCGCTTTGGGGGAGGGCGGTTCCCCGGCATAGAGTATCTATTGATATCATCTTTCGTTCGTGATTATCATTTCGTTTGCGTTCTGGGAAACGTTACTTTGGTTAAGTCGACACTCATCGCTGTCGAAAAGTGAATCTCGGGGCGAGATTCCTTTCAACAGGGGGATGATGTGACGACCGGGAAAATTTTTCTTTTTATCGCTTCGTTCTCTTTGACTTCAGTATTCAGTATGCAGTATTCAGTATGCATTCGGGCACGTATTCAGTATTCACAGTATTCGAGTCCAGTAATGGTTTTCCAATCGCAGTAGTAACAGGTATTCATATGATTTGCATGTATGTGGTCTGGATTGATCATGGGTATTCATTTGGGAATTAGTATTCATTGGAGTCGGTATTCATTAAAAACCTGTGAACTCACCGGCATTATTTGCTGACGTTTTTAGCATGTTTGTCTCAGGTCGCTAAGGTAGCAGCTGTCGATAGGCGCACGGAGTCTCACGGCGTCTAGGATTCATGTGCATCTCATTTAGTATTTTCAGACTTTCGTACTTTTGATTTCGTGTTATAATAAAGTTTTACGCTTCCGCAGCGATGAATCATTTATGAAAACTTAATGGTTTGCTTATGTCATTTTTACGTATCATATAGTGTCGTTTATTGTGACCGTTGACTTGGATCCTGGTGTGTCACGCGCCTCGCGGTAAAACCCCGCACGTGGAAATTTGAGGGTGTGACACCCACCACCCACAATTTCCTTTACCTACCACTACCGCCACCACCCACCACCGTCGTCACCTCCACCCACTATCGTCACCCACCCACCTCCACCCATCGCCACCGTTGCCGCCACCCACCACCACCGCCACACACCACCACCACTACTCACCATCGTCGCCAACCCACCATCACGACCATCCACCTCCACCTCCAATCGTCGCCAACACCGCCGCCGCCACCCACCACCGCCGCTACCGCCACATATCACCACCCACCACCACCACCAACCACCACCACCAACCACCACCACCACTACTCACCGTCGTCAACCACCCACCATCACGACCATCCACCTCCACCTTCCACCATCGCCATCAACGCCGTCGCCACCCGCCGCCACCTACCACCGCCGCTACCGCCACTGACCACCACCCACCACCGCCACTAACCACCAATTTTATTTCTTCATCTTTTCCTGCCTATCCAACAACACAAAGTAATGTTTTGTTTGATTCCCACATGGCAACCAAACAAGACATGAAATGGTAATGATCCATTCCGGTACCTTGTTCATTCCATTACTTCGTCCATTCCATTCCCTCGTCCATTCTATTACCCCATACCTAACAGATCCTTATTTATTATCGTGTTTTGTTTTTGTTTTATTACATTGTATCAATGTACGGTAAAAATATTTTTTAAGCATTATCCCTAAATTTTTGTTTTAGATCCACCACTACTAGGTGCATAGACACTCTCATCCACACGAATATATTGGTGTTATAAAAATGTTTCATTAATCGACCTGACCATTTTACTGATCCAACATGTTACAAAAATCGTGTGACGTTAATAAGGACTTTTGTTATGAGAAGTTAAAAATACTCATCGCCACCATTTATTTAATTTATTTTAAATTATATTTTTATATTGGAAGGGTACTTATTTAAAATCGCCTACCTCAATTTCAGTAGTTAATCTAATTATTTGACTTCTCAAGGTAATTTGCATGCATATGGTAGACTGTGAAACAAATCAAATGAACCAAAAATTGTTGCAAGCAAACAGTGAGTCAAACCAACAGAACAAAATCGATTGACCAGAAAAAATAGAAATTTATCATTGTCATACAGTTGTAGAAAAAATCTCGAAGAGTCTTCCCGCCAATCAATTGATGAAGATGACGAAAATGAAGAAACATAATGAAGATGGCGGTGAAGAAACCATCATGTAGACTAATAATAGAAACATTATACGCTAATCGTAATATGGTGAACAACCCTTTGCAAGCAAATGATGAACCAAATCGATTGAACCAGAAATCGAGCATGACAGACACAATTATCTTTGCTAGATGCTTTATGTGCCCAAAGTGTCATGTTAGGATAAAGATGGTTTAATTTGGCACTCATTTTTGTGCCAAAGTACATTTGTGAGAATATAAAATTGAGAGGCTGGTATTACTGTTTCCTCACCTGTTGCTTCAAACTTGCTTCCCTTGACGGTAAATAAAACAACTCAAGTGGGACCAGCATCATTGACGAACAGATATTAATGGAGCAACCTCCGGGATTTACATCGCTGCTGGTAACACAGAATAGATTATTGTCCACACCGCCCGTAGCGTCAGCCATTCCCACACCCCCGTTTGCCGGACTTACATCAGCCAACACTTACCCAAGACCAATAACCACACCCGCAACGGTTGGGGGAAACCAGTCCATCCCAACAATTACGTCATGGATGGCTTCTGCCACAAGTTTGCCCTTATGTTCCGCGGCAATGACTGCATCCATGACATCCGCACCCATGACAGCACTGGCACATCCAGCTTTCGCCCCATACACTCCAATCACCCCCGGGAACCAACCATACGTTCCACAATACCCAATGCCACCCTACGGATACATGTATTCCTCTATGGGGGAGTCCATACCCATACACCTTTCCTTATATGTATCCTCCAGTACAACCTCTAATGACAGGGGGGGGGGAGGTGCTGTCAATCCAGTTTCGCAGAACATGGGGGCCCGCCTCGAAGAAGTAAGGGCTAGGTTGTCGTATGACGAAACACCAGCGTCCGGCCAGCCATTGCCTCATGCACCTCATCCCAGGGCACAGGACGCGATGCACAACCGGGTTCCCGACCAGGGAGAAGAAGGGGACGAAGAAGACCTAACCTGGCCCTATCGGCCCCCGGCGATGGCCACATACTCGAAGTTCACAACCAGGATAGCCAATGCTCCATTACCGCCAAACTTGAAGTTACCATCAACGGTGGAGAAATACGACGGCACAGGAGACCCGGATGACCACCTTAGTATTTTTGAATCCACAGGGCGATCAAAGGATTGGCCCATGCGTGCTTGGTGCCACATGTTCATCCAGACGCTCGTTGGGGCGGCACGGGTCTGGTGGGATAGCTTGCCTCTCGGGTCCGTTGCCAACCGGAACGGAATTGTGAAAGGTTTCTCACAACAGTTCAGTCAACAAAGAAGACACACCAAGTACAGAGACGAAGTTATGCACATACGACAGCGGGACAACGAGTCAATGGAACATTTTATTGTTCGATTCAACAAGGAAAGACTGCAGATCCCTGGACTTACCGAAGAGTTAGCATGCACCGCTTTTACCATGGGGTGAACGATAACGATCTGTTACAAAAACTCCACGGCCCAAAAGGTTATCCCCAGACCATGGATGAAATGATGACCATTGCAAAAGCTTACGTAAAACAAGAGAAGTCCATAGCCATGAACCATGTTGTAAGAAAGAAACAAGACGCTGCTAGAAATTCTGAAAGCACCCAGGAACACCAAAGCTCCAGAAACAGAGGGAGGACGGACGCCAATAGACATCCATACTCCCGGAATGATCACAGGGAAGATCGAAGAGACGAACGGCGAAGATTCAAAAAAACCCCATGATGCATTTGTGGGGAGATGGGAAAACTCGTCAAAACCAAGGTTCGAATATCCGGAGTTAACAAAAACACCATTCCAAATATTGGAATCTGAAGATTTAAGGCTCAACACACCCCGTCCCTTGAAAGATTCCCCGACCCAGGACAAGTCCAAGTACTGTGCATATCACAAAGGTGTAGGACACGACACTAACGATTGTTTCCAGCTAAAGAAGCAGATTGAATACTTCTTTAGAACAGGAAAGCTGGCTCATTTGGTAAGAGACGTAAAACCAAGTACATCTTTCGCCGGAGCAGACAAAGCCGCTGGAAAAAGACCCTGGGAGATAAACATGGTAAGAGTTGAATATAGGTATGACCGGAAGAGATCATTCGAACGAATAGAACCTTGGATGGAGGAAACCAAGACTATACCTCCTCATTACCGGATGTTGAGCATGGAAGCCTTGGTGATCTCCGCTGTAGTAGGAGATTACAGCATAAGGAGGATTCTAGTAGATACCGGTAGTTCTGAAGATATCATATATGAACCATGTTTCCGCCGGATGCGTCCGGAAGATGAAAGGATGCTAGAACCCACGAGGGGCCCCGTCAGAGGTTTCACCGGTGAAAGCATTGAACCTCTGGGACAACTCACATTTCCAGCCACCATTGGAGATGGATGCAAAGAAAGAACAGTATTGGTCACTTTCCTGGTGATCCCGGCCAATTCCCAATACAACGTAATCATGGGCCGGTACACCCTGGGAAGAATTGATGCCCTGGTCTCAACTGCTAGGGGTTTTTTGATGTTTCCCACTCCTCAAGGAGTTGTCACGGTACCTGGGGACAAAACTTGCGCAGCTACAGACCACAAATCATGTCGTCAGGCACCAACAGGGCTGATAGGCCCGGAAAGATGGGTGTTAAACACAGAATACCCAGAGAAGACAGTCATGATAGGAGACACTCTGTCCCCACTCGCCCGAGGCAGGCTTAAGCAGGTGCTGAAAAACAATTTAGACGTGTTTGCTTTTAAACATGCTGACATGATAGGTATAGCGAGATCAAAAGCGGAACATAGACTGTCAACATTTCCAGCCATCAAACCTGTAACCCAGAAGAGACGAATCATGGCCCCGGAACGACGGGCTGCGGTGGTTCAGGAAGTAAAGAAACTGGAAGAGGCAGGCATCTTACGAAAGACCAAATACCATACTTGGGTGGCTAAACCGGTCATGGTCAAAAAACCGGTCAAGACCTAAACAAAGCATGTCCAAAAGATGCATACCCCCTCCCAGAAATTGATATCAAGGTAGATTCGTTAGCACCTTTCAAGTTCAAGTGCTTCCTTGACGCATACAAGGGCTATCATCAGATCAAGATGGTCCGGGAAGATGAAGATAAGACTGCATTCCATACTGATGCCGGCATCTATTGTTAAAACAAAGATGCCCTTCGGATTAAAGAATGCAGGAGCTACGTACCAAAGGCTAATGGACCAAGCATTTGAAAAACAAATTGGCCGGAATCTCAAAGTTTATGTTGATGATTTAGTCATCAAGAGTTGCACAGAAGAAGATATTATCACGGACATTGAAAAAACCTTCAGGACGTTACGAGACTACAACATCAAGCTTAATCCGGGTAAATGTTCTTTTGGTATGGAGGAAGGGAAGTTTCTGGGAGTTGTAGTGTCGAAGGATGGTTTTCGGGTTAACCCCGAAAAGGTGGCAGCTATCACTAACATGCCATCCCCAAAAACATTAAAAGAAGCCCAAACCCTCAACGTGAGGCTAGCGGCCATTAATCGTTTCCTGGCACGACATGCGGAACGATCTCTTCCCTTCATATCCACCTTAGAAGAATGCCTGAATAAAAACAAATTCAGATGGACGGAAGAAGTAGAAAAAACATTCCAGGAAATGAAGGTATTTGTCGGTAACCTGCTCACACTTACCGCCCATAAACCCGGAGAGGTTTTAAAAATGTATCTAGCAGCCGGGCATCATGCGGTCAGCGCAGTCTTGCTAGTAGAACGAGGAAGTCTACAGACGCCAGTGTATTATATCAGCCGGGTCCTTTCTGACCCAGAAGGAAGATATCCAACGCTTGAGAAATTAGTGTTGGCCTTGGTACACGCATCCCGCCGGCTACGTCGGTATTTTCAAGCGCACAAGGTTGAGGTACTAACTGGTTTCCCCTTGGCACAAGTGTTAAACCTGCCAGAAGTTTCGGGACGAATGGCAAAGTGGGTCATTGAGTTAGGGGCCCTGGATATAACATTCAAGAAAAGAATGTCCATCAAAGGACAGGTGATAGCAGACTTCATGGCGGAAATTCCAGAAGACGAAACAGTACAGTTGCCAAGGAGCAACAATGCAGCTACACTAGTAGAAAAGAACTCAGCGTGGCAATTATACACAGATGGATCGTCTAACAGCAAGGGAGCGGGAGCCGGGCTACTGCTGGTAAGCCCGGAAGGGACGAAATCCTTGTATGTGCTGCACTTTGACTTTGAATGTTCAAACAACCAATCAGAATATGAAGCATTGTTAGCCGGCATGCGGCTGGCCCTGTCAATGGGGGCAAAGAGAGTTGATGCTCATGTGGACTCGTTGCTAGTAAATAATCAAGTTAACGAGTCCTATGAGGCTAAAGATGACACAATGGAAAGGTACCTGGAAAAAAAAAGGAGTTGATGTCAAAATTCAAAAAGATAACATTGATTCATGTGCGAAGGCACAAGAACGACATTGCGGACGCTCTCAGTAAGCTGGCATCCTCAAGTACGGAAGAAGATGTTCACATCGAAACCCTAAAACAACTGTCAACCTAGATGGCGGAAGTACATAGTATCTACACGGCAGAGGTGTCATGGATGACACCAATTCAACAGTATCTCGTTTGGCAAGTTTATTTTTTATCTAAATTTTCTGATATTACCGTTTGACCCACTAGATATTAAATATGGGTAATTCATAAGGAGTCCACCTAACTATTCAACATTGTTCATTTGCCATCCAACCGCTCAACCATTTAGCAAGTTTATTTGCCATCCAACCCTTTTTTGCCGGATTTGTTATAAAGGAAACCAATTACAAATTTGGGTGGCATTTAAAGCAGTTTTCGTAGTTGAATGGTCTTAAAGGAAAAAGTTGAATACTTAAGTGACTTCCTTATACACCATCTCATCAAACACAATCTGAATCGAACCATTCATAAGTAGGTAAAAAATGTCACCTTTAGTTGCGTGTGATAGTTATGACACGTTTCTCATTTGAAAAATCTTCTCTCAACATTTGGTTTGTTACTTTGTTGTTTACTAATCCACCATGAATTTTCTCTCTCTATTTAATCTCAAATGCTTGTATACATGTTTTATTTGAATAGTTGGAAAAACCCGAAGATCTAATTGCTCTTTTGGGAGTTGGATTCGCATTTGTTGTTGCCTTATGGGCTTCGCTTAGTGTAATCACGGTAAACGCTTACTCTTCTAATCTTGTTTTATGGCCTACTTTAGTGTTGGGATTCATACCAATAACATCTCGCTTATGTGTGAGGCGCCTTCACTGACATACTATGTACTCTTAGGGACTGTTTGGTTGATTAAGTGCTGAATCATTAAGAAGTCTGAATGGTTAAGAGGCTCTGAATGATTAAGTGCTGAATGGTTCAGCTATGCACCAAATCTGAATGATTCAGCTCTTAACTATTCCATTCAGAGCCTTTTTTAGATTGAAACAAACAGTCTGAATGCTAATACATTACTACTACTAATTAGAAATTCATAATAACGAAAAGTCATTTTATATTTTTAACTCAAACAACATATATACATTCAAACATTATCTATTACAACATGTTTTATACGCGACTACGCGTATCGGTTAACATTGATGAATATTCTGACTATATTTCTCATGTGAGTAGGCTATCGACAAGCTTCCTGTTCTCCCAGGCTTATTTGAACTCATTGGCATTGTGTTCTCAACAGTAAGTAATGTTATTCTGCATGGTTATTATACCATATGCAACATTGGCGCTTTGTTTCTGTCATTTTTAAGTCTTTAAACACGTACTTTTTTGTATTCCAGTGCTTCGTATATCGCTATCTCTTATTCAAACCTGACAGGTAAACCGTTCTATCTTCAGTTGGATTGCGATTAGTTTTTTATTTTAATATATTTTTTTATTAAAATTTGTAATATCTTGTTTTTACTTATAATATATTTTAGTTATTAAAAAGTAAAAAAATAAATAACAGTAGTAATAAGTATATAAATATTTATAAGCAACACATTTGAAAAAAAAAAGATAGGATTAGGCCGAGTTGGAAACGAGCCAGGCCACTCGTGAGATACCTGAAATCGGCTTGCTAAAAACCGAACCGCACTGAGCTTAAATGAGCTCGAGCTTTTTTGAGGGTAATAAACATAATCTAAATATATATTATGTATAAAAGTTATAACTATACATCTATTATAAAATAATTATAAAAATAAATAATAATTATAAACAAGCCGAGCTCAACCTGCTCCACGACTTCTCTATTGCTTTACAGGAAAGAGTTGGCTGAAATCATCAAGAAGTCATTAGCTGATATTATCGGCCAATGAGAAAGAGTTTAATAAACAAATAATCCGGGCTTTATCACCTTCCAACTTCTCAATAGCAACTTGCCGAGATACCAGCTCTACCTCGGCCTCAACCAACTGCTTGGACAACTTTTCATTCTCAGATATAGCGGACACCTGCCTATCACGAACCTCCAATAAGTTAGCAAGGTCAGCCCGCCACCGGCGAAGCACCTCATATGAAGCAGCAGTATAGTTCACACCAAAAACCAATACATTTTCAGCAAGTTGGGCGTTGTCTAGATCCTGCAAATAGGATCTCTCCGCTGGGGGGAAGGCACACTCTACCCAATGACGAATGACATCCGGATGTATGAGACGGGTGGACTCAGCAATGTGCCACCCAGACGCGTACCGGATATCTTTCAAAGATGGTTTCCAATTGATGCCGGGAGAATAAACATTGGATGGCATATCACTGGCCCCAGAAGAATGGCCCTCATCCGGTGAGCCTCCAGTCCGGATCCCACCAGGAAACTGGATAGGATTCTTCTGCACATCCCGTAGAAGCTGGGAGAAACTCTGCCCAGCAGCAAAGCTGGAAGCTACAGACGACCAAGTGAAGGTAAAAACCGGCTTCGCAGGAACAGGGAGTGATAAGCTTGGCAATGAAGTAGAAATTTTCGAAGATGGGGTCACAACAACATCCAAAGCAGGGATATGAGAGCATATAGGAGTAATGCTAACAGGAGCCGAAGTCTGTACAACATTGCTAAGAGAGGGTGAAGAGGTAACACTAGTAACGGCAACAGCTTCTCCGGAACTACTTCCACTAAAGTCTGGAAGATCTTTCACGGCGTCGGCTTGAGACACATTCACTTTATCAGGTCCAGATGAGGGCAGACTGACAGCTATTCGTTCATCTGTTTACAACAAAACAAATGATTACATACAATTTGAAAAAAGGATGGATTAAACACTAAACACTTACAAAGTGACTTTTCCTTCATTTCCAACATTTGTTTCCTTTGGCCAATAAAACTTCCACCCCAGGAATAGCAGTAGCTTTCCTCTTTTTTGATTTGTCTTTCTTTTTCTCCATACTCACATCACCCTGTGGAGGGGCAACACTGAGAGGGTTGGCATCGATAGGATCCACAACATCTTATTCATCAGTCGAAAGAATAGAGTCCATCATGGATACAGCCGAATCGGTACCTTGACCCAAAACCGGGCCAACAGGAGCAGGAATAAGAAACTTAGCAATAGTTTGACTAAGCACGTCAAGCTCATCAGGACCAAGTGGCGGGTCATGTTCTACTAATTGGGCAGAAATTTCAGAATCAAGAACGTCGAAATACTGCCATGACCCCTGATCCTCACGACGATACTCCGGAAACACGGTCTCTTCTACCCATATTCGGCCATGCCAACAGCAAACAGAGCTCTCTCCGAAATATAAGTACATTCTGTAGGATTATTGGTCAAAGCAAGATATAACGGATCCTTCTAATACGCAGAAGGTGGAGGACATTCGTCGGCCAATTTGGCCTTGGCCTCCGGATACCTGATCGGAACCCGGACGGGAAGAACGCGTTCGTCAACAAAAAAGAATTTTTTCCTCCATTCCTTATCACGAATGCTTTGGGGAAAATTGTCTACACAAGACAACATACCGGGACGACGATCGAAGGTAAAATACTCCTCCTTAAATTTCAAAACATACAATGACTTAAAAATTTCCAGGCGAGGTGCCCTACCAAGACCTAAAGCACAAAACTCAAAATGACGGACTTTATCAGACCTAGAGGATGCAATTGGGAGATGTTTACCTTGTAATACGAGAGCAAATCAAAAATAAAGTTGGTGGCCGGCAATCGAAAATGGGAAAAGGTGAAGAACTCCCCACACAAAGTGATTTTTCCCTCTTTCAAAGGAAAGGCCCGGTCATCTTTGACAGGGAGCACCGGTCCCCATTCCGAAGGTATGTGATAATCACTAAGAAAAGACGGGAACGATGACCAGTTACAGGATATGTCGGCAACATTCATGACGGTGCGCGACAAACTTGCTTTGGGAGCCATTTTGAATAAAGTAAAACGGTTGAAATGATAATATCTGGGTATGAATGCATATTCTTATAAGAAAAATGCGGACGTTTCAAATTCAAAATAAAACTGCCAAGTGTCAACTCCCTAGGCACTCATACTGTTGTGAAGAAGTTTGATGTGACAGTTATCATAATAGTATATCACGTGCATCGGACATGCGGTACGAATCCCAATTCAGATTCAAATTTGGCCCTTTTTTGACTTTTTCACGTTTTTCCGTACTTATAAAAATAATACAAGGAGTCTAGTAATATTCACACGTTCTTATCACTAGACTGGGGGGACATGACGAGGTAGGGCCCCAGCTAAGTTAAACTGGCCCATACCACAACTAGCTTAAACCCATCCAAGATAAAGCCCAATAGAGAAAGACCCAACTAATTTAAAGGAGTCAAAAGCGGTCAACATGACAGTCAAATGAAATATAAATAATAGCGAGATCTATGTGCAAACAATCCGGCAATGATTACCTTCCTTGGCGAAGAGAGTGGACTAACAGCAAAACGACAAGCTATAAAAGGAGGATGAATGTAAAACACAGATGATCTCATCATTATCTCAATCACTATCACTATATTCTCTTCTACCAGAAAACAATACTTATTCTCACGCCGGAGGGTGGTCACAGGATTACCCCCAATCCTGTGGCGAGTCCTAACGGTGTTTTCTTTTGTAGGAAAAGCTTTCTCATTCATTTCGGACGGTTCTGGAAGATCTCTTTGTATCATCTAGAAGATTGGAATACTAACCAGGTTCTTACTTCTTCAGTATTACTGTTTCCTCACCTGTTGCTTCAAACTTACTTCCCTTGGGTGATTCGTATAAAGATATTGATAAGGACAATAATGATTTTCTTGCAAGGATCACACCGTATGAATGGGAGTTGGCAAATGAAGCGTTACGGGGTCCACTTATTCCGTCAGATATAGTTATGACAACACCGTTGTTAGTATATATATATACTTTTTTTGTTATATACGTATCTTAATTTTGTTACATCTAATGATTTCAAAATAAGTATTATCTGGAATAAAACATAGGCAAAAAATGATAGCATACATGAGAAAAATACCATGACAGTTGTATATACAAGGGTGTGAAGGATGATGGTACCGACCTCATAGCTGATGTGGTGAATGGATGTATTACGTCGTCATCATTGGTATCATTTGTCTTCTATGACATATGAGTCTTTAGTGCATTACATTTATGGCTATTTAATTTAAATGTTTGTCATAACAAGCAGGCAGTTGATGTCAACATCATCACAACGATGACTGTTGAACGTGCCACGAACGAGCATCATGATTAACAAAGGCCTAGGAGAACACCTGAAGGACACAAGGTTTTAGTATGTATAGTAGTTTTTCTTTCATTAGAGTAGTTTTTGAATGTTGTTGTTTTGTTTGTTATTTTATATGTATTCATTATGTGTTTTTAAATATGAATGAACTTTCTATTTCTGCATTAGTCAAGTAAACTAGTACATAAATATAAAATTAGCAATGTTTCTTTTTGTAAAGTTACTTTGCCGAACTTATTAAAGCATAATGGTTTATTTTCCGATTGGAATTAATTTACTGCTGATAATATGATGTTGATGTTTCCATCCACCGAGCAGGTAAAGTATGGTGAACCAAAACCCTTCGCAAGCAAATGATAACCAAATCGATTGAACCAGAAATCGAGCATGTCAGACAAAATAATCTTTTCCCAATTTACTCATGGGGTGTTTGCTTTCTTGTGAGAAGCTCTTCTAACCACTTATGCTGCACCATGCAGACGCGGGCGGGCATTTAGGACGCGCAGAGTGTTTGTTTATTAGAAGACATATCACTTCAAAAGCTCTTCTCTAGCCGGGCAGCCGACATCCTTTGTTCCTCCTCTCAGCCCAGCGGCCAACCTCATCTGTTCCTCCTCTAGCCCAGCCCGACTCATCATTAGTATTGTATTTTCTTTTTTTTCTTTTTCCTAATCAGATTTTGTATTTTCGTTTTTTATTTGTTCATTATCTTTTCTGCTAATTTTTATGTACTTTTGTTTTCTTGGAATTCAATACATATGGGTTATTGTTATCTTGTTTTAAAGATCTGTTTTTTGATATATTGTTATCTTGTTATTAATCAGTTTTTTTTTTGTATTTTTTAGTATTGTATAAATATTTTTGTTTGTGATTATTGTATTCTTGTTGATATTAGTTCTGAGTATTGTGTTCTTGTTGCTATTAGTTGTCCATGAAGCATTTTGATTCTAGTTGCGAGTATGTATGCTTGTTGATATTAGTTGTGATTATTGTGTTCTTGTCGAAGTTAAAAAACAAACAGTCTTCCTCTTGCAGAATGCAGACCTTTGGTCCACCTCTTCTCATATGTGGTCCGCAGATTGTAGACCTTTTGCCTCAGAAAAAACAAACAACGCCTCAATAACTTTAATAATGATTCAAGTGATGCATTCACCTCTGATAATTAGTTCTATATATCCAATGAGTTTTCATTATGCTAGTTTCCTTGTGTAGTTCTCTATCAAAGTTTTCAAGATCTTTAGCAACACCATCTTTAGCAACACCATGAACATTGATATGATCATATGAATGCATATTAATTTATATATAGTCAAGATCTTTAGCAACACCATCACTGAACATTGATATGATCATATGAATGCATATCTATCTATCTATATATACAAAAGAAAACGTATATGCTGACGTGGCGTGCAATGGAGGCCTCAATCTTCCCTTGATAGTGCCACGTGGCATCATAATGAAGAGTTTTTGCTGTTTTTGAATTGTTTCCTTTTTTAATTAAATTGAGTTATTTTAGGAAAAAAGAATTTAAAAATAAATTTAAAATTTTCTCTCTCATATTTCCTCCCATAATTTTTAAACGTTTATATCTTTTATATACGGGATTTTTTGAAAAAAAATTACACCAAATTAACGAGCATATTATTATCTTTCCAACGAGTACCATAGTGCTATTTAAAAAACGGAGAAAAAATCGACTATTTTTTGTGGGGTTTCGTTCATACAGGAAAAAACACACAAAGTGTTCATGTTATCACGTAAAATTAGATTTTGTGGGGAATTTGAGTTATTACTGATTAGAATACTATGAACATGCAATAATTGAGAGATTTTGTGGTTAGTTAACTTGAGCCATTTGCAACAGGTTATCACGTAAAATTAGATTTTTCAACCCCGGGGCCCTCCCAGGATAATCAGCTAGTTAATGTATATATGTAAATAGTCAATCATGCCTGTTTGGTTTGAATAACACATGTAATTTAAAACAACATATATGTAACGATATATGCAATCTTGTTCTCCGTATATGTAGGTCAGTGATATACATATATGTAAATGCTCTACATATGTTTAAGTAACCGGTTTACATATATGTAGGCAGTGTTGTAGAACTCGCTAGTTAGGTGCTAGCCGGCCGGTAGGGTACCGACTAGGGATTAATCGGGATTAATCAGGATTAATCGGATCGGATTTTTATATATATTTTTCCAAATTTATACATATATAATGCTAATCTTATACCTTATATGTATAAATTTAGAAGTTTAGAGGCCAAATATAAAATACTGCATATGGAGGGGAGGTTAAGTATTAAAATACATACCTAAACTTAAATAACTCTAATCACCTCCATCGTTCACTATATCCCGTTTTTTCCTCCTCATTCCTGCTTTCATCGTACGGAACCATCAGACGCAACTAGGGTTCATGGAATTTCATCGTTTGCTTCTAAATCATGGATGATCATCCAATTTTGAGGTAGAACTTGATTTATTTGATCGATTTGCTCAAGTTTTGACCTGATCGAATTCCGTTTTTTTACCTAATTTTGAGTTTTTAGGTCCGATTAGGACTAATTTGGCCCGACTAATCAGTAATTAATTGCGACATCGATTAATTGAGTGATTAGCCCAAAATTAATCAGTAAAGTAAGGATTAGTGATTAATCACTGATTAATCGGTGATTAATCACGATTTTTACAACCTTGTGTACACAAAATTAGAGTTATACAAATTCTTATAGAAAATGAAGTTTCTCTAGCTAGGATCCATACACTCACACTGAAGAAACACGGATCCTGGATCATCGAACAAGCGCTAATCCAAGGAATGATTCTACAGTATTTTGTAAAGAGTGTGTTTATAAAATACGTGTGGGTTTAAGGCTAAGACCAAGGAGGTTAGAAGACTACCGATTAGAAGAGCCGAGCCTCTAAAAGTTAGTGAAATAAACAAGGGGTTGAAGAAGGTACGAAGGAGTTCGTATTCTTCTTGAGTGAAAGTATATGTGATATTAGATGCCAACAAAAGGAGAAGGAGCTTCTCCTTTTATAGTACCTAAACACCACACTTTCTCAGCCCATCCTCTACCCTTGATTGGGCCCGACCCAGTTAGAGGTGTCTCCATGAATCCGGCCCAAGTCCTTAAGCCAATTTGGTGCAAGTGGGTTTTGATAAAAATGAGAAAGTAAAATACTAAGGGGGATGTTACCGTCCTGACGTCTGTACACGTGGCGCCCATCGAGTGGACGCTGATGGTCGGCGGACACGTGGCGCCCACCTATTGGTAGACCGAGGGTGGTGGATAATTATACTTTTTCTTGGACCTCGAGACAGGTTGAGAAAGTCTGCTATCAAGAAGATATCTTGGCTGGGAGGCTGCCACGTCGTCGTCCTTTTTGCTTGCCAGACTGAGAGCAGTCTCTGATTGGAGAGGAACTCTGACGGGCAGCCTGTTGCGTCAGAGATATTTTGTCCGAGACAGGGGTGAGTCCCAAGGCTGCCCCAAAAGGTATCTTCCAGTTGTGTTGGCGAAGCTTCCTTTGGCTTGCTGGGGATGTTTCGAAGCATGTTGAGTCCGCTGACGTAGAACGGGCGGACGATGTTGCGCCTGGCGTCGATTAGGCGCCAGGGTGTATCGCCGACATAAAAACGGACGGGTAATGCTACTTCTGGCGTCAGTTGGACGCCAGATGTATCACCGACGTAGAACGGGCGGGTGGACGCCAGATGTTCCGCTGACGTAAAATGGGCGGATGGACGCTAGGCGATGCCGGTTCTAGTTGGGCGATGGTATGGTGTTTGTAATGCTTTGGTACCATATCCCTTCAAGTCCCCCAGTCTAGTGCTTTCATGCACCTTTGGTAGGGGAGTGCTGGACTTGATGTCACAAGTGTACTTTGAGTTACATCCGGTCGTCACTGGGTCTTCATGTAATAAAGTGGACGTGTGTTTTTTGTATGACTTTCGTCAACTGGTGCGCGCACAGTGATCAAGTTGCGGGCGTATGACGGAATGAGCGTTTATTGCGGGACCTATGATTTGGTCCGGGCAGTAGTAAGAAAATGAAGGAACTTCATTCGTTGTGTGTAAGGCTTGAAGCAGGGAGTTACCAAGAGAGAAGTTTTGTGTTGTTTCCTTTCTGCCCTGTGGTGTGGGGCCTGGATAGGCGTCGGGCCTGAGTGCGCGATCAGAAGGTGTGAATAAAATTTTTTTAAAATTTTCGTTCTGGCGCGCAGGCGTGGAGCCTAGAAAGGCTTCGGGCCTGATTGCGCGGTCGGAAGTTTGTGAAAATAAATTTTCAAAATTTCGATCTGGCGCGCAGGCGTGGAGTCTAGAAAGGCGTCGGGCCTGTTTGCGCGGTCAGAAGTGAAAATGAAATTTCAAAATTTTCGGTCTGGTGCGCAGGCATAGAGCCTAGAAAGGCGTCAGGCCTGTTTGCGCGATCAGAGGGTGTGAAAATAAAAATTTTCAAAATTTTCGGTCTGGCGCGAAGGCGTGGAGCCTAGAAAGGCGTCGGGCCTGTTTGCGCGATTAGAAGTGAAAATGAAATTTCAAAATTTTCGGTCTGGCGCGCAGGCGTAGAGCCTAAAAAGGTGTCGGGCCTGTTTGCGCGATCAAAGGGTGTGAAAATAAAAATTTTCAAAATTTCGGTCTGGCGCGCAGGCGTGGAGCCTAGAATGGCGTCGGGCCTGATTGCGCGGTCAGAAGTTGTGAAAAGTGGTTTTTTGTCTGACAGTTATTGTGACTGTTGAGTTGCCAGGCCACCACGTGTCGTGCATCTGATGCATGGGGACAACTGTTGATGATAAATTCAAGCGTGGACGTACACGTGTCGAGCATCGGCATCGTTTGCCAGCTGAGGTAGGACAACCGTCAGGCAAGTGGGCCACGCGCGGCGCGTGGGCCGTTCGGTCACGTGGGCTGTCTGACGTGTCTGTCTGCCATTGGACCCCTGCGCGAAAAGCCTGTTCGTGATGATTTCTCTTTCTGCCGTTGCATTAAATGCGATGGGTATAAATATGAGCCCTTTATCCTTCTCTTCGTTTCATTCTCTCCTTCCAAAGAAATTTTACTAGTTTTTCTCTGGCGAGTTAGTATTTTTTCCGATCATCTGTCGAAGAAGTTTTCGAAGTTTCTTACTTCTTTTTCCTTTGTTGAAGATGTCGTCTGAGGACAAGAAGGCTGAGCTGGCGATAAAAGATGCCCAAATTTCTTGGTCCAAGGACAAGTTTAGGTCCTTGGTCATGATATACAATATTCTTCGTGAATAGGAGCCGGAGTTGCTAGAGAAGGGGCAGACTCCGGTTGACTGCCCGGAGGGGAAGATATGTCTGTACGAGGCGTATTTCCAGAAGGGGTTGTTCCGGTTGCCGATCTCCAAGTTTCTTATCTCCGTCTTGCAGAAGTACGGGGTGCATATCTCTCAGATGAGCCCCTTTGGGGTGATGAGGGTTATGCATTTTGAAGCCACATGTCGGTCGCTAAGAAGGGAGCCGGAGTTTGAGCACTTCAATGTGTTCTACAAGCTCAAAGTGAAGGAGTCCGGCTGGGTGTCCTTCATTGAGAGGTCGAAGAGTGTTACTTTGATTGTGCCAAAGAGTTCTCCCAAGACTCTGCGTGAGTGGAAGAAGTGTTTTTCCTTTGTGAAGAAGGAGGTCATTCCTGTGGATATGGCGAAGCTGGAGCTACGTGCCGGGCAAAAGGCTCCTTCCTTCGAAGTTATAAAGGATTTCCAGGAGGAGGCGTGGTTTGAAGAGCGTTGTGCGCATCCTAGTCGCCTGGATGATTTGGATAAGTTGGATGAGGGTATCCTTCGTTTGCTAGGATTGAGCCGTCTGGGCGTCAGGGAAGGTTATGACGTGGCACCTGTGGGTGATGCTGGGCCACTATCTATTGAAGGTGAGTACTTTTGTTATTGCTATGTATTTATTTGTATCTCCTTCGTGTTTGACGCGTATATCTGTTTTGCAGGCGAGTTGCTGTTTGAGGTTTTTGCCGCTCGCGCTATCAAGACTACCTATTTGGCGGTACCCGAGGGGGGGGGGTGTCCGAGTTGGAGCTGAAGGTGGAGAATTTTCTGTTCCCCGTACCGATGGAAGGTGCGCCTTCTAACCTTGAAGTCGGTTTTCTGATCAATCCCGAGCCGTTATCTGTGCGTACGGCGGCTGGGATTGATTATGTATTTTTATCCGACGATGAGTCGAGTGGCTCGTCGTCCGGTTTAATTCACCATGCGCGTCGCTCTGCAGGTGGCGGTGGATCCAGTGTGTCTGCAGCCGCGACGCATGGTGGTGGAAAGACCAGTGAGGCTGAAGGGGTGACTACTGAGAGTAAGTGTTTTGACCTTTGTTTTCTTTTCATTTTCTTGTGCGGCGTAGGCTGAGCTTTGTTTTCTTTGTTTGTAGGTCACAAGCGTAAGCAGCCGGAGGTGGCTGAGGAAGACGTACCTGAGGGTCCGTCTCCTAAGCGGGCGGCTACAGGTGGCGGTGATGTCGATCCTCCACAAGGTTTGGAGCTTGATCCCCCGTCCGAGCGTGAGCCCTTCTATAAAAAGGCTGAAGAAAAATGAGCAGTAAGTGATCTTTGTAATGTCTTTCTGGTCGATTTCATTAAGTCCTTAATGCATCCTTCTTGTTTGCCTGTAGGTTCTGTTCCTCCGTCTGTGAAGCAATTTCAGGAGGAGCGAAAGAAGAAACTGGAATAGGAGCGGGCCCGGGCTGAGGTTGCGCGTCAATCGGAGTTGACGCGGAAACAGGAGGAGGATCAGCGCGCTGCTGAGGCCGCTTTGAAGAAGAAGGAGGATGAGGACCGGGCTCTCCAAATGGAGGTGGAGCGTAAGCGGGCCGAAGATGCTCGTTTGGCCACCTTAGCTGAGAAGGAGAAGGAGGAGGAGGAGCGCAGGCTGGCCTTGTTGAAGAAGCATGAGGATTAGTGAAGATAAAGAAGGAACAGGCCCAAGGGATGGGTGCTTAGGGCTGCGATGGCTCGCTGACCGAGCCCGCTTTTGTTGATTTAGATGAGAGGGACGTACAAGAAACGTCGCCTCAGGGGGTCGGGATCGATGATCCAAAGCTGAAGAAGGCTGAAGGTGGTGGAGCGTCTTCAAGTGCTCCTGCCTTCAGGTTGGACGCTCCGGTTTATACACCTGAGTGGCGTATAGCCGAAAGTTGTCGTTTCCTAAACCCCTTCGTGGCTAAGGAATTCGTTAACTATGTGTTTCCTCCAGCGGAGCGCGCTCACCATCGTTCCCAGAACAGGAGTACACTTTTCTCGGCGTTGTGTATGAATCTGACACAGTCTTTGGGAAATTTGTACGCCCTTCACCGTGCAGAGGGTGAGTTTTTGGATGAACAGGCGTCGGTTGCAGGTGAAGCCGAGCATCTGTCGAGAGAGAAAGATGTGTATGAGACCGCACAGAAGCGGCTTTTGGAGCAGGTTCAGAAGCTAGAATCTGACCTGCGTCAGAAGGATGGTGAGGCGGCGGAAAAGCAGAAGGCGTGGGCAAACTCCACGGCCACTGTGAACAAGGAGTTAGAGTGCCGCCGTTTGTTGGTACAGAAGGCTGAATCTGCGTTGGCTGAGCAAAAGAAGGTGGAGGCGGCTAAGGTCAAGGAGATGGAGGAGCTATCCTCCAAGTATGCCACTGCTGTGACTGACCTTAAGGCGTAGGACGCCGATGTGGTGAGGATGACCACTCGAGTGTCTGAGCTGGAAGGTCAGATCAATGACCTTATCAAGGAGAAGGAGGCGTGGGCTGTTGAAGAGGCTAGTTTATTGGCTGAGAAGAGGGCTTCCGAAGAGAAGGCCCTGTGGCTGATGTCCGATGGCGTTTCAGCGGTATGTCTTCTTCTTTGACCTGTATTTATTCTTTAAGTATTTCATGCCCTGCTAACTTATTTGTTTCTGTTGTAGATCATCAACCGTTGCTGGAATGAGCCGAAGATGGGCGAGCAGGTGGTGGAGATCGCACATGCTGGGTGCGTCACTGGTTTGCGCGTGGGATGGTTGGAGGGCTACCTGGCGGCCAAGAATGGGGCCCCTATAGAGGAGGAGCCCTTTCAGGATATCAACCCTGAGGATGAGCTGGTAGATCATTTGAAGAAGCTGGAACAGATGAAGTTTCATGTTCTTCAAACGGTTGGCGAGTGCCTGATGGATTCAGATCCTATTGGGCGTTTTCGGCAGTGGGTTGAGGAGTCGGATCGACTTAGGCGAGAGAAGGCCCAGAAGGCGTTGGCGGATCAGACTGCCGGGTTGGGTAGTTCGGGGACGGCGCATGAGCCTCCCCAGTAGGTTGTTTTTGTTTGTGGCGTCCCTTATGTTTTGTCTTTGTATATGTAACTCCTTTTTGAATGGAAATGAATTTTGACGCTTTGATATTTGTTGATGTTTGTCCCGAATGCCTTCATGTGATAGGTTGCTGTGTGTATGAAGAGTAGATTAACTTCATAGGTTATAAGTAAACTTAGGGTCCATTGTGTAGAGTAAATTAGCTACACAATTTAGGGCTAAAGGATTGTCATTTCTAAGTTATGAAGAGTAAATTAACTTCATAAGTTAGAAATATGGCAACGTTTGGCGTCAAGTCTTATGAAGAGTAAATTAACTTCATAAGTTAAAAATATGGCGACGTTTGGCGTCAAGTCTTATGAAGAGTAAATTAACTTCATAAGTTAGAAATATGGCGACGTTTGGCGTCAAGTCTTATGAAGAGTAAATTAACGTCATAAGTTAAAATATGGCGACGTTTGGCGTCAAGTCTTATGAAGAGTAAATTAACTTCATAAGTTAGAGGCAAAGTAATGAGTTGTGCGATTGTGGACAAAATGTAAGGTGGCGAAGTTCATAATTCAAAAACTGGGATTTTCATAAGTAACATGGGCGCAATTGCACAACATTCCATGATCTAGGTATGGGCGTTCCGTCAAGTCTTTCGAGCGCATATGCCCCTTTTCCTAATACTTGTTGAATCTTGTAAGGCCCTTCCCAGTTTGGCGCTAGCTTTCCAGGGCGCTCAGTATGAGACGCGTAGTTGTCTCTTAGGACGTAGTCCCCAATGTCAAATGCGCAGGCTTTAACTTTGGAGTTATAATCGCGCTCCAATTGTTTTTTATAGTTTGCCTCATGTATAGCGACGATCTCGCGTCTTTCGTCTAAGAGGTCCAAGTTGAGGCGCAGTTCTCTGTCGTTATCTGTTTGTGCGGTGTTGAGGACCCTTGGCGATAGGAATGATATTTCTGCGGGGATTACTGCTTCAGAGCCATATGTTAGGCTAAAGGGGGTTTCGCCTGTGCTGGTCTTTGTGAGGGTGCGATGTGCCCATAAGACGTGTGGGAGTTCATCCACCCAACCTGTTCGTTTGGATCCTAGGCGTGTCTTTATGCCTTCGACCATTGACCTGTTGATACGTTCTACTTGACCGTTTCCCTGAGGGTGGGCGACAGATGTAAAGATCTGGCTGACGCCCAACTGTGTTAGCCAGGCTTGGATCTTTTTGTCCGCGAACTGCGTTCCGTTGTTGGTGACGATTTCCATGGGTAGGCCGAAGCGGCAGATGATGAATTCCCAGATGAATTTTTTGATGTGCTCAGCGCGGATTGATGCGAGCGGCTTGGCCTCAACCCATTTTGTAAAGTTGTCGACGGCGACGATAAGGTATTGTATCTTTCCTGGGGCCATTGGGAATGGGCCGACTAGATCGATAGCTCATTTCTGGAATGGCCAAGCGGCAGTGATTTTGGCAACGACCATTCTTGGGCCTGGGTGGATGCCGCATATGCCTTCGTGTATGTTTGGATCGGGGTCATCTATGACCCGACGCCCGTTTGTGTTATGTTTACCTGTCTAAGTGGTACTGAAGGTTGAGCTAGAGTTTCGATGCGTACCTCTTTGGCCATATGCAGCCAAGCAGTGGAGGCCATTTTGCTGAGTGCGTCAACTTCCTTGTTGCCACTTCGGTTGATGTGGACGATTGTGCAGGTTGTGAATTTTTTGGTGAGGAGGTTGGCCTGGTTGACGTATTGAGCCATAATCGGGTCTTTGGCGTCGTATACGTCATTCATGTGACCTGCTATGAGCATGGGGTCGACTTGGGCGTTAAGGTGTCTTGCGCCCATTTTTTCGGCCAGGCGTAGTCCTGCCAGGAATGCCTCGTACTCTGCTTCGTTGTTCATGCTTGGGAACTCAAGGCGGACGACGTATGTGAATTCGGTTTTATCGGGGCTGACGAGGCGTAGACCTGCGCCTGCGCCCTGATCGTTGGAGGCTCCGTCTGTGTATAATGACCAAGTCAGGCGGGAATCTGGTACAGGTTTCGGATCTTGTTCGTCTTTGCAGTCTTGTATTTTATCGGTTGGAATTTCTGCGATAAAGTCTGCGAGGACTTGTCCTTTGATCGCGGGCCTTGGTTTGTAGATGATGGTGTGGGCGCCGAGTTCGATTGCCCATTTTGCTAGGCGGCCCGAGAGTTCTGGCTTTGAGAGTACGGTGTTGATTCTGTAATCTGTTAGAACATTGATAGGGTGTCCTTGAAAGTATCATCGCAAGCGTCGTGAGGCATGTACGAGCGCGAGAACTAGCTTTTCCATTGTGGAATACCTAGTTTCTGCGTCTGCGAGGGTGCGACTGATGTAATAGATCGGTGCTTGTACTTTGTTGCGTTCTACCAGAAGTACTGCGCCTATCGCTGTTTCAGATGCGGATATGTACAGTGTTAATGGTTCATCTGGGAGAGGCGCTGTTAGAGTTGGTAAGTAGGTCAAACACTGCTTCATTTCCCGAAAAGCCGCTTTCGCCTCCGGGGTCCAGCGGAACTGTGTCTTTTTTAGTACATTTCTTAGGGTATGAACAAAAGGAAAAGACTTGGACGCGTAGTTTGATAGGAATCGGTTAAGGGCGACGAGGCGTCTCATGCGTGTCTGCACGTCCTTTTATTGAGTTTGGTGATGGCATGCGTTGGATGGCTTGAACTTTCTCTGGATTTGGTTTGAAGCCGCCATTGGTTACAATGATGCCTAAAAATTTCCCCTCTTCAGCTCCGAAGGAGCATTTGCCCGGGTTGAGTTTCATCTTGATTTCGCGCAACTGTTCGAAGGTGCGCTGGATGTCCAATAGCATGGTGTCTTCTTGGGTGCTTTTGATGACCAAGTCGTCGACGTAAACCTCAAGGTTGACGTCGATTTGGTTGATAAATGCATGGTCCATTAGGCGTTGATAGGTGGCGCCTGCATTTTTTTAGTCCGAAGAGCATTTTGGTGGAGCAGTATACCCCTCTATCGGTTCTGAAGGCGGTTCTGTCTTCGTCTTCGTAGGCCATCTGGATTTGGTGGTATCCTTGATAGGCGTCGAGGAAACACTTGTATTTAAATGGCGCTAGAGAGTCTACATTCAGATCGATTTCTGGTAGGGGGTAGTGATCCTTTGGACATGCCTTGTTGAGGTCTTTGTAGTTGACGCACATGCGCCAAGACCCGTTCTTCTTGAGGACCATGACGGGGTTAGCTACACAGGTTTGGTGGTTGCATTTTCTTTTGATGCCTGCGTCGAGTAGGTCGTCGACTTGCTCGTTCATGGCTCTGACTCTGTCGGGGCCTAGTGGACGTTTTTTCTGGCTACCGGGCGGGCGTCCTTGTAAGTGTTGAGGCGGTGCTCAGCCATGTGTCTTGGGACGCCGACCATGTCTGATGACTGCCAGGCGAAGATGTCTTTGTTTGCCACCAAAAGTTGTTTTAGGTGTATTCGTACTTGGGGGGACAGAGTCGGCCCCAAAGTAATGGTTTGTTCGGGGAAGGCCGGGTTGAGAACCCATTCTTCTTCTTTTGGTGGGAGTGGTGCTGGCGGCGCAGTGTCTTTCATCGGTTCTGTGGTCACGAGGCATTCTTGGTTGCCTCTGTTGTACGCAATCCCCGTGGGTGTTGGGAAACTCATGGTTTGGTGGGGGGTTGATGCGGTGCAGTTGAAGTTTGCCAGACCTTGTCTGCCAAGCAATATGTCGTATGAGGAGTTGGCTGGAATGACATGGAAGGTGCAGACTTCTGAGCGGGAGTGGGACCCATCATCAAGTGTGACTGTGAAGTCGAACTTGCCGATGGGGTGGATGACTTCATTGAAGAAACCTGCGATCGGTGCATCTGGTTGCAGGCGTGCTTTGTCTTCATCATCGAGTTGGTCGAAACACTACTGGTACATGATTTCGAAGCTGCTTCCGCCATCGCACATCATTTTGTAAGTTCGGTAATGTCCGAATAGCGCTGTGATGGTGAGTGGGGTTGTTGACTTTGCGCCCCCTAGTATTATTGGGAGGATGACCTGGGCCTCCCTCCAATTTCCGGATGTCGCTGCTTCTGCTTGCTGCGACGTGTTCGCCATGTCGGCGAGGTTTGTTTTCCGCTTGGTGTTGCGCGTCATATTGCACAGTCGGGTGTATGCGCCGCGGATGTGGTGTGTTTTGATGTCTCTGATGGCCTTGCCGGGTTCGTCTTGCCAACGTGCGCCGGCACGGACATTTTTGACCAGGTTGGCCAATTTCCCAGAGCGTAAGGCTGCCTCGATCTCCATCTTGAGGCTGTAGCAGTTGTCGGTGTCGGTGTCATGACCCACGTCTTTCTGGAAGTCACTGAATCTGGTGTTGTCCACGTTCGTTCTTTTTGTGCCCATGGGTTTTGGGAGCTTGAAAGTTACCTCTCCAGTTGAGAAGACTTGTGACATCACCTGGGAGGGTGTTTTGGTGAGGGGGGTCCAGTCTTGGTTCCGGCGGCCGCTGTTGCGCTGGTCGTGCGTTTGTTTGCTACCGATTATGTTTTTGGCATCGCCATAGGTTGAATATCGGCCTTCGTCGGTGGAGCCTAAAATACGGTTCCAGACAGACGCTCGGTTGTTGCTGCGGCTGCGGCTGTTGCTGGAGCTCCCTCGTTGGTTTTGGCGCATCGTTTTTTGGTTGCCCGCGTATAAATTTGAAATGCGGACAACCTCCTCCCAGGAATCTGGGACGCCATCTTTCCCTTGAAGGGTGTGTTGGATGCCATCGTCGTTGACGTTGGCCAGGAAGGAGGTCCGAGTTGCCTCGTCCCCCGTTCCTAATTGTAGTGCTTCTTTATTGAACCGCATGATAAAGTCTTTGAGCGGTTTCGTGTCTCTCCGCTTGCATAGAGAGATCTGTCTTTTTTCGCGCTTGTGGCGACGCTGTTGGCTAAAATGGAGCGAAAATTTGTCGATCAGCTGTTCGTAGCTGTCGATGCTTCCAATAGGGAGGTTATCAAACCAGACCCTGGCGGCCCTTGTGAGTGTCTGGGCAAACATGTGGCACCAAACGGGTAGGGTCCATTGAAGATGCCGAGTTGGTCGTCCGGGTCGGTGAGGCCGTCATATATTCTGACGTTGGTTGGGAGGAGTTGCCTCGGTGGTATTGGTGCTTGCAAGATGCGCCGTGTAAATTTGGACTTGTCCGCCAAGGCGGTTGGCCTGTAAGGCAGTGACAGGCTTGTGGTGGCGTCATCCTTGTATCTGTTTAATCGCTCCCGTTTGTGGTATGGGCTATGACAATAGTCCCTGGAGGCATCATCCTCCCATGAACTTTCGTCATAGTCATCATTGTCGAACTGATTGTGCTCTGCACGGGCCTGGTCCGCAGGGGTTTTCCCTGGACCTTCCCCGTGACGGGCAGCAGCCGTCGTTCGTGCGGGTTGTTTGGAGGAAGAACCCATGATGGCCTTGCCGGTGCAACGGCGACGTTCCAGCTGAGCGTCCAGAATCTGTTTCTGGCGTTCGTACCAGTCGTTATTCAGGGCGTCGATCTCCTCCTCGGTTGGAGGTGCTGGATCAGTGAGTTGGAATTCTAGGTTTTTGGGAGTGACGACGGGGTGTTGTTGGTTGTTGTCGTGGTCCCCAGATGTTGGGTGGGATCCTGGGGTGCCGTCGGTAATGTCTTCGACGACTCCAGAGGGTGAGAATGCTCTTGGGGGTGAAGTAGTCATTTTTCAGTGTGGACTAATGGGTATGTTTGATAAAGCTGTTTTGTTTAGAGTATTTGTGGTAAGGTCACGGATGGCGCCAATTAAGAAACACGGATCCTGGATCACCGAACAAGCGCTAATCCAAGGACTGATTCTACAGTATTTTGTAAAGAGAGTATGTTTATAAAATACGTGTGGGTCTAAGGATAAGACCAAGGAGTTTAGAAGACTACCGATTAGAAGAGCCGAGCCTCTAAAAGTTAGTGAAATAAACAAGGGGTTGAAGAAGGTACGAAGGAGTTCGTATTCTTCTTGAGTGAAAGTATATGTGATATTGGATGCCAACAAAAGGAGAAGGAGCTTCTCCTTTTATAGTACCTAGACACCACACTTTCTCAGCCCATCCTCTACCTTTGATGGGGCCTGGCCCAAGTAGAGGCGTCTCCATGAATCCGGCCCAAGTCCTTAAGCCCATTTGGTGCAAGTGGGTTTTGATAAAAAGGAGAAAGTAAAATAATAAGGGCGATGTTACCGTCCTGACGTCTGTACACGTGGCGCCCATCGAGTGGACGCTGATGGTCGGCGGACACCTGGCGCCCGCCTATTGGTAGACCGAGGGCGGGGGTAATCATAATTTTTCTTGGACCTCGAGACAGGTTGAGAAAGTCTGCTGTCCAGAAGATATCTTGGCTGGGAGGCTGCCACGTCGTCGTCCGTTTTGCATGCCAGACTGAGAGCAGTCTCTGATTGGAGAGGAACTCTGACGGGAAGCCTGTTGCGTTAGAGATATTTTGTCTGAGGCAAGGGTGAGTCCCAAGGCTGCCCCAAAAGGTATATTCCAGTTGTGTTGGCGAAGCTTCCTTTGGCTTACTGGGGAAGCTTCGAAGCATGTTGGGTCCGCTGACGTAGAACGGGCGGACGATATTGCGCCTGGCGTCGATTGGGCGCCAGGGTGTATCGCCGACGTAAAAACAGGCGGGTAATGCTACTTCTGGCGTCAGTTGGACGCCAGATGTATCGCCGACGTAGAACAGGCGGGTTGGACGCCAGACGTTCCGTTGATGTAAAACGGGCGGATGGACGCTAGACGATCCGCTGACGTAAAACGGGCAGATGGACACCAGGCGATGCCGGTTCTAGTTGGACAATGGTATAGTATTTGTAATGCTTTGATACCATATCCCTTCACACACAAACCTAAAACAAAACATAGTACTGCCTAATTTTGGAAAGTTATTTATATAAAAATACTTTATCCATCATAATCACTTCTTAAATATATTCTTGTATTTTTCTATGAAAGTATTAAAATTGGGGTGGAAAGTTCATAAAGAATAAAAATAAAAATATATCACACTAAAACTTATTATTAAAATATTTGTTAACATACGTTTATTACACATAAATATTTGTCAGAACATACGTTTATTACACATGTAATAATAAATACTCTTCATTTTATAGTGTAAAATATTATTAAAATATTTTATGTCTATAGATTTTTGGAGTAAAGATCATGTGGGTTGTTGATGAACCCCACAATTACTAGGTGGCATTATTTCCCATGTGCCCCTAAATGATAGTGGGCTTAGGTTTTTTTTGTCGTTGTCGTAGGGAGTTGACCTTATTTACAGGGTCACTACCACAAGATCACCTTGCTAAAGCTGTATGACCGTATGGTTTACTTAGGGGCTGTTTGGTAGCCTCTAAATTAGGCTATTAACCATTCATTCAGCGCTGGATGATTCAGCTTTCAGCGTGTTTGTTTCAGTCTCTGAATAGAATGGTTAAGTCTGAATCATTAAGATTTGGGATGTTGCTGAACAATTAAGCACTGAACTATGCTGAGCTTTAATGAGGCTCCCCTACCAACGTGGGACAAGAAAACTAACCATTAAGAGATCCAACTTAACCATTCAGACCTATTAATGATTCAGCAATTAATCAACCAAACAGCACCTTACATGGACAATGGTATCGGAATGGAGCACGGGAGCATGCGTCTATCTTGTCTTGTTGGATATTTACTAAATATGCCATTGTACTTGTTATATGGTATTGATACAAATACAATAGTTAGACATAATAAAAACATGATCGAACCACGTCATATGCTCATATTTGATGGATATCATATGCTTATTTGATAGATTGTATTACTGACATGCGACTTCATCACAGAATTTTGGTTGATAATATTTTACTCAATTATTTTGTCATAATTTATGTTCGTTAACTAAAAAAAAAAACTATGTATGGTTTGTTTTCCTAATATGTTAGTATATATATTTTTTTATTAAACATAGTTGTATTCAAAATAAAATATATTTTATTCTCGTAATATGGATTAACATTTTTACTAAAATCAGTACCAAACTAAACCGATACTGACTGAACAATATGATTACTGTTACGTGTTTAAATTTCAGGTCGAGTAGGGTCTTTTTCATCACCAGGGCTGTCTTCGAAAACGCTAAAAAAAATTTGGGCCTCGGGCAAAAAAGAATTTGGGTCCAAAATTTTGTAAGGAAAAATGAATTTAAAAAAAAAAAAAAAAAACTAAATATGGTGCAAGAGCCAAGGCTTGAACTTGAGACATCTACATTAAATTTGCATGATTTTTCCAACTCCACTAACAAGACTTTTATGTATAAAACACAAATATATATTCTAAATATAGAATTTAATATATATATATATATATATATATATATATATATATATATATATGTATATTTTTTTAAAAAGTTCAGGCCTATTTGTGGGTCGGGCCCTGAGCCGGTGACCACCCGGCCCATGCTCAGAGCCAGCCCTGTTCATCTCGGCACGCTCAATTGGCCTCACAAGTCACGACATAATTGACTCTTGGACTCTGCGTCTCTTCAATTTAAATTTTAAAGCGAACTTTTTTTTTTTAGTTTATTTAGGTTAAATAAGTGGGTAATTCATTGCTATTAGGGTTGGTGGCCCAATGGTAGAAGCAAAACTTCTAGAAACACCTAAGAGGGAGGTTATGGATTCAAGTCTTACAAGGAGTAGAAATTTGTCAGTAAAAAAAATGTGGGTAATTCATTATTGCCTCATTGGGTTACTTGTGGGTAAATAAAACATGGTTGTTTAATGGTTAATTAATAAAACATGGTCCTTTAGATGATTAATTAATAATTAATGGGCTTAATTACTAAACCAAAAAAAGATATTAGGTAAAATGTTTATATTATTTCAAATTTAGTAAAAGTGGTATGTAGTTTTTCCATGCCAACGGTGACAATTTTCTTTTTATATAATCAATGGTGTCAATCGGTAAAAAAAAACAAACTAGTGTCTCTCGAAATTTTCATATTACACATTTATATGATACGTAAAATATATTTGTATTGAATGGCTCCGTTCATTTCAATGGGACTCATTTGTGGGCCGGCCACTCTCGCGTTAGCGTGAACCCAGTTAAAACAACATAGTCTGATCATTGTAGAGAAGCTAAGAGATCCCCTTCTGGGGGTTATGATGAACTCTGCCAAAACAAAGAAAATCACCTTCCAAAAAAAAAAGTTAGCACAGTCCAACAACCCAACAATGATGAAGACTAGATATATTTAAGGTTTTTTTTTTTTTTTTTTCTAGTATTTTATGTTTATCTATTTGTGAATTTAATGGTACGGTTGTTATGGTTGTATTTTATGTTTATATTTATTAAATATTTTTTCGTTGGGTAAAATGTTAATATTGTTTGTATTTTAAGAGAAAAATTACAGAAATCGTCCTTTTTGTTTTCATCGTTTTTTAGTGGTTGTCCTTAACTTCAGAATTCATGAGAATCGTCCTTTATGTTGTAAAATCTTGCAGCTCTCGTCCTTTAGACCTAACTTGGTTAGTTTTTTTTTGGTTAAGTTATGACACGTGGCTTGCACGTGAGGGCATAATTGACATTTTACCCCTGATTTCATCCCCCCCCTTTATAAAACCATCCCTGATACCCTCGTCCTATTCCTTCATCAGTTTAACCACCATTATGAACCACCCCTATCCACTGTTGACTACCCACAACCACCATCTGACCACCATCAAAACCACCACCCGCTGTTCAGTCGTGTCACCATAACCTCCGGTCATCGGAGCAACTATTACCGTCATTGTCTCTTTCCATCATCGGAGCTCTAAACACCACATCAATCCTATGCTCAGATTCTCTACCATAATCAACTATTACCAACCCAAATTAGAGGTGTTTGGTCTTACCTTGGTCGCCGGTGACCATCATTGTACTCATAAAACCCTCTGACAACAACATCGTTTTCTCCTGTCGTCGGAACATGTTTCTGCTCCCACCAAACTTCCTTTCACAGCCACCACCATCGTAATCCATCACTACCGAAACAAATGTGTCTTCTGGTTAGTGACCAGATGGCCTCCCTCTAATTTCCTCTCCTCCATTATCATTTCTCCCCGTCTCTCTTTCTCTCTCACTCTCTCAGTTCCTCTTTTCTCTTTCCACGTCTGCTTCACTCTCCTCCTCGATCTTTCTTTATTCTTTGGTAAAAAAGTGTGGGTGTGTTCCAAATTAGGGTTTCAAATTGAGGGGTATTAGTATTTATGGGGTTTTTTTGTAGAGGATAAGTGAAAATGAAGGTGAAATGTCAATTATGCCCTGCACGTGACATAACTTAACCAAAAAAACTAACTAGGTTAGGCCTAAAGGACGTGAGCTGCAAGATTTTACAACACGATTCTCATCAATTTTGAAGTTAAAGGACAACCACTGAAAAACGATGTACCTTAAAGGACGATTTCTGTAATTTTTCCTATTTTAAAATTAGAAAATGTTAATTAAAAACGTAGTTTTACTCAGAATAAAGTATATTTGAATCAATGGAATATAATAAGGCAATTTAACTACCAGTCGATGATAAACATTACTAGGGGTGTTCAAATTCAGATAATCCGAATTTTTAATAGTTAATATTGGGATCCGAATAAGGATCCAAAATTTTTGATATCCGAAATTCGGATAATCCATATTTCGGATTCGGATTCGGATCATCCAACGGATAATCCGAAACTCAAAAAAATAAATAAAAATAATAAAAAAACATTCTCCTTTATGTTTAAAATGTGAACCTGTTAAAAAAAAAACAAAAATCGAAGTTAGATAAACGAACTTGAAAAAAAAATGTAAAATAAACTTACCGTTTGGTGGATGGGGGGGTTGTGGTCCTGTGGAGGTCAGAGACGAGGTGGACGGGGGCTGTTATAGAGAAGAGAAGAGAAGAGGGAGCGGCTGCTATGGATTGGAGTAGTATGGACTTAGGGTTAGGAGGATTAGGGATTTATGATTGCGTATTGTGTATTGTGTTACGTAGTGTATATAATATTATATATTTTAATTTTCGGATTCGGATAATCCAATTAGCTGAAATTTTTCAAAATCTGGATCCGAATCCAACTCCGAAATTTTGGATTATCCGATATCCGAAAATCGGATTATCCAAGATTTCGGATAATTCGGATTCGGGTTATCGGATTTTTCGGATTCGGATTCGGATTCGAATTCGAATTCGGATTTTTTTTAACACCCCTAAACATTACTATATATTTTTCTCTTTTTTTCTGTTGTGGTATCATAAACATTACAAAATATTTTATTGTTAGGCAACTATTTTAGCATTGCTGATACTGTTTGTATTTAAAATATAAAAAAGTTATTATTTAAAATAGAGTTGTAATCAAATAAAACATTTTCTTTGTAACATGAATTAGAGATAGACATTTCATACTTAGGGGCTGTTTGATAGCCTCTTAATCAGCCTCTTAACCATTCAGGTCTGAACCATTCAGCATTCAGACTGTTTGTTTCAGCATCTGAATGGAATGATTAAATGTTGAACCATTAAGCTAATAAGGGATGCTGAATGATTCAGCTCTTAACCATTCAGATCCCCTTAACCATTCAGACCATCTTAATGATTCAACGCTTAATCAACCAAACAGCCCCTTAGTATTCATATCATATTCAATTTTATGATTTTTGATTTTGGTACGAGGCGATATCCAATATCCTCACACTGCCGGTAAGTGTAATTATGTAGCTATATTGCCTCAATTTCTTACCCTTAGACTATGCGTTGTAGCTAGAGGTGGGTTATGGCTTTATCCTCTTATATTGCGTCATGTCAGCACCTAGTTGGCAGGTTGATAAAGCTGCTGGTCGCTCACCTGATGCTGTTGTGGCTAGAGGCGAGCAACAGCTTTATCCAGTTTTTTTTTTTTTTTAAAATTGATACTTTCTAAATTTGTCAAATTTATAATATTAATACAAAATAAACTTAACTAAAAATTAGATTAATGTTTACAATAATACAAACTATAAAAAACTAAAAACTAATCTAATACAGGATCATCGGGACGTCTAGCCCATAAATGCTCGACTAATTCATGACGGAAATTTCCGTGTATCTCACGGTTCTTGAAGTTGTTTATGTTGTCGAGTCTTTGGATATCAGCAATTGTCGATTGGGCACGTGAGATATCACTTTGGTAATTTTGACATATCGTCATGCCTTGGTCCTACAATATCATGTTATGTAGAATAATACAAGTATAGATGACGTCCATAATCCTCTCTAGTGTCCAAAACCTTATTGGGTTGGCAATCAACGAAAATCTTTTTTAAGAACGCCGAATGCTCTTTCAATATCTTTTCTCGCCGACTCTTGTATCTTTGTAAAATACTTGCATTTGTCTTCAAGTTGAGACGAGTAAGCTTGAACAAGTGTCGCACATTCGTTGTAAATACCATCGACCAAGTAGTAGCCGTACTTGAAATTTACGTTATTAGCGTAAAACGATTGGTGCGGCCCAACTCCGTCGATAAGGTCATCGAATAAAGGTGATTGGTCGATAACATTTCGGTCGTTATTTGACCCAACAACTCCAAAAAAAGCATGCCAAAACCAAAGATCATGCGAGGCCACCGCTTCAAGTATAATACTCGGTCCAGAATGATCACCTCGATGAAACTGACCTTGCCAAGCCGTAGGACACATAGCCCAACCAACATGCGTACAATCGAGACTACCAAGCATTCCGGGAAACCCATGTGTTTCACAATGAACCTCGTATATGCGTTGGATATCATACATGGTTGGTTTACGCAAATATTTTCGTGAGTAAATAGATACGATCCCTACGCAAATATATATATATATATATATATATATATATATATATATATTTAACGACATTTGATAATAAAAGTGTAACAATATGTGTAAGGTAAACTACATATAGATGTATACCTTTACAAAAAAAATTGTAGAGAGTCGCACGCAACTTTTTTCAACATGGCAATATAGTCATCCATTGTGTCCGACGAAAGCCCGTAGGCTAGCTGCCGAAGAGCGGCCGTACATTTTTGTATGGAGGTGAACCCTAGTCAGCCTCTTGCGTCTTCTCTTTGTTGAAAAAAAGAATAACGCTCCGACAAATCATTTGACAGGCGCATGAATAATTGTCTGCTCATTCAAAAGCGTCGCCTGAAATGTTCTTCAGTATACACAGGATTCGGGCTGAAGTAGTGCCGTATCAAAGTTTTGTTTGCTCCCTCTCTATCACGGTCAAGCGCTGGTTGTCTGGTTAGCGCGGGAGTTCTTCGTCTTCGAGATCGGGCCATCAAGTATTCAATCATTATCCTTCCCACTTCCATAAACAATTCGTCTTCTTCGAACGAGTCGGCCGAAGAAAAATCGTTCCTTTCCAAAGCCATTTTGTAAAGAGTAAAGAGAAAAATGTTTGATTGTTTGTGATGGATATGATTTTTTTTAAAGCTTGCCAAAAATAAACCAAAGCCCTCCGACGGTCGGCCGCCAACGGTCATTTTGACCCTCCAATGGTCGGACTCCATCCTCTACCACATGCGAGTGTGGTAGCTTAGGCTGGCTCGCGCGACGGCCCGCGTGAGGTTGTTGTGATGTGAGCGATCCATGTGGATCAAAACGTAGCTCGTGACTGTTCACTCGCAGGCTGCAACACATAGTGTTAATAAACAATGCTTGACGGTTTTGATGTTAACGACAATCAAGAAAATATAGAAGGAAATAAATTCTAGCCAATTTGTTTTCGACAACTAAAAAACAAAGTTCACGACAGCAAAATGGAACCCATTTCCTAATAACTATTATTTCAAGTAATTATGTAACAACCCTGGTTTCTAAGGGATGGGATTTTTTTAGTAGTTATCCAAGGATGAATGTAGATTCATGTTATTAAGTACTTAAGATCATTTGTTTAGATGGATGGGGAGCTAGATAGTGATGTTACCTATCGTATATAAGCTGGTTGGTGTAGGTGGAGGGCCTCCAGTGGGGTTCTATGTGACAAAAGGTTCCCGACTAAATTAAAGGGAAAATTTTATAGCGTTGCAGTGAGACCTGCTATGTTATATGAGACAGATTGTTGGGCCATCAAAAAGACACAAGCTCGCAAGATGGAGGTAGCCGAAATGAGAATGCTAAGGTGGATGTGCGGGCACACTAGAGTAGAGTGAATAAGAAATGAGGTTATCAGGGGAAACTTAGGGGTAACTAGTATATCAGAAAAGATAAAGGAGGCGAGATTAAGATGGTATGGGCATGTGAAGAGGAGGCATATGACGGCCCCAATTAGAGTAGTGGAAACCCTCATTGTAGAGGGAAAAAGACGTAGAGGAAGACCCAAATTGACTTGGGATGAGCGGATTAGGCATGATTTAGTAGAGATGCACCTCTCTGAGGACATGGTCGAGGATAGGAGTTCGTGGAGGCACAAGATAAAGATTAAGGATTATTAGGGAGGGTTAGGTTGTATCATAGCGTGGTTCTAGGAGCTTAGTTTTTCTTACACCAGTAGGAAGTAGGTATGAGTGACTTGTTTGTTGGGTGTTTATGAATTATGTTGTTTTGTGATGGCATACGTATCTTTGTTTTACTACGTGACGCTTTTAACGTTTCTATAAATTCAAGAGCTCTTTATTAGTTATTTTAGTATCGTTTGCTTGTCGATTGTGTGTTGTCGAGCCGGGGTCTCTCTGGAAGCAGCATCTCTATTTGCAAGGATAGGGGTAAGGTCTGCCTACATCTCACCCTCCCCAGATCCTACTCTTAGCTTTGCTAATTATGAAATTTATTGAGTAAGGTTATTGTTAGAAGACAGGTTATGCATAGACCTTATACAACATTCCTAATAACTATTAATGAAACGATATGATATTTGTAGTGAATTAAACCCATCCTTCCTGACCAATTACTAATTACTAATTCGGACATCCTAGTAGAAACGAAAAAAAATGAAATCAGATGAGAAGATTGACGAATCTAAAGCAAGAATAATGAAAGTTAAGGACTGCTATATAATTTTACATCTATCTCAACAACCAACTTTAGTACATCTCCATGTCTAACTAACTGGATTATAAATAATTAGGGCTGTAAACAAACTAAACCTTTAGTGAACGGTTCGTAAACTGTTTGGCGGGAAGTTCGTTTGTGTTCTTTCGTTTAATAAATGAACGAACACAAACAAAAAATTTTGTTCATTTAGTTAAACAAACGAACATGAGCAAATGTCGCGTTCGTATTGATGGTTCAATAGGAACTTAGGATAATTGATGAAGCCAACAATGATTGGGACAATCAGAATGATGATAGGAAATTAGGAACCTAGTGAATATAAGCTAAGTTAAAACCTCGCCATTTTTCCCAATCAAGCCCCACGGCCCTTACATGTGCTTTCACCCACAAGAAACTAAGAGCCTTGATATCCCCTACCACCTTGTGTAATACAGCAGACTTCTGCTCGAATACCACCGCGTTACGACTCTGCCAGATGCACCAAATTAGGAACCTAGTATTAACACAAATCAACAGTCAATAGTCATAGTCAACAGTCAAAGAGTTATGTTTATGTCTTGGTAATTATTTAGTCATAGTCAATATTCTTAGTCAATAGTCTAGTCAATAGTGTTCCTAGAATCAAGTTATTGTATTAATGTTGTAGCCACTATATAATCTTCTGTGAATAATGAGAAAAGCACATTCGATCCAATTCACTCTCTTACCTATTACTCTATATGGTATCAAAAGCCTAAAACTCCCTTTACCAACTGATCCATCACAACTTTCGACAGCCGTCTATTCGCAGCCCACACATCCCTTTCATCTTTTTTTTTTTTTTTTTTTTGATTTGCAGCCTCAATGGCTCCCTTTTTTGTTCATCAATTGAACCGTAACTACAATCAGAACCCTTGTTCCTCAGCCTAAAACCCCTCATTACAAAACCGACCCTCCTCGTGGTCAAACAAATCCACAACCCAAACTCAAAACAACCCGACCCACAACAGCCAAACTAACATTTTTTGTTATTTTTGCAGCATACCCGGTCATGTAACGAAAGACTGTCGCAAACTTAGTCGCTTCCTACGCGACCATCAAGTCTCTACTCATGATTCCTACTCATACCAGGTTGTGAACAACACATCTTCTCACACCGCGGTTCCAAACACTCCATGGATGTGGGATACATGCGCTTCCAATCACACTAACAACAACAACAACCAAATGCATGTTCTTTCCGAATATGGTGGGCCGGATGATATTGTTTTAGGTGACGGTAAAACCCTTCCTATCCCACATATTAGTCAAACAACCCTTCACACTAACTCACGACCGCTTTTCTTAAACGATGTCTTAATCGTTCCATCTCTTCGTAATAATCTTATTTCTGTTGCAAAACTTAGTCGTACAAATCAAGTTTCTGTTGAATTTTTTCCATATCATTTCTTGGTTAAGGATCTACGCACGGGGGCGCATCTCATGCGGGGCGTGAATGTCAATGACGTTTACTACGGACCAACCACACTCTCTCCTCAAATCAATGCAACAACAACAAGATCTCTACTTGCGTGGCACCATATCCTTGGACATCCTTCGTTTCAAGTCTTGAAGTCCTTAATTTCTAAATTAGGACTTAATGGTAATAAAGTGTCACCCGAGTCTTTTCATTGCAAATCTTGTTCGTTAAATAAAAGCCACAAAATTCCTTTTGGTAACAACTCATTTGTTGCAAATAAACCGTTGCAACTCGTTTACTCAGATGTATGGGGTCCAGTCCAAACATCCATTGACGGCTTCAAGTACTATGTCATATTTGTCTATTTTTCTAAATACATTTGGCTATATCTGATACAAAGAAAATCCGACGTCTCCGTCCTATTTCCACAATTCAAATCACTAGTGGAAAAAAAATTTCAAACACCTCTTATCTCTCTATTTACCGACAATGGTGGTGAATACATTGGTCTTAAACCATTTCTCACAACTCATGGAATTTCTCACTACACCACACCCCCTCATACACCAGAACAAAATGGGGTGGCCGAACGTCGTCATCGGCACGTTGTTGAAACGGGCCTTGCCCTCCTCCACTATGCTCAACTCCCATCACAATTTTGGTCACATGCCTTTCAAGCCGCCACTTATCTCATCAACCGTCTACCCACCACCATCCTGAACAACAAATCACCTTATGACATGTTATTCAATGTTGCTCCCACCTACTCCAGACTAAAACTTTTTGGATGTTTTTGCTATCCTTGGCTCCGCCCATACAACACCTCCAAGTTACAATCTCGCTCCGCATCATGTATCTTTCTTGGATACTCCTCTTCCAGATCAGTATACAAATGCTTTGATCCAGCCACCAACAAGCTATATCACTCTCGCCATGGTGAATTCATACCACACATCATCCCATCCCAGACCAATAACCCCACCTCTCCCATTGTCACATATGAATCATTTCTTCACAATACACCAAATCCTCCAAAGCCTTCACACCCTACACAACCTCCCATCGATCCCACACCCCAACCCATACCTCCTACACACCCCTCTCCTGACCCTACACAACCTTCCACTACACCTACACAGCAGTTGCCTGATACTACACAACACTCATCTAACCCTACACAACCTTCTTCTACACCTACACAACATTCCCCTAACCCTACATAACTCTTGTCCTTTACACAGTCCTACGCTATCCCTACATAGTCCTCCACTGTCCATACGCAATCCTCATCTCCTACACAGTTTTTCACTCCTACACAACCTAATTCACCTACACAGCCTTCCAATGACTCTACCACCTCCCCATCTCAAACTTCTTCAACTAACCCCTCTCCTACCACCTCTACTCGCCCACAACGGTCTCGCAATCCTTACCCAAAATATTACAATTCCAACTTCATCAACTCTACCACACTTCACCCACTTCCTACATCCATTGAGCCCTCTACTCACATCCAAGCTATGAAAGATCCACAATGGCGACAAGCAATGGATCTTGAATACAACGCTCTTCTTCAAAACCATACGTGGGAGCTTGTCCCTCATACTACCCAAAATCCAATTGGATGCAAATGGTTATTCCGAACCAAATGAAAACCCAATGGAACTATTGATAAATTTAAAGCGCGCCTAGTCGCAAAAGGGTTTCATCAATAGTACGGTAAGGACTATTTTGATACCTTTAGTCTGGTAAGGAAACCTGTCACCATTCGTACTGTTCTTTCCATCGCACTCTCTCGAGGGTGGTCGTTACGCCAACTAGACGTCAATAATTCATTTCTTCGTGGCACATTACATGAGGATGTGTACATGATTCAACCACCCGGATTTGCAAATTCGGCGTTTCCTAATCACATTTGCAAACTCAAGAAATCTCTCTACGGCCTTAAATAAGCCCCGCGGGCTTGGTACAATGAATTAACCGCCTTTCTCATTAGCTTCGGTTTTAAAAAATGTCTCTTTGATGCGTCTCTTTTTGTCTACAACACAAATGGTAACACTTGCTACCTACTCGTCTACGTTGACGACATTGTCCTCACTGGAAACAATAATCCATTCATGGACATCTTTGTTCAAGCTCTAAGCAAAAAATTTTCGATCAAAGACTTAGGCCCTCTACATCACTTACTAGGAATCGAAGTCATTCCAACTCCTCATGGTCTATTCCTCTCCCAACACAGGCACATTCAGGACATCTTAACCACTTTCAAAATGGATGGTGCCAAAGAGGTCCTCACCCCCCTAAGCGTCTCTGATCCGCTTATCCCTTCAGATGCCTCTCCACCCATTGACCCAACTCTTTATCGCAAACTTGTTGGCACCCTTCAATACCTTGCCTTCACCCGCCCTGATATCTCTTTCGCTGTCAACAAACTCTCCCAGTTTATGCACCACCCAAAACAGTCACACTGGCAAGCTCTCAAACGGGTTCTCCGCTATTTGAAAGGAACATTGCACCATGGGTTATTGTTAAATAAACAGTCCTCACTTGATTTACATGCTTTCTCAGATTCTGATTGGGGAGGCATACATGACGGAGGAAGATCTACTATAGGTTATATATTATATCTGGGATCCAACATAATCTCTTGGAATTCATCAAGACAAAAAACGGTCTCAAGCTCATCCACTGAAGCAGAATACAAAGCACTAGCTAATGCCGCAGCTAAAATCTCATGGGTTAAAAATCTTCTCCAAGAACTCGGTCTTTGCACGACACATACACCATCTCTTTTCTGTGACAACACCAGCACTACCTACCTTTGTGCCAACCAAATGTACCATTCCCGCATGAAACATGTTGCCCTCGACTACCACTTTGTTCGTGAACAAGTTAGTGCCGGTCACTTAAAGGTCTTTTACATTAGCTCAAAGGATCAACTAGCTGATGTCCTCACCAAACCACTTCCATGATCACCGTTTCTTTCCTTTCGCTCCAAGATTGGCGTATACAATGGATCCTCCATCTTGCGGGGGCGTATTAACACAAATCAACAGTCAATAGTCATAGTCAACAGTCAAAGAGTTATGTTTATGTCTTGGTAATTATTTAGTCATAGTCAATATTCTTAGTCAATAGTCTAGTCAATAGTGTTCCTAGAATCAAGTTATTGTATTAATGTTGTAGCCACTATATAATCTTCTGTGAATAATGAGAAAAGCACATTCGATCCAATTCACTCTATTACCTATTACTCTATACCTAGATTAGCGACACTCAAAAAGACTTTTTTTTTTTTTGTTAAGGACAAGTTTGTCATTTCGACAACAACATCAATCTTACCTAGTAAATCCCACAATTAGCAAAGCTAAGAGTAGGGTCTGGGGAGGGTGGAATGTAGGCAGACCATACCCCTATCCTTGCGGATAGAGAGACTGCTTTCAGAGAGACCCCCCGGCTCGACAACACACAATCGACAAGCAAAGAACACTAATAAAACTAATAAAGAGTTACTGAATTTCTAGAAACATTAAAAGCGACACACAGTAAAACACGGGTATATATGCCATCAAAAACAACATAAACCCAAAAAAAAAAAAAAAAAAAACAAGTCACCTATACCTACCTCCTACCAATGTACGAAAAAGTCCAAGTTCCTAGAACCATGCTATGATATAACCCAACCCTCCCTAATAATCCTTAACCTTAATCTTGTGCCTCCACGAACTCCTATCCCCGACCATTGTAACACCCCAACCGATGGCGGAAACATCGGGATGTTATGTATTGATGATTGGTCAGTAGCACATGGTAAATAATAAGTTTCAATAAATGATTTAAATGAACTACATACAATTGTTCTAAAAATTTGTACATCAAAATGAAAAATACTAGCTACGCATCTTCAAGCATTAACTCTAATCTTCGAATAAGCCATAACCTGAAACATGTTAAGTTTGAAAATATTTTGGGTCAACAAAAGTTGGTGAGAATTACATAGATTTTGATAATTGAATAAAAACTTGTACAATTCGAGTGTCATGGCAAGTCTAGTCCATATGTGAAAACAAAACAATCAGGTAAATCGAGTCCATAATCAAACCTTGTGACTAGAATATTGTGGTCCATCCCATACGCTCATGGTTCACTCGATTATGTTATAAATTCGATAACAATCACCCACGCTACCTATGTAGGAGGTACACGTATCCGGGTGGGATTGTCAGTCCAATAGATCTATCATTGTACACCGTCGGCTGATCAATGTTAATGATTATGCTAGAATATTGTGCTTACCCTAGTAATGTTTAAGACATAATGCAACATAGAATAACACATAGACACTTGTTATTGAATTGTAAATTTAATGTTGTAACATGTTTCACCCCAAAAAAAATAGTGAATGGAAAAGGGGCTATGTAAACTCACCTTAGGTGCATAATGAGTTCGTGCGTTTTATTGATCGTGCAAACACTTAGTAATAGTGCCTTGGAAAACTCGGAACTAGCTAGAGGAGATAATGATGGATGAAAACTTTAGTATATGGGAGATGGGATAATAATGTTTTTTTTTATTGAATGGTATAAAGAGTTGAATGGTAGGCTATAGTTTTTATAGTGTATAACTTGGAGTTGTAATTAGGGACTACTTTGACTAGGCTAGAATTTAGGATCAACTTTTACTTGACTAGAAGACCATATTTACTAACACTTTGACTTGACTAAGAGACCATATTTACTAACACTTTGACTTGACTTGACTAGGAGACTACGTTTGACTTTTCAGGTTTGACTAAGGGACCTTGAAAGGGTTTAAGTTTAATTGGTTTTAATTAACATCACAAAACACCAAATGGTGTAGTGGTTTGTGTGGTGTGGTTAAGGTTTAGCCCGCCAGGGACTCGGGTTCGAATCCTGGCACAGGCAAACATTTTTTTAACGTTTTTAAATCAGAATTTTTAATACAATCAAATTTAATATTGATTATAAGTCATTATTTAAACAAAAAAAAAATTAACAAAATGGATGGTAAAGATACTGTAAACATGAATCGGATGAATAAACGATGGAGTTATATATATATATATATATATATATATATATATATATATATATATATAAAGAAAATTTGTGTGATGTTACAGTCTCCCCTACTTTTAGGAACTTCGTCCCGAAGTTTATTTTAAGAAGAAACATTTTAATAGTGTTGAGGATAGTTAGGGTGACTATGGTTCAGAGTAGGGTAAGAGTTTAAGGAATGTATAAGATAACCATAAATGCTAGATGGACTACCAAATAACTAGTGTTTGTTATTGGTCTGACCCTACAGTATCCCTTTCCACGTATCATTAGTGTTTATATATAGGGTGTACCGCAGCTAACCCATCACACCTCTGATACTTCGAAAACATACGGGGTATCCCCCAAAACCTTAATAGAATTTCACACTACCTTAATGTACCTGTAAATTCATGATTACGTTCCAGACCGCAATCACCAATTTACCTTGCATTAGGGTTTTCTGTCCTTCTATGACTCTAAACACACATGTTAGTAATGCAAAATAGCCTTGTGATTGAATCGTATACAATGTATCCAAAAATAAGTCCAACTGTTGAGCAGGAATAAGACCTCTACCAGTCAGTGAGTAAGAACCTCTACCGATTCTTGAGCAGGTGCGATAGCCTCTACCAGTCGTTGAGCAGGTTATAGGGCCTCTACCGACTATTGAGCAGGCATGATGACCTCTACCAATCGTTGAGTAGGTTATTTGGTACTCTACTTACTGTTGAGCAAGTACTTCATCCTCTATCAGTTGTTTGATTAAGTGTACCAATTATTACACACATGAATTGCAAATTGATAATATGTACATGTAAGCAATTAAGTATCATGTATAGCATACGAGTTGTAATAGAGTTGCCCTAGACAAGGTTAATGACTCTAGGTGTGTCTATAGCAAATAGTTTATATTCCATGAATTCTAGTTTCAAATGTTCAAATATGGTAGATAGTCAAATCCTCATGTATAACTAAGGATTATGTTTGATGCAACACGCAATCAAGTTTCAATAGTTTGGTTATCATGGGTAACTAGCTCATGTGTGAGAAGGTGAAGGATATGAATTTAGTTCTTGAGAGGATGATGAAAAATCTTGAAGCAGAATCAAGGTTGTGAGAGATAGTGAATGTGAAGATAGTTGATAAAGAGTTTATTTATAGTAAGGAGATTATGTAGCAGTGTAAATTTTGGGGTTTGGATCAAAGGTTATAATCAAGTGTATAAGAAAACATGATTGTGGTATATGCCAAATATTGTAAAAATTTAAACAAGCTGAAAATGAGTGAGTGTCGATGGAGAATTTAGAGACTAGATATTATTCCTATGGATAAAAAAAAATCTTATTTTCAAAATTGGTTTTATACATAAAGCAAAAGTTGTTAAATGGTACAAGCTAAGTGGGCTTTGATGAAAATATTCCCGTTAGTTGGAGATTTCAAACATGACATTAGGTTTTGAAGATCAAGGTTCTATTAAGTGATTTTTAATAGTTTAAAGCATTATATAGAAAACTGTTTGTTACGTCAATAAATAAACAATTGAATTTAAGTTCGAGGACATCTTTTGACAAAAAATATGTACTTTGTAAAGTTACTAGGTAATGAGAATACAACAAGATTTAGAAATCTTTAGTTTGTGCTAAGGTATGAGGTTATAGTTTTTAAAAAATAAGTAACATGTGGAGAAATGAAATAATATGATTTGGGTAGGGTGTTGAATATTTAAAAAGTGGCTAAGATGGTAAGGTGAAGTGTGATTGTGAAATCCATAGATGGTTATGAAATGAGATTGATTTAAGCTGTAAAATTTTGAGATTTTAGAGCTTAGTTTAAGGAAAGTGAGTGTAATCATTTATTCATTAATTAAAACGAATAAACGAAAACGTTGACTTATCAAAACTTCTAGATTCTAATAACATAGTGAAGACATGCTTTAGCCTATAAGTGAACACTCATCCCGAGAATTCCCAAGTAGGCATCCGGGTCCCTCGTCTGATTGGGATTTATGCGCAATGCCTGTCCTAGACTGTTAGGATCTGAGTTTGTTTGTTTTGATTGTATTTAACTAAGAATGATAAGAGTGATGTGAATATAGATGAAAGTGCAGCGGAATGATAAACTATTAATCAAAACATGAGAGTAATTGTTTTCTGATCGAATGCTTTCATTTATCTAAAAGATTACAATCATACAAGTATTCCCCCTCAGCCTGATCACACAGTGATTTGTTTGTCTGAGAGAATGTTTGTGTGTGTGATGTGATAGAACAGTACAAGCACTGTTCTATTTATAGACAAACCTAAACCACTGATGACCTAGGCTGACGTCACATAAGACAGTGACCTCTAACAGAATAACAAACATAAAACATCTGCCTATTACAAACTACTGTTACATTGAAAACACTGAAGGTAAACTACTGTTGTAGGAAAACTCTGATGGTCTTGTATCCTCTGCTGGAGCCTAAGTGCTGTTGGCTCCAGCAGTGCTTTAGTCTTCAATACTTGGATCAGCAGTTGTTCTTCATCAGACCTTTGGTCAGCAGTTGTTCTTCATCAGTGTTTATTCAGCAGTCCTTTGTATCAGCAGTTGTCATAGCAGTTGTTTGGATAGAACAGTTGTTAGAGTCAGCAGTCTTTTGGGAGAAGTATGTTGTAAGGACTGCTTATTGTGTGGATCAACTGTTAGCATGTTTTGGCTTTTCAATCATCTGTTCTTCTCCAGGTCAGCAGACCCAACAATCTCCCCCTAGAACAAATGATGCCAAAACTTAGCTTTATTTACTTATCTTTATTCCTCATCAGACTTTCTCTGATTTGACCTTTGAATTGTAGTTCAAAGTCCAGAGCAAATAAGTCTTCTTCATCTCTTTCAAGCTCTAGATTTAGCAATGTTTGAAGATCATTTGCACATAGGTTGTATGCATCATCCAAGCTAATCTTCTGAACTCTTCCATCTGACCTGAGCAGAGTCAATTCATGGTTGTCTTTGTTGACTTTCCATTTTAGAATTTTTGAGTCAGTGGATTTGCTGAGATGAACTTTTATTTGGGATGAGTTAGGTGATGGAGGTCTTCCAATGAGTTCCCTGAATTTCTCTATTGTGGGATCAGAGAAAAAATGTATCTGATTGAAGAGCCCTTCTTTGATAAATGTATCAGCAAACTTCTTCTGATCTTCTTCTGACATTTCCTTCTGTTTCTTGAACTGTCTTCTTGCAGCAGCTGATAGATCAGAAGTTTCAAGTAGGCTGTCTAAGGTAAAAGTCTGCTGGGGTCTCTTCATCTGTGGCTCATCAGAATAGACAGGTTTTCTAGGCAGGCTGGGATCCTTCTTTCTGTTTTCTTCAAGACTCTTGTATGTCTCAACCAGCCTCAGCTCAGACCATCTAGAGACAGACCTCATTTCTCCATAGTTAGCAGCTACTATCTCTTGTCTCATTCTTTTAAACTTTAAGGCTCTTACTGGGTCTCTGCCTTTGCCAAAATTAGGAGTAGAGACTTTAGCTTTGGGGTCTTTGGCCAATTCTTCTATTCTGAGAAGTTCTTCTCTCAGTGCATGAGTGGTCCAACCATTAAACTACTTTTTGGTTGCTTTATATGGCTTGGTTGCCAAGATCTGTTCTAGAAGAGAATCCCTAACCTCCTTTTCCAAGTCAACACTGAGAGGCATGGAGGACATGGAGTTGCTCAGGGTCTTAGCAAAGTCCTCAATCCTTCTGAGTTTGCTAAGCTCTGCTGAATGGATGCCCTGAGCAGTCCTGTCATCCTTCCCTTTGCATCTCTCCTTAATGATGGCATCTACCTGTTCACCCTTGTATTTAAGGTATGTATCAATGTTTAGGGGAACAGGGAAATTTGGGAGAGAAGGGAAAGATCTGTCAGATGGTTGTTCAGTATTGTAGAAGGATTGTAATTCCCCCTTGAGTAGATCAAGTTCAAGGGGATACTGAACAACCAATGGTGTAATGGTTGGTGGTGGTCTATGGGAACTGAATTTGGATGTGTGTGGTGAGAATGATGAAATTGGAATAGCTGTAATAGGAGTGGATTGTGCAGTTGAGGTGGTGTTTGGTGATGTGTGTATGTTTTCATCATGTACAACAAAGGTTGATTTTCTCTTCCTTGTGTACAAGATTTTAGGGGATGGTGATTTGGAAGCAATGGTTGGATTAACATCTGTTGGCCTTTTAGTAGGTCCAGCAGATGTTTGGGATTTGGTTGGTGATGTAGGTTTGGTGGTTGTATGTTCAGATGTGCTTGTAGGTTTAGGTGCAGTGGTTTGGGAAGCAGTGTTTTGGTTGGCAGTGGTTTCAGCAGCAGTGGTTTTGTCAACAGAGGTTTTTAGCTTGGATGGTGGTTTTCTGACATGTCTAGCAGGCATTTTCATCCTTTTTGAGGATCCCACATCTTCAATCTCCTGCTGTTGTTCTTTCTTGAGGTTCACCAGCAACTCTGCTTTAGCTTCCAAGGTGTCAGCCCTTTTTTGTTTGGCCTGAGCAGCCTTTTCAGCTTCTATGTTTGCAGAGTTGTCTACTGCTTTGCTTTTGTCAGTGGTTTGTTGTGGTGCTGTTGGTGTTTCTTGTTGTGGTGCTGTTTGACTAGCCTCTGGTTTGTTGGCAGACTTGGCTTTGCCCTGTTTAGAAGGTGGACAACCAAAGGGATCTAGCTTTGGTAGCCTATCTCTGCCACTCTCCCCCTTTTTGGCATCATCAGCCGTGAAGACATCATCATCATCTTCATCCCTGAGAATGGTGGTAGGGGCAGAGCCAGTGGTCTTCAGCAGGTGATCTTTGATGGCTTTAATGTCTGCATGTGTATCTTTGTACCTTGCATCCACCATGTTTCTGATCACAGCCATATATGTTTCATGGATCTGATCAGCTAGTTTTCTGTGAGCTATGATGATGGGGGAAACGGATTTCCATAGCTCACTAGCTATATCAGTTGTTGATGGTTGACTTTTGGAAAGGTCTGCTATGGAACCCAGTATAAGCTTGACATCAGATTTGATGTCTGCTACAGAGGTTTCAATTGTTTGAACTCTGTCTGTCAATTCTTGGTATTTTGACCCATCTCCTAAGTTAATAGGATCATCTGAGTCCCTACCAGTGGTAGTTCTACCTGATTCAGTCCTAATAGGTGAATCAGATGCCGCTTTTTCTTGGTACTGGGGACTTCCAACTGATTTTGGGGACACTATAGTGGTCTCATCAGTTGTTGCCTTCAAGGGAGTCTTAGCAATGTAATCACTGTCCTGGTGTGAGACAATGGTCTCTACATCAGTAGTGACTGCTCCACTTGAAAACTCACCTAGAGTTGCATTGAACTCAGGTGGTGTAACCTCCTCTACTGTTTGTTGGATGGCAGATTGAATGTTCTCAGGACCAGTCACTTGTGGGGGTATGCTCTCAGTGATAGGTGGAAGAGAGGAACTGGGATTTTCCTGAGATTTCTCAATTGCCTCAAACAGAGGTTGCATGGTTTGTGGAACATGATGTGACGGTGAGGGTGGAGGAGTAACAAGAGAATTAGCCCTGGGAGAGGGGCTTGTGAACATTTGGCCAAGTGACTCAAATGTATCATGATGTGTTTCCCCTTGGCTTACAACATGATCATTTTGGGAGAATTCATGAGGAGTTTGGTCAGGTTGAGGTATGTCCAACTGTTGTGAGGAAGTAACAACAGTGGATTCAGGTTGCTTTGGTGGTGCAACAAAGTTTTCTTCTGGTACCTCATCATCCAGAAGTCTCATTTGTGGATGAGTGGTGGTTTTTGTGGATGGATGTTTTCTTTTGGAAGTGGCTTTGGTGGGTTTCACAGCCCCTTTTCTATTTATCACCATTTTTGGGGTGAAACATGTTACAACAATATTTATGCAATTCAATCATCAATGTGTCTATGTGTATTTCTATGTTGCATTATGTCTTGAACATGACTAGGGTAAGCACAATTCTAGCATAAACATTCATCAGCCAAACGGTATACATTGATAGATCTATTGGACTGACAATCCCACCCGGATACGTGCCTCCTACAAAGGTTGCGTGGGTGTTTGTTACTGCAATATAAACGAGTGAACCATGAGCGTATGGGATGTACCACAATACAACAGTCACAATGGTTGATTATGCACTCGATTTACTTCTAGTATGTTTTCACATATGGACTAGATTGCCATGACACATGAATTGCACAACAATTTTATTTGATTATCAAAACCTATGTAATTCTCACCAACTTTTGTTGACCCAAAATATTTTCAACTTAACATGTTTCAGGTTCTACTTGCTTGAGGATTTGAATTAATGCTTGAAGATGTGTGCATAGTTTTATTCAATTTGATGTATGAATTCTTGTAGAACAATTGTATGTAATTTATCTAAATCATATAATGAGAATTATTATTTACCATGAGCTACTGAACAATCATCAATACGTGACATCCCGATGTTTCCGCCATCGGTTGGGGTGTTACAGATTGGTATCAGAGCCATGGTTATAGGGAATTAGGTTATTAGAAAAATAATCTAGTCTATAACCATAGGATTTAACCAGTACTTGCTTCTTTTACTTGCTATTCTCTATCTCCCTCCTACTTCTTATCCCTACTTTCATCCTTACAAGAAGGTTGCTCTCCATCACTGGATCTACTCTCAGACTAATAGGACAAAATCCTCAGGTTTAACCTGAACCACCTTGAGATCTCGTCGAAGTTCTAGATTTTAATAACGAACACGTGCAATCTGGATGGGTGAACGCCTGTATTCTGAGTCTTCTGTCTAGGCTGGCATTGCGCATATATCCCAATCAGACGAGGGACCCGGATGCCTACCTGGGAATTCTCGGGATGAGTGTTCACTTATAGGCTAAAGCATGTCTTCACTATGTTATTGGAATCTGAAATCTTTGTTACGTCAACGTTTTCGTTTATTCGTTTTAATTAATGAATAAATGATTACATTCCTTATATCACCTCATTCATTTCATGCCACATTGAACCTTCATTGTGTCCCTTACAGATCATGTCTCCACGTCGCAACACTCGCAATAACAGTGGTGAAAACCAAGAGGAAAGTAACAACAACCACAACACCAACCACAACAACAACAAAAACAACAAAGGTGTTGATGCCCAACTGGCTGCGATTATTTCCCAACAAATGGCGCAACAAATCACAACTCTGGTTTCTAACTTGTTGGCTCAAGTCATCCCAATGAATGGGAACGGCAATGGAAATGGAAATGGCGATGGAAATCAAATAAAGAACGGGACCTTAGTTCAGAAAGGCGAGAAAACAAGTATTGTGGCCGCGGTAACTACCGAGAACCAGAAGCGCAAGACCAGGGATCCTAATGTAAACCTCACTACACAAGCTTCTAACAAGAAACCCTATACAAGAAACTTTCCATTGTGTAACACATGCAAACGACATCACCCCACTGTTTCAGTGTGTCGCCTATGCACCAATTGTGGTAGGTATGGCCATCTGGTCAACACATGTCGTGAGTCCCCAAACCCTAACACCAACCAACCAACCCTGCTTAGGTTGCTAATCTTAATCGTCCTGGTAAATACAACTATGGTCAATGCTATGAATGTGGAAACCCAAATCATTTCCGTAACCGATGCCCTAAACTAAATCGAGATCAAGACCCTCCAGCTACTTAACATCAAACCCCACCATTTGAATGATGTCTACTTTTTAATTCTATGTATTGACACTTTTTGATTCAAGTAATAAATTCAAGTATTATCATAACATCTGAGTGCATGCTTGTTTGAATGTGAACTAATTGCTATATCTATAATCATATTTGCTTACTTGTACAACAATTAGTTGACTGCCAAACAACCTGCTCAACAATCGGTAGAGTCATAAAAGGACGCAAAACCCTAATGTAAGGTAAATTGATAATTACGGTCCGGAACGTAATCATGAATTTACAGGTACGTTAAGGTAATGAGAAATTTTATCAAGGTTTTTGGTAGTCGACCAATTGTATACCTGGTGTTTTTCTTTTAACTTCGGGACGAAGTTCCTAAAAGTAGGGGAGACTGTAACATCGCAAAATTTTCCCCAAAATTTTAATACATAAAAAGCCCTTATATATATATATATTTTATTACACCTTTATCATTAATATTATACAAATGTGCCTAAGTCTTTATTTATCCTAACTCACAACTTATATACATACATAAATGTATATAAATAATAATAATAATAATAATAATAATATGATTCTAAATTCTTTTTTTTTCACATACAAGATTTTTTTTTTAAATAAAGCCTTGAGTTAAATAGTCAAAGTCCTAGTCAAAGTCTTAGTCAAACAGTCAAAGTCTTAGTCAAATAGTCAATTCATCATAAAACCTTACTTTATGGTGTTGACCAATTTTAATGGCTAATTGACTCCAAAACTAGTATAAAAACCCACCCATGACCCATTATACTTTGCACCTCTAAATCGATTGTTTCAATCCGATTAAACTTTCCCTCATACCTTTCTTCTATAGTCTATTACTTCTACAATTGAAGCTTTGATTATAAGCTCTTGTAATTGGCGAATTGGAAGCTTGATATTCTTTCTATTTCGTTTTCTTCAATTTGGACTAGCTACGTTGTTGAGTCTTTGGGATTCGCCTCGCATACATTCACAACACAATATTCTATTTTTTTTACGAGACATAACATTTTGCTAAGGTGAGTTTTACATAGCCCCTTTTCTATTTATCACCATTTTTGGGGTGAAACATGTTACAACAATATTTATGCAATTCAATCATCAATGTGTCTATGTGTATTTCTATGTTGCATTATGTCTTGAACATGACTAGGGTAAGCACAATTCTAGCATAAACATTCATCAGCCAAACGGTATACATTGATAGATCTATTGGACTAACAATCCCACCCGGATACGTGCCTCCTACAAAGGTTGCGTGGGTGTTTGTTACTGCAATATAAACGAGTGAACCATGAGCGTACGAGATGTACCACAATACAACAGTCACAATGGTTGATTATGCACTCGATTTACTTCTAGTATGTTTTCACATATGGACTAGATTGCCATGACACATGAATTGCACAACAATTTTATTTGATTATCAAAACCTATGTAATTCTCACCAACTTTTGTTGACCCAAAATATTTTCAACTTAACATGTTTCAGGTTCTACTTGCTTGAGGATTTGAATTAATGCTTGAAGATGTGTGCATAGTTTTATTCAATTTGATGTATGAATTCTTGTAGAACAATTGTATGTAATTTATCTAAATCATATAATGAGAATTATTATTTACCATGAGCTACTGAACAATCATCAATACGTGACATCCCGATGTTTCCGCCATCGGTTGGGGTGTTACAATCACCAGGAGCAGTGGGCGCAACAACAGAGGTTTTGACAACAGTTGTTGTCTTTGTCCTCTTTGTTTGTGTTTTAGAAACTTTGGACACTTTTGACACCTTTTCTTGGGTGCTTCCACCCAGCATTCTAGTGAAAGTTTCATCAGTTAAGCTTTTCATTTGCATTGCCTCACCCTTTTTGAAAACCTTTTCTGGTAAGACCTTTTGTAGGATTACACTAAGAATTCTTGGGTAAATTAGAAAAGCATTGTTTGACCCAGACTTAATTGCTTTCACATTTGACACTAAGTCCATGAACAATCCCTGGGAAAGATTGAAGTCAGAGTTTGACAACATGGCATAACCCAGATATTGCATCCTTAATGGGATTTCATTGAAGGATGTGGACTTAGCGGAGACACACAGAAGAAGGGTATGGAAGAAAAAATTCATGACCGGTGGGAAAAACTTTTTGAAAAGAGTTGATCCAGTCATCTGACCATCATACCCTCTTTCTTGAAACTCAGTGTGAAGCTCTGTTTTTGTGAAGGAGTCCTTACCTGCCAGGTCATTTAGTGAGAAGGTTGTGGATATGATTTCAGGGGTAATGACGATACTTGTTTCTCCAATTTTGGAAATAATGGAAGTAGGCTTTTTGTCTTGCAATAGAAACTCAGCATTCAACCAGAACTCTTGGAGTGTATCAATATAGATGGGGGCGTCAGCGGTTAAGATGGGTAGGTATTTGGAATTTAGAAGAATGTCGATGGTGGAATGGAATGATATGTTATCATCTGTTTTAACCAGATATGGGAGACAATTGTGGGTGGCTTTGTCTTGAAGATCCATTTTAATGGATTCCGAAGTGAAGATGAATGAAATCTGATTGAGGGTTTGAGAATGGAGAAGGCGGTTTCAGTATTTTGAATACAATGAGACAGTGTAACATCTGTTGTGGTAAAACAGGGTTTTTATAGGCTCAAAAGAAACCGCTGATGTGGCCAAACCTCTGTTTGTATGAGCAGACGTGGCAATCATCTGATGGATGAAACATCTGGTGGAGAACAGCTGTTTTGGCAAACAACTGATACAAACAGCTGATGGAACCAACTGTTGTGATTTTTTTTGCATAGATATAGTATAGATATATAGCGAAACAGTTGTTTTATCTGATCAGATGTTTTGAAACAGATTTTTCAACCAACAGTGGATATGAATGAAACAGTGGTTGTTTTATCTGATCAGATGTTGGAAACAGATTTTTCAACCAAACAGCTATTTTTAAGAAATTTTGATTTTCTAAAACATTTTATTATATTTTTTTTAAAAAAATTATTTGTTTAATCCATGTTTAACATACCAATTCTGGAAATCAGATTTGTAAAGGTAGATGTGTCTAAAGCTTTTGTTAACACATCTGCCAACTGATCCTCTGTTGGAACATGGTGCAGAGAAATCAAACCTTTTTCATAGCTGTCTCTGACAAAATGATGTCTGATGTCAATGTGTTTGGTAGTGGAATGAGAGACTGGATTCTTGATGATATTTTCAGCAGCTTGACTATCCAACATGAGTGGAGTCTGTAGTGCAGTTATCCCAAAATCCAGTAATTGATTTTGAAGCCACATGAGTTGGGCTGTACAGCTTGCAGCAACAATGTATTCAGCTTCAGCAGTTGAGGTTGAAACAGCTGCCTGCTTTTTGCTTTGCCAGGAAACTAAGGCATTCCCTAGAAATTGGCACCCTCCTGATGTGGACTTTCTTGTGATGTGACAGCCAGCAAAGTCACTATCTGAATAACCTGAAAGCTCATTGTTTCCATTAGCAGGATACCAAATACCAAGTGTGGGAGCACCTTTGAGGTATCTGAATATCCTTTTCACAGCAATAAGGTTTGACTTTTTGGGTGAAGCCTGGGATCTTGCACAGACACAGGTAGCAAACATAATGTCTGGCCTAGATGCTGTTAAGTACAGTAAGGACCCAATCATGCATCTATAATGTGTTTGATCAACCAGTTCATCCTTGTCATCAATAGTGAGCAGCTTGACTGTACTCATGGGTGTACTACATGGCTTACAATCATTCATCTCAAATCTGGTTAATAAATTCTTTACATATTTGTTTTGGTGAATGAATGTGCCATTTTGCAGTTGTTTCACTTGAAGACCAAGGAAACACTGAAGTTCACCCATGGCACTCATCTCAAACTCTGCTGTCATGAGTTTTCTGAACTCTTCACACATTTGGTTACATGTGGATCCAAAAATGATGTCATCCACATATATTTGAACAATCATTAAGTTTTTCCCTTTCCATTTTAGAAATAAAGTTTTGTCTATTTTACCTCTTGTGAAGCCAATGGATAAGAGAAATGTGGAAAGAGTTTCATACCAGACCCTTGGTGCTTGTTTGAGACCATACAGAGCTTTGTTGAGCTTGTAGACATAGTCAGGATGGAATGTGTCTTCAAAACCAGGTGGCTGACATACATAGACTTCCTCCTGAATTTTGCCATAAAGGAAAGCACATTTGATGTCCATCTGATACACCTTTATGTTGTGGTTGACAGCAAAGGCTAAAAATAGTCTGATGGCTTCTAGTCTTGCTACAGGAGCAAAAGTTTCATCATAATCTATTCCTTCTTCTTGTCTGAAGCCTTGAACCACAATCCTAGCTTTATTCTTGACAACAATACCCCTTTCATCAGTTTTGTTTTTGAAGACCCACTTTGTTCCTATAGGACAAACATCCTTAGGTAATGGTACAAGTTCCCATACTTGTTGTCTTTTAAATTGAAGGAGTTCTTCTTGCATAGCTTCTACCCAACTGTTGTCTTTTAGTGCCTCTTGGTACTTGACAGGTTGTGTGAGAGATAGGAAACCTGCAAAAAGACAGATATTGGAGGATTGGCTTCTTGTGAGCACACCCTCTCTGATGTTGCCAATGATCTGGTCTGGTGGGTGAGCTCTTAAGTAAATAAGATCTCCCTGATATGGTATGATGGCATTTTGAGGTGATGGACAGAGGTTTGGTGACTCTGTTGGTGTAACATCTGTTTGTACTTCTGTAATGCCATCAGATGTTTGGAATGGTAATGGAGGAATGGGTCCAAGTGGTGTAAAACTGGACTGACTTTTGCCAACAGATGATTGTTCAATGGTTGTGAGAGGTGAAACAGTGGTTCGAGGATAAGACTGGCCAACAGTGGTTGACACAGCTGTGGCAGAGTTTTGACAATTGTTTTGAACAGCTGCTTCCTCTGAAGCAGAATAGATTTTGTAGTGACTGGGGATCACAACATCTGTTCTGTAATCTTGTTGTGGAGACTGTGGAATACCTGCATTGTTAGTTTTAACAGTGATATCTTCAAATTTGAATTTATCTAAATCAAATAGTTCAGCAGGATTTGCAGGGATTTTTAGAGATGAAAGTTCATTGAACTTTACATTCAGAGTTTCTTCTATTGTCTTGGTCTTTGTGTTAAACACTTTATAACCTTGGCAGTAGAAGAATATCCCAGAAAGTAACCACAATCTACTTTGGCTGCATATTTTGAAATGGAATCTTTGAGGTTTAAGATGAAACATGGGCAGCTAAAGATTTTGAAAAATGAAATTAATGGTTTGATTTTGAACAAAATTTCATAAGCAGTTTTTTGATGTCTGGGGTTGATCAAAACTCTGTTTTGAACATAGCAAGCAGTGTTTACAGCTTCTGCCCAGAAGGACAATGGCAAACCAGAATCTGCTAGCATGGTTCTTGCAGCTTCTATAAGAGTTCTATTTTTCCTTTCAACCACCCCATTTTGTTCTGGTGTTCTTGGGATGCTGTACTGCCTCACAATCCTTTTTGACACACAGAAATCATCCAACTCCTTATTTTTAAACTCCGTTCCATTGTCACTCCTGAAGACTTTTACTGGCAAGTCATATTGTTTTTCAACTTTGGTGACAAAGTCCTTCAATATACCTGTAGTCTCATCCTTAGAATGTAAAAAGTAAGTCCATGTAAACCTAGAAAAATCATCAACTATGACAAGACAAAATCTTTTTCTTCTTAGACTCATGATTTTAATAGGGCCAAACAAGTCCATGTGCAACAATTGTAGACATTGACTGGTTTTGGACTCATCAATGGATTTGTAAGAGCTTTTATGTTGTTTCCCTTTTAAACAAGAAACACAATGCTCATCACATTTGAATTCTTTTGATGGTAAACCTCGGACAAGGCTTTGTTTGGAGAGTGTGTTGATAGTGTTAAGGTTGGTGTGACCCAATCTCCTATACCACAATTCTGTCTCCTTTGTGGAAGCAGCAGAAAACAAACAGACATTTGCCATAGGATTGTCCTTTAACATATCAACAACATACACATTGCCACTTCTATGAGCAACAAGTTGTGCTTTGCTCTCAGCAATGATGGTATCAATCTTTTTCACCACTTCTAGCCCAATAATCTTGCAAGTTTTCTTTGTGAAGGATGAGCCATAACCTTTGTCACTCATTTGTGAAACACTCAGAAGATTAAACTTGAGATTATCAATAAGATTGACATTTTCAAACTTGAGTTTCCCAGCTTGTACAATCCCTGACCCCAACACCTTACCTTTTGAATCATTACCAAAGGATATATCACCCCCTCCATGAGCCAAGAAGTCCAGAAGAAGGGCTCTACATCCTGTCATGTGCCTGGAGCCTCCACTATCTACATACCAAAGACTATCTAAACAAGCAGAAGCTCCCTGCACATCAGTAATGAATTAGTTTTGGTGAGTGTCCAAAGCCAAGTTGGCTTTGGATGGGTCCTCAGACTTTTCAGACTCAAGCTTTGGAAGGTGATCAGTGGTTTGAACTAATTTTTGAATTAAGTTCAACAACTGCTGCTGACCATTTGCCAGTGCTTGAATGTCAACACTTGGGGCAACAGTTGTTTGATCACTTCCAGACAAATGATAATACCCATATGGATTTCTGTTCACTTTTGGTTTAGAGGGTCTTTTTGGCTCCTCATAAACATGTGGCAGACTATGACATGGTGGTTGTCCATAACCTCTTGGGTATTTGCTTGTGGGTGGAGCATCTGTTACTTGGACATCCCTAGAAGCAGATGTTTCAAGTCTTTTAGTAACAGATGTTTGGACAGGGGTGAAAGTCTGTTTGGGCTTTCCTTTTGAAGTACTAACCACAGGATTTGCAAGAGTTTTAGCTTTGTATTCTTGTATTTTTACGTCAAAATTTTTTAGATACAAGCACTCTTTGGTCTTGTGATTCTTTTTCCCACATATTGAACATGTGGCTTTGGAATCACATTCACTTGTTCCTTTGTTAATGTCATATGCTTTTAGTAGAAAACAGTTTTTAGTGACATGATTCTTCTTCTCACAGAAATCACAGAACAAGTGGACAATCTTTTCTTTCTTCTTCCCTTTTTCAGCCTTCTTTTCAGCAGATGTTTGAGCATCTGCTGGAAGGTTTTTCAAGGGAATGACTTTTGCCTGAGGAGCTGTCTTTCCTTCAGGTGTTTTAAAATCAACAGGTTTAAAATTCTCAAGAGTATCACACTCATCAGACCAGGTAGGTTTAAATTCATACTTTTCAAGTTCAGTAAATGATGAGGAACCTTCTAGTTTTTCAAGAACAATTTTCTTACCATTTGGTTCAGTGATTTTAATCTCTTGACCCTGCAGGTTTGTTGGAACTATCTCAACAGACTTTTGACTCCTTTTGTCAGTGTTTTCAAAAGCTGGAGCAGTGGTTTCAAAACCAAAACCAAACTTCACATGACTTTTGGTTTGTTTGTTGAGTAGCATCTCAAAACCTCTACATGATTCCACCCATTTCTCACATTCAACTTGGGTGGACTCAAGCTCACTTTTACAACTCTGATATTTTGCTATCATAGTTTGGAGCTGGTCTTTGGTTATGGTTGCTTCATGTTTTGAGCTGCTTATTTCAGATTCCTTTTCAGTTAAACTTGTTTTTAAATCTTTTGAAAGTTTCTCAAATTTAACTTCATCATCTAAAATTTTTTTTCTAAGGTTTTCATTCACCTCTTTGATGTTAGCAAATGCAATTACACATCTGTCAGAACACAAATCTTTATGAATTTGAGGAGATACCTTAGCAGCAGCCATCAATGCACAATCACACTTGCACTCACAATCATCAGATGCACCCCAGGGATCTGAGAGATTCACAACCTCTTCTTCAGGTTTTTCACCTGTAACAACTTCATCAACAACATCATTAGTCACAACATCAGATTCAGTCACCACCTCCTCAGATTCAACCTCATCAACCATAGCCATGAAACAAAAGTTTTCTGGTTCATTTTCAGCTTTGGCAACTAATGCAAAATTTTCATCTATTAACTCATCTGGTAGACTGCTCCAATCAACAAAGCCTTGTGTAAAGAAGCTCTGTTGACTGGTCTCTGCAGGAGCAGAGGATGAAGCAACAGTCGTTTGCACGGGTGCTTGAGTAACAGGTGTTTGCACATAGTGGATCTGAGGAACAGTGGTTTGGACATACTGGACAGGAACAGTGTTTGAGGACTGTGCAAAATGAGCAGTGTTTTGCAGATTTGGTCCAGGGGTATTATAGGAATTCTGATAAGTGTTGGTCTGAGGTCTTTGATTTGGATAGGTGATTATAGGTGTACCATGTTGACTCCTACATTCCCTAGCAAAATGACCAAGTCTATGACATTTGTAACACTTTATCTTTGATTTATCCAACCCAACCTTTGATCTGCCAGTTAACCCTGGAAACCTTATCCCAGTTTTCTTGTAAAAATTGTTAGTTCTTACACTGAGAAGGGCCAATTGGTGCATAATGTCCATTTCTTCCAAATCATCAGGGTCAAAGTATTTCAGGTCATCATACTCAAAGGATATGTTATCAGATGCCTGGATATCACCACCACTTGCTATGAAGGCATAGTTTGGTGAATAGGAATCAGAGTTAAAACCTGAGTTAAAACCTGAAGTTATGTCAATGAAATGATCATAACTCTGATCCTTAGTATTTCCAGGCACCTCATCATGACCCAAAAGTGTTGTATTCCCAAATACATAATCATCAGACACTTTTCCAGATTCCTGGAGCTTCTTTTTCTGGTTAAGCTCTCTCTCATAGGTCAAGAGCTTACCATGAAGCTGGGTCAGTGATAGGTCCTTAAATCCAATCGAGTTTCTCATCACAATAGCAATAGTGTCCTACTTGTCTGGTAATGATCTTAAAAACCTATGGTTCAGGGTTGAATGAGGGTAAGTAAGACCAACCAGTTTTAATTCACTAATTAAACAATTAAACCTCTCAAACTGTTGAGTTAATGACTCTCCTTTGACATGACTGAATGTTTCATATTGTTGGTTAAGTATTTCACGATTGTTATCAATAACCTCCTCGGTCCCACCAAATTGTTCTTTCAGTGCATCCCACAACTCCTTTGCACTGTTACAGTGTAACAGCCCAGCATATATATCATTGGGTAGAGCCATGGCCACAATACTGAAGGCCTTAGCATCTAACTCAATTTTCTGAAAATCCTGGTCGGAGTAGTTTTCAAGTTTCTTTGGTTCTTGAACCTTGGGATCTTCAGTACTCGGCACCATCGAAACATGTGGTCCGAAGATAACCGACTTCCAACACCCAGTGTTCTGTTGAGCTAGAACATGGCTCATCCGACGTTGCCAGATATTGTATTCAGATCTGACAAGCATCGGTGGCTTGTTGTTCGTGCCAGTGTTATGTGGATCGTGATTGATTGAAGCCATTCTCTATTTTTCAAAAAACAAAGTCTGTTTAAAAACGGTTGAAACGAAATTAAACTATTACTCTGTTTTCAATCCAACAGACAAACGATATCAATAATTGTGAGCTGATCTGTTTATATTAAATTGATTTGTTAGATCGAATTTAATTGACCAAGCTCTGATACCAATTGTTAGGATCTGAGTTTGTTTGTTTTGATTGTATTTAACTAAGAATGATAAGAGTGATGTGAATATACAATGTATCCAAAAAATAAGTCCAACTGTTGAGCAGGAAAAATACCTCTACCAGTCAGTGAGTAAGAACCTCTACCAATTCTTGAGCAGGTGCGATAGCCTCTACCAGTCGTTGAGCAGGTTGTAGGGCCTCTACCGACTATTGAGCAGGCATGATGACCTCTACCAATTGTTGAGTAGGTTATTTGGTACTCTACTAACTGTTGAGCAAGTACTTCATCCTCTATCAGTTGTTTGATTAAGTGTACCAATTATTACACACATGAATTGCAAATTGATAATATGTACATGTAAGCAATTAAGTATCATGTATAGCATACGAGTTGTAATAGAGTTGCCCTAGACAAGGTTAATGACTCTAGGTGTGTCTATAGCAAATAGTTTATATTCCATGAATTCTAGTTTCAAATGTTCAAATATGGTAGATAGTCAAATCCTCATGTATAACTAAGGATTATGTTTGATGCAACACGCAATCAAGTTTCAATAGTTTGGTTATCATGGGTAACTAGCTCATGTGTGAGAAGGTGAAGGATATGAATTTAGTTCTTGAGAGGATGATGAAAAATCTTGAAGCAGAATCAAGGTTGTGAGAGATAGTGAATGTGAAGATAGTTGATAAAGAGTTTATTTATAGTAAGGAGATTAAGTAGCAGTGTAAATTTTGGGGTTTGGATCAAAGGTTATAATCAAGTGTATAAGAAAACATGATTGTGGTATATGCCAAATATTGTAAAAATTTGAACAAGTTGAAAATGAGTGAGTGTCGATGGAGAATTTAGAGACTAGATATTATTCCTATGGATAAAAAAAAATCTTATTTTCAAAATTGGTTTTATACATAAAGCAAAAGTTGTTAAATGGTACAAGCTAAGTGGGCTTTGATGAAAATATTCCCGTTAGTTGGAGATTTCAAACATGACATTAGGTTTTGAAGATCAAGGTTCTATTAAGTGATTTTTAATAGTTTATAGCATTATATAGAAAACTGTTTGTTACGTCAATAAATAAACAATTGAATTTAAGTTCGAGGACATCTTTTGACAAAAATATGTACTTTGTAAAGTTACTAGGTAATGAGAATACAACAAGATTTAGAAATCATTAGTTTGTGCTAAGGTATGAGGTTATAGTTTTTAAAAAATAAGTAACATGTGGAGAAATGAAATAATATGATTTGGGTAGGGTGTTGAATATTTAAAAAGTGGCTAAGATGGTAAGGTGAAGTGTGATTGTGAAATCCATAGATGGTTATGAAATGAGATTGATTTAAGCTGTAAAATTTTGAGATTTTAGAGCTTAGTTTAAGGAAAGTGAGTGTAATCATTTATTCATTAATTAAAACGAATAAACGAAAACGTTGACTTATCAAAACTTCTAGATTCTAATAACATAGTGAAGACATGCTTTAGCCTATAAGTGAACACTCATCCCGAGAATTCCCAGGTAGGCATCCGGGTCCCTCGTCTGATTGGGATTTATGCGCAATGCCAGTCCTAGACTGTTAGGATCTGAGTTTGTTTGTTTTGATTGTATTTAACTAAGAATGATAAGAGTGATGTGAATATAGATGAAAGTGCAGCGGAATGATAAACTATTAATCAAAACATGAGAGTAATTGTTTTCTGATCGAATGCTTTCATTTATCTAAAAGATTACAATCATACAAGTACTCCCCCTCAGCCTGATCACACAGTGATTTGTTTGTCTGGAGAATGTTTGTGTGTGTGATGTGATAGAACAGTTTAAGCACTGTTCTATTTATAGACAAACCTAAACCACTGATGACCTAGGCTGACGTCACCTAAGACAGTGACCTCTAACAGAATAACAAACATAAAACATCTGCCTATTACAAACTACTGTTACATTGAAAACACTGAAGGTAAACTACTGTTGTAGGAAAACTCTGATGGTCTTGTATCCTCTGCTGGAGCCTAAGTGCTGTTGGCTCCAGCAGTGCTTTAGTCTTCAATACTTGGATCAGCAGTTGTTCTTCATCAGACCTTTGGTCAGCAGTTGTTCTTCATCAGTGTTTATTCAGTAGTCCTTTGTATCAGCAGTTGTCATAGCAGTTGTTTGGATAGAACAGTTGTTAGAGTCAGCAGTCTTTTGGGAGAAGTATGTTGTAAGGACTGCTTATTGTGTGGATCAATTGTTAGCATGTTTTGGCTTTTCAATCATCTGTTCTTCTCCAGGTTAGCAGACCCAACATAGACAGAAAACTCAGAATACAGGCGTTCACCCTTCCAGATTGCACGTGTTCGTTATTAAAATTTAGAACTTCGACGAGATCTTCAAGGTGGTTCAGGCTAAACCTGAGGATTTGTCCTACTAGTCTAAGAGTAGATTTTGTGATGGAGAGCACTCTTCTTGTAGGGACTAAAGTAAGGATAAGAAGTAGGATAGAGAATAGAAACAAGTAAGGTTGCAAGTAAAAGGAGCAAGTACTGGTTAAAATCCAATGGTTATAGACTAGATTTTTTTTTCTAATAACCTAATTCCCTATAACCATGGCTCTGATACCAATCTGTAACACCCCAACCGATGGCGGAAACATCGGGATGTCACGTATTGATGATTGTTCAGTAGCACATGGTAAATAATAAGTTTCAATAAATGATTTAAATGAACTACATACAATTGTTCTAAAAATTTGTAAATCAAAATGAAAAATACTAGCTACGCATCTTCAAGCATTAACTCTAATCTTCGAATAAGCCATAACCTGAAACATGTTAAGTTTGAAAATATTTTGGGTCAACAAAAGTTGGTGAGAATTACATAGGTTTTGATAATTGAATAAAAACTTGTACAATTCGAGTGTCATGACAAGTCTAGTCCATATGTGAAAACAAAACAATCGGGTAAATCGAGTGCATAATCAAACCTTGTGACTAGAATATTGTGGTCCATCCCATACGCTCATGGTTCACTCGATTATGTTATAAATTCGATAACAATCACCCACGCTACCTATGTAGGAGGTACACGTATCCGGGTGGGATTGTCAGTCCAATAGATCTATCATTGTATACCGTCGGCTGATCAATGTTAATGATTATGCTAGAATATTGTGCTTACCCTAGTAATGTTTAAGACATAATGCAACATAGAATAACACATAGACACTTGTGATTGAATTTTAAATTGAATGTTGTAACATGTTTCACCCCAAAAAAAATAGTGAATGGAAAAGGGGCTATGTAAACTCACCTTAGATGCATAATGAGTTCGTGCGTTTTATTGAGCGTGCAAACACTTAGTAATAATGCCTTGGAAAACTCAGAACTAGCTAGAGGAGATAATGATGGATGAAAACTTTAGTATATGGGAGATGGGATAATAATGTTTTTTTTATTGAATGGTATAAAGAGTTGAATGGTAGGCTATAGTATTTATAGTGTATAACTTGGAGTTGTAATTAGGGACTACTTTGACTAGGCTAGAATTTAGGAACAACTTTGACTTGACTAGAAGACCATATTTACTAACACTTTGACTTGACTAAGAGATCATATTTACTAACACGTTGACTTGACTTGACTAGGAGACTATGTTTGACTTTTCAGGTTTGACTAAGGGACCTTGAAAGGGTTTAAGTTTAATTGGTTTTAATTAACATCACAAAACACCAAATGGTGTAGTGGTTTGTGTGGTGTGGTTAAGGTTTAGCCCGCCAGGGACTCGGGTTCGAATCCTGGCACAGGCAAACATTTTTTTAACGTTTTTAAATCAGAATTTTTAATACAATCCAATTTAATATTGATTATAAGTCATTATTTAAACAAAATTTTTTTTTTAACAAAATGGATGGTAAAGATACTGTAAACATGAATCGGATGAATAAACGATGGACTTTTATATATATATATATATATATATATATAAAGAAAATTTGTGTGATGTTACAACCATGTCCTCAGAGAGGTGCATCTCTACTAAATCATGCCTAATCCGCTCATCCCAAGTCAATTTGGGTCTTCCTCTAGACCTCTTTCCCTCTACAGTGAGGGTTTCCACTACTCTAACTGGGGTCGTCCTTTGCCTCTTCTTCACATGCCCATACCATCTTACTCTTCACTCCTTTATCAAGTCAATTTTGTCATTTCGACCTTTTCTCTAAAAATTATGAAGATACACTCTTTATACGATTTTGAGAAATTATAGTACAGACACCGTAAACGAACCAAGACGAAAATATAAAGAAATACAACAAATGATTCAAACCGAAGTTTTCATCAAGAGCTTGAACTACATCTTTTTATATGATTTCTGCTTCGTCTTTAACGAGGACTTGAACCGCGCCCTTTTGTATGATCTTCTTAGCTGCAAGAGTTAACAAAAATAAAGTTGACGGTTGTGGCTGAGGCACTTGTTCAACACGCTTCCCTTAAAACAGATTTCACGCCTCTACTAAAGACAACGCGTCTGTATCACAGGGTACAACAGCCAAAGCAGTCTGTACTGCCGGAGAAAGCTACACACCCGAGGTTGCACTGGGTAAAATTGTAGTGTATGACATTTGGAACAAATAAAAAGGAAAAAGTAGTGGAATCGAGTAGAGAGTAATCCTCTCTATAGTACCCAACACATGAGTCTTTTCTTCTCAAAGAACTCTACCTATTGTATTGTTTTCTAGTCATATTCAAATAAAACAAATAGCATTCTATGTGCACAATAGATGATGGAGAGTTAATAGTCAATTAATTAGAGACTTAAGACTCTAATCACTGCCGGCTCTTAATAGGGGCGGTGCGGGCCGGCCCCAAGCCCGAAAATCCTGAGGGCCCGAAGTTTTTTTAATTACATATATATGAGTTGTGGAGTATTGTGATCATTTTTTTAACATTAACTCATCTAATAAAACCCAAAATCATTAAATTTTAAACCCATCAAAATAAACACTACCCAAAATAAAATGTAAACAACTTAGAAAACAATTTTGTGGGCCTAGCTAATATGTGAAGGCGGGAGAATTTGGAAGGGAATGTGAGAGACGAACACGGGTTCAGAAAGCGAAAGTGTTTACTGTTAACACAACCGATGTTGAACACTCCAGACTTCCAGTAGTAAGCCTGGTTTTTTTATATTGGGTTTTTATATTTGATGATTAGGTTTACATTATATGGGCCCGGTTTAGTTGTTGTGTGTCACACCCCGCCAAGGCGGAAACACGGGAATGCGACCTCGAAAGGTTTTCAAGCACAAGGTACAAGCAACACACATAATTTTATTTAAAAGATATCACCATAGGATGATTATTATCATAAAACTTATTAAATGTTGAGGAACATTGTCTGGAGACTAGTGCATTGTCTGAATAACCATAAGCCACAATTACTACGGGATAGTAAAATCCAACCCATGATGATACCACCCTGTGCCTGCTTGGTGAGTTCACGTGTTTGAATGTAACAAGTAAAATTAATCGTGTAATTCGTGTATGACCAATCATTGGCTAGCTAAGCGAATGATGTCTGTGCGAACCATGAGTCCCATAACCAAACATCTTGACTGTGGTGGCTCGCGCATTGTACACTAAAGACAATGTATGTATAGTAGAAAACTAACACTCTTTCGTATGTAAACAGTTAGAGCGACTAACAAAGAGTGGGGGTGTCAACCCAATAGATCTATTAAAGTGTTCCATGGATTTTAATAGCTAATGGTTACAATAAACGTTGTACGAAGACTAATGAGCTCATAAACCCAAATGTCTCATGTTCCACATGGCAGTCACGATAGAATGTACACACACTTGTAAATGGCACTAGTATTGAAGCATGTTTATCCCCCGAAATGAAAAGTAGTAAAATGGGGCCATGAAAACTCACCTGATAATGTCACGTGTAGTCTAGTGAAGCTGTAGCTGTTGTCCCGACACTGTTTTTCCTATGATTTATTAGGAGCTTTAATAAATTCACAACCTCTCATTATTTATCATACAAGTTGTTCACCCGACAATTGGGGACCCGGTTATTATGCATGTGGGCCATAGTTTTGTACATGTGATGACCCTTAGTGTGCTAGTAAAGTGTTTGGAAACATTAATAGTGCTCATAGTCGAAATGGACCTTTTTAAGAATTCCCATTCCATCGTGCGTGGTTGATTTGTGATAAATAAGTACTTTAACATGTGTTTGGTCCATTATATCATTCAAGCCAATGCTAACACATGTCCTAGCTTCGCTTAACATATGTTAGTATGTGGTAGCCGATTAAAACACACTTCATAAGCCTTGAAGCCGATTGTTAAATGGACTAAACTTGGTGGATTTGTGCTTGAAAAGGCCTCGTAAGGTCACCATAAGAGATGTCCGTGATTTTTGTGAAAAATTGAGTATGATTACCATGTTTACTAGCCTTAGCTTTTAATATAAGCCAAGTGAGTTTTTAATTATGAAAACCGGTTTATACTTGATGATTTAAGTCTCATTTTGATCCTAAAATTAGCATGACTCGATCTCACTTAGTTATCATAAGAGCCGATCGTTGTTTTGTTTGAACAATGTGATCATTAGTGAGTTAAAACAATCATAAACCAAGACAATGTGTGCAATGAGTGTGATTATGCAATTCTGTTGAACCAAAGGTCGAATAAGGTCCGGTGGAATAGACAAAATCAAGGTTTAGGGGCATAGGGATCTTACCAAAAGATGGTTGGTGTTGGATAGCTTCCTAATCTTCTCCAAGAGCTTGAAAAGCTTCGGCTAAGAGGAGGTAGTGTCCGGAAGTTTGTGAGAGGTTTGTAGAGTTATGGTGTGGCAATTGTGAGTGATTCCTATCCTCTTTTTATAGTGGATTGAGTAGGAAATGGACAAGAACAAAGATGGCAATTGAATCTCCTAGTTGTGGATCGATCAAGAGCATAGGTGTTCAAATGAATGTAAATGTTGACAACACATGTACCCTTTGTCCCTTTCCTTATCTTCGGCCGCTAGCTAGGAGTAACAAAGGGGTATGCTTTCTTCCTTGGAAGTGGAGCATCATTCTTGTCCTATATCTAATTCCATACAAGTGAGTGTCATGCCTTCCCCTCTTGTTCTTGGCCGAGAATGTGTAAGAGGTTTTAAAGGGTAGAGGTTGACTTAGCAAGGTTGGTTAGGAAGGTTTGTTTTATTGCTATATTAGTGCAAGTTGCCAACTATCATGAGCTTCACTCATGACACTAATCGGCCGAGTATAGGACAAGAGAATGTGAAAAAAATATCTAGATGTAAGTAATGTGTAGTAGGCTTTCTCTCTTGCCCCTCTCATGGAATGTGTTGGCCGATTATTCCCATCCAAATGTGGAAGCTTTGCCATGATAAACTATGAGATTTAAGGGGTGTTTGGGATTGATTATTCAAAATAGATTATACGTTTTAGAAAAGCAGGGGTGGAGGTGCTTATAGATTATTGCGTTTTGTTAGCCTAAAAAACTGATTATCTGCGTTTTGAAAACGCAATCCAAACACTAAAAACTGATTATCTGCATTTTCAAAACGCAATAATCTAATAATCAGATTCAAAACGCAATCCTAAACACCCTTTTAGAGCTCTTTGTCTTATATCTATTCTAGTGTAAAGGGTGGTGTCATACATGAGGAGTTTTGTTTGTCCCTTATGGCCGCCAATTGTAGAAGGTGTCTTGGTATTTTTGGCAAGTGATCATGGGTGAACAAGAGTTGTGGTGATGGTTAAGACCTTTGTTGATATAATAGTGTAACATTTGCGCGTTTTCTAATTTTATCGTAATTTCATTTTAGTCCTCATATTACGATCTTTTTGGAATTTCAAATAAAACTTAAGTTGCATTATTCGTTAACTCTTATTTATATACGTTTTATTTTAAAACTTCAAGTAAAGTTGTCGAGGGATGTTGGAAAACGTCAAGTTTTACAATGAAAAAGGGATAAAAACTTAAAAATATTGGTAAAAGTTTATAAATGATAAAAAAAATAATAGTTTTAAGAGGTTTTGGTTAGAAATATTAACTTTAGTTAAGTTTTTATAAGGAAATAAGTTACCAAACTAACCTAACTAACTAAAGGGACTAAAGGTGACTATTTTCAAACTTTAAAAAAAAAAGAAAAAAACTGTTTTGGCTCCTGCTGGCCGGCCGCAAATCCGGCGGCCGGAATCCTCTCAGTCAAGGTTTCATTTTGGCGTTTAGAGGCGTTTTAACTCGAAATTATTAATGGGGTTACGTTTCTTCCTTCAAATCCATTGAATTCCTTTCATTATTAAGTAAAAAAACAAGCGTTTTTAAGCGATTTATTATCGGGTTTAATGAGGTAACGCCGAAATTCATAAAAGCTCGAAGAAACGCATTATTACAAGACCATTATATAAATTAAACGTAGCTTTAGAGTCCTTTGCTCATTTCCTTCAAAACCCACTAAAAAACCTCAAGAAAAACGTCCAGAAAGTTTCTAATTCGTGGAAGTTAGTCGTTCTTTTGAAGCTTCTTTTTCGATCGAAGCAAGCATTGTAAACCTTCATTCTTGGTGCCATTTCGTTTAGTTATGATGTTCGAACCATAGCCCCATGATTTCGAGTTCTAATTCTTCAAAATTGGGCTTAATTAAAATTGCTTAGGGTTAGGGTTCTTGTTAGATTATTTGAGGAAGAAGATGAAGTGTTAATATTGTATAACTATAATTTTCCTTAAAACATATTAACAAAGTGTCATTTTGGTATAGTGGTTAACAAAGGGCTTGGGGTCTGAACTGGTCTGGGTTCGACTCCCTTACATGGCAACACAGCAACAATTTTTTTGCTGTTCTTTTTTTTATTGTTTTTTATTTACTTTTAATCAATAATAAAACTTATATATATTCTTTAATCTTATTATATTCCTAGAAAATTCATTTTTGCTCCAAAAATTATGAAAATTTAGGTGAAACATCTTGACACCTTAAAGAAATTATCATATTTTTATTTTCTAAAAAATACATTATTTTCCTATTTTTCTTGATTTAATTTGTTTTAATCATAATTAAATAATTAAAAATTTATTTTAAGTGATTTTAACCTCAAATTTTCTGGAGATTTGTTTTTATGTATAATAAACTGAAATAAAATGTAATTTCTCAGAAAATGATTATTTTTGTTATTTTTACTATTTTTAATCACTAAAACATTATTTAAACTCGTTAAAAATGTTTTAAATGCATATAAATTGAAAGGAATTATGGAAATATTATTTTTCAGTATTTCACATCATAAAATAGTTATTTTTCATAAAAATATCATTTTTGGATCATATCTCGTATTATTTATTCTATTTATATTTAAATTAGATATAATAAATTGTTTAGTTAAATATAAATCATAAAATCTATTTCGTGGATATTTTTCTATAAAATAGAAAATGTTTCTAAGTGTGGGAGACAAAAGTGTTTTAGTCACATATTAAATTTTAAATCGTGATATATTTATTTCAAAACTATTGTTTAAGTTATTATTAAAAACTTCATCTTCCCTACAGAAGTCTAGTAAACCATAATGCCTTAGATTTTGGTTACCTTAGACTTTTAAGTTATTTTCCTCATTAGTATTCTATCATATATAGGTTGAATTCTTCGGAATTCTAAATCCTTTACGACGAACTTTCATGGAGTTTATACTTAGCGAAACTGTGAGTATATCTTTCCCCTTTTTACTTTTTACTCTTTTGGGGTGATTCATGTACCATTATTATTAAACTTATGTATACTCTTTATAACGCAATGTGCTCTTTGATATGTTTTGTGTGAATTGTATGAACGATTTGTCAAAGTCATTAACCTTTGGGCCGCACCTAACAATGAGTAGTACTACGAGTTATATCTCTTGGTTGACTTACGTGAACGAGTTAAGTCCTTGGTAATCGTTATGGTTTTTCTTGAACGATGTGTGAACGATTATTGAATGATGTGAGGCTTGATTTTGACCCTTTTACATATTACAAACATCAAGGCACATAAATTACAAATTACTGTTTGAACGAAAATGGATATACTCACCAATGCATTATATGTGTTGACAAATTATTTTGTACATGTTTCAGGTGAAGTTTGATCTTGCATGCTTTTCACGCTTAGGCTGGACCTAGTGCTTAATAAAAGTTGAACATTTATTTTCTATGTTTGAGATTTCTATTAAGACTCTTTGTATTTCGTTTTGAATAATGGAAGTTATTTGCTATTAATATTTACAATTTAGTCCATGTGCTATTGAACAATCGTCACTACGTGACACCTCGATGTTTCCGCCATCGGTTGGGGGTGTTACAAATAGGCTTTGTTGTCAAGTGATGGTGACTTATGAGGGGTGTTTAGCTTTGGCCGATTGTGATCAATGGGTGGGAGGTTTGCAAGTTGTCTTGAGGTGCTTCTATGTTGAGTCCCAATCAAATGATGTTAGTCGTGACATCTAGGGGTGACATCCATGGAGAAGGGTAATGATTAAAGGGTAGGGAATGGTTCCATTTGTTTATAGTTGAAACAACTAAGGTTTGTAGACATGTGTGTGTGAATTGCCGTGTGTATATGCTCACATATATTGATGATATTGTTATGAATTTGTTAGGATATCATTGTGATAGATCTTGTTGGAACTAGTGAGCATCTTAGTCGAGTGTTTATGGTCTTAGGTGATTCCATGAAGTGTGATCGGCCTCTTAGTACAAAAGAGTTAGGTTTATTGATTCATAACTCAAGTTATTATGAACTTAGTCGACCAAAATCTTAGTTAATCTTGTTAAGGGTGAAATGACAATATCAACATGTATTTGTTTCATAGATATCGGTTATGGAAACTCATTGTAGATACACGAAGTCCGACTAATGCTATTGAATTGCAAATCTTATTATGTTTTAATGTGGTCAAATGGTCGAAGGTGGATTTCAGAAGGTCGAAGGTAGAAGTGTTTGGTCGAAGGTAGCTCTGGGAGGTTGAATGAAGATCTGTTTGTACATATGTCCATGTAGTCCCGAAATACTAGATCTTGTTGAATGCAATAGATTGTTATCACTTAGAAACACCTATTAGTTAGGTGTTTCACGTGATTAATCCAAGAAACAAATAAAACTAGATGAACATTGAAAGACCCGACACACACAATGAATAACATAATGATTCCATAGCAGATTTGAAGATGAATAACCTTGGAATATGATTAAGTACGCACGTATGCAAAGTGTGCTACAAAGATAAACTCCAAAACCCCAAACCTAGAGCTGTGCACACACTATCAATATATAGGAGAACCCTGGGCCTGCGCACTTAGCATAAGTGCGCAGGGCCCGTGTATATAAGTGCGCAGCCCTAGGGTTTGTGTACAAAAACATGTGTTAATTACATTCTAAGCCCTTCAACTATAAGTCTTTACAATAAACACTCAAAAGTCTCTATTCTGGTAACTGTGGTCTCAAAATAACCCAACAATACTCCCCCTAGACCACAGCTACCAGTCTTCAATCTTCAGTCAATCTCCACATCGCTTTCCTCCCCCTCAACCTGAGCAGGGGGGTCTTGTAAGTATAGTGTGACCGGATCTACCTCAGCTGCTGGAGTAGTTTGTGTAGATTCTGTTGTGGTTCCTTCAGGATTTGCTACTGATACAGGTTCTTCTGGAAGTACCTCTGATGCTGCAGTTTCTGTAGCAGCAGCATCAGCAGTTTCTGTAACATTAGCAGCAGCAGCAGCAGCAGCATGCGCAGCCTTCTCCCTGTCTTCTTTTTCTTTATCTGCCGCGTTTATCCTGTCAACTAAATCCAGCAGCTCACTCTTCAACTTCAAAGCCCTATCTACTGCTCTTCTAAACAGTACTGCTTCTTCAAACAGTGTGTTTCCAGCACCAACATTGATCTGATTCGCAAAAAGCATATTCAGATCTGACAAGTTTAGTGCGAACACATCAACCGGATCCAAGATTCTCAACACCTCTGAATCACTTTCCAGCTTGATCACCGCTTCACCAGTGTTGCTGTCATAGAACCATTTCTTGAAGTTTCTTAGCATCACTGGAAGCTCGGGTCTGATTGGAACTCGTGTGACGACCTGAGGAGGGTCTATCACATAAGTTATCATTCCTCTTCCCGTTGCTGGATCGATTCTGGTCTTTGATATTCTTCTTCTAGGCTTTTGAGGCTTGAATATCTGGAAGTCACTTTCACATTCTTTCCTGATAAAGTTCGCAACCATGCCAGCTTGTGAGTCAAGAGAGGGATTAATGAATGGAGCCCTGCTAAGTTCCCTGATATCCCATCGGGGAAGAGATTTCAGCTCCTTCTGACCCTTGAAGTATTGGATTACCCCCCCTCTCCTTTTCACAGCAAACAGTCCCTTTTCAGCATCATACTTCCACGAGATAATCTTTTCTCGATGAGCAGACCTAGTATGATGAATGTTCTGATGTAAAGCAGGAATGGTAATTGGCTTTCTTGGGAACCATGCTGCTCTTTCAGGGTCTAGTTTGTGCCCATCAGATGTCTCATAGATGACTTCTTGATCGGTTCCCATCTCTATAAAACTGTCAGGCATCTCATCTTCACTGACCTCGTCCACTTCACTAGCCTCAGCCTCCTTTTCTTTCTCCTTTTCCGCCTCCAGAAACTTTCCAAAATCAAAGGTTTCGTCAAAAGTAGCTCTGGGAGCACCTGTTAACTGCTGCCTCAGATCCTGAAACATGTCAAACATCTGCACATGAACCTGATGTTGAAACTTAATCAGGTATCTTTGATCCTTGATCACCTTCTCCATTTTCTTGTTCTTGACCTTGAGCTTTTTCACCTTCTTTCTTAGCTCCTGGTTATTGTGCACATCACTTTTCATTGTGCAGAATTCTCTGGCCGCAACCTTACCTATCTCCTTCACAAGCTTCTCGTATAGCTCCTGATGCACCGGTTTTCGACGAGGTGCAGCAGGAGCTGATGAAGAAGGTTCAGCTGATCGGTGGGTAGGAGCTTTGGGGGCTGATGCAGTGGCAGTGGATGGCCCTGGAGCAGAAGTTGCAGCAGTAGAAGGCCCTGGTTGGTTTGGTTGTTCTTCCCCAAAAATCCGTTCCATGTACACTTGCTCCTCAACATCATCCGGTGTTATCACTCGAGGGATCTCAGATTCAGGAAGCTGTTGTCTTCTTTTCTTTCTAGCTTCCCTTTCATATTCAGCTACTGCTCGTACATTTTCTGCAGCTTCAATCTGTTCGGGTGTCAAAGATTCTCTCGATTCTTGCAGTAAGCCAGCTGGCCTTTTCTTCATGCTGGGCTTTGCTCGAGCCGGCTCAGATGCTACTCTTTTGCCCCTGGCCTTTTCTTGGGCGATCTCTTCAGCAGTTGGCCGAGCTGATGTAGTGGGTTCAGATGGTTCGGGTGTGGGAGCAGCTGTGGGTTGTTGTCGAGCCTGAGCAGCGTCTGCCTTTCTCTTATTGATCTTGTTGTAGATCTCTATGACAATCGGATATCGCTGAGCCGCATACATGTGTTCAAGCATTGGTTCCCAATCCGGTGTGTTGCATTCTGTGAAGAATCTAGCCCCTCTGGTGAAAATGTATTCATCACCGAGAGGCAGATTCTCGTGCTGAGTGTTGATCATCATCTGAATGAACCTGGGGTACTTCGCCCATTTCCCGGACCCAACTTCTGCATTCTTTATCAAGTAGTCGAAAATCATCCCGGATAGGTTGAACTTTTCTTCTTTGCAGATCTTTATCATAGCCGTCGACCATTCAGTACTGAGTGCATTGTAGCCTCCCTTTCTGTGACCTAGAGACATAATGAACACATGACTAATGAGTCTCCAGTCTCTCGTCAGTTGTGTCTTCTTAACATCGCCCCTCTTGTCAAACTCGCCTTTGTAACCGAACCTCCTGAACTGTTCATGAATGTCTGCTTTTGCCATAAATCTGATGGTTCCTGGTTCATCCCGTAGTCTCAGCACTGTTCGAACTGTATCTTCAGTAATGAATAGAGGCCTGTTTCGGACTGTTGCTTTGATACGCTTGACTCCTGCAACTGTTTCAACTCGAGCAGAACGCCAGAAATCTTCAATGTGTGAAACGTACACTGGTTCGACGTTCTCCACAGCAAAACCGATTCGGCTGCGTCTAATCCAGGTCACAACGTCTTTGAACTGCACATCATCGGTATCTAGATTCATTGGCTGATTGTGCATGCCTCTACGATCCCATTCAAGTGCCATCTGTTTAGCCAAGAGCACGAAACGCCAATTAGATCTCGGATAATTGATTTTAGACTTAAACTTACACGGACAACGAACTTACACCTAGATCTTATTAATATTTTAGATTTTGAATTTTAACGGTCATTGGATTAAGGATTGATGAATTGATGTTATCGGTGTCAATGGTACGTTTGAATTTTAGTTATTTGATTATTAAGGTCCGGTTTTGAGTTCGTAGTCCGTTAAAGTGTCTTAATAGTCAAAATGAAAGATGTGTGAGGTTTAGAGTCCAAGTGTTCAAGAGTGTCAAGTCCACAGTCCAGTTCAAGTACTCAGGCCCATTTTAGTACGCAGGCCCATTTAGGTACGCAGGCCCATTTAAATACGCAGGCCCCATTTAAAGTCAAGTGCTCAGTCAAGTGCGCACATACTTTGACTGAGCACTTAGTTATCACTTAGACCAAAACAAGTACGCAGGTGAGTCCACCCGGGCATGGTAACCCCTTAGATCACATAGTCAAGTCTGCGTACTAAGCAAGTACGCAGACACTTGAACCTTCGTTCAAGATTTCAAGTTCACAGTTATGTACGCAGATGATTAGGGTTTCTGTGTACTTATATGACTATGAAACAAGTACGCAGTCTCTATGAGACAAGTGCGCACATGTTCATATGTCAAGTACGCAGATCTTCAAATCTTTAAAAACTCAATAATACAAGAACAACCCACATAAGATCCGTTTATAACCTGTAATCTCAACAAATAAATCATTAGAAACATAAGATCTACCTTGATAAACAGTAAATACGAGTCAATGAACACAGAAACAAGGTATGATATGAGTGATATGTGTGTGATTGTAGTGTGATTATGATGTTGATGAAGATGAACGGTGAAGAAGATGATGAACAGGTGATTTAGGGGTGATTAGGGTTAGTAAGAAACTGTTAAGGGTGATAAAACTTTTGACCAACATTGACCTGGTATATATATACCTTCAACTAATGGGCCTGCGCACTTGAGTTAAGTGCGCAGGGCCCAACAAGTACGCAGATACCCATAATTTTGGCCCAAAGATAGAAAATAAAGCCCAAATCCTTTAGATTAAGGGGGTTTTTCCAAATCTTACCTTCTGCATTCAAGATCATACTGACCATACCTGCCGGAACCCGTTTCAACTTCCCGTTGGATAGCTGCAGCCTAAGAACAATTGTCGGTATGCTTGTCCACTTAAATCCATGCCCTTTCTCTTTCAACATGTGTTTGGTGATACTGTTTATCATGTTTTTCGGTAATATTAACGAAAATTTTATGGACCCCACAGTGTGCTAGGTATTGGCCTACCGATCCTCAAGGTTTATTGAAATATAATGATGAGAGCTTCAGGTCTATGTTACCATAAGCAGAGAAGATGATCATTATCTTGATCAGATGATGAGAGCTTCAGGTCTATGTTACCATAAGCAGAGAAGATGATCATCTGATCGTTTGGTGAGCTATCTATGTATGTTTGCACGTCACTAACATTGCGTGTCTTTTCTGCTCAGTTTCAAAAATTTTGTTTTTCTTAGCCCCGCATTGGTAGCTTGCACTCTTAGGTGTCTTTTGATTTGCTTATGCACAAAATTTTCTGTGTCTTTTAATTTCTCAACCTATGTATGACCGGACTCAGCTTGTGCAGACCTAAAGCACAGTGGGAATCCAGCTTTCCGTGTAGATCTTCATTGTTGATCACCTAGTGGCAGTTTACTTGATTTCAGGCTGAATCTACCGACATATCGTTGCTTGAGGCCACAACATCCTCTGGGTCCTATTCACATGCTGACGAGATATGATTAGTTCCTATCATTTCCTGAATTAATTTTGCAATAAGAATAGACCGGTTCACTTTCTCCCCCAAAAATCTTGTTTTAAAGGAAAATGAGATTTTTCTTTTTATAAAATATAAATTTTTTTTTTTTTTTTTTTTATTCAAAGTTGATCATCTCAAGCCATGAAACCAACTGATGAAACCGGGTTTTATCAAAAGCTTTTGTAAAGATATCTGCTTTTTGATCAGCAGTATCGATAGGCAACACCTGTATGTACCCTTTGTCGTGAGCATCGCGAATTGAGTGAATCCGAATTTCAATGTGTTTGGTTTTAGAGTGGTCAATTGGATTCTTCACGATGTCACGACATGCATCATTATCAATGAAAATAGGTGTATGCATGACATTCAAACCGTAGTCCAAAAGCTGATTTTGGATCCATAACACCTGACAGCAACAACTGGAAGCAGCTGTGTATTCGGCCTGAGCAGTAGAGATTGACACGGTGGTCTGCTTCTTGCTTTGCCAAGACACTAGCCGGTTACCCAGAAATTGACAGCCACCAGAGACAGATTTTCTGTCTATCCTACAACCTGCATGATCACTATCAGAGTAAGCGATTAGATCAAAGTTATCGCTCTTAGGATACCATAAACCAAGTTTAGGTGTTCCTTTGAGGTAGCGGAAGACTCTTTTTACTGCAGTCTCATGCGATTGCTTAGGATTAGACTGAAAACGCGCACAGCATCCAACTGCCCACATTATATCTGGTCTGCTAGCTGTAAGATACATCAGAGAGCCAATCATTGATCGATATGTATGAGGATTCACTGAAGGCCCCTGAAGATCTGGTACAAGTGTTGTTTGGGCCGCAAAAGGAGTATTGGACGGCTTGCAATCGGTCATGTTGAATTTTGCCAAGATGTCTCTTGTATACTTCGCTTGATGAATTAGAATTCCGTCTTCTTTTTGCTGTACTTCCAAGCCTAAGAAAAACGATAATTCTCCCATCATGCTCATTTCAAACTGAGACTTCATGATGCTTTCAAATTCCCTGCACAAATTTTCATCAGTGGAACCAAAGATAATATCATCAACATAAATCTGAACAAGGATAGAGTGTTTATTGACTTCTTTGGTGAATAAGGTCATGTCGATCTTCCCCCTAGTATACCCATTCTGCAGCAAGTATGACGATAAGGTCTCATACCAAGCTCGTGGAGCTTGATGAAGTCCATAGAGAGCCTTATCCAGTTTGTAATACTTATTGGGATGATGGGGATCTTCAAAACCTGGGGGTTGACACACATAGACTTCTTCTTTGATCTTCCCGTACAGAAATGCACTTTTCACATCCATCTGAAAGACTTTGAAGTTCTTGTATGAGGCGTAAGCCAGGAAGATACGAATAGCTTCAAGTCTAGCAACTGGAGCGAACACTTCCTCATAATCAATGCCCTCCTGTTGACGAAATCCCTGAACGACTAAACGAGCCTTGTTCTTAATTACCACGCCTCGTTCATCCATTTTGTTGCGAAAAACCCACCTTGTTCCAATAGGATACTTTCCTTCAGGTAAATCCACAAGCTCCCAAACCTTTAGCTTCCTAAACTGATACAGCTCATCCTGCATGGCTTCAACCCAACTTGCATCTCTGACAGCATCTTCAATACTGAAAGGTACCGTCTGAGATAAGAAGGCTGAAAGTGCAATATTCAGTTTGTCTGCCTGATTTCTAGTAAGAACACCCTCAGAGATTGGTCCAATGATGTTCTCCACAGGGTGATCCTTAAAGGATTTAAATCCCATGTTCGGTTCTTCTTGAATATGGGAAGGCAGATTGGAAAGATGATCTGTAGGAGTTGACGAACTGGATGGATCATTTGCAGACTGTTGTGCTGAAGATGGTTCTTCTGAAGCTGGAGTAACTTCAGGAGATGTAGTGGTATCAACAGTTGCATCACCATTTGTGGTTTGAAGGGGAACAATTGGATCAGCTACGAGTGGAGAGAAGCGGGTGGTGAAAGGTGCTGCATCGTCTTCTGAAGAGTAAAGAGTATCTTCAAGAGGAGAAGGATCGGCTGCTTGATTTTCAGCTGGTTGTTCATCTATGATGCTAAAATTGTTGAAAACAACATCCACATCAAAGAACCAGTCAGGACCGGCTCCTGTATTAGTAGAGTTGGATTCCTGCCAATCAACATAAAAGGACTCGAGAACCATTTTGGTTCGTTTGTTGTATACTCTATAAGCTTTTTGACTTGAGGAGTATCCAACAAAGAAACACTCATCACCAACTGCATCGAACTTCATTATGTTCTCGAAATTGTTAAGCAGCGTGCATGAGCATCCAAAAGGCCTGAAGTAGTCAATCAAAGGTTTTCTCTTAAAAAGCAACTCATAGCCTGTTTTCCCGCGCGTCTTTACGATTAAGACTCTGTTAAGAACATAACAGGCGGTATTAACAGCTTCAGCCCAGAAAATGATCGGCAGTTTGGAGTCGATAAGCATGGTTCTGGCCGCCTCAATAAGTGTACGATTTTTCCTTTCAGCAACACCGTTCTGTTGAGGAGTTCTCGTAGCACTGTACTGAAGATGAATTCCTCTATTGTTGCAGAAAGTCACGAAACTTTGATTCTTGAATTCGGTTCCGTGATCGCTTCGAATTGATCTAACTTTTGTCTTTATAATGTTTTCAATAAGAGGAACAAACAGCATCAGAATCTCAGCAACTTCACTTTTGTATTCCAGAAAGTACACCCATGTGAATCGGGAAAAATCATCTGTTATCACCAAGCAATAAGACTTTTTAGCTAAACTTTTAACACTAATAGGACCAAACAGATCCATGTGTAATAAATGAAGAGGTGAGTCTATAGAATTCACAGCTTTGGACTTATGCGACTTTTTGTGTTGTTTTCCTTTGGCACATGCTAAACATTTTTCAGAAAAGGGAAATTCCTTAGAAGGAAGACCTCTTACAAGGTTTAGTTTTGAAAGCTTATTAATGTTTTTGAAGTTAACATGTCCTAATCGCCTGTGCCAAAGCAGTGACTCTGACTCGGATGCTTTAGAAAGTAAGCATGTCATTTGACATTCAGACTTTGCATCCCTCATATTTATCACGTAAGTATTATTTTGTCTAGGAGCTTTAAGCATAATCATGTTGGTAGGAGGAATGAATCCTGGCTTTAGAAAGATGCACTCCATGTCATTAAATAACACTGAGATTCCTTTGTCGCAGACTTGTGATACACTCAGCAGATTGTAACACAATTCTGGAACGTAGTTCACATCTTCTAAAGTCAATGCATCAGAAATCACGTCCCCTATCCCGACTATCTTTCCACCCTTCTCATTGCCGGCAAAAGCAACAAACTCTCCATCAATGAATCGATAGTTTTTAAGGAGTTCTTTCAGTCCCGTCATGTGCCTTGATGCCCCGCTATCAACGTGCCATAGATATCTCATCAGGGCAATCAACCACTTTTGTAGTTTATTCTGAAAAATACATAAGACAACAGAAATATACAGATAAATATATGAGACACTATGTACAAAACACGACTCAGACCACCCGTTAAGTAACTTTTGGAATCCAGGTCTGTTTTAGTTTTAATTTGTCGTGATTTTCCCCCGACACAAACTCTTGCCTTTTCCAATTTTTAGTGACCTTAACAAAACTTTTTATGGTTTCTTGAAGATCTTTAATTTGAACTGCAAAAGATTTTTGGTTATTGGTATCAGTTTGTGGTTTGGGTTACAAATGACACTTTTTAACCACATGTCCTTCATTTCCACATCTAAAACATTTAGAGTGTTTAGGTTTGATCTTTGAAGAAGATCTGGATGATGATGGTTGTGATGTTCTTCTTTTGTTGTTGCTTGAATTGAGGCTGTCTGTTGAACATGCTTCATCACTTTTGTTGTCGCTTGATTCTTCGTTTGTGTTGCATTCTGGCTCGCTGATATCACTTTCTGTATCACTTTGTGATTCTTCAAAAATTGTGTTATCTGTTTCACTTTGTGACTCTTCAGAACATGACACATCTGTTGATGATGGTGTAAATTCTGGAATTTCTTCAGTAAGAAATTTTCCAAACCTGTTTCTTTTTAGTTCTGGAACAAATGGAGATGGTCTATATACATTTTCATTATCACAGAATGCATCATTAAGATCAACACAAACAGGCACAACATTTTCAACACAAACATCCGATCGTTTGATAGGATTCATCCTATCATTTGGGTCCACAACACCCTTTAAATCAAGTTTAGAGGTTAGAGTAGTACAGTCATCCGGCCTAGATAAACTATTACAGTTATCCATCCTAGATAAACTATTACAGTCATCCAAATTAGTTAAGTTATTACAGTCATCCGAATTTAAAGAAATGTTTGACTTATCATGGTTCCAGATGAACCAATTCACTGTGGAGTAATTGGCACCTGGGTGACCTAACCCCATTGTTTGACCACCACAACTGTCATCATCGTCCACCTGATCCTGTTGGGTCATATCTGCACTACTTTTACTTATATTAGAGTGTGACTCAGATGTGACACATTCTTTTTCAAAAAGATCGTTTTTTGGATGTGGTTTTGGAATGGGTATATATTCACTTTTGCTCAAGGGTAAAAACAGGGATTTTACAATTCCCTTTTTATCCTTATACCCGATTCCATCTTTGACAAAAGATTTCCTTGAACAATCAAGGATATCAGTATGAGCATGCTTGCTTACGTTCCATTTGTCCACAACAATTTGGAGATGATTGGTTTCATTTCTGGATTTTTCTAGTTTTTCAGTTAAGTCATTTATTAAAAAATCTTTTCTGAGAACAAATTCTTTTAGAGTGTGCATTTCAGCAATTGTTGCATTTAACTTTCGCTGATAGGCTAACTCGTTTTCTTTCATTTCAGTATTGATTTTCCGTATGTCATCCATTTCTCTTAAAATTCTCCTATTGTGGGACAAACAGTAAGCAACGGCTGTAACACACCTTGGTGAGCACAGCTTTGATTTTATTTCGAGAGGAATACTTACCAGGTCTCTCTCTTCAGCTTCCTTCTTCATGCTCTGTGATTGTTGATTGTCCTTGCTTGTGGAGGTCTTTTCAGCAACAAAGGCTTCCTCAGCAGCAGTCTCCTTCCCTTTCTCCACACTCAACACGCCCTTTAAGCCAGCCTTCTCTATCTCTTCTCTTTTTGGCATTTCAGCTGAGGGCCCCTCAAGAGAGCTCACACCAAGAGGTGACTTTGTGCAGATCTTTGCCATCAGTGCTTTATTAACTTCAGCTTCTGCCACAGTGACTTCCTCTCCCCAATCGAAATCCTGAACCACAAGCGCCTTCTGCTGGTTACCTTCTCCTCCTTCTGTAATTGCCACCACTCTCCTTGCTTGTTTGGCTTCAACTTGATTCAGAGTTGGACATTCATACTTGAAATGTCCGAGAATTTTGCAGTTATAACACCTGATCTTAGATTTGTCAAACCCAGCTTTCCCCATGCCGACTCTTCTACCGGTTCTATCTTGAAACCTCTTCACCCTCAAAGTGATCATGGCCATCTGCCATTTCAGATCCATTTCCTCCATATCGTCTGGATCAACTTGATACATGTCTTCAGGACTCATCATATCACTTTTTAGATCACCAGTCTTTAAAGCTTCAAAGCTCGTCATGAAAGCGTTGAAAAGTTCAACGTGTTCAGTTGCCAGCTTCGTCTGTTGAGGATTGAGAGTTGACGGCTGAGGGTTAGTGACACTGGGTTGAGAGTATGAGACAGCTTTTCCTGAACTTGAACTACCACCAATTGTTCCATCAGCATACACGTGAGATGAGCTTGAACCCATGTTCCCCACTGGAGTCATTAGCGCTAAATTCTTCATTGCAGTGATAGGAACTGCCTTTGGATTGGTCTGATTCATCTCCCTTTTTGTAATGTCCATCTCAAAGGACTTCAATGTGTTGATGAGATCAGCCAATGTAGACTGGGCATCAAGATATTCTTTTCTGATTAGCATGCATTGGATGCTCCATTCTTTTGGTAATGAATCCAGCAGCTTCTTGATAGAATTTCTGTTGTTCACAGGAATTCCAGCCTTTTTCATTTTTGTTAACATACTCATAAACCTATCAATGTGCGAGCTCAGACTCTCCCCACGAATGCTACCGAACATATCATATTCTTTTTGCACCATGTCTTGCTTGTATTGGCGCATCTCTTCATTGCCTTCGTAGTATTCATTCAGTGCAAACCACAGATCATGTGCCGTTCCATACTCTTCAAACATGTTGTAAACATCATTAGATAGGGCCATGGTTAGAGCACCATAAGCCTTATGATCTCTTTGAAGTAATTGTTTGTCAACATCGGTATAGGTTGTTGGATCAGGGTTGAATTCTTCTCCAGTGGCAGTGGTTCTCATGGGAATGTGTGGGCCCAACTGGATGGAGTTCCATTGGGTAAAGTCAGTCACGTAAAAGAATGACCTCATTCGGTTTTTCCATGTCCCGTAATCTTCAGCACCTTTTAACTTAGGTACTCTTGTAGTGGTTCCGGTTTCAAGATCTTGTTGTGTGATAGGGTTAACAGTTGATTGATTATTGTTACCAGCCATGTTTTAGATGAATTTTAGAAACGTGGTTCAACAGATTTTAATTATCAGTCCAAAAGATTGTCCAAGTCCGTAAGTACACAGCAAGTTCGCAGTTAAGTGCGCAATTAAGTTCACACTTAAGTTCACAGCAGTCTGGATCAGTATGCAGCAACCTGTAAGAATATAAACAGCCTTGTCAAGTTGTAGTCTTAGTTAAGTATGCAGCTTGGAAGTATACGTGTGGCTATAAGTTCGCAGATCAGTCAACATTTGGGCATTATAAGTGCTCAGTGTTTACTGATCAGCCTGCGCACTAAATTAAGTGCGCAGACTCACTTAAACTCTCGTTTAAGATTTTAAGTTCGCAGAAACCCTAGCCAAGTACTCAACACTACACCTTCAGTAAGTGCGCACAAATCCAAGATTTCTGTTTAAGTATGCAGAAACCCTAGATAAGTACTCAAGACAATGAAATGCTATAAGTGCGCAGAGATTAACTTATGTAAACAAGTGCGCAGAGACCAAAATCAAAAACAGCAAGTGCGCAGGGATCAATTCAAAGGAATAAGTGCGCAGAAACCAAATTCAAAGGCAACAAGTGCGCAGAAACCCTAGATGCGTACAAAATGACAAGTACTCAAACTAAGAAATAAGTGCTCAGTTTATGATATATGTGCGCAGTATATATGAAATAAGTGCGCAGATACGAGCTGTAGCAAACATGAAATTCAGCTGAATCCTTTCCAAACCATTTTCTGATCAAAATAATATACTCTAAACATTTAGAAACACGATTTTCACAAGATTTGAAACCAAAATATGAGAAAAACACCTAAATTTTAAAGTTTACAAAAATAATCTTGATAATAAAAGCTTAACAAGATGAGGGTTTTGGTATCTTAAAGTAGATACAATCTAGAGCACAATGGCTCTGATACCAAATTGTAGTCCCGAAATACTAGATCTTGTTGAATGCAATAGATTGTTATCACTTAGAAACACCTATTAGTTAGGTGTTTCACGTGATTAATCCAAGAAACAAATAAAACTAGATGAACATTGAAAGACCCGACACACACAATGAATAACATAATGATTCCATAGCAGATTTGAAGATGAATAACCTTGGAATATGATTAAGTACGCACGTATGCAAAGTGTGCTACAAAGATAAACTCCAAAACCCCAAACCTAGAGCTGTGCACACACTATCAATATATAGGAGAACCCTGGGCCTGCGCACTTAGCATAAGTGCGCAGGGCCCGTGTATATAAGTGCGCAGCCCTAGGGTTTGTGTACAAAAACATGTGTTAATTACATTCTAAGCCCTTCAACTATAAGTCTTTACAATAAACACTCAAAAGTCTCTATTCTGGTAACTGTGGTCTCAAAATAACCCAACAGTCCAGATTCGCCCACCTTGAATGGTCGAACCTGCACATTCGACCAAGTCAATTAGGCGAATGTGCAGGTCTATATAAGGCTGGATCATTTTTTTGAATATTAACTTTTGGTCATTTTGTTTCCCTCTCAGAGTGTGTGTCTCTCTAGGGTTTTTGTCAAGTCTGTAACAGATTCATATCATTGTAAACAAGCTTTTGATGTGTTAATGAATGAAATGAACATGTTTATGATGATTTGTGTGTTTTGCTAGTTTTATTATCATTTCGTGATCGATTCAGGGATTCCGCACCTGAATTGAACTTGTTTGATCATATTCTTTGTTTGAATAGCCGATACTATACGCATACAAAGTGTTATCAGAGCCGAAAGGATCAAACAACCACGAATTGATAATATTTCAATAGATTTGGACCCAATTTTGATCAAAATTTTTTCGTTTTTCATTGAACATTTGAATTTGGTGATAATTGATTGATTTGAACTTGTTTTCATGGATAAAATTCAAAATTCTCTTTGTTAAACTTGTTCCAAATCCAATCCAAAGCAAAACCTGCATATGATCATCAAATTTCATCAACATTTGAAAATTTTGGATCAAAATAACTGATTTTCAAAGTATAACCGTTTTTCAAAATGAAAAGGTCGAACCTAGGGAGATTTGGTCGAGAGTGGAGTTTTTAGGTCGAACCAGGGAGTTTTTGGTCGAACGTGGAGTGTTATTTGGTCGAACCTAGAAAGTTTTAGTGTGTTGTTGTTCATTCGACCATCAGTTGTACATTCGACCAATCGGGCGGTTGAAAGTGAAAACGATTTGGTCGAAAGTGAAAAGTGTTTGTTATTTTCCACATTCGAGTCTTTATAAATGGTCGAACCTGAACTAATTTCTACATTCGACCACACGACACTTGAAAAGGGTCGAACATAGAATCTGTTGATAAATTTTTCTAATCGTTTCGTGTTTTATCATTTTCAGGCGATATGTGGAACTTTCCGACAACACCACGACCTAATACAACACCACAACAGCAAACAACCATGGATCCTTGGTCGGTAGCTGCTCAGAAGACTAGTCAACCATCTCAACCGATTAACTATTTGGCGATCACTGGTTCGATGCCCCAACAAGTTTCACAACCGTAACCACAACCTATGGTTGATTAGTAGGGAGTTGCAGCAGCGGCGGTACACTCTCAAACTACCAATGTGATTTCGACGCTTATTCATGACTTATCTTCGGGTAGTGGGAGCCGTCCACCAAAGTTGATGGAAATGGTGGACTACAACCAATGGAAAACAAAGTTCAAGATTCATCTAGAGGGAATGGGATTAGAAGGAACGGAAGCTTGGCAAATGATTGCTAAGGGGTATGTTGCTCCGGTTTTGGAGAACACTAGTGAGCCGATTCCATTAGAGAGTCTTGCTGAGGACGAGAAGAAGAAGTTTGCGGTGGAAAAGAAGGCGTTTTCCCAACTGTCTCAGGCCATTAACACTGATCTCTTACATCAGTTTGGGTCGTGCACCACTTCTAAACAATTATAGGATATGTTAAGGAATCATCACAATGGGAATGAAAAGATGAGGAAGCTTAGAATGGAGGAGTTAAGAAAAGAGTTTGAGAACTTCAGCTATATGGGAAATGAGACGCTGAAGGAGTTGATTCCAAGGTATTGCCACTTATTGACTGAACTTTCAAGTTATGAGATCAATATACCGATGTCTGAGCTGGTGGACAAGTTTGCTGATGCATTGCCACCATACTAGAATCAACACATCGAGGTTCTCAAGGAGAAAGATGCGTACCAATACTAGACCATCAATGAGTTTATCCAGAAGCTTGAGAATAAAGAGATGGAAGAAAAGAGGAAGGCAAAAAGAGCACAAGTTCCTCATAATCTAGAGTTATACCATGGCGGTACATCTTCATCTCTAGCTAGTTCAAGTTCTAGTACTACTGTTGCTCCACACATTGCTTGTGTATCAAGTATTGTTGAACCAACCAAAACCCCCATAAACTATCTTGCTCAAACTTCATCTTATACACCACCATCATACCCTACTACTTACATCCCACCATTCTCACCGATGCAACAAGTTGCTTGCTATTCAGCAAATTTGAACCAACCTCAACAACAATCCTACATTCCTCAAATGAATCAAACCCAAATGAATCCAAATCAATCTAACCAGAGCTCAATTGTGTTGGAGACTTCAAACTTGAACAATGTTACTGTTGAAGTTGCACAGCAACATGTAGCCTTGGTTTCTGCTATGGTCGCTTCGTACAATGGGTTAGTAGCTAGTCAAATTGGTAATAACAACTTAACCAGTGAGGACTATGCTCAGATTGACAAGGAAGAGATGGAGCTCATTGACATCCACTGGGCGTTTGCTAGTGTCATGAGGCGAGCGACCGAGTTCATTGAGAAGACGGGCAAAACTGATCTTTCTACTTCTCCAAACACCACATATGGCTTCAACAAAGCTAAAGTGACATGTTTTAACTGTGGTGGGAAAGGTCACTTCAAGAGAGAATGCACACAGCCAGCACAGCAGGGGAACAGGAATCCTTTCAACACCAATTACCAGAACCGTCGATCACAAAATCAGGTATCATATCAAAGCCAAAACAATTCCAATTTTCAACCACAAAATACTTACCAAAACCGCCAAAACACCTCATCAAACAATACTGTTAGACAAACCACTACACAAAATCAGAACCAAAACCAAACACCACACAATCCAACTAGAACTATCATTCCAATTTCTACACCAAAAAGCCAAACCCAACCAGACAACAAGGCTTTGGTGATTCAGAAAGATGAGGGATTTTATTGGACTGGTATGCAACTCGGTGTTGAGGAGATCACTAATGGTAATGTGGCGTGTGTTCCCCAGAAGATGGATTTGGATGAGGCTGTGTCTATTGAAGATGTTTTGGTGACTGAGAAGATGTCCGAGGTGAAGATTGAAGAGTTGAGTGAAGAAAGTGATGTTTGTGTTGACAAGAAGTCGGGATTGATTCTTGACTCTGTTACTGATGTTCCCGAACAGTGTGATTCAGCTTATTCTGATACGGAGAGCGATTCTGATTCTGAAGCTAGTGTTAACTCACTAGATGAAGATATTGATCAACTTCTTGCCGAAGCTGATTTTCTGATGACGCGCAAATCTTGCATTGTGGATGATGCTTTTACCAGAATCGATTATTCTAAATTCTTTGCTGGAAAGGAAGCACACTTTGCATTGATGGCGATGACTGAGCCTCCAAAGCAGGTAAGTTCTGAATCTAATTTAGATATGAATAGTGAAAGGTATTGTGGTGCATGCGATAGATTGACAGAGGATGATAAGCAACTCAGGATTCAGCTTGAGAGTGCTAAGATCAACTGTCAATCGTATCAAAAAAAAGCACGAGAATTCAATAATGTGCTTGATGGTTACAAGAAAGACCTTTCAGATCTTAAAAAGACTTTATTTTTAAAATAACTAGCCATTAACAATTACATCAATGAATTAGAAAATACAAAACTTGAAATGGCTACCATCAAGTGCTTTGCAGAGAAAGTCAACAAGAAGCTTGAAAGCTATAAACATATTGCATATGTTGTTGACCATATTATTGAGGAGCCTTCACAGTCAAGTAGTGCAAACTACAAGGCAGTCCCGTCTCCGGTCCAGTGTTATTTGAAAACCATACTTTGCATTCAATAACACCGAAGAGTTCAGTTAAATCTGACTCTACATCAGATGATGAGTCTAACACCTCCAGTGTGGGAGATCCTAATTCTGATGTTAGACCTATTTTGGGACTAAATGATGAAGGTGTGATTGCTGTAACTGACGATTCCGACTCTGAGGATGACAAATCTGAGAAGGTGTGTGATATTCCTGCTGAAAATCACATTATTACAAACGAACCAGTGTCACCATCTCAGATTATACATCCCATGGCTAACGCTCATCGAGTGAATCAATCAGTTAAGCATGTTGAGAAAAATGAACAATGTCACAAACCCGTCAAAGTTTTCTATCGGATGGAAGGATCTGATAAGATAATTTCTGACGAGGAATATCCAATCAAATTTGCCAACTATTCCAAAATTGAGAAAATTTGGCAGGAGAGTACCATTTGGTTCCCAAAGCATGAGCGAACAAATGATGTACCTCCAGAGGTTTTAAAGAAAATTTATTTGGATGTTCCAAAAGAACCAAAGGTTCATGTCACAGAGTTTATCAAGCTGAAGGAGAAGGCTAATAGTTTTCTTGAGCCGACTTACTCTAAGGACCCAGCTCCTGAAAGTCTTAGAAGAAGGTGTGTGGATGATCAATATCCTATCACTACATATGCTAAGTCGAACGCCAAGAACAACTTTGAGGAATACCGTGCGTGTTTTAAGTGCGGGGAGAGAGGGCATTTACTTGCTCACTGCCTGTATATTAGGCACAAAAGGCACGAGGTTGAAGTGAAGCAGAAATACCAGAGTCCAGTCGATAATCATTGTTATCCACAAAGACGATTTGTTCCTCAACCAGCACCGTTTTATAACCAAAGCAGATATTTTCAAAAGAGGGAAAATCGTCAGATGACATATGACCGTCGTAACCGGATAGCCATGAAAAAACCTCTTAAGAAACCTGTGGTTAACACAACTGTTGAGAAGCAAAAGGTTCCTGTAAAACCTGCAATCAAACCAACAGTTGGACCTATCTTAGTTAAATCAGAGAAGGTAACCAAGAAAGTTTCCTTTAAGAACGAAGTAAAGAAACCGACTGACATCCCAAAATCTCCGATCCGGATCTTGAACCGTTCGGAACAGTATTGGACACCAAAGGGTTCTTAAGGTGCTTCATCTTCACAAGTGAATGAGAAATCTGAAATTGAAAAGGATTTAATTGATCAGAAAAAGATCAATTCAAATCAATCTGTTTGTGAGAAAGAATCTTTGAAACTCAATGTTCAAAGACCCAAGACCAAGCAGGCTTGGGTCCCCCGAAAAATCTAATCTTTTTACATGATATGTGCAGGGAGCTTCAGCTGGCCCTGTGAGTAGTCTTTGGATTGTTGACAGTGGAGCTTCTGGTCACATGACAGGGGATTTATCGCTACTGTTTGACATCAGGAATATCAATGGCGGATACGTAGCGTTTGCTGGGAATAAAGAAGGATACATTACTATGGAGGGTAGTGTGAGTAATGGGATCGTAAGTTTTGAAAAGATTTCGTACGTGAAGCAAATTGATTATAATCTGCTCAGTGTCAGTCAGATATGTGATAAGCAGTTTTCGGTATTCTTTGATGACAAATTTTGCTATATTGTCAAGCCAGGATTCGTTCTACCAAAAGAGTGGGTTATGCTTACAGCACCGAGAGTGAACAATTTGTACATTCTCGACATGTCAAAAGCTATGACAACCCAAGGCCAAGTCACGTGTTTCCTCTCCATGGCTACTGAAAAAGAATCAATCATGTGGCATAGGAGGATGGGACACATTCACCTTAGAAAAATGAATCATTTGGTGAAGAATGAACTTGTCGAAGGCGTACATGTTAAACATTTCCATTTGAATGACAAGTGTGTGAGTTGCAAGAAAGGAAAGCAGCACAAACAATCCCATAAACCAAAGAAAGTCAATTCAGTTGAACTACCACTTGAGCGTTTGCACATGGATCTGTTTGGACCGGTCAAGTGTAAAAGTCATGCTGGTGAATTGTACTGTCTTGTGGTTACCGATGACTATTCTAGATTTTCATGGGTTATGTGCTTGCATCATAAGAGCGACACATTTAATTATCTGAAGGTTCTGTTCACTTGATTGGAAAATATCTATGGTCTGAAGATCAAGAGAATTAGGAGTGATAATAGGACGGAGTTAAAAAATGCACAGATGGATGCTCTTTGTGAAGACAAAGGAATTCATCATGAATACATTGCTCCGTATACCCCGCAACAGAACGGTGTCGTAGAACGCAAAAACAGGACTCTAATTGAAGCGGCTAGGACAATGCTTGCGGATTCCAATCTTCCAGTAATGTTCTGGAACGAAGCAATTTACGCATCTTGTTATACTCTCAATCGTGTTTTAACGGTGAAGAAGTTTGGCAAAACTTCCTATGAGCTGTTGAACCGACGAAAGCCGAACTTAGAGTATCTAGAACCGTTTGGAGCACCATGTACAATGCTTAATCCATCTGAGAAGTTCGCATCAAAATCTGAAAAGGTTTCTTTGTTGGATATGCAACCCCGCTCAAACGGGTATTCAACAAACGAACTCGTCAGGTCGAGGAGTGGGCTAACGTTGAAGTTCAGCGGTATACTCAGAATGTACAGGGTAGTGGTCCAGACTGGATGTTTGATTACAAAGATTTCTTTGAGTCATTCAATCTAGATAGCTTGGTTGAAGAGGCTGTATTACGATTATATTACGAGTGTGAAAACGCAGTGACATCACCGTTGGTGCGTCCGATCACCGTAAACCCCCAAACAGCTTCTAATGATACCAATGCTCCTGCAGCTGAAGAAGAGGTATTCCAGGAAGCTTCCACAACTCTCAATTCATCAGAATCGAAAGATGATGATGATGTTACAAGTGAAGCTGTTCCAGATATTGCTACAGAGACCTCCAGTGAACCTAAATCCAAATGGTGCTTCATCATCAAACTTGGGTAATGATCTGGATTCGACAGAGAATTTGACTACTCAGACGGGAGTGCAAGTACCTGATTATCCGGAATCTCGGATACATCGGATTCACCCGCTCGAGCAAGTTATTGGTGATCCTGGTAGCAGTGTGATGACGAGAGGTCAATTGAGGAATGCTAACTCACAAGAAAACCTTGGTGCTCTTGCTTTATATGCCAAGCTTAAAAAATCAGGTTTTCAAAATGACTGGTCGTTTGCTTGTTATGTTTCGCAGGTTGAACCGCGGACGTACAAGGATGCTCTTTTGGATGACGCTTAGGTAGAGGCTATGCAAGAGGAGTTATTACAATTTCAGAAAGTGGGAGTGTGGACACTGACAGATTTACCTCCAGGACGGAAAAACATAGGAACTAAATGGGTGTTTAAATGTAAGAAGGATGACAGAGGAGTGATTGTTAGGAACAAATCTCGATTGGTCGTACAAGGATTTCATCAGGTTGAAGGAATCGATTATAACGAGATTTATGCACCAGTTGCACGCTTAGAAGCTATCCGCATGTTTCTGGTGTTTGCATCTTACAAGAAATTCAAGGTGTATCAAATGGACGTTAAAAGCGCATTTCTTTATGGTGTGGTCAAGGAAGAAGTTTACGTAGGTCAACCACCAGGCTTTGAGGATCCTATTCACCGGGATAAGGTCTACATTCTAAACAAAGCTCTCTATGGGTTGCACCAGGCTCCAAGACAATGGTATGAGGAGCTGAGCACGTATCTTCTATCTAAAGGATTTAAAAGAGGTTTGGTAGATTGCACACTGTTCACAAAACGAACAGGAGATGACTTGCTTCTAGTGCAAATTTATGTTGATGACATTATTTTTGGTTCTACTAATGAACTTTTGTGCAGAGAATTTGAACGTGTGATGCAGGAAAAGTTTGAAATGAGTGCGATGGGAGAGATGCAGTTTTTCCTAGGCTTGCAGGTGGATCAAAGACCAACGGGCATCTATATTCACCAGACCAAATATGTTTCTAAAGTTTTGAGCCGATTCCAGATGGATGATTCAAAGCCAATGGATACCCCGGTACAACCTAATCACGGATTGGTGTTGACGCTAAGAGGGAGCTAACTGATCCTTTTACATACAGAGCAATCGTCGGATCTCTGATGTACCTCACCGCTTCCAGACTAGACATAATGTTTGCCACATGTCTTTGTGCACGTTATCAATCGAAGCCGAAACAGAGTCATTTAGCAGCTGTCAAACGTATCCTTAGATATCTGAAGGGTTGTCCGTCGAGAGGACTATGGTACCCTAATGATGATAATTTTGACCTAATTGCTTTTAGTGATGCAGAATGGGGAGGCTGTGACAAAGACAGCAAATCCACAACGGCTGGATGTCAGCTTATGGGGAGCAGGCTCGTGACCTGGCAATGCAAGAAACAAACTGCAGTCGCCTTATCCACATGTGAAGCAGAATACGTCTCAGCATTAAGCTGCTGCTCACAAGTTCTCTGGATACAACAACAGATGGTGGACTACGGTTTGCAATTTCTTAAAACCCCTATTTACTGTGATAATGAGGCCGCAATTGCATTAACAAAAGATTTAGTCAATCACTCGAAAGCTAAACATATCCGGATCAAATATCATTTTATCCGTGATTGTTACGCAAAAGAGTTGATCAATATGGTCAAAATCCACACTGACTATCAACGTGCAGATCTTTTTACCAAAGCTTTTGATAAATCAAGATTTGAATATCTTTTAAAAGCTAACGGTATAAAAGAAAAACAAGACTGATCACCGCCTTGGTTTATCACTTTTTTGTTTTAGTTTTTATTGTTTTTCAGAAAAATACAAAAACCCAAAAATATGTTTTTCATTTTAGGGAGAGTTTATTTTCAGAAAAACCAAATACATTGAAAAATTGAAAAACCCATAAAAAAATTAAAAAAAAAAACCCAAAATGATTTCCAGGAGAAAAAGAGGAAATGATAGTACATCAGTGGGGATCTGACACATGCTAAAGAAGTGTAATGCAATATAAGGCATGTGTTTGAGTCTGTATGATGTGCTGATAGGCTTCGTAGACCTATTACTGCGTGCCTGATACATACATATCAAACGAATTGATGTGTGGATGAACTCCTCATGGGCATATGGTCTTAGTACCGTAATTTCGTTTGATAGGGTATTTGTACAAAATTCGGAGGTTTCGGGTCGTTATGTTATTAGTTATCTAGGGATAGCCTCTCTGATCTTCTGTTGTAAGTCATTACGGACCTAGATCAGACAGGGTATCTTTATAAAAGAGCTGTAAAGCCAAATCCTATAGTTACCGAATTGAGAAACTTTCAATGTATGACGATAATCAAAGATTATCTAATGCCTCGTATCCAATCATTGATGCAAATCATGATTGATATTAGCCCTCAACCTGGTAGAGTGCACAAGTTACTTTGTATCATTAATTTGCTGACCTGTACACCTCTGTGCCAGTGTGCCTCATACCTTGTAAAATTACATATGACGAAAGCATAATCACGCGTTACAATGAGTCTTTGTGCATTTACTTCTTGATACGGGAGTATGTCGTGTGCGTGGGAACCACAGACAATTGAGTTTATACTATAAATAATAGTATCAGTCTAAAGCACTGCACAACAGTCTGCATGTGAGCTTATGTGGATCACAATATCAACAGTTGCATGTGAGCTTATGATAATAAATCAAAAGATCAACGGTGTGATCAGATTTCTCAATAACTAATATGATCCTCTTACCGGAAATCACAAAACATTTACTGTTTTATCTTTACATTTCAGCATTTTACATTTCTCGTCAAAAATACAAAACTCAAAAAGATTTTAGGTGTGTTTTAACAAAAAAATAATAATAATTTAGAAAATCCAAAAGATTTTACATTTCTATCTTATTTTTGATAACCGATGGTGGTTGATGGTGATTTTCTAAAGCTTGATGGACCATTTGAGTTTTGTCATCTTTAAATGTGAAATAATGAATGTTGGATGCTTAAAAGTTGAGAAAAATATTGAACGGGACTCGTTTTTGAGATTTGGTAAAAAGTTCAAAAATTCCAAATTTCATTCGCCTCTTCGATGGGTCGAATGTGGAATTTTTGCTACTCATTCGAACCTTCTGAACGGTCGAATGTGAGTGTTCTTATGTCATTTTCACATTCGAACCATTTTTCTACATTCGAACCTTTAAATAGGGTCGAAGGTAGAAAAATTTTCACATTCGCCCTACACGAACGGTTAAATGTGGAGCCTATATATACCCTTTCTGCACATTCGAACCCATTTCAAAAAAAATTCAAATTTTCTGTGATTAAGACCCCTTGTTGCCCGTTTGTTAAAAATCATACCAGTGTAATCTTCATCTCTTACTGATCATTTTGAGTCATTGTTTGCAGGTAATCGTTCAGTAATCATATCATAATCAGTGATTTAGTGTTCGAACCATAAAGTGAATCAAACCGTGGATTATTGAATGTTATAGGACTAATACTTGTTAAAGCTTCATTGTTTAAGTATTTTAGGGGGGAAGAAACCAAGATCAAGGGTTTAATCACAACAGATTGTTGGATTGATTGTTCAAAACCTATAAACCCTAGATTTTAGGATAAAACACATAAACAATGAATAATCACAACAATTGATGTTTGAAAAACGTTTATTGGTCGTGTTAGATGCTTTACAAATCAAAATGGCATGTTAATACACACAAAATCAAATTCTGCAATTTTTGAAGATGAACAGACACATTCGACCAGTTTAAAAGGGTCGAAAGTGGCTTTTAGGTCGAATGCAGCTGTTCAAATGGTCGAAAGTGGAACAAATGGTCGAATGTACATTTTTTAAACACTGATTTTCATATTCGAACCTTATATTCCACATTCGAACCCCATTTTCCTCATTCGTACCTTCGATTGGTCGAATGTAGATTTTCAAAATCAAGAATTTCATATTTTTGGTTATTTTGTCCGTTTTTAACGTGATTTCTTGATTTGTTTTGCAGTTTAACCATGTCTAAACAACAGAGTACTGATATTCCCGCAGGATCTTCAGAAAAGGCAGTCGAGAAGAAATTAGTAGAAGATTTACAATTTGAAGAAGCACATAACTACTGTGCTTATCTGGGCGATCTGAAGAAACATACCGAATTCACTGGTATTGTTGACTTTTTGAAGAGAAGCCGTGTTATTGTTGCAATTGCTACTCCTGCCATCATATACAGAGATCATCAACAAGAATTCTAGACAAATTCTAGAATGGATTATTGGAACAACGAATCCGCTATTGTGAGTACGATTCAGGGGGAGTTTGTGATTATTTCTAAAGATGACATCAGAGAAGCATTGAAGCTGACAGATAAGAAGACAGATCCGAGAGTTCTTTCTTGGATTGAGCAGAGAAAGTGTTTCCTAAGAATGAAGTACAATGGACCGTTACTGATGATTCATTACATAAAGGAAAGATGTGCCCGCAGTTCAAGTATCTTGCTCATGTCATGCTACATGTTTTCGGATCTGTGAGTGGATGTTATGATGAAATGAGAAAGAGTATTAGCTCTTTGGTGGTTGCCCTAATCTTGAACAGGCCTTTCAACGTATCTGGGATGATACTTGAACAAATGCTGGAACCATTGAGAGGATTGAAGAATAAGAAGTTTCTTTTATACCCGAGATTCCTGCAAATGATCTTTGATGAAAAGTACAAGAATTTGAGAAGAGATCCTACTTAGATAGTCGTACAAGATCACATGAATCAGAATACATTAGTAAGAATGAAGGGATACAAAGGTGTGCCAATGAATGAAAGACCACCAATGAAGAATTTGTTTGGTCACCTGATCAATCCAGGTTATGAAGATCCAGGTACTAATAAAGCTAGGCATGCTAACAGTGATTCTGATGAAGACAATCCATTATGTCCTGTTGATCCTGATGCAAAAAGGAAAAGGCAAGTAGTGAACGTTGGTGCGAAGAGTGGCAAAGGGAAAGGGAAAGAAAAAGAGGATGATGCAGAACCACCAAAGAAGATATCTAGGAGGAAAAAGAGTGTTGCGAAGAAAGGCACACACTTGGTTGATGAAGAATCGATGGATTTAGAAGAGACACAGGTTGAAGAGAGATGGGATTCTGATAACGAGACTGTTAAGAGCACCACGCCCAAGGCCACTGTGGCTGGTGAGTCTGAAAGTCTGAACAAGTCTTTAGAAGAACAAAGGATGAAAAGTCTGATTGCGTTGGATGATATTGATGAAGGTTTGGGATTGGGATCTGAAGATTTTGGTGGATCGCCAAAGACTGGAGAGAAACAGAAAAAGCCTACATATAAGAAGAAAGCAAAGGCTGATGAGATTGTAAAGCCAATGCAGAAAAGAGCTAAAGACATTGAGAACTTAATTGCTGGAAAGAAAGTTCCTGCAGTATCAAGCTCTAAATCTCCCATGACATTTCCAGTAGCAAAGAAACAGAAAACATCATCTGCTGCTAAGCAATCTGAACTGCCAACTGATGACTTTAATGCTGCTTTAGATAGAGTCTTGCAAAAGCTGAAGAAACGAAAGACTCCAGTTGCTGAAGCTTCAACACCAAAGGTTGCTGTTGATAGTGATGTGATGAATGCAGTAAACCGGAAGCTTGCAGATATGATGAAAATAATTATTCAGCAACAAGTAGAGATTGAGCAGTTAAGGAAGAATGACAAGAAGATGTTGGATGTATGATGTGTCGTAAAACACATCTATTCTCCTATGTATTTTGAGTTATAATTGAGTCTTCTGTATATAGTTTTTAGTAGTTTTAGGCGTGTATTCGTTTGTTTGTCTATTTTTATCATTGTATAGTTTTTATTAGTTTTTAATACTTATTTATTTATTTTATTACTTTATAGGTGTTCGTGGAAAATGAGCTCAAAACGAAGGAATTTTAATTGAGACACGAACAATAGAGAGCATGTGTTCATGGACGTTGGAGCGTAAACGAGAAATTTTGGTCGAGCCAAGAACACCCGAGTTAAGAGCACGGAGCTAAAATGCTATATATAATAATAATAATAATAATAATAATAATAATAATAATAATAATAATAATAATAATTAAAAAAATGATAATGTGACTTTGGGCCGAGCCCAAGTCAAACAAATATTCAACCTAAAAACAAAAGTCGGTGCACAAAAATTGGAGATAGAATTTTTGGACTTTGAGGGCACACAAAGGAACCGGCATATTTTTTATTTTTTTCGATTGGACTTCGACATAATCAACGAAGGAAACTTTGAACGACCAGATGTAGCTTTGAAGGGGAGAAGGTCCTGGGTACGTTAAAGATCAATATTCAAGAAGCCTCGGGTTTGGTTTAGTTTTCGTTTATATTTTTTTATAGACATGATCAACACTATTTTTATTTTTTTTGTGATGTTTATAAAGATTATGAGCTAAAACTTTTATTGGTGACTTGGGGTGATGAACTAGAGTTTGCTTTTTAATTAAAGACTTATGTTTTCCGTTTTGGATGTGTTGGGTTACATGATTTAATTTTTATGTTTGATTTTGAATATTTGTGTACTGGCGCTTTGTGATTTGATTACTTGTTTGTTGGTTTTGATGTTCTAGGCACATAGGAATATTCCCTATATCTAGAAATCATTCTAGTTTGATTAACTTTTGTTGTCGAGCTAGTTCTTGCAGTTAGGAATAGCGCAAGTTTAACAGGTTTTTAAAATCAATTAGCTAAGGTGTGCAATCCCTTCCCGAAGGTTAGGAATATAATTCGGGATTGCTAGGTTGACTAACTAGGCATTGTTTGGTAGTTTGGTTATCGCTGGGGCGAGGCCGGTTACTTATTCGTGTTTAGAGTTTTCCTAGGATTTCATTCGTATTAGTTAAGTCTGCTTCACAGTTTGGGAGTTCTTGATCCAAGAGTGGTTGATTAAAGGATTACTGTGGGATTTGGTTTCGCTGGGGCGATCCACTTTCATTTTAGCATCTCAACACTTGTCCCGCCTTGAATTTAGTCGACTATCCTTGACAGGAGGTTTATTAGATGAGAAAAGGGTCTCCAACCGGATTACATAGGTCAGCTTTTATAACCAGAGTCTAGGGATTCTACCCAGGTTACCAGCCTTCTTCCTATCTGATTCCTCCAGTTCCTTAAGTTCGTATTAGTTGTCGAGTTAAGTTAAGTTTAATCTACTTAGTTTAATTAAGTTTATAATTAATAGTTTAAAGTACCACCCATTTAAGTATCTATTTATTTAGGCTAGTATTTGGTAGACGTTGTGATCTAGAGTTGCATTCGCGTCTTTGGGTTCGATACACTTGCCGTGCGTGTGTAGTTTTTAGGTGAGTCATTTTAATTAAAGCTTGTGTTATTTTTATATATACATTACACACATCAAGTTTTTGGCGCCGTTGCCGGGGACGCAATTAGCACTCTTGAGAATTATCCGATCCGTTTCTGGTCTACTATTTTGTGAATAATTTTTGTTTTTATTTTTTTCTTATTATTATTATTTTATTTATTCGTAATATAAATTTTTTTTATCATGTGCGAGATCTGTGGAGGACCCCACTTTACCATAAGATGCCCTCATTCATATTCATCTGGGTATTCCACGGATTATTATTCTAACACGTATTTGCAGCCACAGCCATATCAGTCATACTAGCTTTCACACCCACAGGCAAACCGGTGGTTTAACCCTGCAATATCTGAGTCACTATATAGAAGAAAAAGTCCGCTTGATCGTCTACAAGCTGAGATGTATGAGGAAAGGCATGGTGGTAGCTCGTCAGAGTATCCACCTAGCCAACATTTGTATCCACATCCCGATTATCGGGATGTCTCGTCTCACACTAGACCCGATCTTGCCGCCTTCCTTGCTAACCAACAGCTCATGCTCGAGGATATGGATTCTTTGCTATCCAAGCGCACCGTCTATTTGAGGGAACAAGATGCGGCACTTAAAAGGCTAGAGGCTCAGGTGGATGAACTGAAGACCATAATGGACGTTGAAGTCCCACCTCCAGTTCAGCAGGTTTATTTCACAAATGATGACCCAGACGAGATGGTAACATTCACATTACCTGATTGCATTAGGCCCATTGCTGAAACTGTTTGTCCTTACTCATCTGATTCTGTGCATGATTTAACTGACCCATATGATTCTTTACACTTGTCTTGTGAGGATGATATATTGCAGGATTTAGGGTTAGAGCCAGAGACCATAATGGACGCCTTAATCCCACCTCCGGTTCAACAGTATGAGCAGCCTTGCCAGATCTCTAGTTCAGCAGCATATCCTTGGGAGGCAGATGTCTGGAGTGATAATGAGAAGATAGAGGAGGCTGAGGAAGATATGGATTTTTCAGAATCCACAGGCTGGCTGTTTGAGGAAGAAGTGGTGGAAGAGGAAGACACCACTTATCTGCTTGAAGAAGCAGCTGATTGGGAAGCAGAGTTTGGTGACGAGTTGGTTGATTTGTTAACTCCAGAAGTGGACAAAGATTTTGACCCAGTAGGTGACCTCGTTATCTTAGAGGCATTATTGAGAGGATGCCTGACTGTGGAAATTCAGGAGTCACCAAACAAGGAAGATGAGAAAGAAGCAGTGGTGGAAGAAGAAGAACACCACAGCCGACCCATGCAGGCATTGGATATTACACTGCTACTATTGCCACCACCATGGCCACCACCACGGGAGAAGGCTCGCAGTTACATGGACCAGAATCACAAGCGACACCCACATATCAGGTTTGGTCCAGGTAAGTCTAGGGATAGGTGGCCCAACCCGTTTGAATTTCTCAAACGTCTTTATATTTTCACCAATTGTTTTTTGACGAACAATGGTGAACGAAAAGAATTGAACGGGTTGGACATGGGTTGGATTAAATATAAGCCACCTGATTAATACTTTGGTTTTTCCAAGTTGTAGAGTTTGTAGGTATTTTGTTTATTAATTTTAGTTTGTGTCTTTGTTTGAGTCTAAGTGTGGGGATGGTCTACATTCTTTTCATAGTGGGATCTTCCCATCCGTACTCAATCTCCATTCGGGCGAGGCGACCCTTTAATAATCATTTTTGTAAACAGTTATCCCAACACAATTGTGTTTTTTCGTTTTACTTTTTGTCTTTTTAGTGTTTGTTTTGCAGGTTATTGATGCAGCCGCGAATGAAATGCTATACGGTTGCTTTTCACTTGGATGAGATAGCTCAGGACACGCTTTGCGAGGATGTTAATACAATATTACCAGGGGAGTCTGTTCCACTTTACTTGTTATATATTTTTTTTGTTATTCTGCTTTATTTTTAGTTCCTTATCGCTACACATTGAGGACAATGTGCAATTTTAAGTGTGGGGATGGGAACTGCGTTTTAGTATAGGTTGTTTCTTTATTTCAAAAAAAATAAAATAAATAAATAAATAAATAAATAAAATTATTAGAAAAAAAAACAAAGAAAATGTCCCTGATTTTTTGTGCAATTTATATGGAAAATGATAGTAAATTGGGATTTTTTGGTTTTCAAAATATTATATATATGAGAAAATAAATAGATTGAAAGCGTGTTTGCTTAAGATGTGTCGGTAGGCCCAGCTAGTTTTGAAAGGTTGCATGATTGTCTTAATATACCTTAATAAATCATGATATCTTGTGGGTTATCATCTTAGGAGAAATGGTAGAACTGAAACCGCTGATAGTAATTAGAGGTACCACTGTAGGTTGAAAGCTCATATGTATTATTAATTAAACGGCACACTTGATCCTTTTTATGAGAATAAATCCGGTGAAAAGTGACGCCCGCGAAAAAAAAATCCACATGTCCATCAATTGAGCTAGACAAAAAAAAAATAAAAAAAAATACCGAAGCTCATGCTGTCGCTCTTGGGGATGGTGACTCTGATTGAGACAACCTATGGGTTAGGTATGAAAAAAAAAACAAATGTGTCTAAGCTCATAAACTTTATCCATCATCCATCATAAATTTAATTTCTAATACATTAGGGAGTTTAGTTTGCAGTGGTTGGTAAATCTATATGGTTTAACCTTTGCTTTGAAAGCTTGAGGTGGGATTAGGTGAAGCTGTATATCTTGAGTGTGAGACCCATAGATTGATTGTAATAATATGAACATAATTGCTTTACATGATTGGGGCCTGATTAGCTGGTGGTTGGGTTTAGGTGGACAACAATACCGGCAGTTTTAGTTGATGCGTTATTAGATCTTAATTAATGAACCTAAAAGTTTTTGAAACCGAGAGTCCTGAGTATGATTCCATGGCAGTCTTTTTCGGGGACGAAAAAGGTTTAAGTGTGGGGAAGTTTGATGTGTCGTAAAACACATCTATTCTCCTATGTATTTTGAGTTATAATTGAGTCTTTTGTATATAGTTTTTAGTAGTTTTAGGCGTGTATTCGTTTGTTTGTCTATTTGTATCATTGTATAGTTTTTATTAGTTTTTAATACTTATTTATTTATTTTATTACTTTATAGGTGTTCGTGGAAAATGAGCTCAAAACGAAGGAATTTTAATTGAGACACGAACAATAGAGAGCATGTGTTCATGGACGTTGGAGCGTAAACGAGAAATTTTGGTCGAGCCAAGAACACCCGAGTTAAGAGCACGGAGCTAAAATGCTATATAATAATAATAATAATAATAATAATAATAATAATTAAAAAAAATGATAATGTGACTTTGGGCCGAGCCCAAGTCAAACAAATATTCAACCTAAAAACAAAAGTCGGTGCACAAAAATTGGAGATAGAATTTTTGGACTTTGAGGGCACACAAAGGAACCGGCATATTTTTTATTTTTTCGATTGGACTTCGACAGAATCAACGAAGGAAACTTTGAACGACCAGAGGTAGCTTTGAAGGGGAGAAGGTCCTGGGTACGTTAAAGATCAATATTCAAGAAGCCTCGAGTTTGGTTTAGTTTTCGTTTATATTTTTTTATAGACATGATCAACACTATTTTTAATTTTTTTTGGGATGTTTATAAAGATTATGAGCTAAAACTTTTATTGGTGACTTGGGGTGATGAACTAGAGTTTGCTTTTTAATTAAAGACTTATGTTTTCCGTTTTGGATGTGTTGGGTTACATGATTTAATTTTTATGTTTGATTTTGAATATTTGTGTACTGGCGCTTTGTGATTTGATTACTTGTTTGTTGGTTTTGATGTTCTAGGCACATAGGAATATTCCCTATATCTAGAAATCATTCTAGTTTGATTAACTTTTGTTGTCGAGCTAGTTCTTGCAGTTAGGAATAGCGCAAGTTTAACAAGTTTTTAAAATCAATTAGCTAAGGTGTGCAATCCCTTCCCGAAGGTTAGGAATATAATTCGGGATTGCTAGGTTGACTAACTAGGCATTGTTTGTTAGTTTGGTTATCGCTAGGGCGAGGCCGTTTACTTATTCGTGTTTAGAGTTTTCCTAGGATTTCATTCGTAGTAGTTAAGGCTGCTTCACAGTTTGGGAGTTCTCGATCCAAGAGTGGTTGATTAAAGGATTACTGTGGGATTTGGTTTCGCTGGGGCGATCCACTCTCATTTTAGCATCTCAACACTTATCCCGCCTTGAATTTAGTCGACTATCCTTGACAGGAGGTTTATTAGATGAGAAAAGGGTCTCCAACCGGATTACATAGGTCAGCTTTTATAACCAGAGTCTAGGGATTCTACCTAGGTTACCAGCCTTCTTCCTATCTGATTCCTCCAGTTCCTTAAGTTCGTATTAGTTGTCGAGTTAAGTTAAGTTTAATATACTTAGTTTAATTAAGTTTATAATTAATAGTTTAAAGTACCACCCATTTAAGTATCTATTTATTTAGGCTAGTATTCGGTAGACGTTGTGATCTAGAGTTGCATTCGCGTCTTTGGGTTCGATACTCGGTCTTATCTATTTACTGCTTTGCAACCGGTACACTTGCCGTGCATGTGTAGTTTTTAGGTGAGTCGTTTTAATTAAAGCTTGTGTTATTTTTATATATACATTACACACATCAATGTAGTTGTCTCTTCACATGAAAATCAAGAAGGTTTGGAAGCTAAGATTAAACGACTTCAAGATGAGAATCAGAAGTTATTATTACATGAGCAGAGAAATACTAGAAGGTATATTAATCTGAGACTTGAGAACAAAAAGCTGAAAGAAACCAACAAGAGCATGAATAATCTGATAAAAGATTTGTACTCGAAAGCTCCACAACTAAAAGCTGGAAAGGTAGATAAAGAACCTGAAGAAGAACAGGTTGATTTTGAACCATCGGATGAAGAATAAGATGATGATGAATTGGATGAGGATGCCGGTGATGCTCCTAAGAAGAAAGATGATGATTATAATGATGGTTCAGGTGATGGTAATAGCTCTGCTAATAGTGATGATGAGACAATGATGATGATACTAACAAATATAAGTGTGAAAAGAAGGGATAAGGTAAAGACGCGGGAGAGTCTAGCTCGAAAGCTCCTGGTGGCACTACTGACGATGATAATATTTTCTGGAATGAGAAAATCAGAGCTTTATCTGAAAAAGATAAGAAGTTATATCGCCAGATGTTGACTGATAGAGTCTGGATGATTGAGATGACTGGTAGATTTCCAGAGATATTTGAGTCAAATGACATGCGTTTTGAGCTTGAATATAATGATCCTGATCTGGAAGACGGAGAAGTTTCTGCAGCCGTGTCTAAAGAGATATTAGAGGGACTAGCTAAATAAGTTGGTAAATCTCTGGAAGAGTTGATGAGTGAGAACCAAATACCGAATATACCTGAGAAAGAAGCAGGTAATCACTCTGATGATAGAGATGTTCCAGTGTTTGAAGAGGTAGAGATGGAGGATATTAAAAGTGAAGAATATCCAGAATACTTTAAGAATGATAAAGATTCTAGATTTCCCGAATTCTCTGACGAGTTGTTAAGCCAGGCTGAGAAACTTGCTCGTGAGAAGAGCAAAAAGTTCGTTGAAGAAGTGTTTAAGAATTCAGATTATCAGAAGCCAAATGTTGAACAATCTGATGATTTGAAAGAATTGCTGAGGAAGCTTAAAGAAAAAGAAGCTAACCGCCCTAAGACTGAAGTTCAGGGTAGTTTCTACAAATTACACAACGAACTATTTAAAGGAAAAGCTCTCGGATGGAAGTATTTGAGACAGCTTAAGTGTGTCGCTGTGAAATGGGAGAAAGGAATTCTGTACTTTAACAGATTCCATGATATAAAGACACTACCGTATTGGGCTGTTCACGATATCTGCAGACATGAAATGTCAGGTGCTTCAGTAAACAACCATCTCGTTGGATACTTTGCAGATCGCATGGCGAGAGAGAGCAGGACGAAATGGAATGTGTTTACCCTATAGTATCCTAAGAGAATAGTACACAAGAAGGAGAAAGATGAGATAACGGGGTTGCACAAGGTGACTTTGAAGTATAAACCGCCAAAAGTGTTGAAGCATATTCCTTTGATGCAAATTCCACAACACTTTTCTAAAGATTTTATGTGGTGGTACTACGACTGGAAGACAGAGAGGCTATTATTGTTCTGAAGGATGGTATGAAAGATTTCAAGAAGATTCATATCTTTGACCCGATGTGGTTGATCAATTGCTCACACGAGGACATTATAATGCTATACTATAATCCGATTTACTGTGAAGAGAAAGACAGCGAACAGGCGGCTAAACACCAACGTGTGGTATTCTTATGTTTTGTGTGGGATGTCAATGCGGGTTGTGACTTTGATAAGAAGTTGGGGAAGTTTGTTCAGATTCAGAATGTTGAAAAGAAGAAACCTAAGCAAACTCATGAACCAGTGATGAAGAAAGAGCAAAAGAAGCAACTGCATATCAAATTAATGAACAAGAGAATGGATGACGACCGAAGGCTGAAGCAATTCAAGCAATAGTCGAGGGGGAGTTTGTAGATACACGAAGTGCGACTAATGCTATTGAATTGCAAATCTTATTATGTTTTGATGTGGTCGAATGGTCGAAGGTGGAATTCAGAAGGTCGAAGGTAGAAGTGTTTGGTTGAAGGTAGCTCTGGGAGGTCGAATGAAGATCTGTTTGTACATATGTCCAGATTCGCCCACCTTGAATGGTCGAACCTGCACATTCGACCAAGTCAATTGGGCGAATGTGCAGGTCTATATAAGGCTGGATCATTTTTTGAATATTAACTTTTGGTCATTTTGTTTCCCTCTCGGAGTGTGTGTCTCTCTAGGGTTTTTGTCAAGTCTGTAACTGATTTATATCATTGTAAACAAGCTTTTGAAGTGTTAATGATTATGTTAATGAATAAATTAACATGTTTATGATGATTTGTGTGTTTTGCTAGTTTTATTATCATTTCGTGATTGATTCAGGGATTCCGCACCTGAATTGAACTTGTTTGATCATATTCTTTGTTTGAATAGCCGATCCTATACGCATACACACATGTTTATTAGATAATAACCCATGGTGGTCCTTGTAATTACTTACATGTGTTAGAGGTGAATTACCATGTGTTAAGGTGTGGTAACCTCATGAAATGCTTGTTTGGTGATTTGTCTAGGTGTTGTATGACTAAACAGGTGTTCCATGTTTAGTTTTCTGATTAACTCTTGCTTCACTAGACTGGCGGGGGGGGGGGGGGTATAGTGTATGCAAAATGTGAAAAGATGCACATATAATGACAATAGTAAATGAAAAGCGTACGGATATTGACCTGGTTCGTTGACTGTTGTCACATTGTGGCCCCATGCCTAAATTTTTTTTACTGTTTTCAGAGACGGCCCTGACTCTAATTAAGACTCTAATAAAAAAACTCATCAAATGTCATTAAGAACTCTACTCAAGAGTTTCACCATATGACGATTTTAATATTAGTAATTTAATAAATCAATTCCCATTCACTACTTTATAATTTTCCAATAATCCCAATGGAGATTGATCAAAACACATAAAATTTCCAATGCAACCTCGACAGTTGAGTATTGCAGGATAGGTAAGTATTAGCTTTGAACCTTCTTTTGTGAAGCATACTTAGTCTCCTAGCTGTTTGTGGACGCGATGTCCTTGAACAAACCCCCGTTTGTGTAAACAACAATACACTTCACACAATACTCTTCTTAGCCGGGCCATCCCCTCACTTTCATGTCCAATAATGGTCCTGGAACACTTTCCTGGTTCTGCGAGAGCTCTAGGAATTGTGCCCCTAATTCCATTTGAAGCGATCCCACTTCTCTCTAACATAGGTGATTTTCCTCAAATCATTAAAAGCATTATGGTTAACATGATTTACCCAGATCATTTACCATATATTATGCTTAACCTCACAATTTGTCACCGAACGTCATAGGAATGGACATGGACGTATTTAAACACCCTTTTATAGTTTAGGGGGATATATATATATATATATATATATATATATATATATATATATATAAAACCATATATACTAGCTTACACATATTAGCCATGCCCCCACAGTGACCACCCTTAGGCATATGAATTAGTTGTCCTATTGAACTTAGTTCTTGGGATCTCTAGTCAACTAAGGTAGGTTTCCTTCACATGCCTTATTTCCATGGGATTTAGTCTCATTCCACAACTTGATCTCTTATAAACCCTCAGGTTGTTGGATCCATAACATTATCTTTGACTTCGTTAAGTCACACCTTGATAATTTTGAAATTGAGATCAGTTGTACTATCGTGTTATCGACTCGTAAGTCGTTCATGCCTTTTTGTCAACTTGTAAGACTATAACTCGTGATCTCAACTTAGATCTAGTTATAATGTATTGTCTTTAGAATAAAATGAATCTCATTTTAACATGAACCCGTATTCATTATGCATATGGTTGGTATGCTCAATCATCAGACATTTAAATCAAATCGGTTGGCATCTGAGTCTAATCAATCAGATTAACTCCTTATCAAGTTGGCATCTAAGTCTAATCAATCAGATTAACTCCTTATGACCAATGTGTATTGCAGTTGACATATGAGTCTAACCAACTAAATGGCTCGTTGCAACCATAACCTTTATTGCCAACTTTTAACTTCATATGATAAAATGCAAGTTATCCCCAACATTTAAGCATTATTGGATTGAAACAATCCAACAAAAGATAAAGGTAAAGAAAGGTCATCTTTTTACATGGATTGAGAGACTCCTCAAACGCCATTTTATACAAACCTATGGTTGTTTGTTTAATGGATCTCCCCCCCCCCCCCCCATTACTTGCACTTTGATCAAGTTTAAGTAATACTACTCACGATGACCACTAGACACATTGATTAGATAACAAATATCTACATCTTTGTGCCAGTCTAGTCATTCGAGTATACTATTCACCTCATATTCCACTTGTGCACAAGAGGCTTTAAATCTAAACAAAGCAAAATATTCCTAAGCTTGAGATGCCAACACTTATGCATGTATGAATTCTCATCACCGCACTTAGAAAACTAGCTAGAATCATTATCAATGATCTAGTTAATCGGTTTTCTCGAGTTATTCCATTAGACTGAATGAAATTATATTTTTAGACTTTGTTATACACCAAATTCATTCTCATGCTATCTTATAATTTAAATGTTTGAAGGTAATTTAATCTCCATAGAGCATCTAAATTAGCATGTACTAGTCTAGCATGCTTTAGACTACAAAACTCTAGCATGTGAACAGAAGATGCATCATTCTGATTCTTCACAACCTTAAGAGATAAATTCATCATCTCTTACCAAAATTCATTCGTATTTTATACATGGCCATGAGATTTTATTTCCATATAGTCCATATGTATGTTACATAAACATGCATTTTCCATTATTCAGTCTAAGAATATAATATTTTTTCCTTTGATCTCGAAGGCTTCACCATTAACTTATAAGTACTTGACTATAAGTCTTATCTCGAGTAACTATGGTGAACACATTCATCACCCACAAAAGGTATGAATAGTATAAGTGTACAATTACTTTTATGTTGATATGAAATTACTTAGAGTCACACTTAACAAAATGACTTCAAAATTACGTCTTTAAGTGACATGCATTCTCGTTTTCTTTTAAAGTTATGTATATTTAGAACACTCTCCCAATTTTAAAGTCAAAACCTCTACCTACTTCCAATAACTTGAAAGTGGTAGACATATCACCATGTACTCCATTTCTAATCATAAATCTTTTGGAACAAATCTTGCCTAATTCATTAAAGATTGGTATTAACATATATTTCTTCCATATGTTAAAATTAACCCTTGTAAATTTTCACGACAATCTTTAATGGAATATATCGATATGTAACATACTTGTGTATTTCATCTCAATACACTCAACACTTTCTTTCATGATTCTCTCATGATGTGGTTAGACATTTGATGTCTTGTCTCCAACTTTTAGTCAATGCAACAACTCTTAAGTTGTTTATGTCCATTTCTTTCCATATACCATCCGTTTATAACAATGTTCTTTAAACATTGTATATTTGACGTTATAGTTATTTATTAAAAAAAATAACATGTGTTATCCGACGATATTGAACACAAAACAATAAATAATATACATTCGAAACTAAATCATAAAGTGCAAAACACTTTTAAAATTTTAAACGGACAAGTAGACGTATCTACACATGAAATCTCATAGCGTTATCATCTTCAACACTTTTATCATCTGATCAAAGTCATCACAACAATATCGTCTTGCAACATGTCTTGAGAACTCTATGTGCTTATAAGTACAAATTCCTCATTTTATCATGAAATTCTAAATTTGGATAGTATAAATCTCTTCAAAACAACACCAAGTCATTAAAAGGACTACAATTAAGTAGTAAAGCTTGAACAATTAGTCTTGTTCATAACAACACCAAGTTGTTTTCTACCATATAGTGTCAATGAGAACACTACTTTGATTCAACATATGCTACATCTTGCAAAAGTAACAAACAGTTTGAATTATCAAAACTATGCAAAACTTTGTTTTAAAAATCATTCTAAAACATTCCTCTACTTTTGCAATATCAATACGGCTTTATGAAACCGTATATTGAAACCCAAAATAGCAAACTATTTATATGGTTTCATTTTAATACACATGTACTATAACGGTTTCTAACACACATGTTAGAAAAAAAAATCATGTTATAACGCGCACGTTATAAAATTGGACGTTTACATAAAACGTTTTCCAATGATATAGTTCATAAAAGAATCCATTTCTAATGAACATGTTAGAAAAATAAAATGTTTACATAAAATATTTTTTTCGTTGTGGTTTACAAAATAAACCCTTTCTAACAAATATGTTAGAACTTAAATGATCCTAACACGCACGTTAGAGTCAATTTTTACATGAATATTTCCAAATATTCTATTTCATAAAATAAATCGTATCTAAACTCGTATCGGTGATAAAAGTTAACTAACACACATGTAAGAAAACTAAAACGAGTTCTAACACACACATTTTGAATTATTGAAACTTCAATACAAAATATTTTATACATATATAAAATTAAACCATTTCTAAAACATATGTTACAAAATAAACTATTACCATCCCCTTTTAGAACCGAAGGTTTTTATGAACAATTTCTAACACACATTTTAGAAGACAAATGATTACAAAAATCATTTTTGAAGTTGAAGGTTCTATAAACCTTTTCAAACATACTAGATAGCAATAAACGATTACAAAAATCGTTATAAAGCTTATCGATGGATCAGTTCTAACACGCTCGTTGAAATTAAACGATTACACAATCATTATAAAACTTAACCATTTATATAAAATAAACAAATTTCTAACACGCTCGTTAGAAATAAATGATTACAAAAATCATTATATGCTTATCCATTTATATAAAAAGATCTTTTCCAACACGCTAGTTAGAAATTATCGATTACAAAAATCGTTATGACACTTAGCAGTTTGTACAAAATAAACCGGTTCTAACACGCTCGTTAGAAATAAATGAATACAAAAATCAATATAAGGCTGATTAGTTTATCAAAATAAACTATTTTCAACACCCATTATAAGAAACGTGATGTTTAGACAAACGTTTCAAACCAATATATATATTATCTAATATAATTATTTCTTGGCTGCCAAAATTAACAAAATAATGTTAACGGTTGTGGCTGAGGCACGTGTTCAACACGCTTCCTTTAAAACAGATCCCGTGCCTTTACTAAAGACAACGCGTCTGTCTCCCATGCTACAACAGCCGAAGCAGTCTGTACTGCCGGAGAAGGCCACGCACTCGAGGTTGCACTAGGTAAAATTGAAGTGTATGACATTTGAAACAAATAAAAAAGAAAAAGTAATGGAATTGAGTAGAGAGTACCTGTCTCTATAGTACCCAACATATGGGTATTTTCTTCTCAAAGAACTCGAGTTATTGGTCACGGACACCCCATTACCAGCACGGTAACACCGCCGCCACTCATGCTGGTAGTGGTCCCGTGAACCAAATTCGGGTCACAGTTACCGTGCCGATTCACGGATGTGGCACAAACTTTCACGCAATTTTGTTATTCTTTATTTGTTTACTCCAATAATTAATAAAAAAAAAACGACAAGCAGCAAAAACCAACGTCACGCGGAACCGAGTTTTTCGAGCTGCATTCGTGTCCGCGGATGCAGGCGTCGCGTTGGTTGAAGAATTTTTCCCGAACCAGAACCCATTTTTTACACCCCCTGCGCGCGCGGGTAGGTGCCAGAGTATAATGTAACACAAAGAATTTGGTTTCACCTTATAAACTCATTCATTTTCTATCTCCCCACTTATGTGGGACAAACCAAACTCACATTCACTTATATAATATAAATATGAAACCAATGAACTACTTCTGCATACTTTGTAGTAGTAACCAATGAACTACTTCTGCATACGGGGAATGTCCGAGGAGGGGTCCGAAAGCCACTTCGATGGCGATAAAAGAAGTGATCTTATCATTTTTTATATTATTATTATTATTATTATTATTATTATTATTATTATTATTATTATTATTATGTGTGAAAATAATTGATAGTTGGGTAAAGAATCAGTGGAGTGCTGCCTATAAAAAAGTGTTTCAGTGAAGGAAATCAGTGAAATGATATGACAGTGCAGGATTGATAGAAATCAATAAAATGAAAACAATTTCATTGGAGCACCCCTTGTGCCCTTATTCAAGATTTTCTATCATATGAAAAAATTTATATTAGTAACATAATAAATCAATTCCCATTACCTACTTTATAATTTTCCAACAATACATTTGTAATAACCCATTGTTTCTTTTGCCCTTTATTCTTGCCGCATCATGGATCATCGACACATACCAAATACATCCCTTTTATTGTTTAAAATTTCTTCTTTATTGTTAGTTCATTATAAAGTATTTTATTTATGTTGTGGGGTCTACATTTGCATAAAATAAGTAGTGGGAAACATGTGGGTAAACAAAAGACTAAAAGAGACGTCAAAGTGATTCATACCTCCATAGGATGGGTCAGGAATGTCCATTTGGTTTGGATTGAATTGTTTTAACCTTATTTTTATCTCTTTTATTTTTAACTAGAATTGATTCCTTGTGTTGTGAGGTTGGTTTCTTTTAACGTGATTTGAGCTTACTGTGCAATTGTTTATCAATTAAACGTAGAACAACCAAAAATGTTCATAAAAATAAGAATAAAAACGTATTATATTTGACGTGATTTATTTTCAGAAAAGTTACGTTAAAGTGTAAACCAACTTGAATTTATACCGACATGTACATAAAATAAGCATATAAAACCCGAAAGGGTCAAAAATGTCACAAGTGTAAACCAACTTGAATTTATACCGCCACTGCACCAACGGACTATGACTAAAATAAATATGTTCCATTTAGAAAATCAGTTAGTATTCTGTTAGTCATAGTCTATTAGTAGCTAATATATTAAAAGTTGAGACTACCAGCACACAATTTCATAGTTAAAACTGATAACGACCAATTACTAATAGTTAAGATTATTTAAATCCAATACCCTTCAGGTACCACCGTCACCACCACCATCTGCCACCACCCACCACCACCCGAAAAATCTTCCTTTGTGGGAGAAATCCCACAATTTTCTCAGCCAAATCCGCCCATTCCTCCTGATCGATACTCCATTTCCCTCCAAAATCAGTATGCAGAGGCAAATGAGTGCTCCTTATCGTCCCCAACCTTGAAAACCCTAGTTACATCCCAGCCGCCTACCTCAAATCTGAACCAACATCATACTTTCTGCCCTAATAAGAGTAGCCCGATTGAGGGAAACCACCTTGGTACTACTAATCTTGCTCTAGATGCACCAAAAACAGCTGCGAAGGATCCCCAAACCCGTAACCTGGGACCTCGGTATAGAACAGAGGATCTCCAAACCCGTAACCCGTAACCCGCGACATCGTTTTTTAGGTATTTGTTTATGTTTATTATTCACATCATATCATTTTCGGTTTTATCTGTGGTTAAATTTGCAGTAATATCTATCTGGTGTTTGTTTTACGTGTTGAGTTAGCAATTTGATTGTGAATTAATAAGTGTTTTGTTGCTAATTGATATCGATTTTCTGCCAAATTTGCAGTATTATTAATATTCAGTGTTGATTGAGTGATAAGAGTTATTGAATTTGAAGGGTTCGATAAAAATCAGCAGGTGCTAAGAAGTTTTGGTTGGGGGTGGGGGGTTGGGATTTATAGAATTAAAAAATAATAATAATAAAAGTTTTAAAAATGCCCCTTAAGTTTTGTTTTTTACATTTTGGTCAAACAAAAGTTTTGGTTTTTACATTTTGACCACAAAGACTAACCAGGTTAGACCTCCGTTAATTTGGGAGTGATGGAAGAAAATAAGTTGGAAGTTGGGAGTCCTATTGGCCAAAGTGATAGTTGGGAGTATTATCCGCCAATAGGCGATAGTTGGGTGTATTAAATCCATTTTCCCATTATTCAATAGGTAATTTTTTTTTAACGGCAAAAATCCTTAATTCATCATAAAAAAAATGTACATTGCATTGTAAAAGCAAGACACTAACACAATGTAACACATACGAAAAAAAACACCCTATAGATACTCAATAGGTAATTAAAAAAAACGCTAGCTAGTGTTGCTAGTTGAAATCAATTTAACCACTTGGAATATGTTCGATGTTCCCTTCGTGAAAGGCATGGTAGCACTCGAGAATCCTTAAAAAATCGAGGCCTTTGCATGTAGAAAAAGTGGCTCTTTTTTATTGTTAGTCGGTCTTAATGTTTTTTGAGTAAACTGCAATTTTCTTCTTTATGGTTTACACTAGTTAATAGGTTAAGTCCATTATTAACACCTTTGCCCCCTTTTGACGTTAATGTTTTAACACTATTTCTCCTTGCTTTTAACATCCATTAACTTCTTTGTTAGTTTTTGTGTAGAATTACTAATATACAACTGCCGCTCCTTTGCGTGTTCTTGTCACACCCTCAAATTTCACTTGCGGGGTTTTACCGCGAGGCGCGTGACATACGAGGATCTAAGTCAACGGTCACAATAAACGACAACTATATGCAATGAAAATAACGTAGAAATACCACCCACGCAGTTTATAAGTTTGAAAGTAAAGCAGACAACGACAGCGGAAGCTTAAAATGTTTACAAAACCATGGTTTAAAAGTATGAATGCGAACCCAACACGGTTTGCTTATGTATGCAAGACTAGACTCAGTGCGACTCCAGTGCGCCTAAGACTCCCTGCTACCTTAGCGACCTGAGAAAACATGCAAAGTTAGACAACACATACAGTGCCGATGAGTCACAGAGATAAAGTTTGCAAAAGTTTGTAACAAGAGTAAACCAGACCCAACAATCCTTATATCTACACCTGATGCTAGCTAGACATCGTTACATGATACTATAATGTCGTGAACCACTGCTGAACGTATAGAATGCCTCAATACCCGTCACCGGTTCATCACCCGGTACCGTAAGATATAGGACAAATATGCACCTACCACCGACCACCAGTCGGCCTAAGTGGGGCTTGCTAGGCCCAATAGATCTATTCACACTTTCCCCGCTATGTATCCACATACTAATGGTTCACTAAGTTTGAGAGGACTTTACCGATGAAATAAGAGTCACTAAGTATCCATGTGATATAATGTAATATGTTGGTCTAAAGTAAGAAAGTTTGTACCGCATGTTTCTCCCCCAAAAGTAATGAAAACAGTAAAGGATGGGGCTATGACACTCACCTTAGATTGCGTTCTTGAAATAAAGTATAAAAGACACGCCTTGATAATCCCAAATACCAGAGATCTATCATAAAAGTTTGCATAAGTGTTTTGACTAATAACCCTAAGGTTAACTAGTCCCTGATTGTCCAGATCATGACTAAGTATGTTTGAAAACTTGTTTCACTGTTAAACCGACACACCAGACCGACTCGACATCCCGTTGGTGACCCATTACACAAACTAATCAAGTACACATAGATTACATGTAAGGTTCAAGCATAAAATACATAGTTTGCATCAAAAATCGCACATATGAAGTAGTTGGGTCGAATCAACATGAAAGTGGGCTTGGTTCGACCCATTTCTTGTTCATTCGACCCTTTCATAAGTTCATGCAACCTGATACAAGTTCATTCAACCTTAATACATGTTAATTCGACCTAAATCAAGTTCGTTCGACTAAATCAAGTTCTATTCGACCTCCAGACTTCTCATTTGACCCCACGACAGGTCGAATGAGATCTGGTTCGACCCAGTCTGCAGCCAAAGTTCTAAAACGCATCAAATCGCATCAAAACAACCCGAAAACATCACGAAACATCACGAAACACAGCAGTCAAGTTTGAATAACATATCCCCACGAAACCCTACCAATTTTATTCCAAAATCCGTCCGTTTTAATGTTTACCCAAAATGGCAAAATTATGGAGATGTAACATCATGCATGAAAACTTTACCCAATTTGGAAACTTTATGAAATCATTCAATAATTATCCCAAATTGATCAGATTATTAAGTGTATGAAAACCCCCAATCATTTCATTAACATAATCATCAAGAATCAAACCCTAGATTTTATCAAAAATCCCCAAATTAGACAAACATCATCATCCAACAACTTGTGACCCAAGATAACCAAAACTCATCATTATTAACAGTCCTAGAACGCCTCTATAACATCTACATGGAATTCAAACATCAAACAACACATAACACATCATAAAGGATCATTAACACATGTTAATTGGTATGAAAACTTATGTTTTATGATGAGGATTTGCTTAGAAAGATGTTAGAAAGGTTTTTAATCATAAAAACTATCTTAAATCAGATCTGGACCTTTGGGGTTTTATGAAAACGAATTAAAACTGCTCAAAAAGGATTTTGGATAAAGAACACACCTTAGATCTTCACTTGTTTATGATATACAAGGTTAGATTGTGAAAAAAAAGCTCAAAAACTCCTTCCCTAGTAATTAAAGTCGAGAGAGAGTGTTTAGAGGCATTTTAGGGTTTGTGAAATGATGAAAAATGACATAGTGTGGTATTTATAGTGTTGCCTGGTTCGACCCTTGCAGGGGTCGAATAAGGCTATAGTGAGGTCGAATGGAGTTTTTAACAGACTCATGTCTTGGTTCCAGCCCCCTTAAGGTCGAACCAAGCCTTGGTTTTTCCAGATTTTCCAGTTTTGTCGTTTTAACGCATTTAAACATATCCTAACACATGAATATGTAACCCTAACATATGTTAATCACATAGAATCATGTTTAATCATATAAACACCATTAAAACACGTATTTGCATATTATACAGCTGTAACAACCGGCAAAAATAAGGTAATTCCGTACAATTAATTAATATATGATTAACGTAATTAAATGCAATTATGTGTGATTTAATTATCAAGGCCTTAGGGGATAGCAATTTCCAAATAGTGCATAGGAATGCATACGTTTAATGGTAAAGCATGATTGGATCATGTGCGAATAAGCTATCCGGTATGGACATTGGCAATTACCCGGTAATAATTAAATAAGCGAAACGGATCCCGGACACCCAGGATATAAAATAAAGGGTATTTTCATAAGATATAATGAGTTTTGGAACTCCAAAACCATAAATGAAAACGTCTTGTACAAATCTCCCGGTAACGAATAAAATGCGCGTATCGCACCCGATACGCGTATAACTCATAAATTCACCCGGTAAAGGCCTAAATAACCATTCAACGCTTAAAATAGACTATATTTAAGGGTTATTAAAGGTATATTTAATGTCCGGATAACGCGTGATTAAAACCCGAAAAATACCCGAACGACACCCGAACGACGGGGGATTAAACTTAACAAACAATGGGTATTTATTTGAAGTTGTGGACCCCACATAAACCCACAAGGGGCCGGCCTAAGGGCCATGAAATACCCATGTTTTGTGTTTAATAATTATAATCATCTAAGCCTAAGTAAAGCATGCTTTATGCAAAAGACAAAAGTGGAAGAAAAGTTGTAAGTGAACATTAAGTACAAAAGCAACAAAATCTTGTCCCCTTGATCAAAATTTTCGGCCAATGGCCCTAATAATCCAAGGCAACTCTAAAACATCATCACATTAGAGTAGGCATGTGTGTGTTGGGTCTTGTAAGTAGGTTCATGATGCCTTATAAGATTTAACCAAGATTTGCAAGAAACCACCCATCCTTGCATACATACATACGGCTCATCCACACACACACACATACCCTCTTTTCAAAATCTCCCAAGTACACTCATAATCTTCCATAAGATCTCTTGAATATTTGGCATCATTACATGTGATAGTTATATAATAACACATGTTAGAAGATTGAATCACCAAGCAAAACAAACCTCTTTCTTCCTTCCCTCTTGGCCGTGGGTTTACACACACATACACACATTGTTCTTTCAAGTTTTTACATCTCCAAAATACTTAAAATCATCCATCATCCAAACCCCATTTGTGTGTTTCAAGAGCTTGGAGCTAAACCACTAGGAAGAACACACTAAACCCCTCTCAAATCCAAGGTTTTTGTCTTCCCTAGCCTTGTGCTAGTAGTAAGCTTCTTAATCTTGTTTTTGATTGTTATTATTCATGTATGTGTTCCTAGTAGCAAGTTGTACATGAAGGGTTTAAAAATGGTTTTGAACATAATCTTTAATAAGTTTTCATGTGTAAAATGGAAGATTAAAGATATGAAAATAAACCATGGATTTGTTGATGATGATGTATTAGTCTTGAAAATATATAAAGTTTACATGTAAGACTAAGTAGGATGATGTTTTGGTTAAGATTTTGAAATGAACTTGAATATGTTAAAACTAACTTTAATTCATCTTATTATGATCATTTAAGTTGTAATATGTGGTAAAACATGTTAGAAGTTCATAAATGAATAAGATGGAAAATTAAAGTTAACTCACTTAGATGAATGAAATTTTGATAAAATGGACAAATACATAAAACACACATATAATTAGTCTTTCATATGGAATATAAGACTAACATAAGTGTTTTGATACAAAAATAACTTACCAATAAAAAGTTGAATCTTCAAAGTTAACTATTTTGAGTGAAAAATGCTAACTTTGGAAGTTAGAGTGGAAAAATGCAACTTTTGTAAGTTAAGGGACTAAAGTTGTAACTTTGAAAGTTAAGGGACTAAAATGGACATTTTAGAAACTATTAGTCCAAAAATACAAGTATGGAAAGTTTGGTGTCAAAAATGCAAGTAATAAAGTCTAAGGATGATTTTTGTAAATACTAGTAAAAATACTTGGGTATTTTGTATAAAAGTGTATTTTTGAAAGTTATAAAAATATAAAGGGTTTTAACATAAGGATTTTTATAAAATGGAGATTTTATAAAAATATTAAACAAACTTGGGAAACTTATACAAAAATGAATACTTTTATATAAATGGGGATATAAAAGTGTTGGAAACATTTTTGTAGTTAAGTTGACAAGTTGGGTTAAAAATACATAAGTATTTTAACCATCCAAGTAACATGTGAAAAGAGGAAGAAATATGGATAATATTTCTATAAAATGCATGTTGGGAAAAACTTGGAAAAATTAACTAATCAAGTTAAGATATTGAATTAAGACGCGTTAACGAACCGTACCCGGACAAAATATGAGAAAAATGCCATTGCGGCAAGATAAGAAAAATATATATTTTAAGAGTTAAAATATATATATACTTTGGGTGAAAACAAATAAACACTTTCCTAGGTGTTGGAGGATTAATTCGTGGGAGAAACACATGACACAAACGAATAAGACGTTAAAACAAACGTATATACTTAACAAGAAAAATTACACATTTATACATATTTGTACGCTCGTCTCGGCAAAATTCTAGTATATCTACTTAATGGGAAAGTAGATATGCGGGAAGGAAAGCCGCGACGAGAAGACAAGGATATATATATATGTGTATGTCGTACCAACGAAATCCTAGTATATTTATTCGAATGGGAAAATAAATATACGGTGTGGTGAGTTGAATCGGACGTTAAGAATATACGATCGAACGACAAGATCTTAGCATATTTGTTTAAATGGGAAAACAAATGTGTGGCAAAGTGAGTCGGGTCGAGGATTGAAATATATATATATTATATCGAGCGATGCGATCTTAAGTATAATTATTTAAATGGGAAAATAATTATATGTTAAGTGAAGTCGAGTCGATAATAATAAGATACAAGTTATGGAAATATTAACAAGAGTAGTATATAACTTGTAACACAAAGGGTAATGTAACGCCAACAAAACCTAGGATACGCGCTTAATTAAACGGGATTTGGAACAACTTGTGGTCGGGAGTTGGGTGTACAACTTGCCAAGGCACATGCACTACAGGAATAGTGACTTATACGTCTAGGACGTTTGTAGGTGCAAGACCACCCCTTTGCTATCCACCCTATTGAGCCAGACGCAGTTTCAGGTGAGTTTCACGGCCCCATTTTAAACTATTTTTACGTTTTCCGGGGGAAAGATATGTTAGGGATAATGTTTGACGGATTTAATACTTGAGGTGTGACCGCCACTCGGGGTTGAGTCCTCGCCTCTATAATCATTTATTCGGAGATGGAAACCGGAGGAATATTCGAATAGTACTATTGGTGCCTGACAAGGCCCACCCCTAATCGATAGCGTCGATTATGCATTAGGTTATGCCTGGGGTGCAAATATTCTGAACTTAAGTCGTGGGAAACCGAGTAACGACTTGGAGCGGGGCATTTTATTTATATACGTCTTGGTTTGATTATAGTCTCAAGTAGATTTATAGGAATTTGCAACTCCTATATATTGTCATAACATGGTATTCCCAAGTATTCAAGTTTTAGAAACTGAAAACCTGTGAACTCACCAATATATTTATATTGACGAAACTTTTTAAACATATCTTTCAGGTAACTAGAAGATGAAAGATCAGGCAAGCAGGGTCGGGGAATCTCCAATGCGACGTCGAACTTTTGTGGGGTTTCACTTTTATTTCCCAAGGCATTTGGGATATATATGAGAAACCTCTATGTTTATTTCAAAAACAATTAACTTTTGTGTAATATTTGAAACAGATTTGACGTCATAATAAATGACCCATTTTCTTAAATTACTTGTGTTTAGCAATAACCTTGACTTTATGCTTTTGAACCGTCGCGCCACGTGTTTCCGCCTTTGTCGTGGTGTGACAACAGCATATATGAATCAATCTATGCATAACACTTAATCTAATTCATGTAATTCACCAACAACGGGACTCAAGACTCGCGTGTACATAAAACGACATCAATGATCCTCCGGATCATTGAACCCTGGAGAATATGTAAGATAACCCGACTCAACTGACCCAGTTAAGTACGTTAATAAAATGTTTCCCGCCAAGGTAGACTTATAAGTTTATAAAATGTTAAGTCAAATATGCCGAGTGTCACAGTTCTCACCGCACCACTAGATTGCCCTTCCTTTGTTAAACGTGTTGGGATGGTTCACTTGTCGCCACACGATGTCACTGCTGTAGGGCTGTCGTGAACTACCATGGCTAACCACTGGACCACTACCCAGTTCCTTATCTCTTTGTTTTATCTCTTTCTGTTTTTTGCACATCTGTTGTTTCCATTTCAACGTTGGTGATGACCTAAATATATAGCCAATTATGAAGTCACTATCATACACTCAACGACAACTAGTATTTCATACTTGACCGCAATCTCTCAAATAGGTAGTGGTGGTGGTGGCTGGCATGGGGTGGTGGGTTAGATGGTGGTGGTTGTTAGAGAAGAAGATGGAGGATTGGATGGTATATTAGTAATTTCACACAAAAAGTAATATAAAAATTAATGGCCGTTAAGTCCAGGAACTCATGCTCTCATAGTGTTAAGACATTAGATGTTTTTTTTTTTGAACGGCCAACGAATCAATTCCGAGCACTCTCGGGCACCCTTTTGGCGAATCAGGTACTCGAGAGTACCCGGGCCACCAATTGCCACCAATTCCCGGGAAAACCCGACCACTCACCCACCCGAAGGCACGACGGAGTCGGTAAAACCGGTCGGGATCAGGACTCAAACCCAAGCCAATGGCCGGGTCATCCCTCATTTCCCATCCACCAATGTCCTCCAAATGTAGCTAGTGAGAATTGAACCCAAGCCTCCCATAGGAAACTTTAGGCTCTCAACCAACTGAGCTACAAGTGTTGGACGACATTAGATGTTAGGGGGGAAATGTGTGATAGGTGGTCTGAATTTAACTCATGCAAACAACGGGGACAAAAATTTCAGTTTACTATATTTTTTTTTGTTGCACCATTGGCACTTTTACTTAATTTGGTTCAAAGAAACTGGAGTTTTCAAGTCACTCCAAGAGATGATTTGGATGTAACGAATCCGGTAATTGAATCTGAAGCTACCCCACACTTAATGGCTACACCCACAACGCAACCTCACAATCTTGAGTAAGATGAATAATAGATTTGGATGATCTCTCGCATGCGTTGAAGTCTATCCGATCACAAGCACAAAGTACACATGTTAATCTTCCATGGAACCTTCTTAAACCAAATTGTAGTCCTGACGTATAGACTTTATGGAGAATTCGACCACCCCAAAACATGACCATGCATCCTTTATCTAATTCCAATGCATATAGCCGAGGATATGCATCAGCAAGAGTCACTTCGTCTTCTATCCAACTATCCAACCAAAATAAGGTATTATCCCCATTAATTACTTTGTTCGACAAGGAAGAAAAATGTGTTATCCCCATTAATCACTTTGCTCATCTCCCTTTGACCAAGACCGAAAGCCTGGCGGAACTCAAAGCATCATTTGACGGAAGGAACCCATTTATTACTCCCAGCGAATCATTCTCAAAATCTATTTTAGAAAAAATAATTTCTTTTTTATTTATTTTTTAATTTAGCCCAAGAAACAATTTTATTCATTATTAACAGTCCATCTAGTATTTGTCGTCCTTAATAAACGCCAATTGCTCGCCACTTACTAGACAATCAATCACATTAGACACTCTAGTAGCAAGAATTTTAGCCATTATTTTATACACAGTCCCAGTTAGGCTTATAGGCCTAAATACCGAACATCCACCAGGCTTTGAATATAATTTAATTTACTAAGTAACATACATACAATCTATTATTAATCACTTTTAACTTAATTCTAGTTTTAGTCATAGTTGTTAAAGGCGTAAGGCGCATTTAAGACGTCAAGGGTGAGCCTTGGGTCTTAGTGCAAAGCGTTTAAAAACCTACAGTTTTTTTAAGCGAGACACACGATATAAAAATACATTTTAGCAGTTTTAAACATGTTTTAGGAATCCTTAGGGTTAGATTAGGTTGTTTTATGTTGATTATGGACTTGTTTAGGGCTGATATAATTATATAAGACGTGATCAAACAATTGTTGGCCGGAATTCCGTTGGAACTTGGCCTGTAAAATGCGCCCGAAAGCCTGAAAGTAGGGTTTTTAAAGCGAAGCGAGAAGGCTGCTCTAAGCCTGAAAAGTGGGCCTAGACGCGCACCTGAGTGGGCTTTGACAATAGAGGTTTTAGTGTTAGTTTATGTTGATTGTTGTACCTTTTGTTATATGTTAATATGATTGATCAAATTTATATGATTTTTTCGTATGATAGTATAATATAAATAAACTGAACAAATCTAATTAACAACATTTGTTTTGTTTTGTGTTTTTTTAACAATAATTTTCATTTTATGACTGAGAAAATTACATCAAGATAGCGGGTAGACGTGCAACAAGTTGCGCTGCCACCCATTTTTGAATGACAAACCCTAATCTACTAAAAATGTAACCTTGCCCACCCGGAGCCGAGACACTACTATAAATAACTCGCTGGACCTTGTTCAGTAAACGGGTAGCCTCTGGTGCCAATGAGCCAAAGGTATTAAAATCCAGGGGTACGAAATCATGTTGGTTCTCCTCGCTGGCTTTAGCATGCTTTTCTACCTTCTTCGCCTCTGCTTTCCGCACCGCTTGCCCTGCTACAAACCCACTATCCCTCAACCCAACTAGAGGAGATACACATGTCAGGTCAACACAAGCATGCTTCCTCCCGTCCCATCCAAAGACAATGAGATTTGTTGAACGCATGGTGGATCTCCCTTCTGCGAGATCCGAGAGGAAATTCATAGAGGCCTTATTCTTGGCTGATATCCCAGCCCGTTTTGTTTTAATATTAGTTTTCACTTATTTTGAACATATGATTTCTAAAGCTACATATGTAACTTCGCTAGCTGCAAGCGACAGTTACTGTCACGGCCGGCCATGGTGGGATGCGGGGAGGGGCCCAATTTCTAGTGAGGCACATACGGCCGGTTACAATGGCGGATTTACATGTATTGAAGGGTCAGAAATAACCTTATTGAACCGGTTGGAAATGGTTAATATCTGATCTACGAAAGTTTATAGATCTGTCAAAAAAATTACAGGGTAAAAGATTAGTGAGGAAGACAATGGTAAATGTGTAAATACTCAAACATGATGGGGGTATTTTAGGAGGTTATGAATTTGTAATTTTTTTAAAGTACTTGAAAAAGTCTATGTGGGTAAAACCTATGTCATTGTCGGTCAAACCTATTATTTTCAAAATTGAAAATGATAAAAAAAACACCGTTCAAAACAAATGATAAAAAAACTTTAAAATTAATGATTTATTTTTTACCAAAATTTTTTAACTTTTATTATTGTTCGCTTATTACATGTCACACCCCGACAGCGCACAACGGAAAGCAAGTCGTGAGGTAACGGAAGTTGTTACCATAAAGTTTAGCAACACACATATAGTACGTATGGACATCTTGCTAATACCCTCTAGTTTAACATATTTTATTTTCATGGTCAATGAAATTTGTTTAGTAACAAGAAAACATGTCTCACCAAGATGAAGCGAAATTAAAAGTTACATTGTTTTACAAATTAAAAGAAAACATTGTTTTAATAGATTAACGGTCCCAACATCATGTCCATAGTAGTGCCCTGCCAAACCCACTCTCAAACCCCCTAAGCATCAGTACCTGAAAAACATGCTTTGAAACATCAACAAAATGTTGGCGAATTCACAGGTTTTATGACACAGAATAACATTTAATAAGCATAATGTAAGTGTATTCGTATGATCAAGTATAACTCGAAGAGAACCAAGTAGACTCGCGAAAATCTAACAAGGATGATAGTAACGTAAGGCTCTTAATCAAACCATAACTTTTGCTTCCCGAACCCGACCCTAAATGTAAGAGGAATTTTTAAGGTGATGTTTTCCCATAAGACCCACTCTACTGGTCTGGAAAGGGGCGTTAACCCAATAGATCTACCAACATAAACTACGACTCTAAACTAAGAGCTAATGATTAAGAAGTGCAGGGAAGTATCCGTCCGGAATGACTGACGAGGTACTCGTACACTTACCCAAGGTCATCAATTTTCCTACAATTCTAGTCCTACTAATCATATAGCATGTTAATCCACCGATATTAAAAACGTGCAATAACATTTAAAGAAAAGGGGCTGTGAACTCACCTTAATCGTAGCAATTCACGTATCCAACTAATCCAAATCACAATCCTTCCTTATAACACCCTATAATCCATATAGCTAATTTAACAACCATTCTAAGTCCAATCAAGTTATTCACCAAACTTCCTCGACTTAGATTAATTCCAAAGATTGAATTTCCATTAACCCTTACCCTATTGACCCATTGGTGATATCGACAATTAGTTAAGTTTTAGACCTCGTGTTCATGCATTTAGCGTTAATTAATCTATTTCACATAATTACACTTAGGTAATCACACATATATCATTCCCAGTTAGACTTTATACTCTCAATAAAATCAACCTATAGTTTCATACACATTAACACGCACTTACAATGCACTATTGCACATATTCTAGCAATTTTTATACCAAACAAGTTTCCAACACTTCAAGTCAACCTAAGGACGTTATATAACTTAATTAAGACTTTTGGAGCTGCATATAAACTACAAAACAAGATCATTTTGTTGTTCTAATCCAGCCACAAAATCTATTCATCTTATGCCTTAAAAGTCACTTTTCGGTGACTCTTATCGCATGGTTTTACACTGTAAGCATTCTTTATCATGGTAAAGATATTATACATCATAAATAATGATTTTTATGCATATTTAGACACCAAATAAGCTGTTTCATATCAGACCTGAAATTTAGTGTTCTAGACGCGTGGATATTGTCAAAAACATGTGTTTTCGCACATCTTTTGCCAACATAACTAGGTTTTCAACTTAGGCCTGCTATATATTCCTTATTACAATTCATTTTATACCATTTTAAGTTATAAAAACCTATTTTAGATCAGTTTCAAAATATTCACTTCAAAAGCTTGTATTTTGGCGTTTTAAGGCGAAAAACACATTTTGATCGTACATGCAAGGTCTTCCAAGCGTGTAGATCCTATCCAACCTTGTTTTGCACTATTTTAAGCTTATGAAAACCATCAAAACATTTTTGCATTCAGACCTGTGTTTACATGTTTTATTAACCAAAACTCATCATCAAGCTTTACAATTATATATATTTTTAAACATATGACAAAAACAAACCACATTTCAATAATCCTACCTCTATACTATTAATCTGGACCATCAAGAACACTCATTTATCATTTAAGTTCAGACCTTAAATCTTTTCAAAAACCCTCTTGCATGTCTTAAAATTTGAAGGATCTAAGCATGATAAATCATAAAACACATAAAACAATCAAACTTCAGTTATATATATATATATATATATATATATATATATATATATATATATATATATATATATATATATATATATATAGGGTTAGGATACTTTGAGAACTCGATGAGTTGTGAGAACTCGTGAGAACCCAATGTTCAATACGGTAACCTTACCTTTCGTTAACACAAAAATTCCTATATTCCCAATAACTTTTCCCCAATAATTCTAACTTTACTATCGTATTTCAAGTGACTCTAATTATTACTAATTAAGTCTAACACGTAGCCTCCAATAATATTTTAACAAGTATTATATTGTACAGGAATTGCCTGGATTTTTACCGGTTGTTACAGTATCCCCTCGTTTAAGAAATTTCGTCCTCGAAATTTTCGTCTAGCCACTGCCAATTTCTTTTTGGACGGAAATAAATGTGGATACTTCAGTTTCATTTGATCTTCTCTTTCCCAAGGGAATTCGGGTCCACGCTTAGAATTCCACCTGACCTATACCAATTTGATATTGCTCTATCTTAGTTTCTGAACCTTCCAATCCGTAACCTCGATGGGTTCTTCGACAAAACACAAATTGGCGTCTACCTTAACTTCTTCTGGCGGTATAACAAGTGTCTCATCCGATAAACATTTCTTTAAGTTACTAACGTGGAACACGTCATGGACTCCTGAAAGTTCTCGCAGTAACTTAAGTCGATATGCAACTGGAGCTACCCTTGCTGTAATCTCAAATGGGCCAATGTAGCGGGGACTAAGCTTCCCTTACTTACCAAACCTAATAACACTCTTCCCAGGCGAGATCTTCAACATCACTCTGTCTCCAACTTGGAACTCTAACGGCTTTCGTCTGTTGTCCGCGTAACTTTTCTGTCTATCCCTCGCTGCTTTCAAATGTTTATCACCCACCTCTGCCCAGCAGAGCGGGGAACGACATTTTCTACCATATAGTGCTTCAAACGGTGCGGCAATGATACTGGAGTGAAGAGGACTAAGACAACAATTGTTGTCCAAACCTCTGTTGTTGAGCCCACTACTCCTGGTGATCATGGCACTACATCCAGTGCTGTTAAACCCACACCAGCCACTTCCAAAAGAAAACGTCCATCCACAAAACCACCACTCAACCAAAAAGGGGACTTCTGGAAGATGAGATACCAGAAGATAACCCTGTTGCAACACAAAAGCAACAAGAAACCACTGTTGTTACTTCCTCACAACAGTTGGTAATATCTCAACCTGACCAAACTCCTCATGCATCCTCACAAAAGGATCATGTTGTAAGCTAAGGGGAAACACATCATGATACATTTGACTCACTTGGCCATATGTTCACAAGCCCCTCTCCCAGGGCTAATTCTCTTTTTACTCCTCCACCTTCACCAACACATGTTCCACAAACCATGCAACCTCTGTTTGAGGCTATTGAAAAAACTCAGGAAAATCCCAGTTCCTCTCTTTCACCTATTAATGAGAGTATACCTCCACAAGTGACTGGGACTGAGGAAATTCAATCAGCCATCCCACAAGCAGAAGAGGAGGTTACACCACTAGAGTTCAATGAAACTCTAGGTGAGTTTTCAAGTGGAGCAGCCACTACTAATGTAGAGACCATTGTCTCACAACAGGACAATGGTTACATAACTAAGACTCCCTTGAAGGCAACAACTGATGAGGCCACTATAGTGTCCCCAAAATCAGTTGGAAGTCCACAGAACCAAGAAAAAGGGGCATCTGGTTCTCATCCCTTGGACTCACCTCCTAGGACTGAACTAGTTACAACTACCACTGGTAGGAATTCAGATGATCCTATTAACTTAGGTGATGAGTTAAAATACCAAGAATTGATGGCCAGAGTCCAGTCCATTGAAACCTCTGTTGCTGATATCAAATCTGATGTCAAGTCAATATTGAAATCATTGGCTACTCTCACCAAGAGTCAACCATCCACAGCTGATATTGCTAGTGAGCTATGGAAATCTGTTTCTCCCATCATCATAGCTCACAGAAAACTAGTAGATCAGACTCAAGAAACCTACATGGCTGAAATCAGAAATATGGTAGATGCTAGGTACAAAGATACCCATGCAGATATTCAGGCCATTAAAGACCATTTGCTGAAGACCACTGGCTCTGCCCCTACCACTATTCTCATAGATGAAGATGATGATGAATTCACAGTTGATGATGCCAAAAAGGGGGAGAGTGGCAGAGATAGATTGCCAAAGCTAGATCCCTTTGGTTGTCCACCTTCACAAAAAGGTCAATCAAAGTCTGCCAACAAACCAGGGTCTACCCAAACAGCACCACAACAACAACAAACCAGCAAAGCTAAAGAAGTGGACAACTCTGCTAATGAAGAAGCTGAAAAAGCTACTGAAGATAAGCAAAAGAGGGCTGACACTTTGTAAGTCAAGGAAGAGGCTTTGATACAAAAGAAAAGGGAACAACAGCAGGATGTTGAAGATGTGGGTTCCTCTAAGAGGAAGAAAATGCCTGCCAAACATATCAGAAAACCACCATCTAAACTGGTTGTTAAAACCACTGCTATCAAAACCACTGCTGCCACCCAAACCACTGATACCACCACAACATCTGAACCTGTCACCACTACCACCAAACCAACATCTGAACCTGTCACCACTACCACCAAACCAACATCTGAACCTACAACCACATCACCACCTAAATCCCAAACATCTGCTGGTCCTACAGAAGTACCAACAGATGTTAACACCACTACCGCCTCTACACCACCATCACCAAAAATCTTGTACAAAAGGAAGAGGAAATCTACCTTTGTTGTACAGGATGAAAACATTCACACATCACCACCTACTACTTCAACCACACAATCTACACCCATATCAGCCTTTCCACTTTCATCATTCTCACCACACACATCACAATTCACTTCCCATAGACCACCACCAACCATCACACCATTGGCTGTTCAGTATCCCCTTGAACTTGATCTACTCAAGGGGGGAAATGCAATCCTTCTATAATGCTGAACAACCATATGAAAGTTCTTTCCCTTCTCTTCCACATTTTCCTGTTCCTCTAAACATAGATACATATCTAAAATACAAGGCTGAACAGGCAGATGCCATCATAAAAGAGAAATGCAAAGGGAAAGATGACAGGACTGCTCAGGGCATCCATTCAGCAGAGCTTAGCAAATTGAGAAGGATTGAAGATTTTGCTAATACCCTGAGCAACTCCATGTCTACCATGCCTCTCAGCAGTGACATGGAAAGGGAGGTTAGGGAATCACTTCTTGAACAGATCTTGGCAACTATGCCTTATAAAGCAAACAAGAAACAGTTTGCAAGCTGGACCACTCATGCTCTCAGAGAAGAACTCTTAAGAATTGAAGAGATGGCCAAGAATCCCCCAGCTAAGGTCTCTGCCCCTGACTTTAGTAAAGGCAGAGATCCAGCCAGAGCCTTGAAATTCAAAAGAATGAGACAAGAAATTATGGCTACTGACTATGGGGAGATGAGGTCTGTTGCAAGGTGGTCTGAGCTGAGGTTGGTTGAAACATACAAGAAACTGGAAGAAAACAGGAAGAAAGACCCTATCTTGCCCAGAAAACCTGTCTACTCTGATGAACCACAGATGAAGAGACCTCAACAGGCTTTTACATTAGACAGCCTACTTGATACTTCTGATCTATCAGCAGCTGCTAGAAGACAATTCAAGAAAAAGAAAGAAATGTCTGAAGAGGATCAGAAGAAGTTTGCTGATACTTATATAAAGGAGGGCCTCTTCAATCAAGTACACTTTTTCTCAGATCCCATTACTGAAAAGCTTAGAGAACTCATTGGGAGACCTCCATCACAAAACTCATCAAGATAAAGGTGCATCTCAGCAAATCATCTGACTCAAAAATTCTAAAATGGAAGGTCAACAAAGACACCCATGAATTGACTTTGCTCAGGTCAGATGGAGAAGCTCAAAAGCTAAGCATGGATGATGCATATAGCCTGTGTGCAGATGACCTCCAAACATTACTGAACCTTGAGCTTGAAAGAGATGCAGAAGACCTCTACTCTTTGAACTTTGAGCTACAATTCAAAGGTCAAATCAGAGAAAGTCTGATGAGGAATAAAGATCAAAGGTCTGATGAAGAACAACTGCTGATCAAAGGTCTGATGAAGAACAACTGCTGATCAAGTACTGAAGACTAAAGGTCTGTTGGAGCCAACAGCACTTAGGCTCCAACAGATGATACAAGACCATCAGAGTTTTCCTCAACAGTAGTTTACCTTACAGTGTTTTGTAATATAACAGTAGTTTTTATAGGGCAGATGTTTTATGTTGTTATTCTGTTAGAGGTCACTATCTTAGGTGACATCAGCCTAGGTCACCAGTGGTTTAGAGTTGTCTATAAATAGAACAGTGCTTGTACTGTTCTATTGGTCACTCACAACATTCTCTCAGACAAACAATCACAGAGTGATCAGGCTGAGGGGGAGTACTTGTAATTGATTGTAATCTTTCAATATAATGAAAGCTTTCGATTAAGAAAACATTTATTCCTTTTGTTTTGATTATAGTTTATCATTCCGCTGCACTTTCCATATATATTCACTTCATTCAATTTTCATTCTAATTTAAACAAATCAAAACAATCAAACTCAGATCCTAACAATGTCCTACAACACCACATTCAAAACAACCCTGGTCGTTATTGCCTTTATTTGCAGCATCTGGAAGTCTCACTCTGCACTTTGTGGCTGATTGCCCATAACGATCACATCTTTCACATAAAACCACCTTGTAGTAACCTGTCGTCCATTCCTTCCACCTTGCTACCCAAAACACTAACCCGACCGTCCATAGACACAAACCGCTCACGAAGCGTCTCAAACCTATCACAATACCATAAATCCTCTGATCCGACCTACCCATCCTGTGATGAAGAGTGTCTGCCCTCCTATCCAATGATGCATGCCGACTCTGGAGAGTAGTAATCCGGTGCTCAGTGCGGGCTCAACGCGCCGCCAAAGTAGCTATAGTGCGTGCCACTGGCTCGCCCGTCAACACTGGAATACTAGCAGCAGACGAGGACTCACCCTGCTCGTAGGTACGGGGAATACCCTCTATTTCTGCCCAGTCTCTCAACTTTTTTGGGCAACCACTCCCAACAATCTAACTCAATCTTCCGGATCTTGCTACCAGAGGATGATTGTTCCTCAATATCCACGGGTCGCTTGCATATGGGCAACGCATCGACATCTGGGGTACTGATGTCAGAAACTCTAGGCTGAGGTTCGACAGACCTGAACATAGCAAATAAACCATCGTTCCTGGGCTCGGATGGTAACATGTAAGCAGGTATAGGCTCTCCGGTGTATGGTGCTATAACAACAGGCTCTGGGTCAACAGCAGGTGCAACTTTAGGCTCTACAACAGCAGGTGCTACTAACATAGGAATGTACGGATCCTGTAGAGGCTCATTAGAGTCAGTAGACGTATATGGCTCCGATGGGGACTCTGGCTCATATGACGAGGCCATGATATGTGACAAGCAATATTCGTACTAATAAGTATATAATTATATAATATAGTTAATCACTTTAACACATATGATAGCACATCATAAATACATAACTATCCTTAATACTCATATGTACATTTTTTAAGGCACTCTATATGATGCATACTAAGGTTTAATGTATCTCACAGGGCATTTGAGAGTTCTCATGGTTATAGTGATGATCTACAAGTTCCTAATTGTCTATAACCGTTGCTCTGGTACCAACTTTTGTCACACCCCGACAACGCACAAGGAAAAGCAAGTCGTGAGGTAATGAAAGTTGTTACCACAAAGTTTAGCAACACACATATAGTACGTATGGACATCTTGTTAACACCCTCTAGTTTAACTTATTTTATTTTCATGGTTAGTGAAATTTGTTTAGTAACAAGAAAACATGTCTCACCAAGATGAAGCGAAATTAAAAGTTACATTGTTTTACAAATTAAAAGAAAACATTGTTTTAATAGATTAACGGTCCTAACATCATGTCCATAGTAGTGCCTTGCCAAACCCACGCTCAAACTCTCTAAGCATTAGTACATGAAAAACATGCTTTAAAACATCAACAAAAATGTTGGCGAATTCACAGGTTTTATGACACATAACAACATTTATTAAGCATAATGTAAGTGTATTCGTATGATCAAGTACAACCCAAAGAGAACCAAGTAGACTCGCGAAAATCTAACAAGGTTGATAGTAACTTAAGGCTCTAAACTAAGAGCTAATGATTAAGAAGTGCAGGGAAGTGTCCGTCCGGAATGACGGACGAGGTACTCGTAGCAACAACTCGTACACTTACCCAAGGCCATCAATTGTCCTACAATTCTAGTCGTACTAATCATACAGCATGTACGTTAATCCCCCGATATTAAAAACGCTCAATAACATTTAAAGAAAAGGGGCTGTGAACTCACCTTAATCGCAACAATTCACGTATCCAACTAATCCAAATCACAATCCTTCCTTATAACACCCTATAATCCATATAGCTAATTTAACAACCATTCTAAGTCCAATCAAGTTATTCACCAAAGTTCCTCCACTTAGATTAATTCCAAAGATTGAATTTCCATTAACCCTTACCCTATTGATCCATTGGTGATATCGACAATTGGTTAAGTTTTATACCTCGTGTTCATGCATTTAGCGTTTGAAGAAACAATAAGTAACACGGTGATTAATACTAATCACCGGGTGGTTTATACTTACGTTACGACAGGTTTAATCCTTTACCCAAACCGTGATGGTTAACCCGTTTGATGGTTTAGTGTGAGCGAGTGTGTGTAGGAAGTGTGTGAGAACACGAGGTTTAAGTGGTTCGGTCGTTAATGACCTACGTCCACTGTAAGTACACCGGAATGTTATTAAGTGTGAGAGATTACAAGGATTGTATATGGTTGTTATGGCTATTTCTGAATGAGAATACAAGGATTGTATCTAGTCCTATTTATAGGCACCGTAGTGGGCTGCATGGAAAGGCCCACAGGTGACACCATTGGCTTGGGCCCAACCGAGGCCCAAGTCCATGGTCCTTCTGAAATTGGCGGGAAAGACTGATTACTGTCGATGACGTCACGCCACAGTGTGGTCGTTGTTGTAGCTGGACACGTGGCGGATTTCTGGTGGTGCACAGTGATGCTGTACTTGCTACAGTGCTCAGGCTATCTCTGTCGTCTGATGTGATGTCTGACAGTTGGTGAGGTAATGCCTGCTGGTCACTATTGACGACAGCATGCACAGTGTAGCCGTTCTCCTTTTGTACTATCTGCCACATGTCCTTCTCCAGCTGGTGTATACACTGACATAGATCTTTATGAATCTTCCTTTTGTCGTTCTTTGTACCTCGTATGAAAAGTGCTTAAGGGAAGATTCCGCGCGGGATTGTACGCGCGTGTCAGGTAATGTCTGCTGCCTATCATCTGTCTTGACGCGCGAGGCACGTTGATTACTTGTCCTCGCGTGGGTGCGTTGCCCCGCCGTGGTCTGGCGCAGGGTTGTTGTTTCATGGGGATAGGGACGCCTTTCGGATTAGGCTCCCTATCCCTTCAAGTCCCCCTAGTCTAGGACTTCTCCTGCTTGCTGGTGAGCAGTTGGAGTGCTAGACTCAAAATATGTTGGTCGCGGATGAAAGCTCATCTGCTTGTGTTTAGAAGCTCTTGAATGTGTTCCGCCGCGGATTCTTGAAAAGTTCGGCGGGGAACGTCTTTTCCCATTTTATGTCAAAGTTACGCCGAGGAGGACGTGCTCCGCCTTACCTTTACAGGAGTTGGGCGGGGAACGTCTTTTGCAAACGTACGTCAAGTTTCCGCTGAGAAGGACGTTCTCCGCCTTACCTTTGCAGGAGTTGGGCGGGGAACGTCTTTTCTAATTTTACGTCAAAGTTACGCCGAGGAAGACGTGCTCCGCCTTACCTTTGCAGGAGTTGGGCGGGGAACGTCTTTTGCAAATTTACGTCAACTTTCCGCCGAGAAAGTAAATGCTGCTGGAGTGATTAATGCGGGTCTGGAGTTTGTGATAAATTCTAAATCATTGACATTCAATTTGTCTCTCATAAATTGGAGTAAATGCGGCTGGAATTCGAATGATCAATAACTTCTGATGGAAGTTTAATGGTTGCTGACGTGTTCAGTGATTGTCTGGTTGTGCAGACTGAGGGACGTCACATCGTGGTTGCAGTTACCAATATTTCGTCTGGTGTCAGGAGCGTGGGACATTACGCGTCTGACGTTTTGTCTTCATGGTTGAGACTGTGCCACGTGTCAGTGGGCATGTGCCTTCTGTCAGGTATGTGCGCAGTGTATAACTGTCACACACTACCATCTGAGCCGTCCGTCCGTGTCATTGACACGTGTCGTTATCTCATGCTTTGAATTTGAAAAGGTGTGATGGTTGATCTTGCGACACGTGTCGAACATCCGGTATGTGCGCAGTGTATAACTGTCACACACTACCATCTGAGCCGTCCGTCCGTGTCATTGACACGTGTCGTCATCTCATGCTTTGAATTTGAAAAGGTGTGATGGTTAGTGCCTCTCTGGTGGGTCCCACTGTCATTAATGCGATGAGTATATAAACCTCGTTAGGGCTCATATGAATGGTTACACTCTTATAACCTTCTTCTTCCTTCTTTGCTCTCGTTTTTCTCTCAAACTTCCGGCCACCATTTGTTGAAGTTTCCGTTTAATTTTCGTAGATTTCTTCCATCTTGAAGATTCATTGTTTGAAACTTCAACTCCTTTCTTGTTTGCTTTCTTGCTTTTGCTGTCTTTTGTTTTTCAAAGTTTGTTAAATCTTCATATTCTCTTGAAGATTCCAGCGAATCTTCAAGTTTTTCGGTCATCTTTTCCAGTTTCCGGCGACTTTAATCTTGAAGATGTCTGATGTTCCTGTGAGTCCGTCTCCATCCGCCGAGGATATTAGGATGGAGCCGGCTGTGGAGGAGGTGGTGGAGGAAGAAGTTCTTGTCGAGCATGGCAAGATAAAGGAGAGGAAGCTGATGTCCAACACATGTTGTGTTTGGGGTCAGGAGGCCTTTAACCAGTTTTGTACCATGTACAATATTTTACCGGAATGGGAGCCCACCCTTTCGTCTCCGACCAGCACCGTTCTTTCTGCCGGCAGCTGTCAGTTGGCGTTGTACGAAGCCCACTTTTCTAAGTGTGGATTCCGCCTGCCATGTACCCGCTTCCAAATTGATACTATGGTGGCCTATGGCATTGGGCCCACACAACTAACCGCCTTTGGGCTTCTGAGGTTAGTTCATTTTGAAGCTTCCTACCGCACCTTAGACATTGAACCAACCGTTGAACGGTTCAATGTCTTCTACTTTATGGCGCGAGACGAGATGTGGTTCTCGTTCAAGCCGCGCCCGAGGGTGCCGCCTATGGCCACTCATACTCCTAAGTCCTTTCATTGGGCGAAGGAGAGGTTTTTCTTTGTGAAGAGGGGTGTGATCCCCATCAGTCTCCCCTGGAAGGTTATAGGGGATGGGCAGCGTGTGGTGGACATGGCTGTGCCCAAGGATTTCAAGAAGCAAGCCTGGTTCATTACCCTTACCTCCAACGCCACCAAGCTGGAGTTCAAGAACTTGACAGAGGGCATCTTTTTCCTTCTTGGGATGAGCCGCCTTGGTATACGCGCGGGCAAAGAGCCCTATATTGCGGTGGAGGGTATGTACTTTCCTTTATTTTTTCCTTTTGTATTTTCTGCGCAATTTCCCTTATTGTTTATTGTTGCAGGTGTGGATAAGTTCCAATTTTATGCTGCCCGTGAAGAGAATGGTATTAAGTGGAGGCCTGTGGCGGAGGGTCAGACTTCTTGTATAGAGGCGTTTGCTGACCGCTTCTACTACCCTGACCTCACCACTGCGCCCAAGCCTTATTATACAACCGGTGAGTCTTCGGATCCCTTCGTCACTAGCATTTTTGGAGATGATTCTACTGATTCTTCAGTAGAGATCGTTCCGCCTCTGAACCCATCCGCGGGGCGTGGACGTTGGAAACACGCGCCGCGGAGGCATGGGTATCGAGCAAAGGTTGCTCTTTCTGACTCGGGTTCTTCCATTTCAGCAGGAGAGGTTGTAAAGGGACGCCGACGGCGGAAGGATGGGCCGCCCTCGGAAGATGAAGAGGAAGCTGAGTCCTCTCAGCTAGAGAGGAGGAAGAGGGCGCGTCCTGACAGCGCTGCGGCCAGTAGTGTTGCCGCTGCGGAGGGTGTGTCTCCTGCCTCGGCTGGTGGAGGCGAGAGTGGGGAGGCCACTCAAATCCCTGAGTCGGTGGCGGCTTCAGAGACTGCTGCTGAGGGTGCGGGCAAGCAGAAAGTCAGCTTTACTGGGGAGCAAGGAGGGAGCGCCCCCGTTTTTTCTGTGGGGATCAGCGCTGCCCCGACCCGACAGCCTCTGTTTCAGAAGCTAATAAAGAAGAAAGCGCCTGGTAAGCAACACTTATTTTCTTTTGGAATTTTTATCTTTGAATTTTCTCTTAATATCCTGTTTTCCTTTGATAGTGTCGCCCAAGATAATTCCTACCCCTCCTCCTGCGTCTCCATCTGCGGAGGCGGCTCAGGTAGAGGAGGAAAGGCTTTGGAGGGAACAGGAGGCGGCTCGAAAGCAAGTGGAAGCCGATGAAGCCTTGCAAAAGGCTGAGGCTGAGAGGGTAGCCGCCGCTGCGAGGAAGCAGGCGGAGGCCGATGAAGCCCTTCGGAGGGCTGAGGCCGTGAAGGTTGCTGCTGCCAATGAGGCCAAACGAAAGGCTGAGGCGGTGAAGCAGGCAGAGGCGGAGCGGCTTCGTCTTCAAGAGCAACGGTTTCTTGAGGAGAAGGCTCGGCTTCTGAGGGAGCATGAAGACCGTGAGCGCGCTGCTGCTGAGACCCAAGACAGGATCCATGAGTCTGATGGGTTTGAAAGAGCGCTCTTGGAGCAGGGCGCTGCTGGTGCTAGCGGTGGCTCACGCCAAACTCGGCGTGAGTCGTCAAGGTTTGGTGAGGAGCCATCAGGAGTTTATGATGGCTCCTGTTGGGCTGGTGGTGATGCCATCTGGCGGCCTCGCTGGGCGATCAGGGAGAATACCTCATTTTCAAACTCCTTGTCCGCCCTCGAATTTGTTAGCGAGGTGGTGCCTCCCTACGAGCGCACCCACCAGGATCTGCTGAGTCGCCCTGAGCTCATAACTGCTCTTTGTGTTAACCAGGCGACTCAGCTGTCTTTGATGGATTCGCTTCGCCGCCGGGATGCGGCAACGCAGCGAGATTTTGAGCAGCTGGAGGCGGAGAAGGCGGACCTTGCTGAGAAAGAGGCTGCCTTCAAGGCAGAAATTTCAAAATATCGCCGCCGTGCTCATGAGGCTGAGGCCAAGGTGGCGAAGCTTGAAGTGGATGCCGATGCTGAGAGGCACCGGTGGTCGGAGTCTTGGAAGAAGGCTAATGATGAGACAATGCGATTGAAGGAGACTCTGGCCGAGGCGCAAGAAGAGAGGCGGGTGGTGACCCGCAAGTTTGAAGAGAAGAGCAAGGCGCTCACTGAGAGAACCGCAAGGTATGTGGAAATGCGCAAGGAGCTGGAATCCAAGGATGAGGCCCTTGTTGCCACTACTGAGCGTGTTTCTCTTCTTGAGCAAGAGAAGGTCCGGGTCCTTAATGCTAAGGAAGATTTGGAGCGGGACCTTGATTCTTCTGATCAAGCCCGTGTTGCGGCCGTCAAGGAGTGCTAGGCGGCCCAACACTTACTGGAGGAGGCGGTCACTGCTCAGACCCAGATGCAAAATTCTATCCACTGGCTGATGACGGATGGAATGAATGGGGTAAGTCTTCGCGCCTACTTTGTTATTGATTCTTGTTGCTTGCAAGTAGTTAACTTTTTGTCTTCTCTCTAGGTCTTCAAAAGGTTTTGGCAGGAGCCCAAGTTGGGCGATCAGGTTGCCGCCATTGCTGCCGCCGCACAAGCGTTTGGATATGGCGAGGGTTATGCAGATGGTTTCCTGAGTGCCCAAGGTGATGAGCGGCTTGAAGACGCCGAGCATTATGGCAAGCCGCTGAAGGAGGAGTATCAGGCGGAATTGGCCAAATTTGAAGAGATTGACTTTCCTATCCTCCAGGTCATTGCTGAATGCAACAACAACGTGGATCCCCTTACTGCCATGAAATACTTTATCGTCAAATCTGATGAGTTGGCGAGGGCTTCTGGCGGGGATCCTTCTGGCGGGGGTTCTTCTGGGGCGCGTAATGAGTAGGCGCTGCACTTGTAATTTTCGTTTTAATCTTGTAAATGTGAAGGGTTTTTAAGTCCATTTTTTAATGAAATTGTTAGTTTGTTATATTGTGTTTATTCTCGCTCCAACCTTACTTATTTAACCAAGTCGTCACCCGGTGTGTAAGCGTAAGTTAGGGCGCGCGCTAGGCTAGACAGTCCGGCGTCTTATGCATGCACTTTTGCCTTGAAGACTGTAGCGGAGCGCGACTTGTGCCATGGAGTCCGAGTTAGGCGCGTAAGAGCCTTGCCTAGAAGACCTTTTGGTCGCGTTTTATGTGGCACGTCTTCCTCTTGTCCGAACTGAGTTCTTGAAGACAAGGGATTGTGCGCGCACATGTGCTAAGCGGGCTGATAGGTCCGACAAGTAAATCTGTCTTGAAGACCATGGCGCGTCGTCCAAGTGTAAGATGTATAAGCCCGACGTGCCCGAGGCGCATCTTGAAGGCTTATTTTACTACGTTGGTTCGCGGTTTTTGGTCCGACAGGATTTTGCCTTAGTCTTGAAGACCCTGGCGCGGAAAAACAAGTAGAAACACATATATATGAAACTTTTTCATTGATGATATGGCATGTGTAGCCATGTTGCAGGTTTACAAGTAACAGCGTCTCAACTGTGCGCCGTTCCAAGATCGCGGGATGGGGGTACCATCTAGTCTTTCCAACGCATAGGCGCCTTTGCCTAGCACCTCTTGTATTTTGTATGGCCCTTCCCAAGTCGGGGCTAGTTTTCCTGGCTTCTCGGCGTTAGAAGCTTCGTTGTTGCGGAAGACGTAGTCTCCGATCTTGAACGTAAGTTCTTTGACCCGCTTGTTGTAGTACTGTTCCAGTTGGGTTTTGTATCTTGCCTCTTTGATTGCTGCGAGATTGCGGCGTTCTTCTAACAAGTCAAGGTTCATGCGGAGTTCTCTGTCGTTGTCTGTTGTTTCAGCCATTAATACTCGTGCGGTAGGATAGGTCATTTCTGCGGGAATCACTGCCTCGGAACCGTACGTTAGGCTGAACGGCGTTTCGCGGTTACTTGTTTTTGTGAGGGTGTGGTAGGCCCATAAAACGTGCGGCAGTTCGTCTACCCACCCTGTCCTCTTGGTTCCGAGCCTTGTCTTGATACCTTCGACGATTGTGCGATTGGCCCTCTCCACTTGACCGTTGCCTTGCGGATGCGCGACTGATGTGAATATTTGTTTTACACCCATTTGAGCCAACCATTCTTGAAGGGATTGGTCTTCGAATTGTGTACCATTGTCGCTGACCAGCTGCATCGGCAAACCAAATCGGCAGATAATGAACTCCCAAAGAAATTTCTTGACATGCGCGCCATCGATCTTGGCTAGAGGCTTTGCCTCGACCCACTTAGTAAAGTAGTCGATGGCTACGATTAAATATCTGACGTTACCCGGGGCTATTGGGAATGGCCCAACCAAATCGACAGCCCATTTCTGGAACGGCCATGCCGCTGTAACGGGCACCAAGTTGTTGTTGGGGCGCAAGGTGTTCGGAGCGTGGCGCTGGCAACTGTCGCATTTGCGCAGCTCGTTGACCGCGTCCACGTGCATGCCCGGCCAATGGTACCCTGCGTTCATCAACTTTGCTACTACCATCCTTGGGCCAGCGTGTATCCCGCATATTCCCTCATGTATGTCTCTGAGGAGGAAAGAGGTGTCTGCGGAGTCTACACATCGTAACAGTGGCCCTAGGTAAGATCGGCGATACAGAGTGCCGTCTATGAGTGGGCAATGTAAAGCCTTGTGTTGGATCTTTCGGGCCTCTGATTTGTCACCAGGCAGGATGCCGGAAGTTAAAAAAGCTTTAATCGGGGTCATCCAGGTTGCGTTGCCTGTTTGGATGACATGGACCTGTCGCTGCGGAACAGATGGTTTTTCAAGGACATCAACTCGCACCTCTTTGGCCATGTGTGCAAAGACTGTGGATGCCATTTTACTCAGCGCGTCGGCTGGTTTGTTCTCACTGCGCCGGATGTGCTCGACGGTGCATGAGTCGAACCGTCGCATGAGTTGTTTGGCTTGCTCCAGATATAAGGCCATGGTTTCGTCCTTTGCATCGTATGATCCATTGATCTGTCGCGCGACAAGTAGTGAGTCGACGTGTGCCTCTACGTGCCTGGCCCCCATTTTTTCCGCAATGCGGAGGCCTGCCAGCAACGCTTCGTATTCCGTCTCGTTGTTTCTGCTTTAAAAATCGAGGCGGATGGCGTACGTGAACTCGTGTTTATCTGGGCTGATGAGGCGTAATCCTGCGCCGGCGCCGTCGTCATTGGAGGCCCCGTCTGTGAATAGAGACCATTTTTGTGACGGGTCGTGCGCTGGCGCGGGTGATTCTTCGGCTTTGCATTCTTGGACTTGATCGGCCGGTATCTCTGTAGCGAAGTCCGCGAGTATCTGGCCTTTGATTGCGGGCCGGGGTTTGTAATTGATCGTATGTTCCCCCAGCTCGATAGCCCATTTTGCCAAGCGGCCGGACAGTTCGGGTTTGGCGAGAATATCATTTATCCGATAGTCCGTGAGGACGTTTATCGGGTGGCCTTGAAAGTACCTGCGGAGCCTTCTAGATGCATGAACAAGTGCTAGAACCAGCTTTTCCATTATTGTGTACCTTGTTTCCGCGTCTAACAATGTGCGGCTGATGTAATAAATTGGCGTTTGCACTCCTTTGCGCTCACCATCAGAACTGCGCCTATCGCTCGCTCCGTGACGGAGAGGTAAAGCGTAAGCGGTTCTTTAGGAAGCGGCGCTGTTAGTGTCGGGAGGTTCATTAGGCACTGCTTCATTGCCTGGAATGCTGATTCCGCCTCTGGAGTCCAGCGGAAGTTGCTCTTCTTTAAGCGGTTCTTCAAAGTGTCCACGAACGGGAATGACTTTGAAGCGTAGTTTGACAAGAACCGGTTTAGGGCCACAAGGTGACCCATTAATGTCTGTACTTCTTTGACGGAAGAGGGAGATGGCATTCTTTCGATTGCTTGTACTTTTTCTAGGTTGACGCGGAAACCGTCCCGCGTTACAATGACGCCTAAAAATTTGCCCTCTTCCATCCCGAATGAACATTTGCTCGGGTTCAACTTCATGCGCACTTTGCGCAATTGATTGAACGTCTGTTGGATATCTCGAAGCATGTCTCCTTCATCCTTGCTCTTGATGACCAAGTCATCAACATACACTTCCAGTCGTACGCCGATTTCATTGATGAAGGCCGTGTCCATGAGACGTTGGTATGTGGCGCCCGCGTTTTTCAGACCAAAAGGCATCTTGGTGTAACAGAAGATGCTCGCGTCCGTTCGGAACGCCGTTTTGTCTTCATCTTCTTTGGCCATTCGGATCTGGTGGTAACCTTTGTATGCGTCCAAGAAGCATTTGAACCGATATGGGGCGAGTGAATCCACCTTCAGATCGATTTCTGGCAGAGGGTAACAATCTTTGGGACACGCCTTGTTGATATCTTTGTAATCGACGCACATGCGCCAGCCTCCGTTAGCATTGGCGACCATGACGGGATTGGCCACCCAGGTTTGGTATCTGATAGGGCGAAGGATGCCCGCGTTGAGCAGCTCGGTGACTTGCTCGTTCATGGCCTTTGTTTTCTCCGGGCCCATACTGCGCTTCTTTTGCACTATGGGTTCTACGGAGCGGTAGACTTTGAGCCTGTGTTCCGCTATTTCGCGGGGAACACCAACCATGTCCGCTGGTTACCACGCGAAGACATCCATGTTGCTGATCAGAAGTTGTTTCAAGTGATTGCGTATGGTTTCGGAGATTTCATGGCCAATGATCACCGTTTGCTTCGGAAATTTAGGGTTTAGCGCCCATTTTTCCGGCTCAGTGCGGGCATTTGTTTTGACCATCTTAGGAGGCTTGGCGGCTTCAGTGGTGTGGCAGTCTTTATTGGCTCTGATGAAGGCAATACCTGTCTTGGTCGGAAAACCGACCATCGCGTGCGCCGTTGAAGCGTTGGCGTTAAAACGCGCGATGCCTTCCCGACCCAATAGAATGTCATGATTGGAGGTGGCTGGCAAAACCATAAAGTCACATATCTTCGTGCGCTCATGGGTGCCATCGAACCATGTGACCGGCAGGGAGAGCATGCCCCGCGGCATGATGGTCTCATGAATGAAACCTGAGATTGGCTCATTGACTGGTACGAGCTTTGCTTTGTCTTCTGCATCCAGTTGTTGGAAACATTGCTCATACATGATATCTGTGCTGCTGCCGCCGTCTAAGAACATGTACCGCGTGCGGTAATGTCCGAAAACGGCGGTTATGACTAGTGGGGCGGTGCAAGAAGCGCCGCCTCTGACTTTTGGCATGAGGACATCGGCCTCCTTCCATGAGTCATCGAGTGGTTGTAGACGGGTGCGCTTGCCGTGCTGGGTGTTTTTGCCACGCTTAGTCATGTTGCAGTGATGACGAGGGACGAGTGTGGCGGCATGAGTGTTGAGGTCACGGATTTTCTTTCGCGACCCCTCCCCTTGATTTTCGTCGCCCGCGTTACCCTTGCTAGTGCGGTGGACGTTCTTTACCAAATGACCTAGCTGTCCCGACTTCAGCGCGGCCTCGATCTCCATCTTTAGGCTATAACAGTTGTCTGTGAGATGACCGAAGTCATTGTGGTACTCACAGAACTTGCTTCGGTCCACGTTCCTTCGTTTCCCCAAGGGGTTGGCTTCTTTCAGCGTGACTTGCTCTGTTTTCAAGACCTGGGATGGTGTTTTTGTTAGCGGGGTCCAATCGTGGTTTTTCTTTGAATGTCCACGCTGGTCCCGCGATTGCTTGTTATTGATGAGTTGGCGGGCATCGCCCGCGGGGGAGTACTTTCCCTCGTCGGCGGTGCCCGAGATGCGGCTCCAGACAAATTTGTTTTTGTGTTTATTATTATTATTATGGTGTTGCGGCTGGAAGCCGTGCATCTGGTTGAAAGATTTTTCGGAGGAGGCATATATTTTCGCGGAGTGGATGAGTTCATCCCAGGACTCTGGAATACCGTCTTTGCTCGTGAGGCATTTCATTAGCTCCGGGCTCCGCACGTTATGTATGAATGCTGCCCGGGTAAGCTCTTCCCCGCAGCCTATTTGCAAGGCCTCCTTGTTGAACCGAACTATAAAATCTTCGATGGATTCATGATCATGTCAACGACATAACAAAATATGCGCCTTGTCCTTCTTGTCCTTGCGCAAGTGTGAAAAGTGATTTCCAAACTTGTCGGTGAGGTCGTCGAAATCCTTAACGCTCCCAGCGGGGAGGTTGTCGAACTCAAAGTCATGCACATGGTCATCCGGGTTACGCAGGCCATCGTATCTACCGATGCTGCTAGGAAGCTTAGCTTTCCTTGGTATTTTGGCCGTCGCTATGCGAGCGACAAACTTTGATTTTTCGGCGAAAGCTTTTGGTCTAAACGGCCTGACCAAGTCGTCGTCCTCGTCGTTATGACGCGAGCGATGACGGGGTTTTTTTCCATTGTGGTCAGAGTCGCTGCTAGACGACTCATAGCCATCCGGTTCATCACGTGACTTCGCGCAGCCCCGAACCCTGGCGTCTCCACCGAGTTCCCCGCTACGACCGTCGTCGTGAGTGGCCGAGTCTTTCTTCTTGTACCCCTTTTTTGATAGGGTATCATAAGTGAGGGTTTTGCCCTTCCTCTTGGCTTGTTGCAAGAGTTTGCGTTGGTATATCGCAGCACTCTTGGCGTTCTGACGAAGGAGCCACTGGTCCGGGTCCTCCTCAGAACCGCCGTCACTGTCATCACCCGAGTCTACGTCACGGATCTCGAGGTCCGGTTCGAGACGTGAAGTGGGTTGTTTGACGACAGTGTGTGGTGTGTTTTGGTTTTTCGGGGACTGAGTGTCGACGTCCCCGGTTTGGTTAAGGGCATAAGTGTTAGGGTTGGGTTCAGCCATGGGTGGGTTAAAAGATGAGTTAATAGGGCTGTTCTAACCGTTGGATGGCGCCAATGAAGAAACAATAAGTAACACGGTGATTAATACTAATCACCGGGTGGTTTATACTTACGTTACGACAGGTTTAATCCTTTACCCAAACCGTGATGGTTAACCCGTTTGATGGTTTAGTGTGAGCGAGTGTGTGTAGGAAGTGTGTGAGAACACGAGGTTTAAGTGGTTCGGTCGTTAATGACCTACGTCCACTGTAAGTACACCAGAATGTTATTAAGAGTGAGAGATTACAAGGATTGTATATAGTTATTATGGCTATTTCTAAATGAGAATACAAGGATTGTATCTAGTCCTATTTATAGGCACCGTAGTGGGCTGCATGGAAAGGCCCACAGGTGACACCATTGGCTTGGGCCCAACCGAGGCCCAAGTCCATGGTCCTTCTGAAATTGGCGGGAAAGACTGATTACTGTCGATGACGTCACGCCACAGTGTGGTCGTTGTTGTAGCTGGACACGTGGAAGATTTCTGGTGGTGCACAGTGATGTTGTACTTGCTACAGTGCTCAGGCTATCTCTACCGTCTGATGTGATGTCTGACAGTTGGCGAGGTAATGCCTGCTGGTCACTGTTGACGACAGCATGCACAGTGTAGCCGTTCACCTTTTGTACTATCTGTCACATGTCCTTCTCCTGTTGGTGTGTACACTGACATAGATCTTTATGAATCTTCCTTTTGTCGTTCTTTGTACCTCGTATGAAAAGTGCTTAAGGGAAGATTCCGCGCGTGATTGTACGCGCGTGTCAGGTAATGTCTGCTGCCTATCATCTGTCTTAACGCGCGAGGCACGTTGATTACTTGTCCTCGCGCGGGTGCGTTGCCCCGCCGTGGTCTGGCGCAGGGTTGTTGTTTCATGGGGATAGGGACGCCTTTCAGATTAGGCTCCCTATCCCTTCAGCGTTAATTAATCTATTCCACATAATTACACTTAGGTAATCACACATATATCATTCCCAGTTAGACTTTATATTCTCAATAAAATCAACCTATAGTTTCATACACATCAACACGCACTTACAATGCACTATTGCACACATTCTAGCAATTTTCATACCAAACAAGTTTCCAACACTTCATGTCAACCTAAGGACATTATATAACTTAATTAAGACTTTTGGAGCTTCATATAAACTACAAAATAGGATCATTTTGCTGTTCTAATCCAGCCACAAAATCTATTCATCTTATGCCTTAAAAGTCACGTTTCGGCGACTCTTATCGCATAATTTTACACTGTGAACATTCTTTATCATGGTAAACATATTATACATCACAAATAATGATTTTTATACACATTTAGACACCAAATAAGTTGTTTCATATCAGACCTGAATTTTAGTGTTCTAGACGCGTTAATATTGTCAAAAACATGCGTTTTCGCGCATCTTTTGCTAACATACCTAGGTTTTCAACTTAGGCCTCATATATATTCCTTATTACACTTGATTTTATACCATTTTAAGTTATAAAAGCCTGTTTTAGATAAGTTTCAAAATATTCACTTCAAAAGCTTGTATTTTGGCGTTTTAAGCCGAAAAACACGTTTTGATCGTACATGCAAGGTCTCCCAAGCGTGTAGATCCTATCCAAACTTGTTTTACACTATTTTAAGCTTATTAAAACCATCAAAACATTATTGCATTCAGACCTGTGTTTATATGTTTTATTAACCAAAACTCATCATCACACTTTACATATTCTTAAAAATTAGTGAGATGCCCGCATGATGTGGCGGGGACAACACATATTGGTGATTTTAGGGGGTGCATGAGCCAATTCGATTAACTTCGGTTCAGCTCTGAATCATAACCATAATGAAAACTAAGTTAGTTATAAAATATGTGTAATGAAAACTAAGTTGGTTAATAAAAAATATATCTTAGGTGTATTAGATTATGTTACATGAAGTTAGTATTAAGAATTACTTTGCCCCTCACTTTATAAGGCAATTGGTCTTAAACCTTTCTTGAACTAACATAAATAGCATTGATATTTAAGCCTTGGACAAAAAGTTTTGATTAACTCACACCTACATAAACACTATATCTAACAAATCAAGATTTAAAAGTAAGATTAACATGTCCTATAGTTGTTACACAAATAAAGAAAAAAAGTAAGTTTGTATATATTCAATGACAAATTTTTTTCTACGTTTTATATAAATTATCCACTGGCATGTTATTTTAAATTTATAACTTTGACATATTTTAATTCAATTGTAACTTATGTATCAATAAGTAATAGCATTAATTCAAGAATTATCTATATCTATACTACATTATAAAGGGGGAGACATGGGCAAATATGTCCAAAATGTCAAAGTTAAGATGGCATGTGAAAAGACACAAGTATAACTCACTAAATGTTACCCACTTCCTTCCATTTATACCCCTACTCACAAACTCCGAAGCCAAATATTCTCTTTAAATGAACGTTGCAAAAAATTGTCTGCAAAGGAACGAGGTGAAGTAAAGAACAAATTGAACCACTTGCATAGTTTGTGTTGTAATGTTTAATTCTTGGTTTAGTATTTGGAAACCTTTAAACTTACAAATGCATCGTGTTCCCGCCGCGAAGGCGCCCTACTAGATGGCAAACAAAAAATAAAGACATTATTGTGGGTGTGTCATGTGGCATTATATTGTTGGTTCAAAAATGAAATTAAAGAAATACATGAGTAGAGATGAGTGGGTAAAAGTGTAACTACTCTTTATATAACCAAAAGTTCCGTAGATAATGGTGCAGAAACAATACAAATTTGCCACCAGCTCACAAGAACGCCCCGCAGCAACGCGCGGGTTTCCCACTAGTTTAATACAAAATGTATGAGAAGTTTAATACAAAAACAAATAGATAGGGAAAAAAATTAAACAACCATCAAAGCATTATATTAACTAAACACTAAACCCATTAGCAAGTAGCTAAAGAATGGACATACATCACAATCCAGCAAAACATATAAATAAATTACATAGCTAAGAGAAGTTTTTTTCTTCTTTGAACATCAAATGCTGCACATACTCTACTATTACACCGAAAATTCTAAATTACATTCTTACCAAGATTTGAACCTTGAATGTCCCCAATAAAAGACATATGCCTCTAACAAATGGGCTAGCCCCACAATTACATGTTCAAAGGTATTATGAAGTTACAGCAATCTACCCATGATGACTCCCAATTCCTTAAAATATTTTGCAACCAATTTAAACATATTTCCTTCACTTCACCATTTTGAATGTTGAAGTTTTCTTATTATTGAACACATTTTCCAACACGCGAGACAAAAGGATTGACTTTAGGATTTATTAAGAACTCGTCTAACTCGTATTTTAAAAATATATGTTATTAACTAAATACACTTACAAATAAGTCATCAGCATTTGCATCTTTAGCCTCTTCAATCAAATCTGCTGCAATATTAAATCTGAAATGAGCAGGAAGAACACGAGGGTATCATTAGTGACCAAACATCTCTAATAAAATAACAAAAGGATAGTTATTTCAATTAAATACAACTAAATCATTGACTCTAAAAAGATTATTGTGAATCATCAATCTTCTTGTTTTAGTAAATATAAGAATCTCAACTAAAAATTTGTGGATAAAAGACTATTCTGTCACACTTTTTAGTGATGATATTTTGTCTAACAAGTCCTTGTCTTTACCCTTCCCCTCATCTGCATCCTTCATGGGGTAAAACATGAATGACATTACATAAAACATATAAAACCAATGAAGTAAAGATATTCCTAAATTAAAATTAGCAAGACTAGTAAACTTTATTGATTTCTTGGGTTTGGTGAACTCAACATAACATCAGAATCATTAGCCTTAATCCAATTTTCACCATGGCGAAGAACAAATGGCATGCCTAAAAAAGCATTGTCCTTTGTATGTAATTCAAAAGAAAGAACAATAATTTATAAGACTTTGTTCTCTCTTCAGTTTCCTCAAGTAATTATTTGATCAATTAAGTTTCTAAGGAGTTACACCACTTCAAGTTCTTTTAAATGAAGTATATGATAATTAAAGGCTATTGCTTTCTTCTCAAAATTTAATGAAGTAATAATTATTAAATTAGTTTTTATTTCAATATTAATTTTTTTTATTAAAAACTATAATTTGTTATTCCTAAAATGCTTCCACTTAGAGTCTTAAAATTGTTGTAAGATGTATATATATTAGTATAGTTTATAAAAAAGTATTGTGGGTGTGACACGTAACATCGTATTGTTAATTCAAAAATTAAGTAACCTTATTCAATTGCAATTGTCATGAAAGAAAAATAAAGAAAGAAAGGTCATTAATCTTATTTATTGGTTAAGAAATAAAGAGACAAAACAAAATATTAAACAATAAGAATTCAAAGTTTGTATTATTGTTTTAATTTACAGTTTCATATTTACCCTTAGATTGTTAGAAAACTTACAAAATAAACCTTTTGTATTGATGATCACTTTAATATTCAAGTTGAAAGACAATTTTACCCTCTAACTAACTCCATTTAGAATTGTACTATATGCATAAAAGGTTGTGATTACTTAAATTTTACCGTTTGTATTATTACTTCAATTTATAGTTTCATATTTACGCATAGATTATTAGAAAACTTACAAAACAATCATTTTGTATTGATGATAACTTTAATATTCAAGTTGAAAGGTAATTTTACCCTCTAACTAGCTCCATTTAAAATTGTACTATATGCATAAAAGGTTGTGATTACTTAAATTTTACCGTTTGTATTATTGCTTTAATTTACAGTTTCATATTTACCCCTAGATTATTAGAAAACTTACAAAACAAAACTTTTGTATTGATGATCACTTTAATATTCAAGTTGAAAGACAATTTTACCCTCTAACTAACTCCATTTAGAATTGTATTATATGCATAAAGGGTTGTGATTACTTAAATTTTACCGTCACCCCTCTTAGAAGCTTTATATATATATACAGGGAATGGATAATTTGAGAACTCACTTGAGTTGTGAGAACCATAGGAACTCATCTGGACCATTGATCTTAATGATCTAATGGTTGAGATTCAAGGATGAGAATTTTGTCTTGACTTGATTAATAAGCATTTTTTTATTCCATTAAAGTACTTTTAAGGGTATTTAAGTAAAAACCCATGAGAGAGAAATAATTAATATAAACATTATTTAAACTTTTATTCCATTATTAAATTAAACAATTAATTTCCTTAAAAAAAGCATTATTTAAAAAATCATTTTTTTAAAAATTTTATTTTATTTTTTAATTGACTTATATTTTTTTAAACTTTCATATTTTTTTGTGTGATTTATGTAATTATTTACACCAGTGTAAATCTACCATACACAAACTTTTACAAAAATTACGCTGGTGTAAAAACCCAAACAAACATATAATGAGGATGATTTACACTGGTGTAATTATTTATACCAGTGTAAAATCTGCCATACACAAAACTTCCCCAAAAATTTGTATATAATGGGGATGATTTACACTGGTGTAAATAATTACACCAGTGTAAAATCTGTGATACACAAAACTTCTCAAAAAAATTAAATATAATGAAGATGATTTACACTGTTGTAATTATTTACACCAGTGTAAAATCTGTCATACACAAAACTTCTCCAAAAATTTGTATATTACATCAGTGTAAAAAACCAAACAACCATCTATACATTCGTATTTACACCACTGTAAACGTCCACACAGCCATCTATACATTTGTATATTACATCAATGTAAAAACGAAAACATCTATTAAACAACAAAAAAAAAACCATCATATTACATCAGTGTAAAAAACCAAACAACCATCTATACATTTGTATATTACATCAATGTAAAAACGAAAACATCTATTAAACAACAAAAAAAAACCCATCATCATTTCTTCAAAAACATCATCATCTTCTTGATATTATCATCATCTTCCCACACAAAAATGCCATGAAAAAATCTTATAAAAAACACTAATAATGATAATAATAATAATAATAATAATAATAATAAACAAAAAACACAAAAAAAATAATAGTAATAATAAGAAACGACACACAACAGAAAAATAAATAATAATAATAATAATAATAATAATAATAATAATAATAATAATAATAATAATAATACCTGTTCATCTTCTTCCTTCAACCACCATAACCCCCCCAGATCCAGATCCACCACCTGTTCATCACCACCATCACCACCTTCAAACACCACCAATGATTCAGATCTGTCACTATCGACCACCTTCAAACACCCCACCACCGTCAGCCACCGTCAAACCACCCCTGCACCGTCGAACCACCTTCGCCTTCGCCATTGACCCACCCCCTTACGTCGTCGAACCACCTTCATCATTCAAAGAACAGATCTGTTCTGTTCTTGTGTGTTTTTTTAGAGAGAGAGCGAAGAACAGATCTGTTCTGTTCTTGTGCGTCGTCGAGCCACCGTCAAACCACCCCTGTTCTGTTCTTTGTTTATGAGAGAGAGAGAGAGAGACGAAGAGAGAGAGAGCAGAAGAAGAGAGAGAGAGAGAGAGAGAGAACGAGAGAGAAGAGAGAGGGAGCAGAAGAGAGAGAGAGAGCAGGTTTTTAAAATGAGAGAGAGAGAGAGGAGAGTCTTTATATTATTATTATTATTATTATTATTATTATTATTATTATTATTATTATTATTATTATTATTATTATTATTATTATTATTATTATTTAAAAGGGTAGTTGGGTGGGGTGTGGTGTGGTTGGGTGTTATTTTTACTAAAATACCCCTAGGTGCTTGTGTAGAAAGTCTCATTTGCCCCTGATTAAAAAATTACTAAAAAATACAAATCTGATGATGTGGCATTTGTTGATTGGTCTATTGGAGTTCTCAAGTTCTCTCAACTCAATGGAGTTCTCAAATGATCCCATTCCTATATATATATATATATATATATATATATATATATATATATATATATATATATATATATATGACAAAAACAAACCACATTTCAATAATCCTACCTCTATACTATTAATCTGGACCATCAAGAACACCCATTTATCATTTAAGTTCAGACCTTAAATCTTTTCAAAACCTTGTTGCATGTCTCAAATTTTGAAGGATCTAAGCATGATAAATCATAAAATATATAAAACAATCAATCTTCACTTATATTTATAGGGGAAGGTTCAATTGAGAACTCATAGTTAGGGAGAGAACTCGAGAACTCCTACTTAAATTTAAAAAAAAAAATCATAACTCAAAATTTAAGTCAAAAACCAAAAATCTGGTTCGGAGCTTCTCTTTCCCACGTCATCCCGGTTTAGAAAAAAAATAAAAAAATAAAAAAAATAAAAAATAGGCGACTTCTAATGCACCTGTGTAGTAAATGTCCGGTTAGCTTTAGGGTTTAGTTTTTGGGTTTCGTTTAGCTTTTAAGGTTAGTTTTTTTAGTTTAGTTTGTAAGGTTTAGGTTTTTGGGGGTGGGGTGGGGGTGGGTAGGGTGGGTTTAGGTTTTTGGGTAGGGGGTTAGGTTTTTTAGTGGGGGTTAGGTTTTTGGTTGTGACGGGTGGGGCTTAGGTTTTTGGTAGGCGGTGGGTGGGGTGGGTTTAGGTTTTTGGGTGAGGGGTGGATGGGTGGTTTAGGTTTTTGGGTAAGCGATTTAGGTTTTTTAGTGAGGGTGGGGATGGGTGGGGTGGAATTAGGTTTTTGGGTGGGGGTAAGTTGGGGGTAGGTGGTTTAGGCTTTTGGGTTATACTACACATGTGCAGTAGCGTTTTTTAGGTGTGTTTTTTTTTATTTTTTTTATTTTTTTTCCGAACGGGTATGACGTGGGAAAGAGAAGCTCCGAACTAGTTTTCTATTTTTTTACTTAAATTTTGAGTTATGATTTTTTTATTATATTTTTTTGTATTTAATTAGGAGTTCTCGAGGTCTCTCAATAAAATGAGTTCTCTATTGAACCATCCCCTATATATATATATATATATATATATATATATATATATATATCACGATTCATATACACACATACATACATATATATTCACGGCACTCACACACATATTCATACATTCTTCATTTTCTTTAATTTCCCCATTAGATTTAGTTTAGAAAACCCATTTCAAAACCTTTGATTATTTGGTGGATACTTGCTTAAAAACTAAAAATATAAAGATTTTATTATAGTTCTTGTTCAAGAAACTCGCCTTTGAATAATACTTGAAAATGTGGGTTTCTCTCTCTAAAAATCTCTAGATTTCTTGATAGTTTTAGCTTTAAATCACCAACATTATCAATATCTTCATGTTTTTTAGTCCATTTTGATAACAAGATAAACAAAAAAAAAAAAAAGAATGACGATGATGATGATGATGAGGGTTTCGGTTGGGGATGGAGGGGAAGAGCTTTGTGTGTGTAAGACAAAGTGTAAGAATGTTTTAGTGGGTGTATGGGGGGGGGGGGGGTTGGTTGGGTATTATATTTTGTTTTTATAAAATTCTAAAACATAATACTCACACCTCACAATTTATAAAAACCTACATACATCATTTAATTAATTAAGGGTTTTACCCATTTGGTCCATAATAATATTCCCCACATCTTTACATTTATTTTTAACTAATTTGATTATATTAGGGGTTTCCCTACCGTACCGGGTCTCAAATTCGCGTTAAAACTCTATTACACGTAATTGTTGGACCTTAACGATTTAAAAACCACTAACTATAATCTTTATAATATTTTCATCCATTTAATATTATTTCACGTCAAATCAAGCACAACGGGTCAAAACTATACTTTTTAAAGTCAACCGGGTCATCGCCAATGTTCAATAAGGTAACCTTACCTTTCGTTAACACAAAAATTCCTAAATTCCCAATAACTTTCCCCAATAATTCTAACTTTACTATCGCATTTCAAGTGACTCTAATTATTGCTAATTAAGTCTACACGTAGCCTCCAATAATATTTTAACAACTATTATATTGTACAGGAATTACCTGGATTTTTACCGGTTGTTACATTTCATTTGATTTTAAAAATATCTAGTCTATTTCATTTGATAATAAAAAAACCACAAAACTAATCCTTTATTGTTAGTCGATTCGTATTATGCCCCCGTCAAAGGAAATTCTAGATTCGTCACTGCACTAACGTAACTTAACCATTAGTTCATTAGTCAATAACCATGGAGCGTTATCCCACTTAAGTAAAAACAAAAAAAAAAAAACTTTACGGATTGGCAATGATAGTTATCGAGAACGAAATGTTGGATAATATAAATTGTGAAGAATTGATCGATTTGATACTACTTTACCCGTCGTTTAAAAAATAGTTTACGTATATTTATTTTGTTAACGTCTAAGGGTAAGGGACACCTTTTTTCGTGACTCGGCCTGAGCACTTAAATTATTAGGGACGGACCTGGTTCCGTGTGTTTTAATTAACGTATAAACGTACAAAACTAATGGGTTCTTTGTTGTTTTGTAAATATCAATTCACAATGTTGGTCTTTATAAATTTTCACAACAAATAAAAAGTTCTTATCTGATAGAAGTATTATTATATTAAGAGTTTAATATAATATTTTCATTTATCAAAATAGGCAATCAAATGTCTCCATCCTTTTTTTTTTTTTTTCATCACATTTTTTAATGTATGTTTCAATTTAAAAATCCAAGAAATTGGGCATTGCATGTGAGTGCCAACAAAGGGCATGGAAAATGAAAAGGACATTCAATCAGAAACTGTATGATTTAGTTTAAAGTTTTCATAAATCACATGGAGGGGTCATGGCTTTGTCCTTGGAAAATAAACCCAAAACTTATTATTTTCTTACAAAAAAAAAATCTATATATATAATAAATAAAAATAGGTATGCCACATAATATTATGTAAGGCCTTTCTACCCTTCATTTTCCTTTAAAAGTCTTTTTTTCTCTTATGTGTATATACTTTTTTCTGCAATTTTTAAACGTTAATAACTTTTATATACGATATTTAAAAAAATAGACTAAATTAACGAGCGTTTTATTATCTTTTCAACGAGTATCACAGTGTCATACAAAAAACAGAAAAAAAAAACTTTTTAGTGGGTTTTTGTTCTGCAAAAAAAAAAACAAAAAAAAAACCATAATGTGTCGAGGTAATTAATTAATCATGTATAGACAAGTCACTAATCATGTTAAGATAATATATATGTTTTTGAACTTACTATTACATATAATAACCCGTTAACTATATATATATATATATATATATATATATGTGTGTGTGTGTGTATATTCACAGGTGTAGTTAACTTGGTAATAATCTAATTTCTTTTATTTTACAGCAACAAAGTTGATGATAGATTATTGTTAATTAAGTACGTAATGTGAATGACTATTGGATTATGTAATGTTAAAAAAGAAGCTTTGAAAGCTTGTAAATATTGATACACAAACAAGTTTCATCAACAACATGCATATATATCTATCATTTACATTTCATATACAGTCTTAACTAGAAAAATAAAAAAGTGAACACGTATAATTAGAAGTAAGTTTTATGAGTTATCGAATGTTAATCCTATACATTTTTTTTTGAAAAAACGATCTATTCCTTTTATAATACACATATTTTGTCAATTCATATTAGATTTGTCTATCCCAAGAATCTCTAGGGGATAATCTAATAAATAATATAAAAAAGTGGTGGTAGTAAACTTCTACAATTTCTCATACTTCATTTAGTTAAAACTACATTATTATTTTGTGATTTATCAAAGACTAGGTTAGAGCCCCGCGTATACACGCGGTACATGTCCATGTCAAATGAAAAAAATTCTATAAAGATTGTAGTATGCAAATTTTAGTTATTGAAATTTTATTTATTCAATCAGAAATATGCAAATTTTATTTATTGAAAGTTACGTAATACAATTCGTATGAATTTTGGTTGATTGTAAATTATCATAAAAAAGTTTAAAGTTACCCAATAACAAATATATGAATCAACAAATGTTTGATTTGATGTGATTTAAAAACAAATAATAAAGACGTAATATTATTAATATCATTGAAAATTATTTTGAATATAGTATATATTTTAGAAAACTGTTAATTACTGATAAAATTTATTTTATTAATATACAATTGAATGATTGAGGAATTTGTCATTTATTTACAAATGAATTTCAAGCAAATGCTAATTAATAAATTATAATTTTCATAATAATTATATGACATACATTCATCTCTGCCAATAAAGTCCAATCAGAATTTAAAAATTCTTATTAATGTCAATAAATAACATTAAAACTCTTAATAAATAACATCAAAACTGCTACAATCTCAATAAAACTTATTAATTGCAATAAAGTCCAATCAAAATTTAAAAATTAATTTTAATGTCAACAAATAACATTAAAACTCTTAATAAATAATATTAAAACTGCTACAATGTCAATAATGAATCATTCAAATCAATGATATTAAAAACATCCGCGTTTCAAATTGCCTTACGCATTTTTAGTAATCAATATTAATTGTGATTGAAGTAATATAATTCTTTAACAAAAAGTAACATTTTGAAAATTTATATTATCATTTAATTTCGTTGTTAAAATAGGTTCAAAGTTGTCATTTGTAAGAAAAGAAAATATATTCAAAATTGTCGTTTGATTAAGTATCAATTGTCGTTTGATTAAGTATCAATTGTCGTTTCATGACAATTGATTAAAGGAAGTCGTAATATCAAAATTAAAGTCGGTCAACAATATTAAAACTAAATTCGTAATATTAGTAATATCAATAAATAAGATTAAAAGTCTTAATAAATAACATCAAAATCATAATCAATCATTCAAATCAATGACATTAAAATCATCCGCCTCTCAAATTGCCTTACCCATTATCTACAAATTATTATTGTCATATTAAAATTAGCAAACTAAAAATTAGCATACTAATTTGAGACCATGATGACTTGAATCGTGCAATTGACAATTGATTAAAGGAAAGTCGTAATATCAAAATGAAAGTCGGTCAACAACATTAAAAGTAAATTCGTAATATTAGTATTAGTAATATCGATAAATAAGATTAAAAATATTAATAAATAACACAAAATCATAATCAATCATCTAAACCAATGTCATTAAAAACATCCGCGTTTTAAATTGCCTTACCAATTATCTACAAATTATTATTGACATCTTAAAATTAGCACAGTTAAAATTATCACACTTTTTGAAATGATTTTGGTGATTATCGTTTAATGACAATTGATTAAAGGAAAGTCATAATATAAAAATTAAATTCGGTTAACAATATTAAACCGAAATTCGTAAAAGTAGTAATATCAATAAATAAGATTAAAAATCTTAATAAATAATATCAAAATCATAATCAATCATTCAAATCAATCATTCAAATCAATGAAGATTCGTAAAAGTAGTAATATCAATAAATATGATTTTGACGATTTGTTGAATCTTTATCATAATGTTCACGCCGGGAAGTGGAGAAAAAAGATAGTTCGCGGTATTGTTTTGACTACGGCGTGGGTTATTTGGAATGCGAGGAATATGAAGATTTTTCAAGGAAAGGATTATAAGGTGATGGACGTGGTTGCGGAAGTCAAATCGAAGACGTTCTTATGGTTGAAATATAGGTCGAAATGTAAAGATATTGTTTGGAAAGATTGGTCAAAATATTTGTTGTATATGTATGTTTGAGTGGCGGTTCTCAGTTTGAGAGCTTGCCGTTTTTTTAATGAAAGTTTCTGTTAAAAAAAATCAATGACATTAAAATCACCCGCCTCTCAAATTGACTTAACCATTATCTACAAATTATTATTGTTATATTAAAATTATTAGGAAACTAAAAATTAGCATACGAATTTGAGACCATGATGAGTTTAATCGTGTAATTAAAAATTGATTAAAAGGAAAAATCGTAATATCAAAATGAAAGTCGGTCAACAACATTAAACCTAAATTTGTAATATTAGTATTAGTAATATCGATAAATAAGATTAAAAATATTAATAAATAACAATAAAATCATAATCAATCATTCAAATCAATGACATTAAAAATATCCGCGTTTCAATTTGCCTTACCAATTATATACAAATTATTATTGACATCTTAAATTGTGTAATAGAATAATTTAATTCACCCAAATAATGAGTCATTCAATTTAAATCGGTCAAATTATGAGTAATATCAATTTAATTCGGCCAAATTAAGTCAAATTATGTGTTATAAATAAATGACACGGGAAATTTAGTAAGGGAATAATTGTGTAAGTCAATAATTTAATTCGGTCAAATTATGAGTTTATGAGTAATTCAATTTAATTCGGTCAAATTATGAGTAATATCAATTTATTTCCGGCAAATTTATGTGTAAGTAAGCTTGTGATATTTACAAATTATGAGTAAGAGAATAGTTTTATTCAAATTAAGACTTATAAATAAATTACACTGTAAATTAACGTGTAAGTTACAATATTTAACATGCTAATATTGCAAATATTGTAATTTAACGGTTGGTGTTGATTTAGGATTTAGGAGAAAACCTCACAAATTCTGGATTTATAAATATTTTTTTTCTGGATTTAAATAAAAATATTGTAATTTGCGTTCATAAACACATTTATCACAATTTTAGTATTTGGTTAATTGACGTTCAAGTTTAAATGTAGTAGGAAAAATCAACATTATTAACACAATATCATTTGTCTAAATTAGTCGGCGATGACTTTTAAATGAGGGATTTATTTTGAATGTTATATATATTGAGTTTTTAAATGAAGCATAAAGTTTACATGTGATATTGTGGCTAAATAATACCTTCATAACATTTTTCCCTCTAAAAAAGTATAATTATTTGTATAATAATCAATGACATTATTTATTCAGTCAAAATAACATTAAATAACAATCATTAGGATGTTAATATAAATTCGGTAAATTGTTAAAAGATAATAATAAATGTTATTAACTTCGGTCAACATATAAATTAATGTAAATAAATAACAATCATTAATATTCAAATTATAGATTAAATGACATTAACATCAGTCAACTATTATTATTGTAAGTAAATAACAATCAATAATCGGACCAACCAATATTGTCCTTCGTATGTGGCAATTGTAACGTTCATGTTGTGTATGTTTTTACACAACAGAAATTTGTTCATAGCCTTCGGCACAGTCTGGATTGACATGTTAAAAAACAACATTAAAAAATAAAGAATAATTTTTGAAAATTAAATAGGCATATGTACATGAAAATAACAAACATACCAAAACTGTAGCCGAAGGGTCATGCAATACCTTGAAGAACTGAGAACCATTATGATAAGACATAATAGCTTTTGTGTGTTCAGATCCAATCATGTTTTTCAAATATGTAAAAACATATATTATTAACTAAATCCAATATATATATATATATATATGTATATATATATATATTGTGACATCCGTCACTTTTTATTGTAATAAAAATAATAATAATAATAATAATAATAATAATGATGATAAAAAAATTTATATTGGTTTAAACATTATACCCAACCATTCTTTTCTCATTTTTGAACCCAACATAACCCAATCCCTTGACAAATCTGAAGCCCACAAACCAGCCCAGAAGTCAGGCCCACCAGACCAAGCCCAATCCCCACCTCCTTGTTTTAAAAAAAAAATAAAAAAAAGGTTTTGCCCCTGCCGGGACTCAAACCCGGGCAGGAGCCGGGTCAGACTCAACAACAACAATGTAACCATCTGAGCCACGCTCACATATTGTTTTAAACCCAGTTCGTAAAATATTTAACATCTTCTAAGCTGCTAAACCCTTATGTCTGCTTCTTTCCTTCTCCGCTGCGCATGAAAACCAAATCAGTCAAAGTTTCTTTGACCTTTAATTGAGGCAATCACCTCGTGATTGATTGCTGATTTATTTGACCGGCTAATTAACGCGTTTAACCGACCACGAATCTCGCTCAAACAACCTTTAATGAAGTTTATTGCTCAGTTTGACCGAGCCTTGGTCAAACCTCCCAAATTGATAATCGAGCGACCACACTATAAATTGAACACCCTTAGACCTTCACAACTCGCCGATTAACATTCCCTCAACTCCAATTTCTGTTAAGAACGTGATATTGAAGCCGTTTGATCATTTTTTTCGTCTTCTTTGACAAGCTCTCGTACCCGATTAACGGCTCATTGTAAGTCTTTCTTTTGTGGGTTTCATCCTTCGGCACATGTAGAACAATAGCCCCAAGAATCCAGGGGCTATTGGTTTCTAATTGTTTTGATTGACAAACTAGGGTTTGATTGATAGAAATTGGGGAAGAACACTAATCGCTATTAGTGTATTTATTTTTTTTAGAACAGAAATTAAACAAAAAACTGATCTAGATCAGTTGGTTTACCCACTTGTTTGTAAAGATTGAACCGGCCATTGGCCAGAGTTCGAATCCCACAACATTACTTCATTTTTCTTAATTAAACCTATTATCAAAACTAACACATTTCACATATATAATTATTTTGAATCCCATTTAACTCGTTCTCAGGGTGTGGCTCAGTTGGTGGCCACGCTTGTGATAAAACCCGAACCGGCCAGAGGCCCGGGTTCGATTCCCATAACCAACAAGTATTTTTTTTGCCATTTATATATATATACTTAATACATTAAATCTTTTAAAATAGTTTTTAAATACTAAAAGTGTTTTATAAATTCTACAAAAATTATCATATGATCTCCAAATGATAAAGTCATCACCCAAATTTTAGTTTTTCAAAAATAATTTATTTAACATATATTATTAATAATACAAGTTTATTCATTTATATTTATTAAATTCTATAAAAATATCTAAACGAGTTTATTAAATCTCACAATAATTATTCTAAACTTGTGTAACAATATACATTTCAAAAATAATTTTTATTTCTGAAAAACCGTTTGTTTAATATTTTTAATCAATTTTTGTTAGTTTTAATCATAAATAATTCATAATAAATTCATTTTACAATATTTTTGTACCAAAATGTTACATAAATTATTTCTATTCATTTGGAACAGAAATACAATTTTCAATTCAAGAATTCTTTAATTTTAATATTTTTAGATATTAAAATCATATTTTGACAATTTGAAATAAATAGATTAAATATTCTATTTTCAAGAAAATAATTTTATAAAAATTATTTTCACACTTAAAACTTTATATTGTGACCATATTTGATTTAAAGTTTACTCAAAGACTTTTGTTTATTTATTTACCAAATTTCTCTTATTTATTAAACGTTTAATTTATTAACCAAATAAATACTTATCCCCAATTCGAAGCCCTAGAAAATACTTATAGACTAGATAGACTTAGACTTATTTGTTACATTATACATAGGGTGATACTTGGCAACGTCAGAATATATTTATTCAATTACACAAGACTTACCACCTTGCTAAATGTGAGTATTACTTATCCCCTTTTTTCGCTTTTACAACTTTTGGGGTGATTCATGCACAAGTATACAAAACTTTCGTATTCATTTACACATACATTTTATTCATTTACAATTCATATACGTGTCTTGTTTATCTTTGTGCTTATGCTTGAACATGAACGTAGCTTACATACAAAATCATACATTTAGACATAACTTATGTTATGGTGCTCTTTACACTCAGACGTAACTTATGTTACGGTGCTCATTTAGACGTAACTTATGTTACGGTGCTCATTTAGACATAACTTTGTGTTATGGTGCTCTTTTAGACTCACACGTGTCGAGGTGCTCATTATCAATTACATTGTACAAACTTTACATTTGATCTTTGTCTTGTTTGGTTACTTATGTGTTTACATAATGCCTTGGTGATGCTAGACACATGAATTGTACTACTTTTCAAAACTTATACTATACGTACAAAATTAAGTAGTACTCACCAACATCATATGTTGACAAAATTATTTTCGTGCATGTTTCAGGATAAGCTGCTTGACGCTTCACATAGGACTTTGGACTTAGACTAAATCAATCAATTTTCTTTATTTTTTGTTGTCTTGTATTTAATTTCACATGATTGTAAAACATGATTCAATAATCATATATTTACATTTTAGTACCATGAGCTTTTGAACAATCGTCACTACGTGGCACCTCGATGATTCCGCCATCGGTTGGGGTGTTACAGATTGGTATCAGAGCCATGGTTATAGGGAACTAGGTTATTAGAATGCCTTTTAGCCTAGACTATAACCGAATTTCAACTTTCAGGTACAACATTTCCTAATTTATCATTCCCCTCATTTCCCTCCACTTTCCTCCCTCAATCTTTCCCCTTCTTCTCCATTTCTCCTCATCTTTTATCATGGTGTATAGAGATGGTGTCCTACAAGGAGTGGAAAGACTACATCATGATGGAGCGGGAGCAGTACCTTTCATGAAGACACTCTTAGGCATAATGCCTATCCTTATTTTTGCTCCTTCAAAGTTATTGAACTTTAATGAGTGTGATGAGGACACGTGCAATCTGGAAGGGTGGATGCCTGTACACTGGGTTTTCTGGCATAGGCAAGCATAGCGCATAAATCCATTTACGGACCTGTTATGCTTACCTGGGGATTCCTGGGGTGAGTGTCCACTTATAGGCTAAAGCATGTCTTCTTTGATCACCATTGGGTTCAATTCCTTTGAAAAGCCAACGTTCTTGTTGGGCTTTACAGCTAGACGAGGGCACTCCAAGCACTTTATGCAAGCTTTTCAATAATACTCTCTCATTTCATATACAAATACTTTGCATATCATGATTGCTTACAAGATCATATCTTCATAATCATCTGTACAATTATACACTTACATTTTCTAATCTCATGATTATTCATTGACTACCTCATAGATGTCTGCTCGCCGCATGCTCCGTGATGCCAGCCAACGCCCTGTTCGTGCTTCTGGACAACGTTCTGACCGTCGCCTTGCATCTTTAGTCGCTGAGCAAATTGCTGCAGTGGTCCCAAACCTTGTCAGTGAGTTAACCCAGAATAGTAACAGTGCCAACACAGGAAGTACGACTCAATTTCGGTGCACTTTCAAACACTTTAACTCCTGCAACCCCACAAAATTCACTGGTGAGGAGGGTGCTACTGGCCTCCTCCAATGGTTTGAAGGCATGGAGAGCACCTTTGTGAACAGTGAATGCCCTGATGAACTCCGCGTTCGCTATGCTACTAGTGTCCTTCAAAAGGGGGCGCTAACCTGGTGGAATGGCGAAAAACGCAATCGAGGAGCTGAGGTTGCTTTATCTTTATCTTGGGCTGAAGTTAAGGAACTCATGATCGCCAAATTCTGCCCTAGGAACGAAATCAGGAAACTGGAGGAAGAATTCCATGGGTTGAAACAAGACAGTGGTGAGAATCTTGCGTATATACTCGATATCACGAACTTAGCATACTGGTTCCACACATGGTCACCCCGGTCTCTTGAGCAATTGAAAAATATATTGAGGGATTACCAGACCTGATTCAAGACGTTGTCACTGGAGGCAAAGCCACTACGGTAGAAGAAGCCATCCAGCTTGCAGCCACTTTAACAGACAAAAACGTAAGGAAAGGAAACTTGGTTAGGAAGGGCACCAAGACGTCTACTGAGAAAACCACCAATGCTGTTGAACAATCTAAGACTGTTTTAGCAAAGGCCGCCACTACTGCTTCGAACTCTAAGAAACGAATGGGCGATAATCAGAACCATGCTGTGGTTGATCCGGTGACTCAACCTCCTATCAAGAAAGCCTACACGGGAACCCATCCTCAATGCAGCACTTGCAAGTATCATCACCCTGCAAATCTTCCATGCCGTCAATGCACTAGATGTGGAAGGTTTGGACACTTTGTTACCACTTGTCGAGTAATGGTTGAGACACAGGGTAATCATCAAACAGCTGCCCAGGAACCACTACAGATTACTAACGGTCGGGTATGTTATCATTGTAGAGACCCTAACCACATGCGACCTCAATGCCCTAAATTGAATAATGTAAACCTAGTGGCACATGGACGAGCTTTCAATAACAATATCAACGAAGCAAACGGTCAGGATGACGTTAATCCCACTGGTTAAGCCATGGATGAAATCTTCCTAAGACTCGAGAATTCAATACTTGCGTTTTCATTCTCTTGATCCCATTATCATTTTGTACCCTATTTTGTCACACTCATTAGCATATAACATCTAGAGATTTCCTTGCATACTATTATGTACGAACACTGTAACACCCCAACCGATGGCGGAATCATCGGGATGTCACGTATTGATGATTGTTCAATAGCTCATGGTAAATAATAGATTTCATTATATGATTTAAATAAATTACATACAATTGTTCTACAAGAATTCGTACATCAAATTGAATAAAACTATGCACACATCTTCAAGCATTAATTCAAATCTTCAAGCAAGTAGAACCTGAAACATGTTAAGTTGAAAATATTTTGGGTCAACAAAAGTTGGTGAGAATTACATAGGTTTTGATAATCGAATAAAATTGTTTTGCAATTCATGTGTCATGGCAATCTAGTCCATATGCAAAAACATGCTAGAAGTAAATCGAGTGCATAATCAACCTTGTGACTGTTGTATTGTGGTACATCCCATACGCTCATGGTTCACTCGTTTATATTGCAGTAACAAACACCCACGTAACCTTTGTAGGGGCACGTATCCGGGTGGGATTGTCAGTCCAATAGATCTATCAATGTATACCGTTTGGCTGATGAATGTTTATGCTAGAATTGTGCTTACCCTAGTCATGTTCAAGACATAATGCAACATAGAAAAACACATAGACACATTGATGTTTGAATTGCATAAATGATGTTGTAACATGTTTCACCCCAAAAATGGTGATAAATAGAAAAGGGGCTATGTAAAACTCACCTTAGCAAAATGTTATGTCTCGTAAAAAAATAGAATAATGTGTTGTGAATGTATGCGAGGCGAATCCCAAAGACTCAACAACGTAGCTAGTCCAAATTGAAGAAAACGAAAAAGAAAGAATATCAAGCTTTCAATTCGCCAATTACAAGAGCTTATAATCAAAGCTTCAATTGTAGAAGTGATAGACTATAGAAGAAAGGTATGAGGGAAAGTTTAATCGGATTGAAACAATCGATTTAGAGGTGCAAAGTATAATGGGTCATAGGTGGGTTTTTATACTAGTTTTGGAGTCAATTAGCCATTAAAATTGGTCAACACCATAAAGTAAGGTTTTATGATGAATTGACTATTTGACTAAGACTTTGACTGTTTGACTAAGACTTTGACTATTTGACTCAAGGCTTTATTTAAAAAAAAAAAAGAATTTAGAATCATATTATTATTATTATTTATATACATTTATGTATGTATATAAGTTGTGGGTTAGGATAAATAAAGACTTAGGCACATTTGTATAATATTAATGATAAAGGTGTAATAAAAAAAATATATATACATATATATAAGGGCTTTTTATGTATTAAAATTTTGGGGAAAATTTTGCGATGTTACAGTCTCCCCTACTTTTGGAAACTTCGTCCCGAAGTTTATTGAAAACACAGGGTTGAAGGTGATTGGGTAGAAATTAGGACAAGGGTGGTTTCGGATGTTTCGAGTTAAGGCATGACATAAATTTATAGATAACAGAATAAACTGTTTCGAATAATTTGGGTATGAGTTTTGATATGTGTGAGTTTTAAGGGTTGGATTAGGTTCATCTGAAATAGCAAGGAGAATAAGAATCTTAAGTTTTAGGACTCCTAAAATAAATGCATGAGTTGATTGACTATAGAAAGACTAAATGAACTACCAGGTAACTAGAGTTTATAATTGGTTATTTACTGAAAACTTTGATAGAATTTCACACTACCTTAACGTACCTGTAAATTCATGATTACGTTCCGGACCGTAATCACCAATTTACCTTACATTAGGGTTTTGTGACCTTCTATGACTCTAAACACGCATGTAAGTAATGCAAAATAACCTTGTGATTGAATCATATACAATGTATCCAAAAATGAGTCCAACTGTTGAGCAGGAAAAAGACTTCTACCAGTCAGTGAATAAGAACCTCTACCGATTGTTGAGCAGGTGCGATAGCCTCTACCAGTCGTGGAGTAGGTTGTAGGGCCTCTCCCGACTGTTGAAAAGGCATAATGACCTCTACCAATCATTGAGTAGGTTCGATAGCCTCCACCAGTCGTGGAGCAGGTTGTAGGGCCTCTCCCGACTGTTTGAAAAGGCATGATGACCTCTATTAAGTGCAGCATTTATTATACACATAGGTTGCAAATTGATAACATGTTTATGCAAGCAAGTATAACAAGCACAGTATATGAGTTGTAGTTGTATAGATTTATATAACTAGTTCACATTCAAACAATCATGCACCATGTAACAACTCTCAGACAAATATTTTATTACCTGAATCAAATAGCGTCAATACATAGAATAAAATCAACCAATAGTCAAATGGTGAGATTTGCGGTTAGGTAGCTGGAGGATCATGATCTCTGTTTAGTTTAGGGCATCGGTTACGGAAGTGATTTGGGTAATGAATGTTCAATAAGATATGGGTTGAATGAAGGACAATGAGGTAATATAAGGAATGTAATCATTTATTCATTTAATTAAAACGAATAAACGAAAACGTTGACTTATCAAAGATTCTAAATTCTAATAACATATGAAGACATGCTTTAGCCTATAAGTGAACACTCACCCTAGAATTCCCAGGTAGGCATCCGGGTCCCTCGTCTGATTGGGATATATGCGCAATGCCAGCCTAGACAGAATACTCAGAATACAGGCGTTCACCCTTCCAGATTGCACGTGTTCGTTATTAAAATCTAGAACTTCGACGAGATCTCAAGGTGGTTCAGGCTAAACCTGAGGATTTTGTCCTACTAGTCTAAGAGTAGATCCAATGGTGGAAAGCAACCTTCTTGTAAGGATAAAAGTAGGGATAAGAAGTAGGAGGGAGATAGAGAATAGCAAGTAAAAGAAGCAAGTACTGGTTAAATCCTATGGTTATAGACTAGATTATTTTTTTTTTCTAATAACCTAATTCCCTATAACCATGGCTCTGATACCAATCTGTAACACCCCAACCGATGGCGGAAACATCGGGATGTCACGTATTGATGATTGTTCAATAGCTCATGGTAAATAATAGATTTCATTATATGATTTAAATAAATTACATACAATTGTTCTACAAGAATTCGTACATCAAATTGAATAAAACTATGCACACATCTTCAAGCATTAATTCAAATCTTCAAGCAAGTAGAACCTGAAACATGTTAAGTTGAAAATATTTTGGTTCAACAAAAGTTGGTGAGAATTACATAGGTTTTGATAATCGAATAAAATTGTTGTGCAATTCATGTGTCATGGCAATCTAGTCCATATGCAAAAACATGCAAGAAGTAAATCGAGTGCATAATCAACCTTGTGACTGTTGTATTGTGGTACATCCCATACGCTCATGGTTCACTCGTTTATATTGCAGTAACAAACACCCACGTAACCTTTGTAGGGGGCACGTATCCGGGTGGGATTGTCAGTCCAATAGATCTATCAATGTATACCGTTTGGCTGATGAATGTTTATGCTAGAATTGTGCTTACCCTAGTCATGTTCAAGACATAATGCAACATAGAAAAACACATAGACACATTGATGTTTGAATTGCATAAATGATGTTGTAACATGTTTCACCCCAAAAATGGTGATAAATAGAAAAGGGGCTATGTAAAACTCACCTTAGCAAAATGTTATGTCTCGTAAAAAAAATAGAATAATGTGTTGTGAATGTATGCGAGGCGAATCCCAAAGACTCAACAACGTAGCTAGTCCAAATTGAAGAAAACGAAAAAGAAAGAATATCAAGCTTTCAATTCGCCAATTACAAGAGCTTATAATCAAAGCTTCAATTGTAGAAGTGATAGACTATAGAAGAAAGGTATGAGGGAAAGTTTAATCGGATTGAAACAATCGATTTAGAGGTGCAAAGTATAATGGGTCATAGGTGGGTTTTTATACTAGTTTTGTAGTCAATTAGCCATTAAAATTGGTCAACACCATAAAGTAAGGTTTTATGATGAATTGACTATTTGACTAAGACTTTGACTGTTTGACTAAGACTTTGACTATTTGACTCAAGGCTTTATTTAAAAAAAAAAAGAATTTAGAATCATATTATTATTATTATTTATATACATTTATGTATGTATATAAGTTGTGGGTTAGGATAAATAAAGACTTAGGCATATTTGTATAATATTAATGATAAAGGTGTAATAAAAAAAATATATATACATATATATAAGGGCTTTTTATGTATTAAAATTTTGGGGAAAATTTTGCGATGTTACAGTCTCCCCTACTTTTGGAAACTTCGTCCCGAAGTTTATTGAAAACACAGGGTTGAAGGTGATTGGGTAGAAATTAGGACAAGGGTGGTTTCGGAAGTTTCGAGTTAAGGCATGACATAAATTTATAGATAACAGAATAAACTGTTTCGAATAATTTGGGTAAGAGTTTTGATATGTGTGAGTTTTAAGGGTTGGATTAGGTTCATCTGAAATAGCAAGGAGAATAAGAATCTTAAGTTTTAGGACTCCTAAAAGAAATGCATGAGTTGATTGACTATAGAAAGACTAAATGAACTACCAGGTAACTAGAGTTTATAATTGGTTATTTACTGAAAACTTTGATAGAATTTCACACTACCTTAACGTACCTGTAAATTCATGATTACGTTCCGGACCGTAATCACCAATTTACCTTACATTAGGGTTTTGTGTCCTTCTATGACTCTAAACACGCATGTAAGTAATGCAAAATAACCTTGTGATTGAATCATATACAATGTATCCAAAAATGAGTCCAACTGTTGAGCAGGAAAAAGACTTCTACCAGTCAGTGAATAAGAACCTCTACCGATTGTTGAGCAGGTGCGATAGCCTCTACCAGTCGTGGAGTAGGTTGTAGGGCCTCTCCCGACTGTTGAAAAGGCATAATGACCTCTACCAATCGTTGAGTAGGTTCGATAGCCTCCACCAGTCGTGGAGCAGGTTGTAGGGCCTCTCCCGACTGTTTGAAAAGGCATGATGACCTCTATTAAGTGCAGCATTTATTATACACATAGGTAGCAAATTGATAACATGTTTATGCAAGCAAGTATAACAAGCACAGTATATGAGTTGTAGTTGTATAGATTTATATAATTAGTTCACATTCAAACAATCATGCACCATGTAACAACTCTCAGACAAATATTTTATTACCTGAATCAAATAGCGTCAATACATAGAATAAAAGCAACCAATAGTCAAATGGTGAGATTTGCGGTTAGGTAGCTGGAGGATCTTGATCTCTGTTTAGTTTAGGGCATCGGTTATGGAAGTGATTTGGGTAATGAATGTTCAATAAGATATGGGTTGAATGAAGGACAATGAGGTAATATAAGGAATGTAATCATTTATTCATTTAATTAAAACGAATAAACGAAAACGTTGACTTATCAAAGATTCTAAATTCTAATAACATATGAAGACATGCTTTAGCCTATAAGTGAACACTCATCCCTAGAATTCCCAGGTAGGCATCCGGGTCCCTCGTCTGATTGGGATATATGCGCAATGCCAGCCTAGACAGAAGACTCAGAATACAGGCGTTCACCCTTCCAGATTGCACGTGTTCGTTATTAAAATCTAGAACTTCGACGAGATCTCAAGGTGGTTCAGGCTAAACCTGAGGATTTTGTCCTATTAGTCTAAGAGTAGATCCAATGGTGGAAAGCAACCTTCTTGTAAGGATAAAAGTAGGGATAAGAATTAGGAGGGAGATAGAGAATAGCAAGTAAAAGAAGCAAGTACTGGTTAAATCCTATGGTTATAGACTAGATTATTTTTTTTTCTAATAACCTAATTCCCTATAACCATGGCTTTGATACCAATCTGTAACACCCCAACCGATGGCGGAAACATCGGGATGTCACGTATTGATGATTGTTCAATAGCTCATGGTAAATAATAGATTTCATTATATGATTTAAATAAATTACATACAATTGTTCTACAAGAATTCGTACATCAAATTGAATAAAACTATGCACACATCTTCAAGCATTAATTCAAATCTTCAAGCAAGTAGAACCTGAAACATGTTAAGTTGAAAATATTTTGGGTCAACAAAAGTTGGTGAGAATTACATAGGTTTTGATAATCGAATAAAATTGTTGTGCAATTCATGTGTCATGGCAATCTAGTCCATATGCAAAAACATGCTAGAAGTAAATCGAATGCATAATCAACCTTGTGACTGTTGTATTGTGGTACATCCCATACGCTCATGGTTCACTCGTTTATATTGCAGTAACAAACACCCACGTAACCTTTGTAGGGGGCACGTATCCGGGTGGGATTGTCAGTCCAATAGATCTATCAATGTATACCGTTTGGCTGATGAATGTTTATGCTAGAATTGTGCTTACCCTAGTCATGTTCAAGACATAATGCAACATAGAAAAACACATAGACACATTGATGTTTGAATTGCATAAATGATGTTGTAACATGTTTCACCCCAAAAATGGTGATAAATAGAAAAGGGGCTATGTAAAACTCACCTTAGCAAAATGTTATGTCTCGTAAAAAAAATAGAATAATGTGTTGTGAATGTATGCGACGCGAATCCCAAAGACTCAACAACGTAGCTAGTCCAAATTGAAGAAAACGAAAAAGAAAGAATATCAAGCTTTCAATTCGCCAATTACAAGAGCTTATAATCAAAGCTTCAATTGTAGAAGTGATAGACTATAGAAGAAAGGTATGAGGGAAAGTTTAATCGGATTGAAACAATTGATTTAGAGGTGCAAAGTATAATGGGTCATAGGTGGATTTTTATACTAGTTTTGGAGTCAATTAGCCATTAAAATTGGTCAACACCATAAAGTAAGGTTTTATGATGAATTGACTATTTGACTAAGACTTTGACTGTTTGACTAAGACTTTGACTATTTGACTCAAGGCTTTATTTAAAAAAAAAATAATAATTTAGAATCATATTATTATTATTATTTATATACATTTATGTATGTATATAAGTTTTGGGTTAGGATAAATAAAGACTTAGGCACATTTGTATAATATTAATGATAAAGGTGTAATAAAAAAATATATATACATATATATAAGGGCTTTTTATGTATTAAAATTTTGGGGAAAATTTTGCGATGTTACAAACACAGATTGGTGATTTATCATATTGGTTACGTTTATTTTAATCGTACACTTACATTTATTTGAAACGTTTGGACTTGATACTTGATCTTACAGAGCTTTTCTAAGAAAACATCATTGCTTATCATATGAAACTTGATTTTTCCCTTAACTTGACTATTCATTGGACATCTAATTATTCATGATACTCGTAAACATTTAATTATTCATGATAACACTTACACTTAATGGTTGTAGTACTTACAAACTTGCTTGCATGTGTGTATTATCCACGTAACTCAGATAAACATTTCATTTAAAGGGCTCCTCGGACGAGTGGTTGCCCATACTTAAATACTGTTATGCTTACAAGTCGTTGCAAATCAACGCAATTGACCTCATTACTACATGGCCTCATTTCATTGATAAACGTGTTGTTGTGTCATCTTCTTGTGAAACTTATTTGCTTTAATGTGTGTTAGATTAGGATCATAGAAGGACATAAAACCCTAATGTAAGGTAAATTGATGATTCCGGTCCGGAACGTAATCATGAATTTACAGGTGCGTTAGGGTAGTGTGAAATTCTATTAGAGTTTTTGGTAGGCGTCCAGTACGTTTTCAAGGTATCAAAGGTGTGGTGGGTTAGCTGCGGTACACCCTGTATACAAACACTAATGATGCATTGAAAGTGAGACTGGAAGTCGGACCAGGAACAAACTCTAGTTACTTGGTAGTTCATTTGGTCTTTCTATAGTCAATCAACTCGTACATTTATTTTAGGATTCCTAAAACTTGCAATTTAAGTGATTTACTAGATTCTTATTCTCCTTATTATTCGAAACGAACCTAATCCAAAACCTTAACTCACACCTATCAAACCTCATCATTCGAAATTTCCAAACCACAGTTATCTTAATTTTTACCCAAACATCCATAACCCTATGTTTCTAATAACTTCGGGACGAAGTTTCTAAAAGTAGGGGATGTTGTGACATCCGTCACTTTTTATTATAATAATAATAATAATAATGATAAAAAAATTTATATTGGTTTAAACATTAAACCCAACCATTCTTTTCTCATTTTTGAACCCAACATAACCCAATCCCTTGACAAATCTGAAGCCCACAAACCAGCCCAGAAGTCAGGCCCAACAGACCAAGCCCAATCCCCACCTCCTTGTTATAAAAAAAAAAATAAAAAAAAGGTTTTGCCCCTGCCGGGACTCGAACCCGGGCAGGAGCCGGGTCAGACTCAACAACAACAATGTAACCATCTGAGCCATGCTCACATATTGTTTTAAACCCAGTTCGTAAAATATTTAACATCTTCTAAGCTGCTAAACCATTATGTCTGCTTCTTTCCTTCTTCGCTGCGCATGAAAACCAAATCAGTCAAAGTTTCTTTGACCTTTAATTGAGGCAATCACCTCGTGATTGATTGCTGATTTATTTGACCGGCTAATTAACGCGTTTAACCGACCACGAATCTCGCTCAAACAACCTTTAATGAAGTTTATTGCTCGGTTTGACCGAGCCTTGGTCAAACCTCCCAAATTGATAATCGAGCGACCACACTATAAATTGAACACCCTTAGACCTTCACAACTCGCCGATTAACATTCCCTCAACTCCAATTTCTGTTAAGAACGTGATATTGAAGCCGTTTGATCATTTTTTTCGTCTTCTTTGACAAGCTCTCGTACCCGATTAACGGCTCATTGTAAGTCTTTCTTTTGTGGGTTTCATCCTTCGGCACATGTAGAACAATAGCCCCAAGAATCCAGGGGCTATTGGTTTCTAATTGTTTTGATTGACAAACTAGGGTTTGATTGATAGAAATTGGGGAAGAACACTAATCGCTATTAGTGTATTTATTTTTTTTAGAACAGAAATTAAACAAACAACTGATCTAGATCAGTTGGTTTACCCACTTGTTTGTAAAGATTGAACCAGCCATTGGCCAGAGTTCGAATCCCACAACATTACTTCATTTTTCTTAATTAAACCTATTATCAAAACTAACACATTTCACATATATAATTATTTTGAATCCCATTTAACTCGTTCTCAGGGTGTGGCTTAGTTGGTGGCCACGCTTGTGATAAAACCCGAACCGGCCAGAGGCCCGGGTTCGATTCCCATAACCAACAAGTATTTTTTTTTGCCATTTTTATATATATACTTAATACATTAAATATCTTAAAATAGTTTTTAAATACTAAAAGTGTTTTATAAATTCTACAAAAATTATCATATGATCTCCAAATGATAAAGTTCATCACCCAAATTTTAGTTTTTCAAAAATAATTTATTTAACATATATTACTAATAATACAAGTTTATTCATTTATATTTATTAAATTCTATAAAAATATCTAAACGAGTTTATTAAATCTCACAATAATTATTCTAAACTTGTGTAACAATATACATTTCAAAAATAATTTTTATTTCTGAAAAACCGTTTGTTTAATATTTTTAATCAATTTTTGTTAGTTTTAATCATAAATAATTCATAATAAATTCATTTTACAATATTTTTGTACCAAAATTTTACATAAATTATTTCTATTTATTTGGAACAGAAATACAATTTTCAATTCAAGAATTCTTTAATTTTAATATTTTTAGATATTAAAATCATATTTTGACAATTTGAAATAAATAGATTAAATATTCTATTTTCAAGAAAATAATTTTATAAAAATTATTTTCACACTTAAAACTTTATATTGTGACCATATTTGATTTAAAGTTTACTCAAAGACTTTTGTTTATTTATTTACCAAATTTCTCTTATTTATTAAACGTTTAATTTATTAACCAAATAAATACTTATCCCCAATTCGAAGCCCTAGAAAATACTTATAGACTAGATAGACTTAGACTTATTTGTTACATTATACATAGGGTGATGCTTGGCAACGTCGGAATATATTTATTCAATTACACAAGACTTACCACCTTGCTAAATGTGAGTATTACTTATCCCCTTTTTCCGCTTTTACAACTTTTGGGGTGATTCATGCACAAGTATACAAAACTTTCGTATTCATTTACACATACATTTTATTCATTTACAATTCATATACGTGTCTTGTTTATCTTTGTGCTTATGCTTGAACATGAACGTAGCTTACATACAAAATCATACATTTAGACATAACTTATGTTATGGTGCTCTTTACACTCAGACGTAACTTATGTTACGGTGCTCATTTAGACGTAACTTATGTTACGGTGCTCATTTAGACATAACTTTGTGTTATGGTGCTCTTTTAGACTCACACGTGTCGAGGTGCTCATTATCAATTACATTGTACAAACTTTACATTTGATCTTTGTCTTGTTTGGTTACTTATGTGTTTACATAATGCCTTGGTGATGCTAGACACATGAATTGTACTACTTTTCAAAACTTATACTATACGTACAAAATTAAGTAGTACTCACCAACATCATATGTTGACAAAATTATTTTCGTGCATGTTTCAGGATAAGCTACTTGACGCTTCACATAGGACTTTGGACTTAGACTAAATCAATCAATTTTCTTTATTTTTTGTTGTCTTGTATTTAATTTCACATGATTGTAAAACAATATTCAATAATCATATATTTGCATTTTAGTACCATGAGCTTTTGAACAATCGTCACTACGTGGCACCTCGATGATTCCGCCATCGGTTGGGGTGTTACATATATTAATTAAGTTTCCTTTTCATTAAAACAAAATATGAAACTTACATCACAATAGAAGGTAGACGAGCAAGAAATGAATAGCTTCTGGCGCTAGGGAGTCAAAGGTATCAAAGGCCAAAGGGATAAAGACATGTTGGTTCTCTGCACAAGCTTTAGCATGCTTATCTACTTTCTTCGATTCCGCCTTTCTCGAGGCTTGCCCAGCTACAAACCCTGTTTCCCTTAACCCAACCAAAGGAGATACCCTTGTGAGGTCCACGCAAGCATGTTTCCCCCTTTCCCAACCAAAGACAAGCAGATCTGCAGGTCGCATGGTGGATCTCTCTTCCGTAGGGTCTGTGAGAAAATTTATAGGGGCCTCCTTTTTGACAGAAATCCCAGCTCTTCTCAGGATGTCCCACAAAACGTCCCTCACCCAGTCATGCCGGTATTTGAATTCAGGGAGCTCTTTGCAATGAATTGCGTGCTCCCCGTATTTATCCATGCAAACTTTACGGCAGATTGGGCATGTTTCGTCTTCCGGATACATAGGGATCATCAACCGGTACTTGAGTATAGCGCTGTACTCCACTGCAGACATGCATTGACCCAACCCCTCAATCGGGATAACGGTCAAAAAATCCTGAGCATGGGGATTATGAACAAAAAAAATTGATGACAAAAACAAAATTACCACAAACACCATTGAATACTAAAGTATATGTAAAACAATAAAACATATAATATTCTTTCTCTATCTATAATCATATATTACAGAATGTATGTATGCATTTGATATAATATCGGTTGGTACTTACAGAATTTGACAACACTTCCTTGAACAATGACTAATTCTGATTCAATCTATCTAGGATGATATAACTGCTTAAATCGATGATATACCTGCATAAATCATAAATAAAACTGCATAAATCAGAAATCAGAAAAAAAAACAAAAGAAAAAACCGATGAGATAACTGCATAGATCCGAAATAAAACAAATCAGAGATCAAACACAAAAGATAGGATGACGTAACTGCAGGATTTAAATAAATCCTTTACAATCTATCTAGGATGATATAACTGCTTAAATCGATGATATACCTGTTCCAATCAGAAATAAAACTGCATAAACCAAAAATCAGAAATAAAACAAAAAAAATACGATGACATAACTGCATAGATCCGAAATAAAACAAATCATAGATCAAACACAAAGATAGGATGATTTGAAGAAATCAAACGTTTGATGTATTATAGATACATGTTAAGAATAGAAAATGAGTAAAACTGATGCAAGATTACCTTGAAGAAAATGAAAAAGAAGAATGAAGATTGGAAGAATTGTTAAGGAAGAAGGAAGATTGAAGGAAGAATAAAGAAAAAAAAAACATAACGGCTTTTATAGATATAAAGATGGAGCTCCATATACCTACTTGGATCCTGGAGGCCCTCTCTAAAGTCTCCATTCGGTCCGAGAACTACTCAATTATTAGATAGGTAGGTAGTTAGATTAAAGGGTCATTTAATTCAAATTTTTCTATACTAAACCTTACATTTTAAGAAAAGTAAATGGGTTTGGTTCCTTTATTTTACACTTCTAAGTTCTAAATGCAAAAGAAAAGTTGAAACTTACATTAGACGTGTAAAACTTCTCAGTATATGTAAATGTAAAATTACATTTATTATCTTTTGGTTCTATTTTTTTTTTCCACTTCATGCATGAAACTCACAAAAAATCTATTTTTCTAAGAAAAACTTTCATGGAGCAGAAGAAGTTATACATATTTTGAGAAATTAGTTCTTATTTTTTCTTTCTTTTTTAATTAAAGTTATATTGCAAACTTATGGACTATTTTAAGAATATGAAAATATTAGAGTTAAAAAAAAAAAAAAAAAAAAAAAAGAAGGATACAAGCTTTGATCATCTATGTAATTTTCTTTATGATATAAGATTACAATAACAACGTTATGCCTTTCTTAAAGAGGTGTGATGTTACACTGTGAAGAAAACTAGAATGTCACGTGGGTTGCAGAAAAAAAGACAAAATGCATTCTATTTTTATGTGTTGTACCTTTTTTCACCATGTTCTTATTTTTAAACCTTTAACATGACCTCAACGTGTTTTTACAGTTATCTACAAATATATTTTCTGAATCAACTCTAAGTTATGTCGGTTTTGTTATTATTATTAAATCGGTCAAAACCTCCCCACCTCCGTCTTCATCGTTGGCTAACACCAAAATCCAAATAGCCACTCATATCATTTCAAACTCATTTTTTTCTCTAACACTAAACCCACCTAATCACTTACTTTTTATATTTTATTTAAACTACATCTATCTACTTCATATAAACTGTTTTTAATTTATTTAATTAACAACATTATTTATTTATTTATTTATTTTATTAGAATATTAAAAATATGAAAAAATAAAAATAATAACAAGCTAATTCATTAAATTAAAAAACACACTTACAACAATTAAAAAAATATACAAAAACATACACACACTCTTAAAGTCCTCGTTTTTTCTTAATTTCCTCACAAACCCGTTCGTGAATTTCATGTCGATGAGAATGAAAGGTTTAGTGTTAGTGGTTTGTGTATGGAAGATTGGTTGAGAGTGAACAATTAAGAGTGAATGGGTGTAGGAGTTTAAATTTATTTTATTTTATTTTATTTTTTAAAATCCAACCGTTTAGATTCCAAAACATGAAATTATTATTATTATTTTTTAATATGGACAATTGGAGAGTCGTGGGCCCCACCACCAACATTTCGGACCAGTCCGTTCCACCAGACCAAACCCATTCCAGACGACACCTACAACACGCGTTGGTTCGATTCCCACTCGTCCATAATCCGGACGACGCTTCCCGACGGCCCGTTATGATAGTTGTAATGCCAGACATCGCCTCCTGTCATTACGATCTACGTACCCTCTTATGACCACTCAAACCACCACCATTGTCAAACCAAAAAAATGGATTTCAAATCATTACCATATAAAAAATCACACACAAAGCCAAAACCAAATCCAAACCAATATAACTTCCTCACAAAAAAAAAATTACAACCTAAACTCGAGATATATAGCCACCCAAATAGTTAAAATAGGTCATGTGTAGCGGGGTGATGCATGAGACTTGATGGATTAAAATATTAATAAAGTGAGATGAGGCTTTATATAAAGTATAGAGTTGTAAACAAACCAAACGTTCAACAAACCGTTTGTGAAATGTTTGGCAAGAAGTTCGTTTGTGTTCGTTCGTTTAATAAATGAATGAACACAAACAAGAAATTTTGTTCGTTTAGTTAAACAAACAAAAATGAATAGAGGATGCGTTCGTTCATTTATGTTCGTGAACGTTCGGTAATGTGTTCGTTTATGGTTATTTATGTTCAATAGTTCATTTGGGTTTTTAACTTTTTACTTTTAGTTTATGTACTTCAAATTTCCAATTGGTAGATTATTTAATATATATTAGTGTATCACATGTTAATATTACTTTAACAATTTTAATTAAGTTATTTTAGGTGGATTAAACGACTATTTCATGTTTAATATGATAATTTTGTATTTTTATGCGATATTATGTGCTCAAGATTATCTCAAGTATATTTGGGTCATTAGATTAGTATATGTTGGGTGGACAATATTCGTGATGAAATTTTCGGAATTTAATGTGTTAGTTTGTGCTCGGTTTTGTTCATTAATGTCTTTTGTGTCCATTTACGTTCATTGGTGTTTTTATATGTTCGTTTATGTCCGATAACTAAATTTAACAATAAAAACAAATGAACACGAACACGTTCATTTCCTTAACAAACGAACAAGAACAAAAACCCCGTTCAGTAATTGTTCATGAACAAGTCATTTCCTCAACAAACAAACACGGACAAAAAATCTCGTTCGTTAAGTGTTCATAAACACATTATGTCCTTAACAAACAAACAAGAACAAAGCCGAATGTTCGTGTTCGTTTTGTTCGTTTACAACCCTAATAAAGTATGTGTGTTGTGGATTAAAGGCTTGATGGGGATTAAAATATTGTTTGATTGGATGTAGAAGAATGGGGTGTAGAAATTGATTAAAATGTTATTTTAAAATTGTGTTTTTTTTAGGAAAAGGAATGGGCACCGACGTGATGGCCATAGAGCCCTTCCCATGCTCATCAAGCGGGGGGGGGGGGGGGGGGGGGGGGGGGGGGGGGGGTTGAGGACTTTATAAGGCTTTATAGGCTTTATAAATCTCTTTCACTCCCTCCTCACCTCAATCACTACACATACACTAAGTGGAGGAAGATGCTTGTTAGATTTTCATCAATGAGTGTCTGTAATTTCACCACCAAAGAAACAGGTCGTGGTCAATAATTGGTGATGTAAGTAGAGGGTGCATGTACGTGGTTTCCAGGATAAAGAAGGGGAGGCATTAATGGTAATTTTTTATGTATCAGTTTTTAGTTAAAATGCCGTGTATGAGTTAGGGGGTGTTTGGGATTGATTATTCAAAACAGATTATGCGTTTTGGAAAAGCAGGGGTGGAGCTGCTTATAGATTATTGCGTTTTGGTAGCCTAAAAAACTGATTATCTGCGTTTTCAAAACGCAATCCAAACACTAAAAACTGATTATCTGCGTTTTCAAAACGTAATAATCTAATAATCAGATTCAAAACGCAATCCCAAACACCCTCTTAATGTTCACATAGACTTTTAACGTGTAAAGTCGGGAGTTGAAAGCAGTGGTGGATCTAGACTAAAACCTCAGGGGTAACGTTTTAATTTTTTTACCGTAGTAAAAACACGATAATGAATAATGTTCATTTTTTTTACCATACTTTCATAAGCAATATATTTTTTCTTGTTTAGCGCTATATTGTAACCACTGATTTATCAAAACATTTTACATCAACACTTCACCGGCCATTAGGATAGTGTGTCCATTTAAATTGATGTCCTCATGGTTGAAAAACCTTTTTACCAAGATACAATCTTCTTATGTCGTCTATCCGATTAGAGTGATAACTATTAATGGGTTGTCAAGTTCCCTGTTGCTTCTTTTTTCCCCACTGTTGATTATTTTCTTTTATTTTTACCCGTTCAAAACTACAAGTGCAAATGAGTCGAGCCCGAGTTTGATAAGTGAAAAGCTCGGCTCGACTCGTTTACTAAACAACTTTAAATTAAGGGTAAATAATATAAAATATTAATAAAACTAATATTATGAGCCTGACGAGCTTCACATGCCAGGCTCGTGCTCGGGCTTGAAAAATAAACGAGCTTTGTTTTAAGCTCAAGCTTGACTCGGGCTCAATAAGGCTCGACTCATTTCAAACTTTTTATTAAGCCGATCTCAACTAGCTTGCGAGTTGTTCAGCTCGTTTGCACTCCTATTCAATACTTTAACCATTGTCAATGGGCTTGTATATTTTAATTAATAAATTACAAATGAACTGGGTTATGGCCTATAAGTTTCTATCTATTCTTATTTAAGGTTTATATTAAAAACTATAAGGGTGTGTTGTGTTTAAAAAAAATTGAGAGGTAACATTACATAATTTCCAGGGGTAACATAACACAAAAAACATAAAAATACGTAAAATTTTGTCCTACGCAAGAAAAGTTGAGGGGTAGCGGGCGCCACCCCTCATTTGATGATACATCCGCCCCTGGTTGAAAGCGCAAACGTATCAAGTAAATTTAAGTTTAATTATTAAAAGAAAAGGAGGAAATGGATTTAAATATTCTCAACTTTCACCTATAGGCAAATAATACTCCCAACTTTCACTTTGGCCATTAGCACTCTCAACTTGCAACTTATTTTGTCCATCACCCCTAAACTAACGTAGATCTTCGTGGTAAAAATGTAAAACTCTAAACTTAAGGGACAGTCTATGTGGCAAAAATGTAAAAACCTAACCTTAATAGACCTTTTTGAAACTTATTAATATTATTTATTATAAATCCCAAACACCCCCTCTTCTTCTTCTGGTGAAAGACCCCCCCCCCCCCTCTTCTTCTTTTTCTTCTTCTTCTGGTGATAGAGCACCCCATCATCCCCAACAACCATCGCCTCCACTGTCATCCCCCACAATCACCGTCACCCTCGTTACCCCCAACAAACATCGTTTCCCCCATCACTCCTACAACTACCATCTCCACTCGTCACCCCAACACAGTAGATCTAAAACAACACCCATTACCCCCAATAAATATTAATTTAAAAACCGGAGGTTTGAATTTGGGTGTTTATTTCGAAACAATCAACATATTTGTAATCGGAGATTTGTAACCGAAGGTGTCGAAAGAATCAACAGATTTGGGGTTTATTTTGAATTTATGGTTTTGTTGGTGTAGGTGATGATGGTCGAATTTAGGGTTTTGTTGGTGTAGGAGATGAACTCGTGTGGAGGCAGAAGAAGAAAGAAGGTGGTTGTGTGGGTGTTTATGAGATGAAAGAGATAGTGGGTGTGGTTGTGTGGGTGCAGGGAAAAGAAGGGATGCGTTGTGGGTGGTTGTTGTAGATGGCGGTTTCAAACTAATGGCTGGTGGTGGAGTTGTTGTTGTTGTCGGAGGAAGGGTGGGTGGTGGTGGGTGTGGCTGGTGGTGGAGTTGTTTAGTGGTGGAGTTGTTTGGCTGGTGGTGGAAGAGGGTTGTTAATAATAAGTTTCAAGAAGGTCTCTTAAGTTTAGGTTTTTACATTTTGCTACGAAGACTAATCATGTTAGACCTCCATTAGTTTGGGGGTGATGAAACAAAATAAGTTGCAAGTTAGGAGTGTTAATGGTCAAATTGAAAGTTGGGAGTATTTAAATCCATTTCCTCAAAGAAAATAGATAAACCCATTAACTTTTAAGGATGAAACCAAATTAACTTGTTACCCTTCGGTTGTAATATTAAGTATATACGATGTCGAAGGTTGAAAAAAAATAGTGGTGGGGGTCGAAAATCACAAGACCCAATTTTTTTCCTATCAGTGGGGGCGGGAAATTCAAATTGGTGGGGTCCAACTCAAATTATATAAAAATTACCTACGAAAATCGCAAATTTCCACCACTGAGGAAAAAAAAACGGTGGGGGCCGAGGCACCCCGTGGCCCCCATAATCCTTCGCCACTGAGTATATATACTCGGACTTTTTCCCTTTCCCCAATGAGTAAGTTTAGGACATTTTTTTTTGCCGGGAATTACCGGTCTCATATGGGATTGTAAGATTAGGGTCTAAGAGCATTTGCATCAGGTCCACAATATCCTATGAGTAAGTTCTTCATATTTTAAAAAAGTAGTTTGAGGGGTTGTGAGTAGAGGGAAGAGAAAAAATTATTGTTTATCTGTATATTTGAGGAGACATTGTTCCACCTTATTTATATTTTAATATTTTTAAAAGTGGTTGTGAGTAGAGGAGAGAAAAGGTAATGATAAAAGTATAAAAATATTATTTAGAGTAAACCTTAATTTTTCTGGTTGTGGTTTGATGATTTTAACACTTTCAGTGCAATAGTTTAAAAATTGCATATATAGTCTGTCACACCCTCAAAATCCACTTGCGGAGTTTTACCGCGAGGCGCATGACAAACCAGGATCCAAACTAACGATCACAATAAACAAGTCTAAAATGAACATAATGCAATTTCAAAACAATGTTTAAAATTCCCGTTTACAGCGGAAGCTTATTCAAAACAATATTCAATAGTAAATCAATGTTCAATGCTTGTAAAACCATGCAACCCTAACTAGACGCCGTGCAGACGCGTGCGCCCTAGTCCAGTCGTGCTACCTTAGCGACCTGAGAAAACATGTAAGAGAATACGTCAGCACAAAAATGCTGGTGAGTTTACAGGTTTTGTAATCCAAGTACCAAGTCAACCTGTCCATGCTATAACAAATCGAAAACCAGTGTACGCTAGCTAGGCGTATGTTTTGTTACTACCACGATTGGAAAACCATTACTAACTCGTAAACCAAATGTGTGCCCGATGTAGTAAACCTGTTGTTCCTGTTGTTCCTGTATGAGACAATATGCACCCGTCGACCCTCCAAGTCGACGAGCGGGGTTGGTCACTCCCAATAGCGCTATTCACATTTCCCCGTTGTGCAAACCCGCACATTCATGGTTTCCCCCGGGACTTCCAAAGATCGTGTAGTACATAATAGAAACCCATAGTATGACAGTAGTTACCAAATAATCGTTTTAACACATGTTTTCTCCCCCGAAAATGTGAAACCAGTTTAAAAGAGGGGCCGTAAACTCACCTTAAGTTGCGTTACTTCGTAATACGAATAACTCAGCAGCTATGCTAGTCCCGTAAAGCGGCGACCTAACATATGACGGTTACAAGCACTTTGACTAATAACCCGCAGGTTAGTTAGTCCCTAGATGTCCAGACCATAACCAAGTTCGTTTGAAAACACCGTGACTGTTTAACTGACCCAAAGTACAAGACTCGACATCCCATTGGTGACCCGAGACTCCCCGTGTTATGTTTACGCTCTCAAACATACAATCATGCAATCACACTTAACATACGTTAACGCACAACAAATTATAGCACATAGCTCACGTATCACATAATTACATCCAAACATATGTTACCAAGTTATTAGATATGTTACGGGGTTCCTAGCATGTTCCTACAGGTCAAATCGGGTCTCGGAATGCTAATTTACACTTACAGCAGTAGTACACGCGATTAGGAAAAGTCAACTAGCATTTAGGTTGGTCAACTAGCATTTAGGAAGGCTAATCGCCTCTATTATAGGCGATTAGGGCTATACCACATGTAATTACTAGCAATTAGGGCTATACCACATGTATCTACTAGCAATTAGGGCTAGACCACATGTATCTACTAGCAATTAGGGCTATACCACATGTATCTACTAGCAATTAGCCCTACTCGCATGAAACATAGGCGATTAGCCTCCTAATCGCCCCTAACATAGGCGATTAGGGTTGCTAATCGCCAGTAACCCAGCTGTTCTGGTTTTTCGCGCGTTTAACGCTCCAAATCAGATCCAGAACGTGTGTAACCATCCAATATCAACCCAACAACTATTCTAAACATGTTTAAACTAAAATCCTTCGTTTTGCCTCGTATTATCAGCCCTGCATGCACCCATGTAGTCCAAACACCATACACATAGCACGAATCATCACCTTAACATGCACAACTATAACCCTCATAAACAATTACTCAGGTTTTATTATCATGACATCAATATTATTCTGAAACTATCTTAATAACATGTTAATCACTCATCTTGAATCATAAAAACCCTAGATATTAATCATAAACACACATCACACATGTATGATTGTTAGAATCTGATTAACAACACTTATTAACGATTTTCAGAAAGCTTTTTCGTTTTAGAACAGGTCTGGACCATTAGGGATTGAATAAAAACATTTATAAAGATTGCATGGATGGAAACCAAACCTTAGATTTGTGAAAGAATGATGAATTAAGCTTGAAACCTTGTGTTTTGATCAAAAATCGCGTTCCAGAGGTTGTGTGTGTGTTGGGGCGGGTTATGGGACGACTAGGGTTTGTATTATGAAGTTTAGGAGGTCAAGTATGGTATTTATAGTCGTTTTTAGTCGTCCAGCCCGTAACTAGCGATTGTGCAGCATTTACACGCGATTAGGGATCCTAATCGCATGTAACTTCATGCATTTGGGGCCTAATCGCATGAAACTTCATGCATTTGGTCCCTACTCGCCTATAAGATTGCCCACTCGCCCCTCCTATAGGCGATTGGGCTTCCCTAATCGCCTATAGGGGCTGGTTCCGTGTGTTTTGCGCGTTAAACCCCGTTTTAACATATGTTAACACATATTCACATACCGACAAGTCACATAATGATTGTAAACACATAGCACTTGTAAATACACATATTCACACTCGTTCACCAATTCCCGGGACTCGAGGCTTGTGTGTTCCGTATAACCTGACGATTCTACGAATCGTCACCATTTGTACACTTGGTTAAGGACTGACATCTAATGAACCTCTAGACCAACATCCAATGATCTTCTATACTAAACCGATAGTTCCCGAACCATAACACGACTTAACTAACCCAGTTAAGTATAATATACGCGTGACTCGCTAAGGTAGACTTTCATCTAGACAACGTTGTTAACTAGAATTTGCTGGGTGTCACATCATCCCCACGTTAAAAGAATTTTCGTCCCGAAAATTGCACAAGTACCAAAAGGAATGACGAAGGAAACAACAAAAGATAGAAACCAAAAATAGAAACCAAAAAGAGAGATTTACCCGAGTTGTCACATCATCCCCATGATAAAAGGAATCTCGCCCCGAGATTCATTCAGCTGCAGAAGAGACATATCTCGACTCGAACGCTTCCTTAGGAAAGAGATGAGGATACTTAGACTTCATCTGATCCTCCCGTTCCCACGTGTACTCTGGTCCCCGGTTCGAGTTCCAGCGAACCTTCACAATGCGAATCTTGCTATGACGTAGGCTACGAATCTTGTAATCCAGAATCTCCACAGGTTCTTCCACAATCCGAAGACGATCATCAACCTTGATCTCTTCCAATGGAACGATGAGAGACTCGTCAGCCAGACACTTCTTTAAGTTGGACACATGGAAGACGTTATGTACGTTACCAAGCTCCGTCGGTAAATCAAGACGATATGCCACCGGTCCAATCCGTTCCAGGATCGTAAATGGACCGACATACCGAGGGTTGAGTTTGCCACGCTTCCCAAAGTGTATGACGCCCTTCCACGGTGAAACTTTCAGAAGTACCTTGTCATCAACTTGGAATTCCAATGGTTTGCGACGCTGATCGGCATAACTCTTTTGCCGGTCCCGTGCCGCTGCTAACCGGTTATGAATCTGTACGATCTTTTCCGAAGTTTCGTACACTAGCTCAGGCCCAGTGAGTTGACTCTCACCCACTTCAGCCCAACAAAGAGGAGAACGGCATTTCCATCCGTACAGTGCCTCGAACGGAGACGCCTTGATGCTCGTGTGATAACTGTTGTTGTACGAGAACTCTACTAACGATAGATGAGCTTCCCACCCCTTGCCAAAATCGATTACACATGCCCGCAGCATGTCTTCCAAAGTTTGAATCGTGCGCTCACTCTGACCGTCAGTCTGTGGGTGATAAGCTGTACTCATGTCTAGTTGGGTACCCAAAGCCTTGTGCAAAGACTTCCAGAAGTGAGAAGTAAAATAGGAATCACGATCCGAAATAATAGAAACCGGCACCCCGTGCTTAGAAACAACTTCCTTCAGATAAAGACGAGCCAAACGATCCATGGTGTCGGTCTCCTTAATAGCAAGAAAATGGGCTGATTTCGTCAATCGATCGACAATCACCCATATCTTGTCATTTCCGCTCGGTGACTTAGGAAGTTGCGTGACAAAATCCATTGTAATCCGTTCCCATTTCCACTCCGGAATTTCAGGTTGTTGCAAGAGACCCGACGGTTTCTGGTATTCCACCTTGACCTTAGCACAGGTCAAGCATTTGCTCACGTATGAGGCTATATCCGACCTCATGTTTGGCCACCAGTAAAGCACTTTCAGATCCTGGTACATCTTATCCGAACCAGGATGAATAGAATACCGGGACTTGTGAGCCTCATCCAAGACAAGCTCCCGAAGTCCCTCGAATAAAGGAACCCATATGCGTTCTGCGAAGTAGTGCAGGCCAGCAGGCCTTCGCTCGAGGTGCTTGTCGGCACCGTGCATAGTTTCAGCTTTAAGGTTTTCCTCCTTCAAAGCTTCTAACTGGGCAGAACGGAGTTGATCGGGTAGAGATGAATGAATGGTGAGTTGCAACGCCCGAACGCGACGAGGTTTAGTTGATTCCTTCCTGCTCAAGGCGTCTGCTACAACATTTGCCTTGCCAGGATGGTACTTAATGGCACAATCATAGTCGTTCAGGAGTTCAATCCAACGACGCTGTCGTATGTTCAAATGTTGTTGGTCGAAAATATGTTGAAGACTCTTGTGATCGGTGTAGATTGTGCATTTGGTACCGTACAAGTAATGTCTCCAAATTTTCAACGCGAATATCACTTCACCCAACTCCAAGTCGTGGGTGGTGTAGTTCTTCTCGTGCACCTTGAGTTGACGAGAAGCATACGCAATCACTTTCTCGCGTTGCATCAACACGCAACCGAGACCATGAATAGAGGCATCACAGTAAACAACGAAATCATCAGGGCCTTCAGGTAAAGACAAAATAGGAGCAGAACAAAGTTTAGACTTCAGTTCTTGAAATGCCGACTCTTGTGGTTCACCCCAGTCGAATTTTCTATCCTTCTGAGTAAGAGTGGTGAGGGGTTGAGCGATCTTCGAGAACCCCTGAATGAAACGACGATAGTAACCCGCAAGGCCTAGGAATTGCCGCACCTCAGTTGGCGTCTTTGGTGCTTCCCAGTCCTTAATCGCTTCGATCTTAGCTGGATCGACATGAATTCCCAGTTCATTTACCACATGTCCTAGGAATTGGACTTCGCGTAACCAAAAGTCACACTTTGAGAACTTAGCGTAAAGTTGTTCCCGTCGCAAAAGTTCCAAAACTAACCGCAGATGTTCCTCGTGTTCGGTCTTATTCTTAGAGTAAATCAGGATGTCATCAATAAACACGATGACGAACTTGTCAAGATATGGTTTGCAAACGCGGTTCATCAAATCCATGAAAACCGCCGGTGCGTTTGTAAGACCGAAAGGCATGACCAAGAACTCATAATGGCCATAACGTGTACGAAAGGCAGTCTTTGCAACGTCAGCTTCCCTTACCCGCAACTGGTGATAACCGGACCTCAAGTCAATCTTGGAATAGTAACTAGAACCCTGGAGCTGGTCGAATAGATCATCAATACGCGGAAGAGGATAACGGTTCTTGACGGTCAATTTGTTCAGTTCTCTGTAGTCCACACACAATCGGAAACTTCCATCCTTCTTCTTGACGAATAGAATCGGGGCTCCCCAAGGGGAAGAACTCGGCCTAATGAAACCCTTGTCCAAGAGTTCCTGTAACTGACTTGATAATTCCTGCATCTCGGGAGGTGCAAGACGGTAGGGGGCCCGAGCAATAGGAGCAGCCCCTGGTACAAGATCAATACCGAACTCAACCTGATGATGGGGAGGAAGACCAGATAAATCATCGGGAAAAACATCAGGAAACTCGCGTACAACTGGAATATCATCGATCTTCTTCTCATCGCTAGAGGAAACAGATAAAAGTGCCAAAACGGCCGAGTAACCCTTTCGAAGACACTTAAGGGCTTTCATGCTAGAGATGATATTTAGCGGAACACCACCCTTGATACCGTACACAGAAAGGAATTCTCCATCAGGGAGAGGAATCCGAATAATCTTGTCGTAACAAACAATCTCCGCGCGATACAGGGACAACCAATCCATGCCTACAACAATGTCAAAACTACCCAAAGGTACCGGAATAAGGTCGATGGGGAACGATAAACCCGACAACTCTAATTGACACTCCCGAAGGGTACTAGTAGCTTCAATCTTTTTACCGTCAGCCAACTCAATAATATACTTAGTCTCTAATGGTACGGGTACTACATCTAGCAGTCGACTAACTTCCATGGATACAAAACTCTTGTCGGCACCAGAATCAAATAACACACTAACAGAACGGTTATTGAGAAGGAACGTACCGGTAACTGTGTCAGGATCCTGTCTAGCCTCAGCGGCTCCAATGACGAAGGCACGTGCATTCCTGCCGCCGCCCCCGTTGTTCCCGTTACCGTTGTTCCCGCCCTGCTTCAGTTTCGGGCAGTCCTTCTTGTAATGACCGGTCTCACCACAGTTGTAACATCCCTGTCTTCCTGTTGTTCCCTGAGCAGTAGGAGCCGGGGTATTGCTTGGGGCCTGGGTCGATGGAAGTGTAGCCCGACAATCTTTAGCAAAATGCCCAATTCGCTGGCAGCGATGACAACGGTTACCGTCGCAGTTCCCTTGATGATGACGTCCACACTTGTTACATTTGGGCAGTTTCCCCGCATAACCACCCTGCTTGTTACCCGAAGAAGAAGAACCCCCATTATCGAACCTCTTACTCTGCTGTGCTGGCCCAGATCCCTTCCCCTCATTATCCCATTTGCGCTTGTTGTTCTCTGGGGCCTTAACAGTCGAACCCTTAGCAGGCAAAATACCCTCATTCACCTTTAAGTTGGTCATCCTATGAGCCGATCGGACCACCTCTGAGTATGTAGGATGATTTCCCGCAGCCACCAACCCTGCGATTTCTGGTACTAACCCTGAGATATAATGCTCAATCCTCCTGTATTCTGGCACATGCAGATCGGGACACAGCACTGCCAACTCATTACGCCTCACAGTATACTTCTCAATTTCAGACCCACACATCTTGAGGTTCCACACTTCGTGCTCTAACTTCTGCACCTCTTCTCTCGGACAGTACTCTCGCTTCAACAGTTGAACAATGTTTTCCCAAGGCATAGCATACGCCTCCCCAATACCCATATTCTGGGTGATGTTATTCCACCAGGTCAAAGCGACATCCTGGAATAACGCAGCAGCATACTTAACTCGATCCTCTGGGAGACAGTTGCACATCAGAAACACTGACTCCACCTTCTCCAGCCACCTAAGCAAGCTCACCGCACCCTCAGTGCCAGAGAATTCCTGGGGCTTACAGTCCCGAATCATCTTGTAGGTACACATAGGTGGGGGTGGGTTAACAGGACCACCTGAAATGAAATGCGTGAGGAAACACGACGAATGTAAACAAGGTTCACTAATGAGGCAAAGAAAATGGATAAATCAACTTACCACCACCATTGTGCCCTAACTGGAAGGCAGCTTGTAGCAAGTTGTTCAGGTCCTCCGGTGATAGGTTAACACCTCCACGACCACCAGCACCACTGCGACCACCACCACGTCCACCATTGCGACCACCTCCACGTCCTCCTCGTACTCCAGACATGATTCTGACAGAAAGAACGAGAAAATTTAGTTTCGCAGATAAAGATAACCACCAATGTTTACAAGATCAAAGCTAGATTCAATCCAGGACTATCCCTTCAAACCCAGAGCTCACTAGGGCTTCCATGCATTTCGGTTTATGATTTTGTGTGCACCCAAAATGATAAACCGCTCTACATGGTCCTCCAAGTGTTCTCCTAGTTCAAAGTTCAAATCACCGAACATAGACTCTTAGCTATACACCGTAATACTACGGTAGTTTATGGCAAGTGTTTCTATGGGAGTATGAAAGGGAGATGTCCGAGCCTTGGACAAATCTCAAAAGTACACGATTCACTCCAATATACTACACTACCTAGAAAGTAAGTAACCCGACCTAAGATAGAACGGATGATGTAACATAGGAAGACCAAATGATTTAGAGACACCCCGACAACCCACACATAATCCATCAAAATGTTTAGTACTCTGTGATCGTCTAGTGTGTGCGACTCGGCTATAGACTAGACTCTACATGCAGTCCTAGTTCACTATAACCATTGGCTCTGATACCAATCTGTCACACCCTCAAAATCCACTTGCGGAGTTTTACCGCGAGGCGCATGACAAACCAGGATCCAAACCAACGATCACAATAAACAAGTCTAAAATGAACATAATGCAATTTCAAAACAATGTTTAAAATTCCCGTTTACAGCGGAAGCTTATTCAAAACAATATTCAATAGTAAATCAATGTTCAACGCTTGTAAAACCATGCAACCCTAACTAGACGCCGTGCAGACGCTTGCGCCCTAGTCCAGTCGTGCTACCTTAGCGACCTGAGAAACATGTAAGAGAATACGTCAGCACAAAAATGCTGGTGAGTTTACAGGTTTTGTAATCCAAGTACCAAGTCAACCTGTCCATACTATAACAAATCGAAAACCAGTGTACGCTAGCTAGGCGTATGTTTTGTTACTACCACGATTGGAAAACCATTACTAACTCGTAAACCAAATGTGTGCCCGATGTAGTAAACCTGTTGTTCCTGTTGTTCCTGTATGAGACAATATGCACCCGCCGACCCTCCAAGTCGACGAGCGGGGTTGGTCACTCCCAATAGCGCTATTCACATTTCCCCGTTGTGCAAACCCGCACATTCATGGTTTCCCCCGGGACTTCCAAAGATCGTGTAGTACATAATAGAAACCCATAGTATGACAGTAGTTACCAAATAATCGTTTTAACACATGTTTTCTCCCCCGAAAATGTGAAACCAGTTTAAAAGAGGGGCCGTAAACTCACCTTAAGTTGCGTTACTTCGTAATACGAATAACTCAGCAGCTATGCTAGTCCCGTAAAGCGGCGACCTAACATATGACGGTTACAAGCACTTAGACTAATAACCCGCAGGTTAGTTAGTCCCTAGATGTCCAAACCATAACCAAGTTCGTTTGAAAACACCGTGACTGTTTAACTGACCCAAAGTACAAGACTCGACATCCCATTGGTGACCCGAGACTCCCCGTGTTATGTTTACGCTCTCAAACATACAATCATGCAATCACACTTAACATACGTTAACGCACAACAAATTATAGCACATAGCTCACGTATCACATAATTACATCCAAACATATGTTACCAAGTTATTAGATATGTTACGGGGTTCCTAGCATGTTCCTACAGGTCAAATCGGGTCTCGGAATGCTAATTTACACTTACAGCAGCAGTACACGCGATTAGGAAAAGTCAACTAGCATTTAGGTTGGTCAACTAGCATTTAGGAAGGCTAATCGCCTCTATTATAGGCGATTAGGGCTATACCACATGTAATTACTAGCAATTAGGGCTATACCACATGTATCTACTAGCAATTAGGGCTATACCACATGTATCTACTAGCAATTAGGGCTATACCACATGTATCTACTAGCAATTAGCCCTACTCGCATGAAACATAGGTGATTAGCCTCCTAATCGCCCCTAACATAGGCGATTAGGGTTGCTAATCGCCAGTAACCCAGCTGTTCTGGTTTTTCGCGCGTTTAACGCTCCAAATCAGATCCAGAACGTGTGTAACCATCCAATATCAACCCAACAACTATTCTAAACATGTTTAAACTAAAATCCTTCGTTTTGCCTCGTATTATCAGCCCTGCATGCACCCATGTAGTCCAAACACCATACACATAGCACGAATCATCACCTTAACATGCACAACTATAACCCTCATAAACAATTACTCAGGTTTTATTATCATGACATCAATATTATTCTGAAACTATCTTAATAACATGTTAATCACTCATCTTGAATCATAAAAACCCTAGATATTAATCATAAACACACATAACACATGTATGATTGTTAGAATCTGATTAACAACACTTATTAACGATTTTCAGAAAGCTTTTTCGTTTTAGAACAGGTCTGGACCATTAGGGATTGAATAAAAACGTTTATAAAGATTGCATGGATGGAAACCAAACCTTAGATTTGTGAAAGAATGATGAATTAAGCTTGAAACCTTGTGTTTTGATCAAAAATCGCGTTCCAGAGGTTGTGTGTGTGTTGGGGCGGGTTATGGGACGACTAGGGTTTGTATTATGAAGTTTAGGAGGTCAAGTATGGTATTTATAGTCGTTTTTAGTCGTCCAGCCCGTAACTAGCGATTGTGCAGCATTTACACGCGATTAGGGATCCTAATCGCATGTAACTTCATGCATTTGGGGCCTAATCGCATGAAACTTCATGCATTTGGTCCCTACTCGCCTATAAGATTGCCCACTCGCCCCTCCTATAGGCGATTGGGCTTCCCTAATCGCCTATAGGGGCTGGTTCCGTGTGTTTTGCGCGTCAAACCCCGTTTTAACATATGTTAACACATATTCACATACCGACAAGTCACATAATGATTGTAAACACATAACACTTGTAAATACACATATTCACACTCGTTCACCAATTCCCGGGACTCGAGGCTTGTGTGTTCCGTATAACCTGACGATTCTACGAATCGTCACCATTTGTACACTTGGTTAAGGACTGACATCTAATGAACCTCTAGACCAACATCCAATGATCTTCTATACTAAACCGATAGTTCCCGAACCATAACACGACTTAACTAACCCAGTTAAGTATAATATACGCGTGACTCGCTAAGGTAGACTTTCATCTAGACAACGTTGTTAACTAGAATTTGCCGGGTGTCACATAGTCCATTAGTTTATTGATTCGTTTAAGTTTCAGCCCACACCACTAACACTGTTAGTGTAGTTCCATTAAGTCATAATAAAAAGACTTAATGCCCTTGATATTTACATTTATTTTTTTCTGTTAATAATACACACACATTTATATATCTACACACACACACACACACTCTCCCTCTCTCGCCTCCTTCTATTCGAAACCCTAACCCCACCAAGCTGTTCACCACCTCTACCACCACGTTCGCCACCACAACATTCCATATTCATCGCTGCATGTCTAGATTGGCACCACCAATATTACTAACCTACTACCTGCACTCACCACAAATCGGACCCCATCCAACACCGCCCCACCATCTACCGTCTACCACCACAATTCCATCCACCACTCAAACTCGAAACCCTACCACTCCTCACCATTAGCAACGTCTGAAACCCCCTCCACAACCGTTGGCTACCACATCAAAACCCTAACTTCAGTCAGCTGGTGGTGGATCGGGAAAATAGAAGGGCTCTATTAAGCTTCGAGTGATGCAGGTTATGGTTATGGTGGCGGCGGTTTTATGTTATGGTAATGGTGTGGCGGTGGTTCATGCCGCAAAACCTTCAGACCCCAAATCATTTATGAACGCAGATAAGAGGTTGTGGTTGTAAACAGTGGTAGCAAAGGTGGTGAATGACTAGGTGAGGCCAGAGTTTTGGAGAGAGAGAGAGAGAGAGAGAGAGAGAGAGAGAGAGAGAGAGAGAGAGAGAGAGAGAGAGAGAGTATTATTAAAAGAAAAAATAAATGTAAATACCAAGAGCATTATAGTCTTTTTATCATGACTTAACGAAACTACATTAACGATGTTATTGGTGTGGATTGAAACTAAAACGAATAAACAAACTAATGGACTATAAATGTAATTTTTAAATTATTTGACTGAAAGTGTTAAAATCAACAAACCACAAGGACGAAAATTGAGGTTTACTCTATTATTTATATAAAGAGAGTAGAAAAAATTTAGTCATTTTTATTATAATTTGATAGATAAAAACGATGAACCTAATATGAACGCTCTAAAGACATTCCACAATGAGCTAAACGAATAAAAATAAAGCACTAACTATGGAATGTCACCTTATTTTTACATAAATGAACCCAGATTGTAAGAGCACTAAAAAAAATGTACCCGTTAAACCCAAATGGTAAGGTTTTATAATGATCCTCTCCTTGTAAATATATATAATTTTGTTGCAGTTTTATGATAACCCTACATACAAAAACAATTGAATATGAATAGTGTGAGTGTGTGACTATGCTAAAATGCGTCGTCTTCTATAGTTGGTTCGGGGCCATTGACTTACTTTTGTTTTTGGTTTCTTTGTATATGTTCTATAAGATATGTACTTTCAAAAAGAAGAATAAAAAATACAACGGACCACCCATCTAATGGTGGAATTGTACGGAGGCTTAGTCATGGGCGAAGTATATATGGGGCCAGGGGTGGCCCTGGCCCCCTCTGTTTTTTTGCACAGTAGTGGAAATTTGCGATTTTCAAAGGTAAATTGAGTCCGGGTTGAGTCCGGCCCCCGCCGATTTTCCACTACCGATCAAAAAAAATTGAGTTCGGCCCCCGCCGATTCTGAAACCAAGCTTCGCCACTGGGCTTAGTGATAGAAGAATTATAGCTGAAATGTCACGGGTTCGATTCTTAAGAGCATCGGGTTTACAGATTATTTCATTGTCGTGCCTTTGGACATGTGGATAGTCGGGTTTTCCCCGGAACCAATGGCTGGTGGGTCAGGGGCTCCGTCCGTCTAGGTAAAGGCCGGCTAGGGCTCTTTTGTCCATTGAGAACAGCGTACGGAATACCCAACTTCTACTGAGTTGTACGTTTAAAAAAAAACTAACGGTGAAGTGGTAAGCTTTCGTCCCCTTAAGGGGTTGACGCAAGTTTGATACCGGAGAGGAGGGGCAATTTTTCCCTAAAATGTTTTCGTGGGCATTTAAACCTAATAATTTGTTGGAGTTGGTTGTTGATTACATGTCCAATAATTTATTGAATTGAATTGATAAGTACGTAATTTGTTTTCTATTGGACTTTCATCAAAGCATAATGTTAGAAAATTATAATCAAGTCTTAAAAAATTAATAAACCAAACATGTGTACATTATGGGTATATTTTTATTGATTTATTTTGTAATCCTATGAAATAATCAAAGACTTTTTTTTTAAAATACTGAAAATTTAAAACTTAAGTAATTATAGGTATTCTAATCCTATATATGAATATCCGTACACATGCACATATCGTTTCGATTATGTTATGACTCTATTTTTCTGGTTTTCTATCATTTATTATAGCGTGTGCCATTCCCATAACGATTCGAAAGGATACCGATAAAATTTAGCTCACATTTCTGTGGCAAATGCACGAGCTGAATCATGTAGGTTTTCTTAAATAATTTTTGTAAATGACTTGTAAGTTCACATGTAAAATAATGTTTTGTAACATATCATGAGCTTACACTTTATTTAGAATATCAGTTTGAAATGTGAATTCACACCTTAGGCTAGGTGGACTATTTACATTAACCAGTAGAGTGCTCGCGCGATACAGCGGGGAACACAAACACTTCTAAGGGTGTATATGGTTTGATTCAGTTCAATTATTAGTCTCAACCGAAACTAAAATCAAAGTCATCAGTTTATCAATCTTATTAAACAATCGGTTCTTTGGTTCGGTTAGTATTGTTAGATTATCAGTTTTTAGTCCGGTTTAGTTAATTTCGGTGAATAACAAAAACCAAACCGTGACTAATTTTTTTTTCCTAGAAGTACATGAAATTGAGATATAAATACATGAAATAGAGGTATAAATAGGCCTGTAAATGAACCGAACATTCATGAACTGTTCGTGAACTTGTTCGGCGGGAAGTTCGTTTATGTCGTCTATTTAATAAACGAACAAACAGGAAAAAAATTGTTCGTTTAGTTAAATGAACGAACATGAACAATCGTTGTGTTTGTTCATTTATGTTTGTGAACATCCATTTATGTTCGTTTAAGTTTATTAATTACATACATACATACTTATATTTACATAAATATAAACATAAATTAGGTTTAGCTACTTGTATAAATATATAACCAATTGGTAATTGGTTTTTTAGTAATACAAAATTGTTCACATGTATTATGTTCCTGAACATCTGTTTATGTTCGTTCATGAACTATTCGTTTAGGTTTTAAATAAACACGAACATGACAAATTTTTTAATGAATCAACACGGACACAAAAATGTGTTTGATTGTGTGTTCAGTTGAAATAAAATGAACAAACATGAACACCTTATTTGTTCGGTTCGTTTACAGGCCTTTGTATAAAAGCTAAAAATATATAAATAAATAAATGGTTCTGTTTCGGCTTGGCTGATTTTGGTTAACTAAGTGTAAAAAAACAATAATAACCGATCTTAAGTTAATTTGGTTTTTGGTGAACTAAGTGTACATAAAACAATAACAAATTCAGTTAAATGTTCAATTATTTATCACCCCTATGAATTTAATATACTCAAAAGTTAAGAGTTAACTTTTCTTTATTTAAATAACAGTTACAATTTTTCTCCTTATTTTAAGCAAAATTGCCAACTACCACTACGAATTGTAAATAACCATACGTTAATACTTTAAAAAAATCTTTATTATAAAAAAACGGGAATTTTATTGTTTATAATTGTTTCATACGTTTACCCACTATCCAACTGTATCTTGCTATTCAAAAAGTTTATAAATTATAGCTATTAATTTGAGTATAATATAACAATCTTTTAATTAAAAATATTGATATGTTATGTGATTAATAATATCTAGGGATGAAACTAACTAAATCTTCAACCGAAATTGACCAAAAATTGATGTGTTATAATGTGATTAACAATATTCGTTGCCTGACTTTGTTTGGATTAACCTCAACATCATTGATGCAGGTGTGAAAAAGGGAAATCGCCACCACTTTTTATTTATGCCTTTCTTGCACAAATTTTCACTTAATTCATCTTTATGTTGTTGATGAATGGACCATTAGATCTATCTACATTTTCCTCGCTGTGCAACCCGCACATTCATGGTTTCCCCCTGGGAGTTTCCATAAAAAGCTGTATAGTAATGTAAAGTAACCATAGTATAACATGACCTTTAGTAAGTAAGTATGTAGCATGTTTCTCCCCCGAAAGTAAAACAGTAAAAGTGGGGCTGTGACACTCACCTTAGATTGTGTTACTTGAAAACAGTTAAATAAGTATGCTATGATAGCCCCAAATAGCGGCGACCTATCATAAGATGTATATAAGTATCCGGACTAATAACCCGCAGGTTAACTAGTCCCCGAATGTCCAGACCATAACCATAAACATTTGAAAACACCTTTGACTGTTAAACAGACCGTACCAGACAAGACCCGACATCCCAATGGTGACCCGACATCCCACGTGTTAGCCAAATACAAACTATCATGCAACTTATGTAGTTAAACACTTAATACGCGCAAGAGTTCACCTAGTCTAGCATAAGGCTCAATTAATGCATAAACGAGTCCGAACACATGTTACTAAGTCATTGGACATGTCACAGGGTTCCTATCATGTTCCTAGGTGTCAATTCATGTTTCAAGATGTCAAAATACGCTTACAACAGCAGCACACGCGATTAGGCTATCATACATGCATTTAGGAAAGTCAACTAGTGATTAGGATGGTCAAACTAGCAATTGGGGGTGTAATCACATGTAGAACAGGCGATTAGGTGCCCAATCGCCTCTAATGTCAGGCGATTGGCCCAATCGCTAGTTCCATCAGGCGATTGGAGCTCCCCAATCGCCCCCTGCAGCCCGGTTCCGCTTTTTCACGCGTTTAACCCTCCAAATCAGATCTGAAACGTGTAAAAATACCCAACATCAAACTTAAACTATTACCCAACCCATTTCAAGCAAAAAACCCCCAATTTATCTCTACTCTAACGGTCTCGGTGCGATTATTTCCAAAATGGCAAAGTACTAGGTTTCATTAACTATGAAATCTTTCCTTAAATGACAATAACCAGATTACACATCCTACAACTTGCAAATCATCATCCCTTTGTTATAATATCATTCTAATATGAATCCTAACAACAAACAACCATTGAATCATATCATAACATCTTAATTCTTCAAGGATCATCCAAATGGGTCAAAATGCATACTTTCATCAAAACACCATAACAATAGCTTAAATCCTTAGATAATCATCCTAATAACTCCTACACATCATAAGTACATCAATTACATGGAAACATTCATGTTCTAACCACTAAAAATCATCATATGCATAAATACTTCACATATAGCAAGTATTATAGTGTAGACTTGTTTTAGAAACTCATTTCAAAGGTTTTTAAAGACACGCATTTAGTAAAACAAGGTCTGGACTTTTGGGAACCAAAACAATAACATTACAAGGGTTTGGGATGAAGAACACACCTTGGATTTTTATCAAAAAAAGGTGTGTAAGCTTGCAAATGGTGACTTTTGAAGCTAAACAAGTTCCAGAGGTGTTTTGAGGTGTGTGGGAGGTTTAGGATCTGTTAGGGTTGCACTAAGGGTGTTTGGGGAGTCAAGGGTTTTATTTATAGGTGTTTTTACTCGTGCAACACATATCAGGCGATTGAAGGAACAAATCAGGCAATTAGGAGCCTAATCGCCTATACTACTGGCGATTAGGGCTCCAATCGCCCCTAATCCTCCCCCAATCGCATGCTTGTCTGGCGATTAGGCTAATCACTTGTGCCTAATCGCCTACAGCATCAGAAGTTGGGTTTTTGGCGCGTTAAACACTATTTTAACATATATAAGCACGTATTCACATACCGACAAGTCACATAATGATTACAAACATATAATGCACGATAACTAACACGTTTACGTCCGTTCACCAATTCCCGGAACTCGAGACTTGCGTGTGTGCATTAAACCCGGTGATTCCACGAATTTCCAATCTTTGTACACATGGTTATGGACCAACTCCCGATGATCCCGCGGATCATTGTAACGACTCCCAATGATTCCCAGAATCATCATAACGACTCGACTGACCCAGTTAAGTACGTAACATGCATGACTCGCTAAGGTAGACTTACTTGTTTAGTCAATGTTACTAACATGAGTTTGCCGGGTGTCACATTATCCCCCTGTTGAAAGAATTTTCGTCCCGAAAATTGCCCAAGGCCAAAAGGAAGATACGAAAGAGAAGAAAATTTTTCCAGTTGCCACATCATCCCCCTGTTGAAAGGAATCTCGACCCGAGATTCATTCAGCTCCAGCAGGGACATATCTTGATTCGAACGCGCGCTTAGGAAATAAATGAGGATACTTAGCTTTCATTTGATCCTCCCATTCCCACGTGAACTCCGGTCCACGATTTGAGTTCCAACGAACTTTAACAATGCAGATTTTACTCCACCGAAGGCTACGGATCTTATAATCGAGAATCTCAACCGGTTCTTCCACAATACGCAGACGATCATCCACCTTGAACTCTTCAAGAGGAATAACCAAAGATTCATCCTCCAGACACTTCTTGAGGTTAGAGAAATGGAAGACATTATGAACATTACTGAGCTCAGTTGGCAGATCAAGCCTTTATGCCACCGGTCCAATCCGTTCTAGAATTGCGAATGGTCCCACATACCGAGGATTCAATTTGCCACGCTTCCCAAAACGTATAACACCCTTCCACGGAGATACTTTCAATAAAACCCTGCCGCCAACCTGAAATTCTAAAGGCTTGCGACGACGATCGGCATAGCTCTTTTGACGATCCCGAGCTGCTGCCATGCGGTTCCGGATTTGTACGATCTTCTCGGAAGTCTCGTACACAAGTTCCGGGCCGGTGAGTTGACTCTCACCCACCTCAGCCCAACAAAGAGGGGACCGGCATTTCCGCCCGTAAAGAGCCTCAAACGGAGCTGCCTTGTGTAACACCCCAACCAATGGCGGAAACATCGAGGTGTCACGTATGAATGATTGTTCAGTAGCTCATGGTAATACATATGTTTAAATAATCCTTTATTGAATTACATTAAATGTCTTGAATGAAATCTAATACATCCAATAATCAAAACAAAGCTTAAAACTTCAAATATCTTCGCATGCTAGCTCTAGACTTCAAGCATCATTATTTCCTGTTGAGTTTGGAAAAATGGGGGGTCAACTAAAAGTTGGTGAGAATACATAAGCCAAGTCAAGCAATTAAGTTTTAAAAGAATAAAAGTTTAGCAATTCATATGTCTAATGTAAGTTTAAGTCTGCATGAATAAACATGAAGTATAGTATGCACATAATCAATCCTCCGACAAAGTTTAGGTCCATCTCGCATCCACGGTTCTCCTTATAAAGTTTAGGTCCATCCCGCATTCACTGTTCTCCTTATAAAGTTTAGGTCCATCCCGCATTCACGGTTCTCCTTATAAAGTTTAGGTCCATCCCGCATTCACGGTTCTCCTTATAAAGTTTAGGTTCATCCCGCATTCACGGTTCTCCTTATAAAGTTTAGGTCCATCCCGCATTCAAGGTTCTCCTTATAAAGTTTGGAACGATAACAATCACCCGCGCTCCCCATAAAAGATGGTCAACGAATCTAGGTGGGATTGTCAATCTAATAGATCTATCATTGAATATCGCCAGGTTGGCCACAGCTAATGATTATGTAAGTTGAAGTTTAAGTCTAATAGTATTTGTCTAAGTCATGAGGCATTAAAGTTTACAACTAGACATGTATGTAGAATTGCTTAAGTATAAAGTTTCAAGTATAAAGAATTGCATAAACAAGGTTACGTAAACTCACCTGAAATTCACTGTGTAAGTGTTAGCAAGTAGCAACAAGTCTGAACTTGGATTAATTGAACTCTTGTATCCTATTACAAATAAATGATGCCTTAAATACTAATGCAAATACACTTGTTTCGTTTCTTGGTTGTAAAGATAGTTGATTCAACTACCTAGACTCGTATTGTAAACAATACGTGTCTTAATGTGTATAACCTAACGAACCAATAGTAACTTCGTTTGGTTTTTTTCGAAAATTTATGCGTATGTATAGTTATTGGAAATAATAATAATAATAATAATAATAATAATAATAATAATAATAATAATAATAATAATAAGTTATTGAAGTTATTGGTAAAGACACATTTTGTATAACGGATACGTAACTTGACTCAAGTATTAATTCATCTCGTGTCTTGGATAGTATATATGTACTTATTAATAAATATAAATATTTCTATTTATGACGACGTAAGATTTGAAAGTTAGAGTTTATTTGTAAAAACACAATCTCGTCTACACATAATCATAAACTTGAAAGGCCGATTTGGTTCTTATATTTTATAAAAATTTGGGCAGAGTTTCCTCTGTTTTTGTAAGAAACCAGACAACACAAGTCGTCTATTTTAACTCAAAACATCAATTGTCCAATTTCACAACACGCGGTACATTTTAACTAAGTCTATCTATACATGCCAAATGGTCTAAATTATTGAAATATAAATAAAAGTTATATATTCTGATAAGCGATATTCTTGTATATATGTAGTTCAACTTTTAATTAACATCGTTCGCATACGAGTAAATTATTATTTATTAGTCCGAGGACGAAATGGTAAAAACAACTAGTATTAGACTTGAATAATCGTGTTAACAATACAAGTATAAGTACAAGTATTCATATGCTTTGCCTATTCGAATATCTCATATATTCGTTATCATAAGTATTTTACATAAAGAAGTCGGTTCGGTTCGTTACGGATTTAGAATATATATTTATATTTGTCTAAAACAAATAAAACATAAGATAATAAACTGAAAACACTAGTGCGCGTTATACCTTCCGGAGTCGCGTGTTAGCCTAGTAACCCGTGTCGGCAGATCTGCCTAGTTTGACCAAAGTTGACTAATTCCAACTGGACCGACGTTGACCCGAGCTGAACTGTTTCTAACCCGTGATAACCAAAACTAAAACATCGTCGAAATATTACTCCGAGACCGGTCCTTCATCTGGTCTTTATCTCCATGGCCAATCCAAAACCACAATGTGCAGGTTGTGAACAAGCATCACCCAGAAACAAACAACACTGTCACCCTCTTCGACCAGGAATCCGCCTGCCCCGGTGACACCAAAACGAGCGGACCCGCTGCCGATTTGTACAAGGGTCAAAGGGGATCATATTGTGACGAACTTGACTCGGAACCAACAAGAATAACCCCAACCTTTCCGAGCACCTTGATCATGGTACCTAGATCTGATTGAAATCCTACGTAACTAACCCTCGATCAACAAAAACGCGACGAAAACAGCGGGCAGAGGCCCTGCAATTATCGGCTCATTCACCTCCATTTCAGACGCCATTGATGCTCGAAGCTTTACGAACTGATCCAAAGCGAGACCTCTATATAAGGGCTCTAAAATAGCGGGTGGAGGTGGTTGTTGGCGGCCCCTGTCGTTCATATTCAATCAGCGCCGCCACCACCAAGCAAGGTGGGGCAGGCCGCTGTCTAAAGGGAGGGTGAGGGAGAGAGACGTGAGAGATTAAGGGGTGGTTTAATGGTGGTGGTTGAATGACGACGGGTATAGGGTAGGTATGGGCAGCCGCCGCCGCCGCTGCTGTTGTTGGTGGCTCAAGAGAGGGGGAGTTTGGTGGCAGATTATGGCGGCTCGGGTGGTGGTGGTGTGTAGCTACTTAAAGGAGGGAGGATGAGAGAGTGGGACTGATATGATGTACAGAGGAGGCAGCAAGGAACGATAAGAGATTGAGAGTTGGAAGTTAGGGTTTGAATGTTTTGGTGACTAGGTTTTGAGTTGGCAAAGAATGAAGGATGGGAAGAGGGTAATGTGTTTATATAGTTAGGGTATTTAGTGTGGGTTAAGTGGTTGGGTACCGCGTATACGGGCCAGTTACTAACTCGGTCTCGTTTAAATTACATAACTTCTTAACCGCTAGCATAGTTATTTTGTTAAATTTATTTATATAATCCTTCTTGAAACGAGTGGTAGGACCATATATTAACTATATTTATATATATACATACATATATATTCATTGTCGCTTTAAGATTTATAAGAATTTCATAAGTGTCAGTTATTTGGCACGTTATTATTGTAACAAGTTATTATTATTTTCGACACTATAAAAGCGCAACTAAATAAATTTAGTTTAGTAATGAATTAAAATGTATTACTTGTTAACGGGATAATATTGTTAACGAATTAAAATCGTTTTTATAAATAAAATGTTATTATTATATTATTCGAGAAACGCTGGGCGTTACACCTTGATACTAGAATGGTAGCTGTTATTGTAGGAGAATTCCACTAACGGTAGATGACTCTCCCACCCCTTGCCAAAGTCGATCACACATGCCCAAAGCATGTCTTCTAGTGTTTGAATCATCCGCTCACTTTGGCCGTCAGTTTGCGGATGACAGGCTGTGCTCATATCTTACTGAGTACCCAGAGCCTTATGCAAGGATTTCCAGAAGTTTGAGGCGAACCGGGGATCACGATCAGAAATAATAGAAACAGGCACCCCGTGCCGAGAAACCACTTCCTTAAGATACAAACGAGCCAAACGCTCAAGGCCATCAGTTTCCTTGATAGCGAGGAAGTGCGCAGATTTTGTCAACCTATCGACGATCACCCAGATCATGTCGCAACCACTGGGCGATCTCGGAAGTTTGGTCACAAAGTCCATTGTAATCTGTTCCCACTTCCACTCGGGGATTTCAGGTTGTTGCAGAAGGCCGGACGGCTTTTGGTATTCAACCTTGACCTTGGAACAGGTCAAACATTTGCTTACATACGAAGCTACAACCGCCTTCATGTTCGGCCACCAATAAAGTATCTTTAAGTCTTGATACATCTTATCAGAGCCAGGGTGAAAAGAATACCAGGATTTATGAGCTTCATCAAGAACGAGCTCCCGCAAACCCCCGAATAAAGGGACCTAAACACGTTCAGCAAAATAATGTAGGCCATCGGACCTGAGTTCAAGGTGGCTATCGGCACCATGCATGGTTTCAGCTTTAAGGTTCTCATCCTTGAAAGCTTCTTGCTGCGCTGAACGGATTTGGTCAGGTAAACTAGAATGAATAGTGATCTGAAAAGCTCAAACACGACGAGGCTTAGCGGATTCCTTCCTGCTCAAGGCGTCTGCGACAACATTCGCCTTGCCAGGATGGTATTTTATAGCGCACTCGTAATCATTAAGAAGTTCGACCCAGCGACGCTGTCGCATGTTCAACTCCTTCTGATCAAAGATATGCTGGAGGCTCTTGTGATCGGTATAAATGGTGCACTGGGTACCGTACAAGTAATGCCTCCAGATCTTCAAAGCAAAGACTACTGTACCCAATTCCAGATCATGGGTGGCGTAGTTTTTCTCATGAACTTTAAGCTGGCGAGAAGCATAGGCAATGACCTTCTCGCGCTGCATCAACACACAACCGAGACCCCGGATAGAAGCGTCACAATAAACCACAAAATCGTCCGTGCCCTCAGGCAAGGACAAAATGGGAGCAGAACAGAGTTTAGCCTTTAGCATCTGAAAGGCTGACTCTTGCGAATCACCCCAGTCGAACTTCTTGTCTTTCTGGGTAAGCGAGGTGAGGGGTTGAGCGATCTTCGAAAATCCCTCGATGAAACAACGATAATAACCTGCAAGACCCAGGAATTGCCGCACCTCAGATGGCGTCTTCGGTGCTTCCCAGTCTTTGATAGCTTCTATCTTGGCTGGATCGACGTGAATTCCCTTTTCATTAACCACATGTCCAAGGAATTGGACTTCACGCAACCAGAAGCTACATTTAGAGAACTTGGTGTACAACTGCTCCCGTCTTAAGAGTTCCAAGACAAGACGCAGGTGTTCCCGATGGTACACTTCGTTCTTGGAATAGACTAGGATATCATCGATGAATACAATCACAAATTTATCAAGATAGGGCTTACAAACACTGTTCATCAAATCCATGAATACAGCGGGCGTATTGGTGAGACCAAAAGGCATGACCAAGAATTAAAATGGCCATAACGAGTTCGAAAAGCAGTCTTCGGAATATCAGCTTTTTGGACTCTCAACTGATGGTACCCCGATCTCAAGTCAATCTTCGGATAGAAACTAGAACCCTGAAGTTGATCAAATAACTCATCGATGCGAGGAAGAGGATAACGATTCTTGATGGTAACCTTGTTCAATTCACGGTAGTCGATACACATACGCAGGCTTCCGTCTTTCTTCTTGACAAAAAGAATAGGGGCTCCCCACGGGCATGAACTAGGTCGGATGAAACCCTTCTCCAACAGCTCCTGCAGCTGGTTCGACAACTCCCGCATCTCGGGAAGTGCAAGACAATATGGGGCTCGGGCAATAGGGGCCGCACCTGGAGCAAGTTCAATACCGAATTCGACCTGACAATAAGGCGGAAGGCCAGGTAGATCTTCAGGAAATACATCAGGAAAATCACAAAGGACAGGAATATCTTCAATCTTCTTCTCTTCCTCCGACGAAACTGAAACAAGAGCCAGAATGGCAGAATACCCCTTTCGAAGATACTTATAGGCTTTCATACACGAAATGATACTCAAAGGGACACCGCTCTTCTCACCATGCACCAATAGAATTTCTCCATCAGGGAGAGGAAGTCGAATAACTTTATCGAAACAAACGATCTCAGCATGATACAAAGATAGCCAATCCATACCCACAACAACATCAAAACTACCCAAGGACACCGGCATAAAGTCAATAGGAAAGGAATAACCCGACAATTCAAGGCGACACTCCCTAAGGACGCGCATCGCTTCAACTTTCTTACCGTCAGCCAATTCTATCAAGTGCATAGCCTCTAAAGGTGTAGGTACCCTATCAAGAAATTGACTAAATCCAAGAGATATAAAACTCTTATCGGCACCAGAATCAAACAAAACTGAAGCATAGCGATTATCAAGAAGAAACGTACCGGTAACAATGTCAGGGTCCTGTAGGCCCCCGCTCGAACCAATCACAAAGGCGCGAGCATTCCTGCCTCCGCCCCCGTTGTTTCCATTACTCGATCCATTCTTCCCAGCCTCGCCCTGCTTCAACTTGGGGCAATCGCGTTTGTAGTGTCCAGTCTCACCACAGTTATAACATCCCTGTTTGCCCTGGTTTCCCTGGGGAGCAGTAACCTGGGGAGTTGGGGCAGGTGTAGCGGGTGGGTTCTGATTACCCCGAAGATTGACTCTGCAATCCTTAACTACGTGCCGTCCCTATTGCACCGACGACAACGGTTCTTGTCACAAGGACCAGTATGATGAAACCAACATCACTCACACTTTGGCAACTTCCCGAAATAACCCCCCGACTACTGCTCAGACGATGATCCCCCAACATCAGACTTCTTCACCGGTTGAGGCTGAGCTGAACTCGAGCCTTTAACCATACCTTCCCATTTCCGCTTGTTGTTCTCAGGAGCCTTCACAGTAGCGCCTCGGGGAGGCAAGACTCCTTCAATTACCTTCATATTGGTCAGCCTGTGAGCTGACCGAACCACCTCAGAATACACAGTAAGATTACCCGCAGCTACCAATCCCGCGACCTCCGGCACTAACCCAGAAATATAGTGCTCAATTCTCTTGTATTCCGGTGTGTGCAAATCCGGGCACAACACCGCCAGCTCATTGTGTCTAGCTGTGTACGCTTCAATCTCCGACCCCACCAATTTGTGATTCCAGACCTCATGCTCGAGCTTCTGGATCTCATCCCTCGGGCAGTATTCGCGTTTCAAAAGCTGCACGAATTCTGCCCAGGGCATAGCATGGGCTTCCCCACTACCCATGGCCTGGGTGGTGGAGTTCCACCAAGTCAAAGCTTGACCCTCAAGGGTCGCTGAAGCATACTTCACATGGTCACCCACCTGGCAACTGCACATGGAGATTAAAGATTCCACTTTCTCTAGCCATCGGAGCAGTCCCACTGCCCCTTCAGTTCCACTAAAGTTGTGGGGCTTGCAATCCATGAACTTTTTGTAGGAGCACTGGGGTGAAGGGGGATTGACAGCACCACCTGGGACAAGACACACAGATAAATAAAAAGGAAAAGGTACAGTACCCTGAAACAGGATAGAATAGGTGGAAATTGACTTACCACCCATAGCATTATGAGCAGCTTGGAACGCAGCCAAGGCTACGTTCACGTGCTGCTGCAGTAGATTGTTCAACTCCTCTTGGGTCATATTAACGTTACCGCGACCACTGCCGCGACCACGGCCGCCAGCACGACCGCCAGCACGGCCGCCTTTGCGACCTCCACGAGCTCCCGACATATTCTGTCAAAACATGGAACAAAAGACTTAGGCTTGCTCGTGGTATAACCCACTAGGAATTTCAAGAAACTAAACCGGGTCCAATTCGGGTCCATCCGTTCAAACGCAAAAGTCCACTAGGGTTTCCATGCATTCCAGTTTATGATCTCGTGTGCACTTGACATGATAAACTGTTATACATGGCCCTCCAGGTGTACTTTAAGCTTCAAGTTCAAGTCACCGGACACTAGCACCCAATCATGGTATTATTATAAGTATAAGTATAAGATAGTATGTGTAAGGACAAGCGTGTCTATTGGGGCATAGAAGGGAGATGTTCGAATCCCTGGACAGATCTCAAGAGTATGCCGAAGCTACCCCAATGTACACTGTCGCCAAGAAGGTTCAATAATATGTTGTTCGCCATCAAATCATGATAAGAATGAGTTAAGGAGTAGAATGATAAATGAGTAAGCAGATGATGTAGCGTAGAAGATGTTGACACTGACACCCCGACAAGTTATAATGTTACGTACATGTTAAGACTCGACCATATGTGACCGTCTAGTGCGTGTGACTCGGCTATAGACTAGACTCTACATGCAGTCCTAGTTTACTATAATCGTTGGCTCTGATACCAATCTGTCACACCCTCAAATTCCACGTGCGGGGTTTTACCGCAAGGCGCATGACACACCAGGATCCCAGTCAACGATCACAATAAACAAACACTAAACATGCATATATTGAAACCAAAACATTATGCTTTGAGCCGTAAACCAGCAGCGGAAGCATTTCTTGTTTACAACCAAAAGGCATATTATAGTTTACAAAACATTGTTTAATATGCAACAAAACTCTAGACGTTGTGCGAGACTCCGTGCGCCTAGTCCGTTAACTACTACCTTAGCGACCTGAGAAAACATGCCAAAAATGTCAACATATAATGCTGGTGAGTTCACAGGTTTTCTTTTATAAAAGAGTTGTTATAAGTTTGAAAAATATCATATCCGTTACTACTAGGTTATAAGAACGTTAGCTAGACGTTAAGTGTTTTTACTACTACGGTTGGGAACCCATTACTAAACATGAACAATTAGTTGAAGCGTGCCCAGATGACTGGGCTATTACCGATGCCTCGGCGAGCCCGAACTAGAGACAATATGCACCCGCCCGGCCCCTCCGTCGAGTGGGGTTTGTGAGGCCCAATAGATCTATCCACATTTCCCTCGCTGTGCAACCCGCACATTCATGGTTTCCCCCTGGGACTTCCCATATAAAGCTGTATAGTAATGTAAAGTAATCATAGTATAACGTGACCTTAGTAAGTAAGTATGTAGCATGTTTCTCCCCCGAAAGTAAAACAGTAAAAGTGGGACTGTGACACTCACCTTATATTGTGTTACTTGAAAACAGTTAAATAAGTATGCTATGATAGCCCCAAATAGCGGCGACCTATCATAATATGTATATAAGTATCCGGACTAATAACCCGCAAGTTAACTAGTCCCCGAATGTCCAGACCATAACCATAAATGTTTGAAAACACCTTTGACTGTTAAACCGACCGTACCAGACAAGACTCGACATCCCACGTGTTAGCCAAAATACAAACTATCATGCAAATTATGTAGTTAAACACTTAATACGCGCACGAGTTCACCTAGTCTAGCATAACGCTCAATTAATGCATAAACGAGTCTGAACACGTGTTACTAAGCCATTGGACATGTCACGGGGTTCCTATCATGTTCCTAGGTGTCAATTCATGTTTCGGGATGTCAAAATACGCTTACAACAGCAGCACACGCGATTAGGCTATCATACATGCATTTAGGAAAGTCAACTAGTGATTAGGATGGTCAAACTAGCAATTCGGAGTGTAATCACATGTAGAACAGGCGATTAGGTGCCTAATCGCCTCTAATGTCAGGCGATTGGCCCAATCGCTAGTTCCATTAGGCAATTGAAGCTCCCCAATCGCCCCCTTCAGCCCGGTTCCGCTTTTTCGCGCGTTTAACCCTCCAAATCAGATCCGAAACGTGTAAAAACACCCAACATCAAACTTAAACTATTACCCAACCCATTTCAAGCAAAAACCCCCCAATTTATCTCTGCTCTAACGGCCTCAGTGCGATTATTTCCTAAAATGGTAAAGTACTAGGTTTCATTAACTATGAAATCTTTCCTTAAATGGCAATAACCAGATTACACATCCTACAACATGCAAATCATCATCCCTTTGTTATAATATCATTCTATTGTGAATCCTAACAACAAACAACCATTGAATCATATCATAACATCTTAATTCTTTAAGGATCATCCAAATGGGTCAAAATGCATACTTTCATCAAAACACCATAACAATAGCTCAAATCCTTAGATAATCATCCTAATAACTCCTACACATCAGAAGTACGTCAATTACATGGAAACATTCATGTTCTAACCACTAAAAATCATCATATGCATAAATACTTCACATATAGCAAGTATTATGGTGTAGACTTGTTTTAGAAACTCATTTCAAAGGTTTTTAAAGACACACATTTAGTAAAACAAGGTCTGGACTTTTGGGAACCAAAACAATAACATTACAAGGGTTTGGGATGAAGAACACACCTTGGATTTTATCAAAGAACGGTGTGTAAGCTTGCAAATGGTGAGTTTTGAAGCTAAACAAGTTCCAGAGGTGTTTTGAGGTGTGTGGGAGTTTTAGGATCTGTTAGGGTTGCACTAAGGGTGTTTGGGGAGTCAAGGGTTGTATTTATAGGTGTTTTTACTCGTGCAACACATATCAGGCGATTGAAGGAACATATCAGGCGATTAGGAGCCTAATCGCCTATACTACTGGCGATTAGGGCTCCAATCGCCCCTAATCCTCCCCCAATCGCATGCTTGTCTGGCGATTAACCTAATATTAGTTTTTTTTATACCCCAAGTTAACCAAAATCAACAAATCGAAACTGAACCTTTCATACATTTATATCTTTTATACATCCATTACATGTATTTATACCTCCATTTCATTTGCTTCTGAGCAAAATTTTAACCAAAGTTTGGTTATTAACCAAAATTAACTAAACTGAATTAAAAATGACAATGTAACCAAATAGACTGAATCAATTAACCGGTTGTTTAATAAGATCGATAAATCGATAATGTTGATTTTTGTTTCAGTTGAGGCTTATAACTGAACTGAACCTAACCCAACCCAACCATGAACCATTAGAAGTGTATGTGTTCCCTACCACATCGTGCGAGCACACTATTATGAATATATGAATGAATCTGTTTTAGTTTAACTAATTTTGATTAACTAAGGGGACAAAAAGAAAACGATAACCGATTTTAACTCCAATCGGATGTTTTCAGTTTTCAATATATTGTGGTTCAGTTTTGTCTACTTTTTGGTTTGGCTTCGGTGAACGGTTTAGTTATTGCTCACTCCTAGGTATTGTTAATCACGTACCACATAAAGATTTTTAAAATAAAAAATAGCAATATTATACTCAAATTAAAGATAATAAAATGCTCATTATTATGATGTATAAAAGTATCAACGTATAAAAAATTTTTGACTATTTAAAAATCATGGGGGATAGTTTGCTTAAAATAAGGCATATAAGTTTAACTGTAATTTAAATAAGCAAAAGATAAATAAAGTTTAAGGGGTTAAAGTGTAACTAAGATAGTGTATTAAAATGTAAATAATTTAGGCTAAAAATGATCTCAAAGAGTTATAAACCACACAAGTAGGTGAGGGAGATGGCGAAGGTGATGGCATATAGTTTGTTAGCAGTGATGGTTGAGAAAACCAGGTGTTGCTTGCCGACAAGTGATATATGTGTCGAAAGTGAAATATGCATAGAGGTAAGATGTAAATGAGTGGTTTACCAATATGCTCTTTAGTTTAAATAAATGATTTAGTAAGAACCACAAATGTTGAAACTAAATGGAATACGATCTGTTATTTTGTTCTCTATTCTACTTAGGACCTTTTCTTTTCTTTTTTTTTTTTTTTTTTATACTATAGTATATTATAAAAAAAATTGTATGATAATATTCCCAAATTGGTAAAATACCCTTTACATTGAAGCATTAGAAGAGTTCCACATGGAATTGCCATAGCCAAATAAATTATGACCCCACAATACAAATATAACTTTAGTGCATGTGGCAAAAAATTGTAGGTGGATGGATATTTAATTTTGCCTTTACATGTTCAATGTATTCATGTCAATCTTTGTCTCCTTATTTTCCTTTAAAGATGGAAAGGCCCATGAAGGAGCTATCAACCAAATTTAAAGACAATGAAAGGGTGTCGAGATAATTGAAGGTTGAAGAATATATTTTTTTAAATAAGTACAATAGTTGAAGTCAACTTTGACTTTGCTAAGTTAAACAACCAAAAACCAAAAGATTATTATGATATTATCAATTAATCTAGATAATCCCTGTAACTATCATTAATCAAATCAACATCATGTGGCTTTTTATCTAAACCACCATTTAACATCAAGATTAGATACATTAACTACCTCTCAATCTTAATGGTGACACTTAATGATAAGATAAGCTACATTGCACTGATGTTTGACTCATCGCCTAATTTAGGGCAGATTTGATGTTTTCCTTTTGCTTTGTTTTTGTAGTTTTTTTTACATCTAGATCTTTTTGTAAAAATAAATATTTTATAGATTAGAATTTTTAAAAAATCAGAATGGTTAAATAACTATAGAAATAACTAAAATCTATTTTTTCGCCTTGAATTGTATGGGAACTTAAAAAATATGTGTATTGAGGCTGGACCCTTTCTTTTAGTCTTGGGCTTAATATTGGTTGTTAAGCTTTTGCCAGACCAATGTACTCTTAGGTCTTAGCCCATCACATTTCAACTATAGGCCAGCCCATGAAACGATAAGTCTAGTTTACCACTAACCTAGAGACGGACAAAACAAAACCTAATTAGATTTTCAAACTGGTTCGTAACCCGACTCCATACCACACTTGAAACTTGTTTGACCCAAACCAATTTCAACCTAACCCTAACCGTCATTTTGTATATGTTAGTTGCTACTCTCTTTGCTAAAACCGGTTTGCCCCCGAACCAATTTGAAAAAAAAAAAAAAAAAAAAAAAAATGCTTGAAAAATCTACTTCAACCTTATCCAAACTGTCAGTTTAAGGATGAGATCAGTATTGTACCAGTACCTAAAATACCAGTAACGAATTTTCAAAAAAAAAAAAGTACCCAATATCATATTGAATCTTTTGGTACACTAGTGATACGACATCGGTACGGTACCATCTATACGGTATTGGTACTGAACTGGTATCAATTACTGAAAATAGCAATACCGAATTTTGAAAACGTGGGTATCGAGTATCGTGAATCTATCAATACATTATCAACATTCGATACCAAATGCTCATCCTTATGCCAATTTGAATAGTTGCTGCTACTTTCTTTACTTGTTTACAAACCGGTTTGAACCTGAACAGTTTCAACTAAACGCAAATCTATTAGTATAGTATCAATATTTTCCCACTAAGAGGGTGTTTGAGATTGAGTTTGGAAATGCAAAAGTGCTTTTGCCAGAAATGCTTATTGGCTTATGACTTTTTGAAAGTGAGTTTTAAAAAAAAGTGTTTGGATTAGCTTTTGGGATGAGAAACGTCAAAAAGTCAATAGATTGTTTTTTTTAAGTGTTTCGCTTAACTTATTGTGAATATTGGTTGTATAGGTGGTAGATTTGTAATTTTTTTTTTTCCAAAAGTCAAAAGCCAGGATTTCTAACTTCTCAAAAACAGTTTTTTCACCCTTAAAAGCCAAAAGTCAAAACAGAAAATGCTTTTGGGTTACACAAACAACTTACTTATTGGCTTTTTGGAAAAAAGAAAATAAATAAGTTGTTTTGAAACTCAATCCCAAACACCCCCTAACCGGTTAACAGGCGGATTCAATGGGAAGAAGATGGACGGTTTTATCTTAAATCAAATCAGTAATTATGTTAAATCTGCTCTCTCTGTCCTCCATAAAAGGTGTCCCGTTTTATCCTTAGTTTCGTCCGATTAGGAGCGTGTACTTATTTTTATGTCTACTGTTTTATTATATTTTAGTTTACGTAATTCTGTTCATCCTCTGGAAGATACTAGACCAGTAACCGTTTGTTAGGGTTTATTGCTGCAAACTTTTCAAATCTTAGGTAGCGTTCATTAATAGAATTGGAATTCGTACGGGAAATAGAATTTGATTTGGAATGTAGGTGTGTTCGATTCACATAATGAAATGGAGTTTGGATTGAATTGGAATATAGACTCCATTCAATATGTTGTTCAATTCCGGTTCTTTTGTTGAAACGGACACTATAAGAAACGTAATATGCATTCCAATTCCATCCACATTCTATTCCGTTCTGTTTTCACGAACGCTACCTTAGTTTTTAGATAGTGAATTTGTGTAATCTCCAAACTTTGATGAATGATTAATGCAACTATGCAAGAGAGAATCACGGTGTATTAAGTTGATGAATATGGCATTAGTTTACAATGAGGGTATATCCTGGTTCGGTTATATGATTACTATGATGGACAACCGCTCTAATCTAGGTTAAGGTTAATAATACAAGTTTAGGTAATTAACTTAGGATGTAATCAACAATTATTCCATCAATTCTGTGCTTGTGCAATGCAACGTATGATTCTGCCCTCAAAAGTTATTGGCATGAGTTGAGGATCAATATTTTTGTTGGTGGTTTATCCTAACTCATGATAAATCTGTATGAAGAAGGAAGTCGACAACTGAAATCTTATGATATGGATTTGGATTTTGTATATTTCAATTACTTTTCAAGTTTAGTATGAAGAAGGAAGTCGACGACTGAAATCTTTTAGATTTTGCTTATTAGGAAAAGATTATAGACATAGAGACAGTGGCGGATCTAGAAATGAATTTCAGTAGTAACGTTTTTCATTTTTTTCATTTTAGTAGCAACGTTTTCCAAATTTCGTTAAAAAAACCAAATTTTCCACTACACGCGCGAAGTTGAGCAGCAACGGACGCGGCACCTAGTTATACACTAGGTCCGCCCCTGCATAGAGATTAGAGAATGCTTTGATGTAGTTGCTACTTCACAAGCCAAGAAGGGTACTTGAGAGGTTAGTCATTTTAGTGTTGTTGATCTCTTTTAGAGTTATTTTAGCTTCATTACTTGGCTATTGGTGTTTTTTTTTTCCATATCAGCCATAAACCTTATCAAATGTCATTGGTTTGGACTCTGTTGGTGACTTGATGCAGAAACCACCATTTGAATATAACACTTGAAGCTTTGTAGTTGGGTTCGCTAGCCCCTTGCTAGCTTATTAATTAAATCAGTTGGTTGGCCGTTCAAAAAAAAAAAGAATATAACACTTGAAGCTAATGAAGGGCTGCAAACGAACTGAACTTTCAGCGAACAGTTCATGAACCGTTTGGCGGGAAGTTCGTTTGTGTTTGTTCGTTTAATAAATGAACGAACACGAATAAAATATTTCGTTCGTTTAGTTAAACGAACGAACGTGAACAGAGGTCACATTCGTTCGTTTATGTTCGTGAACGTTCGGTAAGGTGTTCGTTTATGTTCGATAATTTAATAAGGTTTTTTGTTTTTATAGTTTGTCCTAATATTATTTATTTAACCCAAATAAATAAATAAACATATATGTATGTGAATTCAATTTTATTAGAAAATTAATATATGTTCGTTTGTGTTTGTTTCTGTTGATGAACAAAATTAACAAACGAACACGAACATGATTGTTTTCTTAACAAACGAACACGAACATAAAATCTCGTTCGGTAAGTGTTCATGAACTGTTCGTGAACACATATTTTCCTTAACAAATGAACACGAACAAGGCCTTGTTCGTGTTCGTTCGGTTCGTTTACGGCCCTACCACCAACATATCAGATATAGCATAGCAGCAGCAACAGCAAAGAATATACCAACACCAACTAATTAAAATTACAGTAAAGGTTGCTGAAGAAGCATTTACTGTTAATGGACAACTCACTAAATTCACCGTTTATCAACCTACAATCCATTTGAGCAGCATTGTTATCACTTAACCAATTTTCTTAAGTATTCTATCTTCCTTGATTTTGGCACACTTGAGAGTATGTTTATTAGAACTTTAGAAGTATCACAAGTCACTATTCCCTGGCTAGATTATATAGGATTCTGTCGCAGCATGCTTGTGGTTGGGAGAAAATTATACTGAGTTCTGTAGTGAAGAGGTACAGTCGATAATGAGCAGCCGTAAACACCAAACACGATGGTTTGAGATCACCCCAACTCAGACTCTGCTTCATATATTTTACTCAATAAAAAAGAAATGACTTGCATAGACCTATATATATGTATATCCACACACAACCAAACTAACTCAAACCAAATCCAAGTCTAATATGAAATCAAACAAACCAAAATCGATATATACACGTTTAAATGTTAATTGAATCTATAAAATAGGAAGCTTACATAGACCACCCTAACTGAGACTTTTCATATACGTTATTCGACAAAAAGAAATGACTTACATAGAACTATAATCTAGGGAGTTCAAACGTTTCTGAACTGCACTCGCTTCACTTTAGAGCAACACCAATCCTCGTGTGCTTTAAACAGCCTTCTTTCTTTGCTATGGACAATCCCAAGATTTGATCCATCCAATGCAGTATTCCATACTATCATCGGAAATCCCATTGACCAGCTTAGAACTATTGTGTTGCCAGAATTCCTACTCCACAATTCGGTTGTTTATGCAGCGGTTTCCTGCAAAATAATCTTCCCAAATGCCATCTTTGTGAAGCCATCATGAATTCTTCAAGTATTGAATTGATTATCTGTTCATGCACACGTCGCACCAGGCTTCTTCGTTTCGTTTGTGCTTTATCATTTGACTGAATCACAAGATCCATCTGTCGTCAGAGTTTGCTTTCATCAAGTCTTCACATGGAAAACTCCATCTACCGCAAATAGGACTCTGTTTACTTCATGTATACCAAACACTGTTAAAAACACTCCGCTCTATTTTTTTATTCAATCGCCACTGATTAAATACGATCACCCCGACTGTTCCAATCGAATCGATACACAAGCATACCACTCTCCTGAGAACATACAGTTCTTTTTCTCTGTGTTACTCTCTCTCTCAAGAATACGCAGTTCTTTTCTTCTGGCTAACGAGCACACCGCTGTTCTCACAAGTAACAAGAACACCGCTCTTGTTACCACCCTCACGGATTGGTCACCTTTTGGTCTTTTTTCCTTGACTCAGCAGATCGATCGAGTTATTGATGTCGGCTGACTGCTGGCTCTGGCTACACTTTGGCTTCTAGGTCCCGACCGATAGTAGCTCTGAAAAACCAATTTTATCAAATAAAAAATTAGAAGAGCCGAAATTGTTTTGCTTCAAATCTCCTTTGTTTTCTTCTAGTTTTCGGTCAATACTGCTATGTAGACATCTTATTAATTTGTCTGTTCTGTTTATAACTTCATAATCTATCCCTAATGGGTCAAATTTTACAAGGCAGTGTATCCTTAAGGCAGAAACATATTTATCATTCTAATCAGAAATTTAGATTATTGTTATAACAAAGTTTTATAGTCAACACAAACTGAGCTGGCCCATTTTGACCTATTCTGCTCTTGGTTTAAAAAAAGGGGCGTGCACGATGCGACTAGGAAAGCGCCTCATGTACTTCTGGGTCCAACTTGGTCAAATTTTGTCAAATTGGGGTTTGTAGGAGACTGAAATGCAAAGAGAACAACCAAAGGGATGAAGAAGTAATGAAAGGTTTGCTTGATTGAAAGGTTGATATGTAAAACAAATGAGAGAGACAACTTCTCGTTGTAAATAAAGCTTATTTGGTTGTACATGAGCAACGCCTCCCATACATGATGTGCGCGCCTTAGGCCTTTTGGATAATTGGACCTGAACTTCCTAGAGCGCCTCACACTTTAGATGAAGATTGTGCTACCCAGCCAACACATAATAAGCATAGATGAGACTTTTATTTTACATGTTCAACTTTTACAAGACAATTAGGTTGATTTTTTTTCCACAATCGCTTTTGTAAATCAAGTTACGATTGCTTTCCTAGATGCCTGATAAAGCATTGTCTCGCTTCGGAGAATTGGATCATATTTGGTGAATCATGTCTTTTCCGAATAACCTTTATATCTTTTCCTAATAACCTTTATGTCTTTTTGCTATTTTGGTAGTTAAGTTTTTATCTAAATTTAACTATACCGGTTCAAAACTAGTGTTTGTTGCTATGACGCTTGCTACACACGTACTATGTTGATTAATGTTCTTTTATACAAGTCACTAGTTTCGTCGTCTTGTTGGTTCAGTTCTTCATAACGCGTCGTATGATCATTCCAACTTGAGAAAAGCGACTAATTAGCCCAACCGGGGAACTTAATTTTGATCAAAGTTAAAGACAGTTTTATGAAGGATAATGTTGAACTATTTTAAGAAAAATGGATATAAATGAAAAGATTCCAATCAATAAGGACCGGTGATGGGGCTTTCATAAGGGCTCAATAAAGGAGTATGTTTCGGGACAAAGCCTAATAAAGGGGTCCATACCCTACCCTAGATCATGAAGTGGGGTAAACCCTCCAAAAGGCACAACACCCATCGAGCAGTGGATGTTTAGTTTGTGATAAGAGGTGCAAAAAGTAAAGCAACCGGACCAAACAAATTAAAAACCCGGAACTTGGTATTGAGGAACAGGTTCCATACCTGACTCTACCCGCCGTTTATACTATGCTTTAAAATTGATTCCAACCTAGTTGTAACCTACCCGAACCGGTCAAAACCTTAAAAAAGTGTTAGTTATACTTGGGATCGAAACCAAACTGAACTGATCAGTTCTCTCTTAAAAAAGCAGTTTCAAACCCGACGTGGTTCTAACAATACCCAATTATTGACTTCGTTAACTAGAATTGTAACTGATTTTGACCAAAAAAAAAACCTGAAATATGCACCACTATGGTTTGTGCAATTACATAACCAGTTATATTACAAATAATCATATCCTTGAGGACATATTTTTTGTGCGCTTGTGAAACTGTCGTGTATCATGACGACTCCCTCGGAATTGTTTCGAAGTCTACCTTGATATGAAACAAAAGGTTCGACTTTGGAGTTGTGTTTTGTATAATTTAAATTCCTATAGCCTCGATCAATAATGTGCTTCTAATAATCGAAGGTGGAGAATCAATTGATGTCACCCTAGATGTCATGTTTGGAGACATTGAATAATGTGACTTTGTTGGTATTAGAATACTTTTAGTTTTGTCAAAAGAAGTACATTATCCTAAGTGAAGTGACTCAAACTTTGACCCAAGCTTTTAAGCCCTGTGATGTTACCTCTTGAACAGGCCCATCTTGTGGTCATCGTCAAGTCGCTAGTTGTTGTTCTTGTTGGGTTCTTGGGGATATAAAGAAACTAATGTTTTCAACCTAAGGCTGGCCGGTATGCTGACGTTAAGCCCCCCGTCTCCACTTTTCCTCCCCCGTCCCTGTCTCTACCCCCCATCCTTAACGCCCGAGACGAGCCAATCAACTTTTTTCTTGTTTTCTTTTTTTTTTTGAACGTTATACAACGGTACAATCTTGGCAACGGTCATTTTAAAAATAAATAAATAAATAAAGTTTTTTATATATACAAACCAACCAAAATCAATATAAAAAAACCAAAATCATCTCATCCTTACCAAAATCCTCTCTACATTCTTATAAAAACACTCATATTCTTTTAAAAACAAACCAAACAATCTCAAATTTACCATTGGTTGATTCGTCTAGTTCGTCGAGCGAAGAAAATCAGATTTTTATAAACGCGGTTTGGGAAGCGGAACAATTAATTGTGGCGGAGGAAGACGAAGAAGTGAGCTCGCAATCACGAACTAGGCTAGCTTGCATAAACAGAGACCAGGAGGGTAAGTGTATTTTTTGTTGGAATATATATAGCAACTATTTTATGTTTATAATTTTTATCGCCACAATAGTTATATTTATTTACAACATACGTGTAGGTGCCCACGAGCGATTAGTAGCAGATTACTTTGCCGATCAACCGGTGTACACGGATGAGATGCTTAGGCGCCGGTTCCGAATGAGACGTCGATTGTTCGTACGTATTGCCGATGATTTGGCGAGTTGTGACCCGTATTTTACATTACGGTACTATGCTAGAGGCAAACGGGGGTTCACAACTTTACCAAAATTCACAGGAGCATTGCGCCAACTAGCTTACGGGACAACAGTCGACTCGCGGGATAAGTATTTACGGATGTCCGAAAGAACGACACGTGACTGCTTGTATAAGTTTTGCAAACGTGTTGTCAAGATCTATAACAAAAAATATATGCGAAAACCAAACTCCAATGAAGTCCAGAAATTGTATGAGTTCCACCACGAAAAGCATGGTTTTCCAGGAATGCTTGGAAGCATCGATTGCATGCATTGGCCGTGGGCGAATTGCCCTAATGCATGGCGTGGCCAGTTTTATCGAGGCGATCACGGCCATCCAATAATAATCTTAGAGGCTGCTGTGTCACAAGACTTATGGATTTGGATGCATTTTTTTGTGTTCCCGGATCGAATAACAACATTAATGTCATTAACCAATCATTGGTTTTTGAGGATGTTGTAAAAGGAACCGGTCCGGATACAAGATTTACAGTTTTGGGGGTTGAGTACAGACACGGGTATTATCTTGCTGATTTAATATACCCAACCTACTCTACACTCGTTAAAACTGTTAAGCACCCTCCCGACGAAAAAAGAAAGAAATTTATCTAAGTATCAAAAAGCAGAGCGAAAGGACGTTGAACGAACATTGGGGGTTCTACAAGCAAGATGGCACATCATCGCAAATCCGGCACGTGCTTTCACACCCAAAAAACTACGCTATTGTATGTATGCTTGTATCTTGCTGCATAACATGATCATTGAAGACGAAGGCCGAGCTATTTGTGAGTACGATGAAAACGCGGTAGAGGAGAATACTATTCCGGTTGGCCCAGAGCAGCAAGAGTTAAACGAATTCTCGTTACGTAACGAGCACATCCATCATCATCATCTTCAAGCCGACTTGATTGAATACATTTGGATCAATGGACACGACGACTAGTATCTACTTTTAAATGTTTATGTATTTTTTTTTCGGTTTGTATTCTTTTTAATTTTAGGATGGTTTGTAATTTTTTTAATAAAATTTAGTATTTATTTGAACATTATTTTGTTTGTTTGTTACTTTTATAAAACTAATTAAAATTAATATTAAAAAAATTAAGTAATAAATGCTTCAGACATGGAGTTTTGGTGTCTCCACACCCCATTCATGTCTCAAGTAAGAGAAAAATGGAGCTTGATGATGTGGCATCCTAGTTGGCATGGAGACATCAACTTTTTGGTGTCTCCACACCCATTAGCCTAAGTGTAAATATAAAAACTCACAATGCAAGACACATGCAACTTCTCTCATTCTTTAGTGATCTACACCTTTAGGGCCGTTTGGTAGCCTCTTAACGAGGTTCTCAACCATTCAGCTCTGAATGGTTCAGCATTCAGACTGTTTGTTTCAACCTAAAAAGGCTCTGAATGGAATGGTTAAAAGCTGAATCATTCAGACTTTGTGCATAGCTGAACCATTAAGCACTTAATCATTCAGAGCCTCTTAGCCATTCACACATCTTAATGATTCAACACTTAATTAGCCAAGCGGCCCCTTAGTCTAGTTATTCTCTATCTATTTAAAAGTACCACTGTTTTATGAACTGCATCAAAATAAAAACATATGTCCACACACTAATAACATAAAAACGATAAACCCCCCACATACCACCATCGACCCCCTCCCCTAAATACATGTGCGTTCGTTTACACACAAAATAAACCTTCCAACCGCCATAGAAAACAACCCTAACTGGTCCTAGACATTTACATGGTTTAAAATGCCCGCTCCATACATACTAAGTATATGCGGAACAAACATTTACACCATATAAAAAAAATACTGGCGGATCAGGTTTCTTACAGTTTTTAGACACATACTATGTGACAACCGGAAAATCTCCGAAATTTTTTTCTTTCTTTTCATCGCTTCCTTTTTGGTTTCGGGAAATTTTCGGGACGAAAATTCTTTCAACGGGGGGATGATTTGACACCCGGCAAACTCCGGTTAATAACTTTCATTAAACTAGTAAGTCTACCTTAGCGAGTCATGCATATTACGTACTTAACTGGGTCAGTCGAGTCGTTACGATGATTCTGGGAATCATCGGGAGTCGTTACAATGATCCGCGGGATCATCGGGAGTCGGTCCATAACCATGTGTACAAGGATTGGTGATTCGTGGAATCGCCGGGTTTAACGCACACACGCACGTCTCGAGTCCCGGGAATTGGTGAACGGACGTAAACGTGTTAGTTATCGTGCATTATATGTTTGTAATCATTATGTGACTTGTCGGTATGTGAATACGTGTTTATATGTGTTAAAATAGTGATTACGCGTAATTGCATGACATTATAGGTGATTACGCGTAATTGCATGACATTGTAGGTGATTACGCGTAATTGCATGTAAATAAGGGGTGATTAGCCTAATCGCCAGACAAACAGGCGATTAGGAAGAGATTATGGGCGATTAGAGCTCTAATCGCTAGTAGTACAGGCGATTAGGCTTCTAATCCCTGATCTGTTCTTGTAATCGCCTGATGGGTGTTGCACGAGTAAAAACACCTATAAATACAACCCTTAACTCCCCAAACACCATTTGTGCAACCCTAACAGATCCTAAACCTCCCACACATCTCAAAACACCTTTGGAACTTGTTTTGCTTCAAAACTCATCATTTCCAAGCTTACACACCCTTCTTTGATAAAATCCAAGGTGTGTTCTTCATCCCAAACCTTTGTAATGTTATTGTTTTGGTTCCCAAAAGTCCAGACCTTGTTTTACAAAGTTTGTGTCTTTAAAAACCTTTGAAATGAGTTTCTAAAACAAGTCTACACCATAATACTTGCTATATGTGAAGTATTTATGCATATGATGATTTTTAGTGGTTAGAACATGAATGTTTCTATGGAATTGATGTACTTCTGATGTGTAGGAGTTGTTAGGATGATTATCTAAGGATTTGAGCTATTGTTATGGTGTTTTGATGAAAGTATGCATTTTGACCCATTTGGGTGATTCATGAAGAACTAGGATGTTATGATATGATTCAATGATTGTTTGTTGTTAGGATTCACATTAGAAGGGTGTTATAACATAGAGATAATGATTTTCAAGGTTGTAGGATGTGTAATCTGATTATTGCCATTTAAGGAAAGATTTCATAGTTAATGAAGCCTAGTACTTTGCCATTTTTGGAAAAAATCGCACCGAGGGCGTTAGAGCAGAGATAAAGGGGGGGGGGGGGGTTTGCTTGAAATGGGTTGGTTAATAGTTTAGGTTTGATATTGGGTGATTTTACATGTTTCGGATCTGATTTGGAGGGTTAAACACGTGAAAACGCGCCACGCTACTGCAGCAGGCGATTGGGCAGCCTAATCGCCTGATGCAGGGGCGATTAGGAAGCCAATCGCCTATACATCAGGCGATTAGGCTGCCAATCGCCTATTTACTCTCCCCAATCACTAGTTGACTTTTCCTAATTGCATGTTAGTTCCCTAATCGCGTGTACTGCTGTTGTAAACGTATTTTGACATCCCGAAACACGATTTGACACCTAGGAACATGATAGGAACCCCGGGATACATCCAATGACTTAGTAACATGTGTTCGGACTCGTTTATGCGTTAATTGAGCATTATGCTAGACTAGGTGAACTCTTGCGCATATTAAGTGTTTAACTGCATATGTTGCATGATGTCTTATATTCGGCTAACACGTGGGATGTCGGGTCACCAATGGGATGTCAGGTCTTGTCTGGTACGGTCGTTTTAACAGTCAAAGGTGTTTTCAAACGTATATGGTTATGGTTTGGACATTCGGGGACTAGTTAACCTGCGGGTTATTAGTTCGGGTACTTATATACATCTTATGATAGGTCGCCGCTATTTGGGGCTATCATAGCATACTGACTTAACTGTTTTCAAGTAACGCACTCTAAGGTGAGTTCACGGCCCCACACTTTACTAGTTTTGTTTTCGGGTGGAGAAACATGCTTATACATTTTGATCACACATTTACATGTTATACATTATAAACACACGTTTTCATGTTATACTATGGCTCACACTTTATTACTATACGGTTCATCTAAGTCCCTTAGAAACCACTAATACGAGGATGTAGCGGGGAAATGTGGATAGCGCTATTGGGCATGACAAACCCCACTCGACGGTTGGAGGCCGGGCGGGTGCATATTGTCTCAATCACACTAGGCTTACCGAAGATGAGGTAGTCTGTAAACAAGGGTATCACACAGTTAGCAATGGTTTCACCCATATGAGTAATACACTTGACGCCTAGCTAGCGTACGAACAAGCATAGTATGAACAGTAACAATAACAGTAACAGTAACGGTGACAGTTTTTAAAGGATTAATGAAACGTTTATTGAAAAAGAAAAACCTGTGAACTCACCAGCATTATATGTTGACGTTTTTGGCATGTTTTCTCAGGTCGCTAAGGTAGCGGTTAATGGACTAGGCGCACGGAGTCTTGCACGGCGTCTAGAAGTCTTATTGCATATTAAACAATGTTTTGTAAACTGTAATATGTCTTTTGGTTGTAAACAAGAAATGCTTCCGCTGCTGGTTTATGGCTCAAAGCATAATGTTTTGGTTATTGCATGGAATGTCTTACCTATTTTCTTACATTTAGTTGTCGTTTATTGTGACCGTTGACTTGGATCCTGGTGTGTCACGCGCCTCGCAGTAAAACCCCGCATGTGGAAATTTGAGGGTGTGACATACTATATAATATAAAAAGCATAAAAGGGGGTGCTAAGGGGGCTATTCAAATAACTAAGGTTCTGGGTCTTGGTTCTTCAATGGACAGTTCCTAAAGTCGTGATCGGTCACATATTCTAGGCAGATCTTGCATTGACGCGGGTTCTTCTTCTTGTTGTTGACAGCCTTTTCATCCGGTCCCACTAGTCGGCGATTTGTACCACATCACTCGTTCCTTTTTCCTTGGGGATTGCTACACTAAACTTCAACATCTTTTAGTACACCTAATAGGTTGGCAATCACATTTTGTTCCATACCCTTGAGTTGCTCTGAAAACATAGATAAATGATCAGGCGAAAGACTTAATCGATCCACACATTGATTAAATATGTCAAGCAATTCATTGCGCATAAAAGCGATGTCACTGTTGTCGACCCCATAACGAACATCTATGCTAAACACGGATTTTGGTAGCACGTCGCGTCTCCAACGGTCCATATTATACTTCTCGGGTATTGCCTCAACTTTTGTGAATCTGAAACACAAAAATATGGCAGCACAGGTATCTAATTCAGGTCCACGAGTTACCTGAACATGTTATGTCCCCACGTTTGTGCGTTTTTCAAGGTGCATTATAGTGTACACCTTCACCTCGTCAACTTCTTCTTGAGTTGTAATGAAACACAGCAACAACCCTTTCTGGATTTCCTTTCGAACTTCATGGAATATGGTTTGAGAATAAACCATAGCACATTGCTTTTCGATCACCATCCCGGTTATAAATTCAGGGACCCGACACTCAGTTTGGTACTTCGCAACCCTCTGCTTATATCTTTGGGAGTCCATTATAGTATCCAAAACAACAAAAACTGCACAAGCGTATTAGGCCAACTGGAATTAACTTTGAATGGCACGCTCGAGCTTTCACATTGGGATTTAACAAAAGTATGCTGGCACCCAAAGCTCCTTGATATTAAACATATCTCATAGCCACTCATTATCCGTCACCCCGTATTTATCGAGTAACTTTCCTCATCGGCTTTCAAAGGTGGACGGTTTAATGTAAACATTCCATACCAACTTATGGATTGTCGCCCGTACTTCTGCATTATCAAAACCAACTCCTACAAGCTGTTAAATGCAGAGAAAATAATCAGGGTAAGTGGACTAATGCGTTTGGTTTTAGCAATTTAAAAAAATGTCATTTCTCCGGTGCCAAAAACTTGATGTTTTAAATCCGAAACCTTTGGTTTGGGGTAAACGACTGATTTTTACTAAACTGGTTTTACTAAGTTTTAAATTTATAAAGTAAACAATAATTACTTCAGAAACTAAAACCAACACATTGGCAGAGAACCTGGCGTGCATAGTATAGCCTCTAGGGTAAGTATTGAGTATCGTATTCCAGAGTTCACACTTTCCCCTACTCAACTTTTCATCATTTAACTGGCCGGGTTTTTTAAAAGAAAATAAAACGGAGGGGTTCTTTAAAAGATAGTTTTGGTTTTGAAAAAGGTTTGGTTTTATAAAAGATAAAACAGAATAGTAGATATATATGCACATCCCGGGGTCCTCCGTATAAGTAGTTAAATTTATTATTAAGATTAACAATTTAAAATAATTAATTGTACGGAAGACCAGAGTGGTCTTGAAGTGTTGACTCTTTTACAGAGAAGCGGGGCCACTACTAAGTAGAATGCACAACCTCCCGATGCACGTCCGCAAGAAGGTACTCCGCAGCCTTCGCTAGGTCCTCGCGTATAGCGGGATCCTCAAACCGCGGTCAAGTCTCTGGTCCTTGGACTTATCGACTTCTTGAATTGGAGGCTTCACTTCCGAACTGGAACACCGTACACTTCCATTAGCTCTCGCGTTCCGTACCGAAGGGTCTCTCTATGGAGTCAATCCTAGCAACCTCATATCCCCTAAATAGGTTAACGATCATGAAGACCAAAGGATCTCTCTTACGGCTGTCTCGGGCGACACGTACCCCCATTGGCTAACTGCATTGTACTAACGAGAACTAGAAACAAAATCTTTAATTTATTTATCTTTTAAGTAACACTTTATGATTTAGTGATCAATTAAATATAAACTTGGTTTAAATAAATGATGACTTAATTACCCAACCTATAACCTCCCGAACTGGATGAAATCCTTGATAAAGGCGGCACATAATCCTAAAGGCGTGCAATCCGGAGATCACTGGTGCGCCCGTAGGGAAACCATCCTTTACCAAAGAGATCATTCATCATCTAGTAAGTACCATAAATGTGTCACTCAGATCTGGTCCACTTCAGAAGCCATTGCTTAGAATCCGGTTTGGATATCAGAACCCCGAAGGATCTGTCTCACTACCGATTTCCTCGCCTTGGATCTAGCCCGGGGTCACCAGAAGCTGATTATACCTCTAGTCGATTAATTAAGTTATAGTAATTTAAGTTATTAAGTTAATCATCATTCAAACCCGTCACAAAGATCAGAAGAAGATACCACAACAAATAACTAAAAATAAACTACTACTACTAATAATAAAAGTTTACAAATCGAAGGGGGTTCGCGAATAATGAAAAGATACAACCATAGAAAATAGTCAACACAAGAACATGGCTGCTCATAGACAAGCTCTCCGTCTTCAAGTGATATGTTGCTCTCATGATCCTCACGACCCTCGATGTTTATTGCATACTACTCTACGATCCTCTTCTTAGCCGAGCTAATCAAGGTAGGTCGAGGCCTAACCATTGAGGTATGTTAGGAGGGCCAGAAGGCCTCCCAAAGGACCCTAAGATCTCTGGAAGAAGCTTGGTAGTCGACCCCAAGAGAGCACAAGAAGGGATGAACAAATGGTGGGAACTAGCTTGCTATTTATAGGCCTACAGGGGCAGCATGGGCGTGCTTGCTGTCTCACGTACGTTCTGTTACTGCATGGCAGAAGCTGTCTGTACCTTTTGTCTCCAGCACGGGTGTGCCCTTGATGGTGGCACGGGTGCCCTAATGAATATGTTTTCTTGCTCTCCAAGTTTGTTTCGTTGTCTTCTTACGTGCAGGACCTTCGTGCAAGTGTGCGTGGGCGTGCTTGGTCACTCCTGGACTGATTTTAGCTTTGTTTATGTCCCAGGATTGTCTTTAAAACATACAGTGAACTGGAAGGAAGTCTCGTATATTCAGGAATCTCCAGTTTTTGCTTGTTTTAACCCGGAAATCCTTTGTTTCCGTCTTGGAGCTCCATTTTCCTGATAAATACAAATAGGAACGAAAGAAGTATCAAATATTAATAATATAACCTTAACTGTATCCTATTATGAGACCATTTATGCCCGCTTTATATGTTAATTTTGTGAGTTATCATGAACCAAGGAAGGCATACAAACACATGTTTTGAAAAATTACACCGATGTAAATATCAGTACCTTTGCGGGCAGTTTCTTCATGATGTGCCACATGTATAGCCGATGCCTTGCCACAGTAAAAACAACAGCCTCCGCTTGCTTCATCGCTGGATCCTGGTCCGTTAAGCAACGAGCAATACGACTCTATTGTCTCATTAAACAAAAGACCAGCCCCAAATGTAACACGGAGTTTATTGTTGTCCACACCAGTGAAAGGGACAAATATGAGATTGTACTTGATCAAAACAGATAACGCAAAAAACATCAAACAGCTAAAAAATTGGAAAATATTTGACACTTATATAAAAATAAAAAACATCTCCGAAAGCTTGATAGTTTATCTTTGATATCTCGTCCGCCCAAAAAAACGTATCTAGGCTCGCCATTAACTAGGCTGTACGTGAAAGAAAAGTTTAGCAAATGCTTCACCCTATCGTTCAACTTGTCAATCATCATCTGCGAATCCCCGTTACCAATGAACATACGGATACTCCTAGTGAAGTTTTTGTAATCAACATGAGTGCCCTCCACATTGTGGTGTCCGCCTTTTATGCTAACTTGCATTCTATGGGCTACCGTGGGACCTACCTTGTTGAGGCTTACATGATGAATGAATTCTTTTGTTGCGAAATCTAACTTCCTCCCTATTTTGGTTAAATCTCTAGTATAAGAAGGAACTAACATGTGATTGTGGGACTCTTCAAAGTGATAAATCTCCCACATTGACGTAACATTACATAACTTAGCTCTAACACTTGCTTTATTATCGAACACCTGGAAAGTTGACTTCCTAATCTTCAACGAGCTTTCATCTAATCAGTTGAATTTCCTTTTGGTTTGGGGTTTACCTAACTTAGAGCACAGTTGTACCTATGGGTAATGATACCTTTAACCCTTTTTACAATTCCAATCCTAGAAGAAAATCCACACTTCTCAGCATTCGACTCTTACATTTCAACCACATCTTGCCACTCTCTATACCTAGTCCTCATGTTTGGGTTTACACAATAATCTACTTTGGGTTTTCAGTAACGACTACTATTGGGAGTAAACCAATAAGCACAACGAGACCTTGCAAAAAAAACAAGACATAACCATTTACACTTGTGTAGAAACAAAATTTACACTTGTGTAAAAGTTTCTTAAAACCATATTTCTTTATGCAACTTCATCCATACACCCCACTAATCAATAAAACAGGTCTCTTTATGAAAAAAAATCATCAGACACTAAAGACGCAAAAAAAATCATTAAAACATTACCGTCATAATCACCAACCATCGGACCGGTTGGTTCACAAAGGAGATGTTGTTGGGGTCAGCAGACAAACCACCTTCATCAGAAGAAAAAAGCCCACCGTGGATGGATGACTGAAACACATCAATTGTTTCTTTAGAGTCGTCCATCACCCGTTTCCCCTTGTCCCGTTTCGATCCCAAGTTGCTTTCCGAAGAACCATGCTCGGCTTCTGAAATTGCTTGTGGATTTTCTCTAAAGAAGATGGCAACATCCTGTAGATCTTTTTCGGAGAAGAATTCAAGGTCGTTTCCGACATCGTTTGAATTCTCCATACTCACAAACGGGGTTAGGGGTTTCTGGTTCTGGTATGTTAAAAGTTGGGGGTGATTCATCTTTTCTTACAACATCCTGTAGATCTTTTTCAGAGAAGAATTCAAGGTCGTTTCCGACATCGTTTGAATTCTCCATACTCCCAAACGGGGTTAGGGGTTTCTGGTTCTGGTATGTTAAAAGTTGGTAGGTTTATATTAAAAAAATTGATTTTGATTGATTTTTTTTAATTGGTCTCACGGTTCTCACAATATTTAGCGTTCTCAAGATCAATTTTTTTGACTTATTATATTATTGTTAAAAGTTTGACTTATTATTAAAAAAAGAGATAACCATAAGGGATATAGTTATATAGTGATGGTATATATTATTATTACTATTACTACTATTATTACTAAAATAGTGTTTGACTTATTATAACTTTATTACGTGTAACTTAAGCTCAAATACATGAATGATGTTGAATAATTCCTCGTATCCAGACCAACAATATTCTAATTATTTAGATAAGGAGTATTTTTTTATTCTTTATTTTGAATGAACTCTGAAAATAGTTTAACAAATAAAAATACAGTAAGACAATTGATATGAGTTTGAAAATTATATATATTAGCTTTTAGTAGTGTAATTGATATGATTAAAACAATTGTGTTTTCATGCGTCCAAAAATAGCAAAACGAAAGTACAAACTTTCATTGGTTAAAGTTGAAAGACTGCCATATATACTTGAGATACAATCTGTCAGGCCACTGATATTTAAAATAGTTGATGTCCAATCTATGAAGGGATATGAGAAAGATTGTAAAGATGGTATGATGGATCATATAACCATTTAAGTTTAACATCATCAATGTTGCTAAAAGAAGAAACATGGCAATAGTAAAGCTCCCTTGAAATTACCTTGGACCTTTGCAAATTAAAGGGAAAAAGAATTACTAAATACATCTAATGATTTAAACTAATAACACGATCAAGAAAAAATGTATATTTGTGGCATCAGTAAGTAACCTTTCTCCACTAAATGGGACCTAAAATCATCAAAATTTTGTTATACTCGTGGCATAAGAATAGCATCAACATAGATCTTTATAACATGTTCATCATTGACATTGCGTAAATTATATAGAACCCAAAGTCATGTTCTAAGAAATGCATAAACTTTCACTACATGAAGATTACAAATTTCTAATTGCGTATTACATAGCATACCCGGTTATTCAAAATATCAGTTTGCAAAATAGCACATACATTTTATGGCTTGGTCACTTTCTCCAATCTAAATGTTAAGGCACATAGCAACTTCTAATTGTCATACTAGATATTAAAATTAATAGTTGACTTATGAGATGGTAACTGCTATCAACAAAAAACAACATGCCATATGGTTTATTAATTGTAATATGAGCTAATACTGACCCGTTACTTTACGCAAGTTGCCATATGACCTGTAAATATTAAAAATTAAAAACAATATAATTCTTGCAAAACATAGAGAAATTATGAGAAATAATAATATTGTTGAAAATAAAAAATATAAATATAAAATAAAAAAGACCTACCAAAATGATCTTGCTTTCAGCTTCTGTCGAATGGTTGACTAGTCTAACTACTTTCTACATGACAACTTTAAAAAGAACAAATTAAGGCCCTCTTCATAATCCAACAACCAAATATGTCATAACACATGTCATATATATTATAAAGTTATATCTTGACTTAAACTTTGATACAAATTACCTCAGAACTGCATAGCCCATGGCATGAAGATCATAAAGATTCAAGCGTGGCTCAAATTTTGGCCAATATCACATCATACCTTCACTCAAATTTTAACTAAAATGCCATAGGTTTTGCATATCAAAAAACAAAGAAACCCTACCACCACAAAAAATGAAACAATGATTCTCACATTTCTAAGGAATAGATGACAAAAAACAAATGAATGATAGAAGTCTCATGTGTAATTTAGAGGACAAACAGAGAGGAATGTAAAACCAATTTTTAAATTGTACCTTCCAAATCCCCATGTACTAGATCCGGGCGGTCCCATGAACCCTAATAGTGTCGTCGCCTCTGTTGCTTGATACGAAGCTACCGTTTAGTCATCTACATGTGGTGCCTTCTCCGCTGCGAAAACAAACAACATTGTTACCAACAAAATGAATCATTCTTAAAAATTCAGAGATTTCCAGGGTATAACCTTAAAAGAGAGTATTGAATCATATAAAAGGGGTAAGGGTTATGAATTAAAGGATTAATTTGTAACGGTGGTTGTGTGATTAAAAGGAGGATTGAATGGGGTTAGTAAGTGGAAGTCGTTAAATCTATTTATATAAAGTTAATTTACTCTAGAAAGGAATTAGCAAGGGTAATAAAGGAACGTCGATGGTGACAGAGGAATTATCCAAGGAAGAATCTCTCAATAAAGAAGTGGATGAGACGGTTCGTGTGGGCATCTTGCTTGGAGCTCAATTGTAGGATCGTCGAAATTTGGTTATAGAGTCAATTGAAGCAGACGGGTTACAGGTTGGTTATAAATGAATTTTATTTCCTTGAATGTTAGGGGTTTGAGAAAAAAGGGAAAAGCTGCTTGGGTTAAAAGGTTGAGAAAGGATAATGGGGTTGAGTTTATAAGTTTACAGGAATCGCTTATGTCGAATGTGTCTCGTCAAGATTTAATTGGGTTGTGGGGTGGTGGGGGTTTTGATTTTGATGTGGTAGAGGCTTCAGGTAGATCAGGGGGCATGTTGAATGTTTGGAATCCGAAGTTCTTTCAGAAGATTGCGTCGATTGAGAATAGGAATTTTCTAGTTACAACAGGCACGTTAGTGGCCGACGGGTCTATGGTTAACTTCGTTAATGTTTAGGCTCCTCAGCGTGCTGCAGCAAAGAGGACTCTTTGGGATGAGTTAACTAGGGTGGTTAGGAATGGTAATGGTATGTTTGTTTTATTGGGAGATTTTAACGTGGTTCGTTATCAGGAGGAACGAATGTTTTCTAAGTTTAATCAGGGGACTGCCACGGACTTTAATGGTTTTATTGATGAGGTAGGCCTTAAAGAATATTATATGCGTGGGTATAAATTTACGTGTTTGACAGGGAGAGGTAAAGAACATAAATTGAGCAAGATTGATCGGGTTTTAGTGTGTCAGGAGCTTTTTAATAGATGGCCAGCCGCGTGTCTTAGAGCGTTGCCAAGAATTTTATCGGACCGTTGCCCACTTCTGATGACGATATTTGATTCAAATTTGGTCCGAAACCATTTAGATGGTTTAACTCTTGGTTGAGTAGAGATGGTTGTGATAAAGTGGTGGTAAAGGCGCTTGAAGAGAGTAACTTTCAAGGAAGACCGGATGAGGTAGTGATGGCGAAATTTAAATATGTCAAACAATGCCTAATTCAGTGGTGGAAAGAGACTTTAAAGAACGATAGTGAGGAAATGAACAATATGAAGGAGGACTTGCAGCGGTTGGAGATAGCTTTGGAAGAGCGGGAATTGGAGGAGGAGGAGGTTTGGGTTATGGAAGAATGTAGGAAGGGGATTGAGTTCTTGAATTTATGCTTTAATAGAGATTTGAAACAAAAATCCAGGGTTAAATGGGCTGTGGATGGGGACGAGAATTCGGCATTTTTTCACGGGATAGTTAATAGCAGAAAAGCCTCTATTGCGATCCCAGGTTTAAAGGTGGATGGGGTTTGGGTTGCGAAACTCGCTCTAGTTAAAAAGGAGGGTTTTAGATTCTTTTGAAGGCACTTCGCATATGACTTGAAAGCTCGGCCGCATGTGTTGTCTGATAACATGAAGAGGTTGGATGATAATTATGCTACGGATCTGATAAAGAGGTTTTCAAAAGAAGAAATCAAGGAAGCCGTTTTTTATTGTGGATCTGATAGAGCCCCAGGCCCGGACGGGTTCAATTTCAGGTTCGTTAAGCATTTTTGGAATCTCTTGGAGGAAGACTTTACTAAGATGTTCGATTATTTTTTTGAGCATGGTGTCATCAGTAGAGGGTGTAGTTCCTCTTTTATTACTTTGATCCCTAAATCCAAGATGCCGGTGGGTTTGAGAGACTATAGACCCATCAATTTAATAGGGATCATTAGTAAGGTGATATCTAAGGTGTTAGCAGGAAGGATAAAGAACATCTTGGATGTGGTTATCTCGGGTTCGCAGTCTGCTTTTCTTAGAGGGAGATTCATCTTGGATGGACCGCTTATGATTAATGAGAATGTGGGTTGGTTAAAGAAGACTGGTAAGAAAGTGTTTTTGTTGAAATTGGATTTTGAGAAGGCATATGATAATGTTAACTGGGTCTTTCTTTTAGCTACGCTTGATCATATGGGGTTCCCGAGTAGGTGGTGTACTTGGGTGAAGGGGATTTTACAATCAGCTAGATCGGCAGTCTTGGTAAACGGATCTCCTACCTTCGAATTCAATTGTGAGAAAGGGGTGAAACAGGGTGACCCGTTATCTCCATTTCTCTTTTTATTGGTTATGGAGGTTTTACATTGTATGTTGGAAAAAGCGGCAGTCATGGAGATTACAAAAGGGATTCATTTTGGTGGGAATTCAAAGGCTTTGTCTCACTTATTTTATGCAGATGATGCTATGCTGGTAGGGAAATGGTCGGAATATAACTTGAAGAATATCGATAGAATTCTTCGGGTTTTTCATATTTGCTCGGGGCTAAAGATCAATTTTCAGAAATTTTTTTCATATGGGGTTGGGGTGGTTGATTCGGAGGTGGAGGGCATGGCGGAGTCTATAGGTTGTAAGATGGGAGTATTACCGTTTGACTATTTGGGAATACGGGTTGGTGCAAATATGAATCGGGTCTCAAATTAGTCTTCTGTTATTGATACTCTAAAAAATCGTTTGTCTTCGTGGAAGGCAAAGAGGCTCTCTATGGGAGGTAGGCTTACTTTGGTTAAGGCGGTTTTGTCTAATATACCTATATACTATTTATCACTTTATAAAGCTCCTACGGCAATTTTGGAACAAATGGAAAGCTTAATGCGAAACTTTTTGTGGCCTGGGAAAGAAGGGGTGAAAAAGATACATTGGGTTTCATGGGAGGTGATTACTTCTTCCAAGAAAGACGGAGGTTTAGGCGTATCAAGTTTGTCGGTGGTTAACTTAGCTTTACTTGCAAAGTGGGCTTGGAGATATCTTTCGGAGTTTGGGGCGGTTTGGAGAAATACGATTGAGGCTATTCATGGTGGTCGGGGATTATGGAACTTTCTGCCTATTAAAAGAGCACAAGCAGGGTGCTGGAAACAATAGTTAACTTGCTTGAAGGGGTGAGGATACAAGGTAAGCCGCTGCAATTTTATATTTGAGGGATTGTAGGTAGTGGTACAAATATCCATTTTTGGTATGACATTTGGTGGGGTGAGACTGCTCTTAAAGATCGTTGGCCATCGCTTTATAAGCGGGATAAGAACAAGAGGTGTACGGTTTTGGATAGACTGTAGCGTGCTAATGATGTTACTATTTTCAAAGAGGAATGGAGAAGGTGTATTCGCACTGTGGAAGAACTTTCTGAAGCTGAGGATTTAAGCCGCATGGTTTCGGATTTCCGTTGCAGCAGTGAAAAGGATAAATGGGCTTGGAATTCAGGCGATGCTGGGATTTTTAGTGTTGCTGAATTCAAAAAGATGGTGGCGATTCCTTATGCAGCTCCGACGGGTGTTGTGCCTTTCAAATGGGTGGATTGGACTCCTTTAAAGGTAAACCTTTTGTCTTGGAGGGCTAACTTGGATAGGTTGCCTACTCGGGTAGCCTTAACTAGAAGACGGATAAACATCACCGATACGGCTTGTCCTTTTTGCAACATTGTCGATGAAGATGTGAAGCATATTTTGGTTACTTGTGGCTTTTCTTATGGCATTTGGAGTATGATAAGTAAGTGGTGTAAACTTGATTCGTTTTATGCCTATGATTTTGATGATTTAATGAATCTATACAAGAATGTGCACGAGGGGAAATGGAGAAAAAAGATAGTGCAAGGTATTGTTATGATTACAGCTTGGGCGATTTGGAATACAACACCACTAGAAAAATACCCCTATCTTGACACACATTTAATGACACGCAAAAGCGCGTGTCATTAAAAAAATCATCGTCTTTTAAAAAAAATGGTTAAACAATGACACTCTTTTTTGCGTGTCAACAATCTAATGTCAAGATTTTAAAAAACATGACACTATAAGAATTGAGTGCCATGTTTGGTGTCAAATATTTCACAATTTTCAATTCCCTCCACTCGCGCCCTCTCTCTCTTCCTCTATTATTGTGATAACACACAGATCATCAAACACCCAACCCTTCTCTGCTAAAAAAAAAAAAAACCCAACCCTCTCTGCTAAAAAAAACCCAACCCTCATAACCCTCTTCAGAACCCTCGTAACCCTCTGCAGATCGTAACCATCTTCTGAAGCCATCATAATCAAACTTCTGAACCCTCGTAACCCTCTTCAGAAGCCTCTGCAGATCGCGTCTTCAAGCTCGTAACCCTGTCGCGTCTTCAACTTCAGAAGCAATCGAAATGTGATACTAATCAGGTTAGGGTTTATCTTATTATGTATTGTTTTTTTAGTTATTATGGTTTATTGTTGAATTGTGATTCTAATCAGGTTATGGTTTATCTTATTATGTATTGTTTTTTAGTTATTATGGTTTATTGTTGAAATGTGATACTAATCAGGTTAGGGTTTATCTTACATGATTTACAATGTGATACTAGACGTGTAGGTTTATTGATGTCATGCCCTTATGCAAATAGGTAAGTTATTTCTAGATAAATAATCGTTTTCCATTTGTCCTAGTAGAGACCTAAAAGTTAAATTTACATGCTTGACTTGTTTACGTTATGCTCACAAAGCCTCTTTTTCTTTGGAGACCAATTTGATATATAAACTGTTAGTTCTTATGTTGCATACACATATCCCTGATTGCCTGTGATAGTTTGGTTTTATTATGCTACATTGCATATTAAGTTGAATAATTTCAGCAAATCTTTAGACTTAGAGACTAATCATAGTTGTCCATCTGTCCCAATAGACCTAATAGTTAAATGTATATGCTTGGATAATTTTTGTAATGCTCGCAATGCCTCTTTTACATGGGAGACTGACTAGATACGTAGATAGATAAACTGTTGGTTCTTATGATGCATACGTATATCCTTGATTGCCTGTGCCCGTTTGGTTTTGTTATGCTACATTGCATATTCTGTTGATATTTGTGTTGATAACTATACACTTCTTAATATATTATACATGATCAGAGATGGATTTGGAGACGGAAAATAGAATTGCTGCAATTCTGATGAATGAGGCAGCAGAATTGAGGCGGCAAGCTGCAAGAAAGGGAATAGAAGCATATCTCCGTCCTAATGTAAGGGGTAGGCCAAATTCACGATTCCTGACTGCAACCGTTCTTGGTGTGCAACAATGTAAGTTATTTTGCTACAGATCACTTGCTATATTGGTTGGCTTACTTTGTTTATTTCTTGGTGAATAAAGATTTCAAATGGTTTTGTGTTTTTTTTTTATGGATTATAGCTATATTGAAAATTACTATGTGAGGCTGAATTTATAAGGCAGCTAGCAGAGCTATGATCTCTCCATTTCTAGCACACATTTGTGTTTTTTTTTTGTTGCATTACAAAAGCTTAACTTGAATGAAATGTTTGCGAAACATTACACGTGCGCATATTTTTTTGTTAGTGATTTTATAGAGATTGTTTTAGGATAATTGGATTTACTTAAGATATAAGAACAACGAAAAATAAACTTTTTTATAGTTTAGGAGGTGTGAGTACACACTTGTAGATATAAGAACAAAATGGTCAGGTGTGGTTTTTGATAAAGCGGACTGCAAGCAGTGGCATATTCATTTGGCTAACAGGTTAAAGCGGGTTTGTGTCAAGTTGGGTTTGGGTTAAGACGGTTCGTTTTAAAAATTTTCAGCTGGATTGTGGTCAAAATGGGTTCACCCACTGTGTGTGTGTGTGTTTTTTTATGACGATTGTCAACCAGTGGTAACAACGGGCAGAGGCGGTCCTTGCCGGCGATGATGGTAGTGGTGGCGGTGCGTGAAAGAGACGGTGGTGGTGGCGGGCAATGGTGGCACTGTGGTAGTGATCGTGTTGGAAGCGACCGGTAAGTGGTGGTGCGACAGGTGGTTCTGGCCCATTTTGAATCACTCCAAGTTAGCTAGTTTCATAGTATTGGACCCATATCAACCCATTAAGTTAACAATTTAGACCAGATTAATACATTTTTTTAATAACGGATCATGCATGGTTTCCAGGTGTAACTACATTTAGTATGTTATATCATTATTGTATATGTTTAGATTGTGTTGTGTTTGGATCCATACCTGTATATGGATCATATTCATTTTTCTTGTCTTATAATATTATCATAGTTTACTGAAAGCCTGCAATCATCTCAGTCACTTGCTGATGGTGTTATTCCAAATGATTATAGCATCAACCCGAAGCAGAAACTGAAGATAGGCTCTAAGGTACTTAATTCGAGAGATAAAGCAACTCGGAAAAGATTTGAGAAATACACGTGAAGAAGCCATCAATGTTGCAGAATTAAAGAATCAATGTCATAGCTCAACAAGCCCCATCAACAACATGAAAGATCAACAACCTAAATCTCTGCTTAAGAATGAAGAATCAAGAAGAACTAGCTTCACAAGTGATAGGTCAATGGACCAGTGATAAGGAGAACTACGGTGCAGTATCGGATATTGTTGAACCACATAACTCTAATTGCCTTTAATAATATCCGATTAGACAGCCACAGTCATGGGAATAACAGAGTAAAATCGACCAGCGACAACCGATTTACAAGACACGTTCATCTCCCCCTGAGCACCACGTTTCCTCTTGCTTCACATTGTCATGTTTTCTCACCTTTAATCAGCCACACACTCCGGGGACAGCAGCAGCGGATGTCGGAAACTTAACCACAGTCTGTCTGCGACTCAGGTAACAACCTTTATCTTGAATAGTTGTTTGGTTTACTGGGTATGAGGTTTTAATTGTTGTCATTGACTATCATAATACAAAATAAATATGTTTTTGTTTACACAGTATTAACTCATAATGCTTTGGATTCATTATATATAATATATGAGTAGGTAAATTGATGGGTTTTTTATTAGTGTAAGACAGTAGTAGATGAAAGGTGTAGCCTTATTTTTAAACGATTGCATTAGCTAATCCATTTAAGCCCTGCCGACGCGAAGAGCGGGTAATAATACTAGAATGATTTGGTCGAGCGCGCCACAACGCGCGCTGGTATAAACCTAGTTATTTGTTATTGTTTGTTGATATAATGTGCAGGCTTTTACATATTTCTTGCAAATGTAGGTACAATGACAAGCAGAGTGCAAAGTTGCAAAATTAGCCTGCCTTTGCGAGTTCATTAAACCAAACATGCAGAGTCAAACGAGCCTAGGCCATTGAAGAAGAGGGTCATGGTGGAAAGAGGCAGAAACAGGTTTAGAACACAACTATATGTATGTTTATACAAATTAAGTGATTTTGATGTTTATGTTAGTAATAATTCTCGTCTTGAAATTAAAACCATCACGAACATTAACCTTCATTTTATTAATTTAATTGTTGTCTCAGGTAGGGGGAGGAGTAGATGCTAACACGGATGCAGATATTAATGTCATTCGTGAAGAGTGGTCTAGTTATGCCGCGACCTTCATTTTCAAGTTATCTGTACGTTTAGTCTAGACTAATGTAATGTATTGACACAATATTTTTGTAACTAGTGGTAGGGTTGGACAAATGCTAATTGTAATTTTTTTGTGGTATATATAATATATGCAATTTTATTTTGAAATTTATTGATTTTGTTATTATAAATATAAATATAAATCCAGATTTATTAGTTATTTTGCAGAATTTTTTTTAGGTAAAAAACAACATGACACGCAAAATTAGTGTCATAAAGGTGTGTCGTAAATGCATGTCATGAAAGAGTGTCATTAAAGAGCGTGTCATAAATGCGTGTCAAAAAAGCGTGTCGTAAAGGAGTGTCATAAACGCGTGTCTTTAAAAGATGACACGCGCTTGCATGTCATAAAAATTTAATGACATGTTCTTCCTTGACACTTTGATGTGTGTCATAAACACCCTTTTATGACGCGCAATGTGCGTCAAGATAGGGATATCTTTCTAGTAGTGCAAGAAACATGAAGATTTTTCAAAATGAAGATCGCAAAATTATGGAGGTGGTGGCGGAGGTGAAGTCAAAGGCCTTCTTGTGGTTAAAGTATAGGTCGAAATGTAGTGATATTGTTTGGAAGATTGGTCTAAGTTTCCTTTGTATAATTGTATCTAGTTGGGCGGCTCTCGGTTTGAGAGCTTGCCAGTTTTAATAAAAGTTATTCTTAAAAAAAAAATACACAAATGATGGCTTTTCACACACGGAGGGTGAACCCATGATTATTTTATTATACGATTGTCTAAGTATTGAATTGTAATCATCATACAACACAATTCGACTATTTTTTAAATGTTGTGAATATAAATAAAAAGGTAAAAAATTTGGAATAATGAATAATGATTATACACATTGAGGGTAATGGCCCACCAAGAGGGAACATGAATGCAAACTTGCATGTGTATCATCAATTAAAATAATACAAATGAAGGTGGCAACAATGTTTACTCGTATCCAAATACTGATATGTTTGGATACTTTATAAAATGCCTAACTTTCAACCTAATTCCAAGTTTATAGAGTAATTTAATTTATTCTACAAGTTTCTAAATCTTTTTTATATCTAGTGATACTTTATATGGTTACAAATTACAATACAAGATTATGATGCAATCACTTTGGTCGTATGTTCACAAAATTACAAAAGCTATCAATGTGATATTATTCGATTATGCAGAAGAAGAGGTTATCATAGGGGAGCATTGAATTAGGTTAAAAACCATTGGTAAGTAACCCATGCAAGCATTGAATTAGGTGTTTCATTAAAAAGGGTGTATATTAGAGATATGTACTATTATCATTAAAAATTTTACATGAGGGGCATAAAGGGAAAAAATGAGGTAAAAGTTAGAGATTTGTAAAGAGGCTTTTGGACTCCCATCTTAAAATAGAGGTGATTTTACCCTTTTACCCATCTAGAATGTATTATATAGTATATATATATATATATATATATATATATATATATATATATATATATATATATATATATATATAGTATAAGGTTATATTGGAAACCCTTGTTATAGGGAAACTCTAGAAACTCTATCTTACCGAGTTTTTTTTTATGAAAATTTTAGGGTATATAACATACATGATTTTAAGAATTTTGAGCCAAAAAAATCAAAAAAGCGTCGAGCACTTTTATTTAAATAAGTTTTCGAGTAACACATTGTTAACACATGTTAATTTCGCTTAACATGTGTTAGTCGAAAACTTATTTATTTTTTTTTAAAATTTCTCGGCGCTTTTTTGATTTTTTTTTGCTCAAAATGCTTAAAATCATATATGTATATTACATGCCTTAAAATTTTCAAATAAAAAAAAAAGCTCGGGAAGTCAGATTTTTCATAGTTTTCACTATAACAAGGGTTTTCGCATGATCCTAACCCTATATATATATATATATAGGGTAGGGATCCTAAGAGAACCAACCCCTATTTGTGAATTGAGAAAAACATTCCGGGCCACACATTTTTTTTTTTTGCTTTAATCGCATGTTTTTATACAAGGAATTTTTTTTTTCATTTATACATATGTATATATTACATTTTCAGCTATACATATGTGTATATTGCAATTATACACATGTTTATAGTAAAAAATAGAAAAAAATTTCCTGCATATAAAGCAGCGATTAAAGTAAAAAAAAATCTTTTTTTTTGCCTTAGAGAAAATTTGTGGTCCAGAATGGTTCTCTCAGTTCTCAATTTGGGAAAAGGTTCTCATTTGAACCAAATCCTATATATATATATATATATATATATATATATATATATATATATAGAGAGAGAGAGAGAGAGATAGTAAAGATCAAATACAAAGTGTTTTTCGGTAAGAACTGTGAGAATCAAAAGGGGTAAAAAAATTTATTTTTTCCCATGTGCTTAAACATACTTTCTAGATGAATAATACAAAAAAAATTTTTTATTTATTTTTAGTGTAATTACGTTATTAAAGTAAATACATTAGTTTACACTAGAGTAATTATGTAATTACTCTACACCAAATATTTTTTTTAGTTTTCAATACTATAATACATGTTTCACAATATGGGAAAATAAAATACCCTCCTTTGATTCTCACAGTTCTTACCAAAAAACACTTTGTACAGTATCTTTCCCTTATATATATGGAAAGGGTAAAATGAGAAAATGGTTGAGTTAGAAGAACTAAGAAACCCACTTTATAACCACACACTTAATTAAATAAAAAAAGAATGTGTGGTTGTAAATTAAAGAATAATAAAATATTGAATGTAATATTCATTTTTTAAAAAGTCAACATTGGTGTGTTGTACTTTTTACACCAGTGTAACACCATTGTAAAAAAAAATCATTTTTTTTACGGTGGAATTACCTATTTTTACATCGGTGTGTAAAAAAAATTTCAATTCACATTTTACATTGGTGTTCTCATGGTTCTTCCAACTCAAGCTAGTTTTCATTTGAACCTAATTATATATATATATATATAGGGTTAGGATAATATGAGAACTCACCCAAGTTATGAGAACTAGAGAACTCTTGTGGACCATTGATTTTGATGATCCAATGGTTGAGATCAAAAGATGTGAGTTTTGTCTTTACTTGATTAATAAGTATTTTTTTTAATATGTTAAAGTACAATTAGGGCCTAGGGGCATTTAGGTAAAACCCTATGGGAGAGAAGATTTAATATAATATTATGTTATTTTTTTATTTCATTATTAAAGTCAATCATATTTATTAAACTTTATTTTATTTTTTTTAATTAATTTAATTTTTTAAAACAAAAAATCAAAATGTACATTCTGTCATATCACTCTCGTTTTTACACTGATGTAAATATGCCATACACAAACTTTTACAACAATTACACTGGTGTAAAAAACCAAACAAAACATATATAATGAGGATGATTTACACTACTCTAAATCTGTCATACACAACTTCTACAAAAATACACTAGTGTAAAAAACCAAACTAGATGATGGTGTGCTTTACATTCATATTTACACATGTGTAACTGATGTTTTACAACAGTGTTTTCTTACATCAAAACGACTATACATTCATATTTACACTGGTGTAAACTAATGTTTACACCAGTGTTTTCTTACATCAAAACGTCTATACATTCATATTTACGCTGGTGTAAACTGATGTTTACACCTGTGTTTTCTTGCAAAAGATACTACACCATTCATCGTCGTCGTGTCCACAACATCGGCTCCTTGACAGTTTACACCAGTGTTTTCTTACAAAAGATACCACACCATTCATCGTTGTCGTTTCCACAACATCGGCTCCTTGACCGCAAAACATCATTTTCTTCGCAGCATCATCTTCTGACAAAAACCCCCCAAAAATCAACATAAAAAACCTATCTTTTTCACCCTAACATCATTAATAATAATAATAATAATAATAATAATAATAATAATAATAATAATAATAATAATAATAATAATATAAAAAAACATACCAATTCAGATCACCACCGCCCCAACCACTTGCAAACCACCGTCTTTATCATCACCACCGCCCAACCACCTGCAACCACCGTCTTCTTTGTTCCCCAACCACATGCAACTAGCATCGTCTTCGTTCCCCAACCACCTGCAACCAGCGTCGTCTTCATCATCACCACCGCCCAACCACCGTCCTCCCACCGTCCCGTCCTGTTCATCATCACCACCATGGACCATCGATCTGTTCTTCAGATCTGGAACAGATCCCAAAACCCTACACACCAACGTTCAGCAAACCACCGTCCTCAGCCTCAAAACCGTCCATTCGCCTCCCCTCTGCACCATCCGCCTCGTTCTTCTTTTTTAGAGAGAGAGAGAGAGAGAGAGAGAATCTGGTATGTGTGTGTGAGAGAGGGGTGTGAGTTTATTATTATTATTATTATTATTATTATTATTATTATTATTATTATTATTATTATTATTATTATTATTATTTAAAAAGAGTTTACTTGGGGTTAGGGTGGGGGTGTGGTGGGGTATTATTACTAAAATACCCATGATTATTGTGTGTAAGAAGACTTTATTACCCTTAATTAAAAAAATACACAAAACTATAAAGGTGGTGATGTGTCACTTTATCAATGGTTTAAGGGAGTTCTCTAGTTATCACAACTTAGATGAATTCTCATATTATCCCATTCCTATATAGGGTCTTTATATATTGTAATAATGAATACCTAAAATTTATTAGTTGGCAAAAAAGAGAGGAACACCTTTATGTCAACGAACAAGTCCATTTTGCATTTATGTCAACGTATTCTATGCTTTATATTTTTTCTAGTCGTTTAAAAAGGACCTTTCTAATTAAACCCCCTCACTTCAAATTAAACCGCTTAAGTAAAGCGTCTCGCTTTGGGCTAAGCGAGCCGCCTGGGTTAATTTTTTTTAGAGAATCTAAGGCTTTATGTCTAATCAGCCTGCAAAGTGTCTCGCTTTAGCCAAAGCGAGGCGCTTCATAGGGGAGTTGAAATAGAACCCAAGTGGGTGTGAATAGATAGACCCTTTAAAAATATGTATTTAATGCGTTAAACATCAAAATTATCATATAATAATGGATATAGATAGGGCTGTGCAAAGGGTTAGGAACCGATCTGACCTGACTCAGACCCACCAGAACCGTATACCGTTTTATTATGGAAATTAGAAACCACAAACCGAATCTTAAAAGGCTATGGGGTTTCGGGTTCTAAAGGTTCTGATGGGTCGGGTAAAGAGTATTACTCTTAGAACCTTTTAATGTAATAGCCACTTTTAGAGGATTACATATATTCCTAACCTTTTATTATACTTGTAAAAGAATTTCTCCATATAGTTCTAACAATAGCCCACGAGTTTCCTTTTTAAGTCACTTTTCGTTTCTTGACTTATGTTTTCGTAACAATTTTGTCATTCTCATTACTCAAAACATTATGTAAATCTGTTATACACACACACACATCAGAGCGATATATTCAAATTTGGATATAATATATATTATATAATATATTGCATCTATGCATATACATCAAGCCAAAATAGATTTCAAGAAAATATATTGTTATTCTTATAAACAATCTTTTTAATATTGTATTAACATTGCATAAAATCGATTACAAGAACGTGTAAAAAAGAATAGTGAAAAGACTAAAAAAGAGTATTATTTTTTATTTTCTACGCTAACAATACATATCTATTGGATCATTTTTATTATCAATCTATTAATATATAAGTTATGCTCTACTTAAAATACAAACAGTTCTTGTGGTTCTTATATTAGAACTGTGGGTTTGGACCCGACCTGACCGGAACCGATAATTCATATAAATCTAGAACCGGAAACCAACCCATATATTTAAAAAGGTGCGGGTTCAAGCTTCTCATGGGTCGAATATCCAAGGTTCTCGGTGATTCGAACCACAAAATGCTCACCCCTAGATATAGATGATAATAATTATATAACTTTAACAGACCTAACAAAAGAAAAAGAATATATTGTTGTTACAATATTCACACTATCATGTACATGTTACTCTATTTTAAATAAAAACAATCATAAATAATGGGTTAGGATCAAATACACAAGACACTTTTTCTAGGAATGTTGAGAAGGATTGTGATCCATTGATCCTATATTTGAAGGGTTGAGATTAGTTTGTTTGAAAATAATAAATAATAAATTAGAGGAAGGGCATAAAAGGAAAACCACATTTGTTGACTTCTTTCTCCACATGTAATGCACATGTCAATACCCCCCATCATTTTAAAATGTCTATAACTTTTTCATACGACGTTTTTTTTTCAAAAAAATTTCACCATATTGACGAGCGTTTTTTTATCTTTAATATGAGTACCACATTGCTACATTAAAATTGAAAAAAAAATCATGCTAAATGGGTTTTCTTCTCCGTTGTGTCTTCTGCTCGTTCATTGTGTTATAGTATGCATATGTGCTTTATAAATATGTTATTTATGTTTTTTAGTCTACACATGATTTAACTTTGTCCATTGTGTTTTTAGTATGTTTTTCATTGTGTTTTACGCAAATGAGTTTTGTATTTAGGTGTACATTGTGTTTTATTATGTTGTTTATTGTGTTTAAGTCTATTATTCATTGTGTTTTAGTCTTCTGTTCATTGTGTCTTTAATATGTCGTCCATTATGTTTTATTAGATTGTTCATTGTGTTTTATACCCTATTGTTCATTGCATATTTAATTGGTACTCATTGTGTTTTACGTTATCTCCATTATGTCTTACGCAACTGGGTTTTCAACATTTTTTTTCCCAAAAGTATTCATTGTGTTTTAATCTTTTGTTCATTGTGTCCTTATTATGTCGTCCATTGTGTTTTACACAATTGGGTTTTTAACTTTTTTTTCTTCAAAAGTATTCATTGTGTTTTAGTCTTCTGTTCATTGTGTCTTTAGTATGTCATCCATTGTGTCTTACACAACTGGGTTTTCAACTTTGTTTCAAAAGTATTCATTGTGTTTTGGTTTCCTATTCATTGTGTATTTAGTATGTCGTCCATTGTGTTTTACTAGACTCTTGATTATGTTTTATACCCTATATTTAATTGGTATTCATTGTGTTTACACTCCACTGTGTTTTACGCAAGTGGGTTTTGATTTTTTTTTCAAAAGTATAACAATATGGTACTCATATTAAAGATAAAAAGACGCCCAATTTTATGGTATAATTTTTTTTTAAAAAGATGACGTATAAAAAAGTTACGGACATTTAAAAATGAAGGTGGAAATGGCATGTGACTTGCATGTGCATATGTTTTTGACAAAATTACCCCTCCCACTTGTTTAATCTTTGTACACATGTCATTTTCTAGTGCCTTCTCACCATTCTCATTTTTTGCAGCCTTTGTAGAATAACCAAACCCATTAAATAATAATGCAATCTTTCTCCAACAGATCTAACATAATATAATACTTCAGATTAATCTTATCTCTTTTATTTTGTTTCCATATTTATTAAACAGCAAAACAAATATAATCTTATTAGAAATGTGAAGTGTTATATAAATAAAATGTGGTAAAAACTAACCAAGTTGACTCAATCCTCCGGAAAACTAGGAGGCGACTGACGGCGGCGATCCAAGATGAATAGGCTTTTTCGATGGCAGGCAAGGAGAAGTATAAGGAAGACACATGGTACGATGCTCCAACAAGAAAAGGAAGACGACAGTTTCAAGGAGAATCATCGAAACAGAAGGATGCGATAGTTACGAAGTTTTTGTATCCAATCTTCCGGGAGGTTGTGCGTCGTTCGATCTGGTAGCAGTATTGAAAGGCTTTGGAGACATTTAGAATACTTATATTGCAAGGAAGTTTGATAAGCTTGGTAAGCGGTTTGGTTTCGTTTCCTTTGTGAATGTAAGGGATCCGTTAGAACTTGAGAATAAGATGAAAGATGTGTGGATTAGGTCTTATAAATTGTTTATCTCTCTTGCTTGGTTTGTGGACGGGGAAAAGGTGAATAGGATTGGGGATAAAAATTGGGTTCCTATGACGAAGGAGATGGAGAAGCCGATTGATGATGTTAACATGGATCGGGTTGATGAAAACAATAATGTGGGGAAAGGTAAGGGTGATGGGAGATCGTTTCGTGATACGCTTTTGAATATCGAACCAGAGAAGAAGGAATTGGAGTTTATAGTTGATAAAGACATCAAGGGTGGGTTAATGTGGGATGGATGTGGTGTCATTGGTAATGTTTCCGAATTCAAGAAACTTTCTAACCTGAGGATTTGGTTAGATTCAGTGGGACAGCAGAAGGTGGGAATCTGATACTTAGGTGGCTTGTGGGTGATATTATTGTTTGAATCAGACGTATGCATGGAAGGTTTTCTACGTTCAAAGGAAGTGTGGGAGGCCTGTTTTGATAGATTAGAAAAGTGGGAAGGTCAGGTGATTAATACGGATCGGATCGCTTGGGTGAGGATCCATGGTCTTCCTTTAGGCCTGTATAATAATGAGGTATTTATTGGTATTGGTGGTTTGTTTGGTATGGTTATACAAAAGGCGGAGATCAGTGAGGCAGAATTAGATTTATCATGGGTTATGGTAGGAGTGTTATGTAAATCAAGGAGTCGGATTAATCAATCGGTTCTTATTAAATGGGAGGGTAAAGAGTTCTCAGTTTTAGTCGAAGAGGAGATGGGGGAGTGGATCCCACAGTGTTTAGAAGCAGCTCTCGAAGATGATGAGGAATTGTTGAATTCGGAGCAAAGGAAAGTGGTGGAAGAACATGTCATACTAGATAAGAATATGGTTGAAAATGCTGAAAATTTGAATCTGGATAACGTGGTGGGAGTAAATGACCCTGTCCCGGATCTAATTACAACGGAGGTTGAGGTTAGTCACGCGGTTGTGGAAGAACGTAGTCAGGACGTTTTGATTTCGGGTGTGAATAATATTGGGTTGGCACCTAGTAAGGTGAAGAAGATGAAGGGTTATCGTAAAAAAAACTAGGGCGCAGAAATCTCCGTCCCCGACAGGCCAAGAAAGATCGAAGAAACGAGCTAGGGATGGTGAGGATATTTTTGATTTGGATATGTTTATTTACAATCTTAATGGGGAGGAGGCTACCAGACTTCATTCTGTTGGTATAGTAAATAATGATGAGGTCCGCGAAAATGAGGTTCTCGCTGATCAAAATGCGAATGGTGCTAATCATGTTGAAGATAATGTGGACGTGGGGTTTGGCAGTGAAGTTAGTGAAACATTAAAGCTGGGAACGGCTTTAGGAGTCAAACAATTTGAGAAGCTTAGTGGTTCTGTGGTTAAAGAATTAAACGATGAAGGATTTCAATGTGTGGATCAATGAATGTTTTGTCGTGGAACATTAGAGGACTAGGATCGGATTCAAAAAGTTCTTGGTGCAGGAAGCTTAAAGTCGAGAACGAGGTTGGTTTTCTTTTTTTTTTTTTACAGGAGACTCAGTTTGAGTCCTTGGAAGGTGTTAATGTGAACAGGTTTTGGGGGCGGGGTGATATGGATTATGAACATGTTGATGCAACGGGTCGGTCGGGTGGCTTAGTATCGATATGGAATCCTAGATTGTTTGTAAAGGAATCGGTTGTTAAAGATCAGAATGTCTTGGCGGTGTCGGGTTATTTAAAAAATGATGGAAGAAAAATTACGTTTATTAATGTTTATTGCCCGCAAAGGCTTCATGATAAACGTGGGGTGTGGGATCAAGTGAAAGACATGATTTCGGATGATGGGGGTTTTTGGATTGTGGGTGGTGACTTTAATAGTGTCAGAGATCGTGTTGAACGAAGAAATTCCAACTTTAATAGGGTGGATTCGGATGCTTTTAATGACTTTATTGAGGACGCTGGGTTGAGTGAATATGCTTTAAAAGGGCGCAAGTTTACATTCTTGGTTGGGGACAAAATGAGTCGCATTGACAGATTGTTTGTGGATTGGTTATTTTTTAACGAGTTGCCGAATGCGGAGTACCGAGTGCTAGAGCGGTATGGGTCGGATCATTGTCCTATTATGTTGAAAATTGGTTCCAAAAACTTTGGAGCTAAGCAATTTAAGTTCTTTAACTCTTGGCTTCAACGTGATGGTTTTGATGATTTGGTTAAAAACGTGTTGGGGGGGGGGGATTAATGTTCAAGGTGAACCAGACTTGAAGTTAGTCCAAAAGTTCAAAATTCTGCGTGGTAACATTTGCGAGTGTAAATGGAAGATGATGGATGCTGAGTTCGAGGAGGTGAATTGTCTCAGTAAGGAAGTTCATGATTTAGAGATTATAATGGAGGATAGGGATTTGACGGAAGAGGAAACTTGGGCATTAGAAGAGGCGAGGAAGAGAATTAGACAATTGGAGTTTTTCAAAGTTAAGGATCACAAACAGAAATCTAGAGTGACATGGGCAAAAGAAGGAGATGAAAATTCCAAATTTTTTCATGGGTCGATAAACTGCAGGAGAGTCACTAATTCTATTTTGGGGTTGAATGTTAATGGTGTTTGGGTTACTAGACCGAAAGAAATTAAGAAAGAAGTATTGAGGTTTTTTAGAAATAAATTTGTGGAAGATTGTCTGAGTAGACCGAATTTGCGCTGTTACGGATTGAGGACGTTAACTGTAGATCAAGTCGACGAGATTTCTAGGCCGTTTTTGGAAAAAGAATTTAAGGAAGCGGTATTCGACTGCGGTAGTGATAAAGCCCCGGGTCCAGACGGCTTTAATTTTCGTTTTATTAAGAGGTGTTGGGATCTTTTTGCTCATGATTTTGTTGATATTTTGTCTAATTTCGCGGCTAATGGAAAGATTAGTCAAGGGGCGTTTGCTTCTTTTATTACTCTTGTACCGAAGGTTGTTGACCCGGTTAAGTTAGAGGAGTATAGACCAATTAACTTAATTGGGGTGATTAGTAAAGTTATATCTAAGGTACTGGCGAACAGGGTAAAGACGGTTATGGATAGTATTAGACATGAGACCCAATCGGGTTTCGTAGCGGGAAGGTATATTCTTGATAGTCCATTAGTGATTAGTGAAGTGATTACGTGGGCAAAATGAAGTGGGAAAGAGTTATTTATGTTTAAAATAGACTTTGAAAAGGCTTATGACAACGTGAATTGGGCCTTTTTGATTTCTATAATGCGGCAAATGAAGTTCCTAGATGTATGGTGTATGTGGATAGAAGGTATTCTTATGTCGGCTCGTTCGTCAGTTTTGGTAAATGGGCCGCCAACTTTTGAGTTTAATTGTGGGAAGGGTATTCGCCAGGGAGATCCCATCTTGCCATTTTTATTCATTATGGTGATGGAAGCTTTATCGGGTATGATGAGGAAGGCTTGTGATGTTGAGGCGTTTACTGGGGCCATGTTGCCAAATAGTGGTCCGATTATTTCTCATCTTTTGTACGCAGATGATGCGATGGTGATGGGTGAGTGGTCGAATAGCAATTTCTTATGTTTACGCCGTTTGCTTCGGGTTTTCCATATGTGTTCGGGTTTGAGAATTAACATTCATAAGTCGACTTTATTTGGTGTGGGGAAGCATATCGATGAGGTGAAATTGAAGGCTACAGAGATGGGATGTAAACCGGGTACCATACCTTTCGTTTACTTGGGGATACAGGTAGGTGCAAACATGAGTCATATTAATAACTGGGATCCGGTGATAAAGGTATTTAAGACCAGATTAACGAGGTGGAAGTAGAAGGTTTTGTCGATTGGAGGTAGGCTGACGCTTATTAAGTCGGTCTTGGAAGCGCTTCCATCGTATTATTTCTCCTTGTTCAAGGCTCCTATGGGGGTTATAAATACGTTGGAAGGATTGGTTAGAAAATTCCTGTGGGGAGGTAATGTGGACTCTAAAAAACTGCATTGGGTAGGGTGGGATGTGGTTGCCAAACCGGTTAAATATGGAGGGTTGGGTATTCGCAAGCTTGGAGAGTGTAATAATGCTTTTTTGGTTAAGTGGTTATGGCGGTATCGTCATGATACTAGTGCGTTGTGGAGGAGAGTCGTGGATGCTATACATGGCTTGCAACGGAAGTGGGATCCGTTTCCGCATAGAGCGATTTACTCGGGCACTTGGTCTAAACTTGTTTTAAGCGGTCAGCGTTTAAAGGTGGGAAACCATTCCAGTTGGAGTATGATTCGGGGTCGGTTAGGTGATGGAATGGATATTGCTTTTGGATTGACCCGTGGGTAGATACAATGCCGCTGAAAGTGAAGTTCCCGGAGTTATTTCAGCTGGAAAGTTCTAAATGGTGTTCTGTTCGTGATTGGTTGGGTGAGACTGGTTTGGCTACGGATACGAATTGGAGTTGGAGAAGAGCTCTGAACTCAGTTATTGAGTTACAACAGTTGCATGAATGCTTGCGATTAATAGAGGGTCAAGTTCTAGGAGATAATAAAGATCAATGGTTTTGGGACAATGGTGCGTCGGATGCGTTTTCTGTTCAAGTGGTGCAAAAATGGATAGCTAGCGAAAGTCAAGTTCAGGTTATGTCGACTTATGGTTGGTGTAAATGGATTCCGGCCAAATGCAATATATTCATGTGGAGGATGTTAATGGATCGAATTCCGACCAAAAAAGCTTTACATAGGCGGCACATCAATGTTGGGAGTCTTTTGTGCAGTTTTTGTGCGGATCAGGAGGAAAGTGTCGATCATCTATTCACAGGTTGTATGGTGGCTACCAGAGTGTGGAATGCTATAGCTTATTGGGTTAAGCTACCCCCGTTTTATATCTTTTCGGTACAAGATGTCAAGATGGAATACGAAGGCTCGAGGTGGTCCGAGATTAAAAAGACGACTTTACATGGTGTTATGGTGCTAACCTGCTGGAGGATTTGGAAAGCTAGAAATGAAAAGATTTTTCGGGATGATGATAGGAGGGTGGTGGATATAGTTGCGGATATCAAAGCTCTAGGTTTTCTAGTAGGTACAAAAAGGGATTGATGGGTTGAAAGGATTGGAAAAGATTTAATTTTAACATAATTGTGGTCTTGGGAGTCTCCATCTTAGAGATGTTTTCCTATCGTTTGGTGTTTTAATGGAATTTGCCTTAAAAAAAAAATATAAATAAAATGTGATGAGAGTAGATTATGTTAAAAGATGTGATGTAAAGTTTATCAATAAAGATGACAATCTTGAATATTGAAAGTGTACCTTTTCTTTTGCTAGTGCTTTATTCTTATAGGAGAAGAGTAAAAATTTCGATAACGTTAATATATAATTAAATTTGACCATGTTATAAGTTATTTGACTATGCATTGGAATGTTGTCTCACTTATAGTAAGTTATTTTAATATAAGTTTGAATCAACTTAGAATAGTATAAGTTTTGAGTAACGAGTAACGTTGATATACAAATATTTCTTTTATGAAATTTAACATAGATTAATTAAAATTTCATTTTTAAATCATTTTGTTATATTTAAAAAAATCAAGATTGAGAAACAAATAATGAGATTAGGTGACAAACATTTCCCTTTCCTTTGAGATAAGAGCTTTTCATGTGGATCCCATCTACCAAATAATTATAAATGCATTGACCCTCCTTAGCTTTGACAGAGTCTAAGACCTTGACATTCTAATCGACTGCATTTTTTACTAAAACTTTATATAATATTTCAGAAGTATATGTGGATGTCACATGGCTTGATTTTTATATAGCCAACATCCATAAATAATTCTGTACTCTTGTAAAATAGTCAACAAATATTCCAATACCGTTCACAATGTTCATAGCTTCAGAAATAACATAATAAACTTTTAAATTGTTTATTTAAGGTTATCTTATTTGATATCTATACCCCAATTATTGTTCCCTTAAAAATAAAGTCACATTTTGCATAAGTGACTAGCGTTGCACATGAATATTAAGTGCTTTTTTACATAGAATATGTAATGCAAAACCGGTTGTATATTAAAAAACTGGTTTGGTAACCTAAAAAACAATCCTTTGATTTTCTTGGAAAGGTTATCGATACGAACCCTTTTGTTTTGTTCTTCAACTGTAGATCAACTCAAATTCAGTTAGTGTGTAATAAACATGTTCATCCGGACAGGTTGGCATCGATCTTTCGTAGATATGCCATAAATGAATCATGAATGTCTGGTCACCATGGTTCATGTTTAGCGCATCATAAAAAGTATTCATGCGACTTGAAGACAAACAGAACGTCCAATGAATTGTTCAGTGGAAAGTTCTTTATATTTGTTTACGTAGTAAACGAACAAACATGAACATAAAAGCAATCATTAACTAAACGAACCTCATATTCATTCAATTACATTCGCGAAAGTTCGTTCATTTCTGTCAAAATAAATGATATCAAGACATAAAGAACTTTTATTAATCAAAGAATCCCAACCCAAGTGTTTTACACCTAAGAAATTATCAAACAAACTGATTACAAAGATCACTCAGATATCTACAACACCTCACAATCAACACCTAATCTAGATTGTAACAGACACACTCAAACACTGATTAGATTCGAGATGAATCTGATCAGTTATACAAACCCTAGACAAGTAGAGAGATGACTCGAGAGAACAAAGAGACTAATCAAGAAAATAGAGAAGCTAAACTGAGTAATGACCAAGAGAGAGCCTTTTATAGTAACTGATACAAGTTGTCAAGAAACACAAATCAAACGGTGTTTATTGATTTGTGTTTCTTTATCAAACGTTCACGATCAAGTCTGATTACTTCACACGAATTGATGACTTGAATTGACTTAATAATATTTCTCACATGGATCGGTGGCACACCAAGGCCCAAATTCCTTTCTTCAACGTTGCATCCATAAGCCCAACAATCCTCTTTAGCCCAATGCTCTTCTCATCACCTTAGCCCAATCAAGTTCCAATCTACCAACCTGAAACATCACTTATGCAATATGTAAAAGCAATTGTTATTAAAAATAAATATACCATTTGATATCAAGATTGCAACCAATGTATATTTCAACACCACTCCGCAATCTGAATATCCAAATAGGTCAATATAAAACCACCTTTCCAGAACACTTATGTATGCCAAATGGGTCAAACATCCCAAGCAATTCACAAAGTTCATCATGATGCCCAACACCAAGACTTTTGGTCATAACATTAGCAACTTGTTTTTCAGAACATATTTTAACTGTCTTAATACTTCCTAATGAAATTAAATCTCTTAAGAAAAACATGTCAATTTCAAAATGTTTAGTTTTGTCAAAAAAAAAAAAAACACTAGATTTGTAGCAATTGACATGGCTACACTATTGTCATAAAACATAGGAACATGTAACTTAACCTGAACCTGCAATTCACTCAACACATTTACCAGCCACAATACTTCACATGCAGTTGAACACATAGCCCTATACCCAGCTTCAACTGAGGATTTAGCAATTGTAGACTGTTTTTTGCTTTTCCAGGAAATCAAATTACTTCCAAGAAATATGCAGAAACCAGTCACAGATTTTCTAGTGTCAATATATTTAGCCTAATCAGAGTCTAAATAGGCAGAGAGATCAAATGATGAGCTTTTTCTAAGCCAAATTCCTTTTCCATGAGCCTTTTTTAGATACCTTAACAACCTAAGTGCAATTTTCAAATGCCCATCAGTAGGTCTATGCATGTACGGACTCAAATAATGTACTACATATGATATATCTGGTCTTGTATGAGACAAGTATATCAGTTTACCTACTAACTGTTGATAACCAGTGATGTTCGTTAAAACATTTGAATGTTCAACACATATAAGAGTTAAGGTATGATTTGGTTCCATTGGACTATTAACTGGTTTGCATGCAAGCATACCATACTCAACTAATAAATCTAGACAAAATTTTCTTTGGGACAAACAGATAGTGTCTTCATGAGTCAACACTTCTATTCCCAGAAAATATTTAAGCTCACCTAGATCCTTTATAAGGAATTTGTCTCTCAAACATGTCTTAACCTTATTAATCTCATTGACACAATTACCAGCCATAACTATATCATCCACATAAACTTTAACAAACAAAGAATAATCACATTTACTTTGTATAAAACCTAAATCACAAAGAACACCAACAAGCTTCTCATTCTACATCCTAGGGGCCTGTTTAAGGCCATATAGTGACTTACTTAGTTTACACACTTTTGTTTCATTTTCAGAATAATACCCATCTGGTAGAGACATATACACATCTTCATATAAGTCTCCATATAAAAAGGCATTATTCACATCTAGTTGGAATAACTTCCAACTATTCTGAATAGCAACAGACATGACACACTTGACTGTAACAAACTTAACTACTGGTGAAAAAGTTTCATCAAAGTCTATGCCTTGCTTTTGGCTATATCCTTTTTGCCACAAGCCTGGCTTTAAACCTATCAATTTCACCATTAGATTTATATTTTATTTTATAAATCCATTTACAGCCTACTAGACTCCTACCTTTTGGTAAGTCAACAAGTGTCCATGTATGATTTCAATTTAAAGCTTCTATTTCTTCATTCATAGCCTTGATCAAATTAGGATCCTTAGAGGTTTCAACAAAATTCCTAGGTTCTAAACTTTTGTTTAGAATACTAGCAAAGACTCTATTATCACAAGTTAAGTTGGCATAGTTAACAACCTTTTCAACACCAAACTTAACCTCCCCTTCTACAATAAAAGCATCTAGCCTCTTATGAAGAACAAAACTCCTAGTACTTCTCCTTATGGTTTGAGTGATTTGGTCATTACCCTCAGAACCACTGTTTTTATCACTAGGTGTCACATGCTCAACCCTGCCATCAATGCTAACATCAGTTCTGACATGAGAACCAGAAGATTCATCCAAGTCCTGATTATTAGCATGAGGCTGCTGAGACCCATGTATCTCTACCTCAGTCTTACCTAAACCCCTTCCCTCATCATTGGGCTCTTCATGCTGAATGGATGTCACAGTTTCAAACAAGTCAAAAAAGTTTAATGAGTCTAATTCTATACTAGTATTATCATTAAACTTTTCATAAACAACTTTATCTTTAAATGGAAAAATTGTTTCATAAAACTTCACATCTCTTGAAAAGGAGATGGTTTTTGTTTCCAAACTATACTTTATAACCCTTTTTTTCATTTGAATAGACAATAAAAACACATTTTTCAGCCTTTTCACTCATTTTATCAGACTCGTTTAAAATGATTGCAAAACATAAACATCCAAACAGTTTTAAATGACCTAGGAAGGGCTTAAAACCATAAATGAGTTCACAGGGTGTTCTCCCATTCAGCACAGATGAAGGAGCCCTATTAATAAGATATGAAGCAGTTAAGACACATTCACTCCAAAATCTAATAGGTAAATTACTTTGAAACAATAAAGACCTAGTAACATTTAACAAGTGTCTATGTTTTCTCTCAACTATACCATTCTGTTGTGGGGTATATGCACAAGTAGTCTGATGAATGATTCCTAATGACCTACAATAGTTAGTCATTTGATTATTCACAAATTCAGTTCCATTATCACTTCTAAAACATTTAATTGTTTTTGAAAACTGAGTTTTAAGAATACTAACAAAATCTTGAATATGTTCAAACACTTATCCTTAGTTTTTCATTAGACACACCTACACAGCTCTAGAATAGTCATCAACAATTGTGACAAAATATCTAAACCCCTCCCTACTTTGAACCCTATAAGGCCCCCCAACATCTAGATGAACTAGGTGACCAAGATTGGAGGTCTTATGATCACTCAAGGGAAAAGGTTCCCTATGTTGCTTAGCCTTGTGACACACATCACAAGGTAAGTCTTCCTTCTTAGAAAACCTAACTCCTAAGACATCTTCTAGCTTCTGTAATACAATATCAGAAGGATGTCCAAGCCTACCATGCCATAACTCATACTCCTTATTAGTGATACCTACCTTGTTACTAACAAAAGATCTACCATAGAAGTACAGTCCTTCTAGTTGGTTACCAGTTACCAGGACTTTCTTTGTTAATAAGTCCTGAATGTAACAATCATTCTCATCAAAACCCACATATAAATGGTTATCCTTAACCAACTTATGCACAGATATAAGGTTCACACAGTAATCAGGTACAACAAAAACATCATGCAGAGTTACTTTATTACTTAGAGCATTCTCAATAGCTTCCCCATCCCCCATTCACTCACAACCAATCACAACCACATATTACATTAAAAATCATTACAGTTCCTCTCTCCTCCACTCACAACCACTTTCAACAAATATTAAAAAATAAATACAGTTTTCCTGTTTTCCCTAAAAGATTCCCAAAGAACCCAAAATTTACCGATAAACAGTAGATTCCCCATTTTTTTTACTCACAACCACTTCCAACCCCATAAAAAAATTATAGGGTTTTATCTCACAATAAAATGGGGACACTACTGTGAATGCTCTTAGTTTTAATGAACTAATTTTAGTTACAAGAGCATTTGTGCCATTAGGATGTTTAACCTGAATGTTTAAATCAGAAACATGTATATAATCTGTCAAATCATGTTCACTTGTAACCATATGCTGGTTAGCCCCTGAATCTATTATCCACCTAACCTTAAGTTTATTTCTCCCCACATTAAAGCAAAATATAGGATTAGCACACACATTTGCACAGAAAGGAGAAAATAAACTACCTGAAGCATTATGACTTTGAGGAGGATCAACTGTCTTTTCTGAAATCAAGCATAAAAGTTTAGACAACTGATCACTAGTCAAAGTAGTAATAGGTATATCAGATTTATCAGTACAAACATTGTTGACCACAATTTTTTTACCTTGTACCCCTAGGTTTAGCCCAAGTTGGATATCCAATTAATTCAAAAGACTTATCAATTGAATGTCCAACCTTGTTACAGTGTGTGCATGTGAGACTAGGGTTATAGTTTTTTGTTATTCTTTTAGAAAGATCAACAGTTTGATTAGATTTTGAAACAAGACCCATAGTTTGTCCTTTTTTAACTCCATTGCTAGAGTTCCTATGGGATTCTTCCCTAGAAACTATAGCAAAGGCTTCTTTAACACTAGGCAAAGTGTCTTTAATAAAAAAAAACTAGTTATTACACTTTGATACACACTGTCCAAACCCATTAAGAACTGCATAAGCTTTATCATACTACTAAAGTTATTAAATTCCCTAGCAGCATCACAAGTACAGGTAGGTAATTGCAAGATTTGATCTAACTGTATCCACATAATTTTTAGTTTATGATAATACTCAGAAACAGGCATACCATTCTGGTTAAATGAATTAATTTTCTGATAAAGATCAAACACTACAGATCCATCTACCTTATCATATGTTTCTTTTAATTCAGTCCACACATCACTAGCAAGCCTAGAAAACACATGCCCCATATACAATTCCTCACTGATTGAATTAAGAATCCAAGTTAATACAATTGAATTACACCTATCCCACTGTCTAGCAAGAACAGGGTCTGTTTCAGACTTAAAACATTATTTATCAATAAAGCCCCATTTGTTTTCAACTTGAAGAGCTAAAGTTATACTGTTTGCCCAAACTGAGTAATTTTCTAACCTTTTTAGTTTAATTGAAGTAATAGTGAGATTACTAGAATCAGAAGCATGCAAGTATAATAGATTACTGATATCTAATTTACTAATTAAAGTTTCATTAGGACCAACATCACCATTACCACCTGACAAGTTAGGGCGACCATTTGGCCCTCTAACTTGAGGTTCCTCATTATCAGCCATGATAAACAATCACAACACAGATAATAACACACAAACAAACAGGTAGTAACACACAAATAGATCAGGAAAGCAAACAACACAAAAACCTTCAAGAATTTACACAAACCACACACACAGGCGAAGCCTCGCTGGTGATCCAGATAGCTGGTTTTGTGACACCCGGCACGTTTAGGTTAACATTTTATAAAACACATAAGTCTACCTTAGCGAAAAACGTTTTCAAACATACTTAACTAGGTCAGTTGAGTCGTTATGATGGTTCCGGGAATCATCGGGACTCGTTACAATGATCCACGGGATCATTGGAAGTCGGTCCATAACCATGTGTACAAGGTTTGGCGATTTGTAGAATCGCCGGGATAAACGCGCACACGTAAATCTCGAGTCCTGGGAATTGGTGAAAGGATGGGAACGTGTTAGTTATCATGCATTATGTGCTTACAATCATTATATGACTTGCCGGTATGTGAAAACATGCTTATATATGTTAAAATAGTGTTTAACACGCCAAAAACCCGGTTATACATGCTGCAGGTGATTAGGCCACTGTGGATGGCCTAATCGCTAGTAAGATAGGCGATTGGGGAAACATTATGGGCGAATAGGGGCCAATCGCTAGACGTTACATGCGATTGGAAGCCCTAATCGCCTATACTGCTGTACAGTCGCCTGACGTGTATTAAACGACTAGAAATGCCTATAAATACCACCCTTATGTTGTAAAACATCATTTGTGAAACCCTAATATACCCCAAAGCCACCCCACACCTTATTCAACCTCTGCAACACGTTTTTGATCAAGAAATCACATTTCCAAGCTTTACACCTCATAATCTTACAATTTCAAGGTGTGTTCTTCATCCCAAACCCTTGTAATGATATTGTTTTGATCCCTAAAGGTCCAGACCTAATTTCTAAACATTTGTGTCTTTGAAAACTCATTAAAATCAGTTTCTAAACAAACCCAAACCTCTATGCTTGTTATATGTTATGTATTCATGCAAGATAGGATTTTTATCATTTAAACATGGTTGTTCTTGTATTATTAATATGTTTCTGACCTAAATGAGTTGATATGATGTTAACCTAGGAGTTTGAAGGTTCATTGATGTGTATTATTGATATTAAGCGTTTTGACCCGTTTGAATGATCATGGAGGATTTATGATGAGATGTTGTGTTTTATTGATTGTTTGAGGTTAGGGTTTACTCTAGGATGATGCTAGAACAGTAGGATATTGTCGGACAACGTCATTATGTGATGAAATCTGGATATATGCTATTTAGGGTAAGTTTTTGCATGATGATGTGATATTTACATGATAGTTATGCTATTTTGGGAAAACACATGCATTCGGGACGACTAGGATAATAATAAATTAGAGGTTTTTGCTTGAAATAGTTGGAGTAATGTCTTGGGTTTGATATTGGGTGTTTCCACATGTTTCGGATCTGATTTGGAGGGTTAAACGCGCAAAAAGACGGCACAGTGCAGTATGGGTGAATAGGGAGTCCTAATCGCCTATACTAAGGGCGATTGGCCCCCAATCGCGTGTACAAGAGGCGATTGGGAGCCCAATCGCCATCATATCTGGAAATTACAATTCTAATCGCCACTTTGACTTCCCTAATCACCAGTTGACTTTTCCTAATTGCATGTTTGATTCCTAATCGCGTGTACTGTTGTCATATGTGCATTTTAACATCCCGGAACACGGTTTGACACCTAGGAACATGTTAGGAACCCCGTGACATGTCTAATAACTTGGTAACACGTGTTCGGACTTGTTTATGCGTTAATTGGGCGTTATGCTAGATAGGGTGAATGTTTGCGCATGCTAGTGTTTAATTGCATAAGTTGCATGATATCTTGTATGTGGCTAACACGTGGGATGTCGGGTCACCAATGGGATGTCGGGTATTGTCTGGTTTGGTCAGTTTACCGTTTAAACATGTTTTCAACTTACACGGTCACGTTCTTGACAACTTGGGGACTGATTAGCCTTCGGGTTAGTAGTTATCACACTTATGTAAACTCATTGATAGGTCGCCACTAGTAGGGACTATTACACACGTATCGGATTTCTATTTTACTGAGGACGCACTCTAAGGTGAGTTCACGGCCCCACTTTTTACTGGTTTTGCTTTCGGGGGAGAAAACATGCTGAGTACTTGTATTCATTAAACGTGTGTTAACTTACGTTTTCGTATTCATAAAAGGTGTGTCATCTTACGTTTACGTATTCGTATTCATAAAACATGTGTCATACCACTTTTTGGTATTCATAAAACCTATGGTTTGCTAAGTACTCGTATTGGTAAAGTTTACAAGGTAGTCGTTGGTTACTATATGGTATTACGTACTGGTATTCTTGAGTTCTTTACGTGTTGGGGTATTCTTTTGGGTTGCAATACGATTTGTTAAAGTCCCGGGGAAAACCATGAATGTGCGGTGGTTGCACAACGGGGGAAATATGGATAGATCTATTTGGGCGTGACCGACCCCACTCGTCGACTGGAGGTCGGACGGGTGCATGTTGTCTCTTCAGGTATTCTTGTATTCTTGTATTCTTGCATTCGTATATTCTGGCAGGTGTAGTCATGAATTCTTGCATTCGTGTCTAGTAATGGTTTTCTAATCGTAGTAGTGATAGGTATTCATCTGGTTGGTATAAATGTGGCCTGGTTTGGCCAAGGGTATTCTTTGAAACTTTTGGAGTCGATTTACTTAAAAACCTGTGAACTCACCGGAATTATTTGCTGACGTTTTTAGCATGTTTGTCTCAGGTCGTTGAGGTAGAAGCATTGTATAGGCGCACGGAATCTCACGGCATCTAGGATCCATTTGCATTTCATTTTGAGTATTATCAGACTTTCATGTTTTGCTTTGGAGTTGTAATAAACTTTTACGCTTCCGCAGCGATGGATAATTTATGAAAACTTAATGGTTTGCTTATGTCGTTTTTACGTATCATATAGTGTCGTTTATTGTGACCGTTGACTTAGATCCTGGTTTGTCGCGCGCCTCGGGGTAAAAACCCGCACGTGGAATTTGAGGCTGTGACAGGTTCCTCAAGGGTACCGACCCAGGTCCTTACGAGGGAGCCACTAAAAAACTAGACAGATCCTAATGCTAAGCAGGGACTCAGCCCTGAACAATCGATTCCTTAGACAAACTCTAATCAAAACAGTAAATAATGGAAATATCTCACCAAATCAAGCCCAAATTAGGGTTCTCCTTACTCACACCTAAATAACCTTCACTTAGGGTTACCCAGATGTGAGGCAATTGAAGCTAAAATAAAACTCCAATCCTGCAACAGCCACAACCATATCAAACCAGACCTATTCACGTCCAAACGATTAACAGCAACCGTTCTTGAACCAAACCAAATCAGCGGAAGAAAATACCTAGAATATCAACATAGATCAAGAATCAACTCGATCAATCAGTATCAGGACTCGTTCTAACTCTAGAGCTCTGATACCATGTCAAAATATATTATATCAAAACATAAAGAACTTTTATTAATCAAATAATCCCAACCCAAGTGTTTTACACCCAAGAAATTATCAAACAAACTGATTACAAAGATCACTCAGATCTCTACAACACCTCACAATCAACACGTAATCTAGTTTGTAACAGACACACTCAAACACTGATCAGATTCGAGATGAATCTGATCTGTTTATACAAACCCTAGACAAGTAGAGAGATGACTTGAGAGAACAAAGAGACTAATCAAGAAAATAGAGAAGCTAAACTGAGTAATGAACAAGAGAGAGCCTTTTATAGTAACTGATACAAGTTGTCAAGAAACACAAATCTAACAGTGTTTATTGATTTGTGTTTCTTTATCAAACGTTCACGATCAAGTCTGATTACTTCACACGGATTGATGACTTGAATTGACTTAATAATATTTCTCACATGGGTCGGTGGCACACCAAGGCCCAAACTCCTTTCTTCAACGTTGCATCCATAAGCCCAGCAATCCTCCTTAGCCCAATGCTCTTCTCTTCACCTTAGCCCAATCAAGTTCCAATCTACCAACCTAAAATATCACTTATGCAATATGTAAAAGCAATTGTTATCTAAAAATCATCATCATCATCATCATCATCATACTTAGTTAATCCCATCTATAGCAAAGCTATGGTAGGGTCTGAGGAGGGTAAGATGTAGACAGCCTTACCTTTACCCTAAGAATAGAGAGGCTGCTTCCAGTGAGACCCCTGGCTCGATGTGGTTTGGTATCAAACCTTGGACATAAGGCACAAAACACTTAGCAATCGAGACAAATCCGTGTTATCTAAAAATAAATATACCATTTGATATCAAGATTGCAACCAATGTATATTTCAACAATTTCACATGCATTTATGTGTATTCACTTGTGTTTGTCTATGTTCATTTAAATTTATATATTAGTAATAATAGTTATTGTCCCATCAACCCAATCAGACTTTAGAATCAAGCCTCTAACGAGGAACAAATGAACAAAGAACAAATTCATTTTCTTAGTTTATGTTTGTTCGATTAGAAAACGCACACAAGCATGTTCGGATTCTTAATGAACAAATATGAACAAGAAAATTCATTCATTTAGATGTTTGTGTTCCTTGATTCGTCTAGTAAAGGTTTAATTTTTGGTGGAAAACACAAACATGCCATGTTCGTATTACTTGAGTAGGAGTTGGTTAATCACACATTATGGGTCTGTTTGGTATGGGGCAATGGAATGGATGAGGGAATGGAATGGACGAGGTAATGGAATGGACGAGGTAATGGAATGGACAAGGTAATGGAATGGATCATTACCATTCCATGTCTTGTTTGGTTGCCATGTGGGAATGAAACAAAAGATTACTTTATGTTGTTGGATAGGCGGGAAAAGACGAAGGAATAAAATCGGCGGTGAGTGGCAGTGGTGGGTGGTGGTTAGCGACGGTGGTGGGTGGGTGACGGTGGTGGGCGGTGGCTTATGGTGTTGTTAATAAAGATTGAATGAGAGATGGAATGAAAAAAAAGCATGGGGGGTGGATGGAATGGTTTTGAGGGAATGGAATGCCTTGTGGAATGGGTGATTCCATTCCTTTGACCAACCAAACACGTTATTTTTCATTACCTCGTAATGATCCATTCCATTCCCCCTTCCATTCCATCATACCAAACACTACCTATATTCGTTTAGTCATACTTGCCAATCTAGAGAAACACCGTTGCAGTACAGTTTATATTCGTTTAGTGTAAGCATCTTTGTGATAGTCTATTTTTAATTTTATATGTCACAATTGCTAGATATTCGGTGCTGTGTTAATAATAATTAAGATCATGCAAATTATTTTTTTGGAATATTTAAGCTGGAAAACAAGAGAGCGAGAGAGACGTGCACGAAAATCGAGGGCGATTTTGTCTGGACGTAGGAAGAGGGAGAGATTTCGGTTTCTGTGTTGACGCGTTAACGCAATAAAGCTATTGACTTTGACTTTTTCCATGTGCCTTCCTGTTTACATTTTCAAATATTATTTTATTTCTCTCTGTTCTCTCAACTTATTATTTTTCTATGTTATTACATTACAATGACCGTTCGAAAAAAAAAACAAAAAAAAAACATTACAATGCATTTATTTTAAATAGATTTATGTTAAATAAGATTGTCAGAATATTAAAAATGGTTAAACTAATCTTTCTACGAAATTAAACTATATTTGCATGCGTGAGGAAACATGCATGTGTGAATCTTACGGAGGTATCTCCTTTGGTTGGTTTAAAAGAAATGTGGTTATAGCTGTACAAGTATCGAGAAAAGCGGAATCGAAGGAAGTGGATAAGCATGCTAAAGCTTATGCAAAGAACCAACATGTTTTTGTCCCCTTAGCCTTTGAATTTGATACCTTTGGCTCCCTAGCACCAGAAACTATTCTTTTTTTTACCAGGGTCCAACAAGTTATCCACAACAATAGTTCATCTCCACGGGGCAGGGGTTTGTCTTTGGTAGATTAGGGTTCGCTATTCAGAAATGGATGGCGTCGCAGATTGTTGTCTGTCTACCTTCAATTTTATGTAACTTGACAAGTTTTAAGAAAAATATACTAGATAGAACATAGAGGTGTGTTTTATACAAAAAAAAAAAAAAAAAAAAAAAAAATCTATATATATAGTTATTGAAACCTACTTCAAGAAATAAAGGAGAGCACTTTCTTATGAATAAAAATATGGAGCGAAATTGAGGAGTATCTCGATAGATAGTTGGTTCACACATGGTATCAATGTAATAGTCGACTAATGACATAGTGGTCGGTTTGTAAGTCCGCTTTCTAACCACTAGCCAGAAAGAACGATTTATAAAAGCATTCTCTTCTTTGTTAAAAAAAAAAAAAAAAAAAACCTCATTGAAGCCTTTAACAATAAATCCCCTACCAAAACGCCCGGTAACAACACCCGAAACTTTAATATATAGTGTGTTTGATGTTAAATCAAAAGCGTTTTACATAATTTACATAAAATTACCATTAATTTTAATAATTTGTACAACATAGTTTTGGATACAAAAATGTGGGCGTAAGTTTAACATCAAACACACTATATAACTTCTGGTTAAAGTTAAACACATGCATGCATGCAGTACATACAAAATTTGTCAACAAACCAACATAAAATCCAAAAGCTTATTGAGTCCTCTTCCATTTGAGGTGTTTAGCTGGAAAAATATTTTTTACAATCATTCGCTATATATTGCTAAGTAAGCACATAACTATTATGTTTGAATCACAATTCAAAACTCATTTGGAAGACCTATTAAATTGAAAACAACCTCTAGAAACTGAACTATATATGCTTATTGTAATTTGTAAGCCTACTCAGCCTGGACAACTTATTAACAACCGTTTGTCAATCATAAACCGTTATCACTTGCAAGTCTTAATGAAAGAAACATTATCCATAATTTTAAGCGAATATTTTCATGATTATTTTGAATTAAGAAAAAAAAAAAGACGGTAGTTGTGACTTGTGACTATGCATCTTAAACTTTTTTTAATCCATATAATATAAATATACTTTTTAGATTTAAAATAAAAAACAGGCAGCCGCAATCATCGCGGTAGTATTCCCATTAGGGGGCCAGGTTCAAGGAGTGACGACATGTCAACGTGTGCACATATACACAACTGACCAAGTCCAACCTTCATATTAATTATCCCCTTTTTTAATTATAAATTATCTAGTCAAATGAATTATATAATATTCCATCAATATAATAATTTTGTTCTAGAATGAGGGGTTACTTTATTCTATAAAAAATGAAGTATTATTTATTTATTGTTTCGGTAAATTCATACATACTTTAATACTCGCATCTTCCATTGTAATCCCTAATAGAATAGTCCAATGTATTCATTTTTGGGTGAAAATTAAGGTTAGAACTTTTCGATAATGACATTTTTTTTTAAACTTTAAATTCATTAAAAACGGCTAAGCCCACGAAAACAAGGACCGCCAAAAACAAACTTACATCATATACAAGGGATATCTACACCAGGGTTAGGATCAAATACACAAGACACTTTTTCTAGGAATGGTGAGAAAGGTTGTGATTCATTGATCATATATTTGAAGGGTTAATATTAGTTTGTTTGAAAAAAATAAATAATAAATTAGAGGAAGGGCATAAAAGGAAAACCACATTTGTTGACTTTCTCTCTCCACATGCAATGCACATGTCAATTCCCCACATCATTTTAAAACGTCTATAACTTTTTCATACGACATTTTTTTTTTCAAAAAAATTTCACCATATTAACGAGCGTTTTTTTATCTTTAATATGAGTACCACATTGCTACATTAATATTGAAAAAAAAAATTGTGCTAAAAGGGTTTTCTTCTCCGTTGTGTCTTCTTCTCGTTCATTGTGTTATAGTATGCATGTGTGCTTTATAAATATGTTATTTATGTTTTTTTAGTCTACACATGATTTAACTTTGTCCATTGTGTTTTTAGTATGCTTTTCATTGTGTTTTACGCAAATGAGTTTTGTATTTAGGTGTACATTGTGTTTAAGTCTATTATTCATTGTGTTTTAGTCTTCTGTTCATTGTGTCTTTTATATGTCGTACATTGTGTTTTATTAGACTTATTCATAGTGTTTTATACCATATTGTTCATTGCATATTTAATTGGTACTCTTTGTGTTTTACGTTATCTCCATTGTGTCTTACGCAACTGGGTTTTCAACTTTTTTTCCAAAAGTATTCATTGTGTTTTAATCTTATGTTCATTGTGTCTTTATTATGTCGTCCATTGTGTTTTACACAATTAGGTTTTTAACTTTTTTTTTTCAAAAGTATTCATTGTGTTTTAGTCTTCTGTTCATTGTGTCTTTCGTATGTCATTCATTGTGTCTTACGCAACTGGGTTTTCAACTTTTTTTTTTTCAAAAGTATTCATTTGTTTTAGTCTTCTATTCATTGTGTCTTTAGTATGTCGTCCATTATGTTTTACTAGACTCTTGATTATGTTTTATAGCCTATATTTAATTGGTGTTCATTATGTTTTACACTCCATTGTGTCTTACGCAAGTGGGTTTTGAATTTTTTTTTTTCAAAAGTATAACAATATGGTACTCATATTAAAGATAAAAAGACGCTCAATTTTATGGTATATTTTTTTTTAAAAAAAAGGATGACGTATAAAAAAGTTACGGGCATTTAAAAATGAAGGTGGAAATGGCATGTGACTTGCATGTGCATATGTTTTTGACAAAATTACCCATCTCACTTGTTAATCCTTTGGACACATGTCATTTACTAGTGGCTTCTCACCCTTCTCATTTTTTGTAGCCTTTGTAGAATAACCCAACCCATCTACACCAATCCTTCCAACTTAAATCATTATTCTTATATCTACTACGATACCAAAGAAAAGAATACGATTTAATGCTCGCAATCATGTCGCAAACCCGAGGTTGAACGTCCTCAAAAATCGCCTTGTTTCGGGTCTTCCAAATCACCCAACACACCGTCATAACAATCCCTCTAATCAACGTCTTCTTACCTTTGTTGCCGTGATTCTCCACTGCAAGCTTCATAATATCTTTGATCTCCAAAAGAATGATGAGATCCAACCGACACCACTGTTCTATGAAAAACCAAATACCGGTAGTAAGAAAGCATCCGGTGAAAAGATGAAGAGCCGACTCCTCTTTTGAGTTGCAGAAAACGCAGAAAGTATTTCCCACATTAATGTTTCTTTTGCCGAGCTCGATTTTCGTTGGTAAGCGGTCCATGTTAAGCCTCCACATATTAATATTAACCTTAAGAGGAACCCACCCGGTCCAAACCATATTTGAATTTCGCCTAACATTACGATCTTTCTGCATCGCATTTTTGACAACTTTTACTGAAAATGTGCCATCTTTTTCAGTAACCCAGTGCCACTTATCTGAACCCTCGCTAATAAAACAGTTTAACATCACCTCCATGAGCTCCCTGTACTCCGAAATCTCAGCAAAGGAGTGTAATCCCATCTTCCAGTTATCAACAAAACAAGGCTTCCCATTTCTAATGACAACTCTCTCCCTAACCGAACACCCTTTCTTTTTTTTCCAGCAAGTATAAATTAGGCCACCGTAGAGACAAAACTTTATCGCCAAACCACATGTCATTCCAGAACCGGATATCCGTACCTCTACCCACTTCGCCCCTAATAAGATTTACAACACCTTTGCCATCAAGCTTCAACTTCCCAGCAGTCTTCAATATGTTTTTCCAACATCCAGAAAGGCCATTTTTAACAGGGAGAAAAGATCAATTACCTCTACCACCGTGAAGGGCCTCAATAATCCCGCGCCAGCTAGTATTCGATTCCGATTTAAACCTCCAAATCCACTTAACAATGAGAGCTTTATTGACATCAGATAACTTCGAAATGCCTAACCCCCCGTCTTCTTTAGGACTGGTAACCACCTCCCACGCTACCCGGTGCAACTTCCTCACACCATTAGAACCACTCCAAAGGAAACTCTTCATTAAACTCTCAATTTGTTCCATCACCTGAACCGGAGCCTTATAGATAGACAAATAATAAATAGGAAGGTTAGACAAAACAGATTTAATGAGAGTTAGACGACCTCCCATAGAAAGAGAGTTAGCTTTCCACGTCGATAACCGAGAACTAATCACATCCACCACCGAACCCCAATGACAAATTCGATTCATGATGGCACCAACTTTGATCCCCAAATATTCAAACGGAAAATCACCAATCTTGCACCCTAGAATACCACTCATCTCATAAACCTCATCACTATTTACACCAATACCAAAGAGATGCGACTTCTTAATGTTGATTTTGAGACCCGTACACAAGTGGAAAATGCGAAGAAGGCGCGCCGTCTTCTCTATGTTGTCTTGAGACCATTCCCCGATAATTAAGGCGTCATCTGCATAGAGCAAGTGAGAGATGTCCAGCCCGGTTTTCTGATCTTTTATCCCCTTAAATTCACCTTCGGCACAAGCTTTATCAAGAATACACGTGAAGCCTCCATAACTATCAAAAATAGAAAAGGGGAAAGTGGATCCCCTTGGCGAAGCCCCTTTTGACAATGGAACTCAAAAGTGGGCGACCCATTTACTAATACAGAAGATCTAGCCGACTCGAGAATCCCTTTCACCGACATCCCCCACCTTTGTGGAAAACCCATGTGGTCCAGCATATCGAGCAAAAAACCCCAGTTGACATTATCATATGCTTTTTCGAAATCAATTTTTAACATAAAGGCTTTTTTCTTCTTTGTACTTAACCAACCATAAACCTCATTTAAAACCAAAGGACCATCCAGAACAAATCTACCTTCAAGAAATGCCGACTGGGTATCCAAGATAACATGACTCAACACCAACTCGGAGAGCAAGGACTTTCGAAACCACTTTGCTAATGATCCCCACTAAAGTAATCGGCCTGTATTCAGTTAAACCCACCGGATTCTTCGTTTTGGGGATTAAAGTGATAAAAGAAGAGCTGCAACGTTTACCAAAGCTGCCCGAATCATAGAACTCATTCATCAAGTTAAAAAAATCGTCTTCAAGGTAACTCCAAAAGAACTTAATAAAGTTGAAATTAAAACCATCCGGCCCTGGAGCACGATCAGACCCACAGTCGAACACAACCTTCTTAATCTCATCTTTTGTAAAGGACTCCACTAACGACTGAGTGAAACCCTGAGGCAATTTTTTAATGTTGTTGCACCTGATAAAAGGTCTACTCACGATCCTCTCCGTAAATTGCCTTCTGAAAATGTTTCAATATTTCTCTTTTAATTATCGCTGCCTTTGTAACCCACACATCATCTACCAATAAACCCGGTATGGTGTTCTTCGCTTTTCTCCCATTTACTATGCCATGAAAGAAGCACGAGTTGTCATCACCATGCATAGCCCACCTAACTCTAGACTTCTGCTTTAAGTCTTTAATTTTACATTGATTAATATAATCAACCCCTTTCTTACTTTCCTCCCAAACCCAAACTTCATGCTCTTCAAGGTCTCTCTCCTCCATGATTCTTTCCATCATCTCAATGTCTTCTTAAAGCACCAATAACTCTTCCTGTTCTTTTTTGTTCATACGCTACCACCAATAAGTTAGAGAATTTTTAACCGCCATGAATTTCAGATTGAGCTTAACATCCGGACCGCCTTCAAAAACCGAATTTTCTAAAACGTTGATAACCTCCTCCTTGCATCCTTCTCTATCGATCCAAGAGTTGAACCAACGGAAAGGCTTCGAGCCAAAATTTGCCTCCACTAAAGAAAGCAGGAGAGGCGAGTGATCTGAGCAATCTTTCGGCAATGCTCTAAGGACAGCAGCTGGCCACCTGTTAAAAAAACTTTGACAGACAAAAAAAGCGATCAATCTTGCTCAATTTAAATTCACCGTCTTTAGCGGTCAAACAAGTGAATTTATATCCCCTCATAATATACTCAAACAACCCCAAACCATCCACGAATTTATTCAGATTCGACGCACACCTATGGTTAAACCGGGAATTTTTCCTCTCTTCAGGGACCCTTACCGCATTAAAATCCCCCATGAGAATCACCATCCCTTCCATATCAATAAGAATGCCCTTTAACAATTCCCATAATTCCCTTTTCGCATCCAATTTTTGAGGCGCATATATGTTAACACAATTCAGCTTAGTACCATCTTCTATAAGACATCCCGAAGTAATCAGGAAGTTCCTATTTTTAACCAAATATTGTTTTTAAAAGACTTTGGGATTCCACACATTAAACATGCCACCAGATCTACCCGTTGCTTCTACAACATCAAAATCCAACCCTTCATTGCCCCAAATGTTATGAAAATCAAACCCACTAACATCATCCAAACGTGTTTCCTGAATTGCAAGGAAATCCACACAATTCCTACTTCTCAAAAATCTAACCCGCCCCATCTTACTAGCACCACCAAACCCCCTAATGTTAAATGATAAAAAATTCATTTGATACCTGATTGTAACCCTTCACCAACAATGGATTCCCTAAGCAACGACTGAAAATTAGAGAAGTCCACGCCTACCACCGAACCAAGTTTGGAAGTGTCCGAAACCTCCTTTTCGATCATTTTCTCTTCCTGTGGAGCTTGTCCGTCTATGGCCGTCTCTTTATTTTCAGCAGTCGTGTTCTTTTCAACATCAGTGTATTGGTCAGAGCTTTGATTTTCTTGAGTTTGCTCTGTTACCTCGACCAGATCGTTAAATTCCACTGACTTCACCGCTGGGTCCGTTGTACCCCTGTTAGTATTAACATTAATGCCCAAAATTATGGGAGCCAGCCCAAAAGGATCATTTTCTTCAAGCCTACAATCCTTTTTGGGCCTTTCATTGCTACTATAAGTCCCACTTGCTTGGCCCAATTCATTTCTACCAATATTCTTTTTACGTTTATTATTATTAGTCCCATTCCCATGGCCCACACTATTAACCTTGGTCATCAAATTGTCAACCTTGGTCAACACTGGGGTCTCCATACCAACATTAATACATTCCATATTCAATGAAGAAGAATCCGCCATAACTTTGGAATTTCCTTGGATCTCGCAATCACCATTAATGTCATTAAAACCTTCCAAAACCTCCGTCATGTCATCTTCCTTGGCTTCATCATCGTCGGTAGAACCGTCATCGGATATTTCCTCATCAGAATTGACATCATCGTTGGACATTTCCATTACCGGACCATCATAAGATTCGGACGTTTGAAACTCTGGAAGCTTGTCGCTAGAGACTTCCATCACCTAAACTGAAAACATCTTATCGGACCATAAAACTGAAACTTCACCATTGATAAGGGCGCCTGAGTTGACAATGATCCCCACATACCCACCGGACAAATCACTGCCTGAGGAAACCTGTTCTGCTTTCTGAACCACCTTTCCGAATAGAGCCGCAACCTCGTTAACAGTTTCATCATGCAATAATTGAATAGGTAGACCAAGAATCTTTACCCAAGCAACCCTTTCGAAATCAAAAATCTTACCATCCCATAACATTACATCTACGAACTCCTCGCTCCTCCCTACCAACTCATCCTTGGCCATGATTGCATGCTCATGACTTTTGAACGAAACAAGAAACTGTAGACCACCGAGGTAACGGATCACACCTTCTCCCAGCCCCATGTCACGTTGAAATTGTTTGACCAAGGCTAACGTCCCAACCTTAACCACCAGAGACCTTCCAGGAAGATCACCAAACAGAGTAGGCTTATCACCAATCCTTAGAACTTTAGAAGTAACAGCCGTAGGGCTTTTCACTCCAGTCAGGGCTTCTTTAAAGGAGAAAGTACCAGTCTTCTCATAACTAACTTGGTTACCTCTATTCGATGGAATATAACTATTAACCACCGGTTCCTGAATAGATTTGGGAGGGGGTGGGGGGTCCCTGATTTATCCTTCTTCAAAAACGAATCTTGCCACGTTGATCGACAGTTTAAAATCACCCATCCGTATAGTCTTCAAACTACGTATCATCTCCTCCTTGTTTTTGACATCTAGAAAAGATATTGTCACACCCTCAAATTTCCACTTGCGGATTTTACCGCGAGGCGCGTGACAAACCAGGATCCAAGTCAACGGTCACAATAAACGACACTATATGATATGAAAACAACGTAAACTGCCATTGAGTTTCAAAACCGTTCTAACACAGCGGAAGCAAAATGTATTATTACAACTCAAAAGTAAAACTCAAAGTCTGAGATGTTTAACAAAACATGCTTATGGTTCCTAGACGCTGTGAGACTCCGTGCGCCTATCGACAGCAGCAACCTTAGCGACCTGAGACAAACATGCTAAAAACGTCAGCAAATAATGCCGGTGAGTTCACAGGTTTCTAATGAATATCGACTCCAATGAATACTGACTCCCAAATGAATACCCATGGTCAATCAATACCACATGCATGCAAAACATATGAATACCTGTTACTATTGCGATTGGAAAACCATTACTGGACTCGAATACTGTGAATACTGAATACGTGCCCGAATGAATACTGAATACTGAATACTGCATACTGAATAGTGAATACTGAATACCTAAGAGACAACATGCACCCGTCCGACCTCAAGTCGACGAGTGGGGCAGGTCAAGCCCAAATAGATCTATCCACATTTCCCCCGTTGTGCATCCCCGCACATTCATGGTTCTCCCCGGGACTTACAAAGATCGCATAGTAATGTAATGAATACTCCAAAACATTATGAATACTTGAAAACATAATGAATACTCCAAAACCCAATGAATTCGTGAATACCAAAACATAGTTGACACACCTTTCATGAAAACATAGTTGACACGCCTTTTATGAAAACATAGTGGCACACGTTTAAAGAATACAACATGTTTTCTCCCCCGAAAATGTAAAACCAGTAAAAGAGTGGGGACGTGAAACTCACTCGAAGGCTAACTAGTCCCCGATTGTCCAGATCTTGACTACGTGTGTTAAAAAGTACGTTTAAACGTTAACCGGACATACCAGACAGTCCCGACATCCCGTTGGTGACCCATTACATCAATTAGTCATGCACATAAGGTTAACACATAAGTTTCAAGCATAAAGCACTTAGTTTGCATCAAAAATCGCATATACGAAGTCGTAAGGTCGAATCGGGAGTTTCCTGTGTTTGGTTCGCCCCCAAGGGCTTCTGGTTCGACCCATGGACCCTTGGTTCAACCCTCATGATGTTCATTTAACCTATTCACAAGTTCATTTGACCTAACACATGTTTATTTGACCCTAACATATGTTTATTTGACCTTAACGTATGTTAATTCGACCCTAACACGTGTTAATTCGCCCCCGGGCACCCAAATTCGACCTCAGGCACCCACATTTGACCCCCAGACACCCACATTCGACCCTATGGTGCTACATTCGACCCATTTGAGCCACGTTCAACCCTTTTGAGCCAAGTTCGACCCTTTTGACCCACATTCGCCCCTTTTGAGCCACGTTCGACCCTTTTGACCCACATTCGCCCCTTTTGAGCCACGTTCGACCCTTTTGACCTACATTCGACCCTTTTCAGCCACGTTCGACCACACGAAGGGTCGAATGAGTTCCACGTTTGACCCTTTGCTGCAGAACTTCATAAAACGCACCAAAACGCATCTAAACGGTCCGAAAACATCACGAAACATCACCAATCACAGCAGTCAACTATCATTAACATATTCCTACAAACCCCTACCAGTTTTATCCCGTAATCCATCCGTTTTACAAGTTACCTGAAATGGCAAATTATGGAGATGTCACATCAAACGCTTGCAATCTTTACCCAATTAGGAAACTTTCTAAAATCAATCAATAATCAACTTAATATACTCAGATTATCATGAACAAGAAACCCCCAATCATATCCTTATCACTATCATCATGAACAAGCCCTAGATCTAACCCAAAATCCCCAAAATGAACAAAACATCATCAATAATCAATTGTAACCTATCTCAATTATAAATCATCATCAATAGCAGTCCTAGATCATTGTTATAACATCTATAAAGAAATTAATCATCAAACAATACATAACACCACATAAAACACCATTAAAACATGTTAATTTGTATGAAAACTCATTGTTTATGAATAGGTTTTGTTTAGAAAGATATTAGGAAAGTTTTTATCCATGAAAACATGTTTGAATCAGATCTGGACTCTTGGGGTTTAATGAAAACGAATTGAAATGCTTTAAAAATGATTTAGGATGAAGAACACACCTTAGATCTTTGTTTAGAAGATATTTGTAGGTTAGATTATGGAAAACAAGAGCAAAAACTCCTTCCTCAGTGATTAAAGTTGCTAGAGAGTGTTTAGAGGCGTTTAGGGTTTGTGAAATGGTGAAAAATGACAAATTGTGGTATTTATACTAGTCCATATTCGCCCCTTTCGCATGGTCGAATGTACCCACATTCGCCCCTTGCTCAGGGTCGAATGTACCTTTACTGGTCGAATGAACTTCTATTGTTTTCATATCCCAGGTTCGCCCCTTTATTGAGGGTCGAACCAAGCTCATTTCCGGTCCCTCTCACCACAATATTGTCCGCTTTGCCCACCCAAAGCTCACGGATTTGTTTTTGGGTGCCCCGGTAGAAACTTCCCAAGAGGTCACCTATCCTGAAACTGCTCCCACCTGAGCACGCTTAACTGTGGAGTTCTCCTCTCATCCACTAACATTAAGCCCCAAAACCCGTTGGTGATTTAAGAGGCAAGACATTACTTATGAACCAAGGATGTCTCCTGGCCACGGCCGATGTGGGATTTTCCTGGGGTATCACATTCACCCCCCGTTAGAGTCTCATCATCCCTGATGAGGTTAGAGTCTCATCGTCCCTGATGAGGTATGCACCCACCATCCCGAACGGCACAGGAGTGACTCTGATACCATCTGTAACATCCGGCCCCTCTCACCACCAATATTGTCCGCTTTGCCCACCCAGAGCTTACGGATTTGTTTTTGGGTGCCCCGGTGGAAACTTCCCAGGAGGTCACCCATCCTGAAACTGCTCCCACCTGAGCATGCTTAACTGTGTAGTTCTCCTCTCATCCACTAACATTAAGCCCCAAAACGTGTTGGTGATTTAAGAGGCAAGACATTACTTATGAACCAAGGATCTCTCCTGGCCACGACCGATGTGGGATTTTCCTGGGGTGTCACAGATACGAAGCCAAACCTATTCCCCCCTTTATCTCTTTTTTTTGCAATGTATATATATCATAAATATCTCCATGCCCTCTTAAAACTGATGCCAAATCAATACCGCTACAACGATCAGGGAGGTTTGAGACGTAAAGTTTAGTTATTCTCCTCAGGATCTCCTCCGGAATAGGTTTCCGGGGAAGACGCCGTGAATCGCCCATCGCCGGGTGAATAGTTACCAATTCTTCTGCTCAACCTTTTTTTATTTTGTTTTTTTGTTTGATAATGACATTAATAATCCAAATTATAATCCAATGGCCTATAAGGCTATAATAATCAATACTGATAACATGTTCAATGGCACCTCAAACTTTAACTTTTGTTATGAAAAACAATCTCACTTTGCATACTCATCATAGATCACACTTGTTCTTTCTCGATTTCTCACTTTGCATGTTCTCTTACCATTTTTACACATAGAAAACCATTTTTTTAACAAACAAATAATAAGTTACAAGTTGCATATGAACATAATCATACTCCTAACCTACTTGAATACTTGTATCCTTTGATTAATGGCATTATCAATCCAGGCAAAATTTATAATCAACTAATCCAAGAGTAAATTTCATAGGGTTTAGACTTAGTGCATAATGAACTTTTCGCATAATCACTAGTTGGATGAATAATGAAGTGTTTTATATTTGAACTTTGATATATAATTGATTATAAACTATTCATACTAATATTATTTTTAATATTGACACTTAGTAAATTCTAGATTTTAGGTTTACGTACATTAAATTGAATTGAATGGTAAATCATCAGATAGAATAACCAATGTAAAAGAATTCTATCAAGCATTAGATCGAAGTTATCGAACACTAACCAGCACCACTTGATTGGACGAAATCTCCAAATATAGTTTCACGAAATCTCTTGTCTGAACTGAATCACTTGGTGCTGCAGTTGTTGCTTGAATTCCCTTGCGGCTTCCAGCTTGATTCGCTTGAACTCAACGAGATCCCCACTCCCCAGTTATCGCCGTCGACTAGGTTGGAAGGTGTCACTACTAGAAAAATACCATTTCTTGACATTTTTTATGACATACACCTATTTAATGACATGCAAAAGTGTATGTCATAAAAAATGTCATCTTTGATAAAAACTGATAAATTCTTGACGCTTTTTTCTACGTGTCAATAATTTTCCATCATAAATTAAAAAAGTATGACGTTAAACAAACTTGAGTGTCATGGTTTTGTGTCACAAAAATCTCAAATTCCCTCCATTCTCTGGATCGCCTCCCTATAAACCTTCCCCCTCCTCTTTCTCTCTCTCTCATAATAAACATCTGCTCTCATTCTTCATCGAGAACAAAACCCTAAGTTCTTACAATGTTTCAATAGAAACTTATAATCTTAGGGGAAGAAGTTCACTTCATTCACTTCACAATTTCTTGAGTAATCCTTCACCCACTTTGTGTGAACCAAGTGGAGCACATTTCGAGGGGGTTTTGTTCCTCTATTTCTACATTTCTTTCTTGATTTTTTCATCTTCATTCATTCATTCTTCTCCACAATCTTCTTTTTTAATTTAAGTTCTGAATCTTGTGGATTAGATTTGTTATTATTTCGAATATTGCCTCAACTGGTTATGCTATTAAGTTTCATATTAAAGGCATTGAAGACGATACTCATTTGCACACGATTCTACAAAACTACTTGTGCAGTCAAAAAATCTATGGAGCCTGAATCATAACATATTAAATTTTTGAATATTTTCAGGAATTTAACCCTTATGCGCAAAAGGTTGGTGGGCCAGGGTTGGCCTCGCTCCTGATTATGAAAGAAATGAGAAAAAGGTGTAACACCCCAACCGATGGCGGAAACATCAAGGTGTCACGTAGTGACTATTATTCAATAGCTCATGGTACTAAAGTGTAAATATTGATACATTGATTAAATAGATTGTTACATTGAAAGAAAAATACAAGATACAAAAATTCTAAAGTGACAACTAAAACTGAAATATAATAATTCCAACATCTGAGTTAAAATTCCAAAAGCTTAAAAGTCATCTCATAAATAACCTGAAACGTATATGAAAATAATATTGTGTAACACCCCGACCGATAGCGGAAACAGAGAGGTGTCACGAAGTGACGATTGCTCAATGGCTCATGGTACTAAAGTGTAAATATTGATACATTGAATAAAATAGTTTATTACATTGAAAGGAGAACTGAAGAATACAATAATTCTAAAACGCCAAGTCTAACTAAAATACAATAAAGTCAAAGCTTAAATATAAATCCAAAAGCTTAAAAGAAGCATCTCAAAACAACTTGAAATATGTACGAAAATAGTATATGTCAATACAAAAATGTATTGGTGAGCATACCCTGTTTGAATACATATAGTAGAAAAAGAGTTTCGCGATTCACGTTTTATACTGTCTACAATTTAGTGTTCAAGATATGTACAAATGTCACCCAAAATCAAGCCTTATAAATGATATCCAAGAATAATGGGATATCTAGTATATATGTATAGTATTCGCCCAATAGCATGATTATATATAGTAGACGACAAGTGATAAAGGTTAACATAACAATGACCAAGGTCTCATACAACTGAGTCACAAGGGATGCATATCGTAGTACTACTCAATGTTATGGTAGGCCACACAAGGGTTAATGAATAATGTCATAAGTACACACTATCATCGAATCAACAAGTAAAACACATACAAAAATTGCAATTGTGAATATGATAATAAAACATGTTTAAGTGAGTGAGATAAATAAGCTTACATGAGTCACCCCAAAAGTGTAAAAGCAAAAAGGAGAAAGATATACTCACAGTTTTGCTAAGCGCAATAAATCCAAACAAAACTCGAACAAGATAACAACTGGAAATTCAAAGGAATTCAACCTATACGTATAAGAATACTAATGAGGAAAAAATGACTTAAAGATCTAAGGCATCTAGAATCTAAGCATTAGGGTTTGCTAAGTCGATTTGGGGAATTAGAGTTTTTATGATAAATGATATTAATATTAAGCTCATATAACCAAAATAATATGTTTAAATACGATTAAGGTCTATGAACATGATTAAGTAATACAATACTTATAAGTATTTGAATAATAATTATGAGTTAACATAATGATCCAAACAAATGAAGATTATGACTTTCATACATAGGAACAGTTATGTTTTATAAGAAAAATACTTATAAAACAAATTTTAAATATAATAAATAAATCATTGATTAATTATGCCTAATTAAACATAAATAAAATTAAAAATACAAGATATGATCCAAAAATAATATTTTGTTTTTGAGAATAATGAATACTTTCTAAAGAAAACTAATGACAATAAATTTTCCATATTTTTTCTCAATTTATTTGCATTTAAAACTGATTTAATGAATTTAGATCATGTTGAGATGATTAAAAATTAGAAATTCAATAAAAATACATCTTTTCTGGACAAATAATTTTTATTTCAAATTAGAATACTTAGAATTAATTATCCTAAATTTTTGAGATTAAAATAATTAGAAATGACTTTTTAATCAATAAAACATGATTAAAACAATTTAAATTAATAAAATTAAGAAAATTAAATATTTTTCAGAAAGTAAAAGTGTGGAAATTTTCTTTATGGTGTCAAAATGCTACACCTAAATTTTCATAGTTTTTGGAGCAAAAATGAATTTATTATGAACATTTTAAGTTTTATGTACTTTATAAATGTTTATCAAATAAAAAAAATCATACAAAATTCTGGTTTAAAATGGTCCAAAAAACGTGGTCAAGAAGACTCTAACTCAGGTCTCTTGACTGTAAACACACACATACAACGACTACACTACCAAGACATTTAGTTATTGGAAATCAAAATATAATATATTTATATAATTCTAATTAATAATCATCTTCCCCAAATCTATCACATAAACCCTAACCCTAGATCCAAAAATCAATAATCCAATCCATACACGATAACTAATCTGTAATAGGGGCTTTCAATCGCAGCTAGAAATGAATCAAAACGACATAATAATATTGGACTTACATCACGAATTGAGTCCGAAAAAGAGGAAGAAGCCGATACTAGAACCGATAATCCGGAGCCTTTGTGAATGATTCCAGGTCGATTAAAGATGGGTTTAGGACGGTTAAAGGTGCAGAAAATGATTAGGACAATCAATTTATACAATGGACAAGTAGAAACTCCAGTTTTAATGCGTTTAAGTTTCCGGCGGTTACACACCATAAACCCGATTAAAACTCTTTAAAACAGCGTTTATGAAGTGATTAATCACAAAAAATCGTTAGTATAATGTGAAGAAACGTATTGGAAACATTAAGAACGAGTAAATGGCACTAAAAAAAGGTCGAAGGGTTCGCCAGACTTGTCGCCGGCGACGACTTGGAAGTTGGCCGGAAAAACGAAATATCAGGGGAGGAGGGAAAGAGTTTTTAAAACTTTTGACTTTTGGCAAAAATGGTCCCTCGATATATAACTAAGTTAGTTTTTAAGGTTTTTCAGTTAGTTTTTCCTTTATAAAAACTAACCAAGTTAACCAACTTAACTTAAAATATATTTAAAACTTTATTAAAACTTGAAAATTTTATAATATCCCTTCCGAATAACGTTTCAACATACACATTTGTTTAAAACGTAGACACAGTCCATAATAATTGTAAATGATAAATTTTGAGTTCGCTCTTAAATTAAATTTGAAAACTACAAAACTTACAGAAACTAAAATAGAAATAGTTGAAGGACTATTATTGACAACTTTGATGAAAGAAGAGGGTGACGGATGTCATAGTCTCCCATACTTTAGAAAATTTCGTCTCGAAATTTCTTTCAAGTTGAGGTTTCTATGAAACAAAAGGTGTTGTAAAAGTCAAGTGGGTTTTAAGAAATGCATCAATCTTGATTTGACGAAGTCTAAATTAGTGGTTTAGTATCCAAGGTAAAAGTTTCAAAATCCATAACATTTGGCCCAAGTTTAGAAAGTTGGGAGTCTACAATGAGAAAACGTTTGGGAAAAATATGTAACTGGTGAGGACAAAGGCACTGTTGAAGCAGTCTCCCCTACTTTAGAAGGGTTTCTGACAGAACTTTACTAGGGTATGCAACAAGAATCCAAATAACCGAGAGTGTAAGAGTACACAAGGTTTGAGTTTTCTATAGGGGTGGTCAAAAGAAAGGCTCCAAGAAACGAATTGAATCTTGTGTAAAACGTTCTTATCAAAAATGATATCCGTTGGTCAACGACCTATTAAAGAGGTCGGGTCCAACGCTATAAAACAGCCCAAAATGTGAAAATGTAAAAAAATAATGGGTAGGTTCTTGGTCAGACTCATAGTCCGCTCCCGCAGTGTCGTTAGTGCTTATATATAGGGTGTACCGCAGCTAACCCACCACACTACTGATACTTTGGACTCATACTGATTGTCTGCCAATAGCCTAAATAGAATCACACACCACCCCCATGTACATGTAAATCCATGATTGCGTTCCGGACTGTAATCATCGATTTACCTTACACTAAGGTGTTATGCTTTTCCATAACACAACCATAAGTAATACAAGAAACAAATGCGTGCAACCAAAATATGTTAAGTTATCGATACTGCAATGAAATAATGACATGGTTAGAGGTCCTTCCCTTTCGGGTTTACCTTTTAACCATAATGAGAAAAACATGTAAGTATAAGACATGGTTAGAGGTTATTCACCTTTCGGGTTCACCCTTAACCGGTAAATTTCTGTTCACATCGTTGGGCTCTAAACACCCATATTGATAAACTCCGAGAATTTCACCGTTCCCCTCAGGTTGGAGTATTCTAACCCGAGTCGTATGTGGGCACTGGCTTAGATCTCATACGAGTTAGTATGTTCCTTGGTCATGATGATGAACAAAATAATGTAAAGTATAACAGGGTCTTGCTCAAAACAAGAAAAATATGCATACAAAATATGCGTTCATGTAAGTACATAAGTATAGCATAAAATTTCGATTGAAATAATAATATAACATAAATCGAGTAAATCGCACAATTGCACAAAATGAAAGTAAACGAGTTGAATTAATGCTTAAATCAGTGTTGTAAGAATAACTGCTAATAACTTGTGCGAGAATAATTTCAAAAAACGTGCGAGAATAACCATCAATAAAAGAATAATACGAGAATCATCATAAATAAGATAATGCGCGAACCTAACTACAAATAAAATGATGTAAGAATAAAATAATGAAATTTACTGCAATTGAGAGTGCACAGAACAGACGTATAGTCTACTGGCATGAAGGTTTCAATTTAGTAGTTTTACGTATATGCACTATACAACAAAAGACAATTATCAACATTCCGATGAGGATATGTCCATTGTTTTGCTAGACCAAAAGTTTTGCGACCGAAAGAGTGTAAGTGTAAAAAGATAAATTTTCGTTTATAAAAACGTAGTTTAATCGAACTTTGTGATATAGTTGAATGAATGGTAGTAAAGCATGAGAATAACTTTTAGAAATCGAAGAATGTTTTAGATTCCAAACAGGTTCACAGGAAAAGACTTCGTAAGTACACATTTTCATGTGTTTACGAGAAGTCGAGTTGAAAAGTGTCATAAGGCATATTATCAGTCGCAAGTTTCTGTTCCCGAAAACATATATTGAATCCGTCATATGAAAACAAGTTTATAAAATGCAAGAGGAAACCATATAAATCAAATGTGTTTCAAAAAATCAAGATTTTAAAATGGCGTGAATGCTAAAAGCCAACGTATTTGTCATAAATAGAGTTACAAATATTTTTGAAAAATTTCAAGGCTTTGAAATGATGTGAATGTAAAAAACTTTAAAATATAACATTTCTGAAAATAGACTTTAAGTTTTAAAAGAATGATCGAGTCACAGCAAAGGAAATGCTAAGGATTGTGAATAACGTGTAGGGTTTCTAATCTCCACTATAGCTGGTAACCTAGCTTCAAAACCCAAATCAACGTTGAAAGTCTACGGTGCACAAATTTCTCGTGCTGCGTTGATTGAGTGAATCAGCTCGGTATAATATGTTAGAAGTTTATGGATACAAATGGAGAATCTGGTTTGGTTTAGGTTGATAATATTTGGAAACTGTAGATAGAATACGTGTAAGGTTGAGTATGATCCCAGATGCCTCGACGAATTTTTGGAAAATAGGATATTATGTATTTAAACATTTCCTTAACTTGTAAGTTAAAAATTTCATTAAAGTTGAAAATGTTTGAATTTTATGAAGTGTTTGAGAAAGTCAAATGTTACTTGAAACCTTGAAAAATTTCACGAAATTTATTCATTGAAAGACCGTTTGTTTGTAAAGATCGTTAAGGCATCTAGTTAGGCTCTTAGTGTGCTATTTGTTTCTAGGCACAAGGTATAGGTTTTTCCAAAACTAGGTATTTGGGTTTTGTGCTTTTGTAAAAAGGTAACGCAGGATAAGTTGCTAGGTTAATCATTTTAGAGAGTAGTGTACCGGTGTGTATCGTGTAGATAGGCATTTATGTATGAATTTAGTCTGGCAAAAAGGAGCTAATTAATGGTAGTTGACTATGGATTAGGAGACTGGGTGTAGCTATATCAGTAAATTAGTATTGGGTAAATGAGGGTATATTGTGTTGAGAGTATTATAGATGCACAAGCGGATACAAAAGATCGTAGTTTAGGGTTATACTGTGACATCGATCAAATGAGTTTTTTTTTTCAAAACATGATGATATAAAACAGGTTGATTAATAAGTTTGGGAAACCATACTCAGTTTTAACTGTATAATGACGTAACAATCCCAAAATCAGGATGTGGTCGAAATTAAACACAAAGTTTAAAAATTTAAGTCGTGGGTAAAAAATGTTTTAACCCAAGGGAGAAATGCTTTGTAGTGTAAAAGTTAGAAAACATAAATGAAATAATGTAAATTTTAATGTGATAATATAGTGTACAAAAGTTTTAATAATGATGATAAAGAATCCAAAAGCGAATGATCAACGAATAATAGCATATGAAACAACAAGCGATGAAATTGAGTCTTCAAATGATAAACAAAACATAAATATCAATAACATTAAACATTGGGATTGTTTCCATAGGAAACTTTGACTAATCCAAGTATTTGAAATTTCCTAGTGACTTGTGGGAGCGTACTTTAACCTATAAGTGAATACTCATCCCAAGAGTTCCCAAGCAGGTATACGGGTCCCTCGCCTGATTGGGATTATACGAAATACCAGGCCTAGACAAAAAAACTCAGGATACAGGCTCTCACCCTTCCAGATTGCACGTGCCACATCACTAGTGAATTCCAAAACTTTAGCAAGATTAAAAACGAGGTGTAGAAATAGATCCTTGAGATGTGGATTTCACTCCTAACTCAAAGATGTATTTCAAAATTGAAAACTATGGTGGAGTGAAACTAGTCACTAAGTTAAGGATATCACTCCCAGCTTAGTGGTTAAGTTTCTTTTTGGAGGAAATACTCGTTGAGGTGTGGATGTCACTCCTATCTCAAAGATATATTCCAAAGATGTATAACATATAGAGGAGTGAAACTAATCACCAAGGTATAGATGCCACTCCTAACTTGGTGATATCGTTTCGTTTGTGAAATACGGGTGTCTTCTTCTCCGAACAAAATACCGAAAGAATAACGAGAAAGAATCATAGCGAAAATATCTTGAAAGAAAATATGAGGATAAAGAGAAATATACACGAGAAGACTCGTGAAACTAAGCTTAGTTATAGACTAGGCTAAAAGGTATTCTAATAACCTAATTCCCTATAACCATGGCTCTGATACCAATCTGTAACACCCCGACCAATGGCGGAAACATCGAGGTGTCACGTAGTGACGATTGCTCAATGGCTCATGGTACTAAAGTGTAAATAATGATACATTGAATAAAATAGTTTATTACATTGAAAGGAGAATTGCAGAATACAATAATTCTAAAGCGTCAAGTCTAACTAAAATAAAATAAAGTCAAAGCTTAAATATAAATCCAAAAGCTTAAAAGAAGCGTCTCAAAATAATCTGAAACATGTACGAAAATAGTATATGTCAATACAAAAATGTATTGGTGAGCATACTCTGTTTGAATACATATAGTAGAAAAAGAGTTTCGCAATTCACGTGTTATACTGTCTACAATTTAGAGTTCAAGCTATGTACAAATGTCACCCAAAATCAAGCCTTAAAGTATAAATGATATCCAAGAATAATGGGAAATCTAGTATATATGTATAGTATTCTCCCAAAAGTATGATTATATATAGTAGACGATAAGTGATAAAGGTTAACATAACAATGAACAAGGTCTCATACAACAGAGTCACAAGGGATGCATATCGTAGTACTACTCATTGTTATGGTAGGCCACACAAGGGTTAACAATTAAGGTCATATGTATACACTATCATCGAATCAACAAGTAAAACACATACAAAAATTACGATTGTGAATATGATAATAAAACATGTTTAAGTGAGTGAGATAAGTAAGCGTACATGAGTCACCCCAAAAGTGTAAAAGCAAAAAGGAGAAAGATATACTCACAGTTTTGCTAAGCGCGATAAATCCAAACAAAACTCGAACAAGATAACAACTGGAAATTCCAAAGAATTCAACCTATACATATAAGAATACTAATGAGGGAAAAATGACTTAAAGATCTAAGGCATCTAGAATCTAAGGCCTAGGGTTTGCTACGTCGATTTAGGGAATTAGAGTTTTTATGATAAATGGTATTAATATTAAGCTCATATAACCAAAATAATATGTTTAAATACGATTAAGGTCTATGAACATGATTAAGTAATACAATAATTATAAGTATTTGTAAATGATCCAAACAAATGAAGATTATGACTTTCAAACATAGGAACATTTATGTTTTATAAGCAAAATATTTATAAAACAAATTTTAAATATTATAAATAAATAATTGATTAATTATGCCTAATTAAACATTAATAGGATTAAAAATACAAGATATGATCCAAAAATAATATTTTTTGAGAAAAATGAATACTTTCTAAAGAAAACTAATGAAAATAAATTTTTCATAATTTTTCTCAGTTAATTTGCATTTAAAACTGATTTAATGAATTTAGATCATGTTTAAATGATTAAAAATTAGAAACTCAATAAAAATACATCTTTTCTTGACAAATCATTTTTTATTTCAGATTAGAATGCTTAGAAATAATTATCCTAAAATATTGAGATTAAAATCATTAGAAATGAATTTTTAATCAATTAAATATGATTAAAACAATGTAAATTAATAAAATTACGAAAATTAATTATTTTTCAGAAAGTAAAAGTGTGGAAATTTTCTTTATGGTGTCAAAATGCTACACCTAAATTTTCATAATTTTTAGAGCAAAAAATGAATTTATTATGAATATTTTAAGTTTTATGTACTTTATAAATATTTAACAAATAAAAAAAATCATACAAAATTCTGATTTAAAAAGGTCCAAAAAACGTGGTCAAGAAGACTCGAACTCAGGTCTCTTGACTTTAAACACACACATACAACCACTACACTATCAAGACATTTAGTTATTGGAAATCAAAATATAATATATTTATATAATTCTAATTAACAATCATCTTCCCCAAATCTATCACATAAACCCTAACCCTAGATCCAAAAATCAATAATCCAACCCATACATGATAACTAATCTGTAATAAAGGGCTTTCATTCGCAGGTGGACAAGAATCAAAACGACATAATAATATTGGACTTACATCACGAATAGACACCGAAAAAGAAGAAGAAGAAGCTGATACTAAAAACCGATAATCAGGAGGCTTTGTGAACGATTCCAGGTCGATTAAAGATGGGTTTAGGACGGTTAAAGGTGCAGAAAATGATTAGGACAATCAATTTATACAATGGACGAGTAGAAACTCCAGTTTTAATGCGTTTAAGTTTCCGGCGGTTAAACACCATAAACCTGATTAAAACTCTTTAAAAACAACGTTTATGAAGCGATTAATCTCAGAAAATCGTTAGTATAAGGTGAAGAAACGTATTGGAAACTTTAAGAACGAGTAAATGGCACTAAAAAACGGTCGAAGAGTTCACCAAACTTGTCGCCGGCGGCGACATGAAAGTAGGCAGGAAAAACGAAATATTAGGGGAGGACGGAAAGCGTTTATAAAACTTTTGACATTTGGCAAAAATGGCCCCTCGATATATAACTAAGTTAGTTTTTAAGGTTTTTCAGTTAGATTTTCCTTTACAAAAACTAACCAAGTTAACCAACTTAACTTAAAATGTTTTTAAAACTTTATTAAAACTTGAAATTTTTATAATATCCCTTCCGAATAACGTTTCAACATACACATTTGATTAAAATGTAGACACGGTCCATAGTAATTGTAAATGATAAATTTTGAGTTCGCTCTTAAATTAAATATGAAAACGACAAAACTTACAGAAACTAAAATATAAATATTTGAAGGACCATTATTGGCAACTTGATGAAAGACGAGGGTGACGGAGGTCACATTTTGTCAATACAAAAATGTATTGGTGAGCATACCCTGTTTGAATACATATAGTAGAAAAAAGTGTTTAGCAATTCATGTGTTGTATACCGTTTGCAATTATGTAATAAGTAGTATCCGGGTCAAAATCAACCCTATGAAAGTGAAATGAAATTTATATATAGTATACGCTATTGACAGTAGTAATAAAACATATAGGAATGGCCAAGGTCTCTCAGCAGAGTCACAAGGGGTATATACCATAGTACTATTCATTGAAATGCTAGGCCACAATGGTTAATGATTTTGACAAGTCATAGATACACAAAGTAACACAAAGCAAACACACATGAGAATTGCACTTAGTAAAAAGAAATAGTAATTTAACATAAGGTATATGAGTAGTCCCAAACAGTAAAATGAAAAAGGGGGAAAATATAATTACTGTTTTGCTACGCGATAAATCCAGCAAAACTCGTACAAGATAAAAATTGGGAATTCCGAAGAACTCAACCTATATGTATAAGAATACTAATGAGGAAAGTGACTTAAAATTCTAAGGTATCTAGGGTCTAAGGCATTAGAGTTTTATAGGCTTTTGTAGGGAAGATGAAGTTTGAGGATAACTCGAATTTAATAATAATTTTGAATAAAATATATCGTGATGTAAGATCCAATATGACTAAGAAAATATAAACACTTATGTTTTCCACTCTTAGGAATATTTATGTTTTATAAAAAAATATTCATAAAACAGATTTTATAATTTATATTTAATTAAATAATTTATTATGACTAATTAAATGTAAATAAGCTAGAAATACAAGATATGATCCAAAAATAATAATTTTCTGAAATATGATTATTTTCAGATGTAAAATAGTGAAAAATATTTTTTCCACTTTATTTGTATTTAAAACAAATTTAATGAAATTAAATAATATTTTAATGATTTAAAATAGCAAAAATAACTATTTTCTATGAAAATAAATTTTACTTCAGTTTATCATACTTAGAAATAATTTCCCAGAAAATTTGAGATTAAAATCATTAAAAACGAATTTTTAATCAATTATTTATGATTAAAACAATTTAAATCAACAAAAATATGAAAATAATATATTTTTCAAAAAATAAAAATATGATAATTTTCTATGAAGCGTCAAGATACTACACCTAAATTTTCATGATTTTTGAAGCAAAAATGAATTTTGTATGAATATTTAAAGAATAATGTATTTATATATGTATATATAAAATTAATAAAAAATTCAAAAAAAAAAAGGAATTTGAACTAGTGAGTACGGGACTCGAACTCAGGTCCAATCCACACACACATAAACATTCAACCACTACACCACATGGACTTTTGTTGATTTAGTTGAAACAAAATTTTATTTAAATTATAATTCAACTTCATCTTCTTCTTCATAACAAAACATAAACCCTAACCCTATACCCAAAATCAATAAACCCGAACAAGACACGGTTCATGATCTGTAATAAGGGGCTTTGATTCAGGGATGATTATAGATCAAAATGGCATCAATAACTAACACTTACATTGCGTTTTAAAGTCAAAATCGAAGATTGAATATCCGAAAAAAATAAAGAATCGAATTGGAAGCCTTATGGACACGATTCGGTACAATTTTTCTTTGTGGGTTTTCGAAAGGAATAGGTGCAGAAAAAGAATGGCATCATTGGTTTACATAAAGGTCGATTAACGGATGAGTTTAAAGTGATTAAAGTTTCCGGTCGGTTACATTTGTATTGACCCGGATTAATACTCCATTATTAACAAGTTAACGGTCGATTAAATCATAAAACTTATTAATAAACGATGGAGAAAGGTATTGGCATACTTTAAACGAGCTGTAACCATCAAAATGGGCAAAAAGAAGACTTGCCGGAATGTGTAGTCGCCGCCGGCGACTAGACTGGCCGGAAAAAACGAGTTGCACCATAGAAGGAGTGTTTGTTTTAAAAACTTTCAAACCTTGACACTTTTAGTCCCTGCCTTATAACTTGGTTAGGTATATTATGATTTTGGTTAACTTTTTTTTTTTATAAAAAGTTAACTAGGTTATCATAACTTAACTTAAAAGTTTTTAAACTTCATAAAAACTTAAAATTTTTACGCATTTGATTAAAACATAGACACGGTCCATAATAAGTGAAAGTGATGAACATTGAGTTTTATCTATTATTAAATTTGAAAACGATGAACTAAAATAGATACATTTGAATTCACGAAGGACTATAATTGACAACTTACTAAAATATGAGGGTAACGGTTGTCACAAAAGGTAACTTTTGTGTGAGCAAAATCGAGTTGAAATAAAGTGTAAAACATATATAAGTGTATTATGATTATGTTTCTGGGGCTGCGTTTGATAGTAAAATTGAAAGTTAGGAGTATCATTATTCAAATTCCGAGTGTAGATTATTATCGGCCAGTGGGTTATGTTTGAATTTCTTGCCCAAAATCAATAAAGAAAACTCAAGAAAAAAACTGTCATTACAATATTTTATTTTTATATTTTCTGTGATTATTATTGGATATTATCATAATATAAGCTAGATTTTATTCATGCCGGTTCAGTAATATGCAAACCGGTTTAATACAAGACGCGACGGTTCAAACATGAAGATACAAGGCTTCTGATTACAGTCACGTCTCTTAGAATAGTTTCATTATGTATATATAATTTACGTTTGTATCATTGTACGGTTATCAAGTTTTGTATTTAAACCAAAACAACCGAAACATTCCCTGTAATCATACGATCAAGAAATATAATCATTCATTATCAGTTTTCGTTGTGAATTATCATATTTATTTTGTAAATCTTCCAACAAAACTGGTATCAGAGCCAATACACAAAGAATCCTTCAAGAAAAATTGTTATTCCGGCGGTTACAATTGAACAGGAAAACAGAGGAACACAATCGCCAATCAAAAGGCACACGAAGGAACGTTATTATCACGAAAGGATTCACATAATACTACAACAAAGATTCCTCTTCAAATCACAAAAGAAATTCGTCTGTAAATCCTTCGACTCCCTATTCAGATTTCGTTATTTTTTTTATTGTTTTACAATAAGGCAGAATTAGTATACTACGACGTTATTATCCCTGTGTGAAAAATAAATCATATAGTTATCGTTCATCAAAGAATCACACAAAAATAATTCTGTTTGAAATCATTCAATCGAATCGGGAAATAACGATAAGGAGATACTCTGTTTTCGGATATTTCTTGTCTGATTCGTTTTCTGGATTTGAGCGGGAAACCACTGAAACAAAAGAAAGTATAAATTATTCTATTGAAAACCATCTTTGACTTTAAAAGTCAAACATAAAAGTATCCCACTATTATAAACTCTCTGTTCGAGACACGTGTTAATTTATAAACATACAAGAAAATATGACAACACAAGGAGGGGTAAAAACTCAAATTCCAAAGCTTTTGGGACAAAACTATTACCATTGGCACATTCAAATGAAAGTATTATTGGATTCCCAAGCCTTGTGGAATGTGGTAGAAGATGGTGTTAGAGAATTACCAAACGATGAAAGTGATGCCTTACGAAAAGAACATAAGGAACAAAATAAGAAAGATAAGAAGGCACTACATTATTTATTTCAAGCATCAACAGAAACAATATTCGAAAGAATTGCTAATGCAAAAACATCTAAGGAAGCATGGGAAATTCTATACAAATCCTATCATGGAGAGCGTCGTGTAAAAACAGTAAAACTACAAACCCTTAGATGTGAATTTGATGCTCTAAGAATGCAAGAAACAGAAACAATAGAAGGTTATTTTGATAGAGTTACTACAATAGTAAATCAATTAAGGATGAACGAAGAAGAATTGAGTGATACACGGGTAGTAGAGAAGATTTTACGTAGCATGACCAGAAAATATGAGTCAGTAGTAGTAGCTGTAGAAGAGTCCAAAGATTTAGAAAACATATCAATTGAAGAACTTATGGGAATATTACAATCCCATGAATTAAGACTTAAACAATATGACACACACGTCATGGATCAAGCATTTCAAGTACAAAGTGGGACTCAAGGAAGAAATAAAGGAGGAAATAGATATAATAACAGCTACAGAGGAAGAGGAAAAGGAAGAGGAGGAAGGTCAGGGTGATATGGACCCATTATATGCTACAACTGTCAAGGATTAGGTCATATAGCTAGAAATTGTCCGCATAATGAAGAAAATGAGAAAGATGAATCCGCAATGGTATGTAAGGAAGATAATAAGAGTCAACCATAACAAGATAGGATGTTCATGATATTCAATATGGAAGAAGATAAGGATACAAGTTGTTGGTATTTGGATAGCGGATGTAGTAACCATATGACAGGAAATAAAAATATATTTATCTCATTTAATGACCTAGATAAGCGAGAAGTAAGAACAGGTGACGATAAAAGACTCCAGGTATTAGGAAGTGGTGATGTATGCATAAGAGTAAACAACAAAGTTAACAAGATACAGAATGTATTCTATGTAGAAGGGTTAAGGCACAATCTTCTTAGTGTGGGACAATTATTGCAAAAGGGTTATAATGTAATATTTGAGAAGGGAGCTTGCACTATTAAGAATCATGAAGGAAAGACTATTACAAGGACAGCTATGACTCAAAATAAGATGTTTCCCTTATATACAAAACCATGACTTACCGAGAATGCTATATATATCAAATAAAAACAGTTTTGATTTGTGGCATCAAAGATATGGTCACATTAACTATGAAACATTGATTGAGATGGAATATAAACATGCTGTGAAAGGTCTACCTAAGTTATATAGGACAGAGAATGTATGCGAAGGTTGTGCTTTAGGAAAACATGCAAGAAAACCATTTAGTAAACAAGCAAGATGGAGGGTAGAGAATTCTTTACAACTAGTTCACTCAGATATATGTGGACCAATGAGAACTCAGACAATAGGGGGATGCAAATATTTCATTACTTTTATTGATGATTTTACAAGAAAAACATGGATATACTTCCTCAAAGAAAAATCACAAACACTATATTTTTTCAAAATATTTAAAGCCTCAGCAGAGAATCAAGTAGACAAAAGGGTCAAATGCCTTAGGACTGAAAGAGGTGGAGAATATTGCGGAAATGCCTTCAAGAATATTTACCAGAACATGGAATACACCATCAGCTGACCACAAGTTATACACCACAACAAAATGGAGTTGCTGAACGTAAGAATAGGACTATAATGGAACTAAGCAGAAGTATGTGGAAGACAAAGAAACTTCCTAATGAATATTGGGGAGAAGCTGTATGTTGCAAAACATATCTCCTAAATAGGACAACTTCTAAAAGTGTTAGTGATAAAACTCCTGAAGAAGCATGGACTGGAATAAAACCGGATGTGTCAAATTTACGAATATTTGGATGTCTTGCCTATGCACATGTTCCAGAACAAAAACGTGGAAAGCTAGATGATAAGACGGAAAAGGCAATATTTGTTGGTTATAGTGAAAATAGTAAAGCATATAAATTATATAACCCAGTTACAAGAAGAACTATAATTAGTAGAGATCTCATATTTGATGAAAATAGAATTTGGGAAGAAAAGGAAACAAATATTACAACTTTAGATGACAATGAAAACATGGAAAGTAATGAAACTAATACAGAAAGCCAAGCCTCAAGAAATGAAGATTATTCACCCACACACAATGAATCTGAAAATGAAAGGCAGGAAGAGCAAGAAACACAAATTGAGGATGAAAATTTAGATGCTACAACATCCAGTCAAAGCCCTCCTTTGAAAATACGTACACTAGCTGATATTCATAGTAGAACTCAATCAATGAGCTGCAAACTTTGCATTTTACGCTGATTCAGATCCAATTAATTAAGATGAAGCTAGTAAGGATGAGAAATGGAAGGAAGCAATGAAGAGGGAAATAGAATCTATACAAAAGAATGAAACCTGGGAGTTGGTTGATTTACCAAAAGATCAAAAGCCTATAGGAGTGAAATGGATATACAAAACCAAGTATGATGAACATGGAAATATAGATAAATACAAAGCTCATCTGGTAGTAAAGGGTTATAAACAAAAATATGGAATAGATTATCAAGAAGTTTTTGCACCAGTAATTCGTTTTGAGACTGTAAGACTGATACTTGCTTTAGCAGCTCAAAATAAATGGTACTTACATCAAATGGATGTAAAAACTGCATTCTTAAATGGGGAATTGAAAGAAAAGGTATATATTGAACAACCTCTGGGATTTATAGAAAACGGAAGTGAAAATAAAGTATGTCTTCTGAAGAAAGCATTATATGGTTTAAAACAAGCACCACGAGCATGGTATAGTCGAATCAGTCAGTACTTTGAACAACATAACTTCAAAAGGTGCACATTTGAACATACCTTATTTCTAAAGAAAACAAAGTCCTCTAGAATAGTAGTATGTCTATATGTAGATGACTTGATCATAGCTAGTGACTGCATAGAAGAAATTACATCTTTCAAGGAATCCATGAAAAGGGAATTTGAAATGACAGACATGGGAAAACTACATTATTTCTTAGGAATTGAAGTAACCTATGATCAAGAAACTATAAGAATTTCCCAAACCAAATATGCAAAAGAAATACTTGAAAGATTTCAAATGGCAGACAGTATCAAGGCTTCAACTCCAATGGAATACGGACTAAAGTTAATTAAGAATAGCAGTGATGAACATGTTGATCCAAGTTTGTACCGCAGTCTAGTTGGAAGTCTCATGTATTTGACAAACACAAGACTTGACATAATGTTTGCAGTCAGCAAGATCAGCAGATTCATGGATCAACCAAAGAAGTCTCATTGGGAAGCAGGAAAACACATACTAAGATATATAAAGGGCACTTCAGAATATGAATAGTGTACACAAGAAACACATTTGAATTAAAAGGTTACAGTGATAGTGATTATGCAGGAAATTTAGATGATAGTAAAAGTACATCAGGATATATATTCAATATAGGATCAGGAGCAATTTCATGGCAGTCAAAGAAACAAAAGGTGGTAGCATTATCGTCAACAGAAGCAGAGTACATTGCTCTATCACTTACTGGATGTCAAGCTCTATGGCTTAAAGGAATCTTAAAAGAATTAGAGTTTGATGCAAATAAGGCAACCATCCTATATTGTGATAACAAATCTACTATCAATCTTACAAAAGATCCAGTCTATCATGAAAAAAACAAACACATTAGAATCAAGTATCACTTTATAAGAGATATAATCAAAGCTGAAGATGTGGAGGTAAAGTACTGTAACACCAAAGATAAAGTAGCGGATATCTTCACAAAGGCACTACAACCAAAGGACTTCACAAGGCTGCGAAGTATGTTGAATGTAATACCAATCTAGCTTAAGGGAGGGTATTGGATATTATCATAATATAAGCTAGATTTTATTCATGCCAATTCAGTAATATGCAAACCGGTTCAATACAAGACGCGACGGTTTAAACATGAAGACACAATGCTTCGGATTACAGTCACGTCGCTTAGAATAGTTTCATTATGTATATATAATTTACGTTTGTATCATTGTACGGTTATCAAGTTTTGTATTCAATCCAAAACAACCGAAACATTCCCTGTAATCATACGATCAAAAAATATAATCATTCATTATCAGTTTTCGTTGTGAATTATCATATATTTTTGGTAAATCTTCCAACAATTATGAACAGACATATATAAGTTTTACATCAAGTTATTGATACATAGCTTGCACTGTAATAATTAAACAAGAGGAAAACCACGGCACATTTTAGAGGGGGAAAAATATAGTTTAATTTGTTTTAAGGTAAGTATATCCTCTAATTACAATAAATTCAGAAGTTTCTTTTTGATCTTTTCGAATTTATATACAATATGTTGGAAATTCTCGGTTCTCTGATTGATATAACTCTTTAGTCAAATATTAACACCATTTTCATGATATTAATTACTATTTTTATAAGAGGAATTGGATTTTAATAACCTGAACTATTTGAAATTGGCCACTGGCACCCTCAACTAAAAAATTGACCGTATATAACCTAAACTATTAACTTGTTGGAATCTAACACCTAACTAACTGACGCCATTAGTTAGGTTGCTGATGTGGCACGAATGGCTTAGTTGGCATGATGGTGGGCCCTCATTTAAACCAGTCACATGCTGATGTGTTAATATACCCATTAAAACAAAATTCCTAAATAAAAAACAAAAATCCACATCATCATCATGTTAATAAATTCAACATCATCATCATCTTCGTAAATTCACACACACACACACACACACACACACACACATACTGATGATGCCTTCTCCAATTAAATCCCACCTCCAAAATCCACCTTCAACTCCTTTTTTTGCCCCAAGAACAACCACCACCTTCGTGACTCACCGTCAATCACCACCATTTCATCATTCACGAAACCCTAGATCCCAAATCGTCGCTGTTGCTGCTTCATTGCTCATCACCACCGTCTGAAACATCAGTTTAGATTTGGGGATTGATTGTGGAAATCGAGATAAAGATTCGTCTGTGAGGTTATAATCGGATCTTGTGGGTTTTTTTAGATCTTATCAGATCTGTTTTGATGATCAATGTGTTGTTATCTTTGTCGGGAAGACTAACACCGGTGACAGTGCCTCACCGTCTGTGTTTTCAAATATGTGAGACGATGTTTATATATATATATATAGAGAGATGGTTGTGAAGGTTCTTTGGTTTGTGTTTTGATGTTTGTGAAGGGAGCTCATATATCAGATTTTTTTTTTTTTTTTTTTTTTTTTTTTTTTTTTTTTTTGGGTTTAGGTTTGATGTTTGTGAAGATGAGGTTTTTGGATTTTGATTGAAGGTTGGTTTATGATGATGATGATGATGTGAGTTTTGGTTTATGATGATGAATATGATGTGGGTTCAAACGTGACTTATCAGATCTGGTTTTTTTTTTTTTTTTTTTTTTTTTTTTTTTTTTTTTTTAAGGCACACGTGGATGATGATGAGGTGGAATTTTTTTTTTTTATAAAATACACACGTGGATTAACACGTCAGCATGCCAAGTCAGCACTCCTTGCCACGTCAGCAACCACACTAACGGCGTCAGTTAGTTGGGTGTTAGATTCCAACAAGTCAATAGTTCAGGTTATACATGTCCAATCTTTTTGATAGGGGTGCCGGTGGCCAATTCTGAATAGTTTGGGTTATTAAAATCCAATTCCCCTTTTTATAATTGTATAATTTGATATGTAACTATCACTTGGTACATACTTTATGAGTGCCTTTCAACTGTATAAGCTACTATGTGTTTTGATACGATTTTAGTTAAATGACTAGTTAGTAAAATGAAATAATGACATATTGTTAGGTCTTTGAGTTCAAGAGTGTCAATGAACTGGTTTTAACATATTGAACTTAGAGTAAATAAGGAATTGTATAGCCCTTAACCGGCCACACGGGCACCACCTCCTCAACACATCACAACCTCACCACAAACTACTTAGGCTGAGCTAAGGCAGACATTTACTGGTTTAGAGTCTGTTATCTAATCAGACTTCTTAATAGCTCAACACTTAATGATGCAAAGATCGCCAAACAACCCTTTGTTAGCTAAAATATTTTAGAAATAGACCCATAACTTATGTGTTCAACCAAAGTTATTCTATACTTACGCGCAAGTGTGAGGAAGATGTCTAACTGTTACATCCCACTTTCATATTATTTACTTAAATCAATAGAGTATTGAGGTTTGAAAATTTATATATATTGTTTATTTTGGGTGATTGGAGTTGAGTTATGTAGATCATAAATAATATTGGGTTTAAGTAAAGACATGAAAGAAAAATATGGTTGTTAGCAGATTCAAACCCTAGGATATGAAGTGGGGCGGGGCACACCATGGCAAGAGGGCGCGGTTACTATTCCCATTACAATTGTAAATGGCATATATCATCATCATACTCAGTTTATCTCACCTATAGTAAAAGCTAAGGTAGGGTCTGAGGAGGGTAAGATGTGGTTTTGTATCAAGCCTTAGACATAAGACACATAACACTTAGAAATCGGGACAAACCCGACTGGTGCGTGTACCCCCTTGTCTTTTGGCTATCAACGCCACCACCTGATGCATGATTAACCGTCTGTCATTTTTAACGTTATTTTCACGAAATTAGTAAAATAACGCTAAAATTAGTGCAATTTTACTTTTGCCCCCGAGGGCCACACATATATATATTATATGCGCATAGCTGTAAGCGGGCCTTGTAAATGGCTTATATAAAGAACTAAAACAAAAAAAGATAATTTTAAGAAATAAGTTGAAAGGAATTAGTGCTTAATTAAATGCCAAATGTTTTAAGTTTATGAATAATAATTTTATTTTATTTATTTATTTTTTAATAACTTAAAATTCATTTTTTAAACTTGTCAAATTACATCAAAATAAAGGTATAAATACAGATGGTAATAATACAAATATAGATCCAATGGTCACGATTTATAATTAGTTAGCGGTTGTTAGATATAGGAAAGTATCATTTGATACTCTTACTAGGTTTGAAGTTTGAACTCTCTTGAAACTACTATAGGGACATATGCTCATCGACATAAGTTGGTCAAAGGTTTATATGCATGATTAAATTTGTTGACCAAAAATGGATACAACCGAAAAGATGTCATCATCAACTTTTTTACATATTAATATAAGAAACAAATTATAAACCAAAAAGGCTTATGTCACCTAACTTGTTTGGAAAAACTAAAGTTCCATAATGACTCTAGACTCGTATGATCTTGATTTGTCGTGTTATTTAGTTTTGAAGGTTGAATGAATTAAATAAATGTTTAGTCAAATGACCCCATTTTGTGATCTCGTTGTTGTTAGGAGTGACACCATCTTTATTTACATATGGCGCTCAAACACGGTCACATGTTATCGATGATGATAGATATGTTACGCGATACTCTTAGCTTAATTGTTCTTTAATCACACACTTATATAATATGTTAATTTTACAAAATTGAAGATTCCGTCAGTATTTTTGCTTCTGTGATTATGAACTTATGGTTGTAATTTATAAAACTAAGAATGAGCAGTTACTAATTTCTTCATTTTTTGTATATTAAAAAATGAAGTATGAAATAAAATATGTATGATTATATCTTGAAAGCAACAATGTTACAAAAAACTCCTTCATTGTGATTCCTTTAATTAACAGTGAATATTTTAAGAATCTTATTAATTTTGTTCGTTAGTGGCAGTTTATTTTTTATTTTTATTGTAAATAATGCAACTTTAGTTAACGCGTTTTCATAAATATCAATATCAATATCTATATCTATATTTATATATAAATAAAATTGGGTGTATGTATGAACTATTAACTATGCCCACAGCCCACATTCTTTTGGTCTGAACTCTGAGCTATGCTCAGGACGACATTTCGATGCAGCACAGACATGCGAATCCCAAATAATTGAAATATGACAATCTATACTACATTAGGCCTTAAGGGTACTTGTAGATTCAATTTTTTCTTTCACTGATTTTAACCAATTATACATTGCCACATTACTTTACTAATTTACTTCATTGAAATACATTTTTGGAGGCAACACTCTACTGATTCTTTTTTTTTTTATTTAAATACCAATATAAACCTTTTTTTAAGGGGTAACTTTGTTAAATAGTAACTAAGTTTCAGGAACTGTTCCAATTAGGTCACTGGTAAAAAAAATGTTCTAATTAAATCACTTAAGTTTACTTTTATATTTCAATTCTAGATATTTTACCCAAATAGAAGGTTATCCATCCTATATGACTTTTATTTATGTTTTTCATTTTATAAAATTGTTAACGTGACTTGTAAATGGCAACACGAATCTTTCAAAAATTGCAAAATCGATTTAAAAATTGTTAAAAAAAATCAAAAAGAAAAAACAACGAACCTTTTTTAAAAATGGTGAAAAAAAAGTTTGTGCACTTAGATCCATGGATTTTTTTTTTATTTTGTTTTTAACAAAATATCTTAATCGCAAGTTTTGGTTTTGGTTATGGCTCAAAACCGAAGTGAACCGAACAACAGTTTATACACACCCTTAAAATCACCAATTAGAGTGTTGTGGTCTCCGCCGTAACGCGCGGGCACCATACTAGTTTATTTAGTGAAAACAAAATGAAAAGATTAAGGTAGAAGATGTTTTTTTTATGGAATATGAATCGACTAGAATTTTTAGATTGATTTGTGTTATTTATCTTTTTATATTAACTAATTTGATTTATTTAATTAATTATGTCATCATGCTAAAAAAAACTAAATAAATCTATTATTAATATATATAAAAGAATTGAACATTGCTGACGTGGCGTGCAATGGTGCCTTCAATTTCTTCATGAAACTGCCACGTGGCATCATAATTGAAAGATTTTAATGTTTTTGAATTATTTTATTTTTTAATTAAATTGAGTTATTTTAGGAAAAAAAAATTTAAAAATAAATTTAAAATTTTATCTTTCATGGTTTCTCCTATAATTTTTAAACGTTTATATCTTTTATATACGAGATTTTTTAAAGAAAAAAATTACACCAAATTAACGAGCGTTTTATTATCTTTCCAACGAGTACCATAGTGCTATATAAAAAATGGAGAAAAAATCGACTATTTTTTGTGGGGTTTCGTTCATACAGGAAAAAAACACACAAAGTATTCATGTTATTCATTAATCATGTTTTTTCTTTTAAACTAGGTTCTTATCTACGATGTTGCAAATCAGCCCAATCGCCATGTTATCATTGGAATTTTAGTAGGTATACTTCATCAAGAGAAGCTAGGAGAAAAAATCGCGCAACACTGCAACACATGGTGTCACCTTATAGCAAGGTTATTTTTTTATTTATTTAATTACAAGAGTAATAATTATTACTATTAGTATTAGTATTATTAGAATGGTTATATTTTTCAACTCTGGGACGCTCCCGGGAAGAATTGATAGTTGTTGACGTGGTGTTCAATGGTGGTCTCAACCATCTCTTGATTATGCAACGTGGCATAATGAAATGCAATGGTTACAACTTCCAACTTAAGTGTTTGTTTAGTTGATTAGGTTAGGAATTATAAGAGTCATTAGAATGTGAGAAATTAGAGAGATGTGATGAGTTTTTGAATAGTTGCAACTTACATAAATGATTCTTTACATGATTACTGATTAGGTTTTAGATTAGGGAATATGAGTTATTACTGATTAAAATACTATGAACATGCAATGATTGAGAGATTTTGTGGTTAGTTAACTTGAGCCATTTGCAATAGGTTATCATGTAAAATTAGATTTTTCAACCCCGGGACCCTTCCGGGGTAATAAGCTAGTGTCATATAAGATAGTTTACCTGCTATTCAGGTAAATTATATAAGATTAGAACATAAAAGAAACTTTAATGACTTAATTAGAACAACAAATTTTATGAGTGACCTAATTAGAACATTATTAAAACTTGGTTACCATTCTATAAAATATTCTCTTTTTTTTTAATTCACACGGTTTTATAAATTTTATCACCAAACCGTCAGCCCGATTTAATTTCTCATAACTGTTTCCACCCAACACGGTCAAAAATATTTATTCCCATTAAAATCGGTCTCATCTAACCGTCAGAAACAATTCAATTTTACATGCAATACGGTTGAGATTTTTGTGTATATAAACGACGGTGGTGAAAACACACTTCAACACCAACAAACACCCACACATTCAATATGATTCGCTGGACCGAAAATGAAGAAATGACTCTGGTCATGTGCGTTAAAGACGCACAAAACGATCCATCCTTGCAATGCCAACCTCGTAGGGCCCCAGGGGGCTCAGGAGGTAGCCAAACAGGCTTCTAGGACCGTGTCTTGGCTGATTTCAATCAACAAATCGGCGAAAGTGAATGCACAATTGAGAGCTTTCAGAGAAAATGGACCGATCTAAACAACAAATGTGATCGGTGGACCACCTGCTACGAGCGCACCATGAGCGGCACCCGGGCATTGTGCCGGAGTTGGCTGTGGAGTTGACCTAGGCGAGCTATGCGGGCCGTTATCGCGACAAGTTTGAGCATCTCCAGGCCTGACAACTTATACGTCAACTCTAAGTTTTATTTTTTTTATGTTTTGATGTATTGTTATTTATGTTTAATATTAATTAATAAATTATGTTTTATGTTTTTTATTTAATTTTCTTTTCATTTATGTTTAAAACGTACGATTTTAATAAAAAAAATAAATAACAAAAATGTATTTTGATAACGGTCACCATTAAAAAAATTGAATTATAATAATTTAAAATTAAGTAATAAACGGTTACCAGCCCGTTAGAAAGAACTAGAAAAAGGTCCACGGAAACCCTACCAGCACAGGTGGCGACGGTGTTACCGTGCTGGTAGTGGGTTACCCGTGACCAAATCTGGTAGCGCCCCGATCCCCCTTATAAAGAGGAGGCATGGGTAAATATGTTTAAATTATTTAAAGTTAAGATGACATATGAAAGGTTTTTTTTTACAATTTTCTAAATTTTACTACTTTTCTTCCCTAAATACCCCTAGAAGATAATCAACTTTTATATGAAAATGGAACTCACGCAAACTAAATAAACACACGGGATAACAATATTTTTGAATAAATTTCATATGACAATGAAAGATAATAATTTATGTTACCAAAATGAATAATCTTATATCAAATAAATTTGTATGAGTTTTAAAACTTTTAAAATTGTAACTGAAGTCTTCCTATAGTTAAATTCAAGCTAACCAGAGCACCTTTTTTAAATATCATTCAACACAATCATTTTTGTTTTCAATTTTTTGGAAATAGTAAAAAAAAATTAGTTTGGAAATAGTAAAAAAAAAAAGGGAATATTTTATAGAATGGTAATCAAGTTTTACTAGTGTTCCAATTAGATCACTCATAAAAATATTTGTTCTAATTAAGTTATTAAAGTTTATTTTATGTTCTAATCCTATATAGTTTACGTAAATAGCTGGTATAATATATATGATTGGAACATTAAAGTAAACTTCAGTAACTTGATTAGACCATCAAAGTACAGTTGACTTATTTAATTGGGAAAAAAATGTTTTATAAAATTGTGAATATTTAAAAAAATTGCTAAAATTTTAAAAATGTTTGTATTTTAATTTTTTATATTTTTTAAATTATAGAGATTGCGAAAAATTAATATCTTTTTTGCCATTTTAAAAAAGTTCGCATTTTTAATTTTTTTTCGTTAGATTTTTATCTTTTTATAATTATTTTAATTTTTTCCTCATAATTTTTTTTTTTGTAATTTTCATATTTTTTTCATAATTTTATTTTTCCTAATTTTTGTGCATTTTAAAAAATATATTTTTCAATTTTTTAATCAATGTTGTTATTGATAATCCAAGTCAACATTTAAAAAAAAATAACCAAATAAAAGTCATATGAATTGATGACCTTCTAAATCGGTAAATTGTGTATGATTAGAACTAGGGGTGTTCAAAAATTTCCGAATCCGAATTCGAATCCGAAAAATCCGATAATCCGAATCCGAATCTGAAATTTCGGATTATCCGATTTTCGGACACATTCCTATTGCTTTTGATATGTTATAGTTTGCTACAGTTGATATGCAAAGGTGGTTGGATCCCTATCTTGTGTGAGCAGAGGCTTCTCTTTAATGATGAAGTGATCTTCAACAATGGTGTTGCCTTCAATCAAAACCATTTCAAAGTTTGTCTTTATGTGTTTCGATGATCCTTTCTTTGTCTTGGCAACATGCTTCTTTCTTGCAAAATCATAAGTTTGTGAAACTTCTGCTTGTAAGATTTTTCTGGGTTAAACTTCTGCAAGGCTTTGAACTTCTTGTATGTTGCATTTAAGGTAACTTCTTTCCATCTTGAAAGCTGAGTCTTTCTGTCATAATCATTGGCTACCAATTCATCTATAATCTGGGCTTTATTCAACTTCTTCTTCTTCTCAGTATTTTGTATTTATGAGATGAGTCTTGCTCTGTGTTCTAGTTTAGCAGTTAAGAGACCCTTGAGAGACTGTTTCTTTGACTTGCTATTCTTGACAATATAATTCATCATTTGTTGTCTTTTGTCATTCTCAGCAACCAGCAGTTTTTTTCTTTAGCTCTCTCTAGCTCATTGATTTGTTCTTCCCAGATTTTTAACTTGTCTTCATAGCTCACACCTTCCATTTCATCTACCTTCTCCCATATCTCATCTTCCTTAGCCTGTTTCTTTTTCAGCAATAGGCTTTTCTCTAATTCCTCTGAACTGAAGGCAATTGGTTCAGGGTTTAAAATAGCTGAAGGTTTAGAAGGGGCAGGTTGTGTTTGTGATTTTGGAGAGTGGGTTGGAGCAGATGTTTGTGTTTGAGGTTGAATTGCAACTACTGATGGGCGTTTCTCTTCAGAAACTACTGAAGGATTGTCTTTGGTACTTTGTAAAACCTCATCAGCAGTTGATTCTTTGCCTTTGGTAGATTTCTGAGCTTGTTCTCTAAGAAGCTTTTCTTGAGTTTCTTCACAAAATTGTCTTTCTTTTAAGGCCTTTTCTTGCCTTTCTTGTTGTAACCTTTTATTGACTTCTTTTAACCTCTGGGTTTCACGAGCTTTCTTGAACTGTTCAAGGTCAATCTTCTCAGGTACCTTCTCTTTCTCCCCCTTTTGGCTTTATCAACCTTTGGACACCAAGGTGCAGGTGGGGCAACACCAGATATATGTTCGAGCTGTCTTCTATTATCTTCAACTTTTCTAGACACCTCTCCTAGTTTATGATCAATGGAATTTTTTTATCATCTCCAAATGGGTTTTGTTTTTGAGTTCCATGGCTGTCATGAAGGTTTGGAGATCAGCAGAAAGGAGTTGATGAACCATTTGGTATAAAGGTCTTGCTGGGCTGCATAGTTGGTCTAAATCTATGCTTGTAGCACTAGATGAAGATGGTTGGGTATGCGATTTTTGTTGTGAAGGGTATGTTTTTGGGTGATCCTCAGTGAAGACTAGGGATGCCATTTTTGGGGAATGTGGGTTTAAGTGGTCTTTAACCTGCTCATGTGTGACCAACTCTTTGAGTTTGGATACATCAGAGTCAGGACCTTCAGAACCAGCCGTCAATTCCTTTAACTATGAATCATCATCTAAATTAATGGAATCATCTGAATCTCTGCCAACATCATCAATGATGAAGTCATCAGTTATATCATGAGCTAGGCCCAACCTAGTTGTCTCATGAACCCCTTTTTCTTGGTACTGGGGTTTTCCTGCCTCAGGCACAAGGCCTTCATCAACAGTTGCCTCAAGTGAGGTCTTATCTATGTTACTACTGTCCTCAAATCCACCACTAGGTGGTGTAGGAGTAGTAGCAGCCTCAAATGTACCCAAATAATCTAAGTTTGGGCTTGGAATCCTTGGTTCCTCCTCATCTCTTGGGATAGGGCTGATAACATCCTCATCAATGTCCATTTCTATGGTATTATTCCCTGTTTTATGTGGTGATTGGGTATTGACATTGTCTGATGGGATGTTTTGTTTCAGCCCAGAGAGAAATTGAGCAATTTCCGTTGTTTGGTGTGAAACTTCTGGTTTAGTAGAAGGACAGGTTTTAGTAGTTTCAAAAGCAGGGTCAGTAGTTATGTTCTCTTTGTGTTTCTTTCTTGAAAACTGAATTGATATTTTTGCTCTTTTGGGGGTTGGAGATGAATGTGACTGAGACGAAGTTTCAGTCACATCTTTTGGAAGTGCAGATTTCACATTAGTAGTTTCAGGCATCTTAACCTCCTGAACTGCCTTTCTTTTAGGGTTGGTGGGTTTGGATTTTTGTTGTTTTGGCTGTTTTGGCTTTTTTGAAGTGGGTTTGGAAAATGTGGGTTCCTTGGGGACTGTGACTTGTTCCCCTTGGTCATCTTCTGGCAAGGTAGCCGGTTTGTTATGCCGAGAGAATACTTGTGAGGTTAAAGGGTTTATAGTAGTTTTTTTACCCACAAGTTCCTCTTCACCAAGTTTTTTAATAATACATTGGATAATGAACCTTGGATACAACAAAAATTTCTTTTTATCATTTTGGTGATGCAGCACCAACTCATTAAAGAAATATGATGATGCCCTGTAAGTGGTTTCATTCACAATGGAATGGAAAATGGGTTGTAAAGTTGAGGGCATATGATCATATAATCCAGTTATTGGACTCAAACACATGATTATGTAATGAAACAAAAGTTTGTATTTTTGATCAAAAATTTTCTTATAAATTGTAGCATGTGACAGAGTACCTTGGTAACCACACTTAGTCATGGTTAATTGAATGGTTCCACTGGAATTTGTTCTGGGGCTTCAACATCATTCAGACCTAGTCTGATTCCCAGGGTTTCAGGTGTGATTGCCATCATTTTCCCTTTGATCGACGTCTTCAGGTAAATGACTTTACCATTAACGGTAATAGTCTCAGCGTTTACCGAGAACTCATTTAGAGTTTCAGTATGGATTGGTGGGTTAATCATGAGCGCCGTGTAATATTGTGATTTTACGACCAAATCAATGATTTCGTCGTATTAGGACCAGGCTGCATCTTTTGTGAAGTAGCCTCTTTGATTGTGTCCCTGTTTAAGAACTAGAGCCATGGTTGTTTGATAGAACAGTTGCAGGTTTCAGAGAGGTTTTTACGGAAGGAATTTTTGTTTTTGAAACGATAAGTATGAAAAGAGGGGTTTTCAGAAGTTTATAACCGCCTTAGGTCAAACCTCTGAAATAGGAAAAAACTGATTTGCCCTTTTGTTTAAAAGTTCTGATGAACAATTTGTTCATCAGTAGTTTCCTATTTACTCTTTGGTAGTTTTGAATAACTGATGAGTTCTTGTTTTGAAAACACCTAATTTAACCTTTGATGATTTTATTATCATCAGCAGTTTCTCGTTTCATAAAAAATAATCTATGGTTTAGAAGCAGTTAGGTAAAGAAGGGAACCTATCATACATCTATAGGTGGTTTGATCAACTTGTTTTCCTTGATCATCTGGTTCAACTTGTGTGGTTGGACTCATGGGAGTGGAACATGATTTACAGTCTTGTAAAGAAAATTTATTCAATAATTCTTTAACATATTTAGATTTATGTATAAAAGTTCCATTTGCTTGTTGTTTTATCTGCAGTCCTAGAAAGTACTGCAGTTCTCCCATGGTACTCATCTCAAATTTAGATTGCATGAGTTTCTTAAATTCTTCACATAGTTTTGTATTGGTTGAATAAAAAATGATATCATCCACATAAATTTGAACAAGGAGGATGTGATTTCCAACATGGTTAATGAAAAGAGTTTTATCAATGGAGCCTCTTGTGAAGTGATTTTTAAGTAAAAATGTTGAAAGTGTATCATACCAAGCCATGGGAGCTTGTTTTAGCCCATATAGATCCTTGTTGTTGGATCAGTTTCTCTTTAACATATTATTATCATGAACACTTGTTTAGATTTATCAAAGTATTTAGCACAGCGGAATAAGTATAAGTCTTCAAGTTAAAACTTCACTTTTAACAGGTATTATTACCCCCCCTAGTTAATGAACTAAAGTAGTAAATGCAAGAATCAAATAGTTAATGAATATAACGTAGTAAAAGCTTTGAATGATTCTCAAAATATATTAGAAATGTTAACTACAAAAGCTTGTCTAAAATAGTGGGATAAACCCATGTATTTATAGACTGGTTAATACGTAAATGAGAAGTATTCAAAACAATATAATAATTCTACAACAGGCTGTAGTATTGGAACTTGTACAAAGACTTTAACAAAACTATTATGATACTAAACTTCTTAAGTATAAAGACGGTGGGAAGCTTCTAAAGAACTGCTAATGAGTGACAAACTTCTAATGAGTAATCTTCAGAAGTTTGTCTTCAGTAGTTGTTCTTCAGATGTTTGTCTGGTTCATTTTCAGAACTTCAGTACTCGTTGTTCTGTAAGGATTAGTCCTTGATCTGGTTGCATGTATTGAATGGCAAGAAGATCTTTATCTGACAGTGTATCCGGTTCAGCCTTGTGATTTAGGACCTTTGAAGTCAAATATTTTCTTTTCAAAACAATGGAATTGGTCTTGTGGGCGAAGTACCACTTGCCAATTGGTGATTTGGAGTTAAAAAAGTTATCATCATATGGTACTATCTGTTGGCTTGAGGATAGGTCTGATGTTGGTAGGTTTTCTACTTCAGTTATGATCAGATTTGATCTCCTTCTTTGTTCAACTAATGTAGTACCAAGTATATTACTAGAAATAGGAATGTGACGTTCATTAATTACCTTGGTCTGCTTTTGATCTGTTATAGTCTACTTTCGTTGATAAGCAAAGGTGGTTGGATCCCTATCTTGGGTTAGCAGAGGCTTCTCTTCATTGATGAAATCATCTTCAACAATGGTGTTGCCTTTAACTGAAACCATTTTGAAGTCTGTCTTTATGTGTTCTTCTGATCCTTTCTTTGTCCTGGCAGCAAGCTTCCTTTTTGCAGAATTAGAAGTTTGTGAAACTTCTAATGGTAAAAATTTCTCCGGATTAGACTTCTGCAAAACTTTGAATTTCTTACATGTTTCATTTAAGGTTACTTCTTTCCATTTTAAAAGCTGAGCCTTTGTTCCATAGCCATTGGTTGCCAATTCTTCAATCATCTGGGCTTTCTTCAACTTCTTCTCTTTCTCGGCATTTTGTCTCTCTAAGATGAGTCTTGCTCTGTGTTCTAGTTTAGCAGTTGAGAGACCCTTGAGAGACTATTTCTTTGTCTTGCTGTTCTTGACAATATAATTCATCATTTGTTGTCTTTTGTCATTCTCAGAAACAAGCAATTGTTCTTCTTCAGCTCTCTCAAGCTCATTGACTTGTTCTTCAAAGATTTTTAACTTTTCTTCATAGCTCACACCTTCCATTTCATCTACCTTCTCCCAAATCTCATCTTCATTAGCCTGTCTATTTTTCAGCAATAGGCTTTTCTCTAATTCCTCTGAACTGAAGGCAACAGGTTCAAGGTTTAAAACAGCTGAAGGTTTAGAAGGGGCAGGTTGTGTTTGTGATTTTGGAGAGTTGGATGGATCAGATGTTTGTGTTTTAGGTTGAGTTGCTACTACTGATGGGTGTTTCTCAGTAGAAACTACTGATGGGTGTTTCTCAGTAGAAACTACTGATGGGTGTTTCTCAGTAGAAACTACTGCAGGATTGTCTTCAGTACTTTGAAAAACCTCATAAGCAGTTGGTTCTTTGCCTTTAGTAGATTTATGAGCTTGTTCTCTAAGAAGCCTTTCCTGAGTTTCTTGGTACAACTGTCTTTCTTTTAAGGCCTTTTCTTGCCTTTCTTGTTGTGAACTTTTGTTGGCTTCTTTTAAGGCGTGGGCTTCACGAGCTTTCTTGGACTGCTCAAGGTCAATCTTCTCAGGTACCTTCTCTTTCTCCCACTTTTTGGCTTTATCAACCTCTGGAAACCAGGGTGCAGGAGGGGCAACACCAGATAGATGTTCAAGCTGTCTTATATTATTTTCAACTTTTCTAGAAACCTCTCCCAATTTATGATCAATGGAATTGTTTATAATCTCCAAATGGGTTTTGTTTTTGAGTTCAATGGCTGTTATGAAGGTTTGGAGATGAGCAGAAAGGAGTTCGTGAACCATTTCGTATAAAGGTCCTGCTGGGCTGCATAGATGGTTTATGTCAATGCTTGTAGCACCAGATAAAGATGGTTGAGTAGGCTGTTTTTGTTGTGAAGGGTGTTTTTTTTGGGTGATCCTCAGTGAAGATTGGGGATGCCACTTTTAGGGAATATGGGTTTATGTGGTCTTTAACCTGTTCATATGTGACAAACTCTTTGAGTTTGGATACATCAGAGTCAGGACCTTCAGAACCAGCCGTCAATTCCTTGAACATTGAATCATTATCCAAATTAATGGAATCATCTGAATCCCTGACTACATCATATATGATGACTTAATCAGTTAAAGCATGAGCTAGGCCCAACCTAGTAGCCTCATGAACCCCTTTTTCTTGGTACTGGGGTTTTCCTGCCTAAGGTACAAGGCCTTCATCAGCAGTTGCCACAAGTGAGGTCTTATTTATGTTACTATTGTCCTCAAATCCACCAAAGGGTGGTATAGGAGTAGTAGCAGCCTCAAATGTACCTAAAGTTCTATGTTTGGGCTTAGAATCCTTTGTTCCTTCTCATCTCTTGGGATAGGGCTGATAACATCCTCATCAACGTCCATATCTATGGTTTTATTCACTGTTTTATGTGATGATTAGGGATTGACATTGTGTGATGGGATGTTTTGTTTCAGCCTATAGAGAATATAAGCTATCTCAACTGCTGTATGTGATACTTCTGGTTCAGTAGTTTTAGGGTCAGCAGTTGGGTTTGTTTTGTAAGTCCAAGATCCTTCCCGGGTATCAAACAACACACAACCAAAGGCGGAAACAATGATTGTATGCAAAAAACAAAGAAGAAACTTGATATAGAATGATTATATTGATTGAATGCACATGTCTTCAATGAGACGTCTGGTACATCAAAATCGAACAAAATGTAACAACCCACAAAAGACTAGCAACCCCAAAATAACCTATGAACCCCCTATTTATAGTTAGCATAGGCGGTTACTAAACATGGGCCTAGGAGGCCGAAACCCACTACCAAACAACTCAAAGTCCAAGACAAATGCAAACCTCTAATCATAGCCTAACAATATCCCCCTAGGTTTGTGTTGGCTTGGAAAGGTTACTGCTGCTTCTTGCTGCCTTTCTTAGATGCCTTTTTCTTTTTCTCCAAAGCTTTCTTCCAATCTTCAGCTAATTTTCCAATATATCGACCAAACAATCCAGTGTCCACTCTTCTTCTACGATCCGCTTCCAATCCCAATCTTGCTATCTAAGCAACTGCACCTGTAAACTATTTTGCACAAGCTTCATAATCTGGATCACACTGAATCTGTTGTTTCATCAGAACTTGAATATCTTCATAATGCAGACTCATCAGATCTTTTGCGTCAAAAACTCTCAGTTCGTCACTGTCACAAACAATCACTGCAGATCGAGAAGTAGGATCGTAAACCCCAAACCTCATATCTTTCAAGCATCCTCTGTCCAATGGCTTAGACAACGGTATGGTTTTCATCTTGTCAGTAGGAGGCCATTGAACAGTTTTGAATGGCTTCCCATCTGGTGTTAACACGTCTTTATACTCTACCATAAGTGAACTTGTCGTCTTCATGTCTCTGAAATTCACCTTTGCTTGCTCTTGAATCTTCTTATTAAAAGTGATTCCAATCCTATATCTAGGATTTCTCACTTGATTAATAAAGGGAGCCCTTGCAAGTTCCGCCACATCAATCTTGGTCCAAGAATTGAATGCAGCAGTAGAAGCATAGTACTCAACTGCTCCATTTCCTCTATGAACAACGAACACTCCTTTATCATCATTGTACCTCCAACAACCTATTCCTGTTCGATTTCCATAGGTATCAAACCGATCTCTAGTAATCGTCACAAACCTTTCAGGTTGTTCTTCCATAGGATCAAGAGATGGCTCAGTTGTATTCTTGAGAACATACGTACTCCCTGGACGACGATCTCTAACACGAGGAATCTGGTCTTCATAATACTTTCTCATATGTTCTTCATGCTCTTTTTGTACTCTTTCACGCTCAGCAGGAGTCATGACCTTCCCAACAAATGAAGACGTTTTTGAGAACTCTTTTCCAAACTTATTCTCCAACTTTTGAGTTAGATTGAGCAGTCTAGCTGAAACATCACCTAAGCTTGACTCCAATTCATTAATCTTTTGATTCTTTTCGGTGACAGTCTCCATCAGGCTCTGTACTTGTGCAATGAGCCATACATTCTCAGTCTCTAACTTCAAGACTCGTGTCTACAATTTATGAGTGTCCACTTCAGCAAAAATATCTTCATCACTATCAATTCCTTCCTTATTTGCCTCTCTCTCTTCAGTTGTTAAAAATTCAACATCAACATTTCTTCCACTTTCTTTATCAGCAAAATAAGCCTTCTGAGCTCTCTGAAAAGCCTCCTCATCAAACAACACTTTGCTCGAACCAGATGCACCAGAAGATCCAACCTCTTCATTTATTCTTCCAGTAATAGGTGCCTTGCTCATGAACTGTTAAAATGATTCAGTTGTAGTAGCAGGCACTGCAGTGGAAATAACAGCATCAACAGGAAGTTTCGTGGAAACATCAGCAGGGGTCATGGTATCATCAGCAACAACAGAAATGGTTTCAGCAATAGGAACTGAAACATCAGAAACAACACCAGCAGTAGCGGTCAGTCTGGGATCTCTTTTGCTTCTCTTTCTGGGTCTTAAATCAGCATTTGGGTCTTTAGTAACTTCAACATCAACGGGTGTCTCAACTGTAAAATTGGATGGAGGAATCCTTTGTTCAGCTTCACGAACAATGTTCAGTATACTCGTAAGAACATCTGCTTGAGGAATGGCAACCTCAAGGGCAGCAGTGTTAGGAACTTCAGACATGATCTCTTCTTCAACCAATTCTTTCTCAGCTTCAGACACTGATCTTACTTCAACATTTTCAATAATAAAATCATCAATTTCATCATCATTCAGGTCATCGAAATCAAAATTATCAAACTGTTCTTCATCATTGCCTGCAATCTTTTCATCTTCCTTTACCACCTCCTCATCCTCACTCTCAATTTCAGTCAAATCCACATTTTCAGGAGGTGAATGTTGTTCAGCAGGTGAAGGCTCAATAATCTGAACATCATGTTCTTCAGCAACAAGAGCAGATGGAGGAGCTGGTGCTTCTTAAACAATTTCACTGAATTTTCCAAACTTCAGTAGCGGGAATCTTCCTTCAAAAATTTGCTTGGAATCTTTATGAATCTGTCTTATTAATCCAAAAACTTGAGAAGCCATGCATTTTTTATCATATGTTTCAACTGCCCTTTCCAGATTTGGATACTTGGATTCCAATATCATCTGCACAAATCTTGGAAACTTGTAAAAATACTTCTTGTTGAGGGTCTTCATATTTATCAGCATATCTTCAAAAACACATTTGGAATAGTTGAAATTCCATCCCTCAATCAAAGCCACTACTCCAGATGCATATTTCATACTCATATGATCCTGTCCACTTTTGTTGCCTCCCAAACTCGCCAAAAACATATGAACTAACAACTTCCAGTAGCTCGGAAATAATTTCTTCAAGTACGGTGGTGCAGACAGGTCACCCACATATCCCATTTTCTCCAGAACTGGAGTAATTTGTTCTTTCGAAAAAGAGTAAACTACACGGATGGTCCCTGTGGTTTGTCCAAATTTAAACTCTGCTCCTCAGCCTTTCGAAATTACACGTATGGGATCTGTGGTTTGTATTTTGTTTCATTGATGGTCCCTGACTTGGATGGATGTTAAGTTTTTCAGTTAAGCCTATGTGAAATTACTAAGATACCTCTTTTAAAAAATAAAAATAAAACATATAAACTCTGTGCCTCTCTCTTTTCATCTCTGTCTCTTCAACCCACTCCCACCACCATCTTCCCCCAACTACCACCACCACCAATCATCTAGCACCACCACAATCTTCTCCCCGTCACCTAAATTGACATTACATTCTGCTCCACCCTTATGTCCAGTTAGTCACCGCCTATACCTTCCGCCCACCCTTCCTCCGACTCCACCACCACCCACCAATCCCAAACCACACTACACAATGACGTCACCCCAAAACCTCGCCCTCTTAAAACGACACCGTTTCCGGTACGAGACGACTGCCGGTCAGAACACGCAACGTTTACCTTAATAGAAACCTGGGGTCAAAGGATCCTCAAACTTAACATCGGTAGTCTCCGTCAGAACCACTGGCAGGAAGTTGCTGACGCCGTCAACGCCGCCATTATAAAAACCCGACGGAGTTGCGTACAATGTAAGTACCGGATCGATACCTTGAAGAAGAAGTATAAGGTAGAGAAAGCCTTGGTTATGGAAATAGGTGCAGATAATTGCGTCTCTCCTTGGCCGTTCTTTGCATCCCTTGATTCCGTCATCGGTACGTCATCATCGTCCATTAAACCCTCCACTAAAACACTGTCGTTGTTGTTTAAACCGTTGACCAATACGTCGCCATCGTTGGTTCTGGTTGGACGACGATCGAAATAACTTTTTGAATATGTGGCAAGACACTGTGCATTGATGGACTAACATCACTCAATAAAACCAATCGTTCCTGTATGTGTTCCAAAAACAGTTAAAAGTATCAGAAGGCTGGAGGTGGTGGTGTAATGTGTTCTGTTTTGTTAGGATGTTGGTTAATTAGGTGCTTTTGTTGTGTTGTTTTGGGATTTTGAATAAGAGGTGATGGTGGTTGGAGGAGGACGAGGGAGTGATGTTGGTTGTTTAAGAAGGAGGTGGTGGTGTTTCAAGAAAATATATAAAAAAGATTAAACTGCTTGGATGGTCCCTATGGGTACTTTAGTCATTTTACTTTGACTTAACTGAAAATTTTAACGAAATTAGCTGGTAAGGACCAAAATGTTATAAAGTATCAACGTTGGGGACCATTGAAAATATATGGGGGCATCAGTGCAATTCGTGCAAACTACAGGGACCATCCGTGTAGTTTACTCTTCGAAAAACTAATTGGATCACTTGGAGAATCACCAAACAGTAACACGTTTCGAACATCATGTTCTGATATAGCTACCTCAGTTCCTTGAACCCTTGAACGAATTGAAGTGTCTTTCTTTCGTGCAACTGCATTATCCCAAAATTCAGTAATCCAGTCTGTGAGGACAACTGGATTTTCTCTCATTGCATGTGCAACTCTATAGGTGTTGAGACCCATGAGTAAAGACTTGAACTCCTGCATATGCTCCTTGGGAGGGTCAGATAGATAGCACACCACATTATGATCCCTTTCGAACGTTGGTATATGAGCAGCCATTTCTGCACAAAACGAGTCGGATTAGACAAAACTTCAAAAAATAGTTTGATGCCCCCCCCCCTTTAGATTTCAAAATCATAGCCGGGTTCATCTTAACAATCGTTCGAGAACCATATGGGCTTCGGGTCAACAAACAGCCCAAACAGAAGTGTGTTCGAGGTCGAACATGAGTGTTCGAGTCACATGAGAGTGTTCGAGGGCATTTTGGTCAAAAGACATGGGTGTCCGAGGGCACTCATGTAAATAACATGTGAGTTCGAATGGAGAGAAGGTGTTCGAGGGTATTTTGGTCAAAAACCATGTGTGTTCGAATGGAAGGATGGTGTTCGAGGGCAGTTAGGCCAAAGCGAGGCACTTCGCAGTACGATTGGACGTAAAGCCCGAGATTCCCTAAAGAATTTACCCCAAGCGCCTCGCTATGGCCCAAGTGAGGCGCTATACCCCATCAGATTTTGCCTATATATTCATTTGATTTCAATTCGGTCGATATTATATCGTTCGTTTCCGATTACAAATTTAAATTCTTACTCAATACATAAAAAATTTACCCCAAAACATGTTATGTCGTATTACGACTTCATTTTCAGTGATTCTTACAACAACTCTAAACCAGATAATGTCGAGGAGGGTCAGTCTAGCATTCGTTATCGTGACAATACGTTGCAACTGGACTTGAATATACCCTGGAAGGACCCGTATGAATTTAAAGACTCTCCCCGTCAACCAGACTACGGTTATCCTTACTACGCTTACGGTGGTGATGACACATTTGTAGAACAAGACTATACGCACCATGGAGACAGCGCTGGTGAGGAGAAGCTGGTAGAAGATTAGGAGGAAGGTTCTAACCCGATCAAATTTGGTTTGAGACTGACTGGACATTTTCCGCACGCGAGGAGTTGATCGACTGGATACAAGATACGGGAATGGAAAATGGTTACGTCATCGAAGAAAAGAGGAGAACATTTCGTGAAGGTATATATTTCAGTCACTATTGTTTTTAAGATATTAATAAATACGTATTTTATAAATTGTTATCTAAAAAGTCAGAAAAAAACTTAACTTATAAATTAATTACTAAAAACACGTGTTTTATTCTTGATGAAGGTTAATTCCCTACGGGTGCACCAATGATCTTCGGGTCACACACCTTTAGGATTACATTTCTTCTTCGCTAATAGTGCTGTTACTTTTTAATTAAAAAGTTTACTAGAAAAACTTATTTTACTCTTGTTGAAGGTTAATTCCCTACGGGTGTACCAATGGTTTTTGGGTCACACACATTTAGGATTACGATTCTCCTTTGCTAAGAATGTTGTTACTTTTTAATTAAAAAGTTAACTAAAAACATGTTTTACTCTTGGTGAAGGTTAATTCCCTACTGGTGCACCAGTGGTCTTCGGGTCACATAGGATTACGCTTCTCTTTTGCTAAGAGTATTGTTAATTTTTAATTAAAAAATTATTTTATAATTTATTATCTAAAAAAGTTATAAAAATACTAATCTTCTAATAAACTTATTTTTGTGAAGGTTGTATTTCAATGCACACTTGGGGGGGGGGGGGGGGGGGGAGAGAATTAGAGTGTGGCTACGGTGAGGAAGACGGGTAGTAAAAACATTGGCTGCCCGTTTGAGTTGACAGGGGTGCTTGAATCTCGGACACCTGTTTGGAGGTTAAAGGTGAAAAACCCGGCGCACAACCACACTCCCTTTGTAGAGGGTCACGCGTATGCCAGAAGGCTTTCTGTAGATGAAAGACAACTAGTTGGGCAGATGGCAGAGCAGGATATTCCCAAGCGTAACATGTGGGGAATGCTCATTTCAAAGAACCCAGAGAAAAAGACTACCCTGAAAGATATATACAATGCGGCTTAGATGATGAATGCTGAAAAGCGAGTCGGTGAAAGTGCAATGCAGCAACTCGAAAACCTTTTGACGGAGAAAGAATTCACCTACTACACGCGCGCAAATGACACCACGAACGCTTTCACAGATATTTTCTTCGTTCATAAACATTCATTTACTATGTGGTGCGCATTCCCGCATGTGCTGATGATTGACGTCAACTACAATACAAACATGTACAATATGGTGTTTGTTCAGGTTGTGGGTATGCCATCGACAAACCACCGGTTTCATATTTCAAAGAATATCAACAGGAACAGTAAGAAGAAGTTCACGGATAAGGAGTGGAAGGAATTTCTTCCAATGTTTTGGAGGCTATGTGACCCTCCGACTGAAGCCCTATACGAATATAATTTGGGAAAATTTCAGTCATATCTGGAAAAGATTGGTCATCAACGTGAGTACTTTTACATAATTACATACGTAATGGTGGACTACTTTAAGACTGTGCACAAGCGCCAGGCTTGCTCACATCTCTATGGCGGGGTGTTCGTCACCGTCATTGCGCGTTATCTGGGCCTCGATCCAAAGACTGACCCACAGGTGTCGGCCAAAATCTAATTGTATCACAAATTTTCCACACCATATTTTCGTAGGAAATATGTTGAAAATTGTGCAGTAAATGTATAGTTATTTGTTTCCGACGAGGGTTTTTCTAAATCAAAGTTTCGTTGCAAATGCGCAGCAAATTTAAATTTGTGACGCATTTTCAACAAAACCTTGATGTTAGAAAAACCCTCTTCGGAAACCAATTACTACACATTTACTACACAATTTTCAACGTATTTCCTATGAAAACATGGTGTGAGAAATTTGAGATATGTGTGACGCATTTTTTTCCGTAGGAAACATATGTAGCAAATGACTACTTTTCTAGTAGTGATATGTATACTTTTTTGTGTTTATTTGTAATTATGTGTATACATTTTATTTTAGTTTATTTCAGTAGCCTATGGATGTTAAAAAACAAACAGTCTTTTTCTTGCAGACTACTGAATTTTAGTCCACCTCTTCTTCTGCAGATATGGTTACCAGACTGCAGACCTTTTGCCTAAAAAAAAAAAAAACAAACAACACCTTAGTCATTCAAGATCCATCGACTCATTTGTTTCAAACAAGATAACATGAAGTTATCCTATTTTACTCATCCCAAATTTTGATTGCGTTATTACATTGAATTCATCACACATTTTAATGCTTGTTGAACCAAATATAAGTTATCAACACAAACTTTTTTTTGATCGGCGAATAACTGTGTGACAACCATTTTTGTGAGGCGCCGTGCCCAAGAATCGACTACTCGACCTCCAGCAGCCCCCGCCTTCTCCCGATGCGCAGAAACCCGAGCCCCACCCGCCCGAAGGCACGACAGTGTTATAGAACTCGGTAAAACCTTGCCGCCCGTCAGATTCGAACCAGCGCCACCCGTATTCGATTTTCACCCGGATACCAAACCATAAATGATGGAAGTGAGGATTGAACCTTTGATCACATAGGTGAAACAAAAGCCACTCCACCACTCCACCACTATGGATGGATTATCAACACAAACTTGATCCGCGATTTATATTAGTATCCTCACAAGAGGTGCCAAACTCCCTTTGCGTAAATTGACATGTTATGGTTTAGTTTATTCAAATAGGGTTTGCAAAACACAATATCAAAACATCATACAAAGTATTTTATTATATGATAGTGAGGATGTAATACAAAATGTGTACAACGATATAACATAAATGCAAAACACACCAATCACCCATCAACCAATTTAAAGTTAGAATACGTTCAACCTACTTACAACTTGTTAAACCGATTACGATTTGATTACACACCCTTTACAACCCAACCATCCATCTTACCCATTTACAACTTTATCGCAAATCATTTACAACCCCTAGCATATTATTTTACAACTTGACAATCTTACATGTCTAGGCTTACATTTTAAACGAACTAATCTTTTTAATCTATATAATTAGATGAATCATGTTTGAACGCGTCAAACCAAACCCTATACGGGTTGTCATCCTAGGAGGCTAGAAATAGGGATACCGAAGAGAATGATGGCATTTAAATTTTGAAAAAGTAATCGGGGTGTTAATAATAAATACTATGACAATAATATCTTAGCTAGGAAATTAAATTGCTATTGTCATAATAATATTGAAAAGGAATTCGACCCACCGATTGAGTTATGTTGTGACAATTCAAAACATCACTTTCTAAGCTTATAAAACTTTACTTATAATTATTTTTTTAAGAAAACAAGTCACATGTTTTCAAGAGGGAGAAAAGAATATGAAAGTAAAAACAAAGAGGAAGGTTTGTGCGGTTGATAGCGTGAAGAATAATAATATGCCGATGAAACATCACCGGAGATTTGACCCGATTGTCGCGGTCAATGTTTTAATTCAAACACGTAAGTCAGTCACCGACATGATAACCTATGTACTGAAGCATCACATGGTCGCAACTAGGGGTGCTTAACGGGTCGGGTTCTTGGATTTGCGGGTATAACCCAAACCCGAAAAATTTACATGAACCTGATCCCGACCCGAACTGGAATATTGTGAGATACATATGAACCCGAACCCGACCCGTTTAACCTGAATTTTTTATTTTTTTATTTTTTCGCAAACTAATGTACTAAAATTAAAAATTTACTAAAAAAACAAAAACATATATAAAACATTTATGTTTTATTTATAAAATCTCATACCAACTTATATTTTAAGTTATAAATGTAGCATAAAATACCTAATCAATTTAATTTATAACATAAAACATATTGTAAAAAAACAATATATAGTATAAATAGGTTAAACGGGTCAACCCGTCAACTTGACCGGGTTGACCCGAACCCATTTAGACCAAACCCAAACCCGCTAATTTCGTGTTAGATTCGGGTCGTGTCAGAAATTCACACCCCTAGTCACAACTACATGTTTGGTGAACCACGGGCCTCTCACACCCTACTATGTTACAAACGTGCCCCTTTTCTTTTCATAGTTGAACTTTTAGGGAATATCTTTGTAGTTTTACACGTTGTATCTATATACTTTGATTTTCATATTTATGTTAAGTTAATTTTTACCTTTGTTGTTGACAAAATATTTGATTATAATTCCTTTATTGCTAAAGAGAAAGTATAGGATACAAAGTTTATTAACGTAAGAAGAATAAGAAGCCACCAGATGATCTCATGTGTAAACTTAACCAAACCCCAATTAACTTAACCAAACTCTAATTAATCTTAACTTCAGTCAAACCCAATGACAATTTAGACTTTTATTATACGTAATAACTGATTACTATAACCACGTTCGTTATTTTTGTAAACGATTTCATAACTTACGTGAAGGATTTTTCAAATTCGAATTTAAATTACATAACATCAGACGATCACAATACATTACGATTCAATCAAATTACCAATCAATCACAATTCGATCATAAAAAAAACACAGTTAATTCGAGTAATTCAACATGTTTGGTACGTATGTTCATCATGCTCTGTTTTATTAAATCAGTTTCACAGTAGAATTTTGTATAATTTTTGTGGGAGGATCGTTTTGTCAAAAATAAGTAGTTTGATCAAACAAGTCTACCAACTTAGGTGCGGAATCCCTAAATCAGTTACGAAATGATAATAATATGAACAAAACATGCAAATCACCTTTTAATCTCCATTTCATTCATAAACACAATTGATTAAGCTTGCAAAACCTTTTTACAATGAAATAAACACAAATCAGAAAAGTCAAGAACCCTAGAGAGAAACACAGGTCAAAAGAGGGAAACAAATGACAAAAGTTAATGTTAAAATCAAAATTTCTATTAACCTTCAACCAGTTTCAGCTACCTTCGACCCTCTTATATTCACCTTCGACCCTACGATTTCAGCAAAACAGAATTGTATGTGCAATCCAATAGCACTAGTCGCAAAACGTGTATCAACAAACTCCCCCTTGACTATTGCTTGGATTGCCTTCGCGCTTCGTCCATCTGCTTATTCATTAACTTGATGCGCAATAACGTCTTCTGCTCTTTGGTCATGACTGGTTCAAAAGTTTGTTTAGGTTTCTTCTTCTCTTTCGTAATCTTCACAAACTTTCCCAGTTTCTTGTCATAGTCACATCCCGCATTAACATCCCAAGCGAAACACAAGCATACCACCTGTTGGTATTTCAGAGCTTGTTCGTTGTCATTCTCTTCACAATAGATTGGGTCGTAATACAGCATAATGATGTCTTCGTGTGAGCAGTTTATCAACCATATTGGATCAAAAATATGTATCTTCTTGAATTCATCTCTCCCGTCCTTTAATAAGATAACAGCCTCTGCGGTCTTCCAATCATAGTACCACCACATGAAATTTTTAGAAAAATGTTGTGGAATAGGCATCAAAGGAATATGTTTTAGTATGGTCGGTGGTTTATACTTCAAAGTAACCTTGTTCATCCCAGTTATCGGATTAATACTCTTCTTATGAACAATCCTTTTAGGATACTGTGGAGTGAACACGTCCCATCTCGTTATGCTCTCTCTAGCCATGCGATCTACAAAGTAGCCAACTGCATCATTGTTTACAGTTGCACCTGACAAAGTATGTCGGCAGACGTCGCGTACAGCCCAGTAAGGTAGTGTTTTGATATCATGGAATCTGTTGAAGTACATAATTCCTTTTTCCCACTTCACTACAACACACCTTAGCTGTCTTAGGTATTTCCAACCTAGAGCTCTTCCTTTGAACAGTTCGTTGTAAAATTTATAGAAACCTCCCTGAATCTCAGTCTTTGGTCGGTTGGCTTCTTTTTCCTTTAATTTTCTCAACAAGCTTTTCAGATCATCAGATTGTTCAATATTTGGTTTCTGACTTTCTGAGTTCTTGAAGACTTCATCAATGAATGTCTTACTCTTTTCTCATGCAAGTTTCTCAGCTTGGCTTAACATTTCTTCAGAAAATTCAGGAAATACAGAATCCGGTTTGTCTTTGAAATACTCTGGATATTCTTCACTGGTAATATCCTGCATCTCAACATCTTCAAACACTGGTGTATCTCTATCATCAGAGTGATTTCCTGCTTCTTTCTCAGGAATGTTAGGAATCTGATTCTCACTCATCTACTCTTCAAGAGATTTCCCGACTTGTTTAGCCAATCCTTCAAGTATTTCTTTAGAAATAGCTGTAGAAACTTCACCATCTTCAAGATTAGGATCATTATACTCAAGCTCAAATCTCATATCATCCGATTCAAATATTTCTGGAAACTTTCCCGTTAGCTCAATCGTCCAGACTTTCTTAGTCAACATCTGACGATATAACTTTTTGTCTTCATCAAATAAAGATCTGATCTTTTCATTCTAGAAAATATTATCATCATCAGTGTTACCACCGGGAGCTTTCGAACTTGATTCTCCTGCATCTTTACTATCATCTCTCTTTTCACACTTATACTTATCAGTATCATCATCGTCGTCATCATCATCATCAGCAGAACTGTTATCAAATTCATCTCCAGAACCCTCTTTATCATCATCATCTTTCTTCTCAGGTGCATCACCGGCATCCTGTTCTAATTCCTCATCATCTTCTTCTTCTTCTTCTTCTTCAGATTCAGATGGTTCAAAGTCAACAAGCTCTTCTTCACGCTCTTTATCTTCCCCTCCTTCTTTCAACTGAGGAGCTTTCTCATAAAGATCATCAATTAGCTTCCTTAAGCTCTTATTGTCTTTCTTCACTTGCTTGTTTTCGAGTCTCAAAGAAATGTATCTTCTAGTATTTCTTTGTTCATAAGCTAACAACTTCTGATTTTCATCCTGAAGTTGTTTGATCTTTGCTTCTAGCTCTTCTTGACTCTCCTGTGAAGATTCAACAATATCCAACATCTTCTTATCATTATTTCTCAACTGCTCAATCTCTTGCTGTTGCTGGTTAATGATCTTCATCATATTTGCAAGGTTTTGGTTCACTGCATTCATCACATCACTCGATACAGTAACCTTTGGTGTTGAAGCCTCAGCAACAGGAGTCTTTCTCTTAAACTTGTTCAAGACTCTCTCCATAGCTTCATTAAAATCTTCAGTTGGATCAGCAGTTTTCTCAGCAGCAGATTTCTTCTGTTTCTTTGCTGCTGGGGATGTTACGGGAGTAGCAGATTTAGAACTCGATACCTCAGGAATTTTCTTTCCTGCAATCAGAATCTCAACTTCTTTCGCTCTCATCTTCTTTGGTTTTTCTATCTCATCAGTCTTTGATTTCTTCTTGAACATGGGCTTCTTTTGTTTTTCACCAACCATCGATGATCCACTAAAATCCTCAGCACCCATTCCAAGACTCAGATCTATATCGTCCATCACAATCGGACTCTTCAATCTCTGTTCTTCTAAAGTTTTGTTGTGACTTTCTGACTGACCAGCCACAGTGGCCTTGGGCTTGGTTTGTTTTACGGTCTCATCAGCAGAATCCCATCTTTCATCTTCTAGAGTTTCCTCTGAATCAGCAGATACTTCATCAACCAACCTTGTACGTTTCTTTGCCATGCTCTTCTTTCTTCTAGATGTCTTCTTTGGTTGTTCATCTTCAACCTCCTTTTCTTTTCCTTTTCCTTTACCACTCTTTGCACCAACATTCACTACTTGTCTTTTTTTCGTTGCTTTAGGATTGACATGAAACAAAGGATCATCATTATCAGATTCACTGTTTGCATTTCTAGCCTTATCAACACCAGGATCATTATAATCAGGATTAATTAAATGCCCAAACAGATTCTTCAGGGGTGGTCTTTCATTCTCAGGAACCCCTTTGTAACCCTTCATCCTGATCAATGTATTCAAACTCATATGATCCTGAATTAGAATCTGTGTAGGACCTTTTCTCAGCTTCTTGTACTTCTGATCAAATATCATTTGTAGAAACCTGGGATATAACAAAAACTTCTTCTGCTTCAAACCCTTCAATGGTTCAAGCATGTGATCCAATATCATCCCAGATACATTGAACGGCTTGTTCAATATAAGAGCTACCATCAATGAACTGATGCTCTTCCTCATTACGTCATATCCACCACTCACGAATCCAAAGACATGCAACATCACATGAGCTAGGTATTTGAACTGTGGGCACGGTTTACCTTAGTGCAAAGCTCCATCTGTGATTGGTTCGTTGTACTTCATACGTAAGAAGCACTTTTTCTGTTCAATCCATGATAAACACCTAGGATCAGTCGTCTCATCATTCAATCTCAAGGCTTTACGACTATCACTTTCTGTCACTATTGCCAGCTGTCCTTGAATGTTGCTAACAATGGCAGTTTGATTATCCTAAAAATCAATCCTCGCATTCTTCCAGAAATCTACTTGGTGATATTTGTAGATTATGGAAGGTGTGGCTATCGCATCAACAACTCTGCTACCCTTCAAAAACTCTATAATTCCAGTGAATTCTGTATGCTTCTTGACATCGCCAAGAAACGCACAGCAGTTATGAGCATCTTTAAAAGGCAACTCTTCTTCCGGTTTCTTACCAGCAGCTTTATCAGATGATCCAGCTGGAATATCTATCTTTTGAGGTTCTGCCATTTGAAATTCTGCAAATCGGAACATGAAAATTCATTAAAAACGGACAAAATTCGCAAAATTGAAATTTGGTTTTTGGAAGTCCACATTCGACCCTTCGGTGGTTCGAATGTGGAAAATCCAAGGTTCGAAAGTGGAAAACAAGGTTCGAATGTGGAAAATTTGATTAAAAATGTACATTCGACCTTTATTCCACATTCGACCCTATGAACAAGTCACCTTCGACCAGAATAGCGACATTCGACCTTTCTAAAGTGCTCGAACCTGACTTTTCATATGACCAAATTTAAGAATCCAATTTTGACCATCTAAACATGTAATTTTCATTTGTTTGCCTACTAACATGACCGATTAACCATTTACAACAATCAATTGTACCAATTATTTAGTTCTAGATAGTTTTCAACTACAATCTAGGTCTAATCAGTTTTTAAAGTTCAAAATGTCACAATTAGACTGTAATAAACCTAGATTGTTGTTCATTCTCCCTTTAAAACTATCTATAACTAAAACCTAATCATCTATTGCATCTATAACAGTCTCAATATGAACAATCAGTCCAAAGCTAAGGTTCGAACATAAAAATCAACAATATGCCTTCATTTCTTGATGATTACCTGTAAATCTGATATTAAAATGATCAGAAATGTGTATGGATCAATGTTATAAGGTCTTGAAAAATCAAGCAACAAGGGTGTGTAATCTCAGAAATTTGATTTTTTTTTAATGAGGGTTCGAATGTGCAGACTGGTATATATAGGCTCCACATTCGACCGTTTTATAAGGGCGAAGGTGAAACTATTTCCACATTCGACCCTACTGAAAGGCTCGAAAGTAGAAACATGGTTCGAATGTACAAATTATACTAGAACACTCACATTCGGTCGTTTTAAAAAGCTCGAATGTAAGGAAAAATTCCACATTCGACCCATCGAAGGGGCGAATGGAGATTGGAATTTTTGAACATTTTACCAAATTTCAAAATTGAATCCCGTTCAAACTTTTTCACATCTTTTAAGCATCCAACATTCATCATTTCACATTTAAAAGTCACAAAACTCAAATGGTTCATCAAGTTTCAGAAAACGACCATCAATCACCATCAGTTATAAAAAATAACTCAGAAATGTAAAATCTTTTTGGTTTTTCTGAAACTTATGCTAAAACACACCTAATATCTTTTTGAGTTTATGTAAATTTTGACAAATGTAAAATGCAGAAATGTAAACATAAAACAGTAAATGTTTTGTGATTTCCGGTAAGAGGATCATATCAGTGTTTGAGAAATCTGATCACATCGTTGATCTTTAGTGTTTATTATCATTAAAGACAATGTGTCATCCAGTAATTGCTGATATTGTTATCCACATAAGCTCTCATATAGACTTTTATGTAGTGTTTGATACGATTATCTATATTATAAACAAAATTGTCCGTGGTTCCCACGCACACGACATACTCCCATATCATGGAATAATTGCACAAAGACTCATTGTAACGCGTGATTATGCTTTCGTTATCTGTAATTTTACAAGGTATTGAGGCACAGAGATGTACAGGTCAGCAAATCAATGCAGCAAAGTAACATATGCACTCTATCAGGTTGAGGACTAATATCAATCATGATTTTCATTAATGATTAGATACGATGCATTAGATAATCTTTTATTATCGTTATACATGGAAAGTTACTCAATTCGGTAACTTTAGGTTTTGGCATTAAAGCTCTTTTAGCAAGATACCCTGTTTGATCTAGGTCCGTAAAACCTTACGACAAAAAATCAGAAAGGCTTTGAATCGTTAAAAACGGAATTTTTAGGGATTAGTTACGAATAATACAAGATATTTATTATTTAAGAGAATAGATAATAAATTAGAGATTTTTCAGATTTAAATTTGTAAATATTAAATCTGATTTTTCTTTTTAGAAAGTTTATATAAAAATATTTTAATTTAAATAAAGATAACCATAAATACTAAATTGTTATCATAAAAATAAAAACATGGAGCTCCCAAGGTTCGAACCCGGGTCTCCCATATGAACAAACAGCAAGACAATTTATAGGTTCGAACCCAGGTCTCCCAAGATCGAATCGACCATCATACAACAATTAATTGCAATAAGACTAACCTGACAACACAATAAAGGTGAAGAACAGAGATGGAAAAACATGTTCAATTTCCGAATTACAGAGGCAACAAAAACAGAAATTAAGTGAGGGTTTTGGAAGGCGACGATGATCTGAGGTTGGGTGTAGGATCAATTTATAGGTTTATAACCGACTAGGAAGATTTTGAATTTTGGGATTGATTTGGATTATGTTTATTTTTAAATCCTACAATTAACCGACCTAAATCGATAATTACATGTAATAAAGAGTAGATAAGGTTGGTTTATAGTGTCGATCGAGATTATAGGATGAATTTTACCAAATCTTCTCTAATTTACTTGATTTGGAGATTGTTTTAATAGGTTTTCTTATAATTCTTAATTTTTTTACTAAAGAACTCATAATTATCACTTATATTAAAATGAAATAGATAAACATATCTAGAAAAATTGTTTGAAAAACTTTTAAAATT